>OZ014492.1:25350367-27817492 GCA_963966045.1 Xestobium rufovillosum
ATGTCACACCATATATGCCATTTATAAAGACCAATTTTGTGTTTATGGATGACAACGCCCGACCACACACAGCAAAAGTTGTTATCGAGTATCGTGAAGAGGTTGGTTTTGGACGCCTCCCATGGCCAGCCAATAGTCCAGACCTGAATCCCATTAAACGTCCGTGGGATCAGCTTGGGAAAAGGATTAGGCGTCGCCAACCCCTACCAGAAACATTAAATGGCGCTTCAAGAAGAATGGTAATAAATACCCCAACAATCTATTGATAACCTCATTCACAGTATGTCACAACGTTTAAGGGGTGTAATTAGAGTTCGTGGTGGTAACACCCATTACTAATTTGGTTCTACCCGTGTGCTTTTCCTGTTAATAATTTTTTTCTTTTTAAGTTCTAAAGTAACAGTTGATCTCTAAAAACTACTTTTGTTAGGTTTTTGTTGACGAATCATTTTATTTCTTGTTTTTTATTTATTGTTACGATGAAAATAATATAGTTAAATATAATTTCAAACCCTCCGTTGTTTTTTTATTCACTATGTTACAGTCTTGGGTATAAATGGACGGTTAGAGAGAAGGCGTGTAAGGTCGCCGATTAGCTCAGTTGGAGAGCAGAGGGCTTCGGAGCGGGGGACCCGGGTTCGACTCCCGGTCGGCGGCGGCAAGTTTTGCGCCGTGTAATATTTCAGAAGTGGGATAGGCAACCCGCGTGCTAGAGTAGAGTACGGCGGGTGGTGTGCACAAGAGGTGCGTTGTGTGTAGCAGATTCGTGTCGCGGGCGCAGAAAGTGGCCAGTGGCTGGGGTAGCCGAGGACGACTAGCTTGTCAGGACGGGCCGAACTGTTACAGTCTTAGTTATAAATGGACGGTTAGAGAGAAGGCGTGTAAGGTCGCCGATTAGCTTAGTTGGAGAGCAGAGGGTTTCGGAGCGCGGGGACCCGGGTTCGACTCCAGGTCGGCGGCGGCAAGTTTTGCGCCGTGTAACAACTAAAATAGTAATTCTGAGGGTATCCCATTTTTTTTGTCCGGCAGTGTATATCTTTACGCACACGTGACAAACAGTAACCGTATGGGTCAAGTAAATTCAAGGCAGCGACTGATTCTAAGCAGTGGCGCGTACTGGAAAGGGTTTATGCGAGGGTTTATGCGCGAACCTTAATGTCGGATACCGTTCGCAAGCTTATCTGTAAAGCATTAGCAACACGCTGCAACATTGAAATTTAATAAGCAGGCATTATCATTAAAATAATTTAATTTATCTGCTGAATGGCATTTAGAGATATTAAAACACCACTACTGCCTCTTTCGGCCGTAAAGTATTGCAGTAAATTTACAACAAACTTTCTTGCTTGCAAATTCAAGCGCTTGCCTGGCATCTTTGCTGATCTTATATTAGTCTTTCAAAAAACACAATAGAAAGATAAAAAACCGAGGGGTTAATCACTCTGTGCAATTGTGGGACACAGCGATGTGCAATACTTTTGCAATGTTATGAAATGTTTTGAAATACATATGAAATGCTTTGAAATATATGCAATAGCATGAAATACCTGTGAAATACTTTGAAATACTTATGAAATGCGCTGCAATACCTGTGAAATACTTGTGGAATGCTTTGCAATACCTGTGAAATACTTGTGACATTCTTTGCAATGCCTGGGAAATTACTTTTGAAATGCCTTGCAATGGCTTTGAAATACTTATGAAATGGTAGGTGGCTCTGCTCATAAACTTACGGATTTATTACGTTGTAACATGTGTAAGCTCCAATAGACGGCCAGCACTTCGATCACGTGACTAAATCTGGCCACTCATAGCAAATAGCAATCGTAATTCAGTTTTTTCCAGTTCAATGACCGCGATACCACGCGCACGTGTTGCATAAAACATTTCGGCATTACCCACTCTATTGGATGATTAGGTACTATTGTGTTACATACTGTGCGTTTTCTAGGAACATTGTGCTACTGCATTTGTTTCTAGATTTGGATTCTCTTTAAGCAGGTGGGTAGGTGACCTGACCTTCCCTATTACCATTATTGTAGAAATGATAAAATCTCATTTCGGTGCCGATATATTTTTTCAGGAAGGGACCATAATTTACATTGTATTCCTCTAATGTTTATAGAGAATATATTCGAGAAAATCGGAGCAGGACAGCAGTCCAAAAAATCAGGGCAATTGTCTTGAAGCCTAAATAAATTTCATTATCAGGCACGTCGCATGTATTTTTAGTGAGTATGTTAGGATTAAGTTTCTAGTGCCCATTCTATCCTAGTTAATGGCAACTTATGTATACACAAGAATTGGGGGAATGTCACAATTTTTCGGAACATACGGTTGCTGGATAAGTGAGTGTACCTACTCGTGGTCACCTCGATTATTAATATTGAAGTTTCCCGCGGTTTTGAATTACGTCAGTCCATTACTACTTTACATAAACTTAGATACTGGGTTTATACGACAGGAATAAGAAAAACCAAGAAAGAAACACGAATTAGCCGTTACGGTATTAACATTTAAGGAGTTCTTCTTTCTTATGGAGCAAATTCGCATGGAAGAAATTCCTGGAGAAATTTATTTTGTACGAATTTAATCCCAAATCTCCGAGCAAATCTCCCATTGGCCCACTAAATCAAACTAGTATACCTGTTGGCCAATAGGAAGCCCGGAGAAACATTTCTCCCATGTTAATTTGCTTCCTGTCTCTGGTGTATAAATAAAGCTCGAAATAAAGGCATAAAACTTTTCTCCAGCCTTTTCTACTGTGTACTCGACTGTTGAGAATTTTCGTGTGCTGGAAAGAATGTTATTTAATCAGGAAAGAAATTATGATATCTCAGAGATACATGTTTCACTCTAGAGAGCTTCCAATAATTTCGCCCATTTCATTATCCTACTATGTTTTTCTTTTTGCTTTTTGAGAAATTCTAAATTAATAATTTTCTTCAAAAATCTCGCGGCATCCAAAAATTATACATCCAATTTCTTTAATAATGCATTATTTAATTTTTATTAAAATTAAGTGCAATACTAATGAAATGCTATGCAATGCTTGTGAAATTGTATGAAATACCAGTGAAATGCTATGCAATACTTGTGAAATACTTCTAAGTATTTCAAGTGTGGGACGCCTTATCACGGAGTGATTAACCCCTCGTAAAAAACAGTAACACAAAATGATGAAAGAACGATAACACAGATAATTCTTAGCAAAAACACGAAGCTTCCAAACCAAAATTACCAAAATTAATGAAAAATTGAAAAAACACGCAAAAAAATTCGACGCCGCTGAATCAATGTCAAAGTCAAGGCACGATACGACTACGACATGAAATGATAAACGTCCCTCTTTTTAACCAAACGAAAGCGCGCGCCGATTTTCGATTTTCGAAAGTACAACATAAATATTTTGATGGGATAAAAATATCGGGCCCATGTGTGTTCACCTGAAATCATATCTAAATGCGGGAGTACTTATGACAAGAAGAATAGAAAGATAAATTGTGCTCTGTTGGAAGATATAGTTTATTGACAATGTTGAAAAATATTATTATATAAAGAGAAAAATACTTGCATATTATTATTAAAATATAGGTAATGGAAATAATACAATAGTAACATAATATGAAGTAATATTAAAATATTAAAATATAACAACATAATAATGATAATAATAATAATTGTACCTACATTAATCTGTCTTTTTCAATTTTAACTTAGTTATCTACAAGCCACTGTTGAAATAATCGACCTCCTCGCAGAAACGCGTTAAATTCGTCACGTACGGCCATCCGAAACTTAATATAAGCTGTTCTCGAAACACTCTTCTTACCATTTACTTTCATTAAATTGCGATGCCAATCTTGGGTACCGTGAGGAAAAAATGATGGATAAATCCATGGCTCCACATTTGGATCCATTGAACTTAGGCATTGCAGTTCTTTTGAATTTCGATTGCGTATAGTAACGTATGATTCTAAAATCTCACAATCAGCAGTAGTAGAAAAAACAACAGCAACTTCATTGACCTGTTGAAAGTTAAATCTTCTACGATTTATGCCAGGCTTTAGTGTGAAAAGCAGTAGCATTTCCGGACAGGCTTCGTTATTGTACAACTCCATTTCTTCTTGTCTTTTCACCTCTTCGTGCATCACCCGATAAGATTGGGCAAATGCGTTATTATCCCGCATAATTTTATCGAGGCTTTGTAACAATTCAACATCCAGTTCATTATTGTTATTTGAACGATTTGTTGTCATTTCGCTAGGATCAACAATACAATAAACAATAATTGACCATAACTTGGAGATACGCCCTGATCCGGGTAAATGATAGTAAATTTGACCTTGAATTTTAAAACAATGTGGACCAGGACGTCTTGATCTGAATTTGACTAAATTTGCGTTAAACGATGCAAATGAAAAAGCATTATTATAGGGACGTATTCGTTCACGAAAACGTTTTGACTGCGAATCAGTGGATTCAAATAAATTTTTAAGCGGTCGTGGAAAAATAGGTAAAGTATCCAAAACACTGTACCATCCATGACTACAACAATCATTAAAAGAATCCTCCTTGTTAGCTACTTTTTCAACAACAAAATGCCAATAAATAAAACTTAAATAAAACATCAATTTTCCCTATATAATGTTCCACAATTTCATTGTTGATTTTTTGTTGTTTTAAAGTTTGAAACTTTTGGGCACACCGAGCATCATGTCTTCTTCGTTTATTATCTGCACGTCTCTTTCGCCGCAAACATTGAAATGCTTCTTCCACGTCAGCAGTACAATCAATTTTCCGTCTTCCCATGCCTGTGTATCAATGTAAATAGATTATTGTTAAGTACAATAATAAGTACACAATCTTGTATACGCAATTGTTAGTTTTACTTGTTATTTTGCAAATACTGCAATTATTATAAAATCGATATTTGAAAAATGGGCATATAGCTACTTACCTACCCTATACAGGTTGTCCCAGAACGTTTTACACAGGTTATAGCTCCAAAACTGTAACACATAACGAAATGGAACAAAAACCACTTTGTAGTGTTGATGAAGGAGTATACAACCCCAAGAAAGTAACGACCCCCGAGTGCCGCCATCTCCGACAAACCACCCCACTTATTTTTTTCAAATAGCACTCTGTATATTCCGTGAAGGAATATGACAAAGAATCAAATTCTCTATCCAAGATTCTTTTGAAATAAAAATTGGCCCATCAAAACAGACTTTTTATTTATTTTTACGTTATTCATGGAACTATTAAAACTATTAAAGAAAAAGTTTAAAATAAGTTAAACTAATAACAATGTGATAACATAATCAGTTGATCAAATGTTCAAATTGGAGTCCTGCAACAACACACATTTCTAACCTGGGCAATAAATTTCTTCTACATGCCGCTTGTCCACATACTCATATGGCATAAATAAAGCAGGCATTTCAGAACACAACACAAAACTCAAATTAACTTCGACATTTACGCCTGTAGCCGGTAGTCATTTGCTTATCAGTTCCAATAAATGCTAATAATTCCATGGCCGATTTTAACATAAATAAAAAAATCTGTTTTCTCCACCATTGATGGGTCAATTTTAAATTTAAAAAACAATGTTAGGTAAAGAATTTGAATTCGTCACGCTCCTTCACAGAATATACAGGGTGCTATTTAAAAAATAATAATTAGGGGCGGTATGTCGGAGGCGGCAGCCCCGTGGGTGGTTACGTTCTTCGAGTTGTGTACTCCTTCATCAACACTACAAAGTGGTTTTTGTTCCATTTCGTTATTTGTTATAGTTTTGGAGCTATAATCTGTGTAAAACGTTTTGGGACATCCTGTATACCAAAACGTCCAAACTACTACAATTTATTATACACTTTTAATTTCAAGGGTGTAATACAGGTGTTGTGAGATTTGGGAGGCCCGGCGAATGAACTTGCCGCTGCTTCGCGGTTCGTGACATGATGTTATGCCTCATGTTATGCCTACGACGAGGTCAGGTTTTAGTACCGATTAGAAATAATAAACACTATTGGGATATTAATAACCTCCGACCAACAACCAATAGCAGAGCAAATAAATCGGCCAACACCGATTTTTTAAGAATGGATACAGAGATTCTGAGCGGTTGCCTTAGCATTGAGAGACGCACGTTTATATTGGCGTCCCTGATAATATTTTGAATAAAACGGCATAGCAGCATGGCGCATGTCGCATTTAATTTGATACACGCGCAAAGATCGATTTAACAAAGTATAGACCCCGACAAAGACTACCAAAGAGTAGACAATGATTGTGCTAACAGCTTAAAAATATTTGGGTTTGCAAAATACACATGTTTAAAATAAGAAAGATAGTAAAATGTGATATAAAATAAAAACCCGGGCAAAAACCTCGATAAAAACAATTAAAATATCTATATATTGATCCACGAATTTATCTAGCCCTCGATCTAGCCCTATTGTTTGATTCCTACTGCAGATGCACGGATAATAAAACCTTCCTGCCAGGTACAAACACAGTTTGTTATCCATGGCAAGCTTAAAGCTTGCCACCCACTTGCCCGTCACAGCACGGTACGGTCGGTCCGGTCAAAATATGGATAGAATGAAAACAATGCAAATGAATGGACAACGCTGGGCCGTGCCGTGCTGTACTAGTGGGTGGCTGTCCATTCATTTGCATTGTTTTCATTCTATCCGTAATTTTGACGGGACGGACCGTGCCGTGCTGTGACGGGCAAGTGGGTGGCAAGCTTTATACTCGAGATTATACTATAAAAAAATTAAAAAATGTTTCACGCTCTACTCGACGAGGCCTCAAATGACCATTTTCAAAAAAAATCCTCTACTGTCTGGGTTTGAGTCATCATCCTTAATACCGAGTGTATACCTACATACATGGTCTCGTACAGGGTTATGATCTCGGTTATGATAAATTCATTATTTCTGCAAATACGTATGTCCAGCGAATTTCCTCGGACACATCGCGTCGATTTTATTTTTTGTCTGCGGTATTTGAGGTACTTCAGTAATATATGGCGTTTACGAGGGCGTTTAAGAAAGAAGTTGGAGACTAAACTAAACTTTTTTTAAATGGAACATCTGTATATGTTTGCATTTTTAGAATTTGCAACGTAATCCGAACGAGCGGGCGGGCGGTCGGACGAACAGACAGACGAAAAGGAGGAAACCCCGGAGGAAACCTTCGTGAGAATAGGGTAGGCTCGAGGGTAGGTGCGGGTAGGTGCCTGCAGTTTTACACGGTATCCTGGAATAATTATATTGTTTTTTGTTTATGAGTTACACTGTACTGTTGGTCACAATTCATTATATATCGCCTCTGGTTTGGCTTATTATGTTTGCCGCCTGCTCGGTTCATTATTTTGCCGCTTGTTCGGTTTACTATAATATTCTGCCGCTTGTTCGGTTTATAATGTTCTGATGCTCGTTCGGTTGCGACCTTTCTAGATAAGGCGCCCTTTGTAACAAGGGCTACCTACCCTGGAAAATGATGCATCATATACCTGTTGGGGCCCCTTACACTAGTTAAGGCTTTCCCCCCTGACGACACAACAGATTACGAGTAACGAGCCAGTGGCCTGGACCCGGGGGTGCCCCCGCGGAGCTTCCCTGGGCGATCGGGGACTATTTAAAACATCTAAGTGAACATAGAATGTGGTAGTTTCTGTGGTACACTAACCCTTTATGTCTACAGATATTTTATCGTGCACGCAACTCCATTTCCATCATCTACAATGTCACCTAAGAATGGATCTTCCGAACAACCCTGGTAACTGAGGTTAAACCTTAAACCTCGGGTTAAACTGATGCTAGTTTGGCAAAAGGTGGTTTGGGGGCGGAACCCCTGGTGAGTCTAAAATGTTTATTCGTAGCAGATCAGTAAAGTAGATATTACCTTTATTACATGTGGATACATCGCCAAGCCAAATTGTCAAATACATCCGCAGGTTGATTACCTACTAGAAGTAAAGCCGTTTAGTTCAGGTACTGCCTCTACACCACGGAACTGGTACCTATGTTTATTTCGAGGTTTATTTGTGTGACTTATTTTATAACTTGTTATTGCAAATATCTCGGCAAATACGTATCCAACTCTGTACCCAATTACCCCAAAATTGTATTATTTATGGCCATCCAGATTTCTGTACCTAACAGGTATGTGCTTAATGTTCATAATACTTTCAAAATCTTCAAAATATGTTGGGTAGGTACTATTTTTAACAAATACGCAATTTCGACTAAAATCTTCTCACACAATCGTATAAGTAGAAAAATTATTCAAAGGCGTAAAGCTTGGAAGTCGCTCTTTTGGTATGATTTATAAATACCTCGATAAATACATACCACACGAGTAGATAAAAAATAAATAAACTGAGGCCGGAAAAATATCTAAAGTACTTATATTGATAAAAGCAATTGAAGCATTTATCACAATTCAGACATAAATTTTAGTGATATCCCCGGTGATATCCGTAATGTTCAAAAAGAAGAATCGCAAAAATAAAGAACTGCAAAAGATAATCTCTTTCCCTCGCTCTTTATAACACTAATAAATGACAAAGCACATAGAAACCTTGCGAAACGAGGGTACCTATATTTGTCTAGTAAAACGCAAACTCCTTGAAACTTCTATTGCATGAGAGTTTATACAAAAAAATGTATTAGCTCAACAAATATAGTGAATAAAAAAATAATTTTATATGTGGAATTGAAGGTCAACATTTCGTCAGCTCCACATACTTTCCATGAATGAAATAAGTTGACCCACAAAAAACGACGAAAGCAGGAAGCGAGGCAGAAAGTATTCCGTTGAGAAAATTAGTTTCTCTATTTTTTAAATATTAGCTGTCAATGTACCTACTTAAATTGTTATTTGGATGTAATACCTAAATACTTAAAAGAAAATATATTAATTTTTGAGACTGTTTAAAGAGATTTTATAATGGGTACAGTGCAAGGTACAGTGCCTAGTTACAGATTCCGCTAGCTCTAATCCAATTTCAGTACCTATCTCAAATTTGCACATAATGTTAGTAGTTAGTAGGTGGATAGGCGACTTCAAAATGTTGAAATTTCGCCATAATATTTTAACAAGTCTCATATCCATACGCAATTTCTTTATTAGACAATTTGTTTCCATATTCTTATTGTATTTAGTAAAGTAGGTACTTAAGTATCTAAACGAGTATCTAAATAAAGAAATTTTTCGACCCATCGTGATTCTGTATTTACAAGTTCTGACAAAACATGTCGTTCAAAATAGGCACGTAAACAATTAGACTCAAAAGTCAAAAAAGGCTCTACCAGGTTTGACCCAGAATATTTTTAAAGTAAGTCTGCAGATCTCTTTTATTCCCGCTTCTATTGTTCAAGTGTTAAACCTGTCAATGGGCGGATGATCGTGGTACCCGAGGTAGTACCTACATAAAAACACTCAAACGTGCACCTGATCTTTCGACAGTCGACAGTACCTACATTAAAACGTTTTTAACCCCTGACGCTAAAATAGTTCATCCCTTCCGTGCAAAAATCAAAATGCTGTTACAGAATAACTTCTGTCGTTTTGAGCATTGCTTACGTCGTTATGTCACAGCATTTTTTCGTCTACTCTTTGCATTACCTACAACAAATTAAAAATTAATTTTATTCGAACACTGTGATTTTGAAGAATTGTGACACTTAGGTAGTTTATTTCATATTGAATACTTATTAGTAGACTGTTTAAAAAATAGAAGGGAATCTTAATCAAATGGCATAAACAATATAAAAAAATAAAATTATGAAAGCTTTGAATTTCCACTTTTCCCGTAATTAACGAATTTTTATAGAACTTTGTGGAAGTATGTATAGTATTGTATGTATAATTATCGAGGGCTAACCGCTGTGAAATATGGTGTACAAGTGGTCTGAAGTACCTATGAAACACCTTGAAATACTTGAAGTACTTTTGAAATACCTGAAATACTTTGGAAATACCTGAAGTACTCGTGAAATACCTGAAGTACTCGTGAAATACTTGAAATCTTTATATAATACTTGAAATAACGGTGAAATATGATGAAGTACTTAACAATTATGTACTCGAAATACTAACTAATGAGTGTTTTCCTCGGTGTTTTCATAGGTATTTGAAAGCATTGTGGTTATGGGAGTGCTGTAAATGACTTCAGCCTTACATAATTTTCGTTTAATAATATAATATAGGTAATCTTTCTTTATATAACTAATGAGTGTTTTCCTCGGTGTTTTCATAGGTATTTGAAAGCATTGTGGTTATGGGAGTGCTGTAAATGACTTTAGCCTTACATAATTTTCGTTTAATAATATAATATAGGTAATCTTTCTTTATTGAGCATACATACAGACTAACATAGTAGGAATGGAATTATACAAGAAAACAAATATTGTATGCCAAAAGGCGAAGTTCAGCTTAACCTAAAGAGAACCTAATCAGCATGTAAAAACAAAACTGCAAAGCCAGTGCCAACAGCGAGGAATGAAAGTTGATCAAAAATGAAAGCGTAAAGAGAAAAACAACAAAAGGTAAAGAAGTGGGGACAGAAAGAAGTAAGATAGGAAAGGGAAGGCTAGTCGGAGAAATATTGCCAGTTTAACATCCCCAGACCAACAGACTTTTTGTCTCTATTGACCAGATAATCTGTGCAAGTTTTTTTCGAAATGTCAACAAATTACAGCGTTTCAGTTAACGAGGTAAATTATTGTAAATTTTACTAGCGTTAAAAGTGAAAGATTTCTCGAAGAACGACGTAGCATGTATTGGAGGAGTAATGACTGATTTTCTACGAATATTTGAGTTATGCATGTCTGTTCTAAAACGAATTTTGAAATATAAATAAGGTGGACTACAAAATAAAATTATTTTATGGAAGAAAAGACGAAAGTGCAGGTATCTTCTATTCTTCATATTTAATCAACTCAATTGTTTGACGTGTTGCGAGATATGTTCTGTTCTTCGAACTCCACATATTAGTCTTGTACACGAGTTTTGTACCACCTGTATCCTACGCGCAGTAAAATAACAAAATAACAAAAAAGAAAAAACAAATCGCACTACAAACTTTACAGCTTGTCGTTTAGTTCTTCAACATTCTTAGAATATATGGTAGTTTTGTCATCCACGGATCCACCACATTTACCCAACAAATTCTGCCATCGGAGGTCCAGACCTTTTTTTGAGCCAAATAATTTCGATGCCCTCTGGAGCAGATTCAGTCTAAACTTTGTTAGATCTTCACGCAGGATAATATTGGAACGTTTTAATAATTTTTTTCTCTCAAACACTTGGGACCGTATTCTGTATACTCTACGACATAAATTTAACAATAATAGGGCGAGATCTCTGGCTAACCTCTTTGACTTGACAAACACGATGACAACGCTCGATGTCAGGTGCACCACATTTAGTTTAAGTGTTTCATTGATAATGGAAATGTTATTTCTTGTACCATACCTAATTATTGTTATACACATCAAATATTGTGTAATAAAAAATTATGAATTTGTATCAGTTGATCAATCAAGGTAGCAAGTACTCTTACAATCCCCATTTTTTCGTTGAAATACTCGTGAAATACCTGAAAATTTGATGGAATACCGGAAATCGCCGGAAATACTATGAAATACCTAAAGTATCTGTGAAGTACTTGAAATATTGGTGAAATACCTGAAATACTCTGAAAATACTTGAAATACTCATGAAATATTTGAAATACCCGTGAAATAATTAAAATATGAAATGTGGTGTACACGATTTCTCCCAGCGATCAACCCCCCGATAATTATTAATTAACTTTACTGCAGGTACAAAAGAATTTTGGGTGCTATATCTTAAAAAATGGTTGGAAAGCTATTGTAGAAAACCTTCGAAATAAACCGAGAAAAACATTTTGACGGGGATACTAGTAAGTATAAGTATAGGGTTATAAGGAATCTGCTCTTAAAATTCTGGGACACCTGTATATTACACTAATTTCTCATACGCCCTAGAATTTTCTTGAATAAAAAATATCTCCTCGAATAATAAGCTTCCAACAAAAGTATCAGGAATAACGATGTTAGTACCAGAGTTAATAGGTAAGTACCTGTCCTAATGCATTTCAAACAATATAAAAATTGGACTAGAAGTAACTGCGTCACAATATTGGCGATTTGCTGGAACTCTCAACATGGCAATAAGCAATAACCACATGTAGCAAAGCTCACATTTTTCCTCGCACTTTTCAGTGTCATCTTCAAGGCATGTAGGAAATACAGAATACACAATCAAGATCAAGAACGTTAAAATGCGATCGACAAAATAAAAGGGGCATTCACTTACGGGATGCTTCATGAGCCAGTTTCATTTTCTCCAGGGACGACGACTCCCTGTCGTTGTAAACAAGAACTCCGGCAGCATTGCTCCGATAGGCGTTGTCAACCTTCAGTTCAAAGTTACACTTGCCCCGCTTAATCAAAGCAATCCATGGTTCACCTGGCGGAGGTAACTTCCTGTCCGATCGGGAACTCCTGAAGGGCAATGTGCAACCGGTATGGTCATCAGGGTTACTGTCCGAGGTTACATGGACTACCAGTCCATATGCAGGACCTATGTAACCACCACCGTACCGACCACCATCTGTTCTGCTTAGTTTTCTTTGAAAATCACCATCTCTGGAGATGTTAATGTAAGCGGTGGTGTACGAATTGTCCTCTATTTGAGAAAAGTGACCTCCTGGTGGCCAGTCTTCCGGTACTGGCGTAGTAGAAGCTGCCGCCAAAACGTGTGTTAGGGTAAAAACGAGTGCCATTTGGGAGGCTCCAAATTTTAAAGACACAATGCTTATTGCGCCAGTGGTTTTTAGAGAGTGCCACATTATGTTTATTTTATTTGCTACATTCAAATCTTAAACATTTTTCAAACTAAGCAATCCGATATGCTGGTATTGGTCACTGAATTCATTGCTGAACTTCCAAATAGGTAATCCCGAATTGTAAACATTGATCAGCTGGCGGTGTTGACTAATCTCAAGTGCACAACTATTAATAATACAGTCGATACTAGCTGCCAATTATCCATTAAGCATATTTTTTATTCGAAGGCACTTGAGTTAATATCACACTGAAAAGCATAATTACACTGATAACAAAAAACTATACTTTTCCTGCGAAAATCGCGATCGCGCACGGCGCCTACGCACCGTCTCGCCACAGACTAAAAGGCGCAGGTTGTTCTCCATATTATATACAGCACTGCTCAATTGGGGGGAACGCGAGATACTCTAGAAGTTAAAAACTCTAAGCAGGAACCTTACTACACGAAAGTAGGTACGTTAAAAATAAAAGGCAAAAATAATATTCAATTAAATCAAAGCTGGATTTCTGGTTCCATATCGTCTGATTCTAATGAGGTATAAGTACTCGTTTGAAGTACTCGTAGACGGTGATACTGAATCTTGAATTTTATTAGAAATTTGCGTTTTGTTTTGAAGTGAATCATCGATGTATCCCGGTATCCCTCCACTGCTGCGCTTGATTTCCAACCACCGTGTCGTTAGTGGCAGCAAATCTGTACCGCGTTTACAAGAATGGTAGGAGACGAGCGACGAAAACAATGGCCTCTGTATATTCGGCAGGATTGATCTGTTTTAAAAACTTGCTATGTCTTTGGCCATATTGCCAATTTTATTGATTCCTACCACTTGCTTGGTGCATTTACCTTGTTGGTGGTTCAAAAAGAATCTTTTTTTCGCATACCGTGGAAGGGCGAAGGCAACTGTACTTTTTTAAGAATTCTTACAGACTTCTAGAGACTGTGCGGCGTTTGTAATCTTGATCAGCATGGCTTCGCCAAAGTCTTTCATGCCATCAGTTGTAAGTTTCCAAATTTCCTCTCGACGGCAAGCTCCAGACAGTCCAACCGCCACCACGCCTAAAACAATAAAAGACTGTAAACAAATCATGCTTATTTTTGAACTGCATAGCACTTTTTCAACGATTTTCAAAAGGGTCCAGAAAAGTATTTTTGGTTACCTTAACAAGTAAGTATTTTTCGTCAGGTGCTGTTGTTCAAAATTTCTTAAAATCCTCTTTGGTAAGAATTCTAGACTTTTTTGGTACATTGTTTTCAGATTTTCTTCTCAAGAATGCTTGCACTTTATTATACTCGCCAAAATCAATGTTATTCTTAATTTTTAATGCACTCTTTATCATGGAAAATGTGGACAGCGTAGAAGACTTGTATTTTTTAGATAATTCCTCAAAGCACACGAAAATCACATATTTTCGGAAAACGTCTGGATGTTTTTCGATTCTGCCCACTTCATGAATTGTTCAAAGGCAAGTCCATACCTCTCTTTGGACTTTTGAGGTGAAAGATCTGTTGATATTTGGGTCGCTTTTTCTAAAATTTCGGCAGAATCAACCATTTTAAAGGTAAGTGTCCATTTGAGAGTAACTAGCGAGAGTTACTCTCGAGAGCTACTCGCAAGTGTATGTCCACTTGAGAGTAATTTTCAAAAACTTTGCTCTCTCGTGTGTCTCGGAGAGTTACTGCCTGGAGAGAACTCTCGGATCCGTGCCCACTGGCTAGTTGTAGGTGCATTTGCGAAAACCGAATTTATAATGGACAACAAGCTCGCGGCTCTTATAATTGCATATACAATATTAAAAAGAAAAAGGGCACGCCGAAGGAAAAAGAAATGCTGGATAAAGCCGTGGATTCAACGTAGGTCAGAATTGGGCGCTTGTTCTACATTGCCAAGAGAACTACAAATAGAAGATGCCCAGCAATTTCGAAACTTTATTCGTATGAGTGCAGTGCAGGTACAATATATAAAGAGTTAATTGGTCCGAAAGTTTTTAAGGATACGAAATTTCGCAATGCTATTTCTGTTTACGAACGCGTAATGGTGACACTGCGAGTATTTTAGTTCTCCTTTCGCGATTGCGATATTCTTTATCCTTTGAAATCAGTGGTACTGGACCGTTCGAACAACTACTCCTCGGGCAAATACTCCGCCAGGCCATTAAATTATAGAACCAAATCCAGATTTTCTGCACTACGAGATTTGGTTCTACAATTCAATGCCTGGCGGGGTATTTGCCTGAGGAGTAATTGTTCGAACGGTCCAGTACCACTGATTACTCCCAGATAATTACTCAAAGTACTTGTCACTTGCTGATATCTGTCCAGAGCGCGACAGCATATACAGCAAGTTAAATTGCATGGTTTGAGTGTGTGGGGGAAAGCACCGTACTGATGAGTCCCAGAAGGACGAAACCAGTTGATCTGCGGTTTTCCATACACATTCAAAACATGCAATATTTAAACAAATTTATCTCTTGTGTTCCATAAAATAGAATTTTCTTCATACATGCTGATGAGGTTAAAAATTTCTTCCTTTTTCCATTTTTGCGCCATAATCACTAGCTGAGAGTACTCTCAAAATTCGAACGCGATTCGTTTTCCGAGAGCAGCTATCCGAGAGTGAAATAACTGCGTGTCGACTTGAGAGCAGGCCACCACATGTTCACTCTCGGCGAGTAAGCCGGAGCTCTCCGATTTTTACTCTCAGAAGCAACTCTCGAGAGTTTTTCTCGCAAGTGGACACTTACCTTTAATAAACATAAAAAACTTGAACGTATTGTTTGAAGACTTCACTTGTCAAAAAAGTCGGTTACCATGAAACTGAATAGGCTATCCTAGGGTCCCTAGGCTAGCCTACCTCAGTTCTGTTTCTGACAATACGCTGTATGAAAAACATGACAGGACTGTCTTTTTCGGATTTTTGCATATATCGTATTGTAACGTATTTCGATTTTACACTTTTTATTTACAGTGACTTTATGTATATGTACAAGTATTTACAATGATTAACAGTGATTTGAAAACTTAAAATTAACAAATTGAACAATAAGCAGCGAAATATATACAAGCAGTAAGTAACAACAAGCAGTGAAAATTAAACAATTAAGCGAACAATTAAACAATTAATTACCTAACCTAAACAATCCACAGTACACAAGTCCACAGTTTAAACTCTCTAAAACACTAGTCTTCAACCGACGGTTAATCACATACGAAGACGCCCCGGTACACTTAAAACGCCACCAAAGAATTCGTACACTCGCGTACCGTACCGACACTAAACGCGTATCAAGACTTATACTCGCACGGAACTATTAAACGCCCGGTTCGTATCGCATTCGCCTCCGCTTCCAAACTTCAGACTTCAAACTGTAAGACTGTAAGACTGTCCACTCGGCTTCTTGCTTCCCATTTTATAATGGTCTTAGAAGATTCTCGAAAATTATCGATCAAACATTGTCCCAGAAAAAGAATCTTCGAGCAATATAAAATCATAGACTATTCTTTTCGGGAGTCAAGGTCAGCGCCGCAATAAAAAACAGCGCGGCTCGCCGTCAAACAAATAATGTGTGTCACTACCAGGGGCGTCGCTGACGGGGCAAAAGTTCGTATCACTGCCCCCTCCTTAAAAGACTGATCGCCCCGATCAGAAATTATCTCCTTCTTTCTCCTGGTACGGAGCAAGCCGGTCCAGATGGACTACCTTCATCTTCGCTCGTGGAGAACGCTGAATCCGGTAAACAACGTCGTTGATCCTGGTCACTACTCGGTATGGCCCTTCCCAGTTCTTCTGTAATTTCGGCGATCGTCCTTTCTTCCGGGCTGGATTATAAAGCCACACCAGATCGCCAGCTTGGAAACCCACAGAATTCGCTCGGGCATCATACCGCGTCTTCATTCGGTCACTTTCTAGGCGCATGCGATCCCGAACAGCCTCATGAATTGCGTCGAGTCGTTCCGCCAATTCTCGGGAATACTCATCTACAGGCACCGGCCTATCTTCAGGATGCCCAAACAACACATCCATTGGCAGCCTCAATTCCCTTCCGAATAGCACACTGGCAGGCGTTCTTCCAGTTGACTCGTGCACAGCCGATCGATATGCCATCAGGAACAGTGGAAGATGTCGGTCCCAGTCTGTCTGGTGTTCGTTTACCATTATCCTCAGATGGTTTTCTATGGTCCTGTTGAATCTCTCAACCATACCATCTGACTGGGGATGTAATGGAGTGGTCCTGGTCTTCCGTATTCCCAGCAACTTACAAATATTTTGGAACACCGCAGACTCAAAGTTCCGCCCCTGATCAGAATGAAGCTCCATGGGGATACCGAATCGGCTAAAGAAATTGTTCACCAAAACTTCAGCCACAGTAGTGGCTTCCTGATTCGGTATCGCATAGGCCTCAGGCCATTTACTGAAGTAGTCCGTCGCAACCAGGATGTACTTATTTCCATCAGTTGATGTAGGAAACGGACCTGCTACGTCAATTGCAATCCTCTCAAACGGAGCTCCCACATTATACTGGCGCATTCTGCCGCGGCTCCTTGTCTTGGGTCCCTTGCTTGACGCGCAGTCATCACATCTCCGGCACCAGTTCATTATAATCTGTCCTGTAGCCCAGCCAATAGTATCTCTCTCTGACCTTCATCGTGGTTTTATTAACACCTAAGTGTCCCCCACTCACTCCATTGTGAGCCTCTGCTAGGACTTCCGGAACCTTGACCTTCGGCACCACGACTTGGGGCTTTCTCTCTCTTCCGTCGGTGCTCTCCCACATTCTCTTTAGAAGACCGTCTTCGATCACAAGAGAATCCCATTGTGCCCAGTATGACTTCAGGGCCACACTCTTGTCAGAAACTTCCATCCACTCCGGTCTTCTACCAGCTTCTTTCCATCTTAGCAGAGGTTCCAAGGTCTTATCCTTCTGCTGGGCGTCTCTCCAGGATTGCAGATGTTCTTCTTCAAGTTGGATCCGGGTTTGATGGCATCTGATGGGGTGTACATGCTCTTTCAACTCTTGCCTCACGCAGTACTTGCAATCTTCCGGGCAAGGTCTTCTCGAAAGTGCATCAGTATTGCCATGTTTTCTCCCAATCCGATGTTGAATGATGAAGTTATACTGCTGCAGCCTCTCAATCCAACGGGCTAACTGACCTTCTGGGTTCTTAAATTGCAGCAACCACTTCAAGGAAGCGTGGTCAGTTTTGATAAGAAAATCTTGCCCGCACAGATATTTATGGAAGTGCTCGATGGTCCGCACAATTGCTAACAGCTCCCTCCTAGTGACGCAGTAATTACGTTCAGGTTTCGACAAGGCCTTACTGAAATAGGCCACAACCTTTTCTTCCCCATTCTCCTCTTGAGATAATACACCGCCTATGCCCACATTGCTCGCATCGGTATCCACAACAAACTTGCTTCCAGGCCTCGGATACGTCAAAACAGGAGCAGAACACAGAGCCCTCTTTAACTCTTCAAATGCTCCTCGGCACTCCTTCGTCCACTCATAAGGCCTACCATCTTCGGTCAACCGATGCAGGGGCTTCGCAATGTCTGCAAACCCTTTCACGAAACGGCGGTAGTAGGTGCATAATCCCAGAAAGCTTCGAAGTTGATGTTTATCTTTCGGGACAGGCCAATTCCTTACTGCGTCTGTCTTCTCTGGATCTGTTGCAACTCCTTTGGTGGAAATTATGTGCCCCAAAAACTTAACCTGTTTCTTAAACAGCTGGCACTTCTGCGGACTTAATTTCAGGTTAGCTTGCCTCAATTTCTCGAAGACGAAGCACAAGTTCTTCAAGTGCTGATCGAAAGTCTTCCCCATCACGATGATATCGTCGAGGTACACCAGGCAAGTCTTCCAATGTAGTCCTCGCAGTACTGTCTCCATCAGACTCTCAAAGGTGGCAGGTGCATTGCAGAGCCCAAATGGCATTACCGTAAATTGCCACAAACCAGTTCCGGCAGAGAAAGCTGTTTTCTCCTTGTCTTTGGGATGCAACTCGACTTGCCAATAACCACTCTTCAAGTCGAGGGTGGAAAACCATCTGGAACCCGCCACTGTGTCTAGGGTATCGTCAATCCGGGGTAAGGGGTAACTATCCTTCTTGGTGACATCATTCAACCGCCTGTAGTCTACACAAAAACGAGTGGAGCCATCTTTCTTGCTCACCAGCACTACAGGGGAAGTCCACGGGCTCTGCGAAGGCTCAGTTACCCCTTGTTTACTCATGTCTTTAATCAGGTTGTCCATTTCGGTTTGTTTTGCCAAGGGTACTCTTCTAGGAGCTTGCTTAATGGGAGTATGATCACCGGTGTTAATGGTGTGTTGAATTACTCCCGTACGTCCTAGGTCACCATCTTGCAAGGAGAAGACATCTTTGTATTTCATCAAGAGTTGAGCCAGCTTCTCACCCTGTATCTGATCCAGTTGTTGGGAACATTCTTCTACCATCTTTTCTAGGAGAGTTGGTAAACTGGTTGTGGACATTTTCTGATCTTCTCCCTTCTTCTCATTCTTCTTTACCATGGCAATCCTAGATACTGGCTCACACATACCAATTAACGTGCCCTTGCAAATCTTCTGGTCAAATTCTGCAATGTTCGCTATCCTTACGAATACTGGACGTTGACCAGGTCTTACCAACGTCTTCCCAATTAGTAATCCTTTCTTCACCTCTTCGTACATCGGCTCGACCAATCCCACCAAGCAGCTCGGAGCACCATCCACACGGACCCGTACGATGTTTTCGGATTTGGCAGGCAACACGACATCTTCTTCGACCTTCACTCGGTATACACAGTTCTTCCGCCCAGGAGAACTCATCACTAGTTCTTCTTCTCCAATTCGAAGTACACCGGCGCTAACATCAAGCACAATCCCGTGCTTCTTCATACAATCCAGGCCCAGTATAACTTCATCCACAATGTCGGCTACAAGAACTCTCTGTGGAATGACGACATCTTCCATCCCTATGTCGATTTCTGCCTCTCCATATATAGGTGCTGTCTCGCCGGTAGCAGTAACCAATCGGATATTTTTATTGGTCGGCCTAATTCTCCACTCAGCCACAACATCTTTTCTGACTATGGTGTCACTGGCTCCTGTATCGATGGTAATTTCGGTCTTCCTGCCATCAATGATCCCATCAATCATTAAACTATCCCCAACTCGAGCCAATCTTGACACATTCACATCTTGTACTGGGGCTTGGTAGGATTGGACCAGCTTTCGCCCCTCAAAACTGGTCGACTTTAGTTTCCCTGGTACCCGGAGGTACCAGCCTTGTCCTCGTGCCGTCTGGTTGTATTTCGGCACTGTTGCGGAGATGGCCTTTCTCACCGCAATTCCAGCAACGTAAGAAATTCTTCCTTTCTTGCCATCTCCTCCTAGTCCCATTATTGTTGTCGTCTTCCGTTCGTCTGTCAAGTTTCTGTGCAAGTTTCTGTACAACTTTTTCCAGCAGGTCTTCGTCTGGTTCTTCGGTATGCAGCTGCCGCACCTTGGAGTACCCTCGTGATGTTTGCTTCGCTGCTTCAAACTCCAAGGCGTGGGCCAAAGCGTCTGCCAAAGCTTTATGTCTAGCTAGCTTCAGCGCCATCTTTGTTTCGCTGTCACGCAGTCCCTCGATAAAGTTTTCAACAGCCAGGCTCTCCAAAAACTCCTCCGGGGCTGTTGGATACGCCAACCGGACGATGTCGGCCTCAAACTCTTGCAGGGTCTCATTGGGGCGCTGAGACCTACCCTTTAGCTGTGCCTGGTGGACTTGCTGGAGGTGTTGATGGCCATACCTCATCTCCAGGCGCTTAACTATCTCCTTATAATCAGCCTGTTGTTCGGCTGTCACGGTATCCAGGATGTTCAAGGCGTCTCCTCGGAGTGCCACCACCAAATTCACCGCCTTCTCGGTACTGGCCCACTGGTTCGCCACTGCCGCTGCCTCGAACTGCTTGATGTAGGTGTGCCACGAGGACTTCCCATCAAATGTAGGCGGCTTCACCTTAACTACAGGAGCTCTTCTTTCTTCGTCCAATCCGGTATCTTCTATCTTCAATGTCTTCTTCTTCTCTAACTGTGACATTCTCTCATTCATCTTCGATATTTCTTCACCCATTACCTTTCTTATTTCTTGTGTTTCTTCTGTAATACGTGTCTCTAATTGAGTTGTTCGTGTTTCCAGTTGATTCGTTATTTCGGTAATTTTCGCAGCTACCTGTTCTTGACTTCTTTCTATGGGTGCCTTCATCTCTTCTTGGCTGTTCTTCATTTCTTCTTGATTATTCTTCATTGCTTCTAGATTTTTCTTCACTTCTTCTTGACTGGTCTTCATTACTTCTTGGTTAGTCTTCATCGCTTCTTCTAAATTTCTCTTGGCTTCTTCTTGACTGCTCTTCACTGTTTCTTCAAGATGGTTCTTCATTTCTTCTTGGCTGCCCCTTATTTCTACCATATTATTCTTCATTTCTTCTTGACTGTTCTTCATTAATTCCATAAGAGCTTGAAGTTGCTGCTCCATTGCGGCGGCCCTTCTCGTCACCGGCATAAACACTTAAAAGTTCAAACAAGTCTCAAACCACTACCAGTCACTATGGAGTCCAAAAACGTCGAAACTTTCACTCAGCTCGGCCAACTTCCAGAAAATTCTTCAATTTTCCACCGGCTTCCACGACGTTCTTCGCTCTTCTTGGCTCACAAAAATCGCACTTCTGACACCAGTTGTAACGTATTTCGATTTTACACTTTTTATTTACAGTGACTTTATGTATATGTACAAGTATTTACAATGATTAACAGTGATTTGAAAACTTAAAATTAACAAATTGAACAATAAGCAGCGAAATATATACAAGCAGTAAGTAACAACAAGCAGTGAAAATTAAACAATTAAGCGAACAATTAAACAATTAATTACCTAACCTAAACAATCCACAGTACACAAGTCCACAGTTTAAACTCTCTAAAACACTAGTCTTCAACCGACGGTTAATCACATACGAAGACGCCCCGGTACACTTAGAACGCCACCAAAGAATTCGTACACTCGCGTACCGTACCGACACTAAACGCGTATCAAGACTTATACTCGCACGGAACTATTAAACGCCCGGTTCTTATCGCATTCGCCTCCGCTTCCAAACTTCAGACTTCAAACTGTAAGACTGTAAGACTGTCCACTCGGCTTCTTGCTTCCCATTTTATAATGGTCTTAGAAGATTCTCGAAAATTATCGATCAAACATTGTTCCAGAAAAAGAATCTTCGAGCAATATAAAATCATAGACTATTCTTTTCGGGAGTCAAGGTCAGCGCCGCAATAAAAAACAGCGCGGCTCGCCGTCAAACAAATAATGTGTGTCACTACCAGGGGCGTCGCTGACGGGGCAAAAGTTCGTATCAGTATGAAAACAGACAGTTTCGAGTCATGGTTACTGTGCGTTGTTTGTGGTTTTCGAAGGCAGTCGCAGAAATAGTTATTTAACGAACAAGTGTATTAATAAAGGCGATTATTAATCGCTTTTTAATATAAGAGTTCGTTACAAAATTTTTCCGTCGACTTTTAACGTAAAATCTTCGTCAACATCCGTTTATTAAATTTTGTACGAATTACGATTTCAGAAACTATAAACTTGACAGTGACAGATCTTGATGACATGACAACTTGATTTGGATATTTCATATAAAGTCTGAATAATATAAGTTGGCGTATGATTGAAATAATCTACGCATCATGTTAGTTTGATGTCTCTCTCGCACGCAACTAGTTGATATGGCAGATAATTATTAACGTAAGATGAAATAATTAAATTTTCCATTGTAACTCTTTATTTCACTCATTCTCATTTATAATGTTGGATAACAATGTATTTGTACGTCTTTGCTTGTCTCGTATGTTATCATGGAAACTAGTATTAGTGTCACAGTACTGTCAATGTCGAAACAAATTAGTTCACATGCATGTGTCAACCCATACGCCAAGTTATATGATTTAAACTTTATGTACCTATGTTTGGTTGCCTAGGGTACTAAAATCGTTTATTAATAGAAATTGCAACGATACTTTCTGGTCGGACGTCAATTATGCAACGATATTTCCTAGTGACGCTCTGGAGCCAGATATACAGCGCGCTCTTTCGGTTTCGGTATCGGTATCTGGTACGCTCTGTATATCTAGACTAATCGGTTCGTTACCTTTGTAACGATATAACGGGGTTGCATCTGGTCAGGTCGGGATCGTCGATAATACCCTTTGCTCAATAGTCGAAGAAGGGAGGGTTCGTTATTGCTTACTAAACGGTGAATTATAAAACATAAACAAATTAAAATGGTTTCTATTAATATAACTATTTACATTTTAAACGGAATATGAAACGGATATTTACAAGAATATATATACATGAAAAATAAATGAGAAATTCTAGTATTGAAATCAGGACGGTACTGTAACCGGTTTCTCGAGTGAGTAGCGCACGAGATCTGGGCTAGAGGCCTAGCTCGTGGACTATTCCCTCGGGATCAGCTATCACTTGAATACGGGTAGTCTCGTCGTATGATTAACTGTTCCGGATACTTGCGGTTTCGTAATAGCACCTATAGTGCGACCGGTCGGGGTTTCAGGTCGGGGATGTACGTTAGAACACCAAGGGTGTAATCCCGTGCGAGACAGGTTTATTATTTGACGTGCACAAGCTTTGTAACTGACGGGACCACCCCAGGCCATATGCAGATTATTGTAAGAACCATCCGCTGCACATCGACAAGGCTGTGTAATCCGCCGCAATGAATGCAAGCATGTCGGTTCTTACTTTCCTGCACCTGTACTGGTAAATGGACCTACCTAATTAAGTCAGCTACGCTTCCGCTACAAGTCAAGTAACTCCGGTCTTGTTAACTTAATTATTGGTAGCCCTTCGGCTTCGATAATTAAGTACTAGCGATGAAGACTTGAGTATTTATTCTTCGAGAATAAATCGGATACGGGAATGAACAGAAAATCACACGCCGTGAATTAAACTCATTCAAGCGGACTGTCGGTTAATATTTATCGGACGCGGGTGGAGAGAATTCTTCTTCGCAAACCGGTGAAGAAGATTCTTCCTGGACCTCTGCTGTGTGGCTTCCTTTATAGCCACCCGAATAGGTTCGGCGGTCGGCGGTCAGGCTCGCTCTCCTACCATCGAAACGCGTGACGTGCCACTCCCACTCTTCTCGTGCTCTTGTTTATTTACAATCGTGACGTAGCGGCTTGCATTTCTCTCTTCATCTGGATATGCCACGGCTCTCGCTCCGTGACGCGGTTGCAATAGAGAAAACAATTATGAATGCTAATCCAAGTTTGTTGGATGTAACCAGCATTCCAATTATGCATTGTTACAAAATCATTCATTAATAGGGGTTATTAACGAACTGTTTTGCGTTTGTTAATCATATTGATAAATACACTGTCGACGGAAATAGTATATTGCGTACCGAGGTGGAAAATGTTTTATTACAGCCGAGGGCTAGATAGATGACCAAGGCGCGAAGCGCCGCGGTCAGCTATGTCGCGAGGCTGTAATGAAATTTGTTCGATCCTGCCATAGAAACATGTTGTTTCACCCTTAGATACTATGCGAGAAAGCATTACTTTGTTCAATCCTGCCGTAGAAACATGTTGTTTCACCCTTAGATGCTATGCGAGAAAGCATCACTTTTGTTCACTCACTTCGTTTCTTTGACAACGGGTGAGCGAAAGCAGTGAGCGAAAGTACTTTCGTTCACTCTTATTACTTTCACCCATTCTATTTCTCAATAAAATTACAAAAATATTCAAAATTAATCTTTCAAATTGACATGTCAATTTATGATGGTTTCTGTCAATAATAAACTAGCTCAATTGTCAAAAAATTTTATTTGTGTGCGTTTTAATAAATTTGGGCGTACATTCGAAATTAATTAGATATTTATTTAATATTAACTAGGTACTGTCAACATTTCTATTAGGTAATATGAAAATTTTTACAGAGTTAAAGCCAATACTTTTAAAAAATATAGCACTATGAAACTTACTTTCTATGTAAGTAATATCTACTTTTTCAAAAACAAATAAAATTGTCTTCAACATTGAATATGTGGACCACAAAGAAGATGGCTAGTAATTTTTTACCAATCCATTAAAATAGGCTAAGTGGTACTTCCTCCGTTACAAGATGAACTTTCTTTGTATGCATCAAATCGCGGAATTTTGTCACCTCGTTCATATACCTTCCTTTAAACATCTGAGGCAATGGGGAAAACCCGCAAATTTTGAAAATGATCTTATTGAATAGTTTACTATCCAAAACAAATTCCGCAACTTTCGTTTTTTATATTTGAGACTTATTTTCGTCATAATTAAATAGTAAACGTGCATCACACTTGAAACACAATATTTGAATGACGCTGTGACGTACGGGGCCTACAGATTAGGTAGGGATTTTCACATGCGCAAATCGATCCGTTAACACCCTGAGCGCCCGCTCATTCGTTGACTCCTCCTCATTTTATCCAGGGAGACGCGTAATACCATGGCGCAACGGATAGGCCTCCTACGTCACAGAAAGCGCGCGCTTTAGCCCTCCCGGTTATGCTGCTTTTCCAGTTGCATGTTTTTCTTTTAGCACGGTGCATAATCAAAATTTTTACGTGGTATGCTATACGTATTCTATTTGTGCTTGATATTACAGTACTAAAAGTTATAAATTCAATTAAGCGGGTCTTCCCCATTGTATGCAGCGGCATCAGCTTCTTTTAATATGCTCTGGTAGCATTCAATCGAATTTTTTTCCATATTTTCTCAGTAAAATCTTATTTTAGGTACAAATTTAGCTGAAACGTACAAAAATTGACTTCTTCTAGCTTGTTTATTATTTATAGTAACGGTAACCATAACAATGCTGAAACACGCTCTCTATGTTATTATGTTGTATATCTGCCCAATTGTCAGACCAATTTGAATTATTAATTTTGAATATTTTTGAAATAATATTTATTTCAGTGGCAGGATTGAACAAAACGTTATACAGCACTCGTGGAGAAACCGTTTCGCTCACTTATTTGCGTGGCAAATTGCGTGAGCGAAATTTTCAGTTTCTCCACTTGTACTGTAATATACTATTTTCAGCGAGGTATGTACACTATTTTATTCACAATCATTAGTTTTAAGGGCCCCACACACACACAATTAAGAATTAATTCAAAACTGTACATTCAAAAGTTTTGAACGAAATGTTGCGCGACGATTCTCCACACACACACAATTTTCACTTCGCAGTTTTATAAAACATGGCCTCCAGAGAAGAATTAAATTTATTATCAGTGGCGTGCCTAATTATTTTGAAAAAGAAATATAAACAAGGATTCAGTCGGAGCAGGTGGGAGAAACATTGGTTGCTGAAACGTGATCACTTTTCACATATTAATCTCTTAGAAGAATTGCACTCGTCGAGCCGGTCTGTGAAACTTACCCCGAGCATAATAAAATGCGCAATTTCGACGAAAAATTTGACAGGCGGTTGTCTGATCTTGGAAGATCTCGCGATAGCCGGAAATTTTTGTTTGTCATTTTCTGATGCATTTTTCTACCCTTAAACGTTGACCGATCCAAAATTCCGCCCATTTAACACTCTTTGAACTTTCCCCTTTCGAACCGTACCCCGCTGGACTTCCCCCTTCGACCTCCAGGGACGAATTTGGCACCCGTTTTGCATGCTTTTTGCCCTAAAATTCTGCATTTGCTGCGGAGAAAAAAATTATTTCCTCCATCAACCTCTGTGCGTGTGAGATGATTTTTGAATATTTTCGGTCCGATTGACTGGGCTATCGGAATCCGCCTTCAAATTTACCCGGCGCCCCCAGCTTGGCCGTTATAAAAAACTACCCTTATTTTGAAGGCGCCGTATCTCGCTGGAGGTTCGACTCCCGCGTTCGAGATCGCCTTATGACCTACAACTTTTGTCGGTGGAAGAGCGGACGACGCCCGTTTTTTCGTATGGCTTGTTCTTCTGGGTGCAATGGAACATTTTCGGCCCCTTCCGGTACGCCGAGTTCGTTATCGCTTGGAAACGGGGTGTTTTACCGGAGTTGGAAAGATCGCGATGGTCACTGCGGATCCGGGACGAATTCGCCGTTGAACTTCTCAAATTTCATCCCGATCGAAGGTGTTTTTGCCCGTGTTTTCGTTCTTTAAAAAAATATTTTCGATTTTTCACGTTTTCGCCGCTATTCGGGGCGAGGTGGGACGGGTGAAATTATAGTCGAATTGTTTGTTTTTGTTGAAAAAACATAATAATGTTCAAAAATACGTTTAGTATAAGTATAGGTATATAAAAAACGCTGTGACTACTCTCCCGGCTCCGGGATCCGTCCCAATCCCGGCTGACGTCAGAGACAACCGGGAGTGATACTGATCCCGGTTGATATTTGCCATCTCATATCGATGACGTCAGCGGTAACCGGGAGAGAGATGAATCCCGGCCGACGCAATGTTCGCGCGCGAATTTCTTGTGGTATACCTACCTACATGATTGCATGCACTACCGTCTGCCGTCTGGAAAAATGAGCTCAGTTTCTCAGCTTGTCGCATTTTTTGCCAAGCGGAGTATCCAATAAAAGTGTAATTGTTGGTGTGTGTGTAAAATAATTGTAGGTACGTACTCGTACTAGTTGTTAATTACTGATATTTATATTGTATGAAAACTACGAACATAAATATCGTAATTTTTATTTTTAGGTTAAAATTGGCCACGGAAATTGTGTACGTGACAATGAACATTTTTGAAGTGGGCCAAACGTTTAACACCTATTTGGAGGTTGAAAATGCTATGAAAACTTATGAAGAACAAACGTTTTCGAAATTTTGGAAACGGGATGCTAGGTTGATAATTTCTTCGAGAATTACACGACCGGTTAGAGAGGAACTGAAATACGTTGAAATAAAGTTTTGTTGCATTTATGGTGGTCAGCAATTTAGACCATTTAGACCATAGTGGTAATAGAGACAGTAGAACCTTTAAGAAGGAACAACCTTGTTCCGCACATGTTTCCTTTAGAGTCACTGCAGATGGGAGAGCTTTAGAAGTAAGAAGTATTTCTGAAAATCACAACCATGAAAGAAGCGCAATTCAGTTTCAATACCTACCACATCAGAGAAGACTAGATAGTAGACAAGCAAAAAGTTCGAGATTTGTTGTCTTTGAAGGCAAACAAGAAATTAGTAAAGCAAAAATTAGAAATAGAAACGGGAAAGTTTTTGACACTGAAAGATTTGTCAAATATGAAGCAAAGAATAGGCAAAAACTGTGAAGATCTGGACCATTGTGTCACCATATTAAGAGAAAATATAATGCTGAAATAAACGTATTAAAGGATGAAGAAAATAACTTTAAAGGAATGTTTCTTCAAACATGCAATATGAAAAAGACTATGAAGGCATATCCCGAATTTTTAAGTATCGACGGTACTTACAAACTATTAAACATAGGAATACCTGTATTTCTAATAGTAGTAGAAGATGGTAATTGCCAAACAGAAATAGTTTGTCTTTGTTTATTGACCACCGAAGACAAAAATAGTTTCAAATGGTTCTTGGAAACTTTTAAAGATAACAACTTAGAAAGTCAACGTACAAAATGCATTATGACTGACAAAGATTTGTTGGAGAGGTCAGTTATTCGTGATGTATTTCCAGAAGTTAACTTAATCACTTGCATATTCCACTCTATGCGAACGTTTAATCGAGAAATTTCCTGTGGGAAAATGAGTATTACGTCAACCAATCGGCTGCACTCACTGCAAATACTTGCAAAAAATGGTTTATGCGAAAACAGATGAAGAGTTTGAAAACTTCTATGGGACACTGCAGCAAACGGCTCCGAAAGCAGTTCTTGAATATTTCAACAAGAATTGGTATAATACAAGAGATGAATGGTCTATGTCCGGCAAATTCATGAAAGGCTGTTTCCAAAATACTACAAATAACCGCATTGGATCTATAAACGCAAAACTGAAATTCGTTATTACGAAAAATAGTAAATTGGAAGAGTTTCTGCATTCATTTTTTGATATTCTCTCAACGCTGGAAGGCAAAAGAGATTACAAAGCCGTATACCATTTGCAAAAAAGGTTGGTTACGTCTTACCCGCAAGATTGTGATGAAAGGAAATATATGGATTTTTTAACGCACGAGTTTGCAAAAATTGTGATCAAGCAAATTTTGTACAGTAAAAAGGTTAATCTACCCACACTCACGACACCGGGTTCGGAGGTTGCCATATTTTCCATTAAAAGCTCAGAAGGACAACTACAAACCAGCACAAGTGAATGCAACTGCAATTTCAATGTTAGTATGTTGCTACCGTGCAGACATATCTTTGCTGTCCGTAAACACCTAGGTCTACCATTGTTTTCGGAGGAAATCATAAACAAACGATGGACACAAAATTACTATAACATTAATCAAAGACGTTTAGCAGAAATGAACAATTGTAGTGAAGTTGAAATGGAACCTGTCGTGGAATCGAATATGGATTTTGGAATTTTCCATAAAAAATAAGAAACCACACACCTACGGACAAAAAAGGAAGCAGGCCTTACGCATTACGGATTCGTTGTCAAATTTGATTGCCTTGTCGTGTAACCAAGAATTTGAACAAAAAATAGATAATTTAAAATCCCTCGAAATGATATGGATGCAAGGTAAAAGGGCAAGAATTGTTATGGTTAATGATGAGGATGATTGCCTTCCAAGTAAGTAAAAAAAGGAAAATTTTCGACATCACTTATTTGTCTTTTTAGGTACAAGTGTGACCACAGCTGCAAGCACATCTGAACCTATGTCCGAAAGCATATACCAGGAACTGAACTGGTTGGACACGGAAAATATTCCAATTATTATCGATTATACCGACTCTAATTTCGGTACAGAACTAACAATTCCAGGTGATGAGCTGTAAATTACCAGGAATTACTAGTAAAGGGTTTAACCGATTATTTTCCAATTTCAGTTAATGATAAAAACAAGGAAGAAGAAAAATCTATGTCTAATCTATGTCAAGTTTGTTGAAGTTAGAGCGGAAAATATACCTGAGGCTATTTTACATGAAGACGTAAATATCGATTTGATTCGGTAAGAAAATACGTAATATTATTTATAAAACAAATTATTTTGTAACGGATAGTAAAACATTTTTTAGTAACTACTTCACGGAAGATGCATGGAAAATGGTTGAAACGGTAACGTCAATAAAAAGACAACATAGTAAATTCACGTGTGTAGCATGCAAACAGGATGTCGATAAAAACAGTGCCGATTGTATAAGATGTGCATCATGTTTCCTCTGGTGGAATACCAAATGCGCTGCAGTGAGAAAAGTTCCGAAATGTGTTAGTAAATGGATTTGCTGTCAGTGCAGAAAGGCCTAATGATGTGCATTCCCTTATGTTTTATCTGTGTACCTATCTTTACTTTTGCGTTAATATAGTATTTTTCAAAAATTGTGTGTATTGATAATCGCCTAAATATTTATAAATTTATAAAACGGATGATAAGCACAAAGCAAGTCGCATTTGAAAAACGCTGTGCCGGGATTCATCTCTCTCCCGGTTACCGCTGACGTCATCGATATGAAATGGCAAATATCAACCGGGATCCGTCCCAATCCCGGCTGTCTCTGACGTCAGCCGGGATTGGGACGGATCCCGGAGGCATATAGGTAAGTAACATACTGTATCGCCATTCGGCTGCTCGATCGGATTTCGGAATGTAGCACCCGATATCGCCATTCACTTGGCAATCTCGAGTGTTACTTACCTACCGTCTTACCATCATTTGAATGCTAATTATTATTAAGATGTAGAAAATTACAATACTTTTTAAAAGAAGCACTTTTTATTTCGTATTTTAAAACGTTGTCAGCACTTTGTTATAATTATTATTTTTTTGTTCATGAAAAATGTCAGTTTCACTTTTTCTTTTGGTACTCATATTCGATAACTTAGCTCTTAGCTTATGAACTAACTATTTCTTACTAGTCAACTAAGGAAAACGAACAGTTCCAAAACTGCAGTTTTTACGTACATTTACTTTACTAGAGTTTTTGAAAATTTTGACAACTTTTACTTCTGCAGTTTATAAGCCATGCCAAAAATAGTACATTAGGTGATGAGTATAGTAGTATAGTATAGTATAGTATAGTATAGTATAGTATAGTATAGTATAGTATAGTATAGTATAGTATAGTATAGGTATAGCAGTCTAAACTACACAGGAGACCCGTTTAATACTCATCACCTAATATTCATCTCTGCAGTCAGTAGTTAGAAAATGAGAGCCTCAGATACGAACCCGTTCGGAGCACATAGCGCCATCGAGTTCTCGAGGTGCCATCGACTTCTTCGGCAGTGACCTTGAAAGAGACCAGAGGCTGCTGAAGGAGTCGTTGAGGCATCCAAAGAAGTGTCTTCAGCAGCGGCATCTGCAGCAGCCTCTGGTGTCTTTCAAGGTCATTGCCGAAGAAGTGGGCATGTCTTCAGCAGCGTCTGGTGTCTTTCAAGGTCATTGCTGAAGAAGTGGTGTTCAGCAGCAGCCAGGCGCATGCGCCGGGGCTATTCCTCAGATCAGTCCATCGAGTCCTCCATCCACTTCAAGTGGGCGTGTCTGCAGCAGCCTCTGGTCATTGCTGAAGAAGGGCCTCTGGTGTTTTGCCATTGCGCACCCAAGCCGCCATTTTGGGGCCTTTGGTTGTGGCTCAGGCGCCTGCGCCGGGGCTCCGCCTTCAGCAGATTCTGGTCATTGCTGAAGAAGTGGTCTTCAGCGGCCCCCCTGGTGTCTCTCATTCTGTTGGGCCTTTGGATGTGGCTCAGGCGCCTGCGCCGGGGCTCTCGCGTACAAAGCACGTGTTGCTCACTGTTCAGGCCAGTCCATCCTGGCCCCATCCACTTCTTCGGCAATGACCAGAGGCTGCTGAAGGAGTCATGTCTTCAGCAACGGTGTCTTTGGGGCCTTTGGCCGTGGCTCAGGCGTATGCGCCGGGGTTTTCGCAAACGTTCTGAAAATGACGCCGACCGGGATTCGAACCCGGGCCCCCACGCACCGGAGCCCTCGCTCCAACCAACTGAGCTAATCGGCGGCCCACAAGCCCGTCTTTCAAATCATCCGTATATACTTATGATTGTAAACAGAAGTTACAGAATTAATATTTATTTTCTCGGAAATTTACAATTGTTTATCATCATCATCATAAGGTTCTCAGTCCGAAGACTGGTTGGACGCGTACCTCCATTCTTTTCTATCCTGAGCTAACCTACGCATTTCCCTAAAAGTAGAACATCCTACATCCCTAACTATTTGAGAGCAGTAGTCTAATCTAGGCCTACCCCTACCTCTTTTTATTCCTATCTCTGACTCTAGTATGTCACGAACTATTCCTTCGTGTCTTAGAAGGTGTCCTACCATCCTATCTCTCCTACTCTTTATTGTTTTCCATACCTTTCGCTTTTCCCCAACTCTTTCTAATACTTCCCTATTGCTAACCTTATCTATCCACAGTATCTTCATCATGCGTCTGTAGCACCACATTTCAAACGCTTCTACTCTTTTTCTATCCGCTTCTCCTATTGTCCAAGTTTCGCACCCGTATAATGCCGTACTCCATACATACGACGTTAAGAGTCTCTTCCTAGTCTCTATATTAACCGTTCTCGAGCATAACAGTTGTTTCTTTTTGTTAAACGCAACTCGGCCCTGCGCCATTCTTTGTTTTATATCTTTAGTGCTCCTACCGTCTTGAGTTATTTTACTTCCTAAGTAGCAGAAATCCGCGACCTCCTCTATCTTCTCATTTCCAATTTGTATTTCCATTTTAGTTCTATTTTCACATCCCCTACATACCAAAATTTTAGTTTTCTTTTTATTGATTTTCATGCCGAAGCCCTGTGTCAAAACTGCTTCCATTTCATTCAAAGCCGCTCCTAATTCTTCTTTGCTAGATGCTAACACTGCTATATCATCCGCAAATCTGAGCATGTTAATAGTTTGGCCCTGTACATTGATCCCTGAGGCTGTTCTTTCCTTAACAATATTAATCGCATCTTCGATATATAAGTTGAAAACTAGAGGTGACAATGCACATCCCTGTCTCACTCCCTTCCGGATATCTACTTCCCTTTGTTCCTGCTCACATTCTATAACTGCCTTTTGCTCTTTGTAGAGATTATGTATTATTCTTCTGCCCCTGTATTTCATCCCTACCTTTCTCAGCACTTCGAACATCTTCCCCCATTTTACGTTGTCGAAGGCTTTTTCTAAATCTACAAATCCTATATAGACGCTCTTTCTCTTTTCTATCGTTTTTTCTATAATTACTCGTAAAGCTAGAATGACCTCGCGCGTTCCTCTATTTCGTCTAAATCCGAACTGATCTTCTCCTAATATTTCTTCCGCCTTTTTCTCCATCCTTCTTTGCACAATTCTAGTTAAAATTTTTGACGCATGGGAAGTTAAACTGATAGTTCTAAAATTTTCGCATCTATCCGCGCCTTTTCTTTTTGGCAAAGCTACTATGATGTTCCGTTTGTAATCTTCTGGAATCTCGCCTGTCAGGTATATAACTAACTAGTTTAAATAAACGATCTATTACCTCTTGACCTGCGCACTTTAAGATTTCTGCCTGCAAGCCATCTATACCTGGTGCTTTATTATTCCTTAAACTTTTTAGTGCTATCTCAAACTCTTCTCTCATTATAGGACTCCCTAGGTTATCCCCCTCTACACTGCTTTCGCTTTCTAATATATCTTGCACTTCCTGTCCCGCATATAAGTTTCCTAAATATTCTTTCCACCTATCTGCCTTCTCCCCACTTCCGATTAGGATATCTCCTGCCTCATTTCTAATGTTTTTGGTACTAGATCCAATTTCTCTAAAATTTCTCCTAATTATTTTATATGCTTCATCAGTCTTTCCTACTTCGAATTTATCTTCCACTTCTTTGCATTTATTATCGATCCATTGCTCTTTCGCTTTCCTACATTCCCGAATAATTTCCCACTTGATCGCCTTATATCTTTGTTTCCCTGTTTCATCTAACCTATTTTTATATTTTCGCCTTTCCTCTATTAGACTCACAATATGTTTTGTTAACCAGGGTTTCCTACTTTCATTCTGTTTATGACCCAAAATATCCCTAGCTGAGGAAACTAAACTATTTTTAATGCAATTCCATTCTGCCTCTATGTCCCTAACAATATTTCCACCCGTGCCCTTTAGTGCTTCGTTTGTCTTTTTCTCGAACTTATTGCGCATATCATCATCTTTTAGTTTCTCTGGGTCAAGATACCTTCTTCCGCTTCTTTTTTTCAAAATCTTAAATTTAAGATTGGCTTTCATAACGACTATGTTGTGATCACTATCTATATCTGCTCCTGGATAACTTCTACAATCCCTAACTTGATTTCTAAATCTTTGCCTAACGAGAATGTAATCTATTTGATATCTCCCTAAGTCTCCTGGCATCTTCCACGTATAGCATCTCCTAACATGATGGTGAAATAGAGTGTTCGCGACCGTTAAGTTATGTTTATCGCAGAACTCTATCAGTCTAACTCCCCTATCGTTCCTATTGCCTAATCCAAAGGGGCCAACTATTCCGCCCTCTCGCCCTGTGCCTACGACTGCATTGAAATCTCCTGTAATTATTAAATTTTCGTGCCCTCTCACAAAATCTAGCACATATTCAATATCACTATAAACTGCCTCTACGGCCTCATCACTGTAGTTAGAAGTGGGCATATATACCTGTATTATTACTGTTTTTACAGGTTTCGAATCTAACCTAACCATAACTACCCTGTCACTTTGCTGTAAGAAATTTTCTACACTCTGTCCTACTTTTTTCCGCATAACAATTCCTACTCCCGAATTTCCTCCTACAGATCCTGTGTGTATTACTCTAAAATCTCCGCTCCAGAAGTCTCCAGCTTCTGGCCATCGCACTTCACTGATACCTACTACGTCTAATGCTAACCTATCCATCTCAATTTTTGTTTATACTAAATAAATATTGATATTAAAGTTTAAGAAAAAAGCACGTTCGCCGCCGGTAAGAGATGTTATAATTGTTTTATTATGGGAAATAACCCTTCATCTTGCCGATAGGATATGTTTGTTTAGGTTTGATCCCACGCTCTGCATGTGCATTTAATACGTTGTAGACACTACAAGGTGACCCGTTTGTTTGTTTGTATTATTACAATAAAATATCATTCTAGAATATTCTTCTGATTGTTTATTTGAAATTACTTGTTATCTTAATGCGTTTCAGACACGTGTGGGAAAAAAACATTCTAGAACATTCTCCAGTTTGTTTATTTGAAATTACTTGTTATCTTAATGCGTTTCGGACACGTGTGGGAACCATCTGATTGATATATGCAAACATCTTAGTTCTCGGTAGTAGAACATTCTACATCGCTAATTATTTGAGAACAGTAGTCTAAATTTAGGCTAACCCCTACGTAAAAACTATGTCATGTGGGGTGTAAATTAAAGGACTCGACTAGAGGTATCGGAATATTGGGGTGGATTTTAGGGGTGGTTTTGGGGGGGGGGGTTGAGGGGGGGGTTTTGGGGGGTTTTTAGGGGTGTTTTTAGGGGGTGGTTTTAGGGGTGGTTTTAGGGGTAGCTTTTAGGGGTGGTTTTTAGGGGCGGTTCTTGGGGTGGCTTTGGACGGTGATTTTTGGGGGTGGTTTTTAGGGGTGGTTTTTAGGGGTGGCCACTCACTGACCGCGCCCCCGGCCACGCTCCTTGCCCCGCCCACCTAGATCATGTAGGGTATCAAATTAATCAGCTCGATGAGACAAAAAGGAATCTATAGTTATTCTCCTACTTCCGAATTCTTATCAGTAGTTGTCTGTCTGTATGTCTGTCGGTCCGTCTGTCTGTCTGTCTGTCTGTCTGTCTGTCTGTCTGTCTGTCTCTCCGTCTGTCTGTCTGTCTGTCTGTCTGTTTGCGAATACAGCTGTCTGTTGACACAGACAGCTGTATTCGCAAACAACATGGCTGATGACACGAGCAAGAATAAGACTGCGCATGCGCACGGTTGTATGGAGAGTATTTAAGCAAGAAAATTAACGGTGCTTCAACAAGGGAACCGCATTTGAATAATGACACACATAAACGTAGACACGTTTCGTGTTCTGGACGGTGCTGTTTTGGATGAGTCAGCACGCCGTGTCGAGGTGCACGTACATCAGCCGTTCGTGACAACAACAACATTCAACGCCAATGACGAAATTCGCATACCAATCCACCAACAAGACGTTTACGTACTGCCGCATCTAAGCAGCATCTACATAGAGGGCAGGTTCATCAAGGGTGCAGGAGGCGGAAATGCGGCTTTAACAAATAACGCCCTCAGTTTCCTCTTTGACGACGTCCGCTATGAAATAAACGGGGTGGAGGTGTATCGAACAAAAAACGTGGGCATCACGAGCACACTGAAGGGTGTAGTTTCTCTGAATGAGGGTGAAGTAGGTGCCCTGGAGAATGCCGGCTGGACGAATACGGGAGACTCACCGAGCCACCTTATCGACGCGAACGGGAACTTTAACGTGTGCATCCCGGGAAGAATCCTGCTGGGATTCTTGGAAGATTACCCCAAAATTCTGTTAAATGTGTGTCACGAGCTCATTTTGACTCGATCGAAAAACGATAGGAACGCTTTCGTGGGTAACGAGGACTCCAGAATTGAGTTGAGCAAGGTTCATTGGAGGGTGCCGTACGTCTATCCATCGGATGCTGAATACCTAAAACTTCTCAATATTGTCGAGGAAGAGAGAACGTTGCAGATATGTTTTCGCAGCTGGGAGCTGTACGAGTATCCGGTGTTGCCGCAAGCTACGAAATAAACGTGGGCCGTCAAGACTGCAACACGGTTGGAGAAACCCCGCTACGTTATTGTCGCCTTCCAGACGAATCGCAAAGCGAATTTGGACACGGATTCAAGCAAATTTGACCGCTGCAATCTGACAAACGTCAAACTGTACCTGAATTCTGAGTGCTTCCCCTACGAGAATTTAAACTTGGATTTCTCCACGGGGAAATACGCCCTGCTATACGAAATGTACCAGAACTTCCAGAGTTCATACTATGGAAAAGTTGGCGAGCCGTTATACGGCAAGGAACAGTTCAAGGATCTAGTGCCCATCTTGGTGATTGACGCATCAAAGCAGTCGGAAAGCATCAAGCCTGGACCCATAGATATGCGTCTAGAATTTGAGTCGAGCGAGAATTTTCCGCCCAACACAACCGCATACTGTCTCATCCTGCATGACCGCATCGTTGAGTATACACCGGGTAATGAATCGGTCAGAAGAGTGGTATGAGAAGCTGCAGGGCTTCGATTTGTCCAGAAAATACACGCATGCCTACTCTGTATACAGATTATAGTTTTAATTATATTGATGTAAAAATATATTCAACGTTTTTATTTTTGCGAAAACCCCGGTGCAGGCGCCTGGGCCACAATCAAAGGCCCAACAGCACCTAACAACAAGATCAGTTCCGATTGGATGCTGCCCACAACCACTCTCATTGGCTGTTGCCCCGCCCACTCTCATAGCCAGAGCCCGGCGCATGCGCCTGAGCCACGGCCAAAGGCCCCAAAGACACCGTTGCTGAAGACATGACTCCTTCAGCAGCCTCTGGTCATTGCCGAAGAAGTGGATGGGGCCAGGATGGACTGGCCTGAACAGTGAGCAACACGTGTTTTGTACGCGACAGCCCCGGCGCAGGCGCCTGAGCCACATCCAAAGGCCCAACAGAATGAGAGACACCAGGGGGGCCGCTGAAGACCACTTCTTCAGCAATGACCAGAAGCTGCTGAAGGCGGAGCCCCGGCGCAGGCGCCTGAGCCATAACCAAAGGCCCCAAAATGGCGGCTTGGGTGCGCAATGGCAAGACACCAGAGGCCCTTCTTCAGCAATGACCAGAGGCTGCTGCAGACACGCCCACTTGAAGTGGATGGAGAACTCGATGGACTGATCTGAGGAATAGCCCCGGCGCATGCGCCTGGCTGCTGCTGAACACCACTTCTTCAGCAATGACCTTGAAAGACACCAGACGCTGCTGAAGACATGCCCACTTCTTCTGGAATGACCTTGAAAGACACCAGAGGCTGCTGCAGATGCCGCTGCTGAAGACACTTCTTCGGATGCCCCAACGACTCCTTCAGCAGCCTCTGGTCTCTTTCAAGGTCACTGCCGAAGAAGTCGATGGCACCTCGAGAACTCGATGGCGCTATGTGCTCCGAACGGGTTCGTATCTGAGGCTCTCATTTTCTAACTACTGCAGTCGTTTCAAATTTAATAAAAATAGTACATACAGGGTGATTCATAACGAGTGTAAAAAAATTCGAAAGGTGATAGAGGAAGTCAAAACAAGAAAAAATATTTCATGAACATCTGTCCTAAAATCGTTGCCAACAAAGATACAGGGTGTAGAAAATTCTCGAAAAAAATTGATTATTTTTAATATCTCCGAATCTACTAAAACTATTGAATTCATATTTTGAGGGCTATTGTCCTTTGTGAACCTCTATCGTCCTAAAAAGATTGGCTTTAACACTGCCACCAGTGGCGCCGCTATAAGCTGGAGAGCCCTATCCTTTAGCTTACACGATGTTACGCCACCGGTTTCTAAAGAAAAGATTTAAGTTTTGGATTCTGCGTTCAATTTCAAAGAAAAAAGGTATTCTTAAATTTTTCCGTACTGATAACTTCCGAGTAAAACAGCATTTTGTAAAAACGTCAAAATCTGAATTTTCGGTTAAAAAATTGTTCTGAAAAAATTAATTATTATTGGATATAAAAGTAATTTTTTATGATAGAGGTCTGCAAGCGACAAATTGTCCCTAAAACTTTAATTTAATAGCTTTCTTAGTTTCGGAAATAACAAAAATAATCAGTTTTTTTAGAGAAACTTAACACCCCGTATTTTTGTTGGAAATAGTTTTAGGACATACGTTCATCGACTTTTTCTTATTATTTTGACTTCCTCTATCAGCCCTCCAAATCTTTTACACTTGTTATGAATCACCCTGTATAACAATTACCCCGAAAACAACGTAACATAACTTCTAATCCCTAATTTTCTTTTACGTATAACTGGCCATCTTTGGTTAGTCAACTACCATGCCTAACACTTTTAAACAACTTTTTAACAGTGTTTTAAATAACATTTTATTTTTTCTATTGGAGACAGTATTCACATAATTTTGATACTGTTACTGAAAGTTAATAACTTGCTGTGATGAAATGATTTTGTTCCCAATTACATTTCGCCATTAACTCAAAAATGAGAGCAGAAGAAAAAATAATTAGTTCATTGATAGCAAACAAAACTGACATTTTAAGAGCAGTAACGAATCGACGTAGTAAAATGGCAAGGCTGGGTAAAGTAGAGAGGTTGTCGCATAACCTGGTTCATTGATGAGGGTTTGAAGCGGGGTAAGAGGAGTCGGTGTGACGTCGACTGGTAGGCGCGGAATAGCGGACACGGACTGTTTTGTGCACAGACGCGATTCAGACAATATTGTTTGAGTGTTTGTTTATGTTTACTCCGTGTTTCTTGTGTACGTTTTATGTTTATGTAGTTTTCGTTTGGTGACAAATTCATCGACAATTTATTGGTAAGTAATATTTTTGTATTTACGCTTACATTTATTCAGAATTAAAATTATATTATGAGTGATAACAAAAAACAATTTATTTAGATATCATGCCGGGCACATATTGTGCAGTGGCTGTGTGTAGTAATTCTGCGGCCTCGGCAAAGAAGTCTGAAAAACATATAGCTTTTTACAGATTTCTGAAAGAGGAAAACTTATGCAAACTTTGGGTGCACAAATGCCGTCGTGAAGATAAATTTAATTTTAAAAATGCACGTGTATGTTCGGACCACTTCAAAGAAAGCGATTATGAAAGGGATCTGCAGGCGGATTTGTTGAACCTCCCTGCGAAGAAAAAATTAAAACCTACAGGTATAACAATGAAATAATTTACTTTTTATTATACCATATTTTTTTATTCGTGTTACATGTTTCAAAACTGTGTTTCAAATACCTTGTGCAGTATTTACAAAAATGTTGATATAAATAATTTGTGTTTTAAGAATTAAATTATTTTATTACAGCAATTCCTACACTGAAATTGAGTGAGCATGCTGTCGTAGAAGAAACACCACCAAAAGTAAGGGAGCGTAGATTACGTCTACAGAGAAGAACGGATAAGGAAGTTGTTAAACGGCTTTATGAAGAAAGCAAGGAAGATTCGTCTACAGATGTTTTGGACACAGCGAGAACAGTCAACGTGCCAGAGGAAACAGTTTCAACAGTTTCAATGTCAACTGATGAATATGAAAACCTGTTAGCAAAAGTTGATTTACTGACTAAAGAAAATGACCATTTGAAAACCAAACTACACCAGAATCAGCAAACTATAGAAGAAACCAATCTGAAACTGAAGCAGTTAACCGAAAATCTGAAGAAACTCCAGGCAAAGTTTCATTTAGAAAACAAATATCGGATAGAAATGGAAAAATCCCTTAAGAAGCTTCTCACTAAGCCGCAACGGGAGATACTAGTGGGTAAAAAGAAAAAAGTAGTCTGGGGATCGGAAGACATTGCCAAGGCTTTTGCGATTAGATATTTTAGTAAGAGAAGCTATATATATTTGCGGGAACAATTACACTATCCATTACCTGCCATTGCAACTCTTCAAAGATGGGCTTCCAAGATTAAGTTGAGGCAAGGTTTGTTGACGGATGTTTTGCGAATAATGCAAATTACAACACAAGAAATGACTGAAATACAAAAACTTGTCGTATTACAATATGATGAAGTGAAAGTTAAATCTTCTTATGAATACGATAAGGCAGAAGACGAAGTTATTGGACCGTATTCTCAAATGCAGGTGGTAATGGCCAGAGGACTTTGTGCTCCTTGGAAGCAACCTGTATACATTGATTTTGATACTAAAATGACACGCCAGATATTGTTTAAGGTTATTCAAGAACTACACAAAATATCATACACGGTTGTCGCGTGTGTCTCGGATTGTGGGGGTGGCAATATAGGATTATGGAATGAGCTTGATGTTACCTATGACAAATCACACATTTTGCACCCGGATGATCCAAATTTGAAAATATACTGCTTTGCTGATGCCCCACATTTAATAAAGCTTCTAAGGAATTGGTTTATAGACACAGGCTTCGTTTTGAAAGATGGTAGTGAAGTTAATAGTAACCCTGTTGGGCATTTAATAGCACAAACAGACACATAAGTTAGTTCTTGTTACAAAATAAGTGCAAAACATCTCGAGTGTACTGGTAGCCAACGACAAAATGTCAGTCTAGCAACCCAGTTACTATCACATACAACAGCCACCGCTTTAATACATTACCAACCAGGACCAGATAAATTGCTAGCCTCAAACACCGGAGATTTTGTGGAACAAGTCAATCTTTGGTTTGATACTTTTAATAGTTATTCGCCAAGTGCCATAATTTTATCAAAAAAACCCTATGGACTTAGTCTCCCTGAGCAAAATAAAATTCTCGACGACATGACAGACTTGGTAGTCAATATGAGATGCAAGGAAAAAGGTTCCCTTCAAGTGTTTCAAAAAGGGATTCTAATGTCCATTTTGTCATTGAAAAATTTATACCTAGATTTGAAAGAACGTTATAAAATTACCTACTTAATGACTCATCGATTGAATCAAGATGCACTGGAGAATTTCTTCTCACAAGTTCGAAGTCGAGGAGGATTAAATGATCACCCCACTCCTCTCGACGCTATATATAGGATAAGGATGATTATCCTAGGAAAGAACCCTGGAATCGTCCAAAAGAATGTAAATACTGTGGCACCAGAAGACAGTGACGAGTATATAGTGACAAAAATTATACAAAACGCAATTGATGTTGATCCCGTGGTAATTTCTCAGCCTTCGCATGAATCAGATGCAGAGAGTAAAGGAACATCTTCATCTTCGGATACTGGAAATTCTCCAAGAAGCACAATACAAGAACTGTCAGAGCAAGACGGGCTGCAGTATTTAGCGGGGTGGATTGCACGGAAATTCAAAAGAACCCATACCACTCTTGGGAAATACACATACGAACGCAAACTGGAGCATACGTACCCTATACCAAAGTGGGTAGCGCACCTATCATTCGGTGGTTTGACTGAACCTTCAGAAGAGTGGTCGAAGCAATGCAATTCATTAAACATAATATTTGAGAAATATCATAAGGATGGTTTAATAAGAAAGGAGAAATTTACAACCCAAAAAATTATGAAAAAGGTGCTCAGGAAATTACCTGATATTGATGTCAAGGTGGGAAATAGTTTTATGTTGCAACGCTTGCTAATAAGAATGAAGTATTTGAATGCCAAACGCCGAATGATGAGTGAAAAACGAAAACGACCAGCAGCTGATAAACATGCAAAAGTTGCGAAGAAAATGAGTAAAAGATAAGATAAGATAAAAGATAAGTCTACCTTTGCCAAAAATTTCACGAAATTAACAAATATTAATAAAGAATTGGCACAAATAATTATAAAAATATTAGATTAATAAGTAACTGTTATTTTATTTCATTTTATTTATTTAAAAATAAATAAATAAAATAACAGTTACTTATTAATCTAATATTTTTATAATTATTTGTGCCAATTCTTTATTAATATTTGTTAATTTCGTGAAATTTTTGGCAAAGGTAGACTTATCTTAGAAATGATACACATCCAAAAAGACAAAAATTCTTTAAATGATAGATCTGACATTCAACATCTAAGTCAAATTTAAAGTGACATAATAAGGTAAATCTGCTCTCTACCACTTGATTTAATTTAATTTATGTACATTTTATATTGTTATCAAAATCAAATTTGCCATGTATAATTTCTATTTTTAACACAGTTTCCTGTTATTTACAATTTTATTAAGGAAAAAATATGTCATTTTATACTTTTATACTCCATACCCGGAGTCAAAACGTCAATTATATTTATTATACAATATTTTTTATCTACCTTTGCCAAAAATTTCACTAAATTAACAAATATTGTTAAGTAATTTAAGTTAACATTTTACTCATTTTCTTCGCAACTTTTGTATGTTTATCAGCTGCTGGTCGTTTTCGTTTTTCACTCATCATTCGGCGTTTGGCATTCAAATACTTCATTCTTATTAGCAAGCGTTGCAACATAAAACTATTTCCCACCTTGACATCAATATCAGGTAATTTCCTGAGCACCTTTTTCATAATTTTTTGGGTTGTAAATTTCTCCTTTCTTATTAAACCATCCTTATGATATTTCTCAAATATTATGTTTAATGAATTGCATTGCTTCGACCACTCTTCTGAAGGTTCAGTCAAACCACCGAATGATAGGTGCGCTACCCACTTTGGTATAGGGTACGTATGCTCCAGTTTGCGTTCGTATGTGTATTTCCCAAGAGTGGTATGGGTTCTTTTGAATTTCCGTGCAATCCACCCCGCTAAATACTGCAGCCCGTCTTGCTCTGACAGTTCTTGTATTGTGCTTCTTGGAGAATTTCATAATCGCTTTCTTTGAAGTGGTCCGAACATACACGTGCATTTTTAAAATTAAATTTATCTTCACGACGGCATTTGTGCACCCAAAGTTTGCATAAGTTTTCCTCTTTCGGAAATCTGTAAAAAGCTATATGTTTTTCAGACTTCTTTGCCGAGGCCGCAGAATTACTACACACAGCCACTGCACAATATGTGCCCGGCATGATATCTGTAAATAAATTGTTTTTTGTTATCACTCATAATATAATTTTAATTCTGAATAAATGTAAGCGTAAATACAAAAATATTACTTACCAATAAATTGTCGATGAATTTGTCACCAAACGAAAACTACATAAACATAAAACGTACACAAGAAACACGGAGTAAACATAAACAAACACTCAAACAATATTGTCTGAATCGCGTCTGTGCACAAAACAGTCCGTGTCCGCTATTCCGCGCCTACCAGTCGACGTCACAGCGACTCCTCTTACCCCGCTTCAAACCCTCATCAATGAACCAGGTTATGCGACAACCTCTCTACTTTACCCAGCCTTGACTTTACCCAGCCTTGGTAAAATGGTGGCAGCGCGCTCAGAAATATATCTAGAATAAAAATTGCCAGTGTGGAAATTTTTCAAAATGAAGATTTACCTAACGTCAAAGAAAAATATTACAACCAAAAGCAATAAAAGTGCAATTTTCCATTTTATTTTTTAGTTTTCCACGAAATGGTTAGTTATCTCAAATAATACCTTCAGGATAAACAACTTTGACCAACCTATTCTCTTGCTAAGATAACCGAGATCCTAAATGCTGCATGTTAGATTTCGGTAAATTGCATAACAAAGCTTGTTTTAGAAAGTATTTTGAAAAGTAAAAAAATTAGACTCAAATTGTGATAAAGTAACACGCGAGAGCGCCAAGCTAATCGTCGCTATCTGGTGTTTACGAGAGTGTTACCAAAGAACATATAATATTATATGTTCTTTGGTGTTACTTATCGCGCTCCACCGTCCAATCTCCAATGTGACAATTTCCCGCGAAAACACCAGCGCAAGTGCATGCTCACGTGTTTTTTATGCTCGAGTAGAAAATTCCTCCACCAAAATGTATTCATTTTCATTGCCCAATGGTTATTTTTATTTAAAAATTAATAATGATAGTGTCCGGTGAAAACCAAAGAACAAGAGAAGAGTCCGTGACCATAAAAACTTAATATTGTCCTTACACTGTAGTAGTCATTGACAAATGGATAAATTGTAGTACCCAACTACATATTGAGGTTATGGTAATATTGAAATATTACTTTATATTCTTATATACTAATTATTGTTTGGCGTTTCTGATCTGGTTTGCACTATTGTACAGTTTATTGTATAATTCATATACAATTTAGCATCATGACATCAAAAATTACGATTTAATAGGTATATCTATAAAATTATAAAATATTGACATGAAAAAAGGAATTAGAGTTTGACAAATTTGATTTCTAATAAGATTAGTGTCTTAAAAATAAAAGGAAGTATGAATGTGCATGATAATTTGGCAATTTTATAAAGGATGTATCATGAATTTTAAAATATTAAAATTCGTTACTTAAGTTTTGGTAATGTGTAATTAATATTTTACATTTACATTTATTTTGGGATGATGCATGCTTCAACGTGCATCATAACATTGTAGGAGTAATGCAATGGTCAGGTAAGTGACACCCTATAGCGCACATTATGTTGGCGCTATGGTATGTTACATTCCGAAATCCGATCGAGCAGCCGAATGGCGATACTGGATGTTACTTACCTATAATATGCATCCCGGAGCCGGGAGAGTAGTCACAGCGTATAAAAAATTACTTATCTACTTCTACTCAAAATCAAATAAATCCTTTTTTGTCTTGACTATTTGGTAGAAATCCATGATGAAATAGAAAATTACTATGCGTACTACCAATAAGTATAAAAATTATTTTATTGACCGGTTTCAAGATTCACAAACGATCTCATCATCAGAAATGGTAAATAAAATTGTAAACAAATTATTATGACAATTATAAAAAATAGAATCCATAAATTTTACAATAATAATACAGAGAGTAAAAAACCAATAGAAAATAAAAATTACATTTCATTACCATATATTAAAGGTATGTCGCACAATATTAGTAAATTATTAGCAAAATACAATTTACAAGTATCACATAAGAATTATAACAACTTAAAATTTTTGTATTCTAATTTAAAAACGCCAATTCCTAAACTAATGAAAACACATACTGTATACAAAATTAAATGTAAAGACTGTGAAAAAACATATATTGGGCAATCTAAAAACCATTTAGAAACCAGACTTAAACAACACAAATACAAAAACAGTAATTCAGCAATAAGTAAACACATGAAAAGCAATAATCATACTTTTGAATTTAATGATACCAAAATTCTAGAACAAGAAAAAAATTTAAAATCACGACTGTTTTTAGAAATGATCTACATAAAAAAAGAACAAAACTCTATTAATGATAGAACTGATATACAAAATTTAAGTCACATTTACTGTAATATAATAAAATAATCATACTCTCTGCTACTTACTTATTAACCAATATTATTGTTAAATTAAACACACTACCTTTGGAATGTTTTGCAAAATCAAAAGTGCGGAAATTTTATATTTTTAGAACATAGTTACCACATAAGTTTTGACTTTTTAAAAAATTTTGTCAAATAATTTACGTTTATATTTTTTTATATCTTTACAAGTTTAAATAAATATTCTTGACAAAGCCCCCAAACGGGGGCGAAACGTCGAATAAAAAATACAAGTTTTATATGTTAAAAAAACTGCCAGAAATTTCACAAAATTTGAAATTTAAAATTTTTTAACTGGCACAAATCAAAGAAAAATTTTTAACAAGGAAACTAAAATTGATAAAACAATACAAAAAATAATGATATCCATGAAATGATGAAATGAAATGAATGAAATGATATCAAGAACCATAAAATTAATACACCTATAAGACCAGTAGTATCATATATTAATGCTCCTACAAGAAATTTAGCTAAAAACATTAATAATATATTCAGAAATACAACAAATTTTAAATCCAAATTTAGTTTAAAAAATTCTTTAGAATTAATTACCAATATCAAAACTAAAAATATTCCAGCAGGGTCCTTTTTGGTTTCTTTTGATGTTACAAATATGTTCCCTAATATTCCTCCTAATGAATGCTTAAAATTAATTGAAAATATTTTAGATAAAACTCACACTAATATTGTTATAAAGAATGATATTATTACTGCTTTCCAACTTTGTATTGAACAAAATTATCTCCAGTTCAATAATAAATATTATACTCAAAATTTAGGTCTTGCTATGGGTTCACCAATTAGTCCTTTATTAGCAGATATTTTCATGTCAGATATTGAAGATAAAATTATGAATTCAGAATTAGGCAAACAACATATTCTATTTTGGTATAGATATGTAGATGATATTATTGCTTGTTTTAAAGGAACAACAAGACAATTAGACAATTTTCAAAATTTTTTGAACAGTATTCATCCAAAAATTAAGTTTACAAAAGAAATAGAAACTGAACATAAAATTAATTTCTTAGATTTAACTTTAATAAATGAATATAATAAAATTAATTTCGATATTTTTAGGAAACCAACATATACAGATATTACTCTTTCATCAAATTCATTTCACCCCTTTTGTCAAAAAATTTCTGCTTATAATTCTATGATACACAGGGCCTTTACAGTACCGCTATCTTTGGATAAATTGAATAAAGAACTAAACATAATTAGAACAATTGCAATAAATAACGGATTTAAGATTGAAATCATCAATAGAATCATTAACAATAAAAAATTTAAAATTGCTTGTAACAACATATATCCTAAATTATCTAATGATAAAGTTACCAAATTTTGCAGGATTACTTATTTTGGAAATATTTCTGAAAAGATTGCCAGTATTTTAAGAAAAAATAACATACAAGTCACATTTAAACCATCAAATATATTATCACATATTTTGTTTAACAGTAAAGACAAAACACATAAACTTGACCACACAGGTGTTTATCAACTAAATTGTTTAGACTGTAACAGTATATATATCATATGAACATATGAATGAACATTTAAGGTCATTTCGTTTAAAAAATGATCGTTCAAGTTTTGCTAATCATTTCTTAGATAACAATCATCAATTCCCTCCTCCAGAAAATACTAAATTATTGTTTAATTTTGTAAAGAGTTATCAATTAGATATATTAGAGTCTATAGAAATTTATAAACATAAAAATGATACAAATTATAACTTACTTAATGACCAGGTCGATTTAATACAATCTAGTTTATTTAAACTTTTGTAATTATCTTTTGATCAAAATTATAATTCTCAGGTGTCGGTATTACAGTTTCTCTCATTATGACATTTATTGACTTATTTCTCTTTTTTAGTTTATTACAAGATTAACAGTTGGCTGTTGTCAAGACAGAACGACATAGACTTGACCTCGCAGTTTTTTCAAGTTTAGCAGTTGGCAGTTGTCAAGAATTCTTGGATATTGATTGATTTATTTTTTCTGTTCTGATATTTCACTTGAAGGTTTTTTCAATTGAATTTATTGTTTTTTCCCGAATTGGTTTTCTTTAAATTCATTGTTTTTTCCCTTCAAGGTACGAGGTATTCGAATTTCCTTTGCGTTTTCTTATGCCCCGTAGGTAAATACTGAAATTCAGTTATCTAGTTAACATGATGTTTCATGGATATCATTATTTTTTGTATTGTTTTATCAATTTTAGTTTCCTTGTCAACTGTCATAATAATTTGTTTACAATTTTATTTACCATTTCTGATGATGAGATCGTTTGTGAATCTTGAAACCGGTCAATAAAATAATTTTTATACTTATTGGTAGTACGCATAGTAATTTTCTATTTCATCAAATAAATCCGTTAAAACTATGTCACCTGCTGCGCGCTACTGTATTAAGGTCGATTTCCACATAGCGACACGGCGCGACGCGACGCAGCGCTGCAAAATCGCTTGCCGATTTCCACATAGCGACGTGACGCGACGCGACGCAGCGCTTTCCCAAGCCGGCGCGACAACAGAATTTAATTTAGTTTACTTTTCGCCATCATGAGTTCGTCGTCTTCAACAATACTTCTGTTCTGAACAAGGAGCTTTTGACTGGCAAGACGACTACATTAGGTATTCGTATTTGTATATGTTGCATTTTGTTTTTGTAACCATTGCGATATATTAAACCTTTTGTGCAGGTACTTACGTTCTTCTTCTATTTTCTTCCCGATTTTCCTCCACGCCTTCTCCTTTCTAGTTGTATTGGAATAATATTATAATATAATATAAACTGATCGTAAATTTCGGAGTAGTCTTGTACGGCAATTATCAGTTGTTCTATTTTGTCATCCATTTTTGTCACAACCATTGCAAATCTCAGACTGCCGAGAGAGATCAATGTGCGACTTGTCGCAACCTGTCTCTTACTAATTTACACATGGCGACATTTTGGCGCGTCGCGTAGCGCCGCACCAGTTTCGTCGCTTCTCCGAGCAATAAATTTTTGTCGTGGGCGACCGCAGGCGACATTGTCGCAACGCGTCGTTATGTGTGTATTGTCACGTTTAAATATATGGAAAGCGAATTTTGTAGTGTCGCGTCGCGTTGCGCCGTGTCGCTATGTGGAAATCGACCTTTAAACAAAACTTGAGGTTTTGACCACACACGCACAATTTTGAATGCACAATCGTCGGTGTACAGTTAAAATTTCAGGACAGACTTGAAATGAACGGTTCAACTGCGCAGTTCAAAAAAGTCTTAAGGCTTGCACCACACACGCACAATTTTGAATGCACGTTTTTGCCTGTTCATTCAAAACTTAACGTAAGTACGTGTGTGAGTGGGCACCTTTAATGAACAATAAAGGAATAAATTTTTTTTATTTTTCAAGTATTGCATTTTCGATCATTTTTGGTAGGCTGTGAAATTGACATTTATATTTTTATTGTTTATTAAAATGACAAGCATCGTTTCTTGACAGTAAAATAACTGAATTGTATAATTATTTGTGCCATTTTTTTAATAATTTTAGTAATATTTGTGAATTTATGGCAAATGAAACACTATGTAAAAAATATTATCGACGTTTCGCCTCTGGTTGGAGGCTTTATCAAGATTATATATTTAAAAGTTTACAAAATGTATAAAAGTGACAAAATTTTTTCTTAATAAAAATGTCACTTTTATACATTTTGTAAACTTTTAAATATATAATCTTGATAAAGCCTCCAACCAGAGGCGAAACGTCTAATATTTTTTACATAGTGTTTCATTTGCCATAAATTCACAAATATTACTAAAATTAAAATAACTGAATATGAAAGAGTATTTCTGATGGTAAAATATGCCTGGTAGTTAGTTGGAGTATCTACACAATACACTCAAGCAGAACTCCCCGAGACCGCAGAAAAAACGGTAGGTAACAAATTTTATTCCAAGTTTATTACATAATACATACTTTAGTATAAAATCAAATAGGCACCGAATTTTCCACCCGGGTTGGAAAATTTTCCAAAAAAATTTCTTAAAAGGTACGGCACTTGAACATTTAAATGGGTACTCCATGGAAGACCGTAATATTTTAGGTACGAACTGGGTATTTATGAATTGGCGGACAAGAGAACAAATCAAAGTGTCATTCATGAGCCGGTCGGAATTATTCAAATATGCTCATAGTTAGTACTTAGGCTACTTAGAAATTTTGACATCTACTAACATAGATAACAAATCATTAAAACAGTATATTACGTAACGAGCATGGAAAGTGACAAATTTCATACGAGCGTGAAATCACACGAGTTTATAGGAAATACAGTTTCCATCGAGTTATGTACACTGTTTCCACGACCCCTTAAGAATATAAATTTATTTATAAAACAGCAACTTTATTTTTAAGGATTTGTTGTCTATGTTAACAGATGTCAAAAATTTCCAAGTAGCCTACTAACTTACTATGAGCATAATATTCTAATAATTCCGACCGGCTCATGAATGACACGTTGATTTGTTCTCTTGTCCGCCAATTCATAAGTGACCAGTTCGTACCTAAAATACTTAGGTCTTCCACGGAGTACCTAACCATTAAAATGTTCAACTGCCGCAAAGTTATTATATAATATTATATATATTATACATATATAAGTTATTATATAATAACTTTGCAACTGCCGTACCTTTTAAGAGATTTTTCTGATAAAAAATTATTAGATTTAAAAAGGGACGCGACAGGATATTTATTCAGTAAACGACAAGATTTTACGTTGTCGACGACTTTTTCCTAATCTACAAATCCTATATAGACGCTCTTTCCCTTTTCTATTGTTTTTTCTATAATTACTCGTAAAGCTAGAATGGCCTCGCGCGTACCTCTATTTCGTTTAAATACCTACTGATTTTCTAATATTTCTTCCGCCTTTTTCTCCATCCCTCTTTGCACAATTCTAGTTAAAATTCCTGACGTGTGGGACGTTAAACTGATAGGTCTAAAATTTTCTCACTTATCTGCGCCTTTCCGTTTTGGCAGAGCGACTAAGATGTTCCTTTTGTAATCTTCTGGAATCTCACATGTCTCGTTTATACGGGCAACTAGTTTAATTAAACGCTCTCTTACCTCTTGGAATGCACACTTTAAAATTTCTGCCTGCAATCCGTCTACACCTGGTGCTTTATTGTTTTTTAAACTTTCTAATGCTAGCTCAAACTCTTCCCTCATTATGGGACAGCCTAGGTTATCCCTCTCTACGCTGATTTCTTTTTCTAATATACAGGGTGTCCCGGTGAAGGTGGGAAATCTCTCGGATGCGTATAGATTAGATACACGAAAATAACACCCCAAGTTCATATAAAGTTTTCTCCTAAGACCTTCCCCTGCCGAGATATTCTCCATCAAAATGGAGAAATAAAAATCGTTTTTCTTACACAAAATTTTTAATTTTATTGAGATAATTTTCTTGGTCACGTACGTAGTGATTGAATGTCGATAAAATAATGCAACCCGTTTTTTGATAGTGAATCAGGGGAGCAAGGGGTGAACTACCCCTTACCTTCTTAACTTCATATTTTTTAAGGGGCTGGATATTTTTAATTTTTAACTGCATTTTTTGTCTCCCCGGACATTTTGCTAATAAAAAGTTACTCTTGTTAGGTTTCGATAAAATGAAGCGTTTTCGAGAAAATAAAACTCAACGAGCACCGTGTTTCTACGATTTTCGTTTTCATTTTTTCTGGCATTCGAAAAACCGAAAGCAATTTTTTAATGTAAATTTTCACTATCTTTCTCAAACTGTTAAGGTTATTTTTGTACGACGTTTCGTCTGTTGTCTACATCGTCAATCTTTATTTTTTCTTAATACGGACTTGGACAATTTTTAATGAATTTTCAAAAGAAATAGCTAATGTAGAGTCAAATCATATTTAAAAAATTCCTAAGAAATAATTTATTGAAAGAGCTTTCGATTTTTTGATATCTTTGAAAATAAAGCCAGAAAAAATAAAGACGAAAATCGTTGAGTTTCATTTTATCGAAACCTAACAAGAGTAACTTTTTATTATCAAAATGTCTGGGAAAACAAAAAATGCAGTTAGAAATTAAAAATATCCAGCCCCTTAAAAAATATGAAGTTAGGAAAGTAAAGGGTAGTTCACCTCTTGCTTCCCTGATGCACTATCAAAAAACGGGCCGCATTATTTTATCGACATTCAATCACTAGGTACGTCACCAAGAAAATTATTGAAATACAATTAAAAATAAAAATTTTATGTAAAAGAAAAATATTTTTATTTCTCCAATTTAAGGGAGAATATCTGGGCATGGGAAGGTCGTAGGAGAAAACTTTATATGAACTTGGGGTGTTATTTTCGTGTAATCTATACGCACCCGAGAGATTTCCCACCTTCACCGGGACACCCTGTATATCCTAGTTCTTGTCCTGCATATAAGATTCCCAAATATTCCTTCCACCTATCTGCCTTTTCCTCTCTACCGATTAGGATGTCACCTGCCTCGTTTCTAATGTTCTTACTGCTAGATCCAATTTCTCTGAAATTTCTCCTAATTATTTTATACGCTTCATTAGTTTTTCCTACTTCGAACTTATGTTCCACTTTGCATTTGTTATCAATCCACTGTTATTCCGCTTTCGTACATTTCCGAATAATTTCCCACTTGACCGCGTTATACCTTTGTTTCCCTCCTTCATCTAGCCTATTTTTATATGTGCGTCTCTCATCTATTAGTCACAATATCCCTCTCCTACCATTTCGTTTTTTTCAAAATCTTAAATTTAAGATTAGCCTTCATAACCACTAAACAACTACACTGACGGACAAAAAAAGTGGCGCACCTAGATTTTGCAATATGTTTGTAGTTCAATAACTTTTGAACAAGGCAATCAATTTTAACAATTCTTTTTTTGCTGTAAAGGGGGACTTTTCTAGATGACTATGATGTATTTTGCTTTCCACCAAAAATTTTTGCTTCTTCATAGTGCCTTTAGAAGTCGAGTATGTTTTTTACGCAAAGTTTGATTGACGCCATGGAGTGAAATTTTAAGTCTATTGACTTCTTACATTATCATGTGATACCCCATTTCCTTGTCAATTACTTTCCTTTTATTTCATCCTTTTAGTCCTTGTGTTAACGAAAATGCGACATTTTAGTCGAAGCAGCGTAATTTGGCTGTAAATTAACAAGGGGGCCATGGAATTACAAAAGCCAAAAGAGAGCAGGGTTTCATGAAATACGTTGAGGAAGTGTTTGAAAAAGAAGTGCAACAATTTCGTAAACAACTAATAATTAATAAAGAAAACGACAAATAACAACAGTATGAAAAATAATCTTAAAAATAAACTGAAGAGCAAGCTGGCTAATAACGAATATTTCCTCCTCTGGCTCTAATAACAGCTTCCATACGTCGTGGCATGCTTCTAATCAAATTTGTGGTGTTGATTTGAGGAATATTTTCCCATTCTTCTGTAAGAGCGACCCTCAATTCTTGAAGATTTTCTGGATTTCGGCCGCTAACACGTCGTCCTAATTCATCCCATAAATTTTCGATAGGATTCATATCAGGGCTTCTAGCGGGCCACGGCAAGCGATTAATCCCAACAATGTTTAAAAATTGAGTTACTGTTGCTGCTGTATGTGGTCGCGCGTTATCCTGCATCAAAAAGAACTCTTCGTCAATGTAAGGCGCAAATGGGACAAGTGTTCTTCCAAAATTTCGATGTACCCAGCTGCATTTAAAGATCGCCGTGGTGGTAACACGAATAATTCTGTACGGGCATCACTAGTAATTCCACCCCATACCATTAGCGAACCGCCGCCAAAACTTTCCCTTTCACAGAATAAACTATCCCCGTATCTTTCTCCACCCCTTCTCCAAACTCTATGACGCCCATCTGCTGATCTCAATAAGAATCTAGATTCGTCAGTGAATAAAACTTGAGACCATTGCAACTCGTCCCAACCAGCATGAATTCGGGCAAAATTAAACCGAGCAACACGATGTTGACGAAGTAGTCGCATACCAACAGCAGGTCTCCTTGCTATGAAACCGAGGGACCTGATTAGTGATGAGAATAATCGAGATATTTTAATAATCGAGATATCAGCAATCGAGAGAATTTAATAATCGAGATATTAGTAACTACTAATATTAGTAGGAGTAGTTTTTAAGTCTAATCACTGATTGAGGGTTCCGACTTTCTATTTCTTGTTTATTTACCAATAAAATTTATGTTCACATTTGCTCGGGCATTTGCTATATCTACAGAGTGGCCCGAAATTAGCGTGCAATATTTTACCAGCGTGTTCTGTGGTCAAAAATAAGATAAAAAGCTCTTATAAGCGTATACCGAAATATGCTTCGCAAAGGAGCTATAGCTTTCTAAAAGAGAAGGCCTGAAGAAGTTTCCTTCTAAATATCTTCGAAACAAGTCCAGTTAAAATTATGAAATTTTATGAAATGTGTAAGTACCAAATGCTGAATCTTTTGATGTAAACATAATTTCTAAAATTTAACAGGGGCGTCCCAAATCTGGGGGTGGTGGAGGTAAGATTTACCCCAACTTTTTTTACAACACGTCGTTTGCAATTTTTTCATAAAAATTTGAAACTTCAGAGTTTTTTACAAAAAAAATGTGCTCCTGTCTCGTTTTGATAGGAGGAACCGTTATCGAGCACAATCGATTTAAAAATTTCGCTGCATGCCCAAAAAATTCCTACAAGAAGTAGAAAACTTCGTTTGTACACTTAAACGAGACAGGAGCACATTTTATTTGCAAAAAAACTCTGAAGTTGCAAATTTTTATGGAAAAATTTCCGGAAAAATTGAAAACGACATGTTATGGAAAAAGTTGGGGTAAATCTTACGTACACCGCCCCCAGATTTGAAACGCCCCTGTTAAATTTAAAAAATTATGTTTACAGCAAAAGATTCAGCATTTGAACGTTTAATTTGTTTCCATCTATTGAGAAATCGACCACATTCAAACTTTCTTGAATTGTCAATCACGAAATTCAGTCTATACCAAATCCAATGTTCAAATGTAATAATATATTCATCAAAAAGTTCTCGCCACATAGGAGATTTCTGCTAATGGATTTATTTAGATTTAATAGTTTGTTTTATATGAAACATACAAAAGATTGTCAGAAATTTTTTGAAATATGCAAGAAATGATATTTTTCGTTAACATTTTTGTGAATAATAGAATTAACAAAAAATATGTATTGCATAGTGTCCTTCACATGAGTCACTTTTTGTGATACGACAAACGCGGCACCAGCGAGGCACAAAATACTTGATGTCTTTCACACGCAGCGTTTGTGAGACAGTGCGTAATTTTCTGTGCGAATAGCCTGGGGTTTGTTACTGCTTAAAATATTTCGACGTACGAGACGCCAATACAGAAAATTTTCGGTGCATCTTTACACCAGCGCCCGGCTTTCGAAAGGTCTTTTCATTGAAATACACAAAAAGTGCCCGGGCAACTTCCTGCCATTCTTGGTTTATCTTATTTGTGTTTGAATAATCCGCAACTGCAAGATTATATAAACATAGGCGCTATTCCATCTCCATGATTAACCTTTTGGTGTTAAATTCAACCATTTTTAATATCGAAGAAGCGCTCAACAAACGCTGTGCGTGAAACTATGCACTGATAGAATTTACGTTAGTCGCGCCACTATACAAGGGGTAGTATTTCCGTAGCCACGAAGGCCCATTTGAGGTGGTATCGCGTGCAATGTGAAAATCCCCATTTAAAATATTGATACGAAGTTTGCCCCGCAAACGCCGCCCATGTGTTTACGAGACCATGATTCAACGCAAATAACAGACAGCTGTTTTTATGGCGTTGTCTGGAAAGGCCGATTTCTGGAACCACGCTATCTCTGGTAGCCTTCCATTTCTCGTGCTTTCTTCCGAGCGTATTTAAGGGTAAGCAAGAGGCCGGGATAACAGTTTGTAGTTTTTGTTTTGAGATTGGTAGTTATTTAATTGTTATTGCTTGTTGTTGTTTGTTTGCTGCTTGTATATTTCGCTGCTTATTGTTAATTTTAAATTTTATGTTCTCAAATCACTTTTAATTGTAAATATTTTTATTGGTCGCTGTAAATAAATTGTTAAATACGAAATAGGTACGTTACAATATGTAATGAGAATTAGATATCTCGCTCTAGTGACGCTACAAGTGCACCATAAACGTACCACAAAATGTGGCTCGTGTGCAAGGGCGCTTAGATGTCTTACGTGTAGCTGCGGTTTCCTAGAAAAGCGTTGCCGTCATAAAAAAGCCGCAATATAACGTCGTAGAGCGGCTGGAATAATACGGCAGTAGGGGCAAGATGGTGGTTCTAACTCAAAGCTGGAGCCGATGGTGACGTGGGTTAAGCGGCTCTAATTGACATTCGTAGTTAGCGGCTCGCAGTTTTGTGCGCGGTTTTAATTGCGGGACTGCACAAATTTCAATATACGAGGCATATCCACAAAGTAAGTTCCGATCGTGGATATGTTTTAAGCAAATGGTGCGATTGGGACAAATCTGGCCAGGAAAGCTTCAGTACTAAATACGAAGGCGTCGGAAGACAAATTATTCATATATCGTTGACAGCAAACGTATGACATTGTGTCAAAATGAGCGCAGTTATAGAAAATCCGTCTGTTGTGAAATACGATCTGTGATTGAATTTTTAAATGCAAAAAAAGTTCGGAGCGCAGAAATTTTTTGGAAAGAATAAAGAACAAAAGGTCAGGTCTTCTCTGTACGGGAATTTTTTTTGCTGCATGACAATGCCCGACCTCACGCAGCCGCTTCGACACGAGCACTCTTGACAAAATTTCAATGGGAAATTTTTGATTATCCGCCTCATAGCCCCGATTTTGCACCAAGTGGTTTTCATCTCTTTCTCCAACTTAAGAAACTTTTAGCAGGACAGCGATGCAATAACGATGAAGAAGTAAAGACTTTGGTTCAGGATTGGATGAAAATGTTGAACCGAGTGTTGGACGCAAATTTCACAGACACTGGCATACAAAAACTTGTGTCACCCTCTGATAAATGCTTAAATTTAAGCGGTGATTATGAAGGGAAGTAGTTTAAGGTACATTTAAGGAAATACAAATAAAACAATTGAAAGAAAAAAAGTCTTATAACTTTTATGACCAATTGGAACTTAATTTGTGGATAAGCCTCGTATATTGTCCTAGTAAGTAGTTCATTTATTGAAAAATAAAAATTAATGTATTATGATAGTGTTCCATTAAAGTTATCAAATTTGAGTCTAATTTATTTGTTTAATAGGTGTAGAAAAATGATTTGAGCCACTCGCCTTCGGCTCGTGGGCTCAAACATCATCTTCGTGAATAATGGCTGTCATAATCGCTCATATAATAATATACTATAATAAACCAATGTAGTCGAATGATGCGGCTACGCGAGTCTATGCCGATGAGATAATATTTATCAACATCACAACAAGCAGCACGTCTGGATCTGGAGTGCTCCGAATTACAGCCGTGGAATAAAAGATACATGGACGATATGGTCAATGATTTGCGTGGTCTTGTGGTTTTCAGTTACCAAGGAATAAAACAGCAAAAGACTGACTCCACATTGTATTAATAAGCAAAATTATGTGAAGGCTTTTATATCTTTTAAACTACTTGATTGTCAATGAAATGTTAAAACAAACATTTTCGTTAACGGTAAATCGATAGGGGCGGCGGATTTTTTACGAAGAACGCTTCAAAAAGGTGGCACGATTCAATTTGAAATGGTTTAGAGAGCGGGGCCCCTATTAACCTTCACAATCATCGGGGAATATAAACCATGGAAACCGCCATCTGAATCACATATTTCAAAATCCCTCCCCCATCTTAGTGCATTTGCGAATTAGTCCTTGCATAGTATGATGAGGATGAGAAGAGATTATTAGTGAACGAGTTGCATAGACCCGCTCGTCGCCATTTTTCCGCCGTCGAAGAACAATTATTAAAGGCTACGGGGATCTATGGCAGATCGATTTAGCTGAAATGCAGCCGTAGTATGCTTCGGAAAATAAAAGAAATCGTTATACATTGTATATTGGTTGCAATAGACTGCTTTTCTAAATGCGAACGAACACGACCAGTAAAACAAAAGAGTGGCGTTGAAGTGAGCAAAATGATGAAAAGTATTCTGTATCATATTAGTTACGCGCCGAAGAATCTACAGAGGATAGAGGTAGCGAATTCTATAACCAACATTTCAACTCTTTAATGGGCAAGGATAGAATCAATTATTATTCGTCACACATATAGTTCGAAGAAGGCGGCGATTGTGGAACAAGTGATCAGAACACTTAAGACCCTGATTTATAAGGAATTTGCAGTAAGGGGGCGCTGGGGCGCACAAGTGGTTAGATATTCTACGAGACAAAACGAATGGATATAACAATGCAGTGCATCGTACTACAGGAATGAAGCCAGCTGACGTTTCTTCTAAAACTCTGCTAAAAGTCTATGATCACCCATATTGACCAACTTAACGTTGACGCGTTTATCCACTGCCTCCATACATTTTCCAAATATCGCATTGTTATAGGAACTTTCGAAAAATTCATTGGAAGTCTCCTGTCGTTTCTTAGTGTTGAGATCGATGTAGTGCTTTAACCAGTTAGACTGATTAAATTCCAAAATTCGGTGAATTTTAGTCACTATATTGCATTAAAAATAGTTTGGATTCTGCAGCTGGAGATATTTTGGGTCATAAACAGAATGTTAGTAGAAATGTAGAAAACCCTGCATCAAAAAGGATATTGTGACTTTAATACACGAGACCACGAGAGGCAAAAATATAAAAATAGGCTAGATGAAGAAGGGAAACAAAGATTAGGCGGTCGAGTGAGAAATTTTCGGAAATGTAGGACAGAGAAAGAACAGTGGATTGATAATAAATGCAAATAAGTGGAAGATAAGTTCGAATTAAGAAAAACTGACGAGGCGCATAAAATAATTAGGATAAATTTCGAAGAAATTGGATCTAGCGGCAAGAACATTAGAAACGAGGCAGGAGACATCCTAACCGGAAGAGGCAGATAAGTGGGAGGAATATTTGGGAATCTTATATGCGAGACAAGAACTAGGAGATATATTAGAAAAGGAAATCATTGTATGGGGGGCAGTGTTGTAATAGATACTCCTATTTAAATATCTAGTTACAGATACAGTTACATATTTGTAATTTTATCTAGATACAGATACAATCTCTATGCCTGTATCTAGTTACAGTTACAGTTACTTCAGAAATGTATCTAAATGTAACTAGTTACTTTTTGATTGGTGGAAGGAAATTTTTCAACCAATTGCAACGCTGGAATCACTGGCGTGGCGTTTGCGTTGACCAGCGTGCCTCAGGTTTTAAGCCAAGACAGCACAGCGTGCGTTCCGGAACGACTTGCACTTGCCAATAGATTGCGCGAGGTGCGTTCCGATTCCGACATGCCAACTTTAACACACACTTCGCGACGAATTTTACTTTACCATCCTCATTTCCTCATCCTATGTAGATATCTGAATTTCAGTTACAGTTACTTCCATACAAGTAACTAGTTACAGTTACAGATACAAAATTATAAAAGTAACTAAGTTACAGCAACAGTTACTCAATATGTAACTAGATACTTTTATCTAGTTACATTACAACACTGATGGGGGATAACCTAGGCTGGCCTATAATAAGAGAAGAGTTTGAGCTGGCATTAGAAAAATTAAAAACCATAAAGCACCAGGTGTAGACGAATTACAGGCAAAAATTTTAATTTTGTTGTAGAAAAAGTTTGATGTAGGTAATTTAAAAAAATACACCTAAAACCCACTTATTTTCTTTTTGTTTCTTTGCACTTAGGTAAAAATAAAATGTATTACACTATTTGCCCCCCCCCCCTTTTCATAAAAAGCAACATAACGAGTCTCTAGCTCCAGTTAGGTACACAAGGTGATTTCAGAGGAAAATAAATACACTCAAAATAAGAGCAAAAGTTTTTATGACTATTAACAAAATTTACTCAAAAAATTATTCGTTTCAGCATCTCGAAAACTATGAAAGCTACCGAATTGAAATTTTACAGACGATTTTCATTCATATACATCTACTGTTCTAAAGTTTTGCTTTTGTACTGCTTCTAGTAGCGTCGCTACATGGTGGGCCTTCTACTTATTTTCCTTAAACTATGTGTTGAAATTTGATCAATTGACAGCTGACCTGAATCTAACCTTACTTCACACTTTACTTTTGTTTTATATAGAGTCAAAGTTGGTAATCATGTATTTATTTGTACTTTCATTTTTTTTTGTAAGTAGGCAGGTGATAAACAAGTTTTGTTAATTTTCATGAGACAGCGTAAAAAGCGAAATAGAAAGGCAAAAAGCAAAACGTGCTCCGAATTATAATTTTGTTTAATAAAACAAGGAGTGTCAGAAGATTCAAAAGGTACTTTTTGTGAAACTCTGTTCAATAAACTGAACTTTGTCAACCTTGGATTCAATTTATTTGCAACAATAAACCCAAATCCACTGAAAAGAACAACAGGTTATCGGCCCAGGGCAGCTGTAAAAGGGTTTTTTATTGTTGGAAGCAAGGTCAGGAAAGCGACGGTGAAGTCGAGAAAGCAGTCCAAAACGTCAGAACCGGCACGGCAGACATAATCTACAAATCAGCGACATCGGAGCAGTCATCGCACAGCAAGTCAACGTTGAGCAACGTAAACGCAAGTCGCTTTAAGTCAGAAAATCGTCACGAAAGACTGTAAATTCATTTTATTTTAAAAATTGTCAGAAGTCAGTCAAATCCTAAAATTTTTTAAAAGTAAAATGGATACTGTAAAACCTCAGTTGGAGATGTTAAGTGACGATAGTCAGGGAAATGTCAATTTCATTTCATGGCGATTTAAACTAAATCTAGCACTTAAGAATAAAGACCTGTACGACATTGTGACAGGTGTGAAAGTCAGACCAACAGGTGATGTGTCAGAAGGAAACGTTTCAGCTTGGATAAAGAAAGATGTCGAAGCTCAAACGTTGATAGGTTTAAATGTAAACAGTAAGATAGCGAACAAAATTGCCAATTGTAAAACTGCCAAAGACATGATAGACAAATTAGTTAGTTTATATGGCACAAAGACTGATGTAACTTTAGAAACGTCCCGAATCAAATTCTTTACTTTTGAGTATGATGAAAGCAAGTCATCAGTAGAGAATTGTATGGAGATTATGGACTTGGCTGAAGAAGTGTCAACTGAAAATGATCCTATGAGAGAAAGTTGGGTCATGACGAGGATCTTGAGTGTCTTACCGTCAAAACTGGCGCATTTCAGGACATCATGGAACAACGTGACGGGACCTACAAGAAACTTAGATACTCTCATCGAACGTCTGAGACTTGAGGACGAGCAACTTAAGGAACCGACGACAAACGCAGAGAGCAGTGCCAGCAACGCTCTCATGACAAGACGTGAGAAACAAGGACAGTCGTCAAGCAAGCAGGACAAGTCACAGTTCGCATGCTACAAATGTGGAAAGAAAGGTCATGTGATCAAAGAGTGCAGAGGAAAGGCATGTCAAAAATACATTGAGTATTGCAAGAAGAAATACTCATGCAACAATTGTAAGCAGAAAGGTCACTTCGCAAAGGATTGTCCATCCCGAGAAGAAGGAAACAAGTCAGGAAATGGAAAACCATTAAAGAGGGCTTTTTTGACCACAGCATTCTCGACAGTGGACAACGACATTTCGCAGGACAGGGCAACTTCATGGTATCAAGACTGTGGAGCCAGCCAACACATGACGTCTCATCGAGAATGGTTTGTACAGCTTGCTGAGCTGGACGAGCGAATTCCAATTGTGATTGGAGATTCAACCAGGCTGGATGGCGTTGCAGTCGGAAACATTGATATGGAGGCTTTTGATGGTCAAAAGTGGTATTCAGTGGTACTTGAAGATGTGATCTATGTACCAAATCTCAACTTTAATCTTTTCTCAGTAAGTCAGATGTTAGACAAGGGACATGTACAGAAGGCAAATGGAAACGAGTCAACTTTTTACTGTCAGGACAGCAAGGAAATTGTGGCAATAGCAAGGCGCAAAGGAAATTTGTACAAAATGATGCTCAGGAGAGAAGAAGAGACAAGCTTGATGGTCCAGTCGATCAAAGTATGGCATGAAAGACTCGCTCATCAAAACGTGAAGTATGTGAGGGACATACTGAAAAGAAAAGGGATCAAGTATGTTGATGACTGGAATAATTATGTGTGCACAGGGTGCTCATATGGCAAGCAACATCGATCTTCACACCCAAACAACCCCAAGACAGCCCAGCAGCCATTAGATCTTGTGCATGTCGACACCGGCGAGATGAACATCTCATCTCTAGGAGGAGCAAAGTATTGGCTCATGTTGAAAGATGATTTCACTCACTACCGAACCTGTTATTTCATGAAGACGAAAAGTGAAGCCCCAGCGAAGATTGAAAGCTACCTGAGATTTGTAGAAAATCAACTGGGAAGAAGAGTGAAGAGTCTGAGATCTGATAACGGCACGGAACTGAAAAATGCAAAAACGAAAGAGCTGATGGACAAGTTGGGAATTTTTCACACTTTTACGAATGTACATACGCCAGAGCAAAATGGAAGGGTGGAAAGAGAGATGAGAACGATTGTCGAGGCAGCCAGGGCAGAGATACAAGCAGATGGTTTGGACGAGAGATTATGGGCAGAGGCAATAAACCATGCAATCTTCACGATCAACCAGACAGGAACCAGCAACGTACCAGGAAAGAGTCCAGCAGAATTGTGGTTCGGAAGGAAAATGAAGATTGAGAAACTGCGACCTTTTGGATGTGAATGTTATGTGCTGACCCAAGCACAGAAGAGAGGCAAGATAAATAGAAAATCAGAAAAGGGAATTCTGGTTGGCTATGACATTGATTCGCCCTGCTATAGGATTTATATGAAAGAGAAAAGAGAGGTCGTCACTTCAGACAATGTAATCTTTGACGAGGAAAAGATACGACAGAGACAAGGCACTGAACTTGAGACATCGGCAACAGAGGGCACACCTGAGAAACAAGAAGAAAGCAGCAGTGAGTCAGACGAAGAAGAGGACAACTGGAGAAAGTGCTGAGGAGACAAGTGACAACGATAATGGGACACAACCGCCAGAAGAAGAGCCAGGAAAGAAAATTTTGCGAGATCGTCGAACTTTACAACCACCACCGAGACTGAGAGACTGTGTACTTGACTCCAGACGTGGAGGAAAGAGCGCAAAAGTAGCCATGATTGGTGAAACGGAAGACATTCCGGTGAGCGAGGCACTCAAAGATGAGAAATGGAGACAGGCAATGCAGGAGGAGTACGACTCGCTAATGGAAATGAAAACTTGGGAACTGGTGGATTGTCCTGAAGGAGTGAAGCCAATCACTTGTCGGTGGGTACTTCGAGAGAAGGCAGACGGAAGATACAAGGCCAGACTCGTAGCAAGAGGTTTTGAACAAAAGGAAGGAGTGGACTACGCGGAAACATTCAGCCCAGTAGCCCGCCATGCATCAATTCGACTACTACTAAGTCATGCAGCTTCAGAGAAAATGAAGTTGGTATCGTTCGATGTGAAAACGGCATTCTTGTATGGAAACCTGGAGCAAGTCATCTATATGAACCAGCCTGAAGGGTTTGACGATGGATCAAGGAAAGTTTGCAAGTTGGATAAGAGTCTTTACGGGCTCAAACAAGCTCCAAGGATGTGGAACGAGAGGGTCACCACACACTTTGAAAAGAAGATTGACCTAATCAACACAGATGATGACCCGTGCATTTACTATAACAAGGACAAGAGCATTATGCTCTCACTCTTCGTGGATGATGGATTGATAGCTGGGAAGGTTGAAAAGGAAATATACAGACTCTTGAAGGAGATAAGCAAGGAGTTTCAGATCACATACAGCAAGAAAGCACAGGACAAGTTGACGTACTTGGGCATGGAAATCAAGATCAATAAAGATGGTATCTTTGTGAATCAGCCTCGTTACACGGAGAAGATCTTGAGGAAAATGAAACTCGAACAGTGTAACCCAGCATTCACACCTATTGAGCAAGGAATGATCACCAAGAAGACAGACTTCAAGAACGACGAGGCACTTCCGGCAAACAACAACTATCGCGAGGCGATAGGGAGCTTACTGTACTTAGCTACAATCACTCGGCCAGACATAAGCTTCGCCGTGAACTACCTGAGTCGATTCTGCAACAACCCCATGAAAAGCCATCAGGCGATGGTAAAACGTGTATTTCAGTACTTGAGAGGGACAGTGACAGCAGGAATCTACTTTGGAGGAGGCAAAGAACTTGTGGCATATACCGATTCAGATTTTGGAGGAGACTCTGAGACAGGACAGTCGACGAGTGGAGTTTTGGTGATGAGAGGAGGACCAGTGATCTGGTACTCACAGAAGCAGCGTTTGGTAGCGACTTCAACTGCAGAAGCCGAGTACCGAGCCGCGGTGTCCGTGATTGACGATGTGTGCTGGATCAAGAGAATTGCACTGGAACTTGGTATCCTGGAAAGTGATCAGCCGATCACTCTGAAAGTCGACAACATGTCAGCCATTCACATGTTACAGAATGCACACGAAGGAAAGACAACCAGAGGCAAGAAACACATTGAGATACTACGAAAGTACATTCACCAACATGTTGGCAACACTGTGATATTGCAACACGTCGAGAGCAGCAAGCAGATTGCAGACATTCTCACAAAGCCACTCAACAGAAGAGTCTTTGAGACGCTCCGCTGTAAATTGATCAAGGAGGAGTGTTGAAATTTGATCAATTGACAGCTGACCTGAATCTAACCTTACTTCACACTTTACTTTTGTTTTATATAGAGTCAAAGTTGGTAATCATGTATTTATTTGTACTTTCATTTTTTTTGTAAGTAGGCAGGTGATAAACAACTTTTGTTAATTTTCATGAGACAGCGTAAAAAGCGAAATAGAAAGGCAAAAAGCAAAACGTGTTCCGAATTATAATTTTGTTTAATAAAACAAGGAGTGTCAGAAGATTCAAAAGGTACTTTTTGTGAAACTCTGTTCAATAAACTGAACTTTGTCAACCTTGGACTCAATTTATTTGCAACAATAAACCCAAATCCACTGAAAAGAACAACACTATGTTACGCCACTGATCTACGCAGATCATTGTGTACAACGTATGGAACATAATTTCTGCATTTAACTTGGAAGAAAATTGGCACCTTTGAATTTTTCCTAAGCTGCTTAGTTTCTGAGTGAAACAGTTTTCTGTGAAATCATTTATAATCTACATTTCTGGTTGAAAAAATAATCTAGCAATCGATAGTTCTAAAACTACCTGTCATGCCATTTTTGTCAGTACAAAAACTAGTTGTCAACGCATTGACAGAACAGCTTCCTAGCCACAGCCGCACTGCACAGTGCACGCGCATGCACTCAGTTCCCAGGAGGTGTTGGGGACAGATTCTCGCCGGTCTCACATATTTACCACAAACATTTTATTACGCTACCTACCTTTCTCAATTTTTTCCTTATACAACCTATTACGATTTTCGCACATTGTGTAGTGAAAAATACCCTCTATCCGATGCAATACAAAAATATATATGGTCTCATTGAAAAAAATGTTCGATGATGTCATATCTCGGCTTAAGTGTTTTAAAAAAAATCGCCCCGTCAGTTTCCTACGGACCATCTCTGATATACGTATGCAAAAAATCAGGAAAATCTTTGGAGCCGTTATCCCGCAAAAGTTCCAACAGACATACACACGCACGCACGCACACACACACACGCTCACGCACCCACACACGCACACACATACATACGGACGGAAATGTGCCCCCTTGTCAAAAAGTCTTAGAATGACCTGAAACGTCCACATTTGATGAAAAACACCATGGTCAAAAAACGACTATCACAATAGCTACCTAGCTCAGCTAGGAAGCTAATATACAGGGTGATCAGCTAAGGTTACGGAGCGGCTACATCTCAGAAACCGTTTATGGTACAATTTTGGGGTAAAGAATTTATTGACAAAAAATATTTTTAAGTTCCTAACTTCACCCCTGGAGGGCGCATTTGGTATGGCATTACAAAAAATCATTTATTTCTCCAAATATCTTAGATACAATGTAGTCCGGAAATGCGATTTTTAGAATGTCCACTCAATCATCTATAAATTTTGTTTACAATTTACCTCTATTTACCACGGCAGCATCAGGGTGAAGAACAACAATTTAAAATATTTTAATTGCTGTGACTTGGATTTGCCTTAACAGAATTAAACAAACAATGGCTCATTTTAAAGGTCCCTTTAATCTGATTTAATTTTATTGAGAAAAAATTAAAAGTTAATTTATATACTCAACGATATTTGGCTTCATCCAAAAAAATGTAATTCTCCATTCGATTTCTTAAAAAGAATAAATGCAACCCTACCGCTTTTTTTACTCTGTTGGGTATGCCATTGGTTGAGAAAAATAAGTATGAAAACCGAAGATCGATATCTCTTTTCATTTTCAAGCAATTGCAAAAATAGTAGATGAGGGTGGAAGGATCCCGTCTTTATTTAATTTATGTAGCTTAGGTACGAAAAATACCGCAAAATTTGCGTAACGATAATTAAAAGAAAATTAACTGAAATACAAAAAAATTGCTTAAAAATTAACAAATTTATTGGAAATGTTCAAATTGTCTTCCGCCGTTTTGAATGCAGCAATTTAGCCGTCTCCGAATGGAAAATACAGCCGCTTTGATTTCCGCTCTAGATATGCTATTTTATTGTAATAGATCACGGCTCGCTTCCCTATAGGGTATTTAATTCAATTTAATTTAATTAAATAAATATGTAATGCTAAGATGCCCTTTTTAATAAAAATTAAACAATAAAACATTCTAATTAGGTACCTACTAAAAAATACTCCTATGAGAAAGAATAATAATTTATGGATAAAGTTTCAACATTTATTGTTCATTTCGGGAATTAAAAACGACTGACCCTTCGATCCTTATCTACTATTTTTGCAATAATTTTGAAACTAAACGAGATATTAACCTCTGGTATGGTGGGTATCAAACAGAGTAAAAAAAGCTGTAGGGTTACATTTAATTTTTTGAATTTCCAAATTTTGTGAAATATCTGGCAGTTTTTTAACAAATAAAACTTGTATTTTTTATTCGACGTTTCGCCCCCGTTTGGGGGCTTTGTCAAGAATATTTATTTAAACTTGTAAAGATATAAAAAAATATAAACGTAAATTATTTGACAAAATTTTTTAAAAAGTCAAAACTTATGTGGTAACTATGTTCTAAAAATATAAAGTAGTTAGAAAATGAGAGCCTCAGATACGAACCCGTTCGGAGCACATAGCGCCATCGAGTTCTCGAGGTGCCATCGACTTCTTCGGCAGTGACCTTGAAAGAGACCAGAGGCTGCTGAAGGAGTCGTTGAGGCATCCGAAGAAGTGTCTTCAGCAGCGGCATCTGCAGCAGCAGCCTCTGGTGTCTTTGAAGGTCATTGCCGAAGAAGTGGGCATGTCTTCAGCAGCGTCTGGTGTCTTTCAAGGTCATTGCTGAAGAAGTGGTGTTCAGCAGCGTCCAGGCGCATGCGCCGGGGCTATTCCTCAGGTCAGTCCACCCAGTTCTTCGGCAATGACCAGAGGCTGCTGAAGAAGGGCCTCTGGTGTCTTCGGGGCCTTTGGTTGTGGCTCAGGCGCCTGCGCCGGGGCTATTCCTCAGATCAGTCCATCGAGTTCTCCAGGGCGTGTCTGCAGCAGCCTCTGGTCAATGCTGAAGAAGTGGTCTTCAGCGGGCAGCCTCTGGTGTCTTGCCATTGCGCACCCAAGCCGCCATTTTGGCTGTGGGTCAGGCGCCTGCGCCGGGGCTGTCGCGTACAAAGCACGTGTTGCTCACTGTTCAGGCCAGTCCATCCTGGCCCCATCCACTTCTTCGGCAATGACCAGAGGCTGCTGAAGGAGTCATGTCTTCAGCAACGGTGTCTTTGGGGCCTTTGGCCGTGGCTCAGGCGCATGCGCCGGGGTTTTCGCAAAAATAAAAACAATGAATATATTTTTACATCAATATAATTAAAACTATAATCTGTATACAGAGTAGGCATGCGTTCACACCACTCTCCTGACCGATTCATTACCCGGTGTATACTCAACGATGCGGTCATGCAGGATGAGACAGTATGCGGTTGTGTTGGCCGGAAAATTCTCGCTCGACTCAAATTCTAGACGCATATCTATGGGTCCAGACTTGATGCTTTCCGACTGCTTTGATGCGTCAATCACCACGATGGGAGCTAGATCCTTGAACTGTTCCCTGCCGTATAGCGGCTCGCCAACTTTTCCATAGTATGAACTCTGGAAGTTCTCGTACATTTCGTATAGCAGGGCGTATTTCCCCGTGGAGAAATCCAAGTTTAAATTCTCGTAGGGGAAGCACTCAGAATTCAGGTACAGTTTGACGTTTGCCAGATTGCAGTGGTCAAATTTGCTTGAATCCGTATCCAAATTCGCTTTGCGATTCGTCTGGAAGGCGACAATAACGTAGCGGGGTTTCTCTAACCGTGTTGCAGTCTTGACGGCCCACGTTTGTTTCGTAGCTTGCGGCAACACCGGATACTCGTACAGCTCCCAGCTGCGAAAACATATCTGCAACGTTCTCTCATCCTCGACAATATTGAGAAGTTTTAGGTATTCAGCATCCGATGGATAGACGTACGGCACCCTCCAATGAACCTTGCTCAACTCAATTCTGGTGTCCTCGTTACCCACGAAAGCGTTCCTATCGTTTTTCGATCGAGTCAAAATGAGCTCGTGACGCACATTCAACAGCACCTTGTGGTAGTCTTCTAGGAATCCGAGTAGGATTCTTCCCGGGATGCACACGTTAAAGTTCCCGTTCTCGTCGATAAGGTGGCTCGGTGAGTCTCCCGTATTCGTCCAGCCGGCATTCTCCAGGGCACCTACCTCACCCTCATTCAGAGAAACTACACCCTTCAGTGTGCTCGTGATGCCCACGTTTTTTGTTCGATCCACCTCCACTCCGTTGATTTCATAGCGGACGTCGTCAAAGATGAAACTGAGGGCGTTATTTGTTAAAGCCGCATCTCCGCCTCCTGCACCCTTGATGAACCTGCCCTCTATGTAGATGCAGCTTAGATGCGGCAGTACGTAAACGTCTTGTTGGTTGATTGGTATGCGAATTTCGTCATTGGCGTTGAATGTTGTTGTTGTCACGAACGGCTGATGTACGTGCACCTCGACACGGCGTACTGATTCATCCACAGCAGCACCGTCCAGAACACGAAACGTGTCTACGTTTATGTGTGTCATTATTCAAATGCGGTTCCCTTGTTGAAGTACAAGTACTAACTGACAGCAATGCTTGCTTAAATACTCTCCATACAACCGTGCGCATGCGCAGTTTACGAAATTCAACGGCCTTGACAGACAGATAGACAGACAGACAGACAGACAGACAGACAGACAGACAGACAGACACAGACAGACAGACAGACAGACAGACAGACAGACAACTACTGATAAGAATTCGGAAGTAGGAGAATAACTATAGATTCCTATTTGTTTCATCGAGCTGATTAATTTGATACCCTACATGACCTAGGTGGGCGGGGCAAGGAGCGTGGCCAGGGGCGTCCTAAAAATCACCCCTACAAACAAACCCCAAAAACCACCCCTAAAACCAGCCCTAAAACCACCCCTAAAAATCACCCCTAAAACCACCCCTAAAACTACCCCTAAAACCACCCCTAAAAACATCCCCCAAAAACAACCCCTAAAACAACCCCTAAAACAATCCCCAAAACCACCCCTAAAAACCACCCCCAAAAACCATCCCTAAAAACCACCCCAATATTCCGATACCTCTCGTTGAGTCCTTTAATTTGATACCCCACATGACGCAGTTTTTACGTAGGAGTTAGCCTAGATTTAAACTACTGTTCTCAAATAATTAGCGATGTAGGATGTTCTACTACCGAGAACTAAGATGTTTGCATATCAATAACTATAAATGGTCTCTTTAAGATTCTACATGCGTTCTATATTACCGACATTCAATTTGCACTTTCCAGTAAGTGTAACAGAAATCTACATGTGCTCTATATTACCGACACTCAATTAGTACTTCCAGCAGTCACCAGATGGTTCACACACGTGTCCGAAACGCATTAAGATAACAAGTAATTTTAAAACATAGTACGTATCAAAATAAACAAACTGAGAATGTTCTAGAATGTTATTTTATTGTAATAATACAAACAAACAAACGGGTCACCTTGTAGTGTCTGCAACGTAGTATGTGCATATATAGAACGTGGGAGCAAACCTAAACAAGCATAATCCTGTCGGCGAGTTGAAAGGTTTTTTACCCATAATAAAAACAATTATAACATCTCTTATCGGCGGCGAACGTGCTTTTTTTTCTTAAACTTTGATATCAATATTTATTTAGTATAAACAATTGCAAACGTTGGAATTTCCGAGAAACTTCTGTTTACAAGTATATATGAATGATTTGAAAGACGGGCATGTGGGCAGCCGATTAGCTCAGTGGGTTTAGCGAGGGCTCCGGTGCGCGGGGACCCGGGTTCGACTCCCGGTCGGCGTCATTTCCAGAACGTTTGCGAAAACCCCGGCGCATGCGCCTGAGCCACGGCCAAAGGCCCCAAAGACACCGTTGCTGAAGACATGACTCCTTCAGCAGCCTCTGGTCATTGCCGAAGAAGTGGATGGGGCCAGGATGGACTGGCCTGAACAGTAAGCAACACGTGCTTTGTACGCGACAGCCCCGGCGCAGGCGCCTGACCCACAGCCAAAATGGCGGCTTGGGTGCGCAATGGCAAGACACCAGAGGCTGCCCGCTGAAGACCACTTCTTCAGCATTGACCAGAGGCTGCTGCAGACACGCCCTGGAGAACTCAATGGACTGATCTGAGGAATAGCCCCGGCGCAGGCGCCTGAGCCACAACCAAAGGCCCCGAAGACACCAGAGGCCCTTCTTCAGCAGCCTCTGGTCATTGCCGAAGAACTGGGTGGACTGACCTGAGGAATAGCCCCGGCGCATGCGCCTGGACGCTGCTGAACACCACTTCTTCAGCAATGACCTTGAAAGACACCAGACGCTGCTGAAGACATGCCCACTTCTTCGGCAATGACCTTCAAAGACACCAGAGGCTGCTGCTGCAGATGCCGTTGCTGAAGACACTTCTTCGGATGCCTCAACGACTCCTTCAGCAGCCTCTGGTCTCTTTCAAGGTCACTGCCGAAGAAGTCGATGGCACCTCGAGAACTCGATGGCGCTATGTGCTCCGAACGGGTTCGTATCTGAGGCTCTCATTTTCTAACTACTATATAAAATTTCCGCACTTTTGATTTTGCAAAACATTCCAAAGGTAGTGTGTTTAATTTAACAATAATATTGGTTAATAAGTAAGTAGCAGAGAGTATGATTATTTTATTATATTACAGTAAATGTGACTTAAATTTTGTATATCAGTTCTATCATCAATAGAGTTTTAGAACATAGTTACCACATAAGTTTTGACTTTTTAAAAAATTTTGTCAAATAATTTACGTTTATATTTTTTTATATCTTTACAAGTTTAAATAAATATTCTTGACAAAGCCCCCAAACGGGGGCGAAACGTCGAATAAAAAATACAAGTTTTATTTGTTAAAAAACTGCCAGAAATTTCACAAAATTTGGAAATTTAAAGTTTTTGGAACTGGCACAAATCAAAGAAAAAATAATTTTTTGAAGAAATCGGATAAAGTACGACATATTTTTAATAACGCCACCTATCATTTAGCATACAAATTACCTAATTTTTAAGGTGTTTATAATAAAAGTAAATGGGCTTAAAGAGTCCTTCAAAATGAGCTATAGTTTGTTAAATTCGGTTAAGCCAAACTCAAATTACAGCATTTAAACAAAATAAATTGTAGTTCTTCGCCCTGTCGCTGCCATGGTAAACAGAGAAAAATTGTTTAAACAAAATTTATAGAGGATTGAGCAAAGATTCTGAGAAGTGTATTTCCGACCTACATTATATCTAAGCTATTTGGAGAAATTAAAGATTTTTTGTAACGCCATAGTAAATGCGACCCCTAGGAATGAAGTTAGGAACTTAAATATTTTTGGTTAAATTCTTTTGGCTATATTTGTCAATAATTGTTTTACCTCAAAACTGCAGTGTGAACGGTTTCCGTGATACAGCCGCTTCGTAACCTTAACTGATCACCCTGTATATTTTTAGAACAACAGCAGTCTACAATACAAAGCACAACTGCTACAAAAATGTTAATTCAATGGCTTTCGTAGTTTTGGAGATAATCATTCCTTTTCGAGAAATTTCAACACCCTGTATGTTAGTAGTAACTTTTGGATAGGTACATGTTCTTATTAACTTTCTTTTTATTTTTGAACTCCTCTATAATCGCTTGAAGTTTGACGTACCTGTTCTGAATCCAAAGACTTAAAGACTGGACCTAGCGTTCTTATGCAACAGCTGATTTTGTTTTGAAGTCTACACGTTCGTTGGCCAGCGGGTCGCGGGGATCGTTGTTTGATAATATATTCAAGCAACGGACCAGTAGACTGCTCTTTATTACAGGTATAAGTAGTTAACAGTATTTGCCTAGAAATTGAAAAACCCAGTTTAGCCCAAAAACCCAACAAAATCCAGTGAGCTAGACTTGTTTAAAAACCCGCGAGTTTTTCTCAACCCTGTGTAGTATATAAGCCAGATTGCAACCACAACACCCCCAGGGATGGAAAAATAAAAGCCACCACCGATCACTACTAGATACCTGCCTATTCTTTTTCGTAGCAAATTCCACGCTTGTTTTCCAGCTAAATTATTTAGTAAACGTTTGGTGGTTTATTTGTGTTCGTCGTGCTCGCGATTTCTGAGCATCATGAGTACTTATTTAGGCTAAGGAGGGTTAATCTAACTGTAAAAGTGCAACTTCCTATGAGCTTTTACAGATAAAGTACAGTATTCCATTCTCGAATTATGGCTCGCTCTTTAATTTTTCATCCTTCTTATACACAGTGGTTGAATCAGGAACTTTGGCATGAATTTACTGTGAATTCTTTGTAAGTTAACTCCTGAGGATGCTGACGTTGTCAGCGAAACGTGTGTCGAGTTTAATTACTGTGTCACCGTTTTTTGGCGCGTGGGATTAACATGTTTCAGGTATATTAAACCTTGAACCATATAACCTAATTATCCTGTCCGATCCTGAAATGTTTACGTATTTCAATATTCTCAACATTTGACTAGTTTAAGATTTAGGAATTTATCATACTTACCTTATGTCTTATGATACTTATATTATTCTTTTTAATATTTGTACTATTGTTTTACGTATTTGACGTTTTTAGGATTGATGTACCTTATGTAACGTGCTATCTGCTGATCGTGATAAATCAAGAAGATAGACAGAACTACAATACTTTAAATTTTAAATTTGAATTTTGCCGCCTACATGAAGGGAGGAAAGAAAGAAAGAAAGAAAGAAAGAAGAAGAAGTCAATAGGGACTGTAGAAAAAATCCCGAATAAAGAAACCGCCACCGCAACTTATGTGCTTCTATTAATTTTATGTCATCTGCGCAAAGTCACCATACAAACAATACTTCACAATAGGCAGTACTGATTGTACTAAGGGTTGGTACAGATTTGCAACCAAACAGTCTCATCGCGTAACTTCAGCGTGTCCAGTATGGACGGTAGAGCGAACCCTGTCCCACGCTGAACGGTGTTTCACTGCGTATCGGTTTTCTGACATGACATCAAAGAAATGATACGCAATGAAGCTTTTTAAGTTAGGACGGACCGGCGAACTTCCCCATATACATTCACATTTGCTCAGTTTTGATTTGGTAGTTATGGAGTGGACAGAGGAAGCAACACTCGATTTGTGAGAAAGAAAGAGTTCCTGTGGGACCCCAGGCATCCATTGTATCACAGACAACACTGTGCGACTGTCTTAAGTAAAAATTTAAAAAAAGCACTGTCTGCTTTGCACCACTTCCTAACACATATAAGTACTAAAGAAATCTGAAATGGAACTAGATTGAAATAGCGGAAAGGTGCAACGTTACAAGAATTTGTTAGGTACGCGACAAGGTTTGCAACGGCGTTCGGTTGCAAGTCTGTATGTACTACAGACAAAACAATTGTACGAATTTACTATGCTGCGAAAAAATGCTTCACAGATTTCAAAGTCCAACGATAGGTATGTATTTGGATGGATATAACAAACATAGTACCATTTTCACAAACTTTATTAAAGACATATAATACTCAGATACATCTTTACAAATTAATTAAAAGAATAAATTACTCTCGTAAAAAAAGAACTTATTTAAAAAGTTAATAAAGATAACATGAATCAAACCTTACTTCCATTAGGTGTTGCAGTTACCCTACAAAAAAATAAAACAATCAACCAATTAATTTATACTTAATTTTCAAACGGCTTGACACTATCTTAAAAATTAGGAATTATTGTAAAGAATAACTTTCCACATGCACAGTCCTAAATTAACAACCTTAATAGTTGTCAACGATACACAACACATGTACTTTTCACTTCCACAAGACTGAGAACAAAGCCAGATTTAAATAAGGTCTGTGCCAAACTTAATTCTTATAGGGTCTGCATTGCCTCTATTATAAACTCTGCATGCTGATTGATGAAATCTTTGTGTACATCACAACACATTATATGCAAGTTAATCAGTCTTTCGATGACTCTAAATACTATGAGACCATATCATTCCAAGTACTGTTATTGCTTGAGTCGCTACTAGATGAAGACACTGGAAATAAAAAACAATAAATCTTTAAAATACCAACGCACATTAGCGTAAATATGCAAAAACACACCAAGAGAATGGTAGTACCATTTTTAGTTTGATATTAAAATAAAATACGGCTCTGTCAAATAAACCAGAAATTAGAAACAGAATACCTAATTAAAATATAATTTCCAGCTTATATTCGGCATGAATTAACATTAACGAAAAATTTTACGGTGTGCATCTGGGGGCTCAAACCCAGGTTTCTTGTCCGGAAAGTCACAATTGCGTGCCCTTACATTTTCGTGCAGCTTCTAATTAAACAATACGTAATTAAGTTAATTTTTAACTAATTCACTTTTTACCTAGGAGAATGAGGAAGTTAATAAAAGCTGTGTAGAAAATAATTAAAGTGGGTCATAGTACTGTCTATTTTTAATGACGGCAATGGATGAGTATAAGCAAGAATATAATTCATAAGTCACTTGACACGATTTACACCAATAGAAATTATAAATTTACTTAAGTTACATCACAGCGGTAGTAAAAAACAAAAAATCTATCGTCTTATTGTGGTCCATTGTTAGGAATAGGATATTATTCAGACCATCAGAAAGTATTAAATAAATATAATTTGTCAAATCTGACAGTTGATTTGTGTCATTTCAAATGTAAATTAAGTTTCATTCTTTTATTCTCTCGTCAAATATAACTCGTGCTAGGATTAATAATTGAAGATATCACTCGTGAAACCGGAACAGCACACCATAAATGGAAAAATACTTAGTTTGGCTGAATTTCAACATCTGTTTGTACTTATACGGAACCAGAGACAACCTATGAGGCATGTAAGTCTATATTGAAATATAGCCTACTAAAATTATCCGTCCTCGTCTTATATTAGGATTTCAGCACGGCAGCGTTTTCGTGTAAAAGTACAAAAGGCAAATTAATTTTGGTGTTACATACTCACGTTCGTGTTCTTCGCTTTCTTTTGTATAATAATGGCAATAAGTGAATAAATAGATGCTATAGTAATTTGTCAATAAAACTGATAATGTGCCCTGTTATTTATGTAAACGCAGCATCATCTCCATAATCTATGCATACTGGGCAGTATTATGACTTTTATTATCTGGTACTGTAATACATATTATCTGGTACTGTAATACATATGAACAGTCAATATCTCAGAACATCTGTGTAAAATGGGTTAAACATTTCTTTTTAGGCACTTGTTTTATTTCCTCCTCAATTGCAAACATTATTAATGTAATTAATCGCATATGTATTTAAAATTCCCACATTGTTGTATGCACCCTCTAGTGCTGCCTTCCGAATTAGCATTGCTGCAGGTCTACTATTTATCACTGAGTTGCAAGTCTCATTGTTTGTCTCTGACAGAACTGAATATTTAAGAGTAGCACCAACAACCTTTGATTACACTTTAGCAAAACTAGGTATAAAGTTAAAAAGTATTATGACAGCTTTTTACTATAATCTTCTAACATAGGCAACACTCTGTTGTCTGTTCTTCTAGACATCTAGACGTACAAAGTCTATGGCTAACTCTAAGTATAGCGGCCCCTATTCAGGGGTGTGGAAGAATGAAATTTGCCCTTTTGCCCTATTAAATTTTTAACCTGCCTGGTTTTTAGAAAGAAAACTTAATACTTTACTTCCTGGAGCTAAAGGATAGGCTACTTGGTAATTTTTCTCAGCTGGAGGCGCAGTACATAAGTTTACCCCAAAAATGTTTATCCTTCAGTATTCTGAATTAGTTTAAACCAGAGCTGGGCCGATACCGCCTTTCAGATACCGATTTAGGCCGGCCGCACACAGGTCGAAACATTTTGGTTCGAAACAAACTGTTTCAACCTGTTCAGGCTACCAGCACACAGGTCGAAACGTTTTGGTTCGAAACAACTTTTTTGCGCACCATCTTTTCGTTTTGTATAACTAGTTGAACAGTGACCACTGACTGAGTGTGTTTGAGCAATGGACGAGGAAGCACAGGTTGCCATCCTGTTGCGAGAGTTTATCCAATTGTTAGAGGTACCACCGGAAAGAAAGTATTGGGTTCACCCCATAAACCAGAAGAGGAATATTGCTGGTTTCATCGGTGAACTTAGGAGTTATCCTACCAAGTTTTATAACTACTGTAGGATGAGTATCCCAACATTTGACCACAACTGTCACTGGAGAACACGAGCAAATGGCCTCACCGGCGGGGAAAAACACAATCAGTCCGCTCCACGTGCATGCGCCGCTCGAATGTTTTACGACGTTTTGACTCGTATAGATGGCTTGCAGGCAGAAATCTTAAAGTGCGCAGGTCAAGAGGTAATAGATCGTTTATTTAAACTAGTTAGTCGCATATACCTGACAGGCGAGATTCCAGAAGATTACAAACGGAACATCATAGTAGCTTTGCCAAAAAGAAAAGGCGCGGATAGATGCGAAAATTTTAGAACTATCAGTTTAACTTCCCATGCGTCAAAAATTTTAACTAGAATTGTGTAAAGAAGGATGGAGAAAAAGGCGGAAGAAATATTAGGAGAAGATCAGTTCGGATTTAGACGAAATAGAGGAACGTGCGAGGCCATTCTAGCTTTACGAGTAATTATAGAAAAAACGATAGAAAAGAGAAAGAGCGTCTATATAGGATTTGTAGATTTAGAAAAGGCCTTCGATAACGTAAAATGGGGGAAGATGTTCGAAGTGCTGAGAAAGGTAGGGATGAAATACAGGGACAGAAGAATAATACATAATCTCTACAAAGAGCAAAAGGCAGTTATAGAATGTGAGCAGGAACAAAGGGAAGTAGATATCCGGAAGGGAGTGAGACAGGGATGTGCATTGTCACCTCTAGTTTTCAACTTATATATCGAAGATGCGATTAATATTGTTAAGGAAAGAACAGCCTCAGGGATCAATGTACAGGGCCAAACTATTAACATGCTCAGATTTGCGGATGATATAGCAGTGTTAGCATCTAGCAAAGAAGAATTAGGAGCGGCTCTGAATGAAATGGAAGCAGTTTTGACACAGGGCTTCGGCATGAAAATCAATAAAAAGAAAACTAAAATTTTGGTATGTAGGGGATGTGAAAATAGAACTAAAATGGAAATACAAATTGGAAATGAGAAGATAGAGGAGGTCGCGGATTTCTGCTACTTAGGAAGTAAAATAACTCAAGATGGTAGGAGCACTAAAGATATAAAACAAAGAATGGCGCAGGGCCGAGTTGCGTTTAACAAAAAGAAACAACTGTTATGCTCGAGAACGGTTAATATAGAGACTAGGAAGAGACTCTTAACGTCGTATGTATGGAGTACGGCATTATACGGGTGCGAAACTTGGACAATAGGAGAAGCGGATAGAAAAAGAGTAGAAGCGTTTGAAATGTGGTGCTACAGACGCATGATGAAGATACCGTGGATAGATAAGGTTAGCAATAGGGAAGTATTAGAAAGAGTTGGGGAAAAGCGGAAGGTATGGAAAACAATAAAGAGTAGGAGAGATAGGATGGTAGGACACCTTCTAAGACACGAAGGAATAGTTCGTGACATACTAGAGTCAGAGATAGGAATAAAAAGAGGTAGGGGTAGGCCTAGATTAGACTACTGCTCTCAAATAGTTAGGGATGTAGGATGTTCTACTTTTAGGGAAATGCGTAGGTTAGCTCAGGATAGAAAAGAATGGAGGTACGCGTCCAACCAGTCTTCGGACTGAGAACCTTATGATGATGATGATGACTCGAAACGTAATTCAGATGGTTGACGTCGAAACGTTGCAGAACGTTGCGCAACGTCTCTAACCAATATTTTGACCAGTGTGCAGCGCCCCGCATGAATACATTGTTTACGCTTCGTTGCAAACCAAAATGTTTCGACATGTGTGCGGCCGGCCTTACCGATACTATCTGATTCTGAGATACTTTTGAACATGTATGTATTTTTATTCTTTTTTAATGTTTTCTAGTTTTCACAAATTTTATGCGACAGTGCTTTCTATCTGAATAAAAATGCATATAGCTTGTTTAAATTAAATGCATTTATTTACAACAAAACATCTTTTTGCATTTTTTAGTTTTATTTTTTGTCAAAATGTTCTGAAATTTGAAACACACATAGGTACCCATGCTGAGTTTTTATTTTTGTTTTCTCGACATAAATTTTGATAACCGACTAATTAAATAGGCATTGTTTTTTGGTATCAATTATTAAAATCATGTAAATTGAAAAACAAAAATTCCAGTATAAGACCAGTATTCTTTGTCACAATGCTTGCATATAACTAAAGTACCGTTGTTTTCGTTTCTAGTGAAATGTTTTCACACTTATGACATTTTTTTTCACATGCAGCACATGCACAACAAAATTGTAGAGATGGGTACAAAACGAAAATTAGAGATGGGATTTCAACAATCTGCGCAATTTGGGTTGTTGAGACAAGTATCTGAATTCAGATATTTTTCGTATTTTTTTCGGAATCGGTGGTATCAGAATTTGCTCGGTATCGGCCGATATCCGATACCAAGCAAAGGAACTCTATCTAAATGACCTATGTAAATATTAAACATAGAGCAAACAATATTGTTGGATAAAAAATTACATACAAAAATATTCAAAGAAGTACAAAACTATTACGTTATTTACACACCCTTCTTTTTCTTCTTTAGCCTTCTTCTTTTGGACTTTTGGACATAGGCCTTCCCTAACTCTTTCCACCTATCTCAGTTTTGTGCGATTCTGATCCAACTGAATCCAGTCGTTCGCTTAAAGTCATCTTACCAGCACATGGGTGGGTGGTCGTCATCTTCCTTGTTTAGGCCCGACGCACATTGGACCCAGGGTAGACGCAGCAGAGGTGTAGGGCAGGCAGAGCAGAGAAACTGGCCTTTGTTAGAGCACCGCATATTGCACGCAGTCGAGACCGAGTATTCAGTAGCAGAGTACTGCCGTTACGAAAGTGTTGAATGCTTTCGATGAATTTTTAATTGAGCAAGAGTTACATTCTGAATCTGATTTACTAGTTTGATGTTGATTTTTCCAAAACTTAAAATTCGTGTAATTCAGTTTTCGTGCAATTTCTTTCCAAATTTCATCCTTTGCCTTTGTCCTCATATAGTCATCGTTATTTGTGTCATAAAGAACAGGATTGTCTTGCACTAACTGAATTAGCCGTTCCATTCTTTTGTTCTAACACTTAAAACAAGTAAACAAAAAAATCGCGACAGAGGACATAGGAAAACTGTGAAGAAACCACTATTCGGCAGAGTCCATAGGAAACTCTTCCTCTGCCTTCCTCTGCTGCGCCTGCGCTCTGTTCAATGCGTGTTAATCAGTTTAAACCTGAATTTCACAGATTTCACTCTGTCTCGGCTGCTCCTATGCTGCCTCTGCGCTATGTTCAATGTGCGGCGGGCCTTATACTCATATGGTCTCCATTCAATCATTTCTCAGTTCCATCTTTTTGTGTCACTACTAACTACGTGCTCTGCATAACTCCATTTCAGTTGGGTTATTTTTCATACGGACATCCACTTTTGCAATTGATCTAAACTTCTCGTTTCGAACGTTATCTTTTCTTGTTATAATTAACATTTTTCTCTGCATTCCCCTTTGAGCTATCCTCATTGTTTCTATATTGTTTTTTTGTCTTTGCCCAATTTTCTACCCCATAAGTCATGGCTGGTAAAACACATTGATCAAATACTTCAGTTTTAAGGCGTTCGGCCATTTTTTTATTTCTCAGAATAAAGGATAATTTTCCAAAAGCGATCTATCCTCTTTTTATTCTCCCTTTTATTTCCTTCTTTTTGCTGTTTCTTCCTAGCTCTGTTCTTTGGCCGAGGTATGTATATTCTTATACTCTTTCAATAGGGAGGTTCGGAGAAAAATAAGATATCTATTTTTGGCATGAAAATGACAGAAAATTGTTATTGTAATTGATTTACGGCGAAATTTTTTTTCTAACAAATTTTTTTGCGGCGTAATAAGCGAAAGAAATTAGCTTATCACGCCCACATGCTAGTTCGCTTTGTATTGGTTTGACGTCAGAGATTCGTAAGGCGCTCCTCCCACTTCTCTTGAAGTGCCCGTGAAGCAGTACCTATCTCATAACATACTTATTGAGACTATTTCGAGCGTGAATTTTTAAAGTAAGGTGTCAAGGAAACATAAAACAAAGACAACATAATCGATATAATGATGCAACAAGGGTATCTAAAGTCCGATTCACATAATTTGCCACATTTATGTAGTAGGTAGGTAAATGTCCCGGTAAATGTGGAAATGGTGTGTGATTCTTGCATCTAACCCCAATTTCATTCAACCTCAAAACAGTAGTGTAAAGGCAGACCGGTATAAGTAAAACAAAGTCAACAATTTATTAACTGTACATGCCTTTTATAATTCAGTATAAGTAGGTATGTAGATTGTAGATACCTGCTTACTTCTGTTTGTAAAATAGGTACCTACCTACCTATATTCTCTAATACAATACATACCTACTCATTTATGTAGGTATGTATACCTAAGTGATTGACAAGTTATCAAGTTAACAGTTTTATAACGGATTGGAAATTTAAAAAAAAATGGAAACAAATACAACTCACGCGAATCAAAAAACTACGCTACGTAGGTACTACGCACTTGTTTTACAAAAAGAAACAACTGCTATATTCTGGAACGGTTAATGTAGAAACTCGGAAGAGACTCTTAAAGACGCATGTATGGAGTACGAAATTATACCTATGGGTGCGAAACTTGGACAATGGGAGAAGCGGATTGAAAAAGAGTAGAAGCGTTTTAAATGTGATGTTACAGACGGGTGTTGAAGATACCGTGGATAGAGAAGTTAGCAATAAGGAGGAATTAGAAAGAGTTGGGGAAAAGAGAAAAGTATGGAAGACAATAAATAATAGGGGATAGGATCGTAGGATGGTAGGACACCTTCTGAGACACAAAGGAATAGTTCGCGACATACTAGAGTCAGATAGGAATAAAGAATTAGAGGTTGGAGAAGATTAGACTACTGCTCTCAAATAGTTGGGGATGTAGAATGTTCTACTTTTACGGAAATGCGTAGGCTAGCTCAGGGAAAGGATGGAGGTACGCGTCCTACCAGTCTTCAAAAGAGAACTTTATGATGACGTACTATTTAATTATTATTGTAAAATACCTAGTTAATAAAATTTCCTTTTTTAGTTCAGGGAGGGAACGCTACGGCGATTCAGTATTTGGCTCCGTCATGCTCCTAGCATCCTGTTTCAAATTATGCTAACCGTAACACGTTACCAAGTACCAAGGGGTCCCAGAAAACTGTCGATAAATTACATTATGTTCGATTTTATTTAGAGTGGCTGCAATGGGGCAGCCGATAATTTTATAAACTTTTGCAATGATAAACTAACTCGCGAAAATATCGATAATGCTGACCAATTTTCCTTCTGGCTCCAACGAACCACTTTTTCCGTTTTATTGGTGTGCTGTACGATGTATTAGTCTGGGTACAAAACAGAAAACACCAGTTAGAACCAGTTAATAATATTTAACAATTTAACTACACATGCATATGCATAATACTTATGTAACTGCTGCGCGCTGAAGCTGGGACTTGTACGTTATACTAAGTTCTGACGTCACGCGGCCTACTCTCGCTGCAAGGTACGATTTCTAGCCTCGCACCGACGGAAAACTTTGCAACGGCTTCACAGGCGAAGGAATTTTTTTAACAAAAAATAACAACATAACTGCCTTCAGTATAATAAACTATCAATTTTAATGAAATTTGAAAATTACCGAACCTGCCTATTTGAGTGCCTTCGACTCTAATTTCTGTATCTGGGTCAGGGTACATTATTTTAGTTTTCCTAAATTCATATTTGATTCTCTATTAAGATGCTCAATCATTTCTTGTAAATCTTTTACACTTTTGGAGAGGCGTATATCATCTGCGTAGAGCAAGTTAGTTAATCACTCTCCGTTCTTGCTCTTATTAATTAGTAAAAATGTAGATGAAAGTATGTAGTTTGAAATGTGTGGAGGAAATTATTATTATAAACTAAATAATTTTAATTTATAAATTAATTTTTTTTTATTGGTCTTACTGTTATAGAAAAGTCGGGTGGTAGCGGTTTTTTGTAACATGTAGTGGAATTATGGGCCCGCGGTAGTGGTGGGATGCGCTAAGCAGTTGGCAACATTGCATTAAAATCAATTAAGGAATCAAAAACTGCACTGGTATTCAGGTTCTTCCATTTAATTTAATTTAATTAACAAGGCAGACTGCAGTACAGAAATTGCCATTGTAAAGTGTGCCATACTTTACAATGGCAAATTTTTATGGCAAAAACTACAAAGAAATAAACATGCTTATAAACAATTTTGTCTTAAAATGCAGACACTATTTAAGACATATATAGGTTATAGATAAACCATCTCTTATTTTAAGCGTTAGCTTTCAAACCTTTGTTCATGTTGTATAAATCTGCCAATACCACTACTTACATACTATAAAACTATCATTCTCTCAATGTGTCTCTGTTAAATAGTTATCTGCTTACCATTGACGGAAGAAATGATTAAAAATGTTGTATTTTGTGTATTCATCCAAGTAGTTGTGGAAGCAGTATTCTACACATTACTTTTTCTTACATGTCAATTACGAGCCTGATGAATGAAAAAAATAAAAGTGAATTAGTTTTAAGCAAGCGCTTCTGTGTTTTAAAAACTAAATCAAAAAGAGAATAATCGTGAAACTTTAAAAAGTAAAAAGTAAAAGAAAAAAATAGATTCACCTTATCTCCTCGCAGAAGGGGGCACCAGAAGGCTAAAATTTGAATGAAATGATAATGGTTTAAATCATTCATGAACATGACTAATAAAACGTTCTACAATAATTCTACTACAGACTACCAAATAAGAAAAAAAATATTGTCCATAATAATTGTCTACGGGTTACCATTAATTCTAATTAATTAGTTTAAACAGGTTTATCGAGTCACAAATGTTGTTCCCTTGAAAAATGTATACTGTGTATATAATTGTGATTTGTCAAGTTTTAAAATTGAAAATAAAATGCTAGTATTTATTACAGAATACCATATTGGCACTTTTTAATGTCCTACTTGGGATACGAATATTTATCGATATATTGAAATATTAACATGTCGAACACTACATAATAGTTTTTTGATATATTGATATAGTAGACTCGCAGTTATAACGTACCCTCTGGGGACCAAGAAACGTTATAACTGAAAGATCGTTAAAAAAGAAAAAATGAATAATCTGCAAAAGGTAATATGTATTACAAATTCGTGTTAAATGTTTTACAGCTGAAAAATTGAAAACACATTTTTAAAAAGGGGCAATATTCCTTTTGTTTGATATTTTTTATGCGGTAATAAGAATGACAACATTCAGAATAAAACTGAGGCCTTTTAAAAAATAGGAATGCCGAAAATACATCACTATTTCTGAAATATCGATATATTGGATAAAAAAATATTCATCGATGTTAAGGTTGCGGTACATTGACTACATCACCATCGCATCGCATTATATCGAACACGAATTGTTTTTCTTTCACAGGTGCACTAGGCCTTTCCTTTCACAAACAGATACTACATTGTCGCCCAATGTCCTGACTACTTGATGTAAATGTAGTATATTGACGAAGAATTTGTACATATAAAAATACAAAAAAAACACTGAAATGGTACGTATAGTATTACGCGGTTATATGTATTTAAATTGTGATCATTTTGTGTTGCCATTAAAATGATTTCATCACCTCAATCTTGTTCTTGTTATCATATTAACGCAAAAAAAAATGTTGTTTTAACTCATCGATATTTCTGTAAACAATGTCGATACATCGATGTTTTCAAATATTTAGGGAATCCTACTTTCTATAGGACACCATTAAAGTTAGTACGATCAACAAGTTTAATGAATGGAAGAAAAATAAAAAAAGGGTAGCGGTTACTAAAATTATGGTTGTAGCAATTTATCATTCTGTCGCAGAAAGGTTTAGTGTCATAATGGGTTCTAAGTGACCCTACATGAAACAGAAGGTTCCATTGTGCACCTTGAACTTACAGAGAATTGAATTTTTGCCAATAAAACAGAAAAGTGAAGAATTTCGTTGAAGTTTATATAAAAATAAAGTTAAGGATAATTTTCGCCTAGACTCTATACTCATGAAACCAAGCAATTGAAGTCTTACAGGTCTTGAAATGCTACAATACGGTATATGATATTTAATGTTATCATAATATTAAAAGCGAAAAGGCACAACACTTGCAACGGGTGGGGATATCGGTCGCTCGGTCTCTTTTCAACTGGCGGAGATCGTATGGGTGAGGTCGTGCACTCGACCAGGTGTTTCTTTAACGCAAATAAGAAAATTGCATCGGCATAATTTCGATGGACGCTTGGATCTGCTGAGCGCTGTTATCGCAGTCGGAGTTCAACATTACACGGGTAGGCATAGGTAGAATGGTTTTTTGTCGTATGCATTAAATTAAACGCAATTAATTATGGACAAAATGACATACAGGGCAGCGTACATGCGATATGAAAACCGCAGGAAAAAACCTAGGCAACTATCACCACTACGTAAAAGTCGTGGAGCGTAGCCCACGGGTCATCTAGTAATATATAAAGGGCGATTCACGCAAACCGTTAGCTACAGGTATTTCCTGATTCAATGCAGTAACAATTCTGAAATTTTGGGGTCGAACATAAACGCCTGAAAACTTTTAAATGAAAATATTTTCAATGTCATCTGTCATGGCACTTCCGGTTATGCCGGAAATGGTTACCGACTTCATTTTTTTAATGGGAGGTAATTTTTTTCACAGTAGATTTCAATTCTGCTTGTTTTTATAAGGGGGCTTTTATGAACTGATCATATTGAAGAAGCCATCCGTTCTCGAAATATTAATTATTTTCTGAAATTTTCCGGCCGTGCATCATAGATTTTAAAAATATCTTTTTGCTACATATTTGAAGGACCGATATACACAACATAGTGAGTCACAACTTGTACTTTTCCCTCTGTGAGTCTATTTTGTTAAGTTGTTGATCTGATGTATCAAACAAACTTTAAATTTGTAATAGTCAATTTCCTCAAACAGAACACCCTGCATATTATTTAATCAACTTCAAAAAGTGTACGCATGCCCCATACTTAACAATTGCCAAATAAAATTAATAAACATGGATGTTTTGTAGCTTTTTTTTTCTATTTTCTTACAAATTAATTTGTCAGTTAACAATTATTTAATGTTAAAATTTCCAATATACGGAAAGCTTAACAAATTTCAAATAAACTCTCAAGAAATTACAGTTCTACCAGTTCAATAAAGTAGGTAGGTACTCAAATAAGGCAATTTATGAAAATTGATCAGAAATAGTATGATCAATGATCATTACTTTTTGAAGTAGAATATCATTCTGTTTCATAGTGATGAAATAATATACATGACGTTCTATAAGAAACTTGACCACAAGTCAAGATTAACAACAACATTAATGTATCTTAAGCAAATTAGAGTCATCAAAGGAAAGGTACAAGTTGTGACTCACCACGTCTTGTATATTGGTCCTTCAATTCAAAATACATACGTAGCAAATAGCTATTTTCGAAAATTATGATGAAGACAGAAAATTTCGAAAAATAATTAATATTTCGAGAATGGCTGTCCTTTCAAATATTGGTTATATCATAAAAATCCCCTTTCAAAAACAAGCAGAATCAAAATTTACTGTCAAAGATATGGCCTTCCATTTAAAAAAATTAAATTGGTAGCCATTTCCAGTATAATAATAATAATCAGTGGCGGATGGAGCATCTTTACTGTTATTCGGAGAAGAAGGGACCATACACTTTGAGTATCCGTAGTTATGGTTGCTGTTCGACTTTTAAATGTATGCAGAGATAAATAAGTTTTAAATTTATTGATTTATCTCTGTATAAATGTATAAGAATTTTGCACATACCCATACTTGACAGAAACAACAATCAGATCACATAACACACATTGTATGAATCAGATGATGTTGCTATCACTGTGAAAATGCCACCTGCTATTTTACTGCACAATGCTGCGACATATACTGCAAGTTCGAAAACTAATTACCCCACCAACTTAAAATGAGCTTAGTAAAGTTGTAAACTCATGCAAATCATATGTATAGATATATTTTCAGTTGCTTATGTATAACTTTATTGATTTTTGAGGTATACTGTTGCACGAAAGAGAAGAAGAAGAAAACAAGATACATTCGTCAACATCACTACTATGTTCAGAAAGTTCTATTGTGACGCCACATATTTGATTGCAGACTTTAAATAATTAATTTTTCCTATTAATTAACCACATACAGTGAAATAAAAAAAATACGGCGAAAGTTCTCCTAGAAAACATGTCTTTTTCAATATAAATTTAAACCATATTGTTGCTAAAATTTTTGGTAATCGCAAGTGTTGAAAAAGTACAGGTATTAGAAAATAATAATTTTGTATTCAAATTGAAGAACACTGCGTATAATATTTTTAATTTTATTCTGGACATTATTTATTTAATAAAGTACAGGATTTTAACACCCTGTATCTTCACCAATAGGCATCTAAGGGAAAAACTTTATAAGACACACCCCCTGTATTTTGGTATACCTAATTAATTAACATCCTGTATAGGACTTGAGTTGGAACCATAGAAACACAAAATGTTATAGATCAATGTACATAATATGCCTGGTACGTTATAACAGGAGTACTGTATATCGATAAATATTAATAATTATCGATATATCGAATTAATTTATAGATAACTTTTCTGATATTGAATATCGATAAAAAACACAACTATTGTGCACCCCTGGTATCTACCGGCTCAAATACTACAACATTACCCAGATGAGAGATTTCTAATTGATATAGTTAGCATACCAATACAGAAAGACTGCACCAAATAAGTAAATCGACAAAAGAAATTCAATACAGTCATTCGAAAGTGAGTGACACCTTTTAAATTTATTTTTGTTAAACAAATCTTTTTTGTACTTTTCTAACCTTTCTATACACTGCATACTATTTCAATAAGCATTCCCTCAATACAGTGCACCACAGCTTACTAAAATCATAAGAATTACGTGTCGACATATACAGTGCAACCTCGGTAATCTGAACTAATTGGGACTGGGCTATGTTCGGATTACCGAAATATTCGGATTACTGGAATTACTCTAAAAACACGCGGAATTTTGCTAAGAATGATATTCATTATATTTAGTGAGAAAACTGGTAATAACATACGTATAAAATGTCTAGAAGAATATCAAAACAATTCTTAGACAAGTTCAAATATGTAGGTACATATGTATGTTTAGGTATGTAAGTACATTATGTACATATTTTTTGCATGTTAAGTAAGAAACCCGGCAATACAACATAAAATTTCTATAAAAATAAAGAAATAAACCTTCAGTATAAATATTTTTTGCGCACGTTTACATAACCTTAAAATTTACGCGGAGAAAAAATTGTCAATTTTGCAGAGATTTTTGCTTGTTTCAGTACACAACTGTTCGGATTATCGAGGTTTTTGAATATTTGTTCGGATTATAGAGGTAACGTTTTTTAGACCAGCGGTTCGGATTACTGGAGGTTCGGATTGGCGCATGGTCGGATTAGTGAGGTTGCACTGTACACAGTTTTCGCGTCAGCAAACCTTTACGGAGTTACATTTATGTACACTTACTATAATAATAAATAATAAGCTTGATAACAAGCCTGTGGTTGAGGGACATTGGAACAAAAATGACAAGCAGCAATGACAAAGGTAATTGGGCACATGAGTTAGAACAAAGACAAAAAAATAAAAAAATGGTTTACTGAAGATTGTGAGAAGTTTGTAGGAAAAAAAGGGAGGCACACTCAAGGTGGCTAATGACAGTAAGGAAGTTGACAAAAATATGTGTTTTATGTACAGCTGAGACTATAGGCAGTGAGCGAATTTTCAGTCAGCACCACCATTTAAATTTCTGGTGGTATTGAGCTGTCAAATTTTTGTTGACATTTATATTTTTTATAGTTTGATTTAAATTTAATACCAACAATATTCACTGCCTAGGTACGCGGAAAATTTAAACTGACAGGGCTACTGAATTATCACCAAACGTTTATAAATTCGCCATATTGAGGCGCTCATCGAATAAAATAACTATTGAAGCTAGTGACTTAATTTTTTTTTTTAAACTTTTTCAATATTCTGGCTACATTTGACTCGATATATGCGTGCAGAAATTTTCAATAATTCACATAGCTTCCCGCAGAGTGAAATTTTCGATCCGCGATTTTGATAGTTCTGCATTAATTATGTAATTATTTTTTCCAAAACTATTAACATTTTCGAAATTTCCAATACACCGTTGGAAGCACTCACATTTGTAGTAACAGTGTGCAAAAATCAGATTCATTGCTTGTACAGTTGAATTAATACAGCGATAAACGTTAAGAGAAACACAGTTTTCAGAACAGAGGCTCAGTAGCGTTTAAGCGTCGTTTTCAAAGTTTGGTTCCCATTTCCTAGGCCCCAAAATATTCACTAGAAGGTGGCATAGGTTTAATGTGGTTATACCTCAGAATCACGTACCCTCAGAAAACATCGAGCTAGAGGAGCGATTTTACTCCACTATTTCCAGAAAGGGATTTTCACAAAACTTTATGTGAGTATATGTAAATGGCAACCTTACTACATCAAAGAAATTTGATTGCTGTATCTTAAATTGGAGAATCGGGTATAAGGTATATGTTTTCCTTCATATTTTTAGTCAAGGAATCTGCCCTAAAACTTTCATGTTCGAATTCTCAGACACCTGTATATCAAAATAAAATTACCAATCACCAACAAAACTACTTACTACCACGACAAATTCAACTACCTACTCACTTAAATAAAACCGACCTACTTTTAGCCTACTTGAAAAATCTAGTTTGTAAATATACTGAAATATGCATTAATTTTGTTTTTTTACACTTACCTATATGAGGAAGGGAACATACTGACCGCAAAAACATTGGGTGTGCGTGGATTTCTACGGCTAGGTTTCTTATTGTCAGGGCCTAAATCTCTCTTAACAATTTCAGGCGATCTTTCTATATTGAAGAAACAAGTGTCGAATGTTTGTTATTTTGATATCCAACAAATTCTTATATCATATCATAATAAGTGTTACAATTTATTACTTGCCTAGTTTTGTATCTTTTAAAATACATCAAGGCCATGTGTAAGAGGTGTCCAAAAATCTGCATTGAATTGAAATAATTTTTGATATATGATTGAGGAAAAATGTGTACCTTATCTGTTCTTTATGAAATAAAAGAAGCCACATACTCGAGTTGGCTTGGCATTTTCTATATACCAGATGCCTATGAAATTATCGTCATTTCCTTGATAATTAATGCGTAAGTTTGAAAATTGATTCGAATATACCTACATATTTTTTGAGTTGCAAAGCATCTCGAATTCATTTCCAGTTTTACCGAAGTCTACAAAATTAGCTTTGTTGTGCAATGAAAATAAAATTCTATCTGCAACACCATGATAGAAATATGTTTCTTTTTGCTACTGTAAGAAAGTATCATGCATCAAACAATATCAATTGATTATTTTTCTTCAAATTTCTATGAACTGAATCGCCTTAAACCCTCAGTAATTTAAAAAGTGGTTTTAGTATATTTGGTATACATTAATTAGTTAAAAAGACAGCTGTATAAGTGCTCTCCCTACAGACCAGAGCAAATTATATCACTCGATAAAGACCACTGACCCAAAGGAACTAGAGAATCACATCATCTCAAAAGGAGAGGTCTCCCACCAAACCACACATCTTTTGTTCAATATTGAACAAAACACATCACAAGTCTGGCACTTGGTTAGACCATCCCCTCCTCAATAAGTTACTGTGAGTATTGTACGTATGAGCTATCGCAGGTGGGTGGTCAATATTGTTTTCCTTCGTACAGTTCTCCGTGACATTTTACAGTCGATTCCGTAATTGCGGTAAGTTAGCTGCATCTATCATTCGAAAAATCAACATTATGCTCTGTAGGACTTTCCCAATAGGGTGCATGGTAGTCAGTCCGAGTTGATCCAAGAACTGGAGCATGGACGCTCAAATCGAGATAATTAGGAAGGCTGTAATTGCAGCAGGCTTGAATAAGCAATTCTTCAATAGTCTTTAACATCATGGTCAACTTGCTCTGTAAGAAAATGTGTACTTCCAATGCCGTGAGGGTTGCTTTTTCGTCCATAAGTTGCAGCTGGTCAAAATCTCAAACTTGTACATTAAACGGCAAGAAAATAGGCAACTGTTGAACAATTTCGTAGGCATCTGGTATAAAAATGATAAGCTATTTTTTAAAAATCACCATAATGGTTTGCATATTGAATTCCAGACTTTCAGTTTATCACTGCCCTTCAAAATTTTAATGCAGTATTTATTGTAGTATTGGTATTGTCGATCTAAAAGCTACTTACATCAGATTAAGTTTTCTCATTGAAAAAAAGGTGTTCACCGTTTGTTGAAAAAGTGAACGAAGGGACATTGTTTATAAAATTTTTTGAAACGAAAACAAAAAATTAGATCACTTTGGTTATTTTTTTTTCAAATTACGCTACTAGGAGTAGCATGGCAAATTATGCCTGCTACATTTTTAGTTTCAACAACAAAAGTTTTCCCAATTAGTGCAAATTTTTTGTCCAAAACGACATCTAGCAGTATGGTTAAAATAAAAAAAAGAAAAATGTCAGATCGTCAATGAAGCACATACTGATAAATTTCAAACCCTATGCTGAAATTTTAATAATAATCTAAAAGCAGTGAAATTTCTTATTGTTTCTAAAATTGTCGACAGCATTATGAGTAATGAGCATCGGCCCGAGGTCATATGCAATAGAAGACATTTATTATGTTGTCGATTTGAGATTTGCTATGTTTTAGTACAAATTAAAAAAGTAGCCAAAAACTTTATTTGTATGAAGAAATCAAGGCTGATACAGTTGAAATGTACGCAAACTGCTACTTGATTTCTTTATTCAAACAAACTTTTTAATTACTATTTCCTTAACTATTACATAGTAAAAATTGTAATAGGCAGATCTGAAATTGATGTACAATGCAATCCCAGGAATTGTATCCAACCCACTGTCACTTCTATTAAGCTAGGGACACATTTCTCTGACGTGTTGTGTTGTGACGCAACGTTGTATGGGTCATACAGCATAAATCGCATGTAATTAAACGGGGCGCGTGCACATTCCTCTGACGCTACGCCCTGTGTTGTGTTGTGTTGTGACGCAACGCGATCCCTTCTTTCCAGATTTTCGTTGCATCGCGACACAACACATCAGAGCGTCAGAGAAGTGTGCACGGGTCGTTTCGCTTAAAAAATATGGATGAAGCTGTCTCAATTGCAAAAGTTAGAAATTACGAATGTTTATTCAACGTGAATTCGAAGAATTGCCGCAATAAGTGTATGCGGCAAGAGGCGTGGGAGGAGATAGGCAGGGAAATGAATTCTACATGTAAAGCAACAGCATTTTTTCTTCACTTATACTTACATACAGTGTGGAAAAAAGTATAGAAACAGTTCTATAAAAAGTTCCCGGTTAATCGGGGACGAAAAAGCTCGGTGTGTACACACTGGAGCTTTTGAGAAATGGGGTAGCGCCGGTTTATCAAACATTGCGTCACAACACGACAGAAACATGTGCACACGGCGAGTCACAACACAACACAACACGACACGACACAACACAACACAACACATCAGAGAAATGTGTTCCCAGCTTTAGTCCGAGAGCCCGCTGCAAAATTATGCACCCATCTGTTAACGAAATGGAATGTACGGCAAAGGCATGTAAAAACATCGTACTCAACAGAACGGCACCCGTGCCGGTCACCATTTGGTACAAAAAGGTAAAAACACTTCCGGTACGGAAATTGGTGGAAAATTGCGCGATTTGTTAATGAGATGAAAGTTGTGCCATCTTGTAGCCTGCCATTAATTGATTTAAAATCGGTACCCTTGCCATCTTTTACCCTAGTACAAATCCCCGACACGGCGACATTTTTGCAGCCCGTAACTCAGACAAATTCCTGTCATGTGTTAACGAGTTGAAATAAAGTTCAATGGAAAGGGCATTATGTCCCTTTTACGAATATCCAAGCGTGCCACGATTCAAAGCAGTCTAAGCAGGTGGCACGGCCCGATTTATAACGCCCTACGCGGCGTCAATTTCAGTGAATTCAGCAGCCGGCGCGCGCGAGATTTTAACATTGAAAATGTTTTTATTTTCGTAGTATAGGCCCGAAATTCAGCAACAATGTCACGCGTTGCATTTGCAGCATGATTTAATAACGAAAGTGTATCTAATTACTTACTCCCTATACAGTCCTTTTTTACCTTGATGTCCAGCAGTCCGAACGCTGAAAAGAACGTAAGCTGGCATACAATTCAGCCGCTACTTTTATTTACCGTCCTTTTTTGCACAATGCAATTCGCCATACATTCTTTTCGAAAGTGTCTCTTTTCAACATGCACTATTACAGCTGCCCGTGCGAAGTAACTTACACATTACTTTGGTGACGTAAGGATCAAGTTAAAAAGAAGGACTGTAGTTACTTAGTTACCATTAACCGGTGTCACAGTGACAGATGTCAATTGAGCACCATACAAAAACATTTAATATTCGACGACATGTTACGTGACATTTCGACGCCACCTAACGCGTTATAAATCGGGCCATGCCAACTACTTTGACTGTTTTGAATCGCGGCACATTTTGATATTCGTAAAGGGCACATAATGCCCTTTCCATTGAACTTTATTTCAACTCGTTAACTCTTGACGGGAATTTGTCCGAGTTACGGGCTGCAAAAATGTAGCCGCGCCAGAGATTTGTACTAGGGTAAAAGGCACGGGTACCGATTTCAATTCAATTAATCGCAGGCTACAAGATGGCACAACTTTCATCTCGTTAACAAATCGCGCAATTTTCCGCAAAATTTCCGTACCGGACGTGCCATTGTTTTTACCTTTTGGCACCAAATGGTGACCGGCAGGGGTGCCGTTCCGTTGAGTATGGTGTTTTTACATGCCTTTGCCGCACATTTCATTTCGTTAACAGATGGGTGCACAATTTTGCACGGGCTCTCCTACTATATAAAATCACTGTGTCCTTCATCTGAAATAAATAAATAATGTATTCCTTGATTAGCATTAGCCACCCAAGGCTCTATAGTCTCTTTAAGATTCATAAACCCAATATTCAATTTTTCAGATTATAATAGAATATTAATTCCCCCTCTGACAAAATTTTTCAGGTATATTGCTTCTATGTACAGTACAGACTCGATAATCCGGATCAATAAAAACATGGGCGATCCGGATTATTGAAAAATCCGGATTATTAAATCAATCTATATTTGTTAATAAAAGAACTGAACAAGAGGGATTTTTAATGATTTCATTGTAAAAACATACAAAACAGGTAAAATGAACATAAAAACACATTTTTGCATAATTGCTTCTACTACATTAATAAATAAAGTCTGTAATTTTAGTTTGGCTGCTGACTCAAACAAAATGCGTGATGCCTGAGTATTAACAATTCATTTAGGGGTGCGTTGTTCTTTTCAGCCCAATCTATACATTGTTGAATGCTTAAATCTGTCTAATCTGCTTCTGTGAATTCAGGGCATGGGGTAAAGAGCATTTATACAGTGTTGAGAAATAGTAAAGGTACACTTTCGTTTGCGCCGGTAGATGCGGCACGTACCGGCGGCCGACCCGCGCGACGGACACAGTCGCATTGGAACGTCAATGCACCGGCCGGCAGGTGAAACGCACAAAACAAGAGCAGTTCTATTTAAATACTATTGGAGAAGTACAACGGGTGTGTCAGCTGCCGGTACACGCCGCGTCTACCGGCACAAACGAAAGCGTACCTTTAGCAAGCAAAGTAGTTAATGTCAAAATGTTCTGGAACTCCAATGCGACGCGCGACGGCTCTTTATAGACGTCGGTATTTCCTTTGCAAAACAAAAAAGCCGCCTCGGCATCCATAAGCTGCAAGGAATTGTGCGGATTGCCGGCATTTTTATTTTCACCCTTTGATACCCTCGCCGCCACTCCCAGTTGACCAAAATCAACTTGTACCAGTGGAGTAGCCAGCATTAAATCGGAAAAAGAATTTAAAATGTATTTTTGTACAATCAGGTCAAAAGTGTACTAGATTCATACATTTGTACTAGCTGTGGCAACGCTGATTTGGGTTCGCCGCCGAACGCCTGATTTGGCAAGTTTGGGGATTGGTTAGAAAAACACCTTAGGAGGGGGTGACGTGCCCGCAAAGCGTTTAAAAGGTACGTTAGAGGCGCATTCGGATTACCGAAACTGAAATTATCCGGATTACAAAGTATGCAATGCAATCAAGGAACTATCCGGATTACCGAATAATCCGGACTATTAAGGATCCGGATTAACGAGTCTGTACTGTATTTTGGAAACATGGTCATGTCACTATTTGTTTCACCACGGATGTTGAAGTTGGTGGCGTGGTGATGTCACAGTGAGCGAAAGAGACAGACATAGACATGTGCATTAGCAGACCATAATTTCACTTACGATCTTCATTTCATAGTAGTATGCACGAACAGCGTTTGATATTTATGGCTTTGAAAGCAAGAGTTGGGCATAATTTTGAAAAATACAAAAATTCAGTACCTATTTCTATATTTCAGAAATGGCAACATAAAATCCTTGAGTAAGTACTTCATTGGGACACTTTTAGCAACTTCTTTCTAATTTAACCAAACGGCTGTCTTAGTTTTTGAAATTTTGATTTCTTTCATTTTACTAAAATAACAATTTATTATAAGACGATTAAATTAACACTATGGTATTCTATCATTGACCATGGAGATTTACTATTATTAACAAAGTAGGACAGAGCACCTATCACACAATTTCAATTTTAAATAGAGGACTGTAATTTTGGCGAAGGGAAAAAACGGTACTACCAGTAAAATATAATAATTTAACTCTTCGGCTAACCTGTTGGTTTCGAGATTTTATCTTTGGGGCCCCATACTCTCATAGTACAGTCATCTGAAACTGATACCAACATATGGTGGTGAACTGGATTCCATGCTACACAATTTACAGTACGTGTGTGACCAGACAGCGTCGCTATGGGAATTTCATTTCGTATGTGCCAAATGTAGACCTACAAAAAATAAACAATATAATAAACAATAAACGTTACCCCTGATAAATACTACTACAAGTAAAAATGTATTTTCCAGTAGCAAGTTAATTGCTAATGAGAAAACTGCAGAAAAAATTAATGACATAATGGTCATTGCACTAGCAAGTAGTTCAGGCTAGAAGTTTAGAAGATCTAAGTTTGTGCTCCAGCCGTGTTTCGTTACATTTTTTCGTAATTTTCTCATCGGCATTCTTAAAGGAACATGTTCAAAAATTATTGGTCTCAGCTGCGAAACGTCAGCCCTGGCAGTAAATGTACCTGTTTTTGCTTGTTTTACTAACGATGTTGCTTACCATATTATCCTCACTTCCACTGGCAATAAAATCTTGATTAGCTCCACCGAAGGTAGAATGAATTGTGAAATGGCCTTGTGTTAAACCCTGAAATCGCCTAACTAAACATTTGTCTTTTAGGTCCCACAAATGAACTCCTTGAGTTGCAACGTTTAGAAGAGCTAATCTATCATTTTTATCCACTGTAAATGACATGATCGCATGATCTTCTTGTAAGCTATAACATAATTATTAAAAAAACATGTCACTCGGAATGAAGCTTAAGCGGCTTTACATGTTCTGATCGGTTAAGTCTTCAAAAACATAACTCCTAATTCTATGGTGATAATCTGATGCCAACACAGACCTTCCGTCTGATCTAAACCACAGACAATTTATTCTAACTCCTTCCCATGTTTCTGATATATTGCCCTCTATATCACACATATAAAATTGACCCAAAATGCCACCTACCTAAAAAATAAATATTCGTTTAAACATAGTAGAAGTGTAGTATTTGAAAGCAAATTATTCAATTCAATTAACAGTTTTACTTCGTAGTTTGTGTACAATACATAATTGGTTTTTAAAGTAATGTCTGAAAAAACAAACTTAGTGGAAAGCTGTCCGTCACGTTTTCTGATAGATTAGAGATGGCGAATGGTAGTTTTTGCTATCCAGCCAAACCGGATATTCGGTCAAATAGTAACTGCCGGGTCCAGATATCCGGTTGAATAACATCAGGATTTTCCATCGAAGACTACATTTAAAATTTTTAGTCAGGTAATGAGCTGACCCGACATATCTGTGTATAAATTTATTGCACTATACACGCCAGCACGGGCTAAAGGTAAATAAAAATTAAAAAGAAATTGTCGTGAAAAAAATCTGCTTCTAATGAAACACATGGCAAAACATTAACTTCATTTAAACCGCGATTGGCGATAATCATGGTAAAAAGAAATCTCTTTCTCAGACGTCGATGGTAGGTGCTGGGAGGGCAGATAGAGCTATTTTCAATGTTTAAGGAATTACAGGACAAAAAAATACTGTGTGTAAAGTGAACAAAGGCGAATGTATTTCATACACTTCTTATATGCCAGTTATTCGATCGGATACTTCAGTGTCCGGCTAAAGTGGCCAAATATCTGGAACCGGCCGGATAGACCGAATATCTGCTGCATCCCTATAATAGATACACTAAAAAGCATACTTAACATTTCAACACTCATTTCGGTGTCTTCTACAGAAGATGATCCGAATACAAAAAAGTGACCAAATCCAGAGTATGGATGAGACGTCAATCGAGTAATTTTTGAAAATGTCACGAAAGAAATTGGGCACCTCGGGTGTACAATTGACAAATTTTGCCAGGTTCAGGTAAAATTTTAGGTCGAATGATATTCATCACGACTATTTCACAAAACAAACAACTAAATTGAAACCTATGCTTTATTAGTTGAGATAAATGCATTTCATTAATGGCATGATTCTAACCATATTTTATTAGTGATGTCAAATGCTGGCTATACTTGGGCTGCCGAACAGACGGAGTGATCACCCTGCAAGCATGAGCTCTAGACGGGACCTCTATCAATTTAGGACGACAGAGCCGCAGTGATGCGCTTTCTTTAGACACATTGAAGTCGCATCACTCCAAGTGGGTACTTGCATAAATTTAAACTGGCACTTTTTTTGTCATATTTTGCAAATATGTGTTAAGTTTATCGTGACCGTATAAAATGAGACTATTTTGTGTAGTAATAAGAATATAATTTCATTTTTAGTTTCAAATCGCGGAGCACGCGCTAGTGGGCTATTTGGCATTGAGCAGTCGTATTGACGTCACGTAATCTAGCTGTCGTCACAGCCTGACGTGCTACTTTTGCCTATTGCCAACATTTCGCGTCTGTTGTCCCTACTCGCCTAACTGTATCACATATTATCAGCGCTTCAATTGGATGTTGTTACTTTACTGAGCAGTATCAAAATTTTATTAATGCACAGTTAAACACTGGAAATAAGTTAAGAAGAAGAATAAACTAATTATTAGTGTATTTCAGGATCATTAGTACATTCCAATTTTTCACAGTGGCTGCCCTGAGCTATGTCATACAGTGACAGTTATAGGTTAGCCAAGCCAAGAATTTTCGTTTCACTCATTTGTGTCCACGTTGTTGTTATTTCACAACTAGTACGAATATCACAAATCCATCTGTAAAATATCCGCAGAAGTTTCTTCTAAGCAGAATCCCATAATCAATCTTAAAATAGCCGCGTTCACGATAGGTAGCAGAGTTTAGAGGTTAGAAGTGGTTTTGTTCTACCTATTCACAGTTGGGAATTATAAAATATAATGGGTTTTTAACAACAAATTGCTACTGAGCTCCACCATAGTTCCATTCTCCCAGCAAACACCATTAACGTTCACACCAAACAATTTCAAGACTTACTAGAAAGCTGTCAACTAAACCGGAAGCGGCCATTTCGATTTAGGAATGCATAGGTGCGTCATACTGACGTCACCGTATAGTTTCAATAATTCACACATGGCGCCATAAGCATATTTAGCGGGAAATATTCTTTCCCCAATAATTTAAATTCTACAGGGCTCAGAGAAAAATTGCTTTGGGAATGTATTTCTGACCTCCCGAAGATTATAATTTTGCAAAATCCCAAATTCATGCAAGTACCCAATTCGGTCGTCATAAATTAATATTGGCCCCGCTAGAGCATGTTCTTGCAGGGTGATCACTTCGCCTGTTGGGCGTCCCAAGTATAAGTGTGTGAATAAATTGAGTTGCTAGACAACGACCTGGTAGTCCAGGAAACTTTAAAATTTTGTCACTGTAAAACCATGTAGGTTGGTCAATATTATCAGTTCATTGGCTTATTACTCCCGATAAAATTTTTAGCAGGTACTTTTTCCGTTGTAATACAGCAATATACAGTACAACCTTGATAATCCGGACTTCGGTATTCCGGATTCTTCGGTAATTTGGACGTGCTTAACCTGTAATGGTGTATATTGTAATCCGGATTCGCGCTGCTACGGTAATCCGAATTTGATTCGATCTAGTTTTTACCGGTCGAAACTGACATATCTGTCCGCACGACGTGCGCAAGCATGCAAGTGCACATCCAGTGTTTGTGGGCTAGTTCAAATCTAGAGATGGCGTTTCTTTGCAAATCAGAAGAAAGTGAAGTAGACGAAAATAACAAACTATTTTACGGATTACTTGTAAATTATTAGAAACGAACGTCTTTTCTGTGTTCTTACAGTTTTGTTTAATGAAAAACCATATTTGTGTGGATAAAATTTGTTTTCGGTAATCCGGATTTTTAAATAATCCGGATCGTCGTGGTTTTTATTGATCCGGATTATCGAGGTTTCACTGTATTCAGAAATGGCGAGTTTGGATTGGTTTAAAATTCAATGAGTGGAATATACATATGAATATACTTAACCGTTAAACGTTGACCGGCGGGAGATCAGTTGAAATTTGCTAGACAAACACTACGCATCGCGTCCTGCAGCCGTACGAATTTATTATAATTTTTTTTTCTTGTTACCTGAGCCGGTAACAATATTAAAGAGAATAATAGGTTTGTATTGTAATGTGGATGGTGGAGGTTAACACATACAATGTAGTTAATATTTTCTGTCTTGACTATTTGGTAGAAATCCATGATGAAATAGAAAATTACTATGGTAGAACGCATAGTAATTTTCTATTTCATAACACATACAAGTTTCTAAAAGAGCGAAATATAATAAATATTAGAACCTAGGTGTAAAGTATGTATGTATATGAATGTTTAAGAATAACAGATTATACTCAGAAAAGAGTTGAGGAACATGAACAAAAAAATTGTCAGAGTATCACGGTGAACTGAATTGTGTAAAAGCAAATAAAAAAATATGATACGAATGTTGATATGCAGCATAGTTTTTAATAGAATATGTCTCTATTTGCAAAAAACGGAAAAACATGTTAAAATGAGAACTTGCAGTTTTTATGACTATAAATCAGAGATTAGTGTCCAATAGAGTCCATCAGTTAGGTTACGTTACTAGTTTCGCACTCTATCCTACTTCAAAATTTTTATCATGGAGCTCTTATGGGACATAGATTTTAAACACTGATTATTTAAATTCAGTGCATTTCTTAACAGGGATTCTGCAAGTGGCATATACACTGTTCTTTCCAGCTGTTACATTTTCAAAAACAACTTAATATACAACTTAATTTCAGAAATATTTTAAAACGGCGCACAGTACCTATTAGAAAAGAACGTATGTCTTGTTTAGACCAGACCATCAACATTGGAGATTATTTTGTCGTTTGCTGCACAGGGTTTGAGGTTAAGTTGTTTATTTCTCCGACTTATTTATTGTTTAATCTTTATTTAATAGGTGGTTTAAGAATTTATTTATATTTAAAAAGTGTAAAATGTAATATATTATTCCTCTCGTTCCTATTCCGCTTTCCCTTAAGATACTCTCTAGAGTCAGGTTAAATAATGATGTTGACAATGGGTCACCTTGCCTTAAGCCTCTGTTTACTTGAAATGATTCCGACAGCTTCCCCTCCACCGCGACTTTATTGAGTGTTTCCGTTAGTGTCATTTTCACCAATTCAATCAGTTTCTTGGGCACCCTTAGATTTTCCATAGCTCCATACAATTTATTTCTGTTTATGGAGTCGTAAGCTTGCTTATAATCAACAAATAATATATGTAGCCCAAGGTTCTTTTCGTAACTATTATGCTGGAGCTCCTTTATTGTAAAGATCTGATCTATTGTCGATCTACCTTCTCTGAACCCGCCCGGGTATTCCCCCACTCTGTCATTCACAATTACATTTAGCAGATTTCTTATTAATAAAGCAAGTACCTTATAGGTTACGTCCAAGAGTGCTATCCCTCTTGTAATTTTCGCATAGGGTTTTGTCACCTTTTTTGTGCAAAGGGCATATCACTGCATTCTTCCATATTTCTGGTAGTTTTTCTTCCTGCCATATTCGTTTAATTAATTTACTTATTTTTTGTGTAGTAGTTGACCTGCTTCTTTCAATATTTCTCCCGTGATACCATTCTCTCCTGGACTTTTGTTGTTCTTTAAACCTGATATCGATTCTTCAATTCCTTGTTCTGTGGGCTCTTCAATATGATCTTCATTATCGTTTGCTGTATCTTTCCTGGAATGTTCTGGTCTCTCCTCTCCTGAATTCTGATTTAAAAGCTCCTCAAAATATTCGACCCATCTGTTTAATTTCCCCGATGTATCCCCTATCAATGCTCCCTCTTTATTTCTGGTGTACATTTTGTTTCTAGCCTTTGTTACCTTATTCTTCTTGACCTCTTGATAAAAGTTTCTGATGTCGTTATTAATTAGATAAGTTTCCATACTCTGCAGCTTTGTCTCCCACTGTTCTCGCTTCTTTCTCCTACAGATTTGTTTCGCCGTTTTCTTCGCCAGCACGTACATTGCTTTATTTACTGTGGTGTTTTCTTTGTACATTTTCATCCTAGCTGTATTTCTGTTTTTCAACCCCTCCTTGCATTCTTCATCAAACCAATCTTAGTAATCGCCATAAATTGATTTAATGTTAAGAAATTAGGATGAAAGATAAAAATAGAATGTGAAGTGCAAGGTCATCTAAGCTCCATTTAAAATGCATTGAAAAATTTTATCCAACTATTCTCTTAGGACAGCGTTTTAAATTTCGCGCTCTGATATCGCCGTTTCACTAATGGACTGTTTGTTTCATCTGGAAAATCACGGGGTCCCTCGAAATCACGTACTAAATCGTGTGTGTTAGTGCCTATCGATAAGTGGCATGATACAATGATTGGAATTAAGGTTGCCTCTCGTCACACCATGTGTTTTCATCTCTACATACACAGCACTAAAAACCACAAGATATGACAAAATCACATTGAAAATTTATACATGACAACATGCAATTCCACATGAGACATCAAATGAGTTTTCGGTCATACACACGCGGTGTTTCTCTTGAAAGTGGAACATCCCGGGCAATCATGTGCTAAATTCTCTGGTGACTTTTTAACTGTGTGTGGACGAAGGCAGTCTTTTCTTTAGTGCATGTCATAGCCAACAATTATTATACAATACTGTTATATAAAACAGAATGAAATCAGTAAATAAAAGGTCCACAAAGTGGTTCGATCGTGGGGAACTTTGGAGTAAGTTCATCATGAATTCATTAAGTTTACCCCACATGCCAAGAACAGTGACACAGTAATTAAACTCGATGTGTGTTTCGCTGATGTCAGCATCTTCAGGAGTGGGGTTAACTTATAAAGAATTCATGGTAAACAAAAGGTAGTATAATTTTTTTTATGCAGAAACAGTGACAAAAAAGAGAAAAATAAAAACAAGTACTTTTAAAATAGGAAATTGAAAATGTCCAGTTATCATTGTGTTTCAATATTAGTTAATGAAACATTTGGTGTAATTCTAATGTAACCAAGTTAAAACGATTGCCAAAGATTTGTTTTAAGTTAGTTGTTTCTCATACTTTATTTTTAAACTTAACAAACTTGTTGAATAAAAAATAAACTTACCACAAACTTGCTTCCGTCTTTGTTCCATGATCCGCAGGTGAGCACATCTTCTGGTGACTGCGAAACTTTCAGGCACTTTTCCGTTTCAATATTCCACAACCAAACTTCTGGGCTACCCTCTGGTCCACAAGCCAATAAATGTACAGAATCGGGATTCCATGCTATGTATGCTACTCCTATATATAATAAAACAAAAACACAAACTATGTAATATTAACATATTTTTTCACAAAAGATGCAAGATATCTAGAAAGAACAAAACTTACCATAAGAATGGCCATCCAATATTTTTCTTACCGACAGCCTGCAAGTGTCTGGATTAACATCCCATATAATGAGGTTCGTGTCCTTTGATCCAGTGGCTAATTTTAAACCATCGGGAGAAAAACGGCAAAACCATATTTCATCGCAGTGATCATTTAAAATCTAAAAACATATACTGCAATAAAAACTATAAGGCGCTAACCACTTAACTATAATAAATTAGTAACTAAAGTTCAAGTTCCTAATACCCACATGTTTCGGCGTGAACTTAAACACATCAAAATAATAGTGGGGTTTGCCATATAGATTATTACTCTAAAATACTTCCTTTCAGAGATAAATGGAGCCAAAGTTTGCATTTTTCTGCAATAATCTGCTAAACAGGAAAAAGCAAAATTTGCAAATTTTGCCAGCACACTTTTGTAAGTTATAACCATTACTTGGTAATAATTTCACATCATTCTAGATACTCAGAAGAGAAGCTTGCCAAATAAATTTATGTTTTGAACTGACAGTTGTATGAGTCAAATTGCCGTCAGCATCAGGCAACAAAATTGAGTTTGCAAAACAGGAATTTATTGAGACAAAATAAAAAGCTCGAGTGTCTAATTCGGCTAGATAATTGAATGAATATGATTATTTTTTTCATCGTCAAATTGACCAATAGGAACATTGCATTTGGGTCTAGAAGCGTGTATTATTTCGGTAATTTTTTTCCATAATTTTGCTTGTTGATAAGTTCCTAGATAAGTCAAGTTGCCATAGTTTCGAATTTGTAGGTGCATTTAGAATGTATAATCTAGCTACTTTAGTACCTGCCAAACGTCAAATATTCCCAACACATTTCTTTGTATGTGAATTAATTGAAATAAAATTTCGTTTTGAACTACCTTGCTTCGATTCAAAAAATAATCTTGTCAAATACAATTCATGGTCTGGAATTTTTAGTTAATTTTACTCAAGCTGTTGCTTTTACTAGCCAGTCGTGCAAATTTGACAGAAGATCACTCGCGCAAGCGCAAGCGCTCAAATTTACACTCGTGGCTACCAAGCAACGCAACAGCTTTCGTAAAATTTCCGACAATTCCAGACCACTTATTGTATTACTACAGAAAATACGCATATGATGGAACACTCGATTTTTAAACATTTTTCAATCAAAAATACGAAATTTGCAATGTCATCATGGTAGCAAAAGGCAAATAACATAATTTATTATAGTAAGGTAATATAACAAGTACTATGATTATCATCGATGATATCGCCGAGCTGAAACCGAACTGTAGATTCAATGAGTCCGTAGAACGAGTTGAATGTGCTGTTTCGGTTTCACGAGTGATAGCCTCGATCATTAATCATAGCACGAGTTATATTTGACGACCATTTCTTGAGCCTGACTTGTGACTTCTAAATGATTTAGGCATAGTTTATAATACTATCACTTACATATGTTTAGTTTTGAAAATAACTGATTTTAAGGTGACTTTCGAATTAGAATAGGAAAAAACAATAGATATCTTAAATTAATTGAGGGCTTGGAACTCGTTAAACAAAACATCAAAACACGAATTGTTAACAAAATTTTTGACGGAGCACAGACGGAAGCGTGACTATCTCGCAAATGTTTACCAAAAGTAAAACTTCAATAGAACTACAGCTAACGTAGATTGCTCGTTAACTGCTTAGGTAATTGACTTTTTAGATTTGGCAGAATTTTATCACTATGTCATTCTTATCGTAAACAGAATTTATATATGTTGGACAATAAATTCATTATTATTATTATTATTAATATTTTGCCCTGCCATCTTTAGCTTCCAAACACTTGGTTTACATAAGTTTAAATACGAAAATCATAAATTCGCTTTTATTTGTTATTGGCAAAGGTACTGCAATCCTGAATTTATGTTTTGACATGTACGTCTAAGCAAATCAATGTCATAGAGAGCAAAATTTGAGTTAACTGTATTATTTACCTGTACTGTGTGAGTAGGGAATGAATCCTTCGGGCAGCTATGATCTATGAGGAGTGAAGCATTGTTTAAACCAACGCCCTGAGAAGTATTATGGTGAAGACACTTGAGAGTTTGAAATTCAAGTGCCTGAGTAAGTAAAGCGTTCAGTCGACTTGGAGGCAACATAACGCTCGGAGGTAAATATGTTTGTAATTTGTCCATTAATATTGAACGAGACTTTGTACCTTTTCCATCCCTAAAAGAGAAATATTATCACTGAAAAATGAAAATTGATAACTAACACTAGTAGCCACGCCCACAGATCAAATAAACAACAAATTTTTATTTTAAAATATGTACAGTAGAGTTTCAGTAATCTGAATATCCTCATAATCTCAACAGCCTCTTTTGGTCATACTCCTGCTCACTTATTAATTGCTTACAAAAGCGAGCCACACGAATGTGTGTGAATTAAATGAACCCCCTATAGTGCACTGACACAAGCATAAACTGTCATTTGGCTTAACTGACATATTGATTTTATACAAAAAGAACTATTTTTTGTGTTTTTATACGCACATAATATCTATATAAAAATTTTCACTCCAGTTTTTAATCGACAAACTTTGGGAATATTCTTGTTTAAACAAAAATATAAAAAATTGTAGAAATGTTAATATGTTCTAAACAAAACTTAGGAGTCATATGTTAGCGTTAATTTTTGGAACACTGTTCTTTCGGTAATTTAGAGGCTTTGTTGAAATTATCAGTATATTTTATTGTAAACTAGCGGGCCCGGCAGACGTTGTCCTGCCTAAAATTACTTTTCGTATTGAAATTTTGAATCATTAACCAAATCGTTTATTCAATGTGAAACATTTTCCCGACTACGTTTATGTTCAACCAAATATGTCGTTCCTATCGTCAGTTATGATCGCGAGTGCATACAAAAAATTATGAGTTTGACAGTTTGTCCGAATTTCCCGACTTACGCCCACAGAACACCCATACAAAAATCCAATAGAAAAAAGCACTTTCAGTTTTTTCCGAATTTTCCCATTTTCCGGGCAACTTTTCCAATTTTTCGTTCCCTAAAAACTTTATTTTTGAAAAGAATTAGCCAAATCGGTCCAACCGTTAAGCACTTTCAGTTTTTCCCGAATTTTCATTTTCCGGGGGATTCTCCAAAAATTTTCTTTCATACAAACCTTGTCCTGACAATTACGATCACAAGAAAAAAATAAGCCAAATCGACTTTTCCAATTTTTCCTTCCCTAATGCCACGTTCGGCCTCTGTTTTGTCGACGTTCCAAATTATTTTGTGCGTAAGCTCCAGGGGAGTTTCACTGTTATACACGACCTTGAACTATGTTAGCTTCAGTTTCTGTAAACCGCTTTAGATGGCACTACGACTCTGATATTTGCCGTCAAAACTCTGTATTACCGACTTCGTGAAATTTTAATCCGAGGCATGCGCGTTGTTATTTCTGTCACAACCGGCATTGTCAGACAAAATGAAAAATTTAAAAATTGTGCGTTATTTTAGATATTCCGCGGTTACGTTCACAGAACATCTAAATATGGTTACGTTTTCTCGATACGCAATAATATTGAATCAGAAATAGGTGCATAACAAAGAAATAATAATTAGGCACAAAAAAAAGCAGCAGGCCACGTATATATTTTGACTTCCGTCAGTAGGTACTTCTATGACATCTCTGCGAATGAGGAGTTTTCCCTCGGATATCGAAATAGCAGCAATGCGGCTGTGAAATGTCTTCCTTCAACGTCTCCCGGTGTTGAATTAATATACTAAGTTTCATTCGATTTTAGTATTACTTTGCGAGCGCTAAAGAATGCCTATTTGGCGTTCTTTAGCGTTATTAATGTTTCTACTTACAATGTAAAATACTGATTAAATAAAATTGATGCCTACATTATAAGCATGCATAGTCTAGTTTTCTTTAATTCGGTTGGATTTTTAATATTAATAAAAATAAAGTTTAAATATCAATTCTATCTACGCGCGCTTGTACACAATTGGTTCTTATAAACAGCTAGAGATGGCGCTAAACGCGGTTCCTACTTTTAACATTAAGCTGCGCGTTCTTATTTAGGTGTTCTGTAGGTGGTAAGCTCCAACTGAGCGCGTCGAACTCGACTGTATCCGTTGTTCCGGAGTCATAATGGATCGCGCTTGAGGCTTGAGAAATCCTTCTTCGACTTGGCTCCAAACGCTGTCTACGCTCTTCGTCAGTCTCATTGACTCGACGATCATGTAGTTGGCTTGCATTGCGCGTACGTCGACCGATATTTTGACGCCTCACTGGTGGCATTTTTTCCAAAGAAACACCAAATACATGATCACCACCGATAACACACTGGCAATTCAATTTTTAGAACTGTCAAACTGAACGTCACATTTTTGTTTGTCAAACAGATTTTCATACAAACATACCATCCAAATTTTCGACTTTCCCGGTGGATTTTCCAAAATTTTCTTTCATACAAACCTTGTCCTGACAATTACGAACATAACAAAAAAGAAATCAGCCAAATCGGTCGAGCCGTTCTCAAGTGATGAGCTTACATACATGCGGCAATTGATTTTTATTTATATAGATTATTAGCATAGCTAAACAAACTAGTATTATTATTATTATTAGTATTAATCCACAGTGGAAATACTACAGAATTACAAAAATTTTCTATAAGGCCATTTTCACATTTACCAACACCGATACCGGCACAGCACAACAACGGCACTAACATGACACCGGCATGATTTTCACATTTATTGATACCGGCACTGACTCGACTCTAGCACAACAGAGTGATGGCCAGGGGAGACGCCTTGGATTGAATCTTAAGAGTGCTACCACGGCGTGTTCGTCTTTATAGTCAAAATGACAGCAGTTAATAAATTATGTTTGTTTTATTACACTTAAGATGCAAGAGATGAAGTCCTATGCAAAGGCGGTATTGTTGCTAGTTTTACCTCATAGGGCAGTGGTTCTCAACCGCCATTCTGCGGAACAGTGGTGTTCCGCAAATGTGTTGAAAATGTTCTGCGAAATATTCTAAATAATCTCTCATTAAAATGAACAGATGCTTGCTAGTTTTGCAAGTTTGTTAAAAGTTCTCTTATTTTGGACAAAAATAGTATATTATTATATGAGCGATTATGACAGCTATAATTTCCTGTAGTGTACGAGTAGGTACCCATTAATCCATGTAAGCTAACAATTCGACCACTACTGTACTGTAGTGAATTATGGAATCATAATTCACTGTATTCGGCCAATCACAAATATACATTCAATAATCACTGCTTCCCTGATCAAATGATATTTTACATCGACCGCGATCAACTGCTGCTGGAGCTGACAATCGACTTGGGTGACAGCCAAGTGTATCGCCATATTACTTGTTTACGTTTTCCAACGTATGCACTTCGTACGAGTAGGTACCGATTAATCCGTGCAAATTAACAATTCAATCAGAACTTAACAATGGAAGTGACAACTCCAAATTTAAAAATATTACTAACTGCACAAATTTCAATATATATATTATCATCCTAGTAGTCCATTTAATGGAAAATAAAAGTTAATGTATACAGGGTGATTCAGAACGGGCGTGCCAAATTAAAATAGGTGCTAGAGGAACTCCAAATAAGATGAAAAGTTTATATGAACATATGTTCTAAAGTGACTACTAACAAAGATACAGGGTGTAAAAGTTTTAATATTTCTTAAATATTTTTTTATTATCTTAGTAACTAGGAAAGTTATTGAGTTGAAATTTAAGGAGACGTTTTCATTTGCCAAGTTCTAATTTTCCAAAAAATGTTGCTCTGCTAGCCCCATCAGTAGCGTTGCTACGGGGTAGGCCGTTTATTTATTTCCCCAATCCAATGTTACGCCACTGGCGACTGCAGGTGATTTTAATGTATTTGAAATCTACGTTCAATTTGGGAAGAAATTGGTATCTTCAAAATTTTTCGTAAAATGCTTAGTTTTTGAATGAAATAGCTTTTTGTGAAATCGTGCACATGCACTGAAATTTTCCAAAATGCAATAATGGCTTCACCGATATGCAAGGAAAGTGAAAATTGAAAAAAATTGTTTCTTAAGAATAATGCTAACAAAACTAACAAGAAGAACGAGAAAACACATCAATTATTACATTACGATATTTTAAAAAATATTAAAACTTTTACACCCTGTATCTTTGTTAGTAGTCACTTTAGAACATATGTTCATATAAATTTTTCGTCTTATTTGGAGTTCCTCTAGCACCCATTTTAATTTGGCACGCCCGTTCTGAATCACCCTGTATATTATAGTCTTCCGTTAAAGTGATCAAATTTTAGTTTAATTTATTTGTTTAATAGGTGTAGAAAAAGTATAGTATTATGAGTGGTACTGGACCGTTCGAATAACTACTCCTCGGGCAAATACCCCGCCAGGCATTGAATTATAGAACTAAATCCAGATTTTATGTACTACGAGATCCATACTGAATGCTACCCCAAACATATCGTTGGGCTTGGAACATCCTTAGATCTCTACGTACTTTCCTGCTAAACTAGCAGATAGTAAGTATTGTTAGAAGTTTTTCAATATTGCATGTTTCGAATGTGCATGGAAAACCGTAGACCACTGGTTTCGTCCTTTTGGGACTCATCAGTACGGTGCTTTGCCCTATACACCCGAACCATGCAATATTGCTTGCTTTATATATACTTACACGCTTGGTGTAAGTATTAGCAAGAGCTAATTATTTGCCGAATTATGGGGCGGTTATGAGTGGTACTGGACCGTTCGAACAACTACTCCTCGGGCAAATACCCCGCCAGGCATTGAATTATAGAACTAAATCCAGTTCTATAATTCTATAATTCAATGCCTGGCGGGGTATTTGCCCGAGGAGTAGTTGTTCGAACGGTCCAGTACCACTCATAATCGCCCCATAATTCGGCAAATAATTAGCAAGCAATATTGCATGGTTCGGGTGTGTAGGGCAAAGCATCGTACTGATGAGTCCCAAAAGGACGAAACCAGTGGTCTACGGTTTTCCATGCACATTCGAAACATACAATATTGAAAAACTTCTAACAGTATAGTATTATATTCGCGATTATGACCATTATTCACTAAGATGATTTGCGCCACTCGTCTTCGGCTCGTGGGCTCAAACTTCATCTTCGTGAATAATGGCTGTCATAATCGCTCATATAATAATATACGTAGTCCTGCCAAAGTTCTGTTACAAATGTTCACATAGTTGGCGATGGAAAACAAACGGGCTTGTGGTATGAATATTGGACAGTTTTAGAATTGTCATATCTTATGTACATTTCTACATGAATTTGTTTGCTCGATTTGCATTATAAGCATGGCGTGGGGTGTTAATAAAAACCGAGTCAGTGCGATCGCGCTTCATAAATGCGGAAAGTCACCATCAGAAATTTTTGAACTCTTGAAACATCTAAATATTTCGAGAATGTTTGTTTTTTCGAGCCATAAAACGTTATGGTGAACTCTCAGGAACCCAAGACAGGACACGATCTGGACGCCCGAGAAGCGTGCGGACTCCAGCTGTCGTTAAGGCAATTCGGGAGCGAATTTGCAGAAATCCGCTTCGAAAACAGAGAATTCTATCCCGTGAACTTAGCGTATCAACAAGATCGATGTCTCGTGTCATTAGAGACGACCTACATATGAGGGCTTACCGATGATCAACAGGCCATTTACTTACTCCGGTTTTGAAAGAAATCAGACAAACCAGAGCAAAGCGGATTTTTCAATGGCACGCCAGAAATGGTCATGAAAATATCCTTTTCACAGACGAAAAAATTTTCACAATTGAAGAGCACTACAACCGCCAAAATGATAGGATTTATGCCCATTCTTCCCATGAAGCAAAAAATAAAGTGCCAAGAGTTCAAAGAGACCACCATCCGGCATCTGTCATGGTTTGGTGGGGAGTATCTTATCAGGGGGTTTCGAAGATTCATTTTTGTGACTTCAAAACTGGCGCTAGGATCTACCAGCAGGACGTGCTCGAGGGTGTTTTGAAACCCCTTAATAATACGCTTTTTGGTGGAAAGGAATGGGTCTTCCAACAGGACTCAGCTCTGGCCCACAAGGCTAAATCATCGCAGGAATGGTTACGAATCAACGTTCCAGCGTTTATCGCAGCGGAAAATTGGCCATCCGGGAGTCCAGATCTCAACCCGCTGGACTATAAACTATGGTCCGTTTTAGAGGAGGAGAAAGGCAGGAGAAAGAAACTTCCTTACATAACCTATGCTGTTAAATGCTTAATGAGAGAAAGGGATAAAGCAAGGATGAAGTTTTTAGGTGAAAGGAGTGATCGTACTAGACAATTTTACAATGATATGCGAAGAACTGTAAAGCAGGTAATTGAAAGTGAAAAACAAGCTTATTTTAAGAGTAAGTTAAATGGGAAAACATCCGACATATGGACTGAAGCTAAGAAATTAGGCTTTTGGACGCCGAATAATAACAGGCAAATCCTGGATGCTCTTGCCGATCCACAGAAAATAAATGATTACTTTCAAATGTCAGTTCCTCGGGTAGCTGTTGATAGAAGTATTGTCGAGGCGTTTATGGATCGTGACTATTGCCCGGACTTTGAATTTACAAAGATCGCACCTGAGGAAATAAGAACCCTACTTTCCAGAATCAAGTCTAAAGCAGTGGGAGTGGATGGTGTTTCTGCATATATGTTGCAGTTGCTTCTCCCATATTCTCTCATGCCACTGACACATATTGTCAATGTTTCATTGGAGACCGGTGTTGTTCCGAAGATTTGGAAGACCTCCATAATACGACCAATCCCGAAGGTTAATAGTCCAACAGAGCTCAAAGACCTGAGACCAATATCAGTACTTCCTGTAGGATCTAAACTATTGGAAAAGGCTGTAAATATGCAGTTGGCTGATCATTTACATCAGTATGGAGTTTTGCCTCAGAATCAGTCGGGATTTTGCAAAGGATATAGCACTGCAACTGTGCTTTCATCGATCGTGGATGACATTGTTACAGCGAGAGATAGTGGCATGTCCACGGTGTTGGTTTTGATTGATTTGTCTAAAGCTTTTGACACTATAAACTTTGAACTTCTCCTCTTGAAGCTACAGTATTACGGTCTGAAAAATATTGCGCTTAAGTGGTTCACTAACTACCTGAATGATAGAAGATGTGCAACAAGAATAATTAGTCCCCAGGGTTTACACTCCTTCTCAGGTGAGGTGGTCATCAGATCGGGTGTCCCCCAGGGTTCGATTCTGGGGCCAGCTCTGATGTGCCAAAATTTAACAGTGGTGACTTATACATGTATGCAGATGATATGCAATATATATCCTCCTTCTCACGGGACCAGCTCGAGATTGCCTTCAGGAGAATGAACACAGACGTCAGTAACATAGTGAGCTGGTGCATTAAAAATGGACTTACAGTGAACTCTACTAAGACACAGGTGTTAGCATTTGGGTCCAGGAGTGCAATACAAGATGTTAAGGAACGGGGAAATATTATTGTCCAAGGCGCAATTGTGCCATACTCTGCTTGTGTGAACAACTTGGGGTTGCTTGTGGATGAACAGTTAACCTTTGATGAGCATGTAAAAAGTAAAGTGCAAAGTGCTTTTATTAAACTTAGACAATTATATCAACTTAGAACTTTTCTGTCAGTAAATGCAAAAATTGTATTCTCGGATTCCTTGGTGTTGTCCTTGTTTAACTATTGTGACTGTGTATATTCGCCTTTTTTAACAATCAGGCAAAAGAATATGATTCAAAGAATACAAAATGTTAGTGTTAGGTATTGCCTGGGGTTACCGCGCAGAGAACATACCAGTGTACATATTGAGAACATTGGTTGGATGAGAATGAATGAAAGAAGACTCCTTCATCTTTCGTGTTTTGTGTATAGAGTGTATAAAGCGGAGACACCATGCTATCTCTACAAGAGACTTAAATGTAGAGGTGATATTCACGATCGAGATACGCGTTACCAGTATCACTTAGACATTCCGAAGCACAACACGAACATTTTTCAGTGTGGATTTTCTTATCTTGCCCCAAAAATTATTAATAACAACTTGTGTAAAGAAACTACTAGTCTCTATACCTTTAGAAAAACTGTGGAATCAAAGCTGTAATTTTGTGAGTTTGTAATTTTTTTTTTGTTCTATTTCGTTGCTTTCTTTTTTTGTTTTTCTTTTGGGGTTTAGGTAGAGTTGAGAATTGTCTGCGAATGAACTCTACCCTTTATATATTTAGTGTGTGTACAACTATTGTATTGACTAATGTATAATAAATATCTATTATTATTATTATTATTATTAGATGACCTGCAAAAAACGCCACAGGAACTTGGAAAGTTTGAAGCGACCTCTCGAGAAATCAGTAGCAGAAATTCCCATAGACGGTGCGCGCTGCGATAGCTGAGTGGCCTGCTTGTTTGCAAGCTTGTGTGAATGCTGGAGGAGGACATTTTGAATAACAATTATTGTCATAGATAGGTGAAATAGTACTTAATATAATCTTTAAAACAGAGCTGGGTCGTATCCGAGTACTTAGGCATATGGATACAGTATTCGGATACATTTTCTGTATCCAGGGCGTGTATTCGAATACTTCCGAGAAAAAGTATCCTTTATCCGTATCCGTAACAAATCTTGACGAGTATCCAGTATTCGAATACAATTTAGAGGGCTCGGATACAAAAAGTATCCGGATACTTTCAAAAACTTACGGATACAATTAATAACGCGAACTTAATGTTGAGTGGATAGATAGTAAAACCATATTCTGACATCTGACCGGACTTTTTTGATTTCGGTAATAGCCGTAGTCGGTAATAGCGGCGGCGGCCGATGACGGCGATTACACAGTCAGCTGATTCTGATTTGCACAGGCGGTGATCCGGAGATCGCATGGGTGTTTTTGTTTTGTTTGTTTTTCGTTGTGTACCTATTATTTGGTTTCCTTTCTATTGTTATTTTGAAACTGTAAAATATTTATTTTCTATTTTGAAATACATAGGTAATATAGGGTTTCCTTTAATTTTTCTTTTACTCAACCTATTCTGATGTATCCGTATCCGGTATCCGGAAAATAGTATTCGGATACAAGTATTGGGATACATTTTTACCATAGAAGTATCCGTATCCAGTATCCGGTATCCAAAAGCAGCAGGTGTATCCAGTATCCGGTATTCGAATACTTTCAATTTGTATCCGTACCCAGCTCTGCTTTAAAATATAACTGGTGTATTATTTGTCAAATCCCGTAAAAAGGACAATTTCTTTGTAACAGAACTTATGGCCGGACTACGTACTATTATTTTTTAATTTTAATACCAAATGTATTTCCTAATTATTGTCCGCGTAATTAGTCACTGTCGTTCAAGTAAGGAGGAAAAATTAGAAAAAGTTGAGCAGGACAATTTCGCGCGTGCCATAGAACAGAGTAAAGCGGAATTTGAAGCATATCAAAGGTCTACAACTTATGCTACTTTTGAAATTTTTTGCCGTTCTGAATTCATTTTATTTACCCACAAATTGGTATAAAGTTATAGGTGAAGAAAAAGTAACGTTCTTTAAATTAGTACATTCTCCAGGGCCTATGATTAGTTACTCATTTGGAATAAATTCTTCATTACAAGTACAAACGTTTTGTTACGGACAAGAAATTCCGCGGGAGGGCTCAGGCCTTCTAATCTCGGTGGTAACGGCTGGCTTCATGGGGGCGACGACATCGACACGACACTGATATGTCGGTGAGTGTGAAGGCAATTTGTAAGTTTACTTAAGAATTAGCGACCAACACAACATTGGTGTCATGCTAATATCGGGTAGGTAAATGTACCAATGTATTAAAGAAATTGTAACCGTGAAAACATGGATAGAATGCTAGTTACTTAAGAACTATTCAGTGAAAGTTTTAATCTCAATTGCTGCTAATATAATTCTGCTTGGGTATCACCACAAATATGCATATTACTTTTAGAATTTCAACATACCAATGTGTACGTTCATGCAACTCTTGAGTGTTTGAACACATCATATAACTAGACAGCTGGTGTACACGTGAGGTATTATGTTGTAGTGGAGTTAATTCATTTCTCAAAACATGAAGTGCATCCAGCACTCTCCCATCTTCTAAGTACTCCAAATACTTTTGTTCCAACAGTAAAAACTTCATTTCCTGTGACACATATTATCAACAAAAACAAATTTGAAATTCACTAAATTAACTAACGATAAGACTGCTTGAAGCTCCCAGCAAAGGACACAATTCTTGTAAATCGTGATCAGCCTTACTCCAGTCGCCATCCATTACATGCTGGCGGAATTTAGCAGCGGCAGGATGATCCAAGCGACATCCAGACTCTGCCATTAAAGATTCGGCTGTGCGACTGAAAAAGAAAGATTAGGTTTTACTAGCTTTCATTTCAAAAATACAAATTCATAGGGCAAAATTAAGTAATAGAACTAAAACAAAAATCGATAAAATTATCAGCAGTGATCAATTGTGATTGAACACTGTGCAAGTCAAGTTGATCAGATAAGATTAGTAATGTTCTTAAAAACTAAAAAAAAAAATATGTTTTACTTTGTAAAAAGGGCTTTGAAACAAATGCTTCAGAAAAACATTTTTGTTAAATATACATAACACTATGCTCGGTCATCATCATAGTCTTCAGTCCGAAGACTGGTTGGACATGTATCTCCATCCTTTCCGATCCTAAGCTAACCTATGCATTTCCCTAAAAGTAGAACATCCTATATCCTCAATTATTTGAGAGCAGTAGTCTGATCTGGGCCTGCCCCTATTTCTTTTTATTCCTATCTCCGACTCTAGCATGTTGCGAACTAATCCTTCGTGTCTCAGAAGTTGTCCTACAATCTTACCATCCTACATCTCTTATTCTTTATCGTCTTCCATACCTTTCGCTTTTCTCCAACTCTTTCTAATACCTCCGTATTGCTAACTTTATCTATCCACGATATCTTCATCATGCGTCTGTAGCACTACATTTAAAACACTTCTAGGTATTATTTTTCAATCCGCTTCTTCTATTGTCCAAGTTTCGCACCCGTACAATGTTGTACTCCATACATACATCTTTAAGTTTACTTCAGGGCGCAGCTGATGAGGCTGGCTGTGCGCAGTAATCTTACAGATTTTATTCGGCGAACTTGTGCTTCAGTTGCCGTTATTGTCCAACAGGTGTCAGGCTTGAAGATTTTAGTTCTGGGGTGATACCGGTCTTCGGTCTTTCACAAAGAGCGGCAGTCTCTGTTGTAGTAACACTTGATTAAAATAAAATCGCTCAATCTGGGCATAATAAGTATGTGTTGATTTTTCCCTTCCCTGAATTTGTTCCCATTTCAACAGAATGGCGCTCAAGGAAATTAAATGTACAAGGGCAGTTCAATACGAAAGTTTAAGGCTGACCTGGATTTTACTTTTTTAGAACAACGGCTTGAAATTCAACGAAAATTTTATTGTTTCACAAAGTAATCACCTTTAATTAAAATATATGATGGCAAAGCTTCTATGCCCATCGATGCCCATGGTATAAAAATATTTATCCTGACTGCATAGGTAGCCACTGGAGCCACATCGTGAGCTAACTGTTCATCATTTGTGAATCTGTGTTCACCAAGATAATGTTTGAACGGTCTAAACAGGTGGAAACCACTTAGAGCCAAGTTTGGACTATGGAGGGTGAGTCATGATTTCCCAGTTCATTTTGGTTAGTGTGTGTTGTAATCGTCAAATGTGGAAGAGCGTTATCGTGGCGAAGCAGAATGAGTTTCTTTCAAAGTTTTCTGGATCTCTTCTTACGAACAGCTTGAGGTACCTATCTCATTTTTTTAAAAGTAAGCTATACTATTCTGCATTTATAGCGAGATTTATCGTTTGTCCACATAGTAGAAAATCCACAAAAATTACGTCGTAACTTTTCCAGCCGATTGAACACTTGAATTTTTGAGCGGCGGAGAATCCTTGTGAAGCCATTCCATTCTTTATATTCTTGACTCAGGTGTAAAATAGTGTTCCCAGGTTTCATCACAAGTTACTGTTACCACACAAACAAAGATATGAAATTTGACATTAGAGGTCTCAAAGATTTGCATGTCATCAGATAAACAATGAATGAACTCTGGACACGATATCTTAACATGTGCACACAACCTTTTTATTTTTATGTAAACCATAATGGAACTTCGAAAAGAAAGTGGTGTTTACAATAACCTATTTGTGTGAAATGATTCAGCAAATATAGGTTTCGAAAAATAAGTCTTTGTACCTACCAGTAGTAATAAAGAAAACGCAACTAAACAAAGAAAATTGGCAAACACTTACACTAGGCCCTCGTTTTTCAAATATTGGCCAATTAGTCTCACAACATCCTGGCTAGTTTGGCTCAAAGACACTGTGGGCGCCCCAGTTTCAATAATATCACCATGGCCGTTTTCTGCTGCCCCATTACTAGTAGAAGCAGCCCCATTTTGCACGCAACCATTACTAGGTGACTGCATAGTGTCAACACAAGTGCCACTGTCTCGTCGGGATTTTTTACGAGGCGGTTGTCCACCGTCGTCCCCCGATGAATCACTAGTAGAGGCCAGGACTTATTTTTAAATTCTGCTTTACTCGGTTATTTTCCACGTTATACGCACTGCGAGATAATTTTGTCAATTTTTATTTATGCCATAAACGACCGCCAGAAAATTTATTACGTCATACATTTAGATAATGATGGGAATTTTCTTTGTCGTATAAGATTCGATATCTTTACTGTCGTTCATTTTAAAATTTCCGTAACTGAGTATGGTTTTTCAGAACATATTGCTGTTAGAATAATTTAATAATAACAGATATTTAATAAATAAATTCTGGTCGCCCAAGAAATTCTTTGCCACCACTACTACTTGTGCACCACCCAAACCCAAAAACAAAGATCAGCTGAACTTGTGTTCAAAACAGCTGGCTGGTTGACCTCGGCAAAAGATCTGTCCCTTTCTGCCTGCGCACATGCGCAATTTACACATTATTTGTTTCCGTGTTTTCGTAAAGAGGCCATGGCACATGCGCCTCGGAGCTATAACATTTTCAAGATCCAACAAAGGAAATTTCAGATAATTAGTAATTAGAGCTTTTATCTAACTGCTGTTTCGAAAGCACTACACCTTTGATTAAATTGCTTCTAAACCACAAAGAGCAGCCTTGTATCCAAACATTAGGAATATTCGTACTTCTACTTTGGATTCAATAACATTTATTTTTCGGTTTTCCCCAGTTTGTTATACAACCAGCGTTGCACCTGTTGAATTTCCAGAACAATAACAGTCGGGACGTCTCATTATATGAGGCGCCGTTTGTGTCTTTAATAGTTGCTTAATAACTATAATTTTATTTGATAAACATAATTTTTTTCCAAATATATTTAATTTATTTGATAAATATAATTTTTTCCTAATATATTTAATTTCTTTCAAATATATTTATTTATTTTTTCAGTAATATATATTTTTTACAACAAATAAATAATTATTTTCAGAATATAAATATTTATTTAAAAAAATATATATTTATTAGAAAAATATTTATATTTATTAGCAAACCGAATAAAAATATAATTTAGGCTTTGGGTACCGGTCGCGTGGTGGCGCTGTCAGTGTTTTTGCACGTGATGTTATGACCACATACTTAGATAAATATACCGCCTTTGGACCATTGCGCATCAATTCCGGTCATGCAATAAAAAGGGATAGAAAATTACGCCATTTTTACATACTCGCGGTTGATTGGTGGATGTGGTCCAATCAAATCTGGAGTTGCTTGCTGGCTCAACAACTGACAAGTGTCAAGTAACATAACCAAAGAAAATATTGTTTGTTTAGTTACTTATGTTCTTTGGTTTCACGTTTTGAATATGGTTTAAAATCCCATACATTTATTATTCTGATCAGTTGGAATAGTTTAAGTGTTATTTTTTTGTGTGAAGTTTTCATCTCCTAGTGCACCCATATACCTGCTGTTCCTTTTGGAATCAAACTCGTTTAAAACTAACATAATTTTGACGTAAAAATATAGATTGTGAATGTTTCCTGAGTCAGCCTTTTTATTCCACGTGATTGGAGCCTGATGTTTTGACTTGGAAACACAGTTGCTGAAGCCACCGAGACCCAGGTTGCGGACATACAAACAGAGCACGGGATCATCGTGATTTGTGCGTGGAACTGGACTAGTTCATTTTTATTTGTATCAAACATGCACAATAAATTGTGATTTTTATGTAATTTGTCGAATTTTTCAATTGCTATTCTTACAAGGTCAATAAAAATACAGTGGAACTCCCATAAGTCAAATCTCAATCTCAAGGGACACAAAAAAATTGAGTTAAAGAAACTTCGAGTTTAAGAACATTTTATTAAAATTTCCATACATTGCATTATTCACAAAATAACATATAACGTAACTATACACAATATACCCATACAAAATGCAGGTTATTACAATTCTGTAACCAATCAAATCATTGTTTAATAAAAAAGTGTAATTTTGAACTGTTTTTGATGACATAACTGTTCATTTTCACAAAATTGCTGTACAGACCTTCACTTGCACACAAAAAATTAAAAATGTTACAAACTGTCACCTAACTGATTAGTTGTTGGTATTGTTATCCCAGTCTCAACGCCTTCACTTTCATTTTCTTCGTTGCCTTTGCTGTCGGACATTTCGCAATTAGACGAGTGACATTTTAAACTAGACAAAATGTCATCATTAGTTGGAAATTCTGCAATTTGGATGTCGTCGTCGATGGCAATGTTCTTCTACGTCAATATCTTCCATCTGTACCGATTCCCTGAATTTCGCAAGCGTTGCCTTTAATTAATATCTTCCATTTGTACCGATTCCCTGGATTTCGCAAGCGTTGCCTTTAATTCAATAAGACTAAGATCATCTTCATCCAACGAATGATCTTCATTTTCACGAATGTCGGGAGAATCCGGCTTTCTTAAAACAATTCTGAATTGTTGTTGCTGAGACATCTGTATCCCATGCTCTTGATATTTCTCTAATAGCATCTAAAGTTACCGCTAATGTTCTATGATCCTCCATGGCAGCGATAGTTTGTTTCAGAATCCATTTCCGGTAATTCATCTTCAGGTTCAAAGTATGAGAACTTGATTGACTGGAAACTCTCATAATGTACTGCTCAGCGAAGTTAATGAGTCTAGAGCTCTATATGTACATACCTATAATCAAATTGTTAATATAATAACAACTTTGTACGACTAGACACAAAATTTTCTTCTTACAAAAGAAAATATAAATTCATGTCCAAAATACCTGCTCTTACCATATATTACAAAGTTACATTCTCCGTGACAAGAAGCTTTATTAACAACAATGTGCTTATCAAAATATTGTGGTTTCTTCTTACTGAAAATTCTTGGGTTATGTTGTTTGACAGCTAAAGTAGGTAAAAATGGCGCCAAGGTCAAGTTTCAATTTTACAAGTGTTGTTGCACTCTCTCAAGCGATATAGTGATCTATATATGTGGTTATGACAACAATGTTGGTGCAGTCGACCTACCTACTCCGGGTCTGCTCGTTTCCTTGTAGGGATGGAAATAATCCAGAGATTTTAATAATCGATTATTAATAATCGAGACATTTCAATAATCGAGATAATTAGTAATTCAAATTGAGTAGTTGTATGCAAGTGTTCCTATTCATAAATTCTATACATATGGCATGGTACATTGCAAATGCCGGCCTTATCCAAGTCCACTGCTTCCATTCCACAAAGGGTTGTAAACACAACAGACTCTAAGAGCGTTTCACGTTTTTATTTTACATTTTAGCTAGCGTAAGTGGAACCACATCTCTGCTTTCAGCTATATTTTATATTTTTTATGTAGCACAGGCGAGAATAATCGAGAGACGAGGCAGTTGTGCTTTTCACTTCCCTCGATTATTCTCCCGATCACCGATACTCTGAATCGATTCTTTGCATACAAAATTAGTTGCCTAATAGGAGTGCGTTCTTTTCTCTGTCCGCCAGACTAGCTGCGCTTATTTATATCCCAACTAGGTTTTGTAATTGCACAAATTTAAAGCGTTCTGATTAGTTAGCTGCATACGTAGCTGCATACAATGTAAGCGCTTACTCCCTAATCATGGAAGGATTATGGCACCTGTATTTAGAAAATTAGTTTCGTTATTTCATGGGCCTTTGTTAATGCTTAAAAATTAGAACTGAGCTGCGTCTAAAGATTACTAAAAATGTTACTTAGAAACTATACAAACTTAAAAAGCAATAAGACTATTTTTAATTATCATTCTCAATCTTCATTTTTTTTCAACTATACTTTGTCCAAATTCATCACAACAAATTGTAGTGGTAAAATCGGCACTTATTTCTTAGTACCCAATGTAAATGTAAGTGTAAATGTAAGTGTGTATTAATTTATTATAGCATGTTAAAAATGAGAAATTTATAGTGACAGTAGAAAGTTCGCACCATATGGGAATATATTTTTGTTCTTTAATTTAAAAATTTATTTCATTGTGAAAATTTCCTTCAATCAAAATATCATAAGTAGATAATTTAGTAAAATTATTGCAATATTCCAGGGAGGGGCAAAATCTTCCATCCTTTATCTCATCATCATAAAGTTTTCAGTCCGAAAACTAGTTGGGCGCGTACCTCCACCATTTCCTATCCTGAGCTAACCTACGCATTTCCCCAAAAGTTGAACATCCTACATCCCTAACTATGTGAGAGCAGTAGTCTAATCTGGGCCTACCCCTAGCTCTTTTTATTCCTATCTTTAACTCTAGTATGTCGCGAACTAAGCCTTCATGCCTCAGAAGATGCCCTACCATCCTATCTCTCCTACTCCTTACTGACTTCTATAAATTTCGCTTTTCTCTAACTCTCTCTAATACCTTTCTGTTGCTAACCTTATCTATTCGCGGTATCTTCATCATGCGTCTATAGCACCACATTTCAAATGCTTCTAATTTTCTCCTATCGTCCAGGTTTCGCACCCGTACAACGCCTTACTCCATACATACGTTTCTAAGAGCCTTTTCCTACATTTATCATTCACGAGCATAATAGTTGTTTCTTATTATTAAATGCAACTCGGCCCTGGGCTATTCTTTGCTTTATATCTCTAGAGCTCATTACATCGCGAGTTATATTTGACTTCCTAAATAGCAGAAATCCGAGACTTCCTCTATCTTCTCGTTTCCAATTTGTATTTTAGTTTTAGTCCTATTTTCACACCTCCTACACACCAAAATTTTTGTTTTCTTTTTATTGATCTTAATACCATAGCCCTCCGTCAAAACCGCTTCCATTTCGTTCAGAGCCCTTCCTAATTCCTCTTTGCTGGATGCTAATACTGCTATATCATCCGCGAATCTGAGCATATTAATAGTTTGACCCCGTATATTAATTCCAGTAGCTATTTCTGTCTTTAACAATATTAATCGCATCTTTGATATATAAATTGAAAATTAAAGGCTATAACACACATCCCTGCCTCACTCCCTTTCGGATATCTACTTCTCTATGTTCCTGCTCAAATTCTATAACTCCCGTTTGCTCTTTGTATACTTAGATTATAAATTATTTTTCTATCCCTACATTTTTGAGCACTTCGAACATCTTTTTCCATTTCACATTGTCGAAAGCTTTTTTCCAAATCTACAAATCCTATATAGGCGCTCTCTCCCTTTTCTATTGTTTTTTCTACTATTACCTATTCCTAAAGCTATAGAAAGGCCTCGCGCGTTCCCCTATTTCTTCTAAATTCGAACTGATCTAATATTTCTTCCGCCCTTTTCTCCATCCTTCTTTGCACAAGTCTAGTTAAAATTTTGGAGGCGTGGGAACAATTTGTTGTGATTAATTTGGACAAAGTAAAATTGAAAAGAAATTAAGATTGTGAATGATAATGTTAATTAAAAACAGTATTATTGCTTTTTTAACAGTTTGTATAGTTTCTCATTAACATTTTTAGTAAACTTTAAACGCAGCTCAATTCCATTTTTTAAGCATTAATGAAAGCCTATGGAATAATGAAACTAATTTTATAAAAACAGGATGCCATAATCCTTGCATGTGTTCTTAGATTAGGGATTAAGCGTTTACATTGTATTTCAGTTCTGGCGCCACGCCGTTAGGTATGCAGCTGACCAATCAGAACGCTTTAAATTTATGCAATGGGTAAACCTAGTTGGGATGTAAATAAACGCGAGTACGGAGTAGGTCGACTGCACCAACACTGTTGCCAGAACACCAAGTGCAAAAACACTGACAGCGCAACCTCGCGATCGGTACCCAAAGCCTAAATTATATTTTTATTCTGCTTGCTAATAAATATATATTTTTTCAATTAAATATAAATATTTTTTCAAATAAATATTTATATTCTGAAAATATGTAATTATTTATTTGTTTCTGAAAAAAATATATATATTTGAAAAGAAATTAAATATATTAGGAAAAAATTATATTTATCAAATAAATTAAATATATTTGGAAAAAAATTATATTTATCAAATAAAATTATAGTTATCAAGCAACTATTAAAGACACAAACGGCGCCTCATATCATTAAATCATTTATTATTTATGATTTTTGAACAAAAAGCACTAGGATGCCACAAGTAATTTAAAGATTTATTATTTTTGAGCTATTGGTATAAAGTGGAAATGTTAAATAAATCTGAAAAATTAATTTGCTATGAATTTTTAGTTTAGGTAGGTACCCATGCCCATTATTTTTGTGTCTACTAAAATTAATAAAACAATGAAAAAAGTTTAAAAAATTACGCACATTTGCGTTTTTCTCAAATGTAATATCACAAGAGTTTAGATTTTGCCAGGTAAACTCTAAACTCGTACGATATACAACGTGTCCAAGATAAAGATGTCTATCATTCATATGGCGATTTCGACAATGGTAATAGATACAGATTTGGTTAAATAGGGAAAAAGTTGTGGAAGTAAAAGGACATTATTTTGCAAGCGAAAAAATTTCAATAATTTTTTTGGTTTTCAAGAAATCGCAAAAAAGCTGAATATTTCGATTTTCTATTACATTTTTTTTTGATGTTATTGTCTTAGGTAGAACAAAAAAATAGCACTTCCTCGCAGCAACTTTTTACATACTATCTCAAGGAGATATCAGTTTTGCCGCCCGACGTTTTGTTCTCAAAAAACCATCAACTTCATTTTTTTAAATAAGACCGCATTTTTCCGAATACATATTTTTAAAGTATTTTTAAATCTACGTACACCGATACATCACCTGTGACAGTTTAATTCCGTTTATAACTAGTTTTGGTAGTATAAATTGTTTTGTGAAAATTTTGAATATGGCCCTGAATTTGAAAGAAGCTAAAGAAAATAATTAATTATTATAACAAGTGTTCAAACAAATTTCCATTTCTTTCTAAACATAAATAGCATCTTGCGTAGAATTTAAAACTGTACAATTATAAACGGAATTAAACTGTCACAAGTAATGTATCGGTTTACGTAGATTTAAAAATACTTTAAAAATAGGCATTCCGAAACACACGGCCGTATTTAAAAAAATGAAGTGAATGAGGGTTTTTTGAGAACGAAACGTCGGGCGGCAAAACTGATATTTCCTTGAGATAGTCTGTAAAAAGTTGCTGTGAGGAAGTGCTCATTTTTTGTCCTACCTATGACAATAACATCAGAAAAAATGTAATAGAAAATCGAAATATTCAGTTTTTTTGAGTTTTCTTGAAAACCAAAAAAAATATCGAAATTTTTTCGCTTGCAAAATAATGTCCTTTTACTAACGCAACTTTTTCTCCATTTAACCAAATCTGTATCTATTACCATTGTCGAAATCGCCATGATAGACATCTTTATCTTGGACACGTTGTATAATTCATATTTGTGATTCGTCATAACAATAAAACTCGACCATAAAAAATGCAATCGAATTTTTTATTAACAATGTCAGATATTGACTTCTTAAGATAGAGTGTGCATGGTGATAAAGTTCGGAACAATGGAACAACATTCAAAATTGCATTTAATGGTTTAAGAATATCAATGGGACATGTCAATTTTCTTTGTTCCTTTTATACACTAAAATATAACACGCGCACCACCTTCATTAAAAGATGATTTTAGACTTTTACGAAAAGCCAAATATTTCTGTTACCTTAAAGCTGACCGCACACGATCAATATTATTGACAATATTGTTATTTGACCAATCAAAACACGGTATTATTGGTGAAATCACGATATTGTCAATATTATTGCCAATAATATTGTTCGTGTGCGTTCAGCTTAACAGTTACAGACACGCAGTTATCGTTGGCGTTTAGAAGAAAGATGTATCTTCAACAACTGTGTTTTTAAAATTCGAAAATTTTAATATTCGCGTTCAAAATGACAGCCAAAAACTTTCTATTTTCATTGACGTCTGCCGGTTAAAGCTATGATTTTTTTATTGGACTGGGTTCAAAGGACACTATTTGTAAAATCCATTAACACTTTTTTCAAAATAGTTCATATTGTACAGAGTGGCCAACTTGCGCAAAATGAAGCTTTTCTCAAAAATGTTAAATGGAACGTATATTATATGCAGGTTTGATAGCCAGTTTATTAAGCTTTTGACTGATGTAGATATTGGCAGGTTGCGTCTGATAATTTAGACAGAAATAAAGATTGAACCTTAAGAAAGGAGATTTTTGCAGTAATTTTGTACCATTTTTGGGGAATTTAGGCCATTTTGCCACCCAAAACTGAGAAAAATGCTTACGCTTAATTTTTATAGAAAATTTAACGAACACAGTTTACACCGGCACAAGAAATCTCATAGCAAGTTTACTTCTTGAAAGGACGGTTTTCTTCCATGGCACTCCTTGTTTCAATTTATACCTCGGTTTAATAAGTTACCATTTATTTAAGAATATGACCATGGAGAAGCAATCTGGCGATGAAATTTTTTGTCTCAGTGTGAAATCAACTTCCAGAAACAAAGTGGAAATTATATTTTGTGTTTTGGGCGCTAAAATATGGGAGAAACGAATAAACTACCGGTAAAATTACTACATTGTGAAGTTCAATTTACAATTCTACCGAAACTGTCAGTCGCAGACCTAACAATATCTACATCAATCAAAAGCTTAGTAAACTGTCTATCAAATACGCAAATAATATATGGGGTGTTCCATTTGAAATTTTCAAGAAAAGATGCATATTGCGTAAGCTGTCCACCCTGTATGATTTTAAGTTTTGTGACAAAAGTACTCAAGAATTTTACAAATAGAGCAGTCTGTGAACCTAATCCAATAAAGAAATCTGTAATAGCTTCGACCGGTAGATGTCAGTAGCTCCTCAAAGTTGGGTCCACATTGGCACTAAAATGGTAATATCTTAAAATCGCTCACGCTACACCCCATCGTGTAGTACACCATCTTTCATAAAATTTTATTGGGAATTAAAATATGTAAACAAATTTGGGGCGTTCCATTTAAAAAAACATAACTTTGGTTTGGTGCTCAGAGTGTGAACACCAAAATAATTTTATCGGATGCTTCGCGGGGTTCTCAACATACATGTAAAGTTTCATTTTGATACCTTGAATAGAACCAGATATCGGCCGACTACACACTATTGGCCCACCTGTATAGACTTGGTATACCTGTGTCCTGGAATCCTGTTCTAGTAATTGTGATGTTGAGCGTGAATCCATCCGTTTACTTGGTGTCTGACGGCGCTCTTGATTATGCCTAGGGCAGGTTCCGGTCCAACAAAATGTTCGTTGGAGCCCCGCTTTGTTAGTTTATCGGCTTTCTCGTTCCCTATCAGCCCACAGTGGCCTCGAATCCAAAGCAGTCTCACTGAGTTCCGCATGGCTAGGATATTAAGTTGCTCGAAGCACTCCCACACAAGGCTGGAAGACATTTTTGGGCTCAGAAGAGCCTTCAAAGTTGCCTGACTGTCTGTTAAAATAAAGATCCGCTGATTTCTATAGCCCCTCTTAATCTTTTCCCGCACAAATTGTAATATAGCCTAAACCTCTGCTTGAAAGACAGAGGCATATTTGCCCAGAGAGGAGCTAAGTTTCACTCTTGGTTTATCTCCAAACAATCCTGACCCAGCACCTGTGTCGGTCTTAGAAGCGTCGGTGAATGTGTATCAGGTTAGACTGCCGGAAGGTATGCTGTTAAAAATTTGTTCTCCACTCTAAAGTCATCAATTATGACCTGAAAAAGTGGTTGTATGGTGTTCTTGGGGACCATGTAATCCGTCCTCATGTCAAGCATGGGATCCTTTATGTCCTCAATAATGCTAGCATGCTCTGTACCCAGGATACGGCAAAGAATTTTGCAGTCTATAAAGTGCCAGTCTCGCCTCCCCCTTGTATCACGAAGTGAAGCGGGGGAAGGTCCAAAAGAGTCTCTATGGCAGCAGTTGGTGAAGTCCGCATTACCCCTGTTATCCCTAGGCAGGCAACCCTTCCTGGTCTTAGACCCCATTTTTTTGTTATATATTCGTCTAACTACTGCAAGAGTAGTTTCTGACTTTTCAACTATCCTATCAATGTGTTGATTCCAGGTAAGTGTCGAGTCCAGTATAACCCCAAGATACTTAACCTCCCTCGACAATGAGATCTTCCCACGGAGATATAGAGCCTCTATATTTCTCTATCGCGTAAATGGAACTATTGTTGTTTTTTCTGGACTAATTGTCGGCCTTCCTTTTCAGTCCAGGCTGCTACAATACTCAGGGCTATTTGTATACGTTCCCTAATAGTACTGCGAAATTTTCCCTCTACCGTGATGACTAAATCATCTGCATATCCTAAGGGAGAATATCCTTCATCGCTGAGTTTCCCAAGCAGTCCGTCCCTAACTAGGCTCCACACAAGAGGAGATAGAACTCCACCCTGCGGACAATCGCCTACCACCCTGACTGCTAAGGTCTCATCAAGCGGTGTAGTATAAATACAACTCTATCCCTCAGCATGTAGTCTATCCACCTGCAGCACAAAGCCTACAATGTTAGGCATAACATATTGTTTTGGATGCCATAGTTCAAAACATTCTCTGATAAAAGGTGTTCTGAATGGATGCTGCGAGGTAACAGATCATTCTTGCTATAGACCTCAATTTCCTGCACACATCAGTTGCTCACACACTGATCTACTATGTCTATAGCAAAAAAATTTTTGGGAACTTTAAAAAAGTTGAAGATGTGTCTTACACATCAGGTGCTCCCGTGGAAGGTTCAGGATGATTTTGAAGATGGATTTAAGACTATTTATTTACTATATTGTTTATTGAAACATAAAGCACAAAAATAGAGTAACTATTATGTGATAAAAACAATAATTCGGTAACTTCGAAAAAATAACATTAAACCTCTTCAGTTAAAGGTTTCAGATCTTCTTTGGTGGAATTATTATGAGTAGCAGTGTCTGACACATTAGAGACTGGATTTTGAGAATACAAGTACACAGCATATAAAACAATTCCAATTGCGAGAACAGTATTTAAATAAATTGGAATGCCAAAAAATATATAACTTAACACTGCAGTTAAAACTAGCTCTAACGCACTGGCGTATGTTTTTAAAATTGAATTTAAAGTCTTAAGGAAAAAGCTTGTTACTATTCCAATTGCACTATTGTTAATCATGATAATTAATACTTTAAAAGTAAATATTTTGCTTAAAATATCTTCAGTAAATACTTTCAATATACTCCCTTTCAATATTAATATCAAAACGTTGCAAATAATAGAATCTAAGTACATAAACACATTTTGAACATAAATGTTTGTGCTACTACCCTGTTTTTTTAAAAGATATTCATTATAGACGCCAGCTAGGCAAGAACAAACAACTTGAATTAATATGAACACAGCATTAATATTAAACTGAATTGATGTTGACTTCTTCTCTTTATCTGGAACGTCACCCACTTCAGTAAAATTTATTTGTTTCAACATGCAGCCAAACGTTAAAAGAATTAGAGAAATCCATTGCATCTTACTTAATCTCTTCCTAAATAATATCTAAAATGATAAAAATATTAATAGGTAAATATATATTCACAACACAAAAGCAATGGCATTAACAATGTATACTGGAGAAGAAACAACAGCTACTTATTAAATAGGTTATACAGATTGTCCAATAGCGTGACGGTAGCTTTTATGCCTTTATTAGACCCCTTTTTATTTTTAGTTCACCATACTTTAAAATTAGGTAGTTTCATTTATGTAGGCTGTCCCATTTCTCCTGCACAAGTAATTTTGATTTCATAAATATAATAATACCCTGGTGGTATTTCTTTGAAGATTTCAACAGATGTGAAATTTTTAAAATTAAATATATACCTAGCTTTGGATTGAGCAAAGTTGTAGGGGCGATATTTTGGTGGGATGAAAGCAATAACTAGGAGTAATAGCTACAATTAAAAATCGAAAATATGGCTAAAGGAAAACAACATAAAAATTATATTCTAACTCAGCCACGCAATTCCTAATTCCCCATATACTATTTTTGATTTTTTAATGTTGGGGCAGCTTCTCCTACATATTTTCTTCTTGTCTCTGTCACATACTTTTTTCTTTAGCATGCTGTCACTCTATTGAGGGCGTTCCTTTGTAACCCTTCCTTAGAAATAATGAGGATTATACACTATACTGCATTTAATAAAATAACTTTTGTGGTGTAACAATATACAGCAAACTCAATTGCAAAACACCTACGACATTAATTTTTTTAACGCTTTACAAGCAAGCACCAGAGTCTACTACAAACACGATACGATCGAAAGGCATGATCAGACACACCTACTTTTGCTGCACAGTTTTTCAGTTGCATGTCGTGTTCGCACACATATCATAAGTAGGCCTGCGACTTTTTTCGATATATCGATATGGATATCGATATATCGAATAACGATACCGGAATGTCGATATATCGAAATATGTCGATATGGGTACCTATTTCAATTATTTACTACCTAACCTACCTATATTATATTATACTAATGAACTTAATAATGATCAAATACTTAACCATATAATTATAACCTTACAGGGAAAGGGCGTTAATTGACCACCAGCTAGCGGCTATTCGCTGAAATATAACGTAATAAGTGTTCGACACATATACATACGTGATACGGATACGTAATTCACTAACGAAATACTTATACAATATATTCACTTGGACTATACCATGCTATATGCTACCTCTGTTAAGAGGAGGTTATACCGCGACCGATTAGTCGAATTGGCGCTTTTACTACGCGTCTTTTTAGCCCGGTGTCGACGTTTCACAATGATTTTAATAACTTCTGGTACCGGAAACCGTTGAGCCTACGTCGAGTTTTTCCTAGTAAAGTTTGCAACAGTAAAACCTAAAACATAGTTGCAATGTGAAAGTGACTGTGAAATTACATTAATTTTATGCCGCATGTAGGATACAATTTCAATCCTTTAACTATGCCCTAACTTGAAGAATACTTGAAGAATATACATAGCTGAATAATTCTTTAGATTAGAAGCATTGCTTTGAAACTAAATTCAAGAGGTATAACCTCCAGTATTGAAGCATCAGTTCATCGTGTCTCTATGTACTATAAACAACAAAAGTGGTCTTCCACTTTACGGTTCAATTCCGCTTTAAATGCCATAACTGATTACGTTCTGAGGTAAAAAAACCTTAGTAACTGTCCGCCAATTAAAGTTTTTAAGGCGGATCTAAACAATTTTATTTGAGTGATTATTTTTTTCATCGTCAAATTGACCAATAGGAACATTGCATTTGGGTCTAGAAGCGTGTATTATTTCGGTTATTTTTTGACGTTTCTATTTTCCAATAAATGAACAGTATTTTTGATCACGCGTTTAATTCTGACCAATTAAATAATTATTATAGTGAGAATTTTTTACCTAACTTGTCCCAGCGGGAATTTTTTTTAGTATTTTGTTTTTGTTGATAAAACGACTTGTTTTCTGGTTTTGACATATGTCATATGTTTTAATCGCAAATTGTGACACTGAAAGAATAATATTGAAGAGTTGTTTCACATTTGAACGTCAAAAAATAACCTTTCGAATACCACACGACAGTAAGAATAACTTGGAAAATAATTCTTCACATTTTACTCAAACTTGTCGCCATTCGGCAATAGCCACTCGAGCCCTACGGGCTTTCGTGTCTATTGCCTGGCGACAAGTTTTCGAAAATCTGTCGAATTATTTTCAAGTTATTCTCACCCTCTTGTGATATTACGTACGGTAATTTTTTTCGATAATTTTGCTTGTTGATAAGTTGCCATAGTTTCGAATTTGTAGGTGCATTTATAATGTATAATCTAGTTACTTTAGTACCTGCCAAACGTCAAATATTCCCAGAACATTTCTTTGTATGTAAATTAATTGATATAAAATTTCGTTTTGAACTACCTTGCTTCGATTCAAAAAATAATCTTGTCAAATACAATTCGTGGTCTGGAATTTTTAGGTAATTTTACTCAAGCTGTTGCTTTTACTAGCCACTCATGCAAATTTGACAGAAGATCACAAAAGGTCAAATTTACACTCGTGGCTACCAAGCAACGCAACAGCTTTCGTAAAATTTCCGACAATTCCAGACCACTTATTGTATTACTACAGACAACAAATGTGTTAGCCTTGCACTAGTAAACAAAGGGCATTCATCAAAGTATCGTGATCGTATAACGAAAAATCACATCGTCTATGGGAAGCGGGGCTGACCAAAACATATCAACGTACGGCACAAACGATTCACATCGCAAACTGGAACACCACTTTTGCTGTACAGTATACATACGAATAGCGAACAAGGTTTGCTTAGAATAAATAGATCAGATCAAACATTATTTTGCTGTAAATGTACAGGACAGCCACCTGGTATGGTACTCGTACTTGCCCGAACGTTGTTGAAACTATCCAGTATCATTAGAATCTCATAAATAATTAATGAAGTAATTAGCTGTTACTGACATCTGACCGTAGGAAGTCGGTATATAAGTATGTTTCGTTCTTAATGAATAGAGCTGTACCGCACTGACGAGTCCTAAAAAGGACGAAACCAGTTGACTTTGGTTACCCTGGTCATTCAGAACGAAACAGTGTTTGGTCTTATTTTTGGTTATATGACTACAATAAAAAATCGTAGCCATTTTTCAAACTAAGGGGCCTCCTTTCAAGTATTGCTGGCGGAGTGGGGAGGCTCCAAATTCTAATCACGCCACTGAATTCAATATTGTTTGTGATCTGGCGTTTCCGCTTTGTCTTATTATCCTTCAACATGCAGCCAAGCCTTCACGTGACAATAAATTACTCCCATCCTAAAATTTGTCTTATTTTGGAGAAGAATTAATGGACTACTTACATCAAAATGGAAAGTGTGACTATTACAGGCAGAAGTAAGACGTTTCATAATGAGCAAGGAATATTTCTTTCTGATTGATAGAGGCAGTGGCGGACATATAGGGTCTCCCCACTGGGTAGGGGTAAATACATATTCTAAAACAGAAATGAATAGCTTCTTCCATAATGCATGCGGTCATGTGGGAACCTAGCAACTCTGCATAATTTTTGATATTATTCGTCTTACGTTTAGTAACAAGCACCAACTTTTACATAGGACAAAGTTTTCTAAGAAATCAATATGAGTTTTCCTCCTGTTACACACTTTTTTGGACACACTGTATAAGTATCTATCGAAATATCGATATTTCGATATGTCGATATATCGATATATCGATATTTCGATATGTCGATATATCGATATGTCGATATATTGATATGTCGATATATCGATATTTCGATATATCGACATATATCGATATTTCGATATATCGATATCTTTTTGATATCGATATATCCACAATCTTACGATACTGCTCTCGCAATTTCAAACTATAAAAAATATGAATGTCAACAAAAATTTGACAGCTCAATACCACCAGAACTTTAAATGGCGCTGACTCAAAATTCACTCACTTCCTATAGCGATTCTATGCTTCAAATTAGGTAGATCTATTAAAAATTGCGATTTTAAATAGTCATACTTTTTAATCTTGGAACTATAAATATTCTGTTTTAGGTTTTGATAACTTATTCTGAAATACTCGTACATACAAATGAAGCATTTACCCCTCGATTTACCCACCCCAATATTAAAAGTGAAAACCGAACTGGTATCTGCAAAAGTTTCTACCAAATAAATATTTTTTGCAGTCACCGTAAGCAACTCTTAAAAATTTTATTCACACGTGGCTACTTTTGAGACAGCGCGCAACAAATAATTATTGCAGGTTGCAAGGACATTCACAGTTATTTATACTGCACCCCAGAAACAATAGCTGTGTCTGACTGTACCTTAATGCTATGCTGCCTTTAAGATGTTGACACGCTGAAACCCTAATACAAGACAAGGACGAATAAGTCAATAAAAGTAGGCTATATATCAATATAGACTTGCACCTCTCGTGGGTTGTCTCTAGTGCTAGAGTAGGGTGTGGCGTAGGGCATGCAATACCAGTTTTCGGTATACTGGAAAACCGGTATATCGAGGAAGTTTCCTTGTACCGAAATACCAGTCCTTTGGTATTTGCTCCCTACTACAATCTGTAGACAGTTGCTTCGCGGTTGCTTCGCTAGTCGTGGAAAATATTTTTCGGCGTGTCCGAGATTAAGAGTTGGAGTGCTTTAAGAAGGCGTAATACAAAATACCAATGTGAAGTTAATACGATTTGTTTACGAGAATTTATTGTGTTTCCAAAATCTGTATTTATTTGTACCTACTTAAAATTGCTTATCTACTAAATAAGTTATTCTTTCTTAGTTTTTAGTTACTTTCATGTTAGCTTTTGTTTTGTGTAAAATTATTATTTTATTTCAGTTGATGTTAAGAACATACTTTGTTTTATGTTTTATAAAATGTTACATGATTGTTATGGTTAAAGAACAGAGTTATATCCTAGACCACAATAGCAACCATTGATAGAAGATGCATTAGTTGCAACTAACAATGGAACTTTCCAGAACATAGACTGACATAGACTGACGCTGTCAGCAAATAAAATGTATAAATTGAATTGTAACTTCATTAGGAAGAATTCTAGTTCTTAACACCGAACTGTACTTTACTAAATAAACCTGTATATTTTATTTTTTTAAAAGTGCATCGGCAATTCCCAAAACTTATCTGGCGCAGTCGGTAGGATTGCTGAAGAAATATCTTACATCGCGTAGTGATTTTCTTTCGTTTCAACGATTAATCAGCAACCGAAAAATTGAAGATTTTGGTAATTGTGAAGAACTGGATTCAAGTAGCTGAGAAGGACAAACATCGCCTACTCATCTACACCGTAGCTGAAAAGGACAAGCATCGCCTGCTCATCTACACCGTGGTTGAAGAGGACAAAAATCGCCTGTTCAATTACACACAAAGGGACCACATCGCCCAGGTTCGAGAGGGACACACATCGCCCATCCACCTAAAACCAACAAGAAAAAAAGAAAAAGAAACAAGAAAGAAATGATAAAACTTGGAATAATTTTAATGTAAGTGCTTTCCTACATTTTGATTTCCTTCAAAACCGCATACAATTAAGTTTAAACCTTGAATAATTTTATTTATTCAAAATTGAGAGTAAATTAGAAGAACTTTTAGATAAAATAAGTAACCTTTCACTAACAGAACCAGAAATGGCTCATGCTAATAACAGTAGTACTAACAGTAGTAATGTAGAAATTAATATGCAGTTGCTTAGATACCAATCAGACAATATACCTTGTTTTGATGGAAATACTAAACAATTGAACAGATTCATAAATGCTTGCGAAAATTTAATAAGAACTTTTCAAAATCGCGAAAATAGAAATGCTTCAATTAACATTATTTTAATAGATACTATTTTAAGTAAGTTAAGAGGTCGTGCAGCAGATCTTATCTGTTCACGCAGTGAACTCAACACCTGGCAAACAATTAAAGATTGTTTAATATCCACATTTGCTGACCAACGCAGTATTGACTGTCTGATACAGGAATTATTATCTATCAGACCTAATAAAAATGAACATCCGCTTTGTTTTGGAATGCGTATACAAGACTCACGTAGTTTACTTTTCGTAAAACTAAACTCAACAAATGAAGACGCTAACACTAAATTAATTAAAATCACACATTATGATCAGTTTGCTTTAAAAACATTTATTAATGGCTTACCACCAAATTATCAACTACCGGTAAGACTAAAAAATACAGATTCACTCGAACAAGCAATGTCGTATGTTAAAGAAGAAGAAAATTTTAATTTGTTTAGACAACAGTCGTTCACTTTAACTAAACCTCCATTACCTAATAATCCATTACCTAATAATCTGAAACCAATCAATCCACAAACTTATTATACACCACCTTTCACACAAACAGTTCAACAACCAATATTTAATCGACCTTTTGGACAAACTTCAAATTTCAATCCTCAAAAGTTTCATCAAAATAATTTTAATCAAAACCCTTTCAATAGAAACTCATCTAACCCCTTTTATCAAAATACTTTTCAAAGACCTTCATTTAATCAATCTGTTAACTTAAGACCCCAATTTCCACAACAAAATTTATTTAGAAATAACCAATTTCAACAAAATTCAAACGCGTCACGTCAATACCAACCTTTCACGCAAAGAACGAATGTTTTCAAACCAGCATCTAACGTTTACAAACCAACATCCCGAATTCAACCCACATATCAACCGGAGCCGATGGATACAAGTTCTGGCACAGCTAAAACAATTTTTCAACAATCCCAAAGACCCAAATTCGAGACACTACACAATCAAGAAGTAGCTTTCCCCTCATCCGAAATTAACGATTATCCTAACGAAACCGATTTTGACTACGAAGCCTACAATTATCAACCTGACGAATATTATGAAGTCAATCCCGAAGAGCTTCTTAATGAAAAGACTGAAAATGATCAAAATTTTCACTTGGAACAAGACCCCAAGGATCCGACATAATTCAACTTAACGTTTATTCTTCTGACCTTCCATATATATACGTACCCGAATTAAATGCCAAATTCCTCATCGACACAGGAAGTACCAAAAGTTTTATTAAACCTGTCTTAGCCTATCAACACTTTTCAAATTCAATTCAAAACGAACTTTTTCAAGTAAGCACAGCCCATGCCATCTCCATGCATAATGAAATTATCAATATTCCCATTTTTCCTATGTTTAACTGCGATATCAAACATAAGTTTCATCTTTTCGATTTTTCAGACAAATTTGAAGGACTGGTAGGACTTGATCTTTTAACCGAATTACACACTAACATAAATTTTCATGATTGTAAATTAGAAACCCCCACAGCAGAAATTCCTATTTTTTATAAAAATCTAAATGCTCTTAAGAAATTTCAACCTCACCAATTCAAAATTCCACCACGTACAATGGTCATACAAAAATTACCCGTAACACAAAAAGACGGCTTAGCAATCTTTCCTTTCCAAAATTTTAACCAAATTGAAATTCCAGAAGCTATTGTTAATGTCAAAGATAATTTTGCTTACACCACCCTTACTAATTCTTCAGACGAAGCTATAGAATTTACACTGAATGAACCCATTCAAGTACAAACTTTTAATTCCGCAGAACTAAACACCATAAACCTTAATGATCCTAATGTTTGCATCCCTGATAATTACTACATCGACAACCTTCAAAAAGAAAATCTAAAACAACTAAGACTATCACACTGTAACCAGGAAGAATACAATGCAATTCGCAAACTATGCTATAAATTTAGAGATATATTCTATTCTGAAAAATTACCATTAACATTTACTAACCAAATTAAACATAAGATAAACTTAACAAATGAATCTCCTATCTACACAAAATCCTATAGATACCCGGAAATTCACAAATCAGAAGTAAACAAGCAAATAAATAAAATGCTTCAAACTGGCATAATTCAAAATTCAACTTCACCCTGGTCTAGCCCTATATGGATCGTCCCAAAAAAACTGGACGCCTCAAATATTAAAAAAAAAAGAATCGTTATCGATTATAGAAAATTAAATGAAAATACGGTAGACGACAAATTTCCACTTCCCAACATTAATGATATCTTAGATAAATTAGGCCGTTCACAATACTTTACCACCCTTGACCTAGCGAATGGATTTCACCAAATAGAAATGCACCCTGAAGACGTACCAAAGACAGCTTTCTCCACTGATACCGGACATTATGAATTTAAAAGGATGCCATTCGGTCTCAAAAACGCCCCTTCTACCTTTCAGAGGGTTATGAATAACATTTTAAGAGGACTTCAAAATGAAATTTGCGCAGTTTACCTAGATGATATTGTCATATTCTCTACATCTTTACAGGAACACATTCAAAGATTACACGAAGTTTTTCAACGTCTAACAGAATCAAAATTTAAAATCCAACTTAACAAATCCGAATTTTTAAAAAAAGAAGTTGCCTATCTTGGACACTTAATCACCCCATCAGGAGTTAAACCAAACCCTGACAAAATTATAGCAGTCAAAGACTTTCCCATACCGACCACACCAAAAGAAATTAAATCCTTTCTTGGACTAGCAGGATATTACCGCAGATTCATCCAAAATTTTGCAAAAATTGCGAAACCTTTAACGATTTGTTTAAAAAAAGGTAATAAAGTCACCCATTCACCTGAATTCGTTAACGCTTTTAATCATTTGAAAACTCTACTTATAAATTCCCCGATTCTTCAACATCCTGATTTCACAAAACCCTTTATTTTAACTACTGATGCTTCGAATATTGCACTTGGAGCAGTTTTGTCACAAGGATTAGTCGGAACAGATAAACCCATCGCATTTGCGTCTAGAACTCTAAATGAAACGGAACAACGATACAGCACTGTAGAAAAAGAATTACTCGCAATTGTTTGGGCATGTAAATATTTCCGCCCTACCTATTTGGTCGAAAATTTAAAATCTATACAGACCATAGACCCTTAGTATGGCTTTTTAATATGAAAGAACCCAACAGTAAATTAGTTCGCTGGAGACTAAAGCTAGAGGAATACGATTACACCATTGTCTATAAAAAGGGACTTCAAAATAAAAACGCCGACGCCCTTTCCAGAATTCAATTAAACTTTAACGAAATTAAGAAACCCGAAACTGAATCAGTTATTAACAAATTTTCACCTTACGAACTAACATTTGGACATTCAACTTCTCGAGATCCTTTTGACCTTATCCCAATCACATTTTATTCAGACTATGTTAATTCTCATAAACAAAAAATGAATTTACTCTATCAAGATGTAAAAAATCTCCAAATTCATCAAAAACAACGTGTATTAGAAAAACGCAATAAAAATGGTAACGAACAATCCGAATTCAAAATTGGTCAAACAGTCTATAAACAAAATCCTTCTAGAACAGCAAAAAATTTACCAAAATATTCCGGTCCATATAATATAATTGAATTATTAGAAAACAACAAAGTAAAAATTCTAAATCCTAAAATTAAAAAGGAAGAAATTATTCTCATAAAGGAACTAAAAAAGCCACATTTTTCAGATACGTCAGCTACAACTCAGCAGACATCCTCAAAATTCATGACAACCCAGGGCTTCTCACAACAAAATTAGGAACCGCATTAATAACGGAAGATATTTGGACTTTAGTCAAAATTTTTGAACTAAACCCTTTAATAAATGAATTTAACAAAGTTTGTGCACATATCGATACAATTGATAAAGCTTTTCAGAATAACTCCCTTTACGAAAGAGAATATTTTAACACCAGAAATCTAATTAACCATCTTAGAACAAGTATTCAAACTCAGTTTATGCAATTGAACCCAAAATTACAATTAAATTCAAGAAAGAAACGCGGATTAATAAATGGACTAGGCTCAATAATTAAAGTTATAACCGGAAATTTAGACTCATCAGATGCCGAAAAATATGATCAACAAATGGATAATTTACAAAAATCACACGACAAGACAAAGACTATTTTGGATAACCAACTTTCTTTAATGAATGCCACTGTATCAGAATTTCACAAATTAATGAGCAATGTTTCTCATAATCAACTTGTATTAGAATCAAAAATTAAAATTCTTGAACATACTCTTAAAAAGGTATCTATTCGTTTAATAGAACAATTCGATTACACATTAATTCATATTACTTTAGGACAAATAACAATCACTCTCCAAATAATTTCAAATCTTTTAAACAAAATTGAAACAGCTATTTCTTTTGCCAAATTGAACACCTTGTACAATTTTTTAATCAGACCCGATCATTTACTAACTGAAATTCAAAATATTGAAACCCATATCAAAACAACAAAATTACCGTTTGATTCGAATCTAAGTGAGCTACTGAATTTTGAAAACGTCATAACAATTAAAAGTTATTCTAGGGAAAACGAAATTGTATTCCTTTTAGAGATTCCTTTGGTAGAAATTAAAAACTATCAATTTTTCCAAATGTTCCCACTTCCCCAAAATGTTAATGAAACCGAATTCACCATTATTATCCCGAAAACCCCATACCTTGCCATTTATGAGCACAAATTTTATTATTTTAAAACCGAGTGCAAACAAATCAAGAACACTCAGTACCTACGCAACAGAGAAGACAACGTACCGTTCCAAGGAACTCCATGTGAAGTGAAATTAATAACTTTTGCTAATCCAATAGACAATTGTTTTCATATTAAGTTAAAAATAACTGAAACATTTATTCAAAAAATATCCCCGAGCAAATGGACAATAACCTCGCCGAATGAAATAATAGCACACAAATATTGTGATGAATTTAAAGAAAATGTACCTCTTCAAGGAACCTATTTAGTTGAGTTGCCAACAAATTGTAAATTAATTGTAAATTCACACGTTCTGCATGCTTCCTTTAAATCTACAAGTAAATTAGATGTAATTGCTTTACCTCATATAAATTTTAGCCTAACAAATACTGCTTCTCAAATTTATGTTTCAAAAGATTTTAATTTAAATAGTATTAACTTACACAAAATTACTGACTCAAGAAAAATTCAAAATTCAAAAAGAAATGATAGATTCTATTAATTCACCTGTAGTAACCCATAGAACTAGTGTATGGACTATTTTATTGTATGTTTTAATATTTTTATATGTTTTATATGTCATTTTTGTAAAATGGAATAAGTGCCCGTTCCTGAAGAAACGAAAACTCCCAATATTCCAGACGAAAGAAGATATCATTATTTGAAAAACCATCCCTTGGATAGTTTTCCATCTACGAAGGGAGGAGTTATATCCTAGACCACAATAGCAACCATTGATAGAAGATGCATTAGTTGCAACTAACAATGGAACTTTCCAGAACATAGACTGACGCTGTCAGCAAATAAAATGTATAAATTGAATTCTAGTTCTTAACACCGAACTGTACTTTACTAAATAAACCTGTATATTTTATTTTTTAAAAAGTGCATCGGCAATTCCCAAAACTTATCTACAGCAATAAATTGTCTTGTTTTAAACCTCTTACATTCATTGATGATAGAAAAAATATTTTTAGGTAATACCGGTATTCCGATATATTATTTTGCAAATACCGAAATACCGGTTTTAAAATTTTCGTCCGGTATTTCATCCCCTAGTGTGGCGTCACTCAGACGGCCGTAAAGTTCAAAGTGTGACAGGTACAGAGTGGATGCAAAAATGATGAGGCGGTAAGCTTGGGTATCACACATAACGGGATTGAAAGATGAGTAAAAGTGTTTGCAGATAAATGAATGGATCTGGTTGGATAATCGTGTATGTGGGATAATGAGATGTTTAGAGCCGATTGGAGGTATGTTTGGAAAAGGGAGGATGCTTGGTAGTTTTAAGCTAGTCAGTAAGCAGCATCCCGAAGTGTAACACTGAATTTCTATCATTTAATAAACATTTTAATCAGTATTATTTGCTCAATATTTCTTGGACGACCCGACACTAAAAGGACAAATAATATTATAACACTAGTTTCACTGAATCACTCAGTATAAACATGCATAATAATTCATAAATTTCCCCATTAGACATAATAAAATGTGAAACATACCTGGAATAATATCGCAGTCACAACAACTCGAATTTGTAGCAATAAGTAATATGTAGTTGGGTCAAAAGCAGATAAATTGACAAACGAGAGATTGTTGTAAAAACAATAAAGCAGAGCAGGTAAAAAGTAAAGATACAAAACATTTCTATTTTCAAGAACCTCCTTTGTCAGCAATAATAGAGAATTGCTAAAATAACAAAAAATATCAATTAACAATAGTAGAATATAAATATTTTTGGGCGTTCTTACTCTTTAGCATAAAGGCATATTGAAGCCACTAGTTTAAATATTTCTGTCATTAATACAACTGTTACAATATTATAATTATATTCATTATGTGGATCTTGTGAAGCTGTAACTAATATACCTGCAAAAAATAATAAAAAATATGAAAAAAATGTACCTACACGAGTCAATGTTTTAAGAATTAAAGTTCCCCCGAACTTGGAAAGATAGTGACGTGGATGCTTGAAAATGGATCACAGGCATACTTTCCATTTGCAACCTGATCAAGGCCTTCATTCAGACGACGAAGAACGGAGATTGAATTTTTGTCAGTGGGTACTCAATTCGATTCAGAATAATTGGAATTTTCTATTCAACATATTGTAGACCGATGAGTCCTGCTTCACTCGTTGAGGAATTATAAATTATATAAACATGTGTGGGGGCACATGAAAATCCACATGTCGTTCAGCCAAAATTTCCAAAATGGGTTTAGTGTAAACGTATGGGTTGGAATTTCCAATATTCATTTGTTTCGGGCCTATTTTTTACCACCATGTGCGAATGCCTAAAATTTTCTGCAGTTTTTACAAGCCGAGCATGCGAATATATGGGAAGAAATTCCTCTGATTTTAAGAAGATTGACTTGGTTTTAACTTGATGGTTGCCCAGCTCATTTCGAACTGGTGTGACAACAACTTCCCAGAGAGATGGATGGATCGTTATTGTTAGTTGTTTCATGTTTTTTTACGAGTTGTATTACATTTGACTACCTAGTACTTATCAAATGATTTTTTGCTCAAAACAGTTCTCATTACTGTTATTGGATTTATCTTTGATTGTTGTTATTATTAGTTGTTTCATTGTTTCTTTATGATTTGCATTAAATTTTATTACCTATTATTAAATAAATACATTTCTGACTGATTGCAAACATTTATCTTTATCTTGAAAACACTGCATCTTATCGATTTGTAACAAGAGGGTCATTTTCAAAGAAAATTGGATGTTCTTCCATATTTTCAATAAAAATTGACAAATTCCAATTGGTTAATAACTTTTTCAATAAAAATACTCATGGGTGCCCTTCCAACTACGCCACTGGAAACATTGGAAACATTTTTTTGCAAAAAACTCTGAAGTTTCAAATATTTACGGAAAAATTGAAAACATGTTCTAAAAAAAGTTGGGGTAAATCTTACCTTCGCCACCCCCAGATTTGAGACGCCCCTGTTAAATTTTAAAAATTATGTTTACAGCAAAAGATTGAGCATTTGGTACTTACACATTAAATTTCATAATTTTAACTGGACTTGTTTCAAAGATATTTAGAAGAAAACATCTTCAGGCCTTCTCTTTTAGAAAGCTATAGCTCCCTTGCGAAGCATATTTCCGTATACGCTTATAGGACCTTTTTGTCTTATTTTGGGCACAGAACACGCTGGTTAAATATTGCACACTAATTTCGGGCCACTCTGTATATGGGAGATTCCTATGTTAATACTACCTACCTGCCTAATCTTTGATGAGTTTAAGGCTCGCAGCTTGTTGAATATTGTACATTCTATAATTGTGAAACTGATGAGTAAATATACAAATAAATTCACACGATACCCAGTGATCATGTGGGGACTTCTTCTAAGGAGTAGGCTTTACCTATTTTACACGCATTATAGAGACAGTTTATAAACTTACCTTGGTTAACAAAAAGAAGAATATATAGGATAAAAACAATTAAACTGGTTCTTGTCGGAAACAAATCTTTGCAAGTTGATTTATTCATCTTTTCACATAAGGACTGGGCAAAAACAATATCAACATCACTAATATCACAAATTATTGGAGGTTAATATTAGACTGGCAATATTAGTGACACGCTACATTCCGAATATTATTGTTATTACATTGTGTGAATTAATTTCAAGCTTTTAAGTTAGAATTATAGTCCATTCATTTCTTTAATTCTAACTAAATACCATGTACATATTTGGTAAACAAAATTATTAACTTAACCTCAAACGTCAAACATCATACGTCAAACGGTCAAACCTTAAAGGCCCATACAGACGTTCCGTTTTACCTTGAGACTTGCCTGCACAGTTTTAAGTCTGAAGGTGAGGCGGTACGTGTGGATAGCAAGTCTTAAGATTTTTCATGCGTATAAAGTTCAGTGGTTGCATTGCATTAGCAACTAATCTAACCGTGACTGGTAGTATTTCAATTCGGGACCTAAGTGCCTCCGTCATACGTCAGATTTTCATTCCAAACAAAACAAAAGCACGTGCCATTTGACGTTTATCGATATTATTTACAACGTCTTAAACTAGTTTTTGTGTGTTGGGCTTACGCGTAAAAACTTGAAAACAACTATATGTAATTATAATTATATTTCAGAGGTTAGGTTAAAACGTCAGAAAGCACGTGGCTTTGTTTTGTTGGGAATGAAAATCTGACGTTTGTGACGCGCCACTTATCTCCCGAATTTGTTGTATCTCAAAGATATCGGCTATTTTCAAATGTATTGAGGTGTCTTCGTTGAACAGGTAACCGAGACATAGCATCTGCATTTCCATGCAACTTTGTATTTTATTTCATATGAAAGACTTTGAATAAACAGTGCATAGTGTTGCATTCTCGATGCACGCTTAGGAGAAAAGGTGTCTATATTAGGTTAAAATAATTGTCATGGCAAATATGCTGGGCTAGAAGAAAATTATGGTGCAGGCTACACTTGCTGTTTTTGTGTGGAGCACAGAGATCGTGAATACTTAGCCCACGTTCAGCTTACTTTTCTGTTTCAAAAACTTTTGTAAAACGCAATAATACCTACTTGATTATTTTTATTTTTTGTAGGACATTCTCGATTAGAATATCAAAATGTTAGTAATACAAAAATCATACTTTTACTAACAGAAGTTCATGTATTTTATAATTTTAATTTCTACAGTTTACATTCACATTAGAATAAATTAAACATCGTATCCTACAATGTGACGTTTTCCAATACATTCACCAACGTAGAACCAACAAAATACCTCTACTGCTACTAAAGTGTTCAACCAGGCTTCCCTCACCGTAACATTTTTCCATGTTCCAGTCTTCGCACTGCTGATAAGTTTTGCAATATCAGTTCTTACTCGGGGTATATCTGCAGGAGTTGGGGGGGTCAGTTCTACTTTTGCGTATTTCAAAAATACTTCTAACCTGGGTTTAGCGTAGGTCGCCAATGCTGTAAAAAATTGTATTTGTTACAATAGTTGTTTTCGAATTTGGTATTACATAACATGTTCTATCGATTCTTCTATAATTACGGGATACTTACTTTCAACAAGGGCGGGTATTTTGGAAGTCATTATATGATATTAATTTGGTACGTTTTATCTCAAACTTGTCGACGAAATTTATTGATGAAAATTTTCGCACTTCCACTTGCCACTTCCCTCCTGCGATTGTCAATTCGAACTGACAATCAGTGTTGCCAACAGGAGAGAGGAGACCGTCTAAAATCGATAGAACCAGACACTCGGATTCGGAGCTGTAAATAATAATAATAATAGCTTTATTTAGCAGTAATGCTATAGATGACAAGAATATAAAGAAATATATATATGTATTAAATATAATGTCAAGCCTACACTATTATTTGGTCTTACGCTACTTAGGTACTATAACTAACTATCAATATAGAATATATTTCGGTAACACATTATTAATATTAATAAATTTATTGCACTAACTAATTCGGGAGATAAAAGGCGCGACACAAACGTCAGATTGTCATTCCAAACAAAACAAAGCCACGTGCTTTCTGACGTTTTAACCTAACCTCTGAAATATAATTATAATTACATATAGTTGTTTTCAAGTTTTTACGCCTAAGCCCAACACACAAATTGAAAATAAACTGTTTTCACTGCATCATCATCATAAGGTTCTCAGTCCGAAGACTGGTTGGACGCGTACCTCCATTCTTTTCTATCCTGAGCTAACCTACGCATTTCCCTAAAAATCCTACATCCCTAACTATTTGAGAGCAGTAGTCTAATCTAGGCCTACCCCTACCTCTTTTTATTCCTATCTCTGACTCTAGTATGTCGCGAACTATTCCTTCGTGTCTTAGAAGGTGTCCTACCATCCTATCTCTCCTACTCTTTATTGTTTTCCATACCTTTCGCCTTTCCCCAACTCTTTCTAATACTTCCCTATTGCTAACCTTATCTATCCACGGTATCTTCATCATGCGTCTGTAACACCACAGTTCAAACGCTTCTACTCTTTTTCTATCCGCTTCTCCTATTGTCCAAGTTTCGCACCCGTATAATGCCGTACTCCATACATACGACTTTAAGAGTCTCTTCCTAGTCTCTATATTAACCGTTCTCGAACATAACAGTTGTTTCTTTTTGTTAAACGCAACTCGTCCCTGCGCCATTCTTTGTTTTATATCTTTAGTGCTCCTACCGTCTTGGGTTATTTTACTTCCTAAGTAGCAGAAATCCGCGACCTCCTCTATCTTCTCATTTCCTATTCGTATTTCAATTTTAGTTCTATTTTCACTCCATCTACATACCAAAATTTTAGTTTTCTTTTTATTGATTTTCATGCCGTAGCCCTGTGTCAAAACTGCTTCCATTTCATTCAAAGCCGCTCCTAATTCTTCTTTGCTAGATGCTAACACTGCTATATCATCCGCAAATCTGAGCATGTTAATAGTTTGGCCCTGTACATTGATCCCTGAGGCTGTTCTTTCCTTAACAATATTAATCGCATCTTCGATATATAAGTTGAAAACTAGAGGTGACAATGCACATCCCTGTCTCACTCCCTTCCGGATATCTACTTCCCTTCGTTCCTGCTCACATTCTATAACTGCCTTTTGCTCTTTGTAGAGATTATGTATTATTCTTCTGTCCCTGTATTTCATCCCTACCTTTCTCAGCACTTCGAACATCTTCCCCCATTTTACGTTGTCGAAGGCTTTTTCTAAATCTACAAATCCTATATATACGCTCTTTCTCTTTTCTATCGTTTTTTCTATAATTACTCGTAAAGCTAGAATGGCCTCGCGCGTTCCTCTATTTCGTCTAAATCCGAACTGATCTTCTCCTAATATTTCTTCCGCCTTTTTCTCCATCCTTCTTTGCACAATTCTAGTTAAAATTTTTGACGCATGGGAAGTTAAACTGATAGTTCTAAAATTTTCGCATCTATCCGCGCCTTTCCTTTTTGGCAAAGCTACCATGATGTTCAGTTTGTAATCCTCTGGAATCTCGCCTGTCATGTATATGCGACTAACTAATTTAAATAAACGATCTATTACCTCTTGACCTGCGCACTTTAAGATTTCTGCCTGCAAGCCATCTATACCTGGTGCTTTATTATTCCTTAAACTTTTTAGTGCTAGCTCAAACTCTTCTCTCATTATAGGACTCCCTAGGTTATCCCCTTCTACACTGCTTTCACTTTCTAATATATCTTGCACTTCCTGTCCCGCATATAAGTTTTTCACTGCAAAACGTCTATAATTATATTGTAAAAACTAGTTTAAGACGTTCTAAATAATATGGATAAACGTCAAATGGCACGTGCTTTTGTTTTGTTTGGAATGAAAATCTGACGTATGACGGAGGCACTTAGGTCCCGAATTTAACACATTACCCGTATCTTACTATAACTCTACTTAACCATCTACTATTTTAGTTTGGTCGTAATACTCTCTCAGTCTTATCGTGAATAATTTAGCCGAAGTTGCCAATTTGATTTCTGCCGGTAATTTATCAGAGCTGCCTTGAAAAATATAGATTTTTGCCCGTTTGGTATTTTTATGTGCCAAATAGATATTGTCATGTTGTCTAGTGTTATGTTTGTGAACTTCAGAGCAATTTACAGTTAGACTGTTAAAATACAGGGGCATAATTCTCAAAAAATGTACTTTATGTTATGTATAAATGTTAATGCTGTAGTTTCTATCATGAATTTTACTTCTAGCCAACCTAACCTGTTTAACATTGACCTAATCGGTGTATATTTATCACAGTTCAAAATTATCCTCATTGCTCTATTTTGAAGTAACTGCAATCTATTTATCTCGCTACTATTTGCCAAATAAAGTATAGTGTCTGCAAAGTGAAAATGTGGAAGGACAATTGAATTAAAAACTGTCAACATGATCACCAAACTTCAATTTACTGTCAACTATTACTCCTAAATATTTTATTTGATCAACAATTTCAATTTTTTCATTCTCCATGTCAATATTTACATTAATGTCTTTTGAACGTCGACCATTTATTACCATTGCTTTCGATTTCTTAACGTTTAGCTTTAATAGATTTACTTTCAACCAGTTACTTACATTTTCTAAATCTTCGTTTAGTTTGGAAATAATGCATTCAACATCGTTGCCTGAAATATATATTACACAGTATCGTCCGCAAATAAATGGAATTTGCAATGTTTCATAATCGCTCCTATATCATTTATACACTGGCGAGCATAAAATTAGGGTCACTTCAAAAATTCAACTTTTCTGGTTATTTATTGTATCTTATTATTGTAAATGGATTTCGTTGTATACATATCTCTAAACAGGAATGTTTTAAAAAGAAAACGTTTCATTTTCTAATGTTTTTATTGAAAATTCGTAAAGAAGTAAATTTTAACAAAATTGTCTTAAAAATGTGTAGTGAGAAAAATGTTGGAATAAAACAAGGAACTGTTAAAATTTTGACCCCTAATAACGAGTGGTTCCTCCCCGTGCATTGATGACAGCCTGGAGGCGACGTGGCATGCTCTCAATTAAATTACGGATCACATTTTGGGGGATGTTATTCCACTCCTGTAGTAGGAGCTCCCTAAGATCCTGTGCGTTGGTGGGAGACGGCGTATGACTTCGTACACGTTGTCCTAGCTCATCCCACACATGCTCTATGGGGTTCAAGTCGGGACTCCGTGCTGGCCAATCAAATCGCGTAATTTGAACCTCATCCAAATAACCGCTAACAATCCTTGCCACGGGGGGTCGAGCGTTATCATGCATAAAAGTTGCATTTTCTCCCAGAACCGTCATAAAAGGCATGACATGATTTTCTACAACTTCCGTTACGTACCTATGCGCAGTTAGGGATCCATTGCCGATAAACACTAATTCGGTACGTGCGTCTGAAGAAATTCTTCCCCACACCATAGCTGAGCCTCCACCAAACGGAAGTCTCTCATCAATACAAGCCTGGGCATACCTTTCTCCGGGTCTTCGCCATACCCGCCGACGTCCATCCGACCGATTTAAACAGAAACGCGACACGTCTGAGAATAATACCCTCCCCCAATCGTCATTTGTCCATCCCAAGTGATCTCGAGCAAAGTTCAGTCTTGCAATTCTATGGCAACGGAGAAGTGGAGGACCCGTAGCCATTCTCCGACAAGATAATCCAGCAGAACGAAGTCGCCTCCTAGCTGTCCATTCGCTAATGTTAACATTTCTGACTTCTTGGAGGAGATTTCGAAGCGAAACTGCCGTAGCAGTCCGATTCCGTAAAGCCATGGACACAAGAAAACGGTCATCCCTTGGCGTGGTGGTTCTTTTCCGCCCTGATCCTGGTCTTCTCGTCAGCCTACCAGTTTCCTGAAATCGTTGGGATACCCGCTGAACTGTAGAAAGACTTACACCAACCGTTCTTGCCGTTACACGTTGCCCCCGACCATCTTGCAACAGCGCTATAATTCTGGCCGCCGTGACAGGATTTAAAGCCATTATAAGGAAATAAACGAAGACTACACTTTTCGACCGTCAAGTTATACACAGGAAAGTTAGTGAATAAATGAAGGAAATTGAAAAATAGACCCCGAGAAATAAGCTTCCAAGTAGCGCACCTGCAAGCATTTCCTAGAAATCGGAAATATTGAATCTTTGTTGTGCAAAAGAAACCACAAAAAGCTTATAACAGTTCTCAGAAATGCAAGTGTTATTGCCTTCAAGAATTAATTAAATTTAATATTTTGAATTCTTAGAAAAATTGGCAATTTTCAAAGTGACCCTAATTTTATGCTCGCCAGTGTATATAATATAAATAATAAAGGACCAAGTACACTACCTTGGGGAACTCCAGTTTCAATTAAAAGGGTTTCCGACATTTTATTGGCATATTTAACCTTTTGAGTTCTATCATATAAATAATTAGTAAACCATTTGAGAACTACACCCGACATTCCGTATTGTCTAAACTTTTCTACAAGTTTACCCCTGTGTATTTTGTCTCAAAGGCCCTCTTAAAGTCTAAAAATACTATTACAGTCGTTATGCCTTTATCCAAATTTTCTTTCCACTCATTTACCAAGTATTGTAATGCAGTTTCACAATTATGATTTTTTCTGAAACCTGAGTGGTATATTGTTAGTAATTTATTTTTAATTGTATGATCAAGCATTTGGGTCATATACTACTTTCTCAAGAATTTTTGCTATTGTTGGTAGTAAATTTACGGGTCTATATTCTTCGGCTCTTTTTGTATTTGGAATTTTCTTAATAGGAACTATGGTGGATGACTTCAACTGTTTAGGAAGTATGCCTGTTTCTAATGAACTATTAACTAAATGCAATATTTTGTCTGACAAATCATCCAATGCAATTTTTATAATTTCAGCCGTTACATCATCCGGGCTGCCTTTAATCTGTAAAACTTTAAACATAAGTTCGGAGTTAAAGCAAAAAAACAGCAACAACCGAAAAAACGGCAGCAAAAGTAAACTTCAAATTAACATAGCATAGAAATAGTTAATAATATGTGCTGTGGTGGAAGAATTAGTTCGAATCTAGCCAAGCAAAGTTCCATAACGCATTCTGGTTACATAAAGAAATTTTACACTGATGATAAAGGCGCGGCTAAAATGCACATTCTGAATCTTATGGTGGATTCGTGCAACAATTAACTTAATTTAATTTAAGAATTAACTTGCGCATGCAGGGTAGGAAACCAGAAAATTTGATAAAAGTGAAATGACTAGGGAGTTTATATTTTTTATGTTCATGATGACATTTGATTATTGATATAACCTCAAATATTTCTGAAAGTCGGACGTGAATATTTATATTCTACGTTCATAAAATGGAGGAAGCTGAGTTGATCGACTTGGTTGAGCAATATAAATTTATATATGACAAAGCATCCTGTCAATTTGAAAAGAAACGATACTGCGCATGCGCGCATGTGCGGAAATTAAGATCGTGCATAAATGGCAGGGAAATTTTTAAGTTCTAAGTTAAGTTAAATCAATGCAGTTGCATGAATCCACCATCACCGACGGCTGATAGGGCCACCTCATGTGTAATGAATCAAGAAATAATTATTGTTTTCTTGGAATGTGATTCTCTTATCTGACGGGGCACCAGACACACAAAATGAACCCTGAAACTACCGATTTTTATCTACAATATTTTTGACATTAATTTGAATGTCATAATGACATACTAATTTAGCCTTTAGCGCACATGTGCTTTAGATAAGGGAAGAGTAAGGATACACAACGCCCGATCTTTGCCGTGCACGTGAGTGTTACCAAAATTTGAGCAGATTTGGTGCCAAACAAAGTGATGAAACCAGGTTACTGTTTAGAATTCATGTAACTTAACTCCAAATAACGAAAGCAACGTTTGAAATAGTGCAATTAGTCATATCATTTTAAGATTTTTCGTACAATTCTCGGCGTAAAGAGGCTAAGAAGTTTAGGTTACGCCCCTTTTTTTGGTTCCGAATGGTAACAGGAACACCTGCTTTGTTATTCCTCCTCTTCTTCCTTACTCTAAGGCTTTAGAGAATGAAAATTGACATTCATTAGCGCACACTTGTGTGAAGTGCACTGCAAGGCAAAGTAAAAGTTACATTTACATCCAATTCGATATCGGCACACTTCGAAATCTGACTAACTTGGTGCAACCACTAGGACAATCTGTCAAAACGAGGACAATCCTAGGAAGCGGTCCGCACAGGAAAACACCTTACAGGCCTTCTCAAACCGACGCGGGACAGCGGGAACGGGAGCGGCAGCGTCGTGGGATATAAACATATGGCGGGATATTGGTACCATGCACACCGAAAGCCCGCGCGGGACTGCAGCGTCTTGTTTACAGTTCGCTGCTTGCATCATTTTTATTCGCTACCGCGCACTTCCCGCTTCTAGTATACACGTGCTAACTATCATGGAGACAGAAAAATTAATAGAAACTGTCAAGAATTATCCGATTTTGTACGATTTATCTAGGACCCAATATAAAAATATGTACATATACGAAAAAAGAACAAAGTATGGGACGAAATTGGTTTGACAGTAAAACAAAACCTGCTTTGGTCGTCTGCTACTGCCAGAAGAGCTTCTTCCTCATCATCTGAAGAGAAAATACTTTTTTTGTCAAAAAATAGGTTACATAAACCGGTGGTAATAAATGCACGTCTAAAATGGCGAAATGTTTCGTTCTGGTGTAAATACTTGTTAATTTCCCGCGTCTCGCACCAGTAGCGTGATTTTCGCTACCGCTCCCGCTCCCGCTGCTCCGCGTCGGTTTGGGAAGGCCCAAAGTGAATAAGAGAAGCAGTGTTGTTCTTGGTGCTCTATGTATTGTAACAGGTTCCCCAACAAAACCGTAATAGAATTAAGAAAACTGTAATAGATTCTCTACTATACACTATTCGCTCACAGATGACGCTGTATAGCCTTAAACCACAGAAGACCATATATGGTGTTCTGTGCTTAAACCATTGTATTTATCTTAGATGAGGGAAGAGTATGGATACGTAACGCCCGACCTTTGCCGTGCACGTGAGTGTTACCAAAATTTGAGCGTGTTTGGTGCCAAACAAAGTGATGAAACCAGGTTACTGTTTAGAATTCATGTAATTTAACTAAAAATAACGAAAGCAGCGTTTGAAATAGTGCAATTAGTCATATCATTTTAAGAATTTTCGTTCAATTCTCGGCGTAAAGAGACTAAGAAGTTTAGGTTACGCCCCTTTTTTTGGTGCCGAACGGTAACACAAACATCTGCTTTGTTATTCCTCCTCTTCTTCCGTCCTCTAAAGGCGGGTTTACACGGTGACAGTGTACTGGTGCCAGTCTAGTAAAACGGATGCGCGCGCAATACTGGCATTGTACTGGCATCGTGTAAACAGAACGAGCTAGTAGGCGTGCTAGTCGACTGGCATGGTGCAAGTAATTTGGTTGCTTCCAACTTTTCGGCGTGCCAGTGTGAGGAAATTAAATTAAAAGATGGCTGCGTCTAAGTGGTCTGAAAAAGACACTTTAAAATTTGTCGAATTATACGAAAAAAATGAATGTCTTGAAATTTTAGACATTCAGATTAGAAAAATAAAAATGCTAGAGAGACAGCTCCTAATTTATCCCGTCTCTGGATCCAATCACGAACCCATATTCTGCGTTGATGACGTTTTCGCTCATTTTTAGTCTTTAAAACTTCATGTATGAGCATTTCAGCTATACCAGTATGAACTATTTTCGCCATTTTTATTATAACTGGATCAATGCTAGTAGAGTATCAGTGTAAACTCCAACTAGCACACTAGTTGACTGGTGCCAGCCAGCTGGTACCAGTACACTAGCACTGTATGAACTCACCATAAGGAATTTATAAATATAAATACCACTACCGCCAGATGGGAGGAAGGTTTCCTTCGGGGCGTGAATTTGAGGGTCCACCGAGAAAAACAGGGTGTCTTTTTGTTTTGATTGATGAAAAATATGTCAATATCCAAATTGTGTTGTTTTTATTAACATTGGCAAATACCTCTAATTTGTTTTTCCCACTTGAGAAAAAAAGTAATAGATTTTGAAAGAATGTACTAGCGTAATAGAAAATGTTACAAAGTAATAGATCTATTACAATTGTAATAGGTGGAACAACACTGAAGAGAAGTGTCTCCACTTGATAGCTGTTGCAGCAGAAGAGCGGGCTACGCAACTGTAATACTGGCATTGGTGCCGTGTGCAGCAAACTGGGCCATTCGTTCGGACGTACCGCTTGGCCATATATGCAATAATACATTGTTTTAGCGTTCAGGAAGTAGTCTGGTTAAAGTGAATAAAGGGGCGTAAATGCTGTATCCCAAAATATAATTTCGTACGGAAAAACATCATTTTTCTCCGTTTCAAAACAAGCAAAATTAGCAGCTAAATGGCCTCGGGCAAATGCTCGATAGGGCTCCGTTTTTGAAAAACTTTTTGATTCGAAGGAAATAAATAGAAACAAAATTTAATTAAAGCGGGTACTGCAAAACAAAATTGGTGCTATAATTACTCAAGAGGAAGTAATAATTGATTCTGTTATTTATTTTACCTGGCTGGATTATTTGTAAAATCTGTCATCCATTACCAATTGTATTACATGCTTATCTTAGCTTGAAAACAACCAGTTGGACCCCGAAAATATTTCAGACGAAGTCACTCTAACAAGGGGAACACTAACTTGTGCATCCCAGTTCTTACATATTGTTTATTAAGAAAACTAGAACGTTTTTTTTTTCAAGCATATTGATACCAGAGATGCTTACGACCTAACTATATGATTTCTTAAGTAACTTTAGTAGGTACTTTAAAATATGAATGTAAATCTCACGAATCAGTATGTGTTGGCGTCATTGCGTCATAATTACATATTGTTAAGAATGCAATTTTATTCTAAGCAGCAAAATGCAGGCCTCAAAAAACAGAACCGAGAAAATAAGAAATTGTCAAGATTATATTCAAAATAAATATGACTTTTTAACAGCTGCTGAATTTACTTTACGGCCTGACTTTAAATAATTGAAATACAGTGAATCCTATGTGAATATTGACGTATAATTTGACCGCTTTTTGTTGAAACCGAGGAATTCCTATAATTTTACATACCACCGTCAAACGAGTATCTTTTTCGCTATAAATCCATTTTTTGGTAATGTAATGAAATCAATGCATCATACACAATATATTCGACATCGGTATAATCGCGCGGACGCTCGGCCCAGTTCCCCCACTCCAGTCGCCTAGAAAGCTAGAAACATTACATTTGCGTAGCTCAGTATCCACGGAGTGGAGGCACTTCTCTTATTCACTTTGGGAAGGCCTTAAGCCTGCCGTTCAGTTCCCCTTGACAAACTTCGCCACCAGAGGTCCTGCGTGTAGAATTTATCCAAGTTTTATTCCGCCCTTAGTGTGACTAAGATATACTAGATGGAGCAACATGAGAAAATAAGCAGTCAAAACTACTTTCCTTCTCCCTTGAATAATATTTAATATTTTGTGATTATATCTGTCAATCTGTTCCTAAATAGTTATTAAATATACAGTCATTGTAATGTAATGCTCATTTTAATCATTTTCCTTATGAACAGTCAAGAAATCTACACGAACGATAACATTTGACATTAGAATTTGAGGTTATATTCTTATTTCTAAAATATCAAAATCGCTTTCTTCGAGCTCTGATTGGCCTTCCGCACATTTGTTTTTGCTGCCCTCTAGAGGGATTTGTCAGAACGTCTATTCTATAATTTGCAGTTTGCAATTTTACAACCTTTGTAAATTGCAGTGTTTGATTGGTAGATTTTATGCGCAATTATTCAAAACGCCTGAAAAATGATGAAATCGAACTTCAAGTCTTTTTCAAAAACGGTGTACACTAAATATATGATATTTTGCAGAAATATAGTGAAGTACCGTACCTTTAGGAAGAGTATATTTTTAATGAATAGAAGTCAACATGTTTTGAAATATACTTTAATTTTTTTTTGTTTAACCAATTTTGTTTATGGAAACAATCTCTTCCACAAGATACATTCATTTCAAATAATTGTGGAAAATTTTAACATCGTGCGTTTTACCGTTTTTGAATACGACTTGAAATTGTAATTTTATGCACTGAACGGCGGCCTTAATATAGCTCCCGGTTGCATACAATACGCAGGTGGCCGGTGGCGTGACCATTACATTGTATCAGTAAAATGACGTTTAAGTAAGGGAACAAATTAGGTGCTCGATATTATAATCATACTGCAGAGTGCAGAGTACACTTTCCCGTTAATTTATACAAATGCATGATTAAGAAATAGAAATTCGATATAAATAACAGACACTCGATTATTATAATGAATGCTCGGTATATAATTCACATGCTCGCTAATATAATAAATACTCGATAAATATGATAGATGCTCGATAAATGTAATGAAAGTTTGATACAAAATTCAAATGCCTCCCATAGTAATAAATATTCGATAAAAAATTAGAAACTCTCAATTATTATAATGAATGTTCGGTATATAAAGGTATACAAAACGAAGGTACTGCTTTGTTTTATACTTGCCCGTCACTGAATACAGCCAAAAAAGTGGTTCCACGGCCCACTATTTCCGGTCTCCCCCCCCGAGCGTTTATTTAGTACCCCATCGGGATAATTCAATTATATCAAGCAAAATTTGATTTAATAGTGAACCCGACTTATCGAGCATTTACATTTTTTTAGAGCGCTTATTTGATTAAAGTAGCGACCAGAACTTATAGTGCAAATGAGATACTTTATCGGGTAAATTTCTTTAAAATACAAAGCATATTATATTAGTTTATTCGGCATTTTTATATTTTATCGAGCATTTATTATTTTATATCGAGCATTTATTATTTTTTAGTATGCAAAATGCATTAAATTATCAGGTGTAAATTACGACCCTTTAAGTAATTCGTTATTGGAAAACATCGCCAACGATTTTGGTGGGTGTGCGGGTATCGTACAGAACTGCCGTGTTGTTCTCCTACGGCTAGACGAGTTCTGATCCCGTAGTGGCTTGATATATTTTGCTTGTTTTTACACATTTTTTTCCCAAAAAATGCGTGTGTCTGGTGCGAGAGGGCAAGTAAATGGTCTGTTTCAAAAATGCGTTCTCTCAGCTTTAGTTTTTTTTTACACTTCCAAAATGCGTGCGCATGCGTATTGTATGCAACCGGGAGCTACTATTAAGGTCTCGTCGCAAGGAAGGCCGCGACGAAAGCGCCACCTACATTTGTCATGAAATACCCGACGACCCGACCGCTAGCAGATTAATAAGTACCTTGTTAGCTGCCTACCTCAATGTTAGCTGCAAACCGAACCAGCAACATCCGTGGTCGGTAGGTATCGCATAGAGCTTGTGGTTTGATACTCTCGGGCTAGGTGGGGTCACCACCCGTAAAACTTGTTGTTTTTCTTATCGTTTTTACAAAAAATGTGTGTGTCTGGTGCGAGGACAGCTAATAAAGGGTCTGTTTAAAGAGAAATCACGTCACAAGAAAACAATTTTAACCCATGATACAATCATTTTAACCCTAGTAATAAATCACTGTAGGTGGCGCTCTCATTGCAGCCTTCCTGTGAGAACCGCTTCGTGACAATCCTCGCCAAACCAGTATGTACATACCTAGTGTTTGAGGAACCACAAGACAAAAGAATTGCCTGTGTGAAGCGAACAAAGAAGAATTTATATCATCTGCCTTTTCCTAGATGTTCCAATGTTGTATATGCCAGATATTTGGCCGGATAGTTGAGCAGGGTTCCCTCTTTTAAATTCATATCAAATTTCCGGGCCTTCCCAGGTTTTCCTCGACCAAAATTTGTAAGAATTAAGACAGTATTCCGATTATACACGATCTCATTTTATAGAATTAACGATGTGGAGATTTACATTTGCCTAGAGGAGGAAAGTAAATAATAATAAAAAAATTGACGGCGTTTCTTAAATTATGCTTCTATTACTTTAAAATTCCCTGACTTTTATTATTAAATTAAAAGATTCCCTGACTATTGCCTCGAATTTTAAAATTATCCGACAATTCCCTGACTATTTTGCATAAACAGAATTCCCTGACTTGTCCAGGTTTTCAAGGTTTTCTAGGTGAGAGGGAACCCTGTTTAGTGTCCAGCTAAAGTGGCCGAATATCTGGATCCGAATATCCGCAGCATCCCTAATTCAAGGAGTAGAACCTTAATTTCGAAGGGTTATGCCACTATGCACAAACCTTTTTGTGTTAATTATACTGAAATAAGAATACACTGTGTTCAATGCAATTTTATTAACATTATTAAACACTTTTCCATAACTTTCATATATTTATATTTACTTTTTACTTAATAATGGCTGATTAAGTATTAAAATAACTAAAATGCCAGTCTTTATAAAAGAATACATAAACTGGAATGCAAGAATTTAAATAATTTAACGACTGAAGGGAACCTACATGTATTTGTAAAATCAAAATAATTATACAGGATTAAAAAAAACACGGAAAAACAACAAAATTCGAATGGTTTATGGTTGAAGAATCTGTGGCCCAATATTCAATTCTGTGGTAACTTTCAGTTGAGAAGATGCAGCATCTCTTAGAGAAAATAGATGAGTCATTTCGAGTTCCGTTCTCGCTAAATCAATTGCTTTGTTGAATAAGTCAATGGCAATGATAAGGTTCCCCCTGAAAAGAATGTAAATATGTACGATAACATAAATTAAATGCCCAATATTGTTAAAAAGACAACTTTGATCCTGCCTTTTTCACTACGATACTGGCTTTGTATAGTAGTCAGCAAACTTGACATGTCACGTGACAATAGAGCAGTAGGTCCGGATTGTTAGAAGTTACAAACAGCTTTTACTGTAACAACATTTTGAAATTTTCTAACTTGGTCATGTAGGTAATTGGTAGGTATACTATGAGGTTCCTAATGCTGCAGATACTGTTTTCATTCAATAAAATTATTATTGCTACAGTCACAAGATATAATTTTGATTACTTTTTGACGTTTTCTAGAACCAATGAAATGCTTACTATTGTTTGTTCCAGCCAATCACATCATTATTATAACGATTATTCAACGCCATTCCAATATGCCAATATTAACTGTTTCTCCCCTAAATTGGACCAATCACAGAAAACTGTATCTGATACATAATACCCCAAGCTGCAGTGTTATAGCTAAAAATATTTGATTTTGCAACAAACAAGTAGGTGGCAATTTTTGACATTTCATCATAAGGTTCTCAGTTCGAAGACTGGTTGGACGCGTACCTCCATCCTTTTCTATCCTGAGCTAACCTGCGCATATCCCTAAAAATAGAACATCCTACATCCCTAACTATGTGAGAGTAGTAGTCTAATCTAGGCCTACCCCTACCTCTTTTTATTCCTATCTCTGACTCTAGTATGTTGCGAACTGCTCCTTCGTGTCTTTTTCGATCCGCTTCTCCTATTGTCCAAGTTTAGCACCAGAATATTGCAGTACTCCATACATACGTCTTTAAGAGTCTCTTCCGAGTTTCTACATTAACCGTTCCCGAGAATAATAGTTGTTTCTTTTTGTTAAACGCAACTAGACCCTGTGCTATTCTTTTTTTATATCTTTGTTTAGTGCTTCTACCTTCTCGAGTTATTTTGACTTCCTAAATAGCAGAAATCCACAACTTCTTCTATTTTCTCATTTCCTATTTGTATTTCTGTTTTAGTTCTACTTTTACACCCACTACATACCAAAATTTTGGTTTTCTTTTTATTGATTTTCATGCCGAAGTCCTCTGTCAAAACTGCTTCCATTTCATTCAAATTCAAAGCCATTCCTAATTCTTCTTTGCTAGATGCTAACACTGCTAATCATCTGCAAATCTGGGCATGTTAATAGTTTGATTCTGTGCATTAATCCCTTAGGTGCTTAGGTTGTTCTGTCCTTAACAATATTAATCGCATCTTCGATATATAAGTTGAAAATTAGAGGTGACAATGCACATCCCTGTCTCACTCCCTTCCGGATATCTACTTCTCTTCATTCCTGTTCAAATTCTATAACTGCATTTTGCTCTTTGTAGAAATTATGTATTATCCTTCTGCCCCTATATTTCATCCCTACCTTTCTGAGTACTTCGAACATCTTTCCCCATTTTACGTTGTTGAAGGCTTTTTCTAAGTCAAACAAATCCTATCTATAAATTTGATATTTACAGAAAAATATTTATTTTGCATTCAATAGCTATGTAGTTGAATAATCTGACCAAATGCAACGCGAAATAAGATTTTTCTTTAGACTACTTTGCCATTTCATTACAAATTTATGCAAATTTCACTCAACAAAGACACATAATGTCACTCGATCTGCTGCCTCGTGACATTAAGAGGGATACATACGTTGCTCAAGAAAAATAAACACTCGGTCTCCCCCACTACACCAGCCAGCGTAGGAGAAACGCGAAGAGAAACAGATCTGCCAGCCAGATACGGCCCGAACGTACTCGGCTGTCACCGACTACTGAGGGGCGGTTAGAATCTGCTAGTGGAAGAAGGCGCTCCCGTTTTTAGAAATGGGTTTATTGTCGAAGTAAATTTAATGTAGCTTATTTATTTTCACTTATAATAGCCCAAGGGTCTTGATAATTCGAAATAACTTGATACATTTTGGAAAGCGGGTTGCTCGGCAACATCCCGACGCCGAAGGCGGAGGTATGTTGCCACAGAGAAACCCGCCTGAGGAAATTTATCAAGTTATTTCGAATTATCAAGACTCGAGGGCTATTCGGTAAGAAAATTTTTTGCCCAAAAAGAACAATTTGTTAAAAAGAAATTAAAATTGAAAAGAACAATCTTGGAAATGACATTTTGTGCAAAAAATTCGACAGCAGTGCAAAATAGACATTTTTCCGTTGCTACAGTAATCCAGATGACATAAGTGAAAATAGCCCATAAGCACTCTTCAGTTAAATGTTCTCCTGATTGGCTGTCTTTGAACACGTGACTGTAGATACACAAATTCTATTGGATTATTGTATAGGTAAAAAATTTTCAGTTTAAATGCATTCAAATTTGAAACGCAAGCAATCTAATGTTCATATTATAGTGTGCTCTAATTAGTTTTCCAGTATTTGCTTTTTGAACCAAGTTTCTAGCTGCTGAAAATACACCAAAAGGCAAATTTCACGTCTCGTTTCTGTGATTATTTACTTATTTGTTCTTAATTTGGTTTGACGGAATTGTAGAACAAATCTTCTTCTTTCTGACAAAGAAGAAATATCTGCAAAATATTTATTAGTAAGAGCTCTACGGTTCCTAACATAGAGCTTGATATCGGCGCTGTTTTCAACGTACGTATCCCTCTTAAGGCCGCCGTTCAGTGCATAAAATTACAATTTCAAGTCGTATTCAAAAACGGTAAAACGCACGATGTTAAAATTTTCCACAATTATTTGAAATGAATGTATCTTGTGGAAGAGATCGTTTTCATAAACAAAATTGGTTAAACAAAAAAAAATTAAAGTATATTTCAAAACATGTTGACTTCTATTCATTAAAAATATACTCTTCCTAAAGGTACGGTACTTCACTATATTTCTGCAAAATATCATATATTTAGTGTACACCGTTTTTGAAAAAGACTTGAAGTTCGATTTCATCATTTTTCAGGCGTTTTGAATAATTGCGCATAAAATCTACCAATCAAACACTGCAATTTACAAAGGTTGTAAAATTGCAAACTGCAAATTATAGAATAGACGTTCTGACAAATCCCTCTAGAGGGCAACAAAAACAAATGTGCGGAAGGCCAATCAGAGCTCGAAGAAAGCGATTTTGATATTTTAGAAATAAGAATATAACCTCAAATTCTAATGTCAAATGTTATCGTTCGTGTAGATTTCTTGACTGTTCATAAGGAAAATGATTAAAATGAGCATTACATTACAATGACTGTATATTTAATAACTATTTAGGAACAGATTGACAGATATAATCACAAAATATTAAATATTATTCAAGGGAGAAGGAAAGTAGTTTTGACTGCTTATTTTCTCATGTTGCTCCATCTAGTATATCTTAGTCACACTACGGGCGGCGTAAAACTTGGATAAATTCTACACGCAGGACCTCTGGTGGCGAAGTTTGTCAAGGGGAACTGAACGGCAGCCTTAATACTTTGTTTTTGTTTCGTGAAATTTAGAAGCATAATTTCCGAATGTAATCTCCCTAGTGCTTGAATTCGAGGTTTCGAATCATATAATTTTCTAAGAACATTCGAGACCGAGAAAAAATTTTCGCATATTAATTCAAGCACGTGGGGGATTCGGTAAGGAAATTTCACACCTAAATAAAATAAAAAACTAATGGAATTAGTCTGACATTTTTGTCATCGAAAACACAATATGGAACTAAAATTGTAAAGAAGCCTGCGTATGTCAATGAAAAGTGCTGTCAGTTGACATGCAATCGTCTATTATAGAACATTTTTAGCAGTAAAGAATACCCTAAATAATTTAGGGGTTAGTTTGTTGTTTTTACCATGTCTCGTATTGGAAAAGATAACCAAGAAAGTATCAGAGAAGAAGTTCAGCATTAAAAATGAAACTTCAGTTTTTGAATCCCGCGTCATTATTTGACAGAAAAATTTCCGCTTATTAATTTCGCTCAGGACACCGTGGAGGATGAAAATTTCCGGAAATTTTTTGCGTCGCCGTGGTAACGAAACCAAAACCAAACTTCTGATTGGCTAAAAAAGCGAGGTGTGAAATTTCCAATGAAACATCAAAGTAGCCTCGAAAAATTCTGACCTCTTGTGGGGTTTTGGGATTATTCCCAATATAATAGTGATTGTAGCTTTTTTCCTTGTTTGACAAACGCCAATTAAATATTGTGTCACATTGTGTCTGTAAACTGATAAAATGTGCAGAATTCAAAAATTTATCTCTCAGAAATGCAGTTTTGTGGTCACATCAAAAGTTTGGTTCAAAAAAATCGTCTCAAATATCACTCAGAGTTCAATAAATAGAAAATAATTCTCCAATTTTGTTTCTCAACCTCGTTGCTTTCGGCAATCCTCATTTCAATTGATTCTCACTTATTCATATGTTTTTATTTGTTTCGTAACCGCAATGCTATAAACATCGTCTGTGTTTTTTTAGTAAAGTTTAAGTGTTACAAAGTTCATTTATCTGTTATTAAGACAATTATCTAACTCACAAGTGAGGATAGTTATTTACGGTATTAGTGGGATATGAGCTTTATTAACGTACGCACTCGTTGGGCAATCGCAAAAGTACGTTAATAAAGTGTTATCACACGTATATCGTACAAATTTTTATCTATGCCCCTAAAAAGTGAAAATAAACGGTAATTATAATTTGACATTTGGCATGACTTATAGAGAAAATCAGAACATTGAAACTACATGATGACACATCGAGATGGCGGTTGTAAAAATTGACATAATATATTAAATGCTACTGTCATTGACTTAATTTGATTGGTTGAAAAGCAGTGCGATAAGAAAAACGAGTGCGGTAATAAACTTCTTAACGCGCCCAAAATGAGTGGGTTAAGAAGTTCTTAACTGACGGGCGTAGATAAAACCATAGATTAATATACTTACGAACAGATTAGCAAAGGAAGTGGGACTGTTGGAAACTGCTGTTATAGTAATAAAAGAACATATGAGATGGCGCTAGTGTTTCAAACTTGTATAAATAAAATTGGAAGTTATGAAATAATCCAGGGTCACAACCAAAAGCGCAAAGCGCGCTGCAAATGAGAATATCTGGCAACCGAAGGTCAAGTTTTAAAACACCTGCAAAAATGTGGGGTTCGGAGATCTTAGAGGCACAAAAGAATTTGGAGGTTACTTCCAGATGTCAAAACATGCAAATAACAAAACCAAGCCGTCCATAAGATTGGAAATTACATTCGCATCACCTGTACTCCTGCGATCTATATCTGGATGACAGAACTAAAGCGGTTAACATACAGTCGCCCTCTGGTGGCGGCCGACGTTTTGCGGCGGCCAATATTTATACATGCTTTGCTAATCTGTTCGTAAGTATATTAATCTATGATAAAACTATTAACATCACTCACTTGTGATATTACTACGGAAAATTTTCAAAATAATCGTAACAAAAAATATGGATTGTTTCAAAGCCACCTTCGGTGGGGTAGCAGTCTAAAACGTCTCGTAGTACAAAAAATCTGGATTTAGTTCTATAATTCAATGCCTGGCGGGGTATTTGCCCGAGGAGTAGTTGTTCGAACGGTCCAGTACCACAAATTAATATCAAAATAGTTGTCACTTGCTGATATCTGTCCAGAGCGCGGCAGCATATATAGCAAGCTAAATTGCATGGTTTGAGTGTGTAGGGGAGAGCACCGTACTGATGAGTCCCAGAAGGACGAAAACAGTTGGTCTGCGGTTTTCCATACACATTCAAAACATGCAATATTTGAACAAAGACCTGCTTAAAAGCACGTACGTACATGGAGACAAATTAGGATTGTTTCAAAGCCACCTTAGGTGGGGTAGCAGTCTGAAACGTCTCGTAGTACAAAAAATCTGGATTTAGTTCTATAATTAAATGCCTGGCGGGGTATTTGCCCGAGGAGTAGTGATGCGAGTCGGGTAAATACCCACTGGGTAGGGTATTTATGAATGGGTATTTACCTGGGTATTTACCCGACTAGAAAATACCCGGGTATTTTACAATTATTTTATGTAGTTTTAATTATACATGAAAATGTAAAACTCCCAACACTAGGAAATTTAACACTTAACGTACGTTTAGGTGGCACTCTGTTATAGTTAACTATAACCTCACTTTTACTTGTCAGATAAAGTGCTATTCTCTAGTTTGTTTTTAAATATTGTTGCATTAGCCTTTATTTTGATGCCTTTTATGGAAATAAAAATTGATTTTTAGAATATTAGTTGCTTAACCAGACACATTTTTAATCTTTAGTTTATTTTAAGTAACCACCATTTACACTTACATTGTACAATCATGGAATAATAATGTTTATTATTTCTTGGTACAATGGCTTTTAAGACTACTACTTTCTATTTACTGAGCTAAAACTATAAATACCCACTAAAATACCCATTTTGGGTACATACCTCGGGTAAATATCCAGGGTATTTACCTTTAAAAATAAATACCCAGGTATTTTACATCACTACCGAGGAGTAGTTGTTCGAACGGTCCAGCACCACTAATTAATATGCAGTCTAGTCAAAAAATTTGGATGATACGAAATCAGAATAAAATCGATGAATAAATTCGAAAAAGCACTAATTTACATTCGTGCACGCGCATGGCAGAACTAAAAAAAAATTAATATTTATGTTCCTTATTTATTATATCAAATGGTTCAGTAATGACCTCTGTTCAATTGACGGTAAAAAAGAAAATAGAAGTAATAAAAAACTACCAGAGCTAGAATCGAAAACGGGCCGTCGATAAATGCTAATTTCCTGCTGCAAGTACCTAAATACATGTAGTATTTTATATTTGCCCGAATGTAGGCGAGATTAACCCAGGGGCACACATAGTGCTGTGGGAAAACGCTTATGAAGAAATGTTCTTAGGTGATACACCTATACCTCGCTATACCTATACCTAATGCCAGGTCATATTTTAAATAAAAAGGGCACAAGAGTTTGATTTCATTTCACTCTGTAATCAACTGTACCGGGTGTCCAAATAAGAAAGGATGCCGGCCATATCTAAGGAACCGTTCATGGTACAGCTATGGGAAAGAAAAAATAATAATAAAAGTGTCCAAGAGAAATCGCTGGAAATTATTTTCAAGTTTCTAAGTTTGCTGCTAGAGGGCGTAATAGTCATAGCCGACAAATAAAACATGGTTGTCTCTAAAATATACCCAGATAAAGTAGATCAAAAATACGAACATTGCAATCTTGGATATATTTCGTATAATTTTGGTTTACTACTTCTTGCTCTAGCTCATCAAATACCAGCGGAGAGGGAAGGGGAACGATTGATTGTGAAGATGCTTGTAACTTTGGTTTGGTTCAACGTAATTTGGCAAACTTGGTCTCGTTGAAAAGAGCTCTCTTCGGTTAATTATATGCTTTTATGAGCTAGGTTCTTTTAGTTCTGTAGTGATCGCTAGGGTGCGCTGTTTGAAAGGTCAGCAAACTTTTCAAAATTTCTTGAAAATTTTAAATGGAATGATATAATAATTATAACCTAGTTAAAAAGAGGATAGAATGATGAAAGGAATAGTGAAAACCGCGCATTCATATATTTTGTTCTAACCGGAGATATAAACAAATTAGTGTTAGGATTGGGAGGATGGGGGCAAAAATTGTTGGTAACACCTGGTTCATCATCATAAGGTTCTCAGTCCGAAGACTGGTTGGACGCGTACCTCCATTCTTTTCTATCCTGAGCTAACCTACGCATTTCCCTAAAAGTAGAACATCCTACATCCCTAACTATATGAGAGCAGTAGTCTAATCTAGGCCTACCCCTACCTCTTTTTATTCCTATCTCTGACTCTAGTATGTCACGAACTATTCCTTCGTGTCTTAGAAGGTGTCCTACCATCCTATCTCTCCTACACCTGGTTCAACATTTGCAATTATTATGTAGTAGTGATAAACTTGTGTATGCTTTGGTGCCAATATAAAAATTATACAAATATGATAAAATAACTTTTACTATAGTTTGGAGAAAGTCTCCCATCTTCTGAAAATTTAAGATATTTGTAGATATCAAACACTTGACAATGTGCTGAATTTCTTTGTTTCAACGCCAACTTGTTTTATAAATATATTGCGCACACAGTGGTTGGATCAGTAACTTTGGCGTAAATTCACTATGAATTCTTAATAAGTTAACCTCACACGCCAAAAGACAGTTACACAGTATACCCCTGAGGACGCTGACTTTGCCAGCGAAATATGTGTCTAGTGTAATGACTGTGTCACTGTCTTTTGGCGTGTGGGGTTATCTTCTTAAGAATTCATAAGAAATATATTGCAATTTACAAGAGTATATTTTAATACCTAAAACACAGGTTCTTGCTTTAAAAATTGGTCATTTCCACATTTAAAACGGCCAGGAAGAAACAACACATAATTTTAATGATTATGATATTTTGAGAATGTCTTTTAAATTCGGTAGCACGTATAAAGGTTAGTAATTAACCCGTCCTCCCGCCCCTAAAACTCTTTCGTCCATATCTCCGGTTAAGAAAAAGATATCAATGTGCGGTTTTCACTGTTTCTCTCATTATTTTGTCCTCTTTTTAATTAATTTATAATTATTATACAGTTCCATTTAAAATTATCAAGAAAATCTGAAAAGTTTGCTGGTCTTTCAAATAACGCCCTCTAGCGATCACTGCAGAACAAAAATTACTTAAATTATAAATGTATCTGATTAAAGGAAGATAGCTCTTTTCAACGAGACTAATTTTGCTAAATTCGGTTAAATCAAACCGAAGTTACAAGCATCTCCACAACCAGAGATGCTCCCCTTCCCCCTCCGCTGCTATTTGATGAGCTAGAGCAAGAAGTGGTAAACCAAAATTATACAAAATATATTCAAGATCGCAATATTCGTATTTTTGATCTACTTTATCTGGGTATATTTTAGAGAAAACCATGTTTTTTTTGTAGACTAAGACTATTACGCCCTCTAGCAGCAAACTTAGAAACTTGAAAATAATTTCCAGCGATTTCTCTTGGCCACTTTTATTATTATTTTTTCTTTCCCATAGCTGTACCATGAACGGTTCCTTAGATATGGCCGGCATCCTATTTTATTTGGACACCCGGTACAGTGGTAAGGAGAGAAGATGAAGAGTTATACTACTTGACGCAAATAAATTTTACATTAATTTGTTTTTATAGCATTTATATCTTTACTTTTTGATTAATTTTTGTTATTACCTTTGTACTTCTACAGTTCCAAGTGTTTCATAAGCAAATTCACATTTTTCATCCAACTTTATGGCAGTCCTCATAAATTCCACAGCTTTATCAACATCGCCCTTCCACTGCAGCTGTAACAATCCCCTATGAACTTGAATTGTTGCATTATTTGGATCTATATCAACAGCCTTCAGGTATAATTCCTCTGCTTTTTCATATTCCTGTTTTTCAGTCAAAACTTGGGCATACAGTACAAATACCTCCGTACTATTAGGATATTTTTCAGTTGCTTTCCTAAATTCTTCCATGTTTTTCATTAACATATCGACATCCTGAGTGAGTAAAGCGTATCTATAATCTGCATAACATTTCTGAACACAAGCTATAGCAAAATCTGGATTTAGTTTTACGGCTTTGTCAAAATCTTCTCTAGCTTGAACTGTGTTGTCCATGAGAAGATTTACTTGACCCCGATGGTGGAACACATCTAAAATATTCAAATTATCAGAAACAATAATTGTAAGAAGTGTTGTAGTCATAAAGTTATTAATGAAACGGTGTAAGCATTTTTCTGAGTATTGGGTGACAAAATAGGATAAATTTCCCAAAAATGGTACAAAAGCACTACAAAAATCTCAATTCTTAAGGTTCAATCTTTATTTCTGCCTAAATTATTAGTCACAGACGTGCCAAGAAACTGGCGATCAAATCTGCAAACAATATACGGGGTGTTCTATTTAACATTTTTGAGAAAAGCTCAATTTTGCGCAAGTTAACCACTCTGTACAATATGGAGTATTTTGGAAAAAGCGTTAAAGGATTTTACAAATGAAGTATCCTGTGAACCTAATCCAATAAAGAAAATCTTAGATAGCAGGCGTAAGTAGCTCCACAAAGTTGGGTTCACAATGGCATTAAAATGGCCATATCTTAACATCGCTTACATCCTCTTCCTTGTCTGTTTCTTGATGGCTCGACGTTCTTTGACTTTACCACGGGGAGTTGAATGTGCCGATCGATGGTCTTGCAGCCAATTCCAGCAGGAAATCTTACAAGCAAGTAGTGGTGGTGAGTATTGGCCAATAGTCTAATAGCATCTTTCACATCAGCGTCAACTCACTGCCTCGTGAAAATCTAGCCTAAGAATCATGACCTAGATGTAGTGTGGAGTAGAGCACCTAGAAACAGCAGGCACGATCGACCACCATCTTGTGTCCTACTTCCTACTGACAGCTTTTACTCGAGTAAACTGGGTTGTCAGGAGCATATCAGATTCAAATAAATTTTCGTTTATTTACCTTGTATGCAATTTTTGTAGAGTAATTATTTATTAAGCTGTAATGTACTGTACTAGAACGTTTATGAAAACAAACTAAAAAAATAATAGGATAACAAAAATTCGTAAATGCGTACTCCCTTTTTGCTTCACATTTCATTCTGAAATCTATCGTAGAATTTTTTGTTACTTGCCATAGTTATTTTAATAATTTAATTTAGAATAAACGAACTTTGGGTTAGACAAGTCTGTTCCAAATTCGCACAAAGTTTGAACCAATATGGCGGTTGATCATGCTCGGTACTTCCAGTTGCCTTAGTGTAGAGGACGCGCGGGATCTGCGCGTTGCGCGCACAGGTTTCATGTGGCGGTGATACAGCTTGAGACTTGAAAGTATAATAATGCCGTATGTCTAGAAAATCCTTGGAGTATATGGAGTATACCCTATCGGAACATCACTGGTTATAATTAGTATTAAATTATTAAAAGTTTGATAATAAATAACGAACTGGGATTTAATTCCTGCTTTATTATGTCCTTATGTATTATTGGTAATTTTTTATTTCAAACAGAATTTTATGGTTTTTCAAACCACTGTTGTTATTGCTTTGAGGTGAAAAATAAATGAATACCTATACTCAAAAGTTTCCTATTTCTTATGGACGCCTTATTGAATTTTCCGTTTTTCTGACATATCTTTTTATCCTGAATTGAAAAACATATAGTATTTTTCAGATTTGTTGGCGTTTGCGCCACCATATCCGATTATCCAAGCAACCGCCAGCAGTTCAGTAGTTTCCAAAATTTTGCTGTTGCTAGGAACCGCGACAAGCGTGTGCGCCGCGACTCTGGACACGGCACACGGCAATGAGCATTTTGACGTTTTCCCTTAAGAAATGTATTCTTTTACCCACAACATTAGCCCGTTCACACAAAAGACACCGGTTAGCGGTTATTTTCTAGTTTGCACTTAAATCTGTTATAAACGCCACAAACTTGTGTCAGAAATATCCACTATTTGTTTTGTTTTAAATTTGTTACTTAAAATTTTTAATGTAATGTGTTATTTCTTTTCTTTCATGGAATAAACAGCATTCCTTACTTCGGTTTTAATGCTGTCAGTTACATCTTCACTTTTTAATTTTAATTTGCTGTGCCTTTTTCCGGGCGTTGCAGCAGACAAACCTCGTTTTTCCTCTCCAACTATGCGCGACACGCTGCGTAGACTTACTTTTGTTGCTTCGGCCAATCGCTCCTGGTCACAAGTTAAAGGCAATAGGGGACCATTATTTTCCTTCTCTCGAGTAAAGTGTTCAAAAATATTTCGTAAATCTTCTTGACACTGTTTGGTAAAAACACTTCCAGGCATATTTACACCTGACAATCAAACTGACAGTTATATTTGAAAGGCAATAATTTTTAATAAATTGCTTGGTGACCACTGGATATTGCAAAATAAGCATATTAATACTGAAACCATTTTGTTTCACACAACCATAGTAAGAAAGAGTGAGATCAAATACGGAAACGTGAGAATATTCTCAACTCATCTTACGGCAGCAATTAAAATTCAACAAATCCATTTTACAAAAGGGAGAAAGACATATGAACGTAATGCGCAGATTACTGCACACACACGCCAAGATATCTGAAAAGAACTATAAACAGTTTATTTTGAAAAGACTTGTCAATGTTCAAATGGTAGAGAAATAACTAATTTCTAATTATTTTTTAACAAGTTGGCCATGACGAAACTTGAACATCGCTCAAATAATTTGTATACAGTTGATATCACTAATAACAACATTGGATATAACGACATATCGGGTATAGCAACGTAAATTGATAGTCCCGTTTGATTCCTGTATAGTTTTTATTAGTAATGTATTGGTTATTACGACATCCGAAATAACGACATATTGCATATAGCAACGGCTTTGACGCACATATTATCGCATATAAAAAGTGCGCAACTGGAAATAAATACGTCGACGATCGGCTTAGGGAATTCCCTGAATCCGTGAGTTGATTCTGGAGATGATTCAGCTCATAGTTCACTAGCGCAGCTTGAAAACAGAATCTATGGTGCGATTTTTAAAAACAAGTCATTCTGGCAAAGCGCTATTTCAGATTTTTTCAAGCCCACAGAAAACGGATTTTTTAATTATCTTGTGACTATTCTTATGTATTATTTATTGTTTCTTTGTTTTGCAATACATGTATGAGCACATACATATTTTCATTTGTATTAAACCAAGCAACAGTTTGTAATATGTACATATCACACTACATATATTTTTATATATCTGTTTTTTGTCATTTTATTGCATTTTTGGTAAGTAACCTATTATAGCGACGATCGGTTTTAGCGACGTGTTTTTATTGGTCCCAGCTATGTCGTTATAACCAATATTTACTGTATATACATTTAAAATATTAATAGTGCATGCGGATTCGTCCCCCACCATCCCCACTCGTGCTTCCTTGTCAAATGATCACCGATTCTTGAAGAAAGTATGGGCAAAATCAGCGTGTTTTGTGATTGTCAAAAACCCTATTTACTCGTAACTTTCCGGACTGATACGTTAGAGACTGGCATTTTCATTTAAATATTGTGTTTCAAAGCAATCGCAAGTTCCGTATTTAATTTTGTAGAAATGAAGTCTCCTAATTTGTTTTGAATGGTAAACTATTGAATGACACAATTTTTAAAACTTGTTGGTGTTCCCCAGTGGCGGAACTAGGGGGGGAGCCAGACCCCGCATGCGGGTGGTCCCGATTCCCAAGGGGGCCCGTAAGTCAAACGCCATTTTACCATCATGACTATTTAAGAATATTGCAAGGGGCCCATGGTGAACTTTGCGGGGGAGCCGAAAATTTGAAGTTCTGCCTCTGGTTTTCCCCATTTATTGTTAAAAATAGGTACTGATTCTTTTTTGAACAAACAATATACAGGGTTCTTGGTAATTCGATACATTTCTTTGGAGACGTTATAGGACAGGATCTAAGGAGTAAATTTAACCTAACATACATTATACAAAATTCAATAGTTTTCGAGATATTTCAGTTTTTATTGATTTCTCAAAAAAGTACATCCTAACGCATTAAAACTTAATCTGCTTGACTTTTTTGTAACTTTTTTACTGGATTACTTGTACAACACTATGGTCATCTGTTTGGAATGAAAAAAACCCGGAAACATTTCGATCATGCGCAAATTTCAAACAAAAACTAATAAAAATAACTTTTTAAAATTCAGCTATGAAAATTACCTACCACTTTTTTTCAAAAAATTGTCAACGTAACATGCGTACAAATTGTTTTAAAAACTTCCTTATTTCAATAGCTATCTAACAAGGTACTAATATTCAATGTACCCTTGAAAGGTCTAATAAAAAATTAGTAAAAATGATAGTACGGTTCTTGATAAACATTAAAAAACGTATTCTAAAAGTAGCGTTTAATTCTTTATTAATTTCAAAGTTGTACTTAATTTCTACATTTCTTGCTCAAAATGGAAGCCCCTATTCCATATACAGGCACGACAGCGTTTTCTTATATCCGTCCTTGTTTCTCTGGTTGTCAGGATTTGCCGTATGTGTTGGACAGCGTCGACTATCCTTTGCCTAAGGTTTTCTCTCGTATTGACTGGCGTTGCATAGACCATCTGTTTCATATGGCCCCATACGTAGTAATCTAGAGGTGTTAAATCTGGGCTTCGCGCTGGCCAAGGTATGGGGCCTGCCCTTCCAATCCAACGGTTGGGGAAATGTTGATCGAGGAACTGTCGTACTGTCATCCGATAATGTGCTGGACAACCGTCGTGCTGAAATATCATTCGCTGTCTGACGGCAAGAGGAACATCTTCTAGAATCTAGAAGTACCGGCAGGTCATCCCTTAAAAAATTTTCATAGATTTCCCTGTTTAAATTTTGCGGAAGAAAGAATGGCCCTATTAAATAGCGGACAATGACTCCCATCCACACATTTTCAGAAAACTTCCTTTGGAAACTAGTTTCCCTTATTAAATGTGGGTTTTCTTCGGCCCAATAATGCAGATTGTGGAAATTTGTTATGCCCTCGCGATCAAATTTCGACTCGTCCGTCCATAAAATGTTAATTAAAAAATTTGCATTTTCTGCATCTGAATTTAACATAAATCGGCAGAATTCCACTCTCCTTCCAGGATTACGTTCATCCAAGCCTTGAACGGGGGTGTAGTGGTAAGGATGGCATCCAATTATCTTCATCGTAGACCAAACTTTCTAGTTTGACACTCCGGCTAGTCTTGCCACTGTATTAGTTGAAGTGGTTGGGTCTTCCTTAAAATGTCTTAATATTTCTTCCTCCATCATCTCGTTGATAAACGGGAGGAGCACCGGCGTCACCTCGTCTACGTCTCACGGAGCCCTTTTCAGCCAAAGACTTGTAGAGGGGACTTAGCTTCGACCGAAGCAGGGTGAATACGCACAGTCTAAGGTTTGTGTGTGGAAATGGCAAAACAAAACAGCTGACCAGTTGTGTAGTAAACAGATGCCGCCGCGAAAACAGAATATCGCAGAACATTCGTCTGGTCCGTTACTTGAATTTAATAACAAACAACGCTACCCGCGACCCGCTGGCCTACTAACGTGTAGACTTCAAAACAAAATCAGCTGTTGCATAAGGACGCCAGGTCCATTCTAGAAGTCTGCTTTCAGCGATATTTCGATATGCCGCACTGGTATGCGACAGTTAGGGAAGCGACGTCCATATACTCGGCGAGCTTTGTCATATATGTTATATTTAAGATTCCTGCATTATCAACAGTGTTCCCACCACTTGATGTAAGTGACGCTCCTCCACGTTTTCCATGTTGTACTTTGTACTCGTTATTTAATTAAATATATTGAAATGAAGTGAAATTCATTATTAAACATTACATGGCGCAGTCGAGTTACTGTTAATAACAATTATAAGTTTGTTGCGTGCAAATCTATACCTGAATTTGGTACCCACGTGCAAACATAACCTAAAATTATGGATGGATTTAAGCCCCCAAAATGTTTAAATATTAACGATGGAAATGTAAGTGAAAACTGGAGGAAATTTCGACAAAATTTTAATATTTACATGAAGGCATCTGGAAACGAAGAAAAAAGTTCTGAAACAAAAGTTGCTATTTTGCTCAATTTCATCGGAGAAGATGCAGTGGAACTATTTAATACGTTTAAGCTGTCAGATCAAGAATGCACTGACATAAATCAAGTGTTAAAAGCGTTCGAAGATTATTGCAACCCCAAAAAGAACGTTGTGTTTGAAAGGTATCTTTTCTATAAACGGGATCAAAAAGAGGGTGAGAATTTTGAACTATTTCTTACTGAAGTTAAAAAATTGTCACTCACGTGTGAATTTGATTGTTTGAGTGAACAAATGGTTCGAGACAGAATTGTTCTTGGCATAAATGATTTAAGTTTGCAAGAGAGATTGCTTCGTACCGAAAATTTAAGTTTGCAGAAGTGTATCGATGCATGTAGAGCAGCAGAAATTGCTAAACAAGCTAAAAGCGTTCAAGGTCAAGGAAAAATTGACGCAATTGTTAATAAGAAAATGCCCAAGTATAAAGGTGACAAGAAGAAAGAAAAAAAGGAATTTAATTGCAGAAGGTGCAAGAAGGTTCATGGCCCCAGAGAATGCTCAGCATATGGTCGCAAATGTAGCCGATGTGGAATATTAAATCACCTAGCAGTAGCCTGTAGGGTTAAACAGGTAAGAGAAGTTGAAGCGGCTGAAGATATGGACCCAACAGAGTTTTGTATTGGTTCCCTGACCGCAAGTACATCTGAAGTTAATATGTGGTGTGAAAAACTACTTGTTGAAGGTAATTGTGTTAATTTTAAATTGGATTCAGGCGCACAAGTTAATGTTTTGCCTAATAAAATTTTAAAGCAGTTTAAAAGAAATGTAAAAATAGAGTCAACACCTGTAATTTTAGAAGCTTTTGGTGGTACAAAAATAAAACCAATTGGTGTGGCCAAATTAAAATGTACATTTAAAGGTAAAGACTTTTCTGATGAATTTGTTATTGTTAATGGTGGAGTAATGCCCTTATTAGGACTAAGTTCATGCAACAAATTAGGTTTACTTAAAAGAGTAGAGTTTATTACCAATACCATGCCAAATATCAAAGAAGAATTTATACAAAGCAATAGAGAAATATTTGAAGGTTTGGGAAAGTTTCCTGAAAAATGTAAAATTGATGTAGATAAAAATGTTAGACCAGTTGTTAACCCACCCAGACGGGTACCTTTAATAATTAAAGGAAGATTAAAATCTACGCTTGAGGAGTTAGAAAGGCGTTCAATTATTTCTAAAGTAGAAAATCCGAGAGGTTGGATTAGCAACTTGGTTATAGTAGAGAAGAAAGACAAATCTCTTAGAATATGTTTAGACCCGAGAAATTTAAACAAAGCTATTATTAGACCTAAAAATGTTCTTATTCCGACTTTAGAGGAATTTTCAGAAAAACTGTCTAATAAGAAAATTTTTACGGTATTAGATTTTAAAGAAGGATTTTGGCATGTTGAGTTAGATTCAGAGTCGAGTGAGTTGTGTACATTTTCAAGTCCATTTGGGTGCTATAAATTTAATAGAATGCCATTCGGCTTGAGCATGGCTCCAGAGTATTTTCAGTACCTAAATAACAAACATTTTGGTGATATACCAGGGGTACAGGTATATTTTGATGATCTTTTAATTGCAGCAGAAACAGTTGCAGAACATGATTCAATATTGCATAAAGTTGTAGAGAGAGCAAAGGCTGCTGGAATAAAATTTAACAAAAATAAAATTCAATATAAAGTTGAATCAGTGAGGTATTTAGGATACGTATTTTCAAAAGATGGTATGAAAATGGATACTGATAGAATAAGAGCTATTCAGGGAATTAGAGATCCAATAAATAAAAAACAGCTTCAAAGCATATTAGGGATGGTCAACTTTTTTAGGCAGTTCATACAAAATTTATCTGAACTAACGACTCCTTTAAGAATGTTGCTTAGAAATGACGTAGAATTTTGTTGGTTACAAGTTCATTCAGAAGCTTTAAATGCAATCAAATGTAAAATTTCGAATTCCCCGCTTTTAGCAAACTTTGATGCCAAAAAAGAAATTACAATACAGGCCGATGCTTCTCAAAACGGACTAGGTTGCTGTCTTTTACAGGATGGAAGACCAGTTTCATTTGCCTCTAAAAGTTTGAGTGACACTGAAAGGGGTTACGCTCAAATTGAGAAAGAGTTGTTAGGCATCATATTCGCAGCTAAAAAATTTCACTATTATATTTATGGCCGAAAATTTCAAATAATAACAGACCATAAACCATTAGTAGGAGTACTGAACAAAAAGATCTCGGAAATAAATTCTTCTAGGTTGCAGAGAATGGCAATAAAACTTTTAAAGTACCAGTTTGATGTCAAGTACTTGCCAGGTAAGTTTATGTATGTAGCCGATCTTCTTTCAAGATCCTACTTAGAGGACGAAGTAGAGCCTCACGATACTTGGATATCTGAAACTGTTCATTCTCTTATAAACTCAATTAATATTACGGATGCTAAGAAACAAGAATTTGTAGCAGAAACCATGGCAGATCCAGTACTATGTAAATTAAAATACTATTACTATACAGGGTGGCCAGACAAAGAAAAAGTTCATGATTCGGTAAAGCACTATTATAAATTCAGAAATGAGATTAGTGTTGAAGAAGACCTAATTTTTTTTAATGACAGGTTAGTTGTTCCTCTTAACCTAAAGAGTTACATTTTAAAATTACTTCATGAATCGCATTTAGGAGTAGAAAAGACAAAACAGAGAGCGAGACATACATTATTTTACCCAGGTTTAATGACAGACATTGAAAATTTGATAAATAAATGTCATGTTTGTGAAAAATATAGAAATTTAAACTGCAAACAACCACTGATACCTCATAAAATCCCTGACTTACCATTTAACAAAATAGGTTGTGACATTATGGAGCTTGCAGGTAAAAATTATCTTGTAGCTCAAGACTACTACTCAAAGTGGCTCGAAATTATTCCTATTAAAGACAAAACAGCAGGGGAACTAATAAATAAATTTAAAAGAATATTTAGCACTCATGGAATTCCAGAATATTTGATTAGTGATAATATGCCATTTAATTCCTTTGAATTTAGAAATTTCGCAAAGAATTGGAATTTCACTGTAACAACTAGTTCACCTATATATCCACGTAGTAATGGACAAGCGGAAAGAGCTGTTCAAACAGCAAAGAATATTTTAAAAAAATGCTTAGATGATAACGTTGACATAAATTTAGCTCTGTTAGAATTTCGGAATTGTGAAATAACCGGTACTGATGTAACACCTACTCAACTACTGTTTAATAGAAGGACCAGAACAAAAATCCCTATTCATAAAAGTAAATTGAAACAAACACATCAAAAAGATGTAATTGAAAAGCTCTGGAATAGACAAAACATTTATAAACATTATTATGATCGCAATGTTAAGAGCAGCACATCTAATTTAAAACCAGGTGATAACGCTGTATTATTCAATAGAAAACAAAAAATTTTGGAACCAGCGAAAATTATTAAAGAGCATGCAGTGTCGACGATAACGATTGTAAGTAATGAATAGTGGACTGTATATTTTTTGTGTATTTATTTGGATAACTGAAGTAAACTTAACAATAACACTACTGCATCTACTCACGTTGCAAACGAGACTCGCTGCATCTGCATTTCTGCATAACCAAAAACACAACAACAACAACAAGAAGGTGGGGGTGCAACCTTCACCCTTTACAGGCAACTCTATCCAGAGCGGACAGCTCTATGAAATCTAAACATACCGCCCGCCTTGAAATGAGGCACTCAACTTATTTCAAACATAGTTGATAAAAACAATAAAAAGAAAATACAAATATAACTTAAATCGAAACACCTAAATATACTAAAATGTAAACTAAGACACACACACAATATTGTTTTATAAATAGTGTCTTGATTAATATAGCTACACCTTTAGTCAAGTGGAAGAGCACATATTCGATTTACTGCGCGTTTTGTTTCGCCACTACGCACCTTGACACTGACAACACGCACAACACCGTCTTCGCCAGGATGTAGTGCAGTTACGCGCCCAAGTTGCCAATTCATTGGAGGTGCTTGGTCATCCTTCAAAAGCACTAAAGATCCAATCTTTAAGAGATTATGACACTCTTGTTTCCATTTAGTCCTCGTCTGAAGCTCGGACAGATACTCCTTGTGCCACCTCTTCCAATAATGTTGGGCAACATATTGCTGTTTTTGGTGTCGGTCGAGTCGATTTTCCGGAATCATGGTAACGTTAACCTCCGGCAGACCCGTCAGTGACTTTCCGATCAATAAATGTGCCGGGGTTAAGGCAGTGAGATCGTTTGGATCAGAGGAAAGTGGGCATAATGGACGAGAGTTGAGGATAGCCTCTATTTGGGACAGGATGGTAGAGTATTCCTCAAAAGTTAATTTAGTGTTCTTAATTATTCTGGCAATATGAAATTTCGCAGACTTAACACCTGCTTCCCAAATACCACCAAACGTCGGCGAACGAGCGGGAATGAAGTGCCACTGAATGTGGTCAGTACTCAAGCACGTGGAAATCTTATCAGATTCATCCCCCAAAAACTTATAAATTTTTGACAATTCGTTATTCGCGCCTCTAAAATTTGAACCATTATCGGAATATATATTAGCTGGCTTACCTCTCCTGCTGACAAACCGACTTAAAGTGGCCAAGAAAGCCTTGGTGGTCAGATCCGAAACCAGTTCTAAATGCACAGCTTTAGTGGCCATACAGATAAATAAACAAATATAAGCCTTTACTATTCTTGGACCTCTGGTTACGCGATCCTTTAGTAATACTGGCCCAGCAAAATCGACGCCTACATTTTGGAAAGGTGAAGAGTTGACCAGCCGAACACGAGGTAACTCTCCCATTAAGTAATCAAGATGCTTTGGCTTCGCTTTAAAGCAGGTTACACAACGTCCGACTATCCTTTTACATAAGCGTCTGCCATTTAGAGGCCAAAACCGTTCCCTAAGAGAACATAGTAGCGCCTGAACTCCACAATGGCCTAACCTCTTATGTTCATTTTCTACAATTAAGTTTGTTAATGTGTGTTGAGAAGGCAGAATTACTTGATGTTTGTGATCAAAAGGCACATCGGATTTAGATATTCTTCCGCCAACTCGAATTAAATTATTATGCAAAAAGGGATTTAGTGATAAAATGTGACTGGTCTTTCTCAGTGGTTTCTTATTTTTTAGTTCTGAATACTCCTGGGGAAAACTTTCAATTTGAACCAATTTAATTAACATATTTAATGAATTTGACATTTCTGCAGAAGTTAAGACTCCCGATATCCCTTTATTTTTATTATTAGATTTTGAATTGTATATAAATCTTTGAACATATGCCAATACTCGTTGCACCCTAATCAAAGACGAAAATTTATTGATTATATTCAGTATGTCATTGTTAACAGTCGCAACGTTATTGACAAATTTTTGTTCCGGTATGTCACAGCCTACATTAAATTCTTGTAAACCCCAAGTTTCACTATCGTAATTAAACCAATCAGGACCATTCCACCATAATTTTGAACTACTTAGTTCATTTGGTTCGCACCCGCGCGACAATAAGTCAGCAGGATTATCATTTGATTTAACATGATTCCATTCATTTATTTGGGTACTACTCTGAATTTCACCCACTCTGTTAGCTACAAACGTAGTCCACTTACTTGGAGGTCCTCTTATCCACGCTAAAGTTATTGTGGAATCAGTCCAGAAATACTTATTATTAAAGGTAATTCCTAAGGCATCTATACATTTCTTGGCTAAACTTGCAAGTAAAACAGCTCCGCATAACTCTAATCGGGGCAGGCTTATTTGCTTTAGAGGTGCTACTCTTGATTTAGCACACAACAAGCTCGAACTAATTTGGCCATTTGACTGAATACACCGAATGTAAATACAGGCCCCATATGCCCTTTCTGATGCATCCGAAAACCCGTGTAACTCCACAGCTCTATATTCTGGCAAGAAAACTTGACGCGGTATATGTAACTGATTTATATTTTTTAAATTGCAATAATATTTTGACCATCTGTCTCTTAAATGAGGTGGTACTTCTTCGTCCCAGGATAATTTTATCCTCCAAAGTTCTTGAATCAGTAATTTAGCTGTAGTTATAATGGGCCCTAATAATCCCAGGGGGTCAAATATTTGACATATTAATGATAGAATTGAACGTTTTGTCACTGATCCTTTTAAGTCTACATTGTTTACAGAATACTGAATAGTATCCAAAGCTGCATTCCAATAAATACCAAGTAATTTATTATGTTCGTCAGAGCCTATGTGAAGAACACCTACGTCTAGATTATTATTAAATTGAATTTTATTTAAAAGTTCTTCAGCGTTACTCAACCACTTTCTCAAGTCAAAACCGGCGCTAGATAAAATGTTTGAAACGTCTTTTTGAATTTGTAGTAGTTCGTCTTTAGTGTCGGCTCCTGTTATCAAATCATCAACATAAAAATCATTATCAATTACTTTACTGGCAGTTGGATGGTTTGATTTATTTTCAATCGCTAATTGTAAGAGACATCGTACTGCCAAATACGGGGCTGATGCAAATCCATACGTTACCGTGTTTAATTGGTAACACTTTATTGGGTCGTTTGGATTGGCTCGCCAAAATATTTTTTGATACTTCCGTTGATGCTCATTTATCAAGATCTGACGATACATTTTACTGATGTCAGCTGTTATAACATAGTTATATTTCCTAAACCTGATTAAGATTGAAAATATATCATTTTGTAAGGATGGCCCTGTAAATTGCACATCGTTTAAGGACAAGCCGCTAACTGTTTTTGAAGAAGCATCAAAAACTATTCTGCATTTCGTAGTTAAACTAGATGCCTTTAATACTGGATGATGAGGTAAATAATAGCCAACTGATTTATCACTGGCTCCTTCATCATCTGGAATTTCAGACATGTGTCCTAATTCCATATATTCATTCATAAATAGCACGTACTGATTTCTTAAACTCGGATCCTTACCCAATTTACGTTCAATCGCTCGAAACCTGTTTAGTGCCATTTCTCTAGAACTCCCCAATTTATTTAATGTCCCTTTAAACGGAATGTTTACAATAAATCTGCCAGTGGGATCTCGTACTGTGGTATTTAAAAAATGTGATTCACAGTATTTTTCACTTTCTGAAAACCATGGCCCATCTGCCTTAATTTCTTCAATTTGCCAGAATTTTTGAATGGTGCTATTCAAGGAGTTGTCTAAATTCATGCTAAAACAGCTTACAGATGCATTGTTGTTTGCCGAAGGCCAGAGACCGCCGGCAACTACCCAACCAAATTGTGTTTGGCGTACTACGGGCATATCTGAACCTAAGTTTACTGTTTTGGGTCCTAATACTGCCCAAGAAACATGGGCTCCTAACAAAATGTCAATGTCTCCCGAAATATTAAATTTTGGATCAGCTAAATATAAATTAGTAGGAAGTTTTAATTCATCTTTGTTAAATGTTGCCGTCGGTAATTTATTTGTGATCTCCGGGAGCACTAAACATGAAATATCTACCTGATATTCACTGAATGGAGATTGTACCTGTACATACACTTGTTTATTCATATTAACTAAAGATTGTGCTATGCCCCAACTAGCATGACTGACTTTATTAATAGGCAATTTTAATTTTTTGCAAACTCGTTCAGAAATAAAGTTACTTTGAGCACCTCCATCTAGGAGCGCTCTGAACGTGCCAATTTGATTATTAGGTCCTTTAATTATCACGAGTGCCGTGGCTAATAAAACTTGAGACGCCACTGGTAGAATTCCCCAACTGTGGTTGTTTGTTGAAACATCTTGCCCCGGGCTATTATTTGCAATTCTATTTATCTGTGACGTAGAAATATTAGGGTCGCCTATAGACGTTCCAGGTAAGTTTTCCTTCCCGGAATTATTAAATCCTTCTAAGTGCAATAAAGAATTATGGGGTTTATTACATTTTACGCATCTTCTGGCCTTGCACTTCCAATAAGGATGCCGATTATTTAAACAATTTAGGCACAGTTTAATGGCCTTTATTGCGGATATTCTGTCTGGTATATTTAAATTTAAAAATAATTTACAATTATAGATTGGATGATTCTCGCCACAGTGATGACACCTTACTTCACTGCTTGTGAATGATTGTGTGGATTGTTTTTTGCTGAACACTTGCGACTTATTTGAATCACCTTTAACCCTTTCTATTTTTTCTAGCATATCGCATTTACCTTTTAAAAATGCAGACATATCTGCCATGTCGGCTAATTCCTTTTTACCCTTATAGGACTCCCAATCTCTACGAGTGACAGAATCAAACTTTTTGCGCAATATGAAAATGATAAAACGATCCAAAGCATCTGTATTTTCACCTAGGGTTTTGAGAGCTCTCAAATGTTTTATTGTGCTGTCGTACAAATTTCTTAATGCTTGATGCGACTCTTTATGGAGAACTGGATGATCTATTATTGCACCAATATGATTATCAATTATAAGCTCCTTGTTTTCGAATCTGTCCACCAAGAGTTGCCAGGCAGTTTTATAATTATCAGCAGAAGTTTCGATAGATTTTATTAATTGCAAAACGTCGTTACTTAACGATGATTTTAAATAAATAAATTTCTCAATATCTGAAAGCGACTCATTCGAATCTACCAAAGCTTTAAACGAATCTCTAAATTCCAGCCAATTTTCATATGTACCATCGAATGTTATTAACTTTATTGTAGGCAACTTAACCGACCTTTTAATATTTGAAGTTGAATTTGGACTAGCTACACTGTTAATAGAAGATGCATCGCGGTCATTTTGATTAGCTACAACGCGTTTTGAATATGAATCTAGAATCACATTTGCATCTCCGATTAAGGTAAAATATAAATTTTCAAATTCATTTCGCTCGTTTGCCTCAGCTTTGGTGCCTTCAAGTTGTTCAATGGAAGCTTGAATTTCATCGAAGTCGTTTAAAGTTGGTATAGTACTTTCCAACCTAATATTTAACTGGACAATAATTCTTTCATTTAAATCTTCAGATACAATACTATTAAGAAAAGTCTGAAATCTTGTTAATTTACCCTTAACGGTTCCTCGTTTCAATTTTAAATTATCCATTCTTTGATTTAAGTTGTTTAAGTAGATACAAGAAATAATACAAATAGCATAGGTATTAAATAAAACTATAAAATAAAGGAATACCTACTAAGTTGTTAAGGACTGATGGATTGATAAGGATTACAGACAATCTCACTTACCAAAAATCCACGCCACGTGCACTGTACCCAGGGGGTAGGCAGAAAATAATATCTTCAATTATCTCAAATTTTCCAAATCATCCGTCTCGATTGGACCAATATCGACGATAACGATTGTAAGTAATGAATAGTGGACTGTATATTTTTTGTGTATTTATTTGGATAACTGAAGTAAACTTAACAATAACACTACTGCATCTACTCACGTTGCAAACGAGACTCGCTGCATCTGCATTTCTGCATAACCAAAAACACAACAACAACAACAAGAAGGTGGGGGTGCAACCTTCACCCTTTACAGGCAACTCTATCCAGAGCGGACAGCTCTATGAAATCTAAACATGCAGCACCAAGATCATTTATTGTGAAAGATAGTAGAGGTGAGATCTTGCGTAGAAATTCATTATTTCTTAAAAACTCACAGAATGAATATGTACCAGAACCTAAAGGCGACGACAGAGATGAAGACCAATTGACAAATGGCAATATTAGTAATGATGTGAGTTACCCGATTTTGACTGATATTGATAAACCAGAAATTATAACACGTTCAGGTAGAGTTGTTAAACAGCCTGTGTGTCTTAAAGATTATGTGTGTTAAATTAAAGCATATTTAAGAGTTAAGTTCTTATTTAAAATTTGTGTAACTTTCTTTGTTTGTAAGAGGGAGGTGTCATATATGTTATATTTAAGATTCCTGCATTATCAACAGTGTTCCCACCACTTGATGTAAGTGACGCTCCTCCACGTTTTCCATGTTGTACTTTGTACTCGTTATTTAATTAAATATATTGAAATGAAGGGAAATTCATTATTAAACATTACAAGCTTCAGCAGCGTTGCCGTCAATACACAATAACTACAACAACAACAACGACGACCAAAACCTTCAACAAACTTAATAATGTCAGTTAATGACACATACGCAAACGAACATCAAAGTCAAGGCCTGAGTGACTGAAATGAACAATAATATGTTTTACTGTTTATCCAAAAATAAGAACCGTAAAGTTCTTTTCAGATATCTTGGCGTGTGTATGCAGTAATCTGCGCATTACGTTCATATGTCTTTCTCCCTTTTGTAAAATGGATTTGTTGAATTTTAATTGCTGCCGTAAGACGACTTGAGAATATTCTCACGTTTCCGTATTTGATCTCACTCTTTCTTACTATGATTGTGTGAAACAAAATGGTTTCAGTATTAATATGCTTATTTTGCAATATCCAGTGGTCACCAAGCAATTTATTACAAATTATTGCCTTTCAAGTATAACTGTCAGTTTGATTGTCAGGTATAAAGATGCCTGGAAATGTTTTTATCAAAGAGTGTCGAGAAGTTTTACGAATACTTTACTCGAGAGAAGGAAAATAATGGTCCCCTATTGCCTTTAACTTGTGACCAGGAGCGATTGGCCGATGCATCAAAAGTAAGTCTACTCAGCGTGTCGCGCATAGTTGGAGAGGAAAAACGAGGTTTGTCTGCTGCAACGCCCGGAAAAAGGCACAGCAAATAAAAATTAAAAAGTGAAGATGTAACTGACAGCATTACAACCGAAGTAAGGAATGCTATTTATTCCATGAAAGAAAAGAAATAACACATTAAGTACATCATAAATTTTAAAAATTAAAAACAAATAGTGGATATTTCTGACACAAGTTTGTGGAGTTTATAACCAATAGCAGATTTAAGTACAAACTAGAAAATAATGGGTGTCTTTTGTGTGAACAGGCTAATGTTGTGGGTAAAAGAATACATTTGTTGAGGGAAAACGTCAAAATGCTCATTGCCGTGTGCCGTGTCAAGAATCGCGGCGCACACGCTTGTCGCGGTTCCTAGCAACAGCAAAATTTTGGAAACTACTGAACTGCTGGCGGTTGCTTGGATAATCGGATATGGCGGCGCAAACGCCAACAAATCTGAAAAATACTATACTATCATTTTTACTAATTTTTTATTAGACCTATCAAGGGTACATTGAATATTTGTACCTTGTTAGATAGCTATTGAAATAAGGAAGTTTTTAAAACAATTTGTACGCATGTTACGTTGACAATTTTTTGAAAAAAAGTGGTAGGTAATTTTCATAGCTGAATTTTAAAAAGTTCTTTTTATTAGTTTTTGTTTGAAATTTTCGCATGATCGAAATGTTTCCGGGTTTTTTTCATTCCAAACGGTTGACCATAGTGTTGGACAAGTAATCCAGTAAAAAAGTTACAAAAAAGTCAAGCAGATTTTTTCAAAATTAAGTTTTAAGGCCTTAGGATGTACTTTTTTGAGAAAACAATAAAAACTGAAATATCTCGAAAACTATTGAGTTTTGTATAATGCATGTTGGGTTAAATTTACTCCTTAGATCCTGTCCTATAACGTCTCCAAAGAAATGTATCGAAGAACCCCGTATATTGAATTCAGGATAAAAAGATACAATATAAAAATGAGAAATTCAATTAGAAACAGGGCTATCATTATTGTTTTTTACCACAGATCAATTAGGGCATTACCATTGTAAGGATAATGTTCATCTATGCATACAACCAAAATTTCATGCAAATTCCTTAAAAAAATAAATAAATTATTTTTCAGCTTTTTGAGGATATTTCAGAAATTATTCAGAGGGAATAAAATTTCGAAAGACTGTATTGATGAGCATTCGAAATGTCAGTTTTCCCCATTAACTTCAACGATAAAATTTAACATCCTGACCCTATATACTTTGTCCTTTAGCAAAAGTTATCAAACTGACCTGATATTCCAGTTCCTAACTGGGCAGCTGTTTCAAAATCTTTGAGACATTCATCCTGCTTTTCAAGTTGCATATACAAGGAGGCTCTTTTTATTAGAGCATTTACTTTGATTTTTACATCAGTATCATCAGATTCAATCAGCGTTTTTAGATCATCCAATGCTTCTTTGTGCCCGCCACTTAATAAATGAAATGTTGCACGGATTGACAGTGCTTCAATAATGTAAGGCGATTCAGATTCGCTGGAATTTATTTCTTCTGTACACGCAGCTATCATTTCATCGAAATGTTCAGTAGCAAATTCGAGTTTTGCTCTTAAAAATCCTACGGAATACAAAAGAGTCAAGTAAAATTGGAAATCTTAAATTAAATATAGGTACAGTAGAACCACAACTGTATGTACGATATTTATTTTTTTGATACGTTAGGGTGGGGAGTGTGGTCTGAGTTAATAATTGGGTTCAGAGAGAAGGCCAATAGATGAATAGAGAAAAACAGATTGTGAATAATTAAGAATTAAGTCTGAACGGAAGTGTAAGCTAAAGGAGCATTCCAGAAAACCCAAAAAAAAAACTGTGAGAACACCTAGTACAAAAAGAAAATGAAAGAAATTAAAAAATTGCACCAAATTAAAAAAATGTAAAAAACTGCGCAGTATTCACCGAAAATTGCAAACAGTTGTAAAAATTACAGACAATATTGTAAAAAATTACAAGACAAATTGCATTTACATTTACAGACATTTACATCATCTTGTACACCAAAATTACCGAGTGGTCAATCCTCGGATATAGCATAGGAATTGCAAGAAGTTAAATGGAAGCGACAGGGAGAAAGTAATAAAAGTAAGACATGGTCACATGGATAATAATTATCCATGACTGGTCCAGTGAGGTCAGCGAGTTACCGCTCTCGTGCGGCACAGTAATCGGGATGCTACTTTTGTTACTAAGTGATTACAGTGGAAAGGTAGCTTTACAAGCATTTACCTCGGACACTTCCAGTACCTATTGGTTCTTGAACGTCGACTAATTTTTTATAGGCAGGATCTTCAGAAAATGAAAAGAAGTATGTCTTTATAAATTGTTTTGAAGGTAACTTTGGTTTTCTAGACTTCATTGCTTCTGCCGCATGTTCCTTGCCTAGTTCTTTCAGAACACGGTCAGCCATTAAAAGTGCATTTTGACTTTGAAAATTTTGTAATAAACAAACTGCTGTGATATCATCCAAGCAGCTCTTCCAGTCTTTGATTGTCTCCTCCGCTTTTGCCCTTCTATACAAAGCTTTCTCGTATTTGCTATTGTACTCCAAAGCTTTGGTGCAATCACTTATTACAGCACTCCACTTCTTTAATTGCTCATATGCAGCAGCCCTGTTCTGGTAGAAGGTTGCCAAATCATTTTTAAATTCTTCTGGTATTGCTTCGATAGCTTTATTGTACATGTTAATGGCTTCATCGTATTTCCCTTTCTTGAAGAATATATTACCTTCGTTTTTGTACCTTTGTGCCTGCTGTAAAGGCGTTTCATCTGCACTTTCTATCACAGTCTCGTCAAGAGAAACCGTACTTTTGGAACTGTCATATGATTTTTTGGATTTTGACTGTTGCCTCATATACCAATACGTTAAACCGATTGCTCCCGTTGCTCCAAGAGCGATAGCTATTTGCCATTTCGGAAAATTAAACGTGCCCCCAGCGTTTGTTGATGCCATTAAATTTATAAAACGTGAAGCTAGCTTCTACCACTAAAAACCTAAAAAGAACACAGTAACCAGGGAACACAAAATACAAAATGACAGTAACCACAATCAGACCAACCAAAACCAAAAATTTTAGTTTGATATGACAGGAAGTACGTTATCTCTGGAAGTAAGGCTCTTTACAGCGCCCTATCTGGAAGCGCATTTCAATTACGACATGTTATGATTATGCATTATACTAGTGTCTAACAGATGGCAGAGAATCTAAAAATCACAAATTTGGAATTTAAAAATATGGAACCGTAAAACATTAGAATTACAAAATACTGGCACATCAGAAATCTGGATCAAAATACAGCACACATACGTCAAATTTTCATTCCAAACAAAACAAAAGCACGTGTCATTTAACGTTTATCGATATTATTTACAACGTTTTAAACTAGTTTTTGCAATATAATTATAGACGTTTTGCAGTGAAAACGGTTTATTTTCAATTTGTGTGTTGGGCTTACGTGTAAAACTTGAAAACGACTGTAATTATATTGCAGAGGTTAGGTTAAAACGTCAAAGCACATAGCTTTGTTTTGTTTAGAATGAAAATCTGACGTTTGTGACGCGCCACTTTTGTGGTGTATATTGGCATCTCAAAAATCTGGAATATTTCCCACATGCGCTGTGAATATCCCTGCCGACCATCCAATATCCACACCCTGAATATCATAATTTCATAATGATCCGGTCCAATTTCGTACAAAAGTGACTCGTCAAGTTTCATTCCAAGCAAACCCCTTCACTGCAGTTCTAGCCAATCAGACAGTACGCATAAAGCACAGATTAGAGACTAATAAAGAGAACGGAATGGAGGCAAACCAGTTACGGATGGACCACATAAGTGGCGCGTCACAAACGTCAGATTTTCATTCCAAACAAAACAAATGCAGGTGTCATTTGCAGTGATTTTATAATTATAAAAACACTAGTCATTTGACGTTTATCAGTGTTACTTACAAGCCAGGTAGCACATGTCTTTGCTTTGTTTAGAAATTAGAATGAAAATCTGACGTTTGTGGTGAGGCACTTCCGCGATGGTTGCTAGAATCGAATACTCCTATGTTTCGCATTCGACTACTCCGTCACTTTCACTACTTGACAACACTGACGACTCGACAGAACAGACTCCAAGGTCGTTGTTGGAGGTGGAGGAAAGAGGTTGTAAGTTTTGGGTTCATTAATGATTATTATTATGTAAACTTTTCATATGTAAAAAACTATAGGTACATGCAAAATATGTATTTCTTTTTTAGTTGTTGATGATGGCTGCAGCGTTTCGTGTGGGTTTGGTTCGTGTAAGCAATTTAACATCGAAAAAGTTTTTTGCCCAGAAACAGAACCCTAATATCAAAATTGTTAGAAATATTAGTGGAAAAGCATTGAGGTGCCTTAGTGGTCCAATTCGAAAACCTGCTCCATGGCCTTACAATGACAAGAATTTTACCAATTTCCATGCTGTCTATGATAAAACGACTGCGAGAATGGATGAAAATTCGAAAGTAAATCCGTTTCGGGCGCCCCAGAATTTGACCATGGAATTTTAAGGACATCTTGGTTGAGTGAAGAGAAGCTTCTGTAATCATACCAAAACGGGCTATCGGATTTCAAAGGTGGGGTGGTGATAATTCTACAATAATTTGATTTGGCACCCAAATTTCTCTGGTATGCTTAGGTTTCCTTACTAAGTCCATATTTACCCAAAATTTTACGAAAATCTGTCTCAGTAAAAGTAGAAATTCGCAGCCCCTGTAATTTTATTTTTAAATAACTTATTAGGTAGTTTATTGAATTTACAACAAATTATTTGTATACAAGGTGTCATAATAGTGTCACAGTGGAGTTTTACGCCTTTATTAAGAATTTTAGAGAAAAAAGTTATACGAGAAACCACTCCTTATTTTTAGTTCTCCACATTTTAAAATTATTTCCTATGCAATTTTTTCTGTACTGCACCCAACTTTGTTTTTTTAAATGGAGCCCCATCCCCTGTATTTGATTGCATATTTGAATTCCTTCATTGATTCTGTAAGGTTGTACCTATCAAAGACTTGTAGAGGGGACTTAGCTATTTACATTTTCGACTGAAGCAGGGTGAATACTCACAGTCTAAGCGTTTGTGTGTGGAAAAGGCAAAACAAAACAGCCTACCAGTTGTGTAGTAAACAGGTGCCGCCAGGGAAACAGAATATCGCGGAACATTCGTCTGGACTTGCAGAGGCGACTTAGCTTTTTACATTTTCGACTGAAGCAGGGTGAATACTCACAGTCTAAGCGTTTGTGTGTGGAAAAGGCAAAACAAAACAGCCAACCAGTTGTGTAGTAAACAGGTGTCGCCAGGGAAACAGAATATCGCGGAACATTCGTCAGATCCGTTGCTTGAATTTAATAACAAACAACGCTACCCACGACCCGCTGGCCTACAGTGTACAGTGTAGACTTCAAAACAAAATCACCTGTTGCATAAGGACGTCAGATCCATTCTATAAGTCTTTGGTACCTATAATATACCTATTTTTGTCTAATATGTATATTTTTGACATTACCGAAATTTCTTAATATAATTTGACAGATGTAAAAAGTAAAAGGATTTTGAAATTTAAATATCTTCGAATTGAACAAAGCTGAAGCAATGATATTTTGGTGACAAGAAAATAATAGGTATCTGTGTGTAACTTCCACGGGATTAAAAAACCGAAAATATACAGGAAAAAAACTTGTGTGTCAGTTCTGACGCACGACTGGAGTTTACTCCTTACGAACGATTATTTTAACTTCAATCACTTGATAATAGGGTACACGCAAATGTTAGTTTTATACCCAAATATGTATTTATCGGATGGTTTATGTTCGAAAATGTCCAACTACATCAAAATATAAATTGTTTGTAAATTCAGTAATTGACAATCTGCTAAACGTCGTTCCCACTGGCAATGAAATAAATACCTTTCCTGGTGTTCGAATAGGCGTTAATTCACATTTCGGCACTAAGCCATATTTGGAGTATTTCATATTAGGTTTTTCCATATTAAATCAAAAGATTCAACAAATTTAGGAATGAACAAACACTGCAAATGCTGACTTTACAACGCCAACTGTCATATCTACTCTATGCCACTCTATTTTCACTATTTCCATGCTCTATGCAGTCAGACATAAACAGCCGTATCCATAGATACGTACATAATTTCAATGTGACAGATAACGTAACGCTTGATTTTACTCCTCATAAAATTTCCGTACCGCGGGCTATAACTGGAAATCGATTCTTAAGGAGTAAACTCCAAAAATAGCAATTACATGACAAAGTTTCCAATTGATCAAAACTGCCCTTTTCATTGAAACTACGAGTTAACTGAGAACGTAGAGCATTTCTGCAAAAAGAGTAGCTTAAGTGTTCAAAATTTCGTGTAAAAATTCCAAAAGTTGTTTAAGGGATCTAAGAATTACGAACACCTATTCTCGGGATATTCATGTGCATGAGTTGAAACTTTTAAATATCCCCGTAAGTACCTAAGTGAAATGGCAGCAAAGGGTCCCCATTTTCCAAATCTATCTCGAAAGAGTGCAACACTGACAACACCATCGCTTGTGCATTTCAATTGTGCGATTTACCTCACTTTTAATTCGTCTGATTTTTATAAGCGTTTGAGAATGACAGTGTCTTTGTGAACTTGCCAAACTTGATAGGTAAATTCGCATCTCAGCCTATGTTTTTGTACCCATCTTTGTTCATATTATGCTAACCGCTATTTCACGCGCCGCAGACTCGAATTCTTAAAATGTCTCTTTTCTGTATGCATGCTTTTAGTCGACCTTCATGCATAACTTGACATTTACAGATGTCATGTAGGGGCATCTTCTAAAGGAATAGAGTGTAATAATTACACTCTATTAGACTCTATTAGACGAGAGCTTTTTATTTTGCCGAATAAATTTCTGTTTTGAACGAAATTTTGTTGCCATGCAAAACTGAGTTTGCAAAACAGGAATTTATCCAGACAAAATAAAAATCTCTAATCTATTCTTGGGCCGCCGAACAGACGGAGTGATCACCCTGCAAGAACGTGCTCTGGCGGGGCCAATATTAATTTATGACGACCGAATTGGAGTGATGCTACTTCGTTGGGTCTAAAGAAAGCGCATCACTGCAGTTCGGTCATCCTAAATTGATAGTGGTCCCGCCTAGAGCTCATGCTTGTAGGGTGATCACTCCGTCTGTTCGGCGGCCCAAGTATAATTCGGCTAGATAATTTAATGAATATGAGAATACGCATACGGGAGACTCAATTTTTAAACATTTTGAAATCAAAATATTGTTGAATTCAAAAAAACATTTTCCTGAATGTTTAGGTATTCAAATAGAAGCGATACCATCTTTGTTAAGCCTCTTTTTGTTTCTTTTTTAAACGCAACCAATTTATTAAAAAAATTGATTCATTTCCGTACTGACATGAAAAAATGTATTTCTTATTTTTTTCTCAAAAATTTGTAATTACTGTATGGTAGCAGTCCTCACCAGTTCCATACAGTACGGAATTAAATAATTTTTTACCATATTATCAACATTCATGAAAATTTTTCAAGTCAAAAAATGCATAAAAAATTTATAAAATACTTCCTGGAACAGTTACATAAAAAATAATATGTGCTATGAGTGTTTAAGAACAAGCAGGATTTTTTATTAACAGTGATATTCCTGAGAAATTAAAAATAAAATGTTTTCCTCTTTGTAGCCGCCTCATCCGAGAACATACTGTATATCAAACTTTTAGTATTTATTCAAAAATGATCATTATTCATTCAGGGCATTCCGGATATCTAGTTCTCTTTGTTCCTGCTCAAATTATATATCTGCCGTTTGCTCTTTGTAGAGATTATATATTATTCTTCTGTCCCTATATTTCATCTCTGACTTTTTGAGCACTTCGAATATCTTCACCTATTCTACGTTACCGAACGGTTTTTCTAAATCTACAAATCCTATAGGTGCTCTTTCCCTTTTCTATTGTTTTTCCTATGGGAGTGTCTATGGAACCGAATAGTTGGACGAATAATATTTATTATAGAACCGAACAGACCACTTTGCTGACAGAAACTTTTTAAAACAGACTGCATTTTAAACACACATGCATTTTAAACAAAGCCCTTAGTTGCCCTCTCGCACCAGACACGCATTTTTTGCAAAAAAGATGTAAAAACCTAACCTCAAAAAACTAACTTCTACGGGAGCCGATCCTACCCGGGCTAAGCATACCAAATTATTGTAGTTAAAATTTTTGACGCGTGGGACACTCTTGTGATATTAATACCAGAAAATTGTACACGATGCAAAAAATTTGAAAACAATGTGTTTCAAATTAGCTACAGTATCTAAAAAATTTAAAAGAGACAACCTTTTTTGAAGAGCGTAAAAAATATAAGAAATTACAGGTACTGTGAGTTTTTACTTTTCCCAAGACTGATTTTTCTAAAACATCATGTTGGTATGAGTAATGATAACTTTATTATACCAGAGAGATTTCATTGCTGCATCTTAAATCATAATATAAGAAGTACTAATACTGCCACTTTCGATGAAACTAGTGAATTGCCAACAGTAGTCACAGTCTAGGCAGCTTGTTTGTGGAATAATAAAAACAAAGTGATGGAATACCTGCATACTATAAATACCATAAAGCTTCAAAAATAGAATATTCATTTGGTGGATTGTAATATGTGGAAAACATAATCAAATGTGTCCCTCAACCCCCCGCCTACATCTATGTCGGCTTCACAAACAAGCAGTGTACGCATTTTGAAAATGTGATTGTATGAATGTTATGGCAGGTTTACTGGAAGAGAATGCATAACGACGGTGTCATACCCATGAAGTGAAGTTTGAGGAACATTTCTCACCCAAATAGCGTGAAATAGCAAAAACAGCATTCACGGCAAGTCACACATAGTACAAGGCTTCGATTATGTTTTACTAATAGATCATTTCATAATGATGTCAATTGACAGCTATATTCACTGGAGGGCAAACATTTGTTTGTTTACGCATAACCTTATGAGTAAACTGTCATTTTCTAAAGGTAGTGACTACTGCTCCAGCCGACGGCCCCCTGAAATTTTCTTCGAACACTGTCGGGCATGCGCATTACAGAATGTCAACACAATTTACATTTTGGGGGTGTAAAAAAAACCTAAAGCTGAGAGAACGCATTTTTGAAATAGACCATTTAGTTGTCCTTGCACCAGACACACTCATTTTTTGGAAAAAATATGTAAAAATAAGCAAAATATATGAAACCCCTACGGGATCAGAACTCGTCTAGCCGTAGGAGAACAAAATGGCAGTTCTGTACGATACCCTCAGACCCACCAAAACCGTTAAGAGTTACTAGCCGATAACGATATACTTAAACGTCATTTTACCGACCGTACTGGAACAAAATTTCAGGGACCATCAGCCGGAGCAGTAGTCGCTCCCTTTTCCAAAACTTAAATAATTAATATGCCACTGTTTTGTTATGGGGTGCGGAATGAGAGGTGAAAGGGATTTGGTAAGATTTTTTAAAATTCCTGCTGTACTAAATCATCGTGGAGAGTACTTAAACAAATTGTCAAATAGAAGACGCGAAAAGTAAGTAAAAGCCTTAAAAAGGAGTTTTGAGCGAAAGCCAATTAAGAAATTGGCGAGTATGTTCTAGACATTTCATTTCTGGTAATAAAAACTTAATTTTTTACTTCCCAAATAAAATATGAAAAAATGTGTGCCCTCCAACAACAAATGGCGACCTAACAAAATCAGGCATTCTATAACAGTCTATTACTAAATCTAAAAAAGTTATGTTAGAACTACAGGTGTAATTAAAACTGCAATCACGATACATTTAGTGCCGCTGTAATGTTCAGATGCAACCAAAACCACTCTGAAACGAATTACCGAATCAAAGTAACAATAATGAGTGTAACCTGCTGCGATCTGAATTCGGAAAATAAATTGCCAAACTGCTAAATCGCATTTTCAAAATGACGGATTACTTAACCTTCAGTCAAGAGTGGTACTACTGGATCTCCTTATACTATGCTTAAATGGTTTGAACGTTTTTGTAGAAAAACATGCACCCTCTTCCTTCAAAAGATTAGCTCATCTTTGATGGGGAATTAGGTATAGGGTTACAGAAGTTTTTCTTCATATTTTTAGTTAAGGAACCTGTCTTTACAGTTCCATGGTCGATTTCTGGAAGACTTGTATACATATTTATATGTTAATAGGTGGTTGTCGTTGAAGGACCAGTAGCTGCCGGAAAGTCAAAGTTTGCCGAACAGTTAGCAGAAGAACTAGACATGTTGTACTTGCCAGAAGCAAATTTAGATATGGAGTACATTAATGATCGTGGTTATGATTTAAGACAGTTGGACGAACAGTTGCCAGAATCATGTAGAAGCTTTGATGTTAATAATTTTTTAGTGAATCCCAAACATCGTCTGACAGCAACTTTTCAACTGAAACAATACATTATTAAGTAAGTTCAAATAATTTGCAAATTCCAAAACTTCCTAACGTACAACTTGCAGATATTCACAATATATAGATGCATTAGCTCATGTGTTAAGTACAGGGCAGGGTGTAGTTTTGGATCGATGTGTTTATTCTGATTTTGTGTTTTTAGAAGCCATGTATAACCAAGGCTACGTATCTAAAGGAGGTAAGTTCGTGTTTGTAGTGTTACGTACGAGATACCCAAGTCCACTCAATAAGCTTTATCATTAATGTTAGCATTTCATTTATTAATTGTTTATTATTATTGTTTATTTTGACATGTAGGTAGAGTACAGTATTTCTGAACAGTTCTTTACTCAGTTCTCACACTTTGAAGATTATATTTTGACATATAGCTAGGTTACAGTACAGTATTTCTGAACAGTTCTTTACTCAGTTCTCAGACTCATTTTTCAAAAATGACAAACTAATCTTCTAATATATAAAAATCTCGTGTCACGGTGTTTGTGGTCGCACTCCTCCGAAACGGCTCGACCGATTTTTATGAAATTTTTTTGTACATTTGGTAGGTATGAGAATAGGTCGTAAAGTATTTTTCACCCTCCTACCCCCACCCCCCCATTTTTTAATCGCGATTTTAGTATTTCTGTATGAACAATATCCAAATAATTTAACCGTCGTTCATTGACGTGAAGTGTCGCGTCACTTTGACATTTCACAATTGGACCCGGTAGGTGGCGCTGCAATCGGGTTCTAGGATTTTTTTTTAACGGCTGGACCGATTTTGATGAAATTTTTTGTGTGTTGGAGTGGGTCCCTGGATGGTTTACATTCACAATTGGACCCGGTAGGTGGCGCTGCAATCGGGTTCTAGGAGTTTTTTTGAACGGCTGGACCAATTTTGATGAAATTTTTTGTGTTTGTTGGAGTGGGTCCCTGGATGGTTTACATTCACAATTGGATCCAATAGGTGGCGCTGCAATCGGGTTCTAGGATTTTTTTACGAAATTTTTTTTAATGTCCGGCAGGACAACGTCTGCCGGGCCCGCTAGTTATTTATAAAAGAACACTTTAACACCAATGTCATTCCTATCTGTCAGAAGTTATGCGATAATGCAGTTTCTTCATATACACCATACATTTTGACGTAATAATGCAGTACAAAAGTTTCAATTTTTTGTTCTATGAAAAAGTTATCTTTATAAACATGTCTGCTTGTTCTGAAACATTGAAATATGACATGATTTTTCAGTTTTACTTCAAAAATAATCCAAGAAATGTAAAAATTGTCAAGTGTAATCTATACTATACGCTGTTTACTCAACAGATGCAGTAAATGACATTTGTGGGAGTGACTTGATTGCACAGTAGAGGTTGCGCAAAAACCAGCTTCATACGCTGCAAATTAGAAGGTGTTGGGGAATTAAAAAATATGTACCTCGTTTAAAACTGTTGAAGAACTTAAACAATAATGAATGTTAAGAAAATTTCAAAAATTTGAAATAAAAAACTTTTATAATAATTTGTTCGAAAAATTTTATAAGGTATATACTTTAATAACGAAACAACACATATCTGTCAAAAATTCAGTTATTTATACGTATATGTATATTACTTGCCGCTTTTGCAGTAAATGCGACGTTTTCTGTGCCAGGGTTTTGGTCAGCATAAACTTTATAAATATGTATTTTTGTTCCATGTCTTCAACTGAAAAACACCTATGGCTGGCAGCCGGCAGCTTTTTGAGGGAGAAAGTAATTCTTGCTTATCCAAAATCAGTTAAGACACAGCTATTCGTATTTCCTAATGTATTTACAAAATCCAATGAACTAATCAATTCAAGTATTGAAAAATACTATATTATAAACTGAATGGACATAACAGTAAATTCAGTGACAGCATCAAAATGACAGATCAGCTAATCAGTTTAGTTCAGTCAAATTATTATCTAGGAGTAAAGTGTGTAAAATCGATCTACCAATAGTAATTTTCTATTCAAATTTAGCGCTCATTTGTGGGAGGAGTTTTTACTGCATCTGTTGGATAAACAGCATATATCATTATATCCGTTCAAATAAAAAAGTCATAAAGGAAAAAGTTGTTTAGAACGACGAGGAACATTGAAATATAAAGTTCGGATTTTTCGAAGACATTAATATTTTGAGCGATTTTGGGAATATTTCATAATCAGGGTTCTAAAATATTATGATATTTATATAAATATCAAAATATCCGATATACCAGACATATTACAACATTTTGATATTTATTTTATATTCAAGAACTGGAATGCACCATTCTTTTGTAATGGAATAACATTCACCAAGAAACCACCCAGAATTTGATGGGAAGTTTACCAAGATGTATGCAGGCAGTTATTAGAGCTAGAGGTGGTGCCACACGTTAGATTATTGTAAAATCCAGTTCTCGTTTCTTTGTCGCTATTGAACATTGAAAGCTTAACTTGTTATGTATTAAAAAAAAAAAAATGTTAGCCAAAAGTAATGCACTGCAGCAATTTTGTCTAATTATTATACCTCTCCCTAAGTCACTACATAACTATGGCGAACTATAATATTGCAACAATATAAAAATATAGGAGGTTGTTGTGTTAGCGCATTAATATTGATCAGGAGTTTATATATTATCATTGAAAAATACTTCTTAAAAGCACCTTGCATCAATAATGTAAAAGTATTGCAGAAATACTACTTTTCGGTAAATAACAGAAAAATCTAACGGAATAATTAACATTTCCTGTTGCTTTTCCAATTATAAATCTTTAAAGTATTCACCCAAAACATTTAGAATTTTAAAATTAAATCTTGGTATGTGAAATTTTGAAAATATTACAAGAATTTGAAAAAGAAAAAAATTTAGCATCTTTCCAGAAAATGGTGAACGACCCCATTTCGAAAAACTGTATTTTCTAACTGACCAAAAATCTCTCGGTGTATCTGACGAAGGCTAAATAGGTTTTTCAAACGAGCACGAATTAATGCGTAAAAAGTTGAAAATTGAAAATTCTTCCCATTTGATGCCGACTTTTTGGCGGTCACTGTATATTAATCCGATAGGTTGAAAAATCACCTAAGTCATTATAATATCAAGCCGACCATTATATCCTTTAAATATATCATGATATATATCACACAATAAACACCTGGTAAAAAGTTGACGTTTTGACCCTGTTTAGGGTCTTTGTAAAGATTCCAATTTCTTTCGATATACCTACTTTTTGATACTACAACCAATACATTTTTAGCACGCTCAGCGTACTACGATTTACGAAGAAATACTATCAATGAATTGCTTCGACCGCATTTGGTGATTTATCTGGATGTCCCCATCAACCGAATTTTACAGAACATCAAGAAACGTGCAATTCCCTATGAAAAGAATTCTAAAGTGCTTACTAAAGAATATTTGGCAGCTATGGAAAAAAAATACAAGCATGACTATCTTAAAGAGATAAGGTAATACATATGAGAGAATAAAAGGCATATACAAACTGCGCTGACGTTTTGTGTTAACACTTGTCGTCAGACCCTAATACAGCACATTGCTCACCTTGTTGTGTTGCATCAGTAGTCTTTAGATGGCAATTGTGTGATTGAATCATAGTGCTTTTCTTTGTATGAACTTCATAAAAATCTTAGTTTCTTTCTTACTTCACCCCAACATGTAGTCATATATTGGTCCTTATATTGTTTATTGTACGGGGTGCACAAATGATCGTATTCTCAAACACATTCTATTAATTTTTTTCAGCCATGAAGTTAAAAGGGTGCAAAAAGAAGCTTCTGATGCTTTCACACAACTGACAAAAATGGACAAAAATGTGGGCGTATTGAGTTTTGTCAGATGCATGTTGAGTCGTGTTGAGGTCTGACTGAGGACTTCAATAAAAATACATTGTTTAGTTTTTCTTTTAACGCGTCATAATACGCATTATGTGTGTCAATAGGAAATGTCAGCACAGTCTGTAGGTGTCTTTAGCGACTCTAGTATTCTGGATTTTCTTATAGCAAACATGCCGAACTCTTGGTATACGACTGGTCAGAGGAAGGCGAAGTAGAAATTGTTGTTGAGGATATAGAACGTATTGATTTTACAAGAACGGGGAGTTATTCTGATCCAAGATTGAGAGATTGGGATTTCAGTTTGGAAGAGGAATGGGGAATTGAAAGGCACAAGTAAGAATTCTTTCTGATAAGTTTTATGGTGGATTCATGCATCAATTTATTTTATTTTACTATATAATATAATGATTTATAATGGAACAAAAGAGTCGTTCATGCATGAATTATTAAAGCATGCATTTAATTTTGACATTTACGTTAAGCAAGTTAAAAATTGAAACTTTCATAGCTTAAAACAATTCCCCACTTAGGGCAGATTGCTCATTTTCTTTGACATCACAGTTTTTAGTCTCCAGGAGTGTGTATTCTTGTTTTTGCTAAACTGTTGGGGATATTGAGAAAAAATTGAAAGAAAATTCACTTTCTTGGTAATTTGTTAGCCTGGTGTATTTTGCTTGTCACTATGATATTCTGTAGTGACAGAAGTGTAATTCTTAGGTTTGGCAGCGAAAACTAATAAGTTGGTTAACTATTATTATGTACGTTAATTATAATTAATTAAATAAATAAATCATTTATTATAGCAAAGCTAGTTAATACAAACAATAACACAATATAATCCCAATCACCTTTCAGACAAAAGATCTCTTTTCACATTTAACTTAAACTTAACAACAGACAGCAACTTATAACTATGCGGCAACTTATTATACTCTATAATGCCCTTATAAAAAACATCCTTCATATATCTACTGTACCGCACCCTATCTACCTTATAATTGTCACCCGATCTTAAAACATAATCCATTAATTCCCCACGCCTCACTAAGCTCCCTTCAAAATATTCTGGTGCCTCCCCCAGAGCTATTTTATGTATAAATACTAAACACTGTAGTTTAATGTTATCCCTCACACTCAGCCACCCCAGAACATCCAACATGTAACTTACAGATGTAAACCTACTGCACTGCAACAAAATCCTCATAGCCTTACTTTGTAGTGCTTGCAACCTATCCAATTCTTTTTCATTACAAGTCATCAACACAGTACAACAATAATCAAAATGTGGCCTAACAATAAAGTTATATATCAAACAACCACTTGATAAAGATAAATCTGCCCTCAATCTGGCCAAAAAACCGAGTTTCGTTCCTACTTTTTTACATAGATCTTCAACATGACAAATAAAATTCAATTTTTTATCCAGAGCAACCCCCAAATACTTCATACTATCCACCACACTCACAATTTCTTTGCTAACCAATATAGGATCAACTGTAATATTTAATCTTCTCTCCGAAGCCACCACCATACACTTTGTCTTAGATACATTTAACTTAAGTCTGTTTATACACATCCACTCGTATAATAATGTCAACTCCCTATTCATCAACTGACAAGCTACCTGTGGGTCCTCGTGGGCAACACAGATCAATGTATCATCGGCAAAAAGGTTCACAAAGGATTCCCTAAGCCACAATTGAACATCGTTTGCATACAATAAAAATAACAACGGCCCCAGAACACTACCTTGAGGGACTCCTACATTACATGCTAACTCCGATGACACACAATTTTCCATCCTGCACCTATGCTTCCTGTCGCTCAAATAAGTACGGAACCATAACAACACTCTACCAGTAAATCCCAGAAATTGCAGTTTCTCAATTAATATGGCATGGTCCACAGTTTCGAAGGCCCGTCTTAAATCAACAAATGCACACATAATCACTTTACCGTCTGCCACATTGTTACGTAAGTATTTCAGCACCAACTGTAAAGAGGTTTCGCAAGAATGCTTCTCTCTGAATCCCGACTGATTTCTATAAAGCAAATTATTTCTAACAATGTATTCCCTGACCTGCTGATTAACCAAAATTTCAAGCACCTTCTCAACCACAGGCAAAAGATTGACCGGTCTGTATTCATTCGGGTTTGAAGTTCCTTTAACTTTCTCTATCAGTATAATTGTACTAACTTTCATTTCTCCTGCCACTGATCCAGTCTGTAGGGAGGTATTTACACAGTGCAGCAACGGATATCCATTGGAATCGAAAAGATCCTTCAAAAGTCTCACTGTCAATATACTGTCGCCACTACTTTTTGGCTTCAACCCCACCACAACTTTCCTTAACTGATTAAAGGATATCACCTCAAAAGTATCAAACCTAGAAGCCACACTCGGCAATGCATCAATTTTCCAGCTTCCATTATTAACCTCAATTGAGTTAACAATCTCCCGTAAACTGTTATTGAAGAAAACATTCAAGTTTTGCGATACCGAATTTCTTGGGCTATAAAGAGCAGGGTCCTCAAACAAAATCGTTCGTCTTTTCTTTTCCTGAACTTTCCCCAGCTTTGTTCTCAGAACCTTCCACAATTCCCTACTATTTTTCTTATTATTATCAATCTCTTCATAAAAATAATTTTTGCGAGCTTCTCTTATATCAGTCACTATGTTCCTAAGCACTTTATAATCATCCCAGTGTTCTCGTTCACCTGTAGTTCTAGCTCTCTTGTAACTCAAGTCTCGCTCTTTCTGCATCTTTTTTATTTCATTATTAAACTATCTATTTTTACATTGCTTAGTCTTAACTAGGCCTGCGACTTTTTTCGATATATCGATATTGATATCGATATATCGAATAACGATACCGGAATGTCGATATATCGAATTATCGATATTTCGATATATCGATATTTTTATGTCGATATATCGATATTTTGATATTTCGATATTTAGATATATCGATATTTCGATATATCGATATTTAGAAATATCGATATTTCGATATATCGATATATCGATATATCGATATATCGATTTAGCGCGGTGTCGACGTTTTACAATGATTTTAATAACTTCTGGTACCGGAAACCGTTGAGCCTACGTCGAGTTTTTCCAAGTAAAGTTTGCAACAGTAAAACCTAAAACATCGTTGCAATGTGAAAGTGACTGAAATTACATTAATTTTATGCCGCATGTAGGATACAATTTCAATCCTTTAACTATGTCCTAACTTGAAGCATACTTGAAGAATAGCTGAATAATTCTTTAGATAGAAGCGTTGTTTTGAAACTAAATTCAAGAGGTATAACCTCCAGTATCAGTATCAGTTCATTGTGTCTCTATGTACTATTAACAGCAAAAGTGGTCTTCCACTTTCCGGTTCAATTCCGCTTAAAATGCCATAACCAATTACGTTCTGAGGTAAAAAAAACCTTAGCAACTGCCCGCCAATTAAAGTTTTGAAGGCGGATCTAAACAATTTTATTTGAATGACAACAAATGTGTTAGCCTTGCACTAGTAAACAAAGGGCATTCATCAAAGTATCGAGATCGGATAACGAAAAATCACATCGTCTATGGGGAGCGGGGCTGACGAAAACAACAACGTCCGGCACAAACGATTCACATGGCAAACTGGAACTAACACCACTTTTGCTGATAATAGTACATACGAATAGCGAACAAGGTTTGCTTAGAATAAATAGATCAGATCAAACATTATTTTGCTGTAAATGTACAGGACAGCCACCTGGTATGGTACTCGAACTTGCCCGAACATTGTTGGAACTATCCAGTATTATTAGAATCTCATAAATAATTAATGAAGTCGGTATATAAGTATGTTTCGTTCTTAATATATAGAGCTGTACCGCACTGACGAATCCTAAAAAGGACGAAACCAGTTGTCTTTGGTTACCCTGGTCATTCAGAACGAAACAATGTTTTGTCTTATTTTTGGTTATATGACTACAATAAAAAATCGTAGCCATTTTTCAAACTAAGGGGCCTCTTTTCAAGTATTGCTGGCGGAGTGGGGAGGCCCCAAATTCTAATCACGCCACTGAATTCAATATTGTTTGTGACCTGAAGTTTTCGCTTTGTCTTATTATCCTTCAACATGCAGCCAAGCCTTCAGGTGACAATAAAAATTACTCCCACCCTAAAATTTGTCTTATTTTGGAGAAGAATTAATGGACTACTTACATCAAAATGGAAAGTGTGACAATTACAGGCAGGAGTAAGACGTTTCATAATGAGCACTGAATATTTCTTTCTGATTGATAGAGGCAGTGGCGGACATATTGGGTCTCCCTACTGGGTAGGGGTAAATACATATTCTAAAACAGAAATTAATAGCTTCTTCCATAATGCATGCGGTCGTGTGGGAACCTAGCAACTCTGCCTAATTTTTGATATTATTCGTCTTACGTTTAGTAACAAGCACCAACTTTTACGTTGGACAGTTTTCTAAGAAATCAATATAAGAGTTTTCCTCCTGTTGCACACTTTTTTGGACACGCACTGTATAAGTATCTATCAAAATATCGATATTTCGATATTTCGATATGCCGATATGTCGATATAACGATATGTCGATATTTCGATATATCGATATATCCATATATCGATATATCGATATTTCGATATTTCGATATTTCGATATAACGATATATCGATATTTCGATATATCGATATATATCGATATCTTTTTGATATCGATATTCGATATCAAATTTTCAATATCGCGCAGGCCTAGTCTTAACTTTACGTACAGGAGCATATCTGTTTATAGTTTCATTCACATTATGCATAAATGAATCATAGATGTCATCAATCTTTGTAGAATGGTAAAGCTAGTTTTTCCCTAATAGTTCAACATTGATTTCAAACAGTTTCTCCGCAGTCACCCTCCTAACATATTTAAACCCACTTTCAACTTCATCTTCCACATCCGACCCTCTCATCGCAAGTGTTACCACCATGTGGTCGGTGATCATAGGAACATCCATCGACACATACTTAAAATAATATGAGTTAGTCCAAGCCTGATCAATCAAGGTACTCGAGTCTTTTGTAACCCGTGTAGGTTGTTCCACTATCTGCTTTAGCCCCGCTGCAAGCAGCCTTGTTTTGAGTTCCCTATCGAAATATTTTTCCCCTAACCAATCCAAATTAAAATCTCCAAGTAAAAGTATTTCATTATTCATCACCTCATCACTGTTTAAAAGGTCATCAAGAAACTGCAGAAATGGCCTGTCTTCTCCCGAATGGTAAATAGACACTAACACGACGTATTTGTGATGGAGTTTTACTAGCAACTGTATCGCCCAGAAACTATAATCTAGCTTATGCGTACCCATCAAAACGACCGAGATGCAGTTTTTTACGTAAACCAACGTTCCACCCGTACGTCTGTTAATACTATCACAACGATACAGTACATAACCCTGTATATTCAGTTCATGATCCATCATATCACTGGTTGTCCTAGACTCAGTCAAACACAACACCGCAGGCTGAAAATCCAACGTTAACTGATGAACTTCATCTATATGTTTCAGAAAACTGCGGCAATTTAATAGCATGATCAAGTCTGATGGTTTCGTAGTCCTCTCCCTATCAACTGAAAATTTTACCAACACTTCCACCATAATCTATTGTGTTTTGATTCACCCTCACTTTCCTAATGTACATCGGGCATTTTGAATCCCAAGCAGAATGATTGCACTCTACACTAAGCTTTAAATCCGCTGCTACGGTAAGACAGTTTACGCACTTTTGTTCTTTTGAATTACATGCTTTTACCTCATGCTTACCCGCACACTTTGGGCATGACAGTTCTTTTGTACAAGACTTGTCTTTGTGGTTGTAACCATTACGCTTGTAACAACGGTGCACATCAAAGGCTTCGTACACACTGCACCTATCCCATCCTATATTTAACTTTTCCTCTTTCATTATCCCATAAAACAGTTCACCATCTACTTCTGCCTTAGCATAAAAAAATAGAGCCCCACTTATTTTGTTTCTCACCGATTTGCACTATTTCGATATGGCTGTCTTCCCTAACAATTTCATTTTGCAACCTTATCTTTTTTATGATATCAATTGAATCCAATCTCTCAGCCATTCCAATAATTTTGATTTTTGGCAGCCTCTTGTTTGGTATCCTTACATCATATTGCTTGCTCAAATTTTCCACCACTTTATCCATAAGCCTCCTCGAGTTCTCCTGTCCGCCGCATTCCACTACAACTCCTCCCCTACTAACATTTTTCACCCCCAATATAGACACATCTGATGGACCAATACTTGATTTTAACACCTTCCTAGTCACCTCACACTTTTGGGATTCTTCCCTTGGTCTAATAATAACAGTAACAGCCTCCTTATTACATTTAACAGCTTCACTGTAACTATAATCAGTTTTTCTCTCTTTGTTTTCTACAGACTGACGTTTCTCTGTTTCTTTCAATAACCTATTTACATCCTCGAGCAATTTAATTTTATCCTTCAATGTACTTATTAATTCCTCTTTCACTGCCACACAATCTTTCAGTAATTTAATTTCGTTCCTATTTTCAGAGTTAACCTCACTTTCGTTATCAGAACAACATTGCACAAATTTATCGTTTCCTGCTGTTTTAACGCCCTTACAACGAAATATACAGCTAATATGATATACCGCCTCACATTTCCTGTAAGTCACCAGCTTTTTTGATACAGATCTACTACAATATCCACAAATACCACTTTGGTTATCAGAATCATCTTCACAATCATCTGACGCCATCATTAAAGTTACATGAATGATTGTGTTGAAAAACATTACATATTTCATCTTTTCTTAGCGTAAAATATAAAATTAATTGATGCATAAACCCAGCGTTATCCGTTATTCCTGAGTGTAATTTAGCTAATTCAGCTAATTTAACTCTATACAGGATTTCGAAAGTAAACCGGCATACGTCAATCGCAGGTACAAAATTCAATGCAGATTAAAAAATATGTTTAATGAATTAGTGTCCTATTTGCTCTCGTGCTTTACACAATAATACATTAAATAAAATATAATTTACAATTTTGGTACTGAGTGCTCGTCTGCTCTGTTAGACAGACCAAACTTAACCTCTGCTCCGCTAACATTCCTCAGCAGTTTCCTCTCGCACGCCCCGCGCTGCAGGGGAACTGAATACTGGGTGTATTTCAGTAGTAACACTGAGGAACCAAGAATATACTATTAACTATATTCCGATTCGCTACACAGGGTGGATTTGGTCAGATACATATACGTAATGTGCCTGGTATTAGAGACTGTTGGCGTTATACATAATATTTTGCAACATATTTTACATTTTTTCCAATCAGTAATATGTGAACATGCATGCTCTATATCTTACATATTTTTGTTACATTTATTTGTTGCCTAATAGATACACACGCACTTTGGTTTTAAATTGTTTGTAATTATTGCACTTACAAATGCCTTTGTGTAATGTATTGTAGTCCCTTATAGCTTTATTCTCATTCAAACCGCTTTTTGTTCTTACTGTCTCCATGTGTACATTACTTTCTGTTCTTGTATGATGGTTATGTACGTCGTCACTGTTTTTATTATGTCTATTATTTTTTATTGTAGTAAAAATACTTCTGTGAACAAACGTTGTTATGCATAAATACTAAACCATCCGACTGTAATTTATTTAATATTTATTCGTTATGAAATAGGTATAACGTAACATAAATTCGATGAAAAATATCTTTTCCACCATAATTTGAAAAAGTTATGACCAGGGGGGTTTCACTGTTATGCACGACCTTGAACTATGTTAGATTCTGTTTCTGTAAACCGCTTTAGATGGCACTACGACTCTGACATTTGCCGTCGAAACTCTGTATTACCGATTCCGTCAAATTTTAATCCAAGGCATGCGCTTTGTTATTATTTCTGTCGCAGCCGGCATCGTCAGACAAAATGGAAAATTTAAAATTTGTGCGTTATTTTAGATATTCCATGGTTACGTTCACAGAACATCTAAATATGGTTGTACGTTTTCTCGATACGCAATAATATTGAATCAGAAATAGGTACACAACAAAGAAATAATAATTATGCACAAAAAAGCAGCAGGCCGGTACGTATTTTGATTTCCGTCAGTAGGTACTTCTATGACATTTCTGCGAATGACGAGTTTTTCCTCGGACATCGAAATAGCAGCAATGCGGCTGTGAAATGTCTTCCTTCAACGTCTCCCGGTGTTGAGATTAATATAAGTACTAAATTATGCAAATTTCTTAATTAACGTTTACAAGTAAGTTCCATTTGATTTTGGTATTAATTTGCGTGCTCTAAAGTATGCCTATTTGTCGTTCTTTAGGGTTGTTTATGTTTCTACTTGCAATGTAAAATGCTGATTAAATAAAATTGATGCCTACATATAAGCATGCATAGTCTGTTTTCTTTAATTTAGCTGGATTTTTAATATTAATAAAAATAAAGTATAAATTTCAATTCTATCTACGCACGCTTGTTCGCAGTTGGTTCTTGTAAACAGCTAGAGATGGCGCTAAACGCAGTTCCAATTTTTAGCATTAAGCTGCGCGTTCTTATTTGGATGTTCTGTGGTTATGACTTAAGATTTTATTTCAATCTTTCAATGCACTTTTGCATGGCTATCACTATTTCTCAGCAGTAATATCACAAGAGAGTGAGAATAACTTTAAAATAATTCGACAGATTTTCGAAAACTTGTCGCCAGGCTATTGCCGACATAAACTAGACACTATATAGACGTTTAACGCAAATGCAATGACGTTTAAACGAAAAGTAATTCAACTTACAAACTAGAGATGCCAGTGTATACTCTTTGCATTTAATCGAGTCGCCGCTGGGTGGCACATAAAACACAAAAATGTCAAATTATTGTCAAATTGTCCACTAGCTGCTCACTCGATCTGAAAATTGAGCACACTGTTCTAAAATAAAAAAGCATGCGGGGTATGTATTTGTGCCGTAGTATGGCAACATAACAAACAACAAACACAAAATTTAATGTCAAACGTCTAAAATTATTAAAAAAATGGCACAAATAATTATACAACTTTGAATTTAAATTGTAGTTTGATCAGGCGTTAAAGTTATTTTCTTACATTCTTCTTGGATAAGTTCTTTAACATATAAGGTGACAGATTTGGATACTACCCTTTGCGTTTTGTGCATGTTTCATAAAATTATCTTGGGACTTATTTTTAACATGCATTGTGCATTGGATTCTTCACAGTGGCGAATTAATTTATCAAGGAAGGGTCTTTGTGGATAAGTGTGTTGTGGATAGTAAATACTACCCTATTTTACCAATATTATGTGAGTAATTTTTTATTTAATAATAATATAATATAAATTTTAAAGTATTTTTATAGTTGTTAGTGCCAATTTCTTAATAATATTTTGTTATTTTCGTGAAATATTGGCAAATAAAAGGAATTGTATAATATTTAATCGACGTTTCGACTCCGTATAAAGAAATTTTATTAACAAAATTATAAAAAACAGACTTTATCAATTTTATAATAACAATATTAATAAAAAAAAGGAAAAAGAACCAAAAAATTACATTTCCTTACCCTATATAAAAGATATTTCACATAACATTAATAATCTATTATTAAAACATAATTTTGTAATTGCCCACAAAAAATATAACAATCTGCAATTTTTATACTCTAGTCTAAAAACTCCAATCCCAAAATTAATGAAAACTCACACCGTATACAAAATTAACTGTAATAACTAACAAAACATATATTGGACAAACCAAAAATCATCTTGAAACTAGGTTAAAACACTCGGTTAAAACAGCATACATACCAAAATAGCAATTCAGCTATCAGTAAACATATGAAAGAAACTAAACATAACTTCAACTTTAATAATACAACTATTCTGGAACAAGAAAAAAATTTAAAAGCTAGACTCTTCTTAGAAATGATACACATCAGAAAAGATAAAAATTCATTGAATGACAGATCTGACATCCAAAATCTAAGTCAAATTTACAGTGACATAATAACCTAAATCTGTTCTCTACCACTTGATCTAATTTAATACATGTACATTTTATATTGTTATAAAAATCAAATTTGCTATGTATAATTCCTATTTCTAGCATAGTTACCATTTATTTACATTTTTATTAAGAAAAAACATGTCATTTTTAATACTTATTCAATAAAATCTTGACAAAGACTCCTAACGGAGTCGAAACGTCGATTAAATATTATACAATTCCTTTTATTTGCCAATATTTCACGAAAATAACAAAATATAAATTTTAAAATTCTTGTATATCCATTATATTATTGATGTATCTGATTCTGTTTAATCATCGCCTCCTTCACACAATAAAATATGTCACACATCATTTGTTACATTTTTTAAAACGATTTTAAACGTCAAAAGTAAGTAAACTTCAAAAGAGAAATATTCAAAATTCCCGTTTTCCGCCCCTAATTCTACTTCCAAAAATCAGAGGCTCTGTTAGCAGTTCTAAAATAATATATGTGCGTTGTCTATCTGTAGTGTTTAATTTGTGATTGCTGAATGGCGACAAGTTTGAGTAGAATGTGGAGAATTATTTTCCAAGTTATTCTTACTCTCGTGTGGTATTCAAAAGATCATTTTTTCACGTTCAAATAAGAAACACAACTTTTCAATATTATTCTTTTATTGTAACAATTTGTGATTAAAACATATGACATAATGTCAAAACCAGAAAACAAACCGTGTATCAACAAAAACAACAAACTAAAAACAATCTTGCTAGGAGAAGTTAAGTAAATTATCCCCACTATAATAATGATTTAATTGAACAGAATTAAACACGTGATCAAAAATACTGTTAAATGATTGGAAAATAGAAACGTCAAAAAATAATCAACTAAATTTTTTAGAAATTAATAATTATACACTCTGTCCAAGATAACGAGTGCCAGTATGGGGATATAGGAAATTACAAGAGATACAGATTTGGTTAAATGAGAAAAAACTGCATATTTAAAGGACTAAACAAAATGACGCCTAGAAATCTTTGATTTGAATTTTCGTTTTTGAGTTAGGTATTTTGAAAAAACTGAATTTTCCGATTCTTTTATTTAATTTTTTCTGGCGTTAATATCAAAGATAGAGCGAAACTAACAAAATGGAAGGCCTGTTGCAGCTCTTCCTGCTGCTCGAATTTTTCTGGAGTTTCTTACTTTCTCTTCCTCTTGAGGTATTCCATTAATGTTGAAGTGCTTTGTGTCCTCTGTTTCAGTTTTATCTTAAACTTCTTCTCCATGCACTCTTTACTTATCGTTCCGCTTCACACCCGAGCCGACTCCTCGGAAGTGTGTCGTTCTACATTTTACCGCTCTTCCGGCCACACCGCCGATGCTGTTTGAACGGTCAACACTGCAGAACTGCTGATAGTGACAGTCCTCCCAGAGCTAATATCGCTCTGCTCCAATCAGCTGGTTTCGATTTCTCTTTTATATTCTTCTGTTGTTATTCCCATTAGCCTTCCACTGATTATAATTTCTCTGCAGCGCCAACCGTTTATTTTTGTTTCACCCACTTTCCATTTCGATTCAATGTTCATACAACTACTTATTTTAAGATATTCGGGACCACTCACAAACTATCACCTGTCATCTGCCAAAAACTATCTGTCGTCCTGACGCTGATTTGTACATACCTTGAATAAATAAATAAATCAAAACTTTATTTAACAGAACTAATATACAGGGTGATTGGGTAGGATCCCTCAATATTAGGAGACCAAAATGGACAAAAAAAGCCTAATAATCACATGGTAAAATATTAACCATTACCGAGATATTATTGAAAATAGTCTTTACCTAAGTGAATTAATCATATCACCGTTGATGCTGGATCAGGCCTTGTAGTTATCAGTTACTATTTTATTTTCAGTAGGCCATGCGAACAAAATAATACTCATACTACTTGTAATTATTGTCACCTCGAGTGTCACTTTTATTTTGACTTGTTAGTTCGCTTAGTTTGTATTATAAATTTACAATGCCTGCCACATTTACGCATCGAGAATATACTGGTATGATATTTGTTTATGGTTATTGCCATGGTAGCGCTAATTGTGCAGTTGCTAAATATCAACGTCGCTTTCCCAACAGAAGAGTGCCAGATAGAAATGTATTCCAGACGGTCTTCAACAATGCATGTGAAACTGAAATGCTTCCTAGTGCAAGAATTGTATCAAAGAGGCAAATGTGGCAGGCATTGTAAGCTAAGCGAACTCACGAGTCAAAATAACTGTCACAATTACAAGTAGTACGAGTATTCTTTTGTTCGCATGACCTGCTGAAAATAAAATAGCGACTGATAACAACTGCAAGGCCTGAATCGGCATCAATGGTGTGTCATAATATTAATTCCCTTGGATAAAGACTATTTTCAATAATATCTCAGTAATGGCTGATATTTGACCATGTGTTTATTAGGATTTTTTTATTTGCTTGTCCCCTAAACACGTTCTCCAAATATTGGGGGATCATCCCCAATCACCCTGTATAGCTATTTGGTTAAGAATGATTATCTGTACTATAACTATTTCTTCACTGACTGTAAAAAGTTAAATGTTAATAATAGTAAATTGTTAACAGATATGCTGATCAAAAAGTTAGCCTAATGGCTTATGTGAATATTCCACGGTTTGATGTACCTGAGTTGGTAATAAGCGCCGATGATTTTGACCAGTACGAGAAGGTCTTGGAGACTGTAAGTAAATTGTACATAGACAACATTTTTCTTGAAGTTTATTGTTAATTTTATTTTAGGCTCCTGGAGAAAAGTTTGAACAAGGATTTGATCCCACTATGGGCGACACTGGTTATTTTTTTAAAACTGGAAAGAAAAATCGTGGTACGCTTCCTCTAAGGGAAAGAAGGTTTGTATATTTTTGTGTGTACATTGATATATTAAAATGTCCCCGTTTTTCTTTTTCAGAATTCCAATGCAGTAAATTTTCTTTACATATTTATTTGAAATTTGTTCGTTGTAATTGTATTGTAAATATAAAAAGTAATTAACAGAAATGAGTATTTTCCCATTTTACTAGTATAAAAGATATACCAAAAAGAATGGTGCATACATAACGCTGTTAAAAATGACAGATGTCTATAAAGTTATGGTCAGCACACTGGTACTATCAAATTCTATAGAAATTATAAAATCTTTCAACTTAGTCATAGTTGAAAAAGTATTTCTTCGACACTCGCCTATCACCTTCCAGCAACGAGAGGGCCAAGCAGAATGAAGCATTAGTGAAACAAAGTTATATTAAAAAGTTCTTAATTTAGCCTTGGCATATTGAAATGCACCATGTGTATAGTGTATTCCAGAGCAGGTAAGCAGGCTCATTGCATTGTATTTGTATTTTAACATTCTAACCACTGGCCCAGTACATCTCCCAATACTAAAATGGATAAGTGGCCTAAGTTACCACAGTTTACAAGCTGTAACTATTAATGCGAATTCTTTAACTTTTAAAAGTTCCGAAATAGATTACCATGTCTTGAGCACTTCAATTGAAATCAGTTATAAACTTAAGTTTTTTTGGCATTAATCGAATTGATTTCACATCATGGAATAGGTTACTCATTAACTCAAAACAGTGCGATTATGGCATATATTGCTGGGCAATTGGCGCACTTTTGCTTCTAATTATAAGTATTACGAAAGATACAAAGGAAATGCAGTGTTGCAAGGAATGTTATCGTGTTTAGAAGCAACCAAGGAAGAAAAACTGCAGTGCATGTAATTTTTAAATATATACACGTAATTCAATACTACGTGAATAATCTGTTAATATTCAACCTCAAAAAGTCCTACAAAATTATTTACTGGGTGAATACCCTAAGAACCTTGAATGTTCAACGTCTCCATCAAATATTAATCTCCCCCCACCATATTTCGTTTGGGTATATAATATACCCATAACTACACGATCAGCTTCAACACTCACAATGTCATCAGAGTTTCATCAATGTTTGGTATGCTATTGAACGCTTGGAAATTGGTAAATAGAGGAACGCACGAGGCCATTTTAGTCAGGAAAGAGCGTCTATATAGGATTTGTAGATTTAGAAAAAGCCTTCGACAACGTAAAATGGGGGAAGTGCTCAGAAAGGTAGGGATGAAATATAGGGACAGAAGAATAATACATAATCTCTACTAAGAGCAAAAGGCAGTTATAGAATTTGAGCAGGAACGAAGAGAAGTAGATATCCGGAAGGGAGTGAAACAGGAATGTGCATTGTCACCTCAAGTTTTCAACTTGTATATCGAAGATGCGATTAATATTGTTAAGGACAGAACAGCCTCAGGGATTAATGTACAGGGTCAAACTATTAACATGCTCAGATTTGCGGATGATGTAGTGCTGGCATCTAGCAAAGAAGAATTAGGAGCGGCTTTGAATGAAATGAAAACAGTTTTGACAGAGGGCTATGGCCCTACAGAAAGAAAATCAATAAAAAGAAAACCAAAATTTTGGTATGTAGAGGTCGTGAAAATAGAATTAAAACTGAAATACAAATAGGAAATGAGAAGATAGAGGAGGTCGCGGGTTTCTGCTATTTAGGAAGTAAAATAACTCGAGATGGTAGGAGCACTAAAGATATAAAACAAAGAATAGCGCAAGGTCGAGTTGCGTTTAACAAAAAGAAACAACTGTTATGTTCGGGAACGGTTAATGTAGAAACTCGGAAGAGACTCTTAAAGTCGTATGTATGGAGTACGGCACTATACGGGTGCGAAACTTGGACAATAGGAGAAGCGGATCGAAAGAGAGTAGAAGCGTTTGAAATGTGGTGCTATAGATGCATGATGAAGATACCGTGGATAGATAGGGTTAGCAATAGGGAAGTATTAGAAAGAGTTGGGGAAAAGCGAAAGGTATGAAAGACAATAAAGAGTAGGAGAGATAGGATGGTAGGACATCTTCTAAGATACGAAGGAATAGTTCGCGACATACTAGAGTCAGATATAGGAATAAAAAGAGGTAGGGGTAGGCCTAGATTAGATTACTGCTCTCAAATAGTTAGGGATGTAGGATGTTCTACGTTTAGGTTAGCTCAGGATAGAAAATGATGGAGGTACGTGTCTATGCGTCCAACCAGTCTTCGGATTGAAATCCTTATAATGATGAGTATTTTCACTTTTCGATCGCTTCCGGTTATACCAGAAGTTGAGTGTAACTTTCTTATTTTAAAGTGTCATCTTTTTTCTTGGAGTTTTGAATTTACAAGAAAAACTAAAGTAACTCCGTGTACCGAAAGTGACTAGTTTTCGAGTTATAAATTTTTTTTGTGAAAAAAAGTGTTAGGTGAAATAGAAGTGTTAGGTATCGATTTGTGTGTTGCGCTTACGTGTAAAAACTTGAAAAAGACTATTATTATATTGCATATATAAAGACAAAAAGATCGAAGTTAAAATAGGCAAATCTATATTCAACAGGAGAACCAATTCAAGTATTTGGGAGTAATTATAGACCATCTTCTAACATTCAAACCATGCTGATTATATTTTACAAAGATTAGTCAAAAAATAGGTGTATTAAATCGTATTAATCATAGCATAACTCGAAGCACCGCATTAAAAATATACAAAACAATAATTATAGTCATGCTGCATTTTGCATATTGTGCAATTGTTTTATATATGATGAACATGAAAGATATAGATCGACTACAAAAACTACAAAATAGGGCAATGAGGTCCCTGCTGAAATGTAATAAATATACACCTGCAAAAGAAATGCTAGAAACATTAAACTGGCTTAACATTAAACAATATATAAAATTGCAAGCGGTAATCTTTATTCATAAAATTAAAAATGGAATGATGCCAGAATATTTAATTAATAAGTTAAGTAAAAGAAATCCATGGATACAGAACAAGACAAAATGCAGACATGTACCTACAAACAAAGAACAAATATAGTACAATGAACACTATTTTCTACAATGGAATCAGAGTATAATAATAGTTTACCATTAGAAATAAAAGAAGCAGTAAATTTAAAATCATTTAAAAGACTGGCCAAATGTGCAATTAGAGATAATTAGCATAGTAAGTGTTGATATTTTAATTTTTTAAATTATTGTTACCGAATAGTATACTTAATATAGGTATACATCGCAATAAACAAAGTACAAAATAACAGAACGTGATGCAGGTACCGATTTAAATTAAGGTTGTAATGGACCCTACCCCACCCTTGCAAGTTTCTGCTCACCTGACTATCTACCTGCTCAGCGCTGATTAATTAACCTAATTAAAGTTTACCTAAATACCTGTCGAAGTGGCCACGTGATCGTCTATTACCTACGTTGTGTATTACCTATGCCATTACAGACCCCATTACTTTGATAAGAAAGAATCACAAGCGAGGATGTTAATAATAGACACAAACAAAGTTAAGGCATAAAGGTTTATTTATATCTTTCAAAGCATTATTCAGAAATTATCCATAATCATTTTGGTACAAAATCAGATACGTTTACTGTTTGCATTATTCGCATATAAGACAAAGAGATATATAGGATTCTCTATTTGAATTAGTAAGTGTTTGACATTTTTACCTACGGACGACAATCAACCAGCGTATAATTTGCTTTGTCTGCTAATACTTATAACGTATTGTTTGTTTTACGTTTTAGTTGGTACTATTCTTTTTACCTTGATTTTGCGTATTGTTTGTTTTACGCTTTATGGGTACTGTTCTTTTTACCGTTAATTTTGTGCATCATTGGCACGCTTTATTTGGGTACTGTTCTTTTTACCTTGATTTTGCGTATTATTTGTTTTACGCTTTATTGGGTACTGTTCTTTTTACCGTTAATTTTGTGCATCACTGGCACGCTTTATTTGGTACTGTTCTTTTTACCGTTAATTTTGCGTATTATTTGTTTTACGCTTTATTGGGTACTGTTCTTTTTACCGTTAATTTTGTGCATCATTGGCACGCTTTATTTGGTACTGTTCTTTTTACCGTTATTTGGCGTATTATTTGTTTTACGCTTTACTTGGCACCTTTCTTTTACCATGGACTTTGCAAATTACAGGCAGGACAGTTAGGCGTCAATAGATCAGGATCGACAATATTTGTCAACTCAAATTTAAACAATTATACATCCTTTGTCTCCAATGCGGTTGCAGAACATATGACAAATAATAAAATGGTTTACAATAACATACCTGTATTATTCAGCACTGAATTACACTTATACTTAGTTACCTATTTAGCGCGACTTTTACAAAAACCGAAGCCTTAAACTTCGAAAGCCAGACCACCTCCTTTTTAATCCTAAACACCCCGTGTTCCTGGCCTAACCAACTTTCCCCGCGTCTCTCTAGTCTGGAGCGTAACCTTCTGAACCTACTTTTGTTTATGTCTGCATTCCAGTGAACGCAACTTTATAAGTATATAGTCTGTCCCGAAAATAACCTGTTGAAATAAAATAGGCATTTTGAAGTATGGTTGAAGTATGATTAAGTACTGGACTTCCTAATAATGGGGATTACGTTGACAAAGACTAAAATTAGCTAACTTACTCACTAATGATGATTCAGTATTCACCAATGAGATAGCAGAGAATAATTTACATTATCAGACAACTAGAACAAGCACTCTCTGAGATCCCATCGCTCGAAGGGAAAACCTTTTGTATTTCTTTTATATTTTGGGAAAACCTCTTGGGAAAAACCCATTTATCTTTATTAGGTGAAAACCTTCAAGTGAAGTCATCAACGTCTAAGAACCTAACCCTTTCTTTGCTTTTGGCTAGCTATTTAACGAAACGAACTAGGCAACCCAACAGGCATTCCTAAAGCTTGGTTATGCAACCAAACATACACCAGTTGAGTAGACTGCGATCCCTTTCAAGGTATTGTTTTTGTAAAGTGCATGTTATCGAATATGGTATATTTCATTATTAACTAGAATAAGAGGGATACGTACATTGACAACAGCACTCATATCAAGCTCTTTGTTACGAAACGTTGCGCTGTTAGTAATAAATATTTTGAAGAGATTTCTTCTTTGTCAGAAAGAAGAAGGTTTGTTCTACAATTTCGTCAAACCAAATTAAGAAAAAAATTGTAAATAGTTATAGAAACGAGACGTGAAATTTGCCTTTTGATGTATTTTTAGCAGCTAAAAACTTGGTTCAAAAAGCAACTACTGGAAAACTAATTTGAGAACACTATAATATGAACATTATATTACTTGCGTTTCAAATTTGAATGCATTTAGACTGAAAATAAATAAGCTACATTAAATTTACTTCGACAATAAACCCATTTCTAAAAACGGGAGTCACCTCCTTCCACTAGCAGTTAGCAGATTCTAACCTCCCCTCGGCAGTCGGTGACAGTTGACAGGTGAGTCAGGGCCTACTACAGTAGTACAGTAGTAGTATAGTACAGTAGTACTGTACTAAGCCATGGACTTACACTGGCTGGTGTAGTGGGGGAGAGTATCACGCGACCGAGTGCTGATTTTTTTGAGCAATGTACATATCCCTATCTTAAGAGCCAAGTCTCCCTGCTGCATTTTCGAGCGATTCAGACGTTCGCGCCTTTACAAACTATACTGGTATTTATTGATATTTTGCTTTCTAATTTTGCAAGTATATACAGAAATCATAAGAGCCAAGTATCCGATCGCGAACATCAAGAATTTTTTGCTCCGAAGCAGAGGTTGCCACAGTGCAGGGCATTAAATCGCGTTTGCAAGGGCAGCTCTCTTTACAAATTACTTCCTTATTTATGAACCGATTTTGAAATTCTTTGTTTTGTTTGAAAGAAGAAACTGGTGGAAATAGGCCTCCTCGTCTCGGATTTTTAAAAGAGTGATTTTTTAGTAAGTTATAAGTACGCAAAATATGGGTATATTTGAAGCCGAAAAAGACAAACTTCTATTCGGTTTTTTTTAAATCGCCGACGAGACGACTCTTAGGGAATGCTTTCTGTATATGCTTGCAAAATTAGAAAGCAAAATATAAATAAATAGCAGTACAGTTTGTAAAGGCGTGAACGTCTGAATCGCTCGAAAATGCAGCAGGGAGACTTGGCTCTTAAGTAATATTGTAAGAAATGCTCACTATGTAGTTTAAATAACTAATAAAAGCTATATTATTATTATAGGTTAGGTTAAAACGTCAGGTAGCACCTCAGAGGGTAGCACATGGCTTTGTTTTGTTTGGAATGAAAACCTGACGTTTGCGAGGACGTTTGTGACGAGCCACTTTTGTAATGTATTATTGTTTTCTTGGAATGTGATTCCCTTAAAACTGACGGAGCACATACAAAATGAGCCATGAAACTTTAAAAATAAATTCGGAGTTAACGTAAAAAAAGTACGGCAGCAAGCTGTGTTTGATCTGTGGATATCTCGATCACACACCCAACCATTAGCCATCGGAACATAGAAATAGTGAACTACACATGTTGCGGCCAGTGTTGCCAGAGCCTTCTCACAGATAATTTGTAATATTGTAATTATTGTAGTAGAGCGCATGTTCAAAATGTACTAGGTATTCGAAGTAAAAATGTACTAATTTTTAACTAAACATTTATTACGTAACATAACGTAACACAATATAATAATAAATCTTTATTTGTTTAGGTAACTTATATTAACATTGCAATTAAAAATATATAAATATATATCTCTCAAAAAATATTGGAAGATTTCGATTTCGTTTGGGAGGTTGATGGCACAGCACCATCCGACTCAGATTCTTTCTCAGAATAAATACGTTTCTTGGTTTCTTTATGGTTCTTATGACAAATCTGTAGGGAGTTTCGTACGGTGAAATTATTAGTTTTGGCGTTTGGGCGTCAATCAACGGTTTGGGTTTAAATCGTTTTATACTACCTCACATGTCCATGAATATCGCAATTATTAATCTCAGAGAGAGTACAAGCAACAACTACTGCACTACTGGCAACGTAATTATTCGTAACGCTAACTCATAAACCAAACAGGTATGTTTGGTTTATGCGCTAACGCAAATGGCAAGTCCAACTTTCTGGGTGCAGCAGACGCCAGATGCTGATCCGGGGAAGAACCGAGATTCCGAGACCAACCACCAACCGAAACAAGCGGTAGCGACAGAAACGAGAAAACTGTATTACCAATGAAGTCGTAATACAAGTCCGTCTACTGAACGGAAGAGGGCGGCTGCTGTGTGATGCTACTTAATTTTTACGGCGTTTAATGGTAACCAAAAACAAATCGTGATTTATTGTAAAAATTTACTAGATATATTCAAAATGTATTTTTGTATAATTTGATGCAAAATGTACTAGATTTGTACATTTGTGCTAGCTCTGGCAACGTTCAGTGTCTTTATTTATAAAGACACTGTATGGCAACGCTGGTTGCGTCGACATCTAGCCGTACGCAAAAGAAATGGGGATTCAGAGTGTACATTTTAGCCGCGTCTCTACGCTAGGGATGTTATCTCTGGGATGCATCGATGTTTTAGAAACATCGATGCATTGGGCGGAAAACATCGATGGCAAACCATGGATGTTACGAACGCGATGCATCGATTACATCGACATCGTATCACAATACATCGTATCGCATTAACGTAGTGGAAGTTAGCTTCAGCTTCAGATTCGAGATTCGAAATTTTACAGTGGACCAAATAAGTAGCGAATGGAAACTATTAATATTGATCAAAAACTTAATAAGTCTCTAAATATTCCTCTAACATCTAACTAGCGGCTAAAGGGGTGAATTGAACCCCCTTAAATCAAGAAATGTTTGGAAATATTACGATTACCCTATATAACTCTGAAACTTTACCAAAATCGTATTAAAAAAGACTGACGTAAGAAAAGAATATAAATCCGAACTTCAAGTGACAAGGGGATGAATTAAATTCCCAATATTAAAGAAAAATTCGTAAATGCCGAACAGTAACTTATATCACATTGAGATTTTGTAGAAAAATGGTAATATATAAAACTAATTTGAGAAAAAATAAGAACCCCAGATTCAGGGGATAAGGGAATGAACCCAACCATTGAAATTCAGGAAGAGTTCGTAACTGCCAAACCCAAACTTGTGTCACTTTGAGATTTTGTATAAAAATAGCAGTAAATAAAACTAATTTGAGAAAAAAATATGAACCCCAGATTCAGGGGATGAGGGGTTGAATCCAACCCTCGAAATTCAGGAAGGGTTCGTAACTGCCAAGGCGAAACTTGCATCACTTTGAGATTTTATATAAAAATAGCAGTAAATAAAACTAATTTGAGAAAAAAATATGAACCCTAGATTCAGGGGATAAGGGGTTGAATCCAACCCTCGAAATTCAGGAAGAATTCGTAACTGCCAAATCGAATCTTGTATCATTTTGAGATTTTATATAAAAATAGTAGCAAATAAAACTAATTTGAGAAAAAAATATGAACTCCAGATTCAAGGGATAAGGGGTTGGATCCAACCCTCTAAATTCAGGAAGAATTCGTAACTGCCAAACCGAAACTTGTATCACTTTGAGATTCTGTATAAAAATAGTAGTAAATAAAACTACATAATTTGAAGAAAAAATACGAACCCTAGATTCAGGGGATAAAGGGTTGAATCCAACCCTCGAAATTCAGGAAGAATTCGTAACTGCCAAATCGAATCTTGTATCACTTTGAGATTTTGTACAAAAATAGTGGTAAATAAAACTAATTTGAGAAAAAAATATGATCCCCAGATTCAGGGGATAAGGGGTTGGATCCAACCCTCGAAATTCAGGAAGAATTCGTAACTGCCAAACCGAATCTTGTATCACTTTGAGATTCTGTATAAAAATAGTAGTAAATAAAACTAATTTGAGAAAAAATATGAACCCCAGATTCAGGGGATAAGGGGTTGAATCCAACCCTCGAAATTCAGGAAGGGTTCGTAACTGCCAAGGCGAAACTTGTATCACTTTGAGATTTTGTATAAAAAAAGTAGGAGATAAAACTAATTTGAGAAAAAAATATGAACCCCAGATTCAGGGGATAAGGGGTTGAATCCAACCCTCGAAATTCAGGAAGGGTTCGTAACTGCCAAGGAGAAACTTGTATCACTTTGAGATTTTGAATAAAAATAGTAGTAAATAAAAGTAATTTGAGAAAAAAATGTGAACCCGAGATTCAGGGGATAAGGGGTTGAATCCAACCCTCGAAAGTCAGGAAGAATTCGTAACTTCCATACCGAAACTTGTATCACTTTAAGATTTCGTACAAAAATAGTAGTAAATAAAACTAATTGGAGAAAAAAATATGATACCCAGATTCAGGGGATAAGGGGTTGGATCCAACCCTCGAAATTCAGGAAGAATTCGTAACTGCCAAACCGAATCTTGTATCACTTTGAGATTTTGTATAAAAATAGCAGTAAATAAAACTAATTTTAGAAAAAAATATGAACCCCAGATTCAGGGGATAAGGGGTAGAATACAACCCTCGAAATCCAGGAAGAGTACGTAACTGCCAAACCGAAACTTGTATCACTTTGAGATTCTGTATAAAAATAGTAGTAAATAAAACTAATTTGAAGAAAAAATATGAACCCCAGATTCAGGGGATAAGGGGTTGAATCCAACCCTCGAAATTCAGGAAGAATTCGTAACTGCCAAGGCGAAACTTGTATCACTTTGAGATTTCGTATAAAAATAGTAGGAGATAAAACTAATTTGAGAAAAAAATGTGAACCGGAGATTCAGGGGATAAGAGGTTGAATCCAACCCTCGAAAGTCAGGAAGAATTCGTAACTTCCATACCGAAACTTGTATCACTTTGGGATTTCGTACAAAAATAGTAGTAAATAAAACTAATTTGAGAAAAAAAATAGGATCCCCAGATTCAGGGGATAAGGGGTTGGATCCAACCCTCGAAATCCAGGAAGAGTACGTAACTGCCAAACCGAAACTTACATCACTTTGAGATTTTGTATAAAAATAGTAGTAAATAAAACTAATTTGAAGAAAAAATATGAACCACAGATTCAGGGGATAAAGGGTTGAATCCAACCCTCGAATTTCAGGAAGGGTTCGTAACTTCCAAATCGAATCTTGTATCACTTTGAGATTTTGTACAAAAATAGTGGTAAATAAAACTAATTTGAGAAAAAAATATGATCCCCAGATTCAGGGGATAAGGGGTTGGATCCAACCCTCGAAATTCAGGAAGAATTCGTAACTGCCAAACCGAAACTTGTATCACTTTGAGATTTTGTACAAAAATAGTAGTAAATAAAACTAATTTGAGAAAAAATATGATCCCCAGATTCAGGGGATAAGGGGTTGGATCCAACCCTCGAAATTCAGGAAGAATTCGTAACTGCCAAACCGAATCTTGTATCACTTTGAGATTCTGTATAAAAATAGTAGTAAATAAAACTAATTTGAGAAAAAAATATGAACCCCAGATTCAGGGGATAAGGGGTTGAATCCAACCCTCGAAATTCAGGAAGAATTCGTAACTGCCAAGGCGAAACTTGTATCACTTTGAGATTTCGTATAAAAATAGTAGTAAATAAAACTAATTTGTGAAAAAAATGTGAACCAGACATTCAGGGGATAAGGGGTTGAATCCAACCCTCGAATTTCAGCAAGAGTTCGTAACTGCCAAACCGAAACTTGTATCACTTTGGGATTCTGTATAAAAATAATAGTAAATAAAACTAATTTGAGAAAAAAATATGAACCCCAGATCCAGGGGATATGCGGTTGGATCCAACCCTCTTTTTCGTGAGATAAGGAGTTCCTTACCGCACCCGTTTTTCTCACTAAATCATGATAAATTTTAAATTATAATTACGGTTTATTTCCACCTTTTAGGGGCGTACATAAAAATTTGTACAATATAAGTACGTGTGATAACGCTTCATTAGCGTACTTTTGTGATGCGTGCGTTAATAAAGCTCATACTCCAGTTATATCGTAAATGACTTCGACAGTTTTTTCTACCTCGAACTTATAATTCCACTTCTTCGCATTTATTAATAATTTCCCACTGGACCGCCTTATACCTTCGTTCTCTTTCTTCATCTAACCTATTTTTATATTTTCGCCTTTCCTCTATTAGACTCACAATATGTTTTGTTATCCAGGGTTTTCTACTTTCATTCTGTTTATGACTAATGTGGGCCTTCAGGATGGCAATTAAAAACTCTTTTTAATTGTGGCACGAGCACTTTATTCAGGATATTACTACAACTCAACAACTATTCCTCCATCGCACACTGCTACTCTCACCATTACTTACTCTCTCCTGTCAAAAACTTCTACCAACCTAAGATACTGAAAAGTAACTAAAACAACTTAAATTGCCAACAACTCGGCCAATCCTGATAAACATTATTCCCCTGAATAATACCTATACCACTTAACAACTTAACATATTCTCAATGTAAAATAAACCATTTTAAACGCAAACAAAATTATTGAACATAGTCCTTCATCTTCGCAGGTTGTTTCACTTGTCTTTGTGACCTCCGAGGATGAGTCTCTGGTTCTTGCTTAAATTTCAATTCTCCCGCTTCTATTTCTTCACGAACTTCTAGATCTTCTTCAGTTTCCGTCTCTATCTCGCCTTTATCTTCTTCCTCTGCGATGTTTCTGTCTTCGTCGCCTTCGTCAGATTCCTCGTGATTCTTGTATACTTTCACCTGACTAACGTGCACTGTTGTTGTGAATTTTCTCTGCCCGGTTCCTGCCAACTCACTGATTCTATAAGTGTCATTTGGCAGCACTTCTGTTATGATAAACGGTCCCTTGTATTTAGGCTGAAACTTCGTTGATTCGCCCGTTGCCACTATTGGTCCTTTAATAAAAACTACATTTCCGGCCTCCAAATTAGGTCCCATTATGTGCTTTCTATCATACCACTCCTTCATTTCTGCTTGTCTTTCTAATATTCTCGCACGTATCCTTTCTTGCACTATCCTAGGTTCTTCATAATCATCCTGGTTTCTATTGATTTCCTCATATATAGTTGAGTCGAAATTAGGTTCGTAGCCGTATAATGATTTAAATGGCGTTTCGCCCGTTGTCCTGCTCTCAGCCGAATTAAGATATCGCCCGACTAAACCCAAATGATTATCCCAAGTACTTTCGTCAGCAATACTGGATACTAAGGTAGGTACCAACACCCTCATAAAAACTTCTGCCTGCCCATTGGCCTGTGGATGACGGCTCGATATTAGCGTATGTTTAATATTTCTCTCCCGACAAAATTGCTCAAACGACGCTGAGGTAAAACAAGTCCCTCTGTCGGATACTATCCTTATTGGGTTTCCATGTATGTTTATCACTTTCTGCAAATGTTTCAGATTACCTTTTGTTTTTGCACTCTTTGTCGCAAACAGGTATACAAATTTCGTCAGTGCATCCACGACAACTAAAATATACTTATTTCCACGTTTTGAAGTTATGAGCGGCCCACAGTGATCGATGTGTACTCGTTCGAAAGGCCTTTTGGGGGCTGGAATAGCATGCAGTAACCCCGGTTGTTGACCACTCACATTTTTATTGACAATACATTCCAGACATGATCTGATGTGTTTACGCACGTACCGACGTAAGCCCGCGAACCAAAACTTTCTCTGAATCGCCCCAATAGTTCCATCCAATCCCATGTGTCCGTTCGAATTATGGAATTTTGCGCACATTGCTTTGCGCATGCTCGTCGGAATGACGTACAAATCTTTCCCTACACCATTCATCACAACTATCTTAAGTAATCGTCCGTTCGCCAATTTATAACCTTTCACACGCTGTTTCTCTTCAAAACTTCTTTCTTCTGCATTCTTCTTCAATATTTTCACTAAGTCCATTAAATCTTCATCCACTCTTTGAATCAACAGTACTTGGTCTTCTTCGCTAAGCGTCTGCAACACCTCCAACTTATCGTAAAGTCCATCTATGATGTCACCTGCAGGTTCAACCGCCGATCTGGATAAACAGTCAACATGAGGCATCCTCACACCTGGTCTATGTTTTAACGACATGTCGTGCTCTTGTAACAGATGTAACCATCTTGCAACTTGTGAATTTTTAGTTTTAAACGCATTCATGTGGACCAAAGCTTCGCAGTCCGTTACACATGTAAATTTTACGCCTACTAAGTAATTTCGCAGTTTATCAAGGGAATAGGCCACCGCCATCAATTCTAGCTTACATGAAGAATATCTCGATTCAGCTTCCGATGTTTTCTTAGACAAGTAAAATACTGGTCGAAGCACATCTTCTGGATCATCCGCCTGCAGTAGAATTCCTGCTATGCCATGCGCCGAGGCATCTGTGTGCACCTCTGTACGCGCCGCTTTAGGATTATATGTATAACCGTAACACTGGACTTGCGCATAAAGCTCTTTTTAGATCCAAAAATGATCGTTCTTGATTCTCACCCCAACTAAACTCCACACCCTTTCGCGTTAAGTCCGTCAAATCTTTCGCCCTCGCTGCATAGTTTTTAATAAAACGCCTGAAATACCCGGTCAGACCTGTAAATCTACGAATCTCATGCACGTTCACCGATCTTGGAAATTCTTTGACCGCACTCAATTTCTGACTCCCCGGCTTAATCCCATTAGCCGAAACATTATAACCCAAATAGTCCACATCTGGTAGTCCAAAACGACATTTTGAAATTTTTAAGGTTAAGTTCGCTTTCCGTAACGCCGCTAACACAAGTTCTAGTTTATTAAACATCTCTGGCCAATCCGCTGCCGCAATTAAAACATCGTCCAAGTACCACTTCGCGACATTTGACCCTAAGGGTCCCAACACAACCGACATCACTCTACTGAACTCGAATGGTGCGTTCGTAAGCCCGAACATCATTCTATTAAAGTGTCCCGTCGTATCATTAGTTATAAAGGCTGTTTTTAACTTTGCCTCTTCCGTAAGAGGTATTTGTAAATACGCATGACCCAAGTCTAAAGTTGTAAACAATGCACAACCCGATAACCCTTCGAACTGTTCTTCCGCGGTCGGTATTGGATAGTTCAACTTTGATGTCTGTAGGTTTAAAGCCCGATAATCGATAACTAATCTCGGTTCGCCACTTTTCTTACGTACCAAAAGACATGGAGATGCATACGACGATGTAGTATCCGATACAATACCGAATCGTTTCCATTCCTCGACAATTTTCGCAATTGTTTCCCGTTCGCTCGCACTTGCTCTGTACGGTCTAGCCCGAACCGGTACTCCCGTATCTTTAATGTCCATTGTGATTGCATTCGTACACCCGAGTTCCGCCAAATTAAACGCGAAACATTTCCGGTAACTATTAAAAAGTTCGACTAACCTGTTCACAATCTCCTCATCCACGTTCTCTCCGACGATCACCATCTCCGCCGTAATTGGTTCTCGTTCCCCAGAAATTTCAGAGTAAACCATTCCCATTTCTTTTCCCTCGACCGCTTCAGCACTCTCTTCACCGAGTCTGACATAGCCGATTTCTTTATGTTTTTCAATTTCAACATCTTTGTCACTACTATTTATCACTGGAACTACAGTACGGTCCTGTCCAATACAAACACTAATAAAATTTATTTGTCCCGATTTTAATTCCCCATTTTCGATTGTTTTAATTGGAACTCTCGCAGATTTTTGCTCTACCTGTAAATTATCAAACGGTTGTTCATTGCGCCACCCAAATACTAATTTATCGTCTATCTTGACATACGCGACATCCCGATTTTCCGTAAACGTACGCCCGATCAACATATCCGTATGCTGAACTTCGTCCGGTACCACACAGACTTTCACTCGTAAACATACATCGTCCAATGAAATATCCGCGTCCGCTATTCCGGAACATTTTACGCTTTTCCCGCCAAAACCAAACAACTGAGTGTCACTTTTGTTAATTTTAAGTTTGAAGTCCCTAGCCACACTCTCTTTTATTGTACATACACTTGCGCCCATATCAACTAAAGCATCTACCACTGAATCATTAATTTTTACTTTCTTCAAGAATTTTTCTATCGATTCCGAATCTCCCCTTTTCCCAACTGTCAGTACATTCTCACGTTTAGAACAATCTTTCCGCAAATGTCCTACTTGGCCACAACCAAAACATTTTCGAACTGCCACCGGGGCTTTACAGTCGCGCGCCCAATGGTCCTTTTCACCGCACCGAAAGCACGTCAATGTTTCTCCACGATTCCCGTTTCTATAGACCCCTCGATTCCCATCACTACCATACGTTTCACGTCGAGGCCCGAAATTAACACCTTGAGCCGGCCCTGTACTCGTTTGCGGGGGCGGTAGTACTGTACGAGTCGCGCACTTCGTGTTTATGCGGTCCAGCACAAACAAATCGTCCAGCAGTTCGTCTATATCCGCGTGATTTTTCACAAGCAGACCGCCAATATTTTGTTTATTATTTAAACCTACTAACAACTGTTCTTTTGTTTCATTTAGCGATAAATTTAAAGACTTACACATCATGTGTTTCTCATGTACATACGAAGATACACTTTCTCTAACTCCCTGCATTCTCTTTCTCATCCGTTCCCACTTTTCCGTAGTACTGTAAACATCAATAAAAGCGCGTCTAAACGCACGTTCAAAATCGCGAAATGATCTTATTATATCCCGATGTGTTGTGTACCAACATTTGGCGCCACGCGTTAATTTTGCACTTATAATTTCTAAACAAATAATGTCCGACCATTGATTTAAAAGAGCACTGCTTATTAATTGATCTAACCAATCACCAGCTCGAATGTGATCTTCATCACCACTAAATTCGGAAATTGTTGGAAATCCGGGAACATAAAATGGTTGCTGAGTTCTCCTAACTTCAGAATGCTCCATTAACCTTAACATTCTCTCCATTTGAAACAATAACGTTGTCGTAACGTCACTTGCCGAACCATTTCCAGCATTTTGCATGTTATTTACAATTAAATTTTCCCCAGCTGTCACTCGCTCGGTTGACAATCTGTCAGCGCTAACCCAACGCCCTCTGGTATCCCCGATACCTCCTACTGCAACGTCAACTTCCGCCGATGGGCTCCCAGCGCCATCCAGAGTAGAATATCCAGAACTATCTCCGCTTCTCGGGAACACCTGCGTCCCGCTAAAATTACGTTCTTCCGCCATGCTCGACGCTTCCTTAACCTCCCAGGCTAAGAGATGCCAATTTTCACACGAGGATCCCACTGATACCTCACAACACACACGAATCTCACTTCTGAAATTAATGTGGGCCTTCAGGATGGCAATTAAAAACTCTTTTTAATTGTGGCACGAGCACTTTATTCAGGATATTACTACAACTCAACAACTATTCCTCCATCGCACACTGCTACTCTCACCATTACTTACTCTCTCCTGTCAAAAACTTCTACCAACCTAAGATACTGAAAAGTAACTAAAACAACTTAAATTGCCAACATGACCAAAAATATCTCTAGCTGCGGAATTTAAACTATTTTTAATGCAATTCCATTCTGCCTCTATGCCCCTAACAGTATTTTCATCCGCACCCTTCAGTACTTCGACCGTCTTTTTCTCGAACTTATCGCGCGAATCGCAATCTTATAGTTTCTAGAGATCAATGTGTCTCATACAGTTTCGTTTTTTCAACATCTTTTTTTAAGGATTATCCTTCATAACCACTATGTTGTGATCATTATCTATTCTGTTCTGGATAGCTTCTGCAGCCTCTAACTTGATTTCTAAATCTTTGCCTAACAAGAACGTATTTGATGTATTTGATATCTACCTTGGTCCCCTGGCGTCTTCCATTTATAGCGTCTCCAAAGAGTACGATTATTCCGTATTTTCTCTTCCTGTACCTACAACTGCATTAAAATTTCCTAGTATTATTAAATTTTCATGTCCCTTCACACAATCTAGCACATATTGGATATCGCAACAAAATGTCTCTACAGCCTCATCACTATAATTTCCATAGTTTTCCATACACATTCAAAACATGCAATATTTAAACAAAGACCTGCTTAAAAGCACGTACGTACTACATGGAGGCACATTATGATTGCTTCAAAGCCACCTCAGGTGGGGTAGCATTCTGTGGCGACTCGTAGTAGAAAAATCTGAATTTAGGTCTATAATTCAATACCTGGCGGGGTATTTGCCCGAGGAGTAGTTATGTTCGAACGGTCCAGTACCACTGATTACTATAATTACTTAGATGTGGGCATATACATACGTATATATACCTATATTATTACCGTACTTTTCTTTACTCTGTCCTATTTCATTCTTCATGGCAATTCCTACTCCCGAATTTCCCCCTATCGACGCTGTGTGTATTACTCTAAAGTCTTCGCTCCAAAAGCCTCCAACTTCTGGCCATCGCGCCCCACTGATACCTACTATGTCTAATTCTAACCTATGCATCTCAAAGATTCGATTTGGCAGTTACGAATTCTTCCTGAATTTAGAAGGTTGGATTCAACCCCTTATCCCCTGAATCTAGGGTTCATATTTTTGCTTCAAATTAGTTTTATTTACTACTATTTTTATACAGAATCTCAAAGTGATACAAGTTTCGGTTTGGCAGTTACGAATTCTTCCTGAAATTCGGGGGTTGGATTCAACCCCTTATCCCCTGAATGTGGGGTTCATATTTTTTTCTCAAGTTAGTTTTATTTACTACTATTTTTGTACAAAATCTCAAAGTGATACAAGATTCGATTTGGCAGTTACAAATTCTTCCTGAATTTCAAGGGTTGGATTCAACCCCTTATCCCCTGAATTTGGGGTTCATATTTTTTTCTCAAGTTAGTTTTGTTTACTACTATTTTTGTACTAAATCTCAAAGTGATACAAGATTTGATTTGGCAGTTACGAATTCTTCCTGAATTTCGAGGGTTGGATTCAACCCCTTATCCCCTGGATCTGGGGTTCATATTTTTTTCTCAAATTAGTTTTATTTACTATTATTTTTATACAGAATCCCAAAGTGATACAAGTTTCGGTTTGGCAGTTACGAATTCTTCCTGAAATTCGAGGGTTGGATTCAACCCCTTATCCCCTGGATCTGGGGTTCATATTTTTTTCTCAAATTAGTTTTATTTACTATTATTTTTATACAGAATCTCAAAGTGATACAAGTTTCGGTTTGGCAGTTACGAACTCTTGCTGAAATTCGAGGGTTGGATTCAACCCCTTATCCCCTGAATTTGGGGTTCTTATTTTTTTCTCAAGTTAGTTTTCTTTACTACTATTTTTGTACAAAATCTCAAAGTGATACAAGATTCGATTTGGCAGTTACGAATTCTTCCTGAATTTCGAGGGTTGGATTCAACCCCTTATCCCCTGAATCTAGGGTTCATATTTTTTCTTCAAATTAGTTTTATTTACTACTATTTTTATACAGAATCTCAAAGTGATACAAGTTTCGGTTTGGCAGTTACGAATTCTTCCTGAAATTCGAGGATTGGATTCAACCCCTTATCCCCTGAATCTGGGGTTCATATTTTTTTCTCAAATTAGTTTTATCTACTACTATTTTTATACAAAATCTCAAAGTGATACAAGATTCGATTTGGCAGAGATACGAATTCTTCCTGCATTTCGAGGGTTGGATTCAACCCCTTATCCCCTGAATTTGGGGTTCATATTTTTTTCTCAAATTAGTTTTATTTACTATTATTTTTATACAGAATCCCAAAGTGATACAAGTTTCTGTTTGGCAGTTACGAACTCTTGCTGAAATTCGAGGGTTGGATTCAACCCCTTATCCCCTGAATCTAGGGTTCATATTTTTCTCTCAAATTAGTTTTATTTACTATTATTTTTATACAGAATCCCAAAGTGATACAAGTTTCTGTTTGGCAGTTACGAACTCTTGCTGAAATTCGAGGGTTGGATTCAACCCCTTATCCCCTGAATCTGGGGTTCATATTTTTTCTTCAAATTAGTTTTATTTACTACTATTTTTATACAGAATCTCAAAGTGATACAAGTTTCGGTTTGGCAGTTACGTACTCTTCCTGGATTTCGAGGGTTGTATTCTACCCCTTATCCCCTGAATCTGGGGTTCATATTTTTTTCTCAAATTAGTTTTATTTACTACTATTTTTATACAGAATCTCAAAGTGATACAAGATTCGGTTTGGCAGTTACGAATTCTTCCTGAAATTCGAGGGTTGGATTCAACCCCTTATCACCTGAATCTAGGGTTCATATTTTTTCTTAAAATTAGTTTTATTTACTACTATTTTTATACAGAATCTCAAAGTGATACAAGTTTCGGTTTGGCAGTTACGAATTCTTCTTGAAATTCGAGGGTTGGATTCAACCCCTTATCCCCTGAATCTGGGGTTCATATTTTTTCTTCAAATTAGTTTTATTTACTACTATTTTTGTACAAAATCTCAAAGTGACACAAGATTCGATTTGGCAGTTACGAATTCTTCCTGAATTTCGAGGGTTGGATTCAACCCCTTATCCCCTGAATCTAGGGTTCATATTTTTTCCTCAAATTAGTTTTATTTACTACTATTTTTGTACAAAATCTCAAAGTGATACAAGATTCGATTTGGCAGTTACGAATTCTTCCTGAATTTCGAGGGTTAGATTCAACCCCTTATCCCCTGAATCTAGGGTTCATAGTTTTTCTTCAAATTAGTTTTATTTACTACTATTTTTATACAGAATCTCAAAGTGATAAAAGTTTCGGTTTGGCAGTTACGTACTCTTCCTGGATTTCGAGGGTTGGATTCTACCCCTTATCCCCTGAATCTAGGGTTCATATTTTTTCTTCAAATTAGTTTTATTTACTACTATTTTTATACGGAATCTCAAAGTGATACAAGATTCGGTTTGGCAGTTACGAATTCTTCCTGAAATTCGAGGGTTGGATTCAACCCCTTATCCCCTGAATCTAGGGTTCATATTTTTTCTTCAAATTAGTTTTATTTACTACTATTTTTATACAGAATCTCAAAGTGATTCAAGTTTCGGTTTGGCAGTTACGAATTCTTCCTGAAATTCGAGGGTTGGATTCAACCCCTTACCCCCTGAATCTGGTGTTCACATTTTTTTCTCAAATTAGTTTCATTTACTACTATTTTTATACAAAATCTCAAAGTGATACAAGTTTCGCCTTGGCAGTTACGAACCCTTCCTGAATTTCGAGGGTTGGATTCAACCCCTTAACCCCTGAATCTGGGTTCACATTTTTTTCTCAAATTAGTTTCATTTACTACTATTTTTATGCAAAATCTCAAAGTGATACTAGTTTCGCCTTGGTAGTTACGAACCCTTAATGAATTTCGAGGGTTGGATTAAACCCCTTATCCCCTGAATCTGGGATTCATATTTTTTTCTCAAATTAGTTTTATTTACTGCTATTTTTATACAAAATCTCAAAGTGACACAAGTTTGGGTTTGGCAGTTACGAACTCTTCCTGAATTTCAAGGGTTGGATTCAACCCCTTATCCCCTGAATCTAGGGTTCATAGTTTTTCTTCAAATTAGTTTTATTTACTACTATTTTTATACAGAATCTCAAAGTGATAAAAGTTTCGGTTTGGCAGTTACGTACTCTTCCTGGATTTCGAGGGTTGGATTCTACCCCTTATCCCCTGAATCTAGGGTTCATATTTTTTCTCAAATTAGTTTTGTATATTACCATTTTTCTACAAAATCTCAAAGTGATATAAGTTACTGTTCGGCATTTACGAATTTTTCTTTAATATTGGGAATTGAATTCATCCCCTTATCACTTGAAGTTCGGATTTATATTCTTTTCTTACGTCAGTCTTTTTAATACGATTTTTGTAAAGTCTCAGAGTTATATAGTGTAATCGTAATATTTCAAAACATTTCTTGTATTAAGGGGGTTCAATTCACCCCTTTAGCCGCTAGTTAGATGTTAGAGGAATATTTAGAGACGTATTAAGTTTTTGATCAATATTAATAGTTTCCATTCGCTAATTATTTGGTCCACTGTAAAATTTCGAATCTCGTATCTGAAGCTGAAGCTAACTTCCACAACGTTCGCATTACATCGAATGCTTCAAAAGCGCAAGACTGGCGGCACGGATTTATACCGTATAAATAGCTTTCATTGTTTGGGGAAAAAAATAAAGCCATGTGCTACCTGACGTTTTAATCTAACCTATGCAATATAACTATAGTAGTTTTCAAGTTTCAACACGTAAGAGCAACACACAAATTGAAAACAAATTGTTTTCACTGCAAAAATTAGTTTAAGATGTAAAATAACACTGATAAATGTCAAATGACACGTGCATTGGTTTTGTTTGGAATGAAAATCTGGAGTAGGGATACACACACATTAATATGTGGATACACTTCATTGCGTATGACGGAGACACTTGTGCCCTGTATTCGGGACCTAAGTGCCTCCGTCAACGTCAGATTTTCATTCCAAACAAAACAAAAGCACGTGCCATTTGACGTTTATCGATATTATTTACAACGTCTTAAACTAGTTTTTGCATTATAATTATAGACGTTTTGCAGTGAAAACAGTTTATTTTCAATTTGTGTGTTGGGCTTACGTGTAAAAACTTGAAAACAACTATAATTATATTTCAGAGATTAGGTTAAAACGTCACAAAGCACGTGGCTTTGTTTTGTTTGGAATGAAAATCTGACGTTTGTGACGAACCACTTATCTCCCCATTACGTTCTTGGTCTACTACGTCACTACTTTTGTGATCCATTGAAATTCTCTGGTTCTGACTATATTTAAATTTTTGACGTTTAAAGCTCATGCGCGTTAACCTATAATCTGACTTCGGCCATTGATGTTGATTGTCTATTATCAAGTGTAAAATCTTTTAATTTTCAGGTAAATTTGTAGACATTTCATACAAATGATATTAAGTAGTTAATAGCATGAAACCGAGCATCATAATAATAATTATTGTTGGGAGAGTGTCTTTTCGCGTCTCTATTTATCCGCAAGTGCCACCTAGGCTAGGTAATAGCCCCAGGCTGACTTTTGCAATCGTGCTTTCCAAGCACATTGTTCCTTTTAAATATTGAATAAAGCACTTACCATAAGGGAGCTTTAAAAGTGCGACCCCAGAAGAATTGGGTTATAGTTTTGTGTCTATAAATAGGTGCCTCCATTTTATTTTATACTAAGGTTTAGTATTGTAAATGGTGACACTGTTTTTGGTATGGGCAGTGTGTTTTGAAATAAATTCACATTTGCTTTTAGTTAATAATAGTAGCATTATAATTATTGAATGTTTAGGTGTAGTTAAAGTTTAGCTGCTGTATTTAACTTTGTACAGTTTAAAACGGTTGTAGGTATAGCTCTTAAAACAAGGGCATTAATGATTTATTTGCTGTACTGGTTTTGGTCAATATCAATTCTGTTGAAATTAATGACCAGTGTTCCGAAAAAGTCAGACAAAAAAAATTTTAATGTTCCCCCGAATCGTTTTGTATTCTACTTCTGTTGATTATGTTTCGATAATGAATTTGTAGGTAGCATGCTCATATATACTTAGAAATAATATTTTAGGTAGTTTTTGTTTTTAGTCTTCAAGGTTTTGTTCTGTTTTTTAGTAAAATATGACTGATTCAATGAATTTTGGACCAGAATGGTTACGCAACCTTTCTTCGGAAGGTCCTAGTGGAGGAGGAGCTGGAATATCTCGATACCAGCTTGCTGAATATCGGTAAATATGTTATGCCTTTAAGTGTTTATAGTGACTTACGATGAAGTGATTTATAGATATGGCAGGGAAGAGATGTTGGCTTTATATGAAAAAGGGCTCCGTCCACCAGAGTCTCTTATCAACTTTCCGATATTTTCTGATCAATCTTTACCACCTCTGGCCTTGACACCTGCTACAGAAGAAGAGGTAATTTGAAAATTTATAGTATTCTAAAAGAAAATTTTGTTCAATACAACTTCCTTAGTCTGGATGCATCTATTTATCGGACAATTTAGAAATCTGGACATTTGAGTTTTTTAATTCGCTTTTAAGCCCGATAACTTTTGCATTATTTTATATTAGTTGTATGTCGCACTAGTTTTTTGTTGGTCTGGCGGAGATAATCTTTAAGTGCAAATGTATGTGTAAAAGTGGAATTAAGTAAATGGCCGTCTGCAATGAATAATGTAAAATATTGGATAGTCTGGATAAGGGCAATGGCATTAGGCAAGTTTCTGAAAGTTTAAGAACGTCTAGGTCAACTATGTACGTAAATAATGATGGTCTGTACCTAGTACCTCTCTAATCCGGATATTTTCCTAATGCGACAGTGATGAAAATGTTTTACTAGGTGTACTGAATGAAATATCAGTCTGCTTCAATAAATTTTCAAAATTAAATTACATCGTACAGTCAGGTTTACGAGAGTCGAATACAAAGTTTAGTTAGTTGCCAATGGAGATGGGCTCTTCATGGTATGATATTCTTTTGCTCTACATTCAGTTTTGGCTTACAATCTGCGGTCACAAACTACCTACATTGTTTGAATCCTCGTTTGAATCCCATAACAGGTATGTATTTTATATTGCAGTTCTGTTACACTTTGCATGGACTTTTGTTAAAAACAGTATTTATAAGTACGTAATGAAATCTGTGAATGAAACTGTATTGTCTGGGACACGAAGAAAAGCGGGTGGAGTTTGGCCCTTCGTTTGGTCTTGGTTGTCGCGCCTCCCAGTCCATAAAAATGTGAAAAAATAATGCAATTTATTTTTCATCTTTTTAACACTACCAAACAATACCTGAGACAATCAGGCCTATTCTGTAAATTTTAACAAATCGAATAGAAATGTAGGTAGCAATCGGAATCTCTGCCAAATCGAAATGTCTAATATCTATCGCATCATCTCGCTATCGAAATCGGTATTCTGTAAGGGTTATAGAGAACAGCTCGGATCGTAAAATGCGACTTCTATCTGAAGGGGCTTGGTACAAACGGCAACGCAGCATTCGGCGAGCAATTATAAACCTTATTAACCAACTGACGTTTATTTGTGAAACCTAACCAAAGAAGTATTTAAATTAAACTGTAATAAACGTGGAAGACAGCATTATTTGTAGTCCAGATGTTATGTTTGGGAAATACGGCTGTAGGCACCATAAAAATAAAGATTTTATGGCTAGGAATTTTACGAACTTACATTCAGTTTGTTGCATTTTTGCAAGAAGGTAACACCTTAATATTATTAATTTGAATTATCTCCTAAATTTTTAAAAATGTCTAAGTGCGTTAACCCAAACAAAAAAAAATCTTCTCCGGAGCAGTTAAATAATTCATTTAGTCGATTTCATAAGTGAAAACAGAATACTGCTTCATGGGAAGACAAAGCCTACAGAAGCTAACAATTCAGTAGAAAAATTATGGGACATGGGACGAATTAACACTAAATTTAAATGGATTGGGCCGCAGCCTATAAACTTCGTGTAGAATATTTGAAAGTAAATAGTAGAATACCAAACAAGGAGGGTGTTTGAAAGACGGAAAATTAAAAATGTTAGTTCCCAGTGATATCCCTCGTAAAAGGCTGAATCCCGAAGGCGTACCTGCCTCTTGCTCGAAATACGGAATTGTTAACCAACATACTTCAATCATGCAGGTTTTTAACGTTAAATTAACCCCAAACACAACGCAGTGTCAAACTCGCTCGCGAATATAACAATGCTGCGCATGCGTCAAAGAAAATTTCGATATCGGAATTGCCCTTCGACAACGTTTGAGCGGTCGAAATCGATTTCTATCACACATTTCGATCGTAGAAATTGCGAGGAGTTACAGAATACCGATTTCGAATAATTCCGATTCTACTTGTCAACCTCTATTCGAGTTTACGCATTTCTATTCGATTTGGAGTTACAGAATAGGCCTGAATACCTATTTTACAATAAGAACTAATAGGCTTACAAATACATTATTTGATAAATACAATATTCAATATAAAATATTAATAGTTTATGCTCGAGTTCCTGATGTTGAGAGCTGTGGTTGTAACAGCTCAATTCCTTCCCATCGAATGGCGATTCATCGATGCTATCAGAGGGTCCCAAAATGATGATCATTTAATCTATAGCAGCTTTTATTTTTCCGTCGGTTTTCCAATGTTTGTGTTCAATGCCATGAACATATTTCACATAAGATTTCCAGAGAGTAGGTGTCATTGTTTCTGTTGTGTCTGATGTAAGTTTCATTAGATTTGTAATTGCCGATTTGCCAGTTGTGTTGTGGTTCCGCAAGTACTGTTTAATTGCCGCCCCGTTCATCTTGATGGGATTTAAGTCGCATATGTGTGGGTGCAATCTCAATGCAGTATGTCCATGGAGGTGGAAAATGCAATCAATTTTTTTGTTTATTAGCTGAAATTACTTCGTATAACTCAGTTTTACGCCAGTTTGGATTAAGTTTGGATTAAGGTTGAGGTCATTCTGATTTCGTAGAGTACTTTGTAGGTATCATGTTTTCGATTGGGGAGTGGTAGTGTTGTAATTTTATGGTATATGTATTTGGTAGCAGCTTGTTTGTGAAACATTTTTCAAAATTATTCCTATTCATTTAGCCTTGATAGTCGCCAGTTGTTAATCCAGACCGAAAAACTAAACCAACCTCTTGAACAAATCCAGCTTCTGACCCGCCATGCGTGACAATCAATCGGCCGCTAGAAAGAATACCGCAACAACACCAATTATGTTTTCGTTCTGCCAACGTTTTTTTATTGTCATGTTATCCATCCATGTCTCATCCAGATAAACAATGTTTTCTGCAAGTTGGATTTTGCTTCAAATTCAGACAAAAGCTCTCTGTCGTTCTTTGTATTATTTGGAAGTCAAAATCGTCTACATTATCCTGTTAAGATAAACACGGTCTTTCCTTGCCTGGAGATATTAAAGGACTATCAGGAGTCTGCCAGGCCGCGGGTTTTTTGATTATTTTTTTAATAGTGCTTTCGGAAATTGTTTGCTGGAATGGGGGTGCGTTGCTGGCGGAACCGGGGCCACGCCCAACTTGGACTTTTCGTTTACTATACAGGGTGTCCCATAATTCGCACATCTTGAATGAAGAAATTCTTCATGAAAAATAAGTCTGTAAAGTGGAAATGAAAAAGTCCTCACTTCAATAGCAAAGGAGCTAGACGCTGATAAAGGCTGACAAAGAGTTGGCTCTCGCTCGCCGATTTAAAATTTCCATCATATACGGACTGTTTTATAAGATGAAACATTTTTTCCTGCCACATTTACCTGGACCAAGCTATAATTTGAAAATATAATAATTTTAGGTTGTAGCTCGAATGAAACACCAAAAGTGGTGGTCACCAAATGAAAGTCGAATCGATTTCCATGTTGCAGAAGCGATTGCTCAATTTTTTTTTCTGGACATCCCGATAATTTTTTTCTCATATATGCTATGTATGTTGCAAGCTTTTTACCAGTCACTGTATAACCTCATAGTAAAAGTAATTAGGAAATCCAGAAAAGGCAAATGCAAGTTTTTACATTTAAAAACAAAGGTCAGGTGCAGGTAAAAATAATTTTATGCTGTGGGGCATAATTGGAGCGATAGAAACAAGTGGGACTCCGTATATTACTTGTGATTTATAATACATAGTTTCATTTTGACAATTTCCAGAGAACTTGGTCTACTCGGACTGTTCCCATTAATCCTGGGCGGGGACGCGGTAGTTCTCTTGAAAGAGGTCGTGGTGGCAGAGGGAGAGGTGCCTATCAAACATACGGTCGTAGTGCAGGCTATGATGCAACTGGAAGTTGGGGTAATGGCGAGCAGACAGAGTGGAGTCCTCGTAAAGATTTTAATTCTCGGTCAGCTTCGGTGGATAATTGGAGAAGACATCGAACAGGCGAAGAGGATGATGGTTGGAGATCTGTTAATGCACCGAGAGGGAATATGGAAAAATGGGGTTAGTCACTTTCTAATTTCTGTATTAAGTATATTTATTTATTTATTTATTTATTTATTTATTTACGGTAAAACATAAAAAAATACCTTTATAAAGTGACATAATACAAAGGGCTCAAAAGCTCAACAGTACAGGCCTTAAATTATTTGGCTTAATATTAAATAGATTAACTCCAACAAATTTGCAGCTCTAAATAATCTGCATAATGGCTGATGATAACCATAATTTGTTCTATATTACTAATATGAAATAACAATTTATTTCTGCTATTACGAGCCGGTATATGGAAACTCAATTTACAAAGCAAATCAGGTGAATCAATTAGCCCATTAATTAACTTATATAAAAATAGTATATCAAAATAGTTTCTTCTAGAATCTAGACTATCTAGAAGAAAGACAACACCCACATCAGAGTAATTAATACTTAAATCAAACGTAAAGCCCAATTTAAATAATAAATATGTACCTCAAAAATTTGTTCTGAATACTCTCAAGTTTCTTTATATGAACCCGATAGTACGGACTCCATATTAAAGAGCCATATTCAAGATTTGATCTCACCAATGAGCAATACAATACTTTTATACAGTCAATGTTTGTAAACTCTCGAGTATTTCTCTTGAGGAAACCAAGTAACTTGAATGCTCTACCAACAATAGACTGTATGTGAGACACAAAAGTGACCTTTCTGTCAAATAGAATACCCAAATCCTTGATAACTTCAACTTTTCTTAGGGTTGTACCATTATATTTATAATCAAAATCTATCAACTTAACTGATCTAGAGAATTGCTTAATATTACATTTATCTATATTCAAATCAAGACCATTCCTATGAGACCAACCACACAACGATTCAAAATCAGACTGAAGTAAATAACAGTAATCAACTGAAGCAATACTTCTGTAAAATTTCATATCATCAGCGAATAAGAGAATTGAAGTATGTATCATAACTAAAGCAACATCATTTATGAAGCAGTAAAAAAATAATGGTGATAAATGACTACCTTGTGGGACTCCAGAAGTAACCCGAATCGGAACGGAACAACAATTAATTCTACTTTTTAGTATTATAAAAATATGAGCTGAGGCAAAATAGTCTAGTGGTTGAGCACTAGACTACAAATACAGTGTGTGCAGGTTCAATCCCTAGAATCCATTTACACTATTTGACAGTTTTTCCGTCTCTGCGTTGTCTCAGTCCAAGAAAATAAGTATCTAGGGCAACACCTGTGGTAATAAGAGGCAGCTTGAGGCACACTGTATTTCAATATAATAAATAAAAGCATTCACAGGCCATTCAGGCTCATAGATTAACAATCGCTCTCCATCGCTTTCTGTCTATCGCTTTGGAATGCCACTCTGTCACACTTCGTTCCCTCTGATCCTCCGTAGCCGCTTATGCCCATCTTCTGTGACGGCCCCTTCTTCTTATGCCCACTATCTCTCATCTCATACTTTTGAAATTTTGCCCTCTTCAAGTCTTTCTAGGTGTCCAAGCCATCGGATTCGCTGTGCCCTTATTATTAGTAAAATATTAGGTTGGTCACATAGACGCCTAATTTTATCGTTTGTTCTCCTTTTTAAGAGTTCACCGGTTTTCTTTCCTCCAAATATCTTTTTCAGCATCTTTTGCTCCCAGGCTTCTGCATGAGGAGTAAACTGTGAACTGCAAATCTAAGAACTAACTTACTAATTCAATCTACTATTGTACAATGAGAAGCAGCAATCCCCTATTTAACATACTGTTTAGGTTGACGAGTGTCGGTGTTCACATATTATAAGGTATTCAGTATTATGCCGTGTTCACCCTAGCGTGAATCTATTGTAGTTTTTATACCAAGCAGCAAATAGTCTTATAAGAGCTTAGAAATTAAATACAAGTAGTACCTATTTTGATGTGAGTTTGGCCAGGGAAGACTGAAAACATTTCGTAGCAGGTATGGTGATCGAAATAATAAATGACTATCTGACCAAATTTGGCTATATTTGGGTAGTGTGCATGGGGTTTTTTTACCGCTTATTTTCAAACACGAAAATTTGCAATTCCTGTGATGTAAAGGTATGTACCTAATAGCAATCCAAACTTTTCAGTTTAAGCCACTGTACCTAATGAACAAATAATTTTAAATTATGCTGTTACTGATTTTTTGTAGTTTGAAATCTATCTTCGACGTCTTAGTTGAAGAAAGTGATCTCGTCGATAACTTTGATCCAAATCAGTTGCTATAATCCAACTAATTGATAATTGATCTACCAATAGGTAGAACAAACTGAATCGAGCCACTCCGTGGCTTAGCACGTTACAGTATATGAGAGACAGGTAGGAACAGACTGAATCACACAAAGACTTGGAGAAGATATTTGATTTCCAAAACTTTCAAAGAAATGCCAATAATGTTAAAAATATACATTTTAGGCAAACCTTATCTACTCACAGTATCTTCATCATGCGTCTATAGCGCCACATTCCAAATGCTTCTAATTTTTTCCTATCCGCTTCTCATGTCGTCCAAGTTTCGCATCCGTACACTGATGTACTCCATACAACGTTTTTAAGAGCCTCTTCCGAGTTTCTACATTTATCATTTCCGAGCGTAATAGTTGTTTCTTTTTATTAAATGCAACCAGGCCCTGCGCTATTCTTTGTCTTATATCTCTAGAGCTCCTACCATCGTGAGTTAATTGACTTCCTAAATAGCAGAAATCTGAGACTTCCTCTATCTTCACGTTTCCTATTTGTATTTTAGTTTTAGCCCTATTTTCACGCCTCCTACTCACCATAATTTTGGTTTTCTTTTTATTGATCTTCATACCATAGCCCTCCGTCAAAACCGCCTCCATTTCGTTCAGAGTCCTTCCTAACTCTTCTTTGCTGGATGCTAATACTGCTATATCATTCGCGAATCTGAGCATATATAAATTGAAAACTAGAGTCGATAACGCACATCCCTGTCTCACTCACTTTCAGATATCTACATCTTCTTCCATTTCACATTGTCGAAGGCTTTTTCCAAATCTGCAAATCCTTTATATGGTCTCTTTCCCTTTTCTATTGCTTTTTCTATTAGTAGTCGTAAAGCTAGAATGGCCTCGCACGTTTCCCTATTTCTTCTAAATCCGAACTGTTCTTCTCCTAATATTTCTTCCTCCCTTTTCTCCACCTTCTTTGCACAATTCTAGTTAAAATTTTTGACGCGTGGGAAGTCAAACTGATCGTTCTAAAATTTACACACCTTTCCATTTTGGCAAAGCTACTATGATGTTCCGTTTGTATTCTTCTGGAATCTTACCTATCTGGTATGTGCAGCTAACTAGTTTCAATAAACGAAGCTTCGGTACACAATCAATTATCGTGAATGGCAAGACTTTTGTACCACTTTTCAACTATGGCTAATGTATTTTCGCACTCAGTATGTTTATATTTAACAAGTTACTGAACGCCATTCATAAACTTATGATTTTTTTTACCTGAGTGAATTTACAAAATGTCACGAGAGTGGCGCCTCTTTGTACCAACCAAAATGAATGGGAGTCGACATTCATGATGTTTGGGGGTAAATTAGGAGATCCCTCCAATCCCCATGCGTAAACCTACGATTTTTTTGGGGTGATTTATTTTAACCCCTGCAGCGGGTCAGTGTCCCAGAATTTACAACAAGCGCTGGATTACTTTTCATTGTTTAGCGCTTCCCGCAAACCCCAGTTCTAAACCTATAATACTTTTTTAAGCAATTTTTTTACACATTTACAGGTTGCCACACATCACTGTACCAAAAACAAAAACTGGCATGGGCATTTCTGTGCTCCACGACCCAAAAATCACATCTCAGGCATTTTTGGAGTAAACCTATTATGCACAATTTTTGGCCTATGGGCTCCTGGTCTACGACACTATATTTGAAATGATTACCAGTTTTGGGGTCTTTACCTGACACCCCATCATGAGATCGACCAAGAGAGTAATAAAATGAATCAAAACCCAAAAAAACAGAGACTACATGAGCTTCTCAACAAAGAGCGAAATGAAACACTGTATATAAGGACTTACGCGAAGTTGCAAAACAAAATGGTGGATAAAAAACAGATCCCTTTGAAGGAGGTTCCACAGCAACTTAAACACTCTTGAAGGAAGTGGAAAAAAATGTAAAGTGAGAAAAATACCTCATCGAAACTGAATAAGCAACTCCAATATTCCTCCAAAAGTATAACATTCCGAATTCCAAAAATTGAAAAAAAAGTTTTTCCTTCATTTTGTGCTCGCGTCCTTTTTGTTTATACACCGAGCCGTGGTGTACCGTACTAAGCCATAGCGAGGTGTGTGATTCAGTCTGTTTCTGCCTTTAGCAACTGATATGCGTAAAGGTTAATACATACTGGGATTACTTTTTCAAACAAATGAGCCGAAGAAAAATTTCATATCACGAAAAATCAGCAACAGCATAATTTAAAATGTATTGTATTCGATTAGTTACTATTTTGAAAACTCTGCTGCATACTTTTTAATTCTTAGTTTTGTCATCGTTTTACCATTGTTCCCTTCGTTGATTAGACATATTTTCGAGATAATTCCTCATGTTATATCTGTTGAACTGACTGCCACGGCCCACAACAATGCCAAAATGGGGCATCTTATTTATTTCATATTGAGCCATCATGAAAAATATGTACTAGGTGCAAATATTTATTTATGTTGTTGCCAGAAATAAGAAAAACATGTCTGCACGCATTTCAATGTTCAATTATATTGATTGTGTTTTAATTAATTACATCAAATATGTAAGTAAATAATAATGAATGTCTTAGTTTCGAACCACCTTAGAGTAGTAACAGTAAACAACGCTACACAAAATACTGCTTTCTTGTGGTTAGGGCTGTGCAAAATAATCGATTAAACGAAATATAATCGATTACATATTTGATTATAGATTTTACAATAATTGGGTACTTGCATAAATTTAAACTGGCACTTTTTTATCATATTTTGCAATTATGTGTTTATCGTGACCGTATAAAATGAGACTATTTTGTGTAGTAATAAGAATATAATTTCATTTTTAGTTTCAAATCGCGGAGCACGCGCTAGTGGGCTATTTGGCATTGAGCAGTTGTATTGACGTCACATAATCTAGCTGTCGTCACAGCCTGACGTGCTACTTTTGCCTATTGCCAACATTTCGCATCTGTTGTCCCTACTCGCCTAACTGTATCACTTATTATCAGCGCTTCAATTGGTTGTTGTTACTTTACTGAGCAGTATTAATATTTTATTAATGCACAGTTAAACACTGGAAATAAGATAAGAAGAAGAATAAACTAATTATTAGTGTATTTCAGGATCATTAGTACATTTCAATTTTTCACAGTGGCTGCCCTGAGCTCTGTCATACAGTGACAGTTATAGGTTAGCCAAGCAGAGAATTTTCGTTTCACTCATTTGTGTCCACGTTGTTGTTATTTGATTTCACAACTAGTACGAATATCACAAATCCATCTGTAAAATATCCGCAGAAGTTTCTTGCAAGCAGAATCCCATAATCAATCTTAAAGTAGCCGCGTTCACGATAGGTAGTAGAGTTTAGAGGTTAGAAGTGGTTTTGTTGTACCTATTCACAGTTGGGAATTATAAAATATAATGGATTTTTAACAACAAATTGCTACTGAGCTCCACCACAGTTCCATTGTCCCAGCAAACGCCATTAATGTACACACCAAACAATTTCAAGACTTACTAGACAGCTGTCAACTAAACGGGAAGCGGCCATTTCGATTTAGGAATGCATAGGTGCGTCATACTGACGTCACCGTATAGTTTCAATAATTCACACATGGCGCCATAAGCATATTTAGCGAGAAATATTTTTTCCCCAATAATTTGAATTCTACAGGGCTCAGAGAAAAATTGCTTTGGGAATGTATTTCTGGCCTCCCGAAGATTATAATTTCGCAAAATCCCAAATTCATGCAAGTACCCAATTGATTAATCAAATAATCGATTAATCGAATAACCAATTAATCAAATTATTGATTAATCGATTAATCAGATAATCGATTAATCAGTTTTTTGAGTAAAACGTCAGCTGTAAGTTGCACAATATAAAGTCTCTCTCTTTAATGCATTAAAGACGGACTTTATATTGTGAATTATAATTAGTAGAAAGCATAGTAATTGTGAAAACTCAGTATGTCCGACCGACTATTTGATTAATTGATTAACCAAATAATCTCTTGGTCGATTAATCAAATATTTAATTGATTAATTAAACAATCAATAAGCCGATAGATCAAACAATCAACTAATTGTAATTGACAAGCGACTAACTGATTAATCAAATAATCGATTAATCGAAAAATCGATCAGCCGATTAATCAAATTATCAAATAGTCTATTATTAATCAAATTTATCGATTACTTTACAACAATCGATAATCGATTATGAAATGTAATAATCGCACAGGCCTACTTGTGGCAGGATAACTGTAGAAAATCCAATCAGAAATTGTAACTTAAAAAGTCAAAACACATTTATTGGCACGTAATAGCACTAATCATCTCAAAACTAAGCATTTTTATACATTGATTATTTGTATATGATTTATGCAAAGACATTCTGTACTAATAGACACCAAGATCCCATGTGTTCGGCTTATTTATTTCTAAAATAAGTTTTCTCCCACTTTTTCTACCTGTTTTTGTGGCATTACGTGTTCTTCTTCTTCCTTGACTTCTTCGTACTTCTCTTCCTTTCCCTGCAGACTCTTCTTTTCTTACTTCCTTGAATTCTGATTCTCGCCTCATTTAGGTACTACGAGTACATACATATTTAGTTAATTTCTAGTTTTATTATTTTTTTTTTTGGTTTCTAGTTCTAGAGACATGGAAGATCAGCCTCTGCATTGTTAATTGATTTCACCAATTGATTTTGTTAATTTCTTTGTTGTGAATGAAGCTTAATACTGTCATACTGCTATTTTTGGTGTAACTCGTTTATTGGTTTCGATAAGAATAGTTTTTCCTCAGGACGTTCAACTAGTTGGAGAGAGGGGGATGTTGGTGAGGAACGAAATGGACCTCCAGAACGAACTAGTAAGGGCTGGCAAGAGGGTTCTCGGGGTCACTTGCCACGACGTTCTTGGGATGAAGAAAATTTACCTGAATGGGCTACAGAAAATCTTGCTGAAGGGGGTGGTACATTTGATGCAACTGGAGCATTTCATGGATCAGATGATGAACAAGTTAGTTCCTGACGATTTTAGATTATTCTTTAGTTAGTGACTATGTTATGTTAATAGCAGCCAGAAAATAAGAATAATGTAAAGCGCGATGTGCATTTGCAAAAGTCAGTTTCACAACATAATATTCATTCGAGAATACAATCATCCAGTTTAACTTCGTCAAAGTCTGCTATATCATTATCGAAACCTCCGGACAATGAGAAAAAGTATCAGGTATTGACTATAATCTATTCAGTATCAGTTTGTAGGATTAATTTTATAAACATAGGAACAGGTACCTGATGAAAAATTAGAAGACTCTGTAATTCCAGACGAAACGAACAATGTTAACCAGAAAATTGAATTATTTTCAAAAGATTCGACGGAAAAGCAGAAGATGAAAACGGAACTGGAAGAACTTCCAAAGGTTAAAGAGAAACCTTCGACTATTAATAACACAAATGGTTATGCTCAAGAAGATAATGCCTGCTTAAACATAAACAGGTAATTTTACCATGTTTCTCTTTTGTTTCAGGGTTGTTGTACATTTTCTTAAGATGTTTTTTTTGTAAATGCAAATTATTTCTTGCAGGGTCGAAGAAGATTTTGATAAATTGCAAGAAGATTTAGTATTAAAGTTGGTTGTTGATGAAGAAGTGCCTAAAGGACCTAAATTAGGTAATGTAAATTATGATGTGAACATACCTCAAGCGACACAACCACCACCCAATTTGGCCGCCCCCGTACAAGATAAATGGTATTATCAGGATCCACAGGTACTTAATTCGTCAACTAATTCCAGGATTAATTCATTGCTAAAATGCAGTTCAGTTGTATATTCTGCACGAAAATCGCAGACCAGTTTTCATTGTAAAATTAAAAAATTGAGAAGTGGGCAAAGCTAATTTGTTAAATCATGTTTGATTATTTTGACAAATTTCTATTTTAGGGTGACACGCAAGGCCCCTTCTTACGTTCTGAAATGGCTGACTGGTATCGCCATGGCTACTTTCAACTAACTTTAATGGTCAGGCGACAGTGTGATGATAGATTTTATATGTTAGCAGACCTTATTAAATTGTGCAATGTAGAGAATCCATTTGAATCTAATCTGCGGATTAATCCAGTCAAAGCTTTGGATGGTTTAAAGATGCAAGAACAAGATGCCTTACAATATCAGTTACTTCAGCAGCAGTTTGCATTGAGACAGGCCACGGCAAGAGCTCTAAGCCAAACTGAACCTTGGACTAGTTTGTCTCCCTTACAACAGAAAGATTTAATTGCCCAGCATATGCTCTCTCAACAGGTATTAATCTTACTCAATTTTAAAGTATTTTTGCGATAGTTTCTTTCTAAAGAAATGTCGGAAAAAATAATACATAATATTGCAAATTCACGAATTGTTAGTTTAATCTGGAGAACGTACTTTTTAGCTCTGTTTGCTTTAACTAAGCACGACTATATGCAGGAAACCTTTAGTAATCATTTATTTTGATCATCTTCCAGATGAATCCAAACATACAGTATCTACAGCAACCACAGCAACCAAATCCGCTGATGCATATGATAAATCAGATGCAACAGGTGTGTATAATATACATAACATGTAAAAAGGGAGTTTATGTTTTATATCAATACTCTTGTTATTTCTATTCTTCAATTCTAACAGGCTAACAAGTTGCCCGGCACAACATTGCCGGAAAAACCACCAAATCAACAAATACCCTCTGCCCTGGACCCCATCCAAGCCTTAGTTCAACAAATGGGTGGGTTACAGTCGCTACAAAATCGTTTAACAGGAGGAGTAACAGGTTTACCAGCACCAGGAGGCATTCCAAATACTTTACCTACAGGATTACCTGCTACTCTCTCCAGTGATCTTCCAGGACTCCAGAGTACGCCTTTACCTGGCGGTGGATTAGGTATTTCCAATTTACAGGCGGGAATATCGCCACAATTAGGTGTAGGTGGGATATTACCAGGCAGTCTTCCCCCTCGACCCACACCGCTTGGTGCAGTCGATCCTTTGACGAGCACCGAAAATGATCCTATTAAGAGTCTGCTGCGGCAGTTGCAGAATCAGAAGCAGCAACAACAACAACAGACACAGCAAGTAAGAGATTTGTTTTGTTTTGCTTAAGTTGAAGTGCCTCCATTATTCTTTATTTGTTGGTTGTTCGTGTAGTTTAAACAAAAACACCAGAACACTGCATCTGGGAATTGGATTACTCTCTTTACTACTTCTGTCTTTTTGTATAGGAGGCCAGCAACTAAGTACGGTTTAAGGTGTATAAGAAGTCACAGACATTTTTAAGATTACACCTTTTATCCACGTAGTCATCACGTAATTGAAGATGCTTGTACCATGAATGAGACTAGTTCTTAATTCTTCACCACCAATCCTTTGAACTAGGCCTGCACATCTCTTGTCTCTTGATCGCTTCTCAGACTCCGACTATCCAGAAATCTCTTGGGATGCAGAACTGGCAAGATTGAGACAGTACGCAGGGTTCACAAAAATGTTTCACCCGAACTGTTCAAGTAGTACACAAATATTGGCCTTGGCATAAAGTCGCACATTCTCGTTTGCACTGCTCAGTAGCCCATGTCAACAGTTCCAAATTGTCCGCCATAACTTTTTCAATTTTTCAAAATATGACACATAATTTGTGGTTGAACCGTGGGTTGGAAGTCCTTGAGAATACTTTAGTGATCTCAAAAACCATAGGCCATGACTTTCCACACCGATACCATATGTTCAACCTTTTTGGTTTCTCGGTATGCTGCCATCACGCATTTCTCTTTGGGTATTTGGTAAAATTTCTGGCATCCATCAGGTACAAAAGATTTTGTATAGGAAATGCTCCGTTACAATTTCGTGAACCAGGTGCAGGTTTTCCTATTTCTTCTGCGTCCCAACCCGGGGACATACTGTATTCATTTAACCCCCCCCCCCCCCCCCCAATAAACGTAAAAATTATTAAAAATTGAACACTTTTAAGCAGCACTTAAATATTGCCAATTCTTAGCAGAAATTATTCGGCGCTCAGCTGCCATAATGACATGACCCAACATCTTTCAACATTCATTACGTCAACCACATACAAGATATAATTTTTATGTTTGTTTTTCTCGATAAATGTGGGCCCTAGGCAGACAAAGAAAAAGAAAAAATATGGGTCAAGCGAACTATGAAATAAAAAAAGTTGTCCAATTGCCCATTAAATATCTTGGGTTGAATGAGCTCCAGCAGTGATCTGGACAGTGATAATACTGGTGGACGAAAGCAGTATTTAGGAGCAACTGTTTCATGATGCTTTACTGTCTGTTCATGAAAGACGAGTTAAAAAATAATGTAATTTAAGCAGTGGCCTGGCTCATCTTTCCGTTCCTGGCACTTACGTTTTTGAAAGCGTGTCATTTTGTTTAAAACTAATAATTATTTATTTTGGATAATAAATTTGGGGCTTCTAAACAATGCACATTACATTTTCTAAGTATCTTTCTTGTTTATTAAGAGTACAATATATTTGGGAAATAAAAACTTTTGCTTACAGTTAGACTCTCTGTGGCATCAGAATCAGTTTCCTACACCACAGCCAAATCCACCACATTGGCAACCACAACCAGAAGCGCCCATCTCAATGTGGGATATGCAACCACCAACTAGTAATACAATACCAGCTGTTGCGCCTACGGAACCACAACCTTCCCTACTACCAAGTGTCATAAAGCCCACGAAACAGGAAATGGAACAGGTAAAACAAAAAGATGAACAGACTGTGGTAAAGGAACAGAAAAAGAAGAAGGAACAGGATGAAAAGCAGCAAAAGAAAGAGTTGGAAGAGAAAAAGAAACTAGAGCAGAAAAGACAAGTAAGACTCCTGATTAATGGAGAACAAAATGAATTGTTTGTAAATTATTTTAGGAGGCAGAAAAGAGAGCAGTAGAAGAAAAGAGAAAGAAAGAGGAAGAACGTATTAGGAGAGAACTAGAAAGGGCTAAGAAGGAGGCAGAGGAAAAGCGCATGCGAGAACTGGAAGAAAAGAGACGTTTAAAAGAACAACGGAAAGCAGAAGATGCACGAAGAAAATCTGAAGAACAAAGGAGAGAAGAAGAAGAGAAAGCAAAGTAATAAATGAGTAAATGCTAGGTAACACTATCATAACTTCAATGTTTTTGATAGGCGCGAAGCTAAGGAATATGAAGAACAAGCACGGAAGCAGGTTGAACAGACTTCAAAGCAGACACAAGAAAATATTAGATTATCCAAAATTGCGCCTTGGAGTCAGTCGGGTGCATCTTCTGGTGCCAGTTTGGAAGAGATACAAAAGGCTGAGAAGCAAAAACGTGCCGAACAAGCTGCTCTCATGCAACAACGTGCTCAACAGCAACAAGTAAGTTTATAATTAATGTCATGTGGGGTGTATTCTTGATACTTCTTGCTTAGTTAACATAAGCAAAAATAGGTTTTTCTGAACACTACACAAGCTGACAAAAAATTATTTTTGTAAAAATTAAATTCATGAATGGTGTCTGGTACAATATATCGCCTGAAATATTCAACAATTTAGAAACACGGTCACTGAAATATGTTAATGAAGAGCATATTACAGTCCTATATCGATGTGTTGGTCAAATGTCATCTTGCCATGGAAAATTAGAGGAAAGGAAGCTGAGGCCTTGATGCTTGCAGCCCTGAGATTCCGATAATGCCACGAGCTTCATAGCCTGATTATTCATCTGACGTAAAATAATTTATACCTTTGTATATTCAATTATTACAGAATTTTCTTATTTTGCCATATGCCTCACTGGCTCTGCTGCATTTTAGGATTTTCCACTCATTTCTTCCATTCCTTTCTGTTGACCTAATTCCTTCATCCCTTCAACCGTTCCCCCTCCTCTCTGCTATCTCTTCCATCTTGTCTTTCTGTTTTCTGTGGTCTGCCTACTCTTCTTTCTTGCTTCAATAATTTGTTTTTCTAGTCTTTCTGGTGTCATTCTCTGTACATGTCCGAACTATTAAAGTTACATTTATTCGATCTTCTGTATAATTCTTATTTCTTCATTTATGCATCAACCTTTTCTCGCAAGAAATTTGGTATTCCAAAAAATGTTTTTTAATACCCAAAACATCTGTGTAGTGTTATTTATTTCTAAGTCAAAATCTTTTTCCATATCGATGAAGTTTTTTTTCTTAATTGCAAAACTCTAATTTTCTGAGAATTTCCATAGTTGGTGAAGAAGATCGCCTTGAAAGACTTTGAATACACTGACCGAGTATTCCAAAATACAGGACTCGGTATAAGTCTTCTACAGTTGTGAAAAAATGCTGCTTCAGGCCCCTGAAATCTAGCAGGAATCTATTTGTCGTGGAAGGAATGGTTCCTCTGTTGCATCTTATTTCAGTTTTTCTTCCATAACTTGCCGTCAATTTCAAAACTCAGCATCTGAACTTCTCTGGTTTCTTAAGACTTCAAGTAAAATGGTATTGTCAGTTTTCTGTAATTCACTATTTTTAAGTTCATTTCTATTAAAGACCTCAATCATAAGCTTAAATAGGAAAAAAATTCAAACAATTCTAATTTTGACTCCGGCATCTGACAATTCTTGTGACGTGTGAACCATACATTTTAAAACGGGACCATAATTTGAAACCATGCTTTTCAAGGAAGTTACTCGTAGACACCACCTTATTGGACAAAATGGCGTTAACCCTTTCGTGTTTGTTGTGGACAATCAGTTTGCCTGCATATTATTGAAAATCTCCAACCGTTTAGCCGAATCTCTCATAAAATTTATCATATCTTGTGGATGTCCAAATTTTCATTCACCGTTCTAAAACAAATGGCTAGTTGCTCCTTAGAAAATACATCCATAGTTTCGGCAACTGTTAATGCATAATACCCATTGACGAACATGATTTCCGAGCAAGTCCAATATCTTGTTTATTATATCATGTGACATCCATCTGTATTTTGTTCTTCCGAACCAAGAACTTAACTTTGAGGTATCCTCTGCTCTTAGTTTTAACAGCTGCACCAAGTTAGTTTTCTTCTGTGTGACCATGCAGGGCTAACTCTTGGCAAACAAAATATCGAATAGAACTTATAATTTTCAATAAATACAAGTTATCTGTTTTCATTTCTGATAATTTTGATTTAGAGAGACACGATGTAACATTTACACATTTTCCGAGTGCAGATTATGCGGCAAAAGCATGGTGGTGTAATTCTGATTTCTCGTGAATGTTGAATTTCTCAATAGTTTTCTTTTTTTACGAATTGCAAAATGCCCTTGAAGTCTCCAAATTGTACGTTAGCCACTTGAAATTACTTGTCCATTCATTTCTGAATGAACGTCCGTGTGACTCAGTTTTAGACTGGCCAACACTAAGTGATACTTGCCTTTTGCTACTGCTTGAGACAATTCTTTGTGCCTCGTGGCTGCGGTTCTCAGACTTATTATTAGTAGTGTAGTCAAATTCAGAAACAGGGTCACCATTATTTTCAACACATTTTGAAGTAACAATGGTAGATTCGGTTGGGCTTTGAGTATTTAGTTTTGTTCATATCAATCGATCACACAACAAAGTCAGGAGCGTTCAATCAAGTACGTGTATGTGAGTTGCCAGCATCATCTCGACGTTGGGAGTACTGGTTCCAGATGATGGCCTAATGACCAAATTCTGAACCCTCTGGATCATCCGCTTTTATAAGCTGAGCAGGACTTGCTTCGGTGGTTGACTTCTTTAGAGGAGGAAGTAGTGCCGGGTGCAAAATACGTGATGTCACATGGATATCGGGCGTAACTACCATTTGCGATACTTTCCATCCCGCTTGTCTGCCATCTCGTATGGCGCGGGCTTACTTCTCTCATCTGTGTGCGGACACAGATGACCTACCTACCTATCTCCTGAATGACGACGTGCCGTCAGAAAGTTCAAGGTAAACACTATTCAATTCTTGATTATCCCAAGTGTTTACTTTTGCAACGTTACACTATGCTCTGTTTAACACTTCACTACTTATTATCATTATTTATCATAGTCGCCAAATATTCTTTAGTAGTAACCTGTTCTAAGTTGTCTTGTCCGCATGTGATCTTCTTTAAGTCCTGTTCTACCACATTTATTTCCATTACTTTTATCTTCGTAGTATTTATTTCCACTAATTTGTCTATAACTCACTGTATTTTCTTCTTACAAATAATTTTATTTGGAAGCGGTTTCATAGTTTTATTTACGCACTTCAACAAAGTTCTACATAAAAATGAAAATATAAACTTACTGCTCTAAGGTATTATGTAAAAATTCAACAGAACAACATAAAACTATATTCCTATTTGATTTTGCACTGTCCACGGAAGTAACAAAATTTACATTAGACAGACGAGTCCTATTTGCATTTCGCAAGTAAGGTTAAAGATAAAGAGTTTATAGTCTTCTCATTTTTCCCCAATTATAAAAGATATATTTCCTAAAAGTACCTGTACCTACCCAAATATGCAAATATTGTGCAATACACAGTATAGGGGAACATAATGTTCCGAACATTGGAACAATGGAGCATTTGTAAAAAATCATATCTTTTAGACCATCAATGGGATAGAGATACTTCTTGCACTAAAAATTTCTCCATTCTTTTCTGCTTATTTCATACGATATATGTAGGAATCTATCTGTAATCATTTTCAAAATACTTCTAGTTCGAAGTTTACGCTGCACGTTTCGGGTTCGCTTTGTTTAAACAATTTGTGTTTCATTTGTTAACAACAATTTCGGGGTTAATTTGACAGCGTTTGAATCTGCAAAGAATAAGCTGTCTGTTGGTGTAAAAATAATTAAGATGGGGTCACAAAATAAGCTCATTAATGCGGTGTAAACATAAAATTAATCAATTTTCAGCTATATAAAAGCTTTGGGAAAAAGATTTTTTCACGTCTGTTTGCAATCGCAGATCGAAGGACACCCTTCATATTTTCAGATATCGTGCACATTTTTTCAAAACTATATCTTCGAGTCGATACCCTTATGATCAAATTTCTGACTGCTGGTTCTCGACTGATCAGTTAAATAAAACTGAATGTAAGCGGTTGGAAGCCGAGTGGGCTCGGGCTTGTATCTAGGTCATTGAGCCTCTTACCTTGTCCTGCCAGACGAACATGCATCTCGCCTGAAAACAAGCCCATATGAGATAACGTGTCATATATTAACTTTGTAACAAACTCTGTATTTTGACTGGTCTCATATTTCTGTACTGTTACTTTCGGCGTCCCTCTCAAATTTTATTTTCCCCATATATGTAACTATCCCCCCGATTTTTACCTTTCTTTATTTCAAATTTTTTGTACCTCTTTCCATTGATACTTCCTTCCCCTATCATTCTCCTGTATATTCTTTTTATCACTTCTCTAAGTTTCTTGGTTACATTTAGTTCTTTTGATGATTCTCTAGGTATCGTGTCAAAATCCGCTTTCAAGCCTACAAATATCAGGTGTAATTCTTTTCTTAGTTTAGCGCTTGTCCATTGGAGAAGTTAAAATCAAATTGCGAGTTTCAGCAGTTATAAAAAGGTTTCATTTTGTTTCATAGGAAATGCAGCAAGCTATCGAGAAATCAAATCCAGTGCAATTCAAGTGGGCAAATAGACCTATGGAACCGAGGAAAGTTAAATCTTTAGCTGAGATACAAGCTGAAGAAGAACATGAAAGATTGGCCAAGGTAAGATTTATTTCACTTGCAATTGTAAAATTTACTTTCCCAACAGTCTGTGTATCTCTTTCCACTATTTTCTTTACCTTGTCTTGTTCCATTCTATTAATCTTATGCTTTCCACTTCTACCGCCAGATAACCTCTCTCCTCGTAGAATTTTTGTCAACTCCCTTCCTGCTTCATTTTTTGCTTACTCCCTTCTCCATCTCTTCCCAAAAATGTCTCACCATTCCATCCCCCACCCCTTCATACTTCATCGCTCTTCTGCGCCCAACATATGTATACCTCGGAGTTATCTAGTCTACTATATATATTTTTCGAGCAGTTCTTCTACTGTCTCACTCTCTCCTCTCACCCCCAAATCTGAGCACCGCTACGCTGCTCACCAATCATCAGATAACTTCACTCTTTTTTCCAGTCGCCTTTAAAATTCCTTTTCCCTATTTTCCAAACTTGTTTCATCTCTTTTGTTACATGCTTTCTATTTTTTGAACTTGATTTGTTGGGTTTTACATTTGTTCATAGTTTATTAATTTTGTTGGTAATAGCAAATGGCGGAAGCCCGATTGATGCAGCAAAAGGAAAAGGAAATTCCAACTGTGCCCACTGCAAGTATATGGAGTGGACAGAACCTGACATGGGCCAATAATTCTTCTCACTGGTCAAATAGCAGTAAGTGAAATTAATTTGTATATTAAGGATGTAATTTACAATGTGTCTAACGTATGCAAAACATAAGTTTATCTTGAATATTACTAAACTGGTTTTAACGAATCCAATGGCAAAATTAAGAGAACACTATCGCAGGTCAGGTCAGGTCAATCTAAACCAGGGACCTGGACCGGAACCTTTATTTTTTTGGAACCGGAACAGAACCGAAACCTTTATTATAAAATTGTCTGGAACCGTTTTGGAACCGAACCTTTATGAATATTTCGGTTCCTGACAGGCGCACGACATCACTGGCCCACGACAGACGCCGCGCCGGCGTTCTACTCTTGACTTCTAACCTTCTAACCTGAGCTCAACCACGCGCTCTTCAGGTGCCAGTTTGTTTACGAATTAAAAATTAAAGCACCCTTATCCATTAATTTCCTCCAAGCTGTGCAACCTGAAGCAGCAATTAATAAACAAAGGAATGTGCGCTATTATTTATTACTACTTGGTACCGGTATCGAAAATGGTACTGGAAAAGAACAGATTTATTTCACTGTACCGGAACCGGAACCGAAACACTTATATTTATCAATGTCAGAACCGGAACAGAAGTGGAATTTTTATTTTTCTCAAGGTCAGAACCGGAACAGTTACGGAACCCTTATTTTTTTGGTCCAGGTCCCTGGTCTAAACCTTTCCACCCTTATCATCCTCTCTTCCCTTTCCCTTCTTTATAAATATCTTGGTAGTCCCACTGTTCTTATTTCTTTATATTTGTTGTTGTGTCTTGATTGTCTTATCTTCTCTTCTGTATCCTGCTCTTGTATTTCTCTGTCTCTCCTCTCTACCTCTCTCACCATGTTTCATCATGGTATTCTCAAGTTCTCCACGTCTGCTGCTGCATAGCCTCGCTCCTGATAAAATTTCTCTCGCCTCTCCTCCCATTTCGATTTTTCTCTTTCTCCTTTCTGTACCACTTCCAAACACTGCCTGGCTAACTCGTTACCACCGCCACCTCTTAACTTTTCCTCATGTTTTATTGCTCTCTTTCCTGCCCTGGTTCTTAATTTTTCTGTTTGTTTTCTCTCTTATCATGTACCCTGGCATTATCCAATCTAAGCCCAGTGTCCATCTTATGTACTTGTCATGGAGCCCCTCTACCTTCTCTCTTCCCACCCTCAAATCTCTGCTCCATACATGGTTATGCTACTCACTAATGCGTCAAACAATTTTACTCTTCTTTTCCAGTCACCCCCAAAATTCCTTTTTGCCATTCCCCATATCTGCTTCATTGCTATTGTTACCTTTCTTGCTACCTCTCTTACATGCTTCTCTTGGCCCCCATTCTTTTGCAAGGTGAATCCTAGATATTTAAACTCTCCCACCTCCTCCAACTCTTCCCCCTTCCACTCCCACTTCTCTATGCGACTCCTTCCACCCCCTTTCCTGAATTTCATAGTTTTAGTTTTCTCCGTGTTCAATACTAGTAGTTCTTTCCTCTCGAAATATCTTTCCATTCTTCTCAGCATCTCCTTTAGTTCTTTCTCTTCCTTTGCCAAAAGGACTATATCATCCGCATATTATGCTATTGTCCAGTATTTCTTTTCCCCTGTTATCACTCCTCCTGCCTGCCCTATCTCATTACGTCTTCTAAATCTGACATGAAAATGTTAAATAAATATGGGCCCCAAGGGACATCCCTGTCTGACTCCTCTGTCCTTCCAAAATACTTCGCTTAGCAGATTTTCCCTCCCTTCTTTTCGTTTCTCCCTATTACATGATTCAGGGTGTAAATATTTTCCATTGTACCTTTTCCCTTCCTGGATTCTGTTTGTTCTTCTGATATTGTATTCTTCTCCTCTAATTCTTCTTCCAATTTGTTTGCCAGTACTGATGCATATATTTTGTATGCTGTTGGCATCAGTGTCACTCCTCTGAAATCTGCTGTTTCCGTTCCATCGCCTTTCTTATTGACACTATCAGTCCCTCTCTCCATCTTTCTGGAAAACTTTTGCCTTCCCATACACCACTGCATGTTGATGTTAAAGTGGTGATTGAAATAAACAATTTTATGATTATTATTATTATGTAGTTCGTTTATTTATAACATAAAAAGCGGTTCGCTACATATGAGAGTTTGTTATATCCTGGGTCGTTAAATGCCATTAATGCACTCCAAAAATGTAAACCAATCAAAATGGATCACTTTTTAAATTTCCTCCAATTAAATGATTATTTCAGCAGATAGCTTTTTCTGCTTGTAGCTCCATAGAAGGCATGCCTTGAAAATATATTTCATGATAAACGTAATGGTTATTTATGATGTTAGTGTTAAAAATGTAATTTTATTTTGCGAGAATAAGACACCTTCTGAGGCACGAAGGCTTAGTTCGCGACTAGAGTTGGAGATAGGAATAAAAAGAGGTAGGGGTAAGCCCAGATTAGACTACTGCTCTCAAATAGTTAGGGATGTAGGATGTGCCATGCGGAATTCACCCTCACAGCCCACACCATACAGTGAGCGTTCCTTGGCTCTGGTATAATAAAACAGGTTGATGATGCCACTGTAAACTTTCAGTTTGATGCGTTACCATGGTAATTTCTCCGCCGTTCTTGAAAAACCTTTCTGCGCATAATTACGTCACATGATGCTTTATTTTTCTCTATTCAGGTGGGCTCTAGGTGAACATTACTGTAATATTTTTTTTTAATTTGACCTGTGTCCTTTCTTATATGGACATTAGCTAGGTACATGGAGTCGCTAAGGGCCACTGAAAACATTTTTGTAGTTTCGCATTGATGCTTGATAGTCAGCATGGTAAAATTGTTCTTAACACTTTTTCTTTATTTTTAGCGGGTGGCTTCTGGGATGAAATATCTGTTAACCAGAAAACTTCTCCAACTAAACCGTCCTCTGTTGTAAAAAGTGTGTCAACTAGTGCTGTGAATAGTGCAACAAATAAACAATCACAAAAACAGTCAAAAAGTAAGGCCAAAAAGGAAGAACAGCAAGTTATGAAAGTTTTCAATAATGGACCTGTCTCTGATGAATTTACAGAATGGTGTATGAGAGCCCTTAAAGATATTAATAGTGCTGTTGATGGTAAGAGTGTCTTATGGAAGTATAATTCTTTTAATATATTTTATTTCAGTACCTACGTTTATAACGTTTCTCCGTGATATTGAATCCGCCATGGATGTACGAGAGTATTGTAAAGAATATTTGGGTGAAGGCTCCATTACGCATCAATTTGCGAATGAGTTCCTAGAGAAGCGACGATCTTATAGACCAAGATCGAATGCTCACAAAGACGACATGTGTTCTCCAGCACCCGCCCTTACTCCATCTACACAACACAGTACTGAATTCCAGGAGGTTAAGGTGAGTTAATATATTTTTGTAATATAAATTAGATCTTTTTGGAACGTGCAAAGAAGGCTGTACATAAACTGACGTTAATAGATACGGCATCATTTAGATGGCGCATTTAATGACTTTTTATTGGGTTGCCGTTCACTATGCAGAGATTATTTCATCCAATATAATACAGTTTGGTTGCATTTTTATATCAAATGACTCTGCCCCACTCCGACCTAATGGCTTCTGCTCAATTAGTGGGAAACCCCAAAGAATCAGTTATAAAAAAATGATGTGGAAGAACAGAATAAAAAACAACCATTTAATGGTAGTTTAAACTTTTCGCGCGATATGAAAAAAACAAAAAAATACAAATTTTCACGTATTTGTTGACTACAAAGTTGGTAGTACAAACATGGAAAACCTTGTAATAAAAATAGTGAAATAACTAATTCAAAAATAATACGAATTTTATCTAATTAACCGATTTCAAAAAAGGAGGTGGTTCTCAATTCGACTGTATTTTTTTTTTAATGTGTTACCTCAGAACTTTTTCTAGGTGAACGATTTTGATCATTCGTTTTTTATTTGAAAGCTGGTGCTTCTCATGTGGTCCCATATAAATTTGATCAAGATCTGACCAGTAGTTTTTGAGTTATCCTTAATTTAATTAACTTCGACTACATTGATGATGTTCTCCATTGTATATTGAAGTCGGTTTTCTATTTTGTAGGACAAAAAAATTATTTGTACAATGCATATGATGTACTGGTACGTCAGTGCATGGACGGTCTTGTCACACTGTATATATGAAGTACCAGTACATCAAGTTAGCAGTAAAATGAGCAAAATTGGACAGATACATGTTTTTCTCTAGGTCACCAATAAGACTTATTCTAAATATTTTGTACATCATCATGCTGGGTAAAATATCCTCAATAAGAAATACATAGTACGTGAATAGTCATTGGGTCCTCGGAGACGTTCGCAAGTCGCAAGAAACATGCAGTATGTTCCCGAATTGGTTTACAAAGACGACAAAAAAAATATCTTTAACTTGCCAAAAAATCACTATAAAAAATCCTGCTTGTTCCCAAACTCTCATAGTACATACAATTTTTTATCTGTCTGTTACAGGAAATTTCTTATTAATTTTTATGCATTTTTTAGATTTGGAAAACGTTTTTTGTTAAATTCAAAAAAATATTTTCATGAATGTTTAAGTATTCTAATAGTGGGCCATTTATATCGAACAGAAACCGTATCTTCTTTAAGCCTCTTTTTGTTTCTTTTTGAGTTTAAACAAAACCAATTTCTAAAAAAAGTGTTTGACTTATCTCGTAAATTTCTTCTGATAATTTAATTCATATGCGTAAAATCTCATAAGCCATAATGTTTTTGTCAGAGTAACAGCGGAAAAAGTTAGCCCTAACTATTACAGCGAATATTTCCTCGCAGTACAAAAAGGTCCATAAGAGGGATGCAATTATCAGCGAATTTTATTAAACGAAACGTCAAAACCCATTTTGAGCTATCACTTTATCTTTGTTACTCGAGAAATATTCTACTGAATTGCATGCGTGCATCAAAAAGTTACCAGATAGTTCTGCATTTAAGCATGTTGCCTCTAAGAAACTGCATTCGGTCATTTTTATGGTCATTATTATGTTATTTACTTTTTGCTACCATGACGACGTTGCAAATTTAGTATTTTTGATTGTAAAATGTTTAAAAATCGAGTCTCCCATATGCGTATTCTCATATTTTTTTTTATCTAGCCAAATTAGACTTGAGCTTTTTATTTTGTCTGGATAAATTCCTGTTTTTCAAACTCAATTTTGTTGCCTGACGGCAATTTGACGAATAAAACTGCCGGCCAATAAGAGCGCAAAGGCGGAGCCTGTAAAATTGCATTGATGTAACTAACCGATTTTCATCAGCATTGTTATAACTGAATGTACGTATGGAAACCTTGGGCAAAAAATTGTTTGTTTGAAATATCATTTGTAAATTTAGCATATATCAGATTTAGTTGAAATAAGTCTACATTGCATCTTTTCGTTTTGTGTTGTCCATCTTTGTTTGTTTTCAAGTTATGGCTCAAAATTCGATTTTTCGCATTATGATTGCAACAGAATATCTGGGTTGTTTTAAACTTGGTGGAAAGTTATTTAAGGCTGCCGTTCAGTTCCCCTTGACAAACTTCGCCACCAGAGGTCTCGCGTGTAGAATTTATCCAAGTTTTACGCCGCCCTTAGTGTGACTAAAATATACTAGATGGAGTAACATGAGAAAATAAGCAGTCAAAACTACTTTCCTTCTCCGTCCCATAATTTTTAATATTTTGTGATTGTATCTGTCAAACTGTACCTAAATATTTAATAAATAATATATTATGTAGTCATTGTAATGAAGTCTTGTTTGCCTATTTGTGAAAGAAATGAAGTAATAAAATTACGGCCGATTTCCTATTGTCATAAACTATCAATAATTTTTAAAAATTTGGTAAAGTACCTATATTATGAATTTATGTCACTTTCTTCAGTACCTACATACCGATTAAGTGTGGCTTTTGTTTTTGTATTATTTTCCTGGTTTTTTCTAGAGATAAAGAAACTTATTCAGATAAAGGTGCTTCTTACCAATGTGTGCATTTTTATTTAATTTTGTAGCTCACTGTATGGGAACTGTTAAAAGTTTCATGAATCGTTTTTTGGGAAATATTTATGCTCATTTTAATCATTTTCCTTATAAACAGTCAAGAAATCTACAGGAACGATAAACATTTGACATTTGAATTTGAGGTTATATTCTTATTTCTAAAATATCAAAATCGCTTTCTTCGAGCTCTGATTGGCCTTCCCCACATTACAGTGGCTTTATAGTCTTACAGTGGCGACAATAGAGGGCATTATTTTTAATTCGGGAGATAAGTGGCGCGTCACAAACGTAAGATTTTCATTCCAAACAAAACAAAGCCACGTGCTTTCTGACGTTTTAACCTAACCTCTGAAATATAATTATAATTACATATAGTTGTTTTCAAGTTTTTACGCGTAAGCCCAACACACAAATTGAAAATAAACTGTTTTCACTGCAAAACGTCTATAATTATATTGCAAAAACTAGTTTAAGGCGTTGTAAATAATATCGATAAACGTCAAATGGCACGTGCTTTTGTTTTGTTTGGAATGAAATCTGACGTATGACGTAGGCACTTAGGTCCCGAATTGGTTGATGTAGTCACATGGTATCCGGCCGCCATTAGGTTTCGAATTTAGCATTGTTTGCTATACAGAAATCATAAACTTTTGAAAATTTCTCAAATATCTATAAAGTTATTCAAAATTACTACTGCATATGGTATTTCTGTTTTAGACAGTACCTACATATACGATTCAGCAGCCTCTGTTACCTTGTAGAAAAAAAACAAATTATGTTATTTCATACTAAACCTCCAGAAGAAGTCCTATTAACCATTCAAATGCAGATTTCGCGCGCTAGATTAGAGACAAGACAGGTACATTATGAAAAATAGTTTTTATTCAAAATAAAGAACAAAAACTTACAATGCATGCCCACCAACAGACTTGCTAGCATATTTATCAGCTTTTCCTTTACTTTTCCTAAAATATGTTTTTAATCTAAACACTACATATCTGTGAATAATTTTTTCCTTTAATTTATGACAATCAGGAATACTTATTTGTAAAGATCGCATTTCGTTAAAATAAAATTGTTTTACATCTACATTTTTGTTCTGCAGAAATTCAATATATTTTTTAAACACACTTTCCATGTCCAAAAAGAAATGAAATAACTCTTCGCTACTGAAAAAGAGGGTATTATCTTTGAATCGTTTTATATTAACGAATTTGGTGAAATTTTTATATAGAGGTTTTTTGGAGCCTACTGAACTAACACATCTTTCGCAAACTTTCGAAGTCCTTTGGATACTGGTAATCATATAACCGCATATATTATTAAGCGAGTTTAGTTCACTTTGTTTTAAATTTAGTCCTTTAAAAGGCAGGTCTTTTGGAGCACACACCACCTCGAAAGTTGATTTCCCAACAGACTTCTCTTCAGTAAATGTTTCCAAGAAGCCTGAATGGAATGTTCTGTTGTCTTCACTGTAGCTGCTTGTACGCACTTCCTTGAGATATTGTGCTACACAAATCAGTTTTAAATTATTTTTTACTTGTGCTGCATTTGGGACAATCTGCTTGCTTCGTAACACGCTGAACAAATTTTCCAAGCAGTCTTGGGAGAATCTACTCGTTAAAACAAATTCATACCCTTTGTCATCTAACAACTTCTTATGCAATTCCAACATGGAATTAGTTGTTATCAACACACCTGTTTGCGAGGGTTTCCAATTCCTTTTGTACCCGACTTCCATTAGTCGAAAGAGATCCATAAAATCATTTAGGAACGTAATTGTTTCATTATAAGTGTTCTCGTTATATCTACTCAATGCTGCAAATGGATGACGTGAGGTCATTATGAAAAACCACTTTTCTACTTGATCTATAAAAAATGCAGTTGTCAAATATTCTTGCTTATTCATTTCTTCAGCCAGAAACTTCAGCGCACTACTGACAGTGTGGTTTATCACATTGGTCGATTTTCCTACTTTCATTTTGTCGAAATGGTTAGGGAGCAAATCCTCTTCTGACAATTTAGGAGCCAACTGAAACGCACACTGGTCTTGATGTCGAACTAAATCGTATATATGTTCTGCACGTACCACCTTTGATGGTAAATTATATTTGGTACAAACACTTTCTGGTAGTTGAATAATTTTGTTACTCATCAACATTGCCTTGATGTTCTTGAAGAGGTGTGGAACATCAGCAAAGACATACACAGATTGTGTTTCTGGTGCAAGTGGATGAGGAATTTTAAAATTTGTTTGTGCATGCCTACCTGCATTCACGCCCCACATTCGCCACAGTGCTTGGTTGCATGCTCCCATATCTGAAGTCACGCTCAATATGTTCAACACAACTTCCTCGGTATTTTTAAAAATTTCTCTTATAATGTCAGAAAACACTGCTCCATTCACTGAGTTGCTTGTAAAATAATAAGCAACGACTTGCTTCCACCTGGTATTAATACCACCTAACATAAAAACTAAGACGTGGGTTGCCATTCCGGTGTGCTCAGGGAGGGTTACGTCACCAAAATATTTGTTGAGAGAACTATCGAATTGCCTCCCTGGAGTTATTGCTGCTTCATCTAGGACCAACATGCAATCTCTTTCATGTACATTCAATGACTGAACCTTTATATTCAAAAATCCAAACACCTCAATTAATACACCACTGTCAAATTTCAGATTTTGTAATCTTCTCTGTAATGTACGTGTTGAAGGGAAAGGATACCCCTGTTTTATCAACTCTTCATAGCCACTACCCCCGCAACTAAACTTCAATTTTAGAGACTTCGTAACTGTACTACTAGACCACTTCATAAATTTTGTTGATTTTTTGTTTTCTTTCTTCCTTAATGCTACAATTTGATCTTCGTTGAATAATTTTTGAAGAAGGTTCATATCCACTGAAGTCTGAGAATTTTTTGCACCAAGTGTTTTCAGCTTCCTCTCTGCATTTCTATAATACTGCTTATATCTCAATGCTTTCCTCCTTTCCTTGAGATAGATACTTTCATATCGAGCTATCTTTTCGCTTAATGCAATGTTTGAAAAGTCTTCTACATTCCCATCAAGTGATGTGGATGGCAATGACTGTGCTTCTGTCGATATCATATTCTCAGATGTAGAAGGTTGCACGTCTGATATAGCATCAATGTATACTTCCGCAGTTGCAGCTGCAGGGGTAGCTGGAATGAAGAAATTATTTAATTACTATTGCTTGTTTAAACTGCATAGCGTTATTGGGAATACAGAAAGAACAAACAAGAGACAAATATGAATTCGGAACTATTTAAAATACACAGAAAAAAAAAGCACGTACCGAGGTACCTAACCTACTCAACGGGGATAGTTACAACTATAAACTGTGACACATTAATTAAACTTACAAGTTAGTGCTCTTCTCTTAGGCAACTTTCGTTTAGTGGCTGGAACTTTGGAAAAAAAAACACCGTAGGCACTGCATTTGTTTTCAGTTTCCTCGTTCCGTCAATACGGGTTTTCTCCCACATTTCTGCTGCAAAATGTACCTGTAAATTGCACACACGTGCTATAAAATACCAAGCAAATTACATTGCAACATAAAATTTGACAACTTAGTTTTTTACATATTGATCACTAGCACATTAGATAAAATTTTACATGGTTCATATACCAAATTACGATACCTATACTTGGGCCGCCGAACAGATGAAGTGATCACACTGCAAGAACGTGCTCTAGCGGGGCCAATATTAATTTATGACGACCGAATTGGAGTGATGCGACTTCGTTGGGTCTAAAGAAAGCGCATCACTGCGGTTCGGTCGTCCTAAATTGATAGTGGTCCCGTCTAGAGCTCGTGCTTGTAGGGTGATTACTCCGTCTGTTGGGCGGCCCAAGTATATACCTACACTATGTGTTTTGCTGCATTGTTCTAAATGTTAATGAATGGTACTTATGCATATCTACATGCAAAGGTTTAATAATTTGCAGATACTAGGTATTTATGTAAAAGGAAAGTGCTTAATGAAAGCCTCACCTCACACAAGCAGGAGTTATCCGTTGGTTTCCAATTATCTCGTTTCATTTTTATGAGCCATTCTTTACGTCGAGTTTTGTTTTTAGGAAAACGCCTCATTGAGAAACCTTTCTCTGAAGAATTGCTACAGTTAACACTGGAACAGCCAGGCATCTTGAACTGAAATGAAAACACAAACTTATACCTTTAGCTACAAAAGAATAACAAAACATGATAAATTTAAGTCCATGGCAATGCTATTGAAAAGGAAACTTCGATACACATACTTACTGCACATATTTTTTACAATATGCCAACAATACTCACCTATTATGCAAATAAACACACTCCAAAATCGAAATTGTTAATAAACTTGGCATATGAAGTATATGAATCTCGACACAACATGGCGGATGGGCGGAGCTTCTGTCTCATTGTCGCCACTGTAAAGACTATAAAGCCACTGTACCCCACATTCGTTTTTGTTGCCCTCTAGAGGGATTTGCGAGAACTTCTATTCTATAATTTGCAGTTTGCAATTTTACAACCTTTATAAATTAGAGTGTTTGATTGGTAGATTTTATGCGCCATTATTCAAAACGCCAGAAAAATGATGAAATCGAACTTCAAGTCTTTTTCAAAAACGGTGTACACTAAATATATGATCTTTTGCAGAAATATAGTGAAATACCGCATCTTTAGGAAGAGTATATTTTTAATGAACAGAAGTCAACATGTTTTGAAATATACTTTAATTTTTTTTTGTTTAACCAATTTTTTTTTATGAAAACAATCTCTTCCACGAGATACATTCGTTTCAAATCATTGTGGAAAATTTGAACATCGTGCGTTTTACCGTTTTTTAATACGACTTGAAATTGTAATTTTATGCGCCTTAAACATTCTTGAGGCACTTTTTTGAGTAGGATGCAACGGTCTTAAACATTTTGTTTTTTAATAATTAAATTTCAAGTTATGACATAAAGTTGTATTTTTTTTAATGCAAATCATAGTTGTCCATGATATAGTTAAATAGAGCATTTTTCCCTCTTCAAATATACAGGGTGGCCCGAAATTAGCGTGCAATATTTTACCAGCATGTTCTGTGGTCAAAAATAAGACAAAAAGCTCCTATAAGCGTACACCGAAATATGCTTCGCAAAGGAGCTATAGCTTTTTAAAAGAGAAGGCCTGAAGACGGTTCCTTCTAAATATCTCCGAAACAAGTCCAGTTAAAATTATGAAATTTTATGGAATGTGTAAGTACCAAATTCTGAATCTTTTGCTGTAAACATAATTTTTAAAATTTAACAGGGGCGTCTCAAATCTGGGGGTGGTGGAGGTAAGATTTACCCCAACTTTTTTTACAACATGTCGTTTTCAATTTTTCCATAAAAATTTGAAACTTCAGAGTTTTTTGCAAAAAAAATGTGCTCTTGTCTCGTTTTGATAGGAAGCACCGTTATCGAGCACAATCGGTTTCAAAATTTCGCTGCACGCCCAAAAAATTCCTACAAGAAGTGGAAAACTTCGTTTGTATACTTAAACGAGATAGAAACACATTTTTTTGCAAAAAAACTCTGAAGTTGCAAATTTTTATGGAAAAACTTCCGGAAAAATTGAAAACAACATGTTCTGAAAAAGTTGGGCTAAATCTTACCTCCACCGCCCCCAGATTTGAGACATTTGAGGCATGCAGCGAAATTTTTAAATCGGTTGTGCTCGATAACGGTGCCTCCTATCAAAACGAGACAAGAGCACATTTTTTTTGCAAAAAACTCTGAAGTTTCAAATTTTTATGGAAAAATTGAAAACGGCATGTTGTAAAAAAAGTTGGGGTAAATCTTACCTCCACCACCCCCAGATTTGAGACGCCCCTGTTAAATTTTAAAAATTATGTTTACAGCAAAAGATTCAGCATTTGGTACTTACACATTCCATAAAATTTCATAATTTTACCTGGACTTGTTTCGGAGATATTTAGAAGGAAACGTCTTCAGGCCTTTTCTTTTAAAAAGCTATAGCTCCTTTGCAAAGCATATTTCGGTATACGCTTATAGGAGCTTTTTGTCTTATTTTTGGCCACAGAACACGCTGGTAAAATATTGCACGCTAATTTCGGGCCACCCTGTATATACATACAGGGTGTTACAAATTTTAGGTCCGTAAATTTAAGTGGTGATTGTACATAAGATTTTATGAAAAAAACTTCCTATAAACATAGGTCCAGAAATCCATAATAACGGAGATAACTGTCATGGAAAGTAATGAATTTAAAAAAAAATAAAATAAAATTTTTACCGTTCAAACAATTTCGAACAAATTTTGGATAAGCGTTTTTGAATTAAGCAGCTACGAAATGACAATAACTAGTTTGTTACTTATTTATTATTAGAAATTATTTTGTGCCCACAAATGTAATGCATTTTTAAATCTTGAAAATCTCAAAAATGAGGCCACAAATCAAAATCTTGCAAGAGTATCGTTCTTTTACAAATTGAATTTTCATATCAAAATTCCTTGTTTTAAAAAAATCTTCAGTGGCGTAGAAAATAGGGGGCCAAAATCTGCCAACTCTCCCATTATCTACATCACTGTGCTCTTTAAAACAAATTACTTATTGCAATTTCGTAGTTCCTTAATTCAAAAACGCCTATACAAAATTTGTTCGAAATTGATTGAATGATAAAAATTTTATTTAAAATTTTTTTGGAGTTTACTCATTAAAAATCGATTTTCAGTTATAGCCCGCGATACGGAAATTTTATGAGTAGTAAAATCAAGCGTTACATTTCGCGTTAACTAAAAGTAATGCGTTACGTACATTGAAATTGAAACTATGGATACGGCTGTTTATGTCTGGCTGTATAGACCATGGACACAGTGAAAATAGAGTGACATAGAGTAGATATGACAGTTGTAAAGTCAGCATTTGCAGTGTTTGTTCGTTACTAGATTTGTTGAGTCTTTTGATTTAATAGGGAAAAACCTAATATTAAATACTCGAAATATTGCTTAGTGCCGAAATGTGAATCAACGCCTATTCGAACACCAGGAAAAGTATTTATTTCATTGCCAGTGGGATCGATGTTTAGCAGATTGTCACTTAATTACTGAATTTATAAACAATTTATATTTTAATGTAGTTGGACATTTTTGAACATACCATCTGATAAATACACATTTGGGTATAAAACTGACATTCGCGTGTACCATATTATCAAGTGATTGAAGTTAAAATAATCGTTCGTAAGCTAACACACAAGTTTTTTTTTTAATCGTAACTTTCTATGACACTTATCTCCGTTATTATGGATTTCTGGACCCGTGTTTATAGGAAGTTTTTTCATAAAATCTTATGTACAAGGTGTCCCAAACTGGACGCGTTCTTATGGGAACACCCCATATTTGAAGAGATAGAAAAAAATTAACCAAGGTGTCCGGAGCTCAAATTTAATGAGAAAACCACTGGCGCAAACAAAACTTTGCTATATCTTATCGTTTGGCCGCTAGAGGGCGATTCTCAAATTTCGTCGATTTCTTTTATGTCCTATAACTTGTTTATTAATAAAGATAATTAATTTTGGTAAAAACTTTCTTAAGGCACTTTTTTCCGTAAAATCCATTGCAATAGGCAGTTTTTTTACAGTGCGTTTAGATTTTCGTGCACCACCCCAAACTCATTTTTCTTATATAGACCACCCTATATATTATGAGATTTTTGAAAAGCTCGTAAAATTTCCTAAATTTTGATGTATCACTTGTCATGTTTATATTAAAAACCATTAGCAACATTACGATTTAAAAATTAAAATATTGTGCCTACAGAAACCAAGATTGCCATGACTAATAAAATGACATAGGATGCTAACATGTTATGATTAAAACCACAGATCTAAAGTTTCATGATAAGATTACTCATAGTTATTATATTAAATTAATAATTCTTTAAATGTTGCTAATGGTTTTTAAGATAAACATAACAAGTGATACATCAAAATTTAGGAAATTTTACGAGCTTTTAAAAAATGTCATAATGTATAGGGTGGTCTATATAAAAAAAATTAGTTTGGGGTGGTGCACGAAAATCTAAACGCCCTGTAAAAAAACTGCCTATTGCAATGGATTCTACGGAAAAAAGTGCCTTAAGAAAGTTTTTACCAAAATTAATTATCTTTATTAATAAACAAGTTATAGGACATAAAAGAAATCGACGAAATTTGAGAATCGCCCTCTAGCGGCCAAACGATAAGAGATATCAAAGTTTTGTTTGCGCCAGTGGTTTTCTCATTAAATTTGAGCTCCGGACACCTTGGTTAATTTTTTTCTATCTCTTCAACCTTCTAAGACACGAAGGAATAGTTCGCGACATACTAGAGTCAGAGATAGGAATAAAAAGAGGTAGGGGTAGGCCTAGATTAGACTACTGCTCTCAAATAGTTAGGGATGTAGGATGTTCTACTTTTAGGGAAATGCGTAGGTTAGCTCAGGATAGAAAAGAATGGAGGTACGCGTCCAACCAGTCTTCGGACTGAGAACCTTATGATGATGATCTTCAAATAAGGGGTGTTCCCATAAGAACGCGTCCAGTTTGGGACACCTTGTACAATCGCCACTTAAATTTACGGACCTAAAATTTGTAACACCCTGTATATATAATATGTGGGGTCGATTTTTTCATTTTCATTCATTTTAATCGAAAATTCACAATTTCCAATATAAAATATCATTTTTCGAAGTTTTCTTATAGTAGATGGCTGTCACTTACCAATACAATTCATTAAATATGTTTTATCAAGTTTTAATTGTCATTCCCATATTATTTCTTCGAAAAACTGCAAAATGGCTTATGAAAATTATGAAAAATTTGCTTCATTCAAAGCAATTCAGATGCTGCATCGGGAGCATATTTTTACTGCTATCCAGAAAGAAGACGCTCACCATTATGTTTTATTAAAAAAATATATAGGTATACAACATAAGAAACACATAAATGATTCAAAATGCCCACCTTTTGGCTTTTGTATTCTTAAACGTTCAGGCTATTCATCCAACACTGCATATTTATACTATATTGATGCTGCTGCCTTTAGTGTTTCGGTATTTTGATGAGGCTTCCAACAAGCCCTCTTTTGAAGCGTTGTAAAGGTGGTAGTCCAGAGAATTTGAAGTTCGGGCTCCTTGAGGGCCAATCTTCTGCAGTGATAAACCTTGGTAAATCGGTCTCCAACCAGGTTGAGTGGTTTTAGCGTTGTGCACAGGTGCTAAGTGGTGTTGAAATAACAATGTTTTCCAGGAAACATGATGAAGTCGTGGGGACTTGATATCTTTTTCTAAAAGATCAGCTGATAATTTGTTTAACGCCCTAAAGAAAAAAAGGCAGTTGCAAGCAACCTTTGTGGGCCACTCCCCACCAAACCATTACTGAAGTCGAGAATTACTTCTTTCCAACTTGGAAATCTTCTGAACAACTTCTTGGGCACACTTTCTCATTTTGACAAATGCACTTTTTAACAGCTAGTGATGTCCACTACACCTGTGGATGACCACTTTTTGGACTGTCATCGGGAGATGAAATTTCAATGTACATCTTGATGACCAAATAAATAAACTTTTTTCGTTAACTTCAAAGGTTTCAGAAGATTGAAATTGAAAATTTCTGTCGGTGTGAAGAGCAATTGCAGCGATAAAATTTTCTTTAATACCCCACTCCATTAACAGCGACCCTCCTCAAAATTTTAAATGGGACGGGGGGTCAAATGATCCCTACTTTGGAAGGGTTTTTCATTACTTACACAACCGTATTTGTATTTTTCAATTAGATCAATTTGTTACCGAGAAATTGTTTCTTAAAGTTTCCAAGTTAAAAAATTAATAAAGCACAAAAAGGTTTAAACTATCGAATGTATTAGAATGGAAAAGTAACAAAATCAAGGAAACTAATAAGAATAAAAAGTAAGAACAAAAGAACATCAGATCAAATGTCAAAATAAACTTATTCGCCACAGTATAAAATCATGTTTATTTACTAAATAAAAATGGTTTATTCCAAAGAAGAATGCCGGCTAATAACTCCTGAGGTCTTGGGAAATGTAAGATCTGGATTTGAATCCAGAATGTATTATTGTATGACAATTGGTGGAGGTCATTTCGAGCAATACATTCGATAGTATAAACCTTCTTGTCCACGACTATCTTACAACATACTCTTTATACTTGTGTTTCTTCAATCAAAATTAGATACATTATTCACTGCAGTGATTAATGAATATTATTCATTAAACCAATAGGAACATCGCTTTGACCCTTTTTTACATTTATTTAGTAGGCCGCGATCGCGATTTGTTAGTTCAAATTGAAACGTCAAATCAGCATGGTTTGCTTTTAATTTGAAATGCATGTTCTAAAAAAGAAGATATAATGAGTAGTGAGAGTGAAAACGAGATTTCTTTAACAGCACCAGCAATAAAAGAAGCTGCAGAACTTGCCTCGTTAGATTCATTGCCCAAAAAACCAAGAGCATATGTATGAATCTTTCTTACACTGGAGAAGGGAAATGAAGGTAAATTCTTTCTGGGAATCTGTTTTGATAGTCGTGGATGATTACAAAACTCGCTCGCTTCGCTCACTCGTGTTGTAAACTTCATCCTCGGTAATAATAGCATTCATTATAAACTTATGTATAATATACTATTGTGCTTTTATTAATCTTTTAACTTGGAAACTTCAAGAAGCAATTTCTCGGTAACAAATTGATCGAATTTAATAAAACAAATACAGTTGTGTAAGTAATGAAAAACCCTTCCAAAGTAGGTATTATTTGACCCCCCATCCCATTTAAAAATTTTGGGGGTCGCTACCCCCCACACAGGGCTAGAGTTGCAAGAATGCTTATTGCATAAAAATTGGTCCCATTTGATATAAAAATCGACGTGTTTTTGGATTTTTGTCAAAACGTTTATTTTGCCGAGTTTTACGGGGGTACAAGTTTTCGTTGGGACACCGTGTATACAGTGTATCCACGGAGGGGCTTCACTATACTTGTAAAAACTTTTATTTTCAGTTTTTCGAAAAAAAGTAATTTTTCATAATTTCTTTTGCTTGCTATATAATAAATATGATTCATGTTGAGAAACTTTGATTTTGTTGTACAGAGTGGGCAAAAAATATAAAAACGTAGATTTGCCAAATTTAAAATTTTTGAATGAAATTTTTTGGAAGCATCAAAATGAAAGAGCTTAGAAGGAGAAATCGAAAAGCCAAAAATCAATACCGTAGAATGGGGCTACTTCGGACATGGCATGTAACTTCGGACAGTTGGATGTTTTTTACAAATAAATTATGCAACCAACTTTGCATTCGTGAAATGCGTGGCTTGAGTGTTCCATGAGTTATGTTTATGAGTATAATCGACTTTGTGAAGTGTAACTTTTTGCTATCTGTAAGTATTCACAATTCAAATTAATTTATATTAACACTCAAAAATCGTGTATTAGCAATATTATGAAAAGTAACTTATGCCAAGTCTTCTGTATTAATAATACCGCGATTAAATCAGTATATATTTTAGGTTAAACGTTCTTTAACAAGTAGCCTTAACTTTCACGGCTTTCGCGCCAAAACTTTTTTATATACAGGGTAAAAGGAAAAATGTTCATTTTTAGGGGGCTATTTCGGACAATGCCGAGAATTTATAAAAAAACTTTGGGCTCCAAAGATTATTGTAATTACCCTAAAGAGCGATTAGATAAAGCGATTAGGGACGTAAAATCAAAAAAAAGGACCATTCGACAAGCATCCGAATTTTACAAAATTCCGAAATCCACACTTCATGATAAGGTTAAAGGCAGTCATCCACTTAAACACGGACATCCACCTGTCCTTTCTTCAGAAGAAGAAGCTAAATTAGTTGCGGGAATTTTAACATCGGCAGAATGGGGGTTTCCCTTAACTGAATTTGACATCAGAAAGCTCGTCCAATCATATTTGAATCGAAGGGGCGTGAAAATCACATGTTTTTTAGACAATTTACCTGGAAAAGACTGGGCAAAAACATTTTTGGCACGACACAAAGATTTAACTGTAAGATTAAGTCAAAACATTAAAAGAAATCGTGCTCAGGTTACTCGTGATACATTAAAGGAATATTTTAATGAATTAAAGGTGTCTCTCGAAAACGTTCCCTTTCAAAATATCGTCAATTACGACGAAACTAATTTTAGTGATGATCCGGGTAGATCAAAAGTGATTTGCAAGAGAGGTTCAAAGCACTGCGACAGGGTCATTGATTCGTCTAAGGCGAGCACTTCCGTCATGAGGGCAGCTTCAGCAGATGGAAACCTCTTACCGCCCTTTGTTGTATACAAGGCAAAGCATCGGTATGAGGAGTGGGAGGAGAATGGCCCTCCTGGAGCGAAGTATAGCGTTAGCAAATCTGGTTGGTTTGAATCTGTAACATTCGTAGAATGGTTTAGGCAAATTTTGCTGCCATACTTTCGTAACAAACCTGGGAAAAAGTTGATAATAGGAGATAATCTGTCTAGTCACATCACACTGGATGTTATTCAAAGTTGTGAAGAAAATGAAATTTCGTTTGTTCTTTTACCTCCTAATTCGACTCATATCTGCCAGCCTCTGGACGTTGCATATTTTGCACCATTGAAGAAAAGATGGCGAAACGTTTTATGTGAGTGGAAAATGCAGAGGAAAGGGCCATTTCAAAAATCTGATTTTCCGTTCCTATTGAATAAAACGCTAGAAAAAATTAATGCTACTTCGCGACAAAATATCATATCCGGCTTCAGAGCATGTGAAATTGCTCCATTCAATCCTGGAGAGGTCCTTAAAAAAATTCCCGGCAAAAGAAAGTCTGATGAGCAAGAAAATGAGCAACATTGGACAGATTCGATAATAGATTTGTTGAAGGAAACTAGAATGCCTGAGGAGAGGACTAAAACGAAAAGAAAGCGTATAAATGTCACTCCGGGAAAGTTAGTGACCATTAATGATTTGAAAGAAGGCAATAAGGAAAAGACTGTTGATGATTGCCAATCTGAAATTCCTCACGAATCCTTTGATTCGGAAGATGATATTCCTGTGATAGCTCACAAGAAGTCGCATGAAGAGGCACAAGGCAGAAGCGGTGTTGAACCTGATGATCAACAAGAGGCTGAAAACACACTCCCACACACACCGATCACGGTCGGGACATTCGTAATTATCAAAATTCCTCTAAATAACTCATCAAAATATAAATTTTACATTGGCAAAGTCATCGAATTATATGTGGAAGGGAGTCAAGAGAACTATTTGGTGAGTTTTCTTAGAAAAAAGAAAACTAATAATGAAGATTACTTTCACTTCCCAGATATGGCTGATGAAAGCGTGGTTGCAAGGTCGGAAATAATTGATTGTTGTGAACCTATATTTTTGCGCAGAAATCGCTTTAACTTTCTTAATTTACCAAATAACATTATAATAATGTAGATTTAAAAAAGAGTTTATTTTTGCAATTTTGAAAACATTTGTTAAGTTTGTGTTTCTATATCAAGAGTGTGTTTTTGTTAATACAAATGCAACAATATTATATCTTTTGTTACGTTTTCTACTTTTTGTAACTGAAATTTTTTTTAAAAAACTTTTTGGTGTCCGAATTAAAACTTTAAACTCCAATTCTTCGGATTCCTGCACTTTTAATAGGCTGTCCGAAATTACCCCACCCTATGGGGGAATTACCCCACCCTATGGGGTTAATTCGGACAATAAATAATTTAAAAAATTAAATTCCAGGGTTTAATTTTTAAAACAAAATTATTGTGAAATGATCTGTAAAGACCCTAAGAACCTCCTCAAGGAGTTACAAACAACATTACATTGATAATTAACATACATTTTTTTGAAAAACAACAAAATCTGTCCGAAGTAGCCCCGCTTTACGGTATTCATTTAACTTAAAACACTGAGGTTAATGACAAACAGTAAAGTCCAATGTCAACTTTGAAACACCCTTTACACCTAAATTTGCTAATAATAGTTGCACGGAACGTTTCATTACTAGTAGTCTTGAAAAAATAAGAATCGATATTAAGATATGGAAAAACAAAATATCGATTTTAGTTTTAATATTAAATATCTTAGTAACTATAACTTCTATGAAAAAACTTTGTTTGGCTTTTCGATTTCTCCTTCTAAGCTCTTTCATTTTGATGCTTCAAAAAGTTTGATTCAAAAATTTTTAATTGTGCAAATTTACATTTTTATACTTTTTGCGCATCCTGTAAAACAAAATCAAAGTTTATCAACGTGAATCATATTTATTAGAAATAAATTATGAAAAATGAAAAATGACTTTTTCGAAAAACTGAAAATAAAAGTTTTTACAAGTATAGTTAAGTCCATCCGTGGACACACTCTATATTATATATTTATAGTATAAGGTATGACTATTATGTAAAGAATTACACGCAAAAATTATTTTCTTGTGAAATATCCATTCCACTGTTTTCTTTATCTGCTGCATTTCTTTTTACAAAAAATTTTTATAAACTATTAACAAGTATGATTTTACCTTTTATTTATTATTTATACACGTTGTTTGTTTACAGGGCAAAAGCAAAAAAAGCAAAAAATCCAAAATGACCAAGGTGGATTCTCGTATTCTTGGCTTTAATGTGACTGCTGCTCAAGATCGTATTAATATTGGTGATTTAGATAGAGTTGATATATAAAATATGTTCATAAAAATCTCCGATCATTGTTTTTTATTTTAAGAATTTCTATGTTTATGCTTATTTATATATACTAAAAGATTTGTTTTACCAATTTTACTGTTAAAATAATTAGTTTTACATAAAAAAGCGAATGGACATTTTTTACTTTTTTTAGTAAAAGAACCTAGTCCATTATTATCCATATACTTTATCATTCGGTTCCCGTGTTTATTGCTTAAATTGCAGTTAGTTTTGCAGTTGCTTGTTTTAAGTGCAATAAGTCACAAGTAGGCAACTCCTTGCATTTCATAAACTTCTTTCCAGTACAGTCCTATAAAAGCCGATTACTTTTAGCGACTCACTATTTCGAAGGAGAAAAAACTTGGCACACAATGTTCAAGACGAATTTTTCTGTTGCAACAATTCGAACGACAATTCTAACAGTGACGAATTTTCTTCTTCGCAAAAGACGGCGTTCCCAGCAATTGTTTTTATTGATCGAAGTATGTATTATTATGGTCGTCGATTTAAAGGATGGGGGTAAGCAAGATATTTAAAATGAATTATAGGTGCGAATACCAAACATATTTTATTTCAAGAATTGATACAATTGATACAATTGATACCGCAGAAGCACAAGACTGTCTGTATGCGGCTTGAAACAAAAACAACACAAAAATTTTGAACACCAATACAATTTTGGAAACGAAAACTGTCAAAATTTTTGTCTGCCGAACACTTCAGTCAAAACTCCTCCAAAACAACAGTTTTCTTAAAAAATCACACCCTCATCCAAAATTATGAGTTTCCCTCGTCAACAATCCTTTTCTTAATCAATCCTTTTCTTAATTTCTATTCAAATAATTTTTCTTAACACATTCACTGCCAACCGTTCCGCCGACGGTCGTACGCCTTTCTTCCTCCAGAGGCCAACTGAACGCCGGCGGTCGTAAATTTGTATTCTATTCAATGTTATTTTGTTAACTAACGCTTATCGCAGCAGTTCTGGTGTTTTGTGTAGTGTAGGTTGCTGTATCAAAGTATGCCCGTTCGACTGCCCGCATTCGTATGACTATTATATTTCGAGTTACGAGCGGATACCTTAACTATGTGTTTTGTGAGTCGTATATGTTTTTATTGATTTAGTAACAATAAATAAAAGTAAAAATGATCTTTACTTATACAGTGAGGTCCTAAAGTTTGGAATAAAATTCATAATTCCTTTTTTATCAATATTTCAATGAAATGCTCGGACACGTCAATTTTTATTTTCAATTTAGAATTTTGTAAGGGATATGTAAAATATACAAATTGTCCCATTTTCATGTACAGCTGTCAATGTCAATTTTCTTAAATGGAACACCCTATACATTTTCATATTTCTGAGTAGTCCATTGAAAGGCAATTTCATAAATGTGGCATTTGTTACCTTTTACTTCCATGGCTATCAAGATATCAACACTTGAATTTAGAAATTCATCAAAATTAGAAGCAAAAAAAGCAAAGTATACCTCACACAACCGTATGACATCAAAGATCTATGAACGAAAATACGAAATGAAATTCGGAGAATCACACCTGAAGTTATTAGAAATGTTCTTTACGAATTCAAGTACAGTTTGGCTATAGCTTAGCAAGTTCTTGGAGCTCACACTGAACATTTAATTTAGATTATTTTTGATGTTAATTACTTGCTTGTGTTTTTACTCAACATTGTTATTTCGTGGTAGTTTTGTAAACCTAATTTCCAATCTCGGCAATCTCTAGCTTTTGTAGAAGTTCAGATATCCTAATTCTAATTTTGAGGAATATCTAAATTCAAATGTTAATATCTCGATAGCCATAGAGGTAAAAGGTAACAAATACCACATTTATGAAATTGTCTTTCAATGGCCTACTTAGAAAAATGAATGTATATAGGGTGTTCCATTTAAGAAAATTGACATTGACAGCGGTACATGAAAATGGAACACCCTATATATTTTATATGTTCCTCACAAAATTTTAAATCGAAAATAAAAATTGACGTGTCCGAGCATTTCATTGAAATATTAATAAAAAAGAAATTATTAATTTTATTCCAAACTTTAAGACCTCACTGTATAATAAAAATAAAAAATTTTCTGTATTATAATATGTAGGTACAAAATTTATATTTCAGTTGTCTTCATGGTGTACGAAACAATTAGCACACATAAAGGGGGAATTCGGACAAATGCAGAAAGTTGTGACCTTCTTTGCATCTTTGTCGGCAATTCTGCTGCCTAGAAATTCAGATAATGTTTTATGCAGGAATAAACTTGTTTCCTCTTAATACACAGTACGACCACTGGTCTCCATACGGCTTCAGAGCAAAAATTTTTTCATCCTGAGGCCGTCCGACTTCCGGCGAACGTAAGGTCAAAATGGCTAAAATTTTACAAAAATGTGAAACGCACCATCTTATTTATAGTAATATACTATTTGGTCATGATATTTAAAAAAAGTCTTCGGCCCCACTACCTCCCCCAATAGCTAATACAACTGGCAGTGAATGTGTTAAGTAGGTACTCAATTTTCCTAAATAAATCCAACATTTTTCACTGACAATTTTTTCTCTCAACTTATTAATCAAAGCACACTGATAAGTTTCAAATTGTTTTCAGCGCACACTAAAGCTACCTTTACATCCAATTCGATATCGGCACACTTCGAAATCCGATTGCCCATTGTGCTAGAAACATTGAAGTCAAATTCCGCGTCATTTACATTGTAAACTGCAAATGTGGCTTCGCAGGTGGTATTATCTGACAGAACCATTGCTTTCAGCTAAAATTGAAAGTTAAAGGTTAAATTAGCACACAAACCTCATCTATTAATTTCTTTTCACCGCCTTTTTGACTATGAATGAAGATTATTACATTATATCTGACATATTTTATAAGTGACAGCTGTCACTTCAATATTTTTGTCGCAATTCGAATTGGAAGTTTGCAATTTGCAAACATGCAATTCGAATTCCAACAAGAACCGTGCTGAATTCAAAGTTCTGTTGTAAACTCAAGTACAGAAATACAATCGGATTTTGAATTATGCCAATATTGAATTGGATGTAAATGCAACTTGATGCTTTATATTATAATACAAAATTTAAATTACATAATTCCCAACTTAAGAGTCCGGCAAACCCCTTCAAAATGAACCTGAAAACTGACTTCGTAGTGCTATGCTCATTTCTAAACAGTGGAAATTGAAGTGTTGAATTTTGGACAGTTTATAAACGAAACTTTATTTTAGGTTTCTTTAGAAAGAAAAGTTAAAAATTTTATCTTAGAAAGTGTCAGTTCACTCATGAAATTGACCAACTTCACGCGTGCATGGCGCCAAGAGATTTACAGTTTTAGAAAAATTGCTTCAATAGAGACATAAAATATACCTTGTTCTACCATAATCAGGCTTTCGTGTTTCGTGTTTAATCGTGGTAGAACGAAAGCACTGCAAACACAAAATATGCCTTGGTATGTGCTGCCGCCCCGTGCCGACTGAGCGTAAACTCAGAGCGACATTGTCTCATTTACTAGATACCGAAAGCGCAGGCTTTGAATGTGCATTGTTCTTGTGTCCATAAATGTGTTTAGTGCAACGGTGTTGCAACACAGCTGATAGTTTGCTCGGATTTCTAACGGATGCCTATCCGACCCGATGTCCCGCAGGTGCAAGTTTTGACCTGGTTTGCCGGACTCTTAACAAAGAAAAAGACTTATACTTTAGTTTAGCTAGCACAATTAGCATACAAATGGAAATATGCTTATAAATATATATGTAAATTTCACTATACTTGGGCCGCCGAACAGACGGAGTGATCACCCTGCAAGAACGTGCTCTAGCAGGGCCAATAGTAATTTATGACGACCGAATTAGAGTGATGCGACTTCGTTGTGTCTAAAGAAAGCGCATCACTGCGGTTCGGTTGTCCTAAATTGATAGTGGTCCTGCCTAGAGCATTTTCTTGCATTGTGATCACTCCGTCTGTTCGACGGCCCAAGTATAGGTACAATTCTTAGTTATAAAATATAAACAAGGTAGGTATATTTTTAAATTATACGTAAGAAAACAAAACATTTATTTTTCAGAGTAAAATGGAAGTACAGATGTCTTCGTGACACTCTGAAGGTAAGTACCTGAATTAGTTTTTCCATTCACAACTCTGACCGTTTCATCTTTACGCTTAATAACATCTAAAATTCTTGCCAAAGGCCAGTTTAGTCATGGCAGATTTTCATCTTTCAATAAAACAAGCATTCCGCATTTTAAATCTGAACTTTCTTTAAACCACTTATGTCTCCTTTGTAATTCATTGTACCATTTGTTCTAGAAGTGTTGCTGTATCTGAGTACAGATTCTCCACGACTTAAGCCTATTAGTGGGTTCTGGAATTGAATTTAGGTGACTACCCAAAAAGAAATGGCTAGGAGTAAGATAAGTCAAATCATCTGCATCTCCAACAGTCACAAAACAACGTTGTTCAAAAGATGACTCCTCATATTGTTCATCTAAGTCTGCATCATTAGTAAAATTAAAATCCTCATGAGATTACTTCTCCCTTCTACCAATGTTCGCTATTAATAAATAAAAAAGGAACGATACCTCGTGAAATTAGATCATTTGGATTTTGGTTACTCTTTATTTAACTCCAAGAAGAGGAAGACCAAGGGAGACGTGGGACCAGGTAGTTGGAGGTATCTTGAAGAGCAGGGGCGTAACGTGGAATGAAGCAAAGGCAATGACAGTGAACAAGAAAGAATGGTGCAGATTCGTGTACGGATAAACATTTAGAAATTCACCCTACACCAGATGGTAGAAGGGAAAATGATTATATATACAGGGTGATTTTTTTTGACCGTCTATTAGAAGTATCTGGAGAACTAAACGAGGTATTGATTTGAAATTTTGGCTGTGGCCGAAACCGGGTCGGATCTATTTAATGAAAATATTTTCAAAATGGTGGCATTTCCGGAAATACCGGAAGTTGACACCAACTTTGTTATCTTAAATGGAATGCTACCATTTTCTATTTTTTTTTAGATTCCACGGAAAATTTTAATGTCAATTCAATAAAGGTTCGCTATGTCTAAAATTAATATTTTCGGAGATATAAATTTTTTTCTCAATATTTTGACAGTTGTGGTAGATTATGTAAAAATTAATATCTCGATAACGTCTAGCAGTAAGATGTTCGATTTTTTATGGTGGCAAGACGACGTGTTGGAGTTACTAATCAGGCAAACAAATTTTCAAAATCTATTACATAAAATTTTCTAATCAACGACATATGTTGACCGCACAAAAGTAGCAAAAAGTCATTTTTCTTAAATAGAATGATACCATTTTCAATTGTTTTTTAGATTCCACGGAAAATTTTAATGTTAATTCGGTAAAGGTTCGCTATGTCTAAAATTAATATTTTCGGAGATATGAATTTTTTCCAATACCTATTTTGACATTTGTGGTAGATTATGTAAAAATTAATATCTCGATAACGTCTAGTAGTAAGATGTTCGATTTCCTATGGTGGAATTACTAATCAGGCAAACAAATTTTCAAAATCTATTACATAAAATTTTCTAATCAACGACATATGTTAATCACACATAAGTAGCAAAGAGTCATTTTTCTTAAATTGAATGATACCTATTTAAAGAAACCAATTAAATAACGTGAAAAAATGCGCGTTTAACAATGTATGATGTTTCTCTACCCAAAATGAATAGTATTTTAGATACCTACTAGATGGGGCGCCAGGTCATTGTTCTGCAGCAGTTACTAACGAATTGTACCTGATGTTTGAAGATAGATGGATACGACATTTAGGTCCATGGAGTTGGCCTGCCAGGTCTCCAGACATTACACCGTTGGATTTTTATCTTTGGGGCCGTATAAAGGATAAAGTGTATCCACTCAACAACAGGGATGAATGGGTGGAAAGAATTGCTACAGCATTTGCAGGCTTAGATCCACATGAAATTCGTAGCGCTACTACACACGCCGTAAATAAGCGAATTATTAAATGTGTAGAAGTTAATGGACTACATTTTGAACAGTTTCTTTAACATTGTTTTGCTATCACGTACCTACTTTATTTTTTATTTAGTTAAAATAAGTTCAGTGGTGGTAATTCAGGATATGTTCCATTAAATGTTCTGTATGTCCTTTTAATTATTTTATCGCATTTTCCATGAATGTTGAATAAATTCATAATATCCGAGTTAGAATAATTATCATTTGCCATATCCTATTCGTTAAACACCAACCGTACTAAATTACTAAAAAATACCAATTGCTTTTATTAGACATTATTTGTGAAATTTGTGAATATTTTGTTTTGTCTACAAGCCAAGGTCTACTTACTAGAAGGGCGCGCTCTTCAATTTTGACCGATGAAATAAAAAAACAGCAAATATCTAAAATACTGTGCATTTTAGGTAGAGAAACACCATACATTGTTAAATGCGCATTTTTTCACTTTTTTTAATTGGTTTCTTTAAATAGGTATCATTCTATTTAAGAAAAATGACTTTTTGCTACTTATGTGTGATCAACATATGTCGTTGATTAGAAAACTTTATGTAATAGATTTTGAAAATTTGTTTGCCTGATTAGTAATTCCAACACCTCGTCTTGCCACCATAGAAAATCGAACATCTTACTGCTAGACGTTATCGAGATATTAATTTTTACATAATCTACCACAACTGTCAAAATAGGTATTGGAAAAAAATTCATATCTCCGAAAATATTAATTTTAGACATAGCGAACCTTTATAGAATTAACATTAAAATTTTCCGTGGAATCTAAAAAACAATTGAAAATGGTATCATTCTATTTAAGAAAAATTACTTTTTGCTACTTTTGTGCGATCAACATATGTCGTTGATTAGAAAATTTTATGTAATAGATTTTGAAAATTTGTTTGCCTGATTAGTAACTCCAACACCTCGTCTTGCCACCACAAAAAATCGAACATCTTACTGCTAGACGTTATCGAGATATTAATTTTTACATAATCTACCACAACTGTCAGAATATTGAGAAAAAAATTTATATCTCCGAAAATATTAATTTTAGACATAGCGAACCTTTATTGAATTGACATTAAAATTTTCCGTGAAATCTAAAAAAAAATAGAAAATGGTAGCACTCCATTTAAGATAACAAAGTTGGTGTCAACTTCCGGTATTTCCGGAAATGCCACCATTTTGAAAATATTTTCATTAAATAGATCCGACCCGGTTTCGGCCACAGCCAAAATTTCAAATCAATATCTCTTTTAGTTCTCCAGATACTTCTAATAGACGGTCAAAAAAATCACCCTGTATATATACAGTGTGGTCCAGTTTATATCATCAGGATTTCACCAGCTGAAAGTTTATCAAAAAATAAAGGTAGTTTGTCTAATAAAACACCATTGCATTTTACTTCCATTTTGATGCACAGGGCGTTAAAGAAAATAAATTTTTTGATAATAATCTGCTATAAATCAATAATAAAAAAGGCTAGCCTTCTGAAATTTTTCATAGATCATTTCTTTTGTATTCTCTATTAAATAGTGGTTGTAATTATTTTATTTAAAACACAGAGGCGTGCGTACGGGTTTTCTCAAAAATACTTTATTTAATAAACCGTACGCCACTGTTTTTTTTTAGAACACCAAATAAAGCGACGATTTCCCATCCAATTTAGAAACTTTTTTGTATCTTACAATTTTTTGATAACTCAACTCGAAACAAAAAAAAATATCAAAAAGCATCATGTGATCAATTACTGAATTTATTTACTTAAAGGAAAAACAACATTAAGCTTAACTGAAATATCAACTAAGCAAGAATCGCAATTGAATTAATGCAAAATTTCAGAAGGTTACCCTTTTTTACTATTGATTTATAGCAAATTATACCAAATAAATTATTTTCTTTAACACCCTGTACATCAAAAAGGAAGCAAAATTGGACCATATCTTATTAGACAAACCACCTTTATTTTTTGATAAACTTTCGTGTGGTGAAATCCTGATGATATAAACTGGACCACCCTGTATATTATTACTTTATTGCGAAGTCATTTTCTGAGTGCACTAAATGCACACTCAAACGCATAATACAGTATAATACATGATGGAACACGAATGCTGGGAAAAAATGGAGGGAGGTTCAATTAGCCAATAAGCGCCAATTACAGACATTATTGGTCATGCCCCACTATCAAACTGTGGTCGGTGGTCGCTTACAGTTCCAAACCTTCTCTCTAAGCTTGCAACTTTTTATGTAATTGAAAACTTCCTAAACTTAAGGTGCAAATGTTAGGATTTCCCGCATTTTTCATAAATTCGCAAGTTATTCAAATTTCTATAAATATTTTTAAAAAAGGGCTTTTTAGCGACCTAGATATATTCAAACTTTATACCCATGCACATTTTTGGATCGTTTCCTTGTGTAATATAATGAAGACACTGCATAAATTCATTTGGGTCGTTTTTCGCGAAGCTGCAGTTTTCTGACTTTAATACTTTATGATACGATTTAAAAATGTGTATGGATAAGAATGTCGAATTTATTTAGGTCGCTAAAAAGCCCTTTTTTAAAAATATTTATAGAAATTTGAATAACTTGCGAATTTATGAAAAATGTGGGAAATCCTAACATTGCCACCTTAACAACTTTATTAACTCATTTTTTAATTGTGTGACTTCGTTTATGTCACTTGACCTGTAAAGTATTTCATCTACATAAGTATTTCGTTTTAAAGCATTTGCTGCCAAAGGATAATTATTAATATATTCTTCAACTAGTGGCTAAATAAGCAGAAGGTTTTAACCCCACGTTACTGTTTGTAATTGTGAACATTTACTTAACATTTTCTTGCACACTTTCTCTCCACAAAACATGCAAATTGTGCAAATCACTTACGTACTCACCGATACATTTGTTTAATGTTGTAACGGACCCTACCCCACCCTTGCAAGTTTTTGCTCACCTGACTATCTACCTGCTCAGCGCTGCTTAATTAACCTAATTACAATTTACCCAAATACCTGTCGAAGTGGCCACGTGATCATCTATTACCTAAGCTGTGTATTACCTATGCCATTACAGACCCCATTACTTTTATAAGAAAGAATCACAAGCGAGGATGTTAATAATAGACACAAACAAAGTTAAGACATAAAGGTTTATTCATATCTTTCAAAGCATTATTCAGAAATTATCCACAATCGTTTTGGTACAAAGTCACATACGTTTACTGTTTGCATTATTCGCATATAAGACAAAGAGATTTGTAGGATTCTCTATTGAAATCAGTAAGTAAGTGTCTGATGTGTTTACCTACGGACGACAATCAAACCAACGTATAATTTGCTTTGTTTGCTAATATTTATAACGTATTGTTTGTTTTACGTTTCATTTGGTAGGTAAGGTGCAGTGGGGTAAGTACGACCTATCTTTTCAGATTTTTGACTTTTGGTACTTGTCAGATTGTGATTTTTTTAAATAGGAATTCAGCTTTTTAATATAGTAATCTTGACAATGTTTTCTGTTAGTTTCGAATACTAAATAGCGATAAATGTGCCTCAAATTTTTTTGAGCAAGAAATATTTTTTTTTCGTCATTGGGTCGCACTTACCCCATGAATGTGAGGCAAGTGCGCACCACCTGATTTATAGCTCATGTAAATAAATAGCAGTGTCTGTTGGGGCAAGAGCGAGTTGTACATCAAAAGTTGAATTAACTTTGTATTTGATAGTTTCTCGTATCTGCGACAGGTGGAAAGTTATCGCATTTTGTAAGTAAAAAATAGAAATAGTGACGATTTTGATTATTGAACAAAATTGTTAGAGTACGAATAATTAATGCAAATGCGAATATTTAAATTTTTATTTATTTAATAACATAACTGGTAACTGCTTAGGTAACTTATTAGGTATCTAAGAATAATACAATTATTAAATTTTAAATCGACTGCAGTAAGTAAATATAAAGTAATGAGTAATAATCGGGCATAGCAGTCAAGGAAAACTACACAGGCCTATAAGTCGCACTTGCCCTGCGCACTTACCCTTAACCGTAATTTTTGGGGGGCAAGTGCGACCTACAACTTTTTTTGATAAAAATATATCTAAAAGTTCATTAATGCTTACCAAAGGCACGTTGACTCTTCAAGGTTTCTTTTACAATTGATAATAAACTAAAAGATTTTATTTTTAAGGTCATTAATTTACGACGAGTATGCACCTGCAATTTTGACTGACGAAATTCAGCAGATCCGCTGGCAGTTTAGCCTTGCAGGCACATATGCGTGTCGGATAAGTGGCGCTAATGGTGTTCCCCTAACGGTTGTGTATATAATATTGAATTTAAGTGTGATGAAGCCCAGTTTACACACACGTAATAACAAAAAAACTGGGTTGGTCGCACTTTCCCCAAAATTGCTCTTGCCCCACTGCACCTTACTATTCTTTTTACCTAGATTTTGCGTATTGTTTTTTTTACGCTTTATTTGGTACTGTTCTTTTTACCTTGATTTTGCGTACTGTTCTTTTTACGCTTTATTTGGTACTGTTCTTTTTACCTTTGATTTTGCAAAATACAAACTGGTCAGTTAGGCGTCAATAGATAAGGATCGACAATATTTGTCGACTTAAATTTAAAACAATTAGACATCCCTTGTCTCCTATGCGGTTACAGAAAATATGTAAAATAATGAAATTGTTTACAATAACATACCTGTATTATTAAGCGCTGAGTACACTTATAATTAATTACCTATTTAGCGCGACTTTTACAAAAACCGTAGTCTTAAGCTTCGAAAGCCAGACCACCTCTTTCGATCGCTAAAAACCCTCTGTCTCTTGTCTAACTAACTTTCCCCGCGTCTCTCTAGTCTGGAGCGTAACCTTCTGAACCTACTTTTGTTTATGTCTGCATTCCAGTGAACGCAACTTTATAAGTATATAGTATGTCCCGAAAATAAGTTGAAATAAAATGGGCATTTTGAAGTATGATTAAGTACTGGACTTCCTAATAATGGCGATTACAATGACAAAGACTAAAATTAGCTAACTTACTCACTAATGACGATTCAGTATTTACCAATGAGATAGCAGATTGATAATAATTTACTTTATAAAACAACTAGAACAAGCACTCTCTGAGATCTCACCCCTCGAAGGGAAAACCTTTTGTGTTTCTCTTTTATTTTGGGAAAACCTCTTGGGAAAAACCCATTTATCTTTAGTAGGTGAAAACCTTCAAGTGAAGTCGTCACTGTATAAGAACCTAACCCTTTCTTTGCTTTTGGCTATCTATTTAAGGAAACGAACTAGGCAACCCAACGTGCATTCTTAAAACTTGGTTATGCAACCAAACATACACCTTTCAATGTCTGTTATCATTATGTAGGTACTATTTATAAGTACAAAATAATATTAAAATATCAAATAGTTCCTTTTGAACCACTGGACCATTTAGCAATATGTATATCGTTTAATGAAATGTTATTTGTCGTTTTTAATCCACCATCAAAAACTACTCTAATTTTACTTGTTTATTTATCATTTCTTATGATGTGCCAAGAAATAAGTAGAAGTGTTTTTTTGTAATCCTCAATATTACTGAATTTAGGCATCACCCGATTCTAGTTACTCATTTATAAATTATTTATAATTTATCCCTTTCAAACGTTTTTTTTTCTAATTTTGAAAAGGGGGCATCAAAAGAATTAAGGTCAACTCTGGGAAGTGCGTACTACAAAATTAAAATAAGTTGCCGATTTTTCCTGTTGTGCAGTGCTATGCAAGCTTCTGATGTAAGTAAACCTCTAATTTTATTTATGCAAGCATTTTTTAAAATCATAGGTGCGCTTTTGCCTCCATGTTGTGGGGTATGCCTATAACTTTATACTTATGTGCATGTGCTTGTAATCAGTCTATGGGGTATGTGCATAAAATTTAAATACGAGTATCTGGAAAAAAGTGGCACTTGCAGAACTGAAATAGGTATCTTTATTCTTCTAGTTTTTATAAACTTTTCAAAAACATAACATGAAAAAAATATAAAGAGATCATTCTAATAAAGTGAAATACAAACAGCATTCTCACTGAATATTGAAGGAAGAAAAGCCTACTGAAAACTTGAGTTCTCGTCGTCCTACGACTGGATTTGGCAAAATGGTAACTATGTCTTCATCAGGTACATTACTTCTGTCCTCCTGAGGGTGTATTGAAAAACGGTCTCTCCTTCATATTCTGATTGTTTGTTGTCTTCCTTTACAAAATGCATAACAAATTCGTCCACCTTATAAACATACATTTTCAGCAGGCATGAAACATACTTGCCGAAAGACTCACCCACCCATGTAATCAGTAATCATAAGTCGTTCAGCCATTAAAAAGTGAAGTAATAATCTATACTTACTGTTGTCATAATCACTTATTCTGTAGCATCCGTTGGATTTGCTTCTAGTTGATAGAGTCTTTTGATTGATATTGCGATTATCTACGGTACGAATATTTCTTAATAATTTATTTATTGCTGAGGATAAGAAGTGCTATGAAAATCTGAGAAAATCTCATGGCCGTCATGATTTGCGTTATTAAAAATGCAATTTTAAAGAATGTGCTAGTTTTTTATAGCAATGAGAATTTAGTAGCTATCAAATTTTTTGCACTATCTGCATAGTTACATGCAATTAACGTTAAGAATTTTGAAGAAAAATTTCGATAATTATTATAGTTATTACGTATACTTACGCTTAAGCACATATTCTGCTTAGCTTGTACAAAGCACATACATATTTAAATAACTATTTTTTGTAAGTATAGGTATTGTACGCATTTTTGGAGAAACTGTCGAATTCACTTTTTGGTTATTTTAAAATTTTACTCAAAACGAACATTAAACGTCGGCTTACGTGCGCGTGTTCTCCAAAAAATCAGCATATTTTCATGGCTTATTCATAATGAAATATACATTGTATCAAGTTGCAAAATTCTAGTAAAGTTGTTCTGTAGTTTATATTAAAAAGTTGAACAGGTTTACCCTATTTTTTGGAATTTATAGAAAGATTTTCTGGGTGTCCTATTCCATTCATAAAAGTCAGAAGAAAACCCTATTTTTCAGAATCGCTTTTAAATTTTGTGTTTCAACTGTATCATGTTTAACACTTTAGTAGAATATTAGATACCTGTCATAGCCTAGGGCTACAAGTGATTGATGATCTTTTAATTGAGGCCCGCCCTCATTAATCATAATGACCCTCTTTATAGGACTTTCGAAGACAAGATTTCTAATGATAATGGTTTCTTAATGGTACTGCATATTTCCTAGACAACATTTTGAGTTTTGATAAGAGGGCCAAGAAAATTAACTTTTGATAGTGTATTTAGATGAATTTAATGCAGTGGAATTGTTTTGTCAGAATAATTTTATTAAGAGATCGCTATAGTATTTTTAAAGCTACATACCCGTACTAAATAATAGTAACTTTTATGTACACAGATTAAATTCGTAAAGATGTCGGTACAGAGGCAGGGATCTTCCAGCGCTCTACTTCTATTTTTAAAGACTTCAAATTACGCTTGTAAATTAAATTGCGTTGACGGCTACAGCTTTATCTATAAGAAATTGTGTTGGTAATCAATAAAAATACAGCATCACATCAGGTCCTTACATGCAAACCAATGGTAAAGTGTATGTCAGCGAATAATCTTCGTAAACCCTCATAAATGGCGTATCCGATGATGGCCGTTGGAAATAACCATAAAGACTCCGTATAGCAGATTCGGAGAGCGTCCACAAAAGAATCCAATATAATTTCAATAAAAGATGTATTTTTTAGTTTTTCTAAAAGGAACAGGTATTAATATTCAATAAAATGTGGTATTACGCTAAACACTTACGTTTAAACTCTTTATACTTGGGACAGTTGCAGTTTTAGTGACAAGGCGTCTGAGCAAATCTTCGAAAACCAATTTTTATGCTGGAGCCGCTGATGAAAAAAGCCGAAAGATGCTGCAAAAATCCAAACACCCCCTCGTACATCGTAAACGAAGTTTCATAGGTCTCGGAATTCACAATGTTTTTTGCTACGAGGATCTGATCCAGACTGTTATATTTTTAAAAGAAAAAAGGCACGTTTTAATAAACTAAAATAATTTGATTATCTTAAATACATATTTACCTTCAATACTTCGCCTGGAGGGAATAATGGGCTGATTTTGTTTACCTGCGGATCGAGTAGGCATATCGTAAAGAATTCTTATATTTGATACTTTAAACCAATTACACTGGCGAGCATAAAATTAGGGTCACTTTGAAAATTGCCAATTTTTCTAAGAATTCAAAATATTAAATTTAATTAATTCTTGAAGGCAATAACACTTGCATTTCTGAGAACTGTTATAAGCTTTTTGTGGTTTCTTTTGCACAACAAAGATTCAATATTTCCGATTTCTAGGAAATGCTTGCAGGTGCGCTACTTGGAAGCTTATTTCTGGGGGTCTATTTTTCAATTTCCTTCATTTATTCACTAACTTTCCTGTGTATAACTTGACGGTCGAAAAGTGTAGTCTTCGTTTATTTCCTTATAATGGCTTTAAATCCTGTCACGGCGGCCAGAATTATAGCGCTGTTGCAAGATGGTCGGGGGCAACGTGTAACGGCAAGAACGGTTGGTGTAAGTCTTTCTACAGTTCAGCGGGTATCCCAACGATTTCAGGAAACTGGTAGGCTGACGAGAAGACCAGGATCAGGGCGGAAAAGAACCACCACGCCAAGGGATGACCGTTTTCTTGTGTCCATGGCTTTACGGAATCGGACTGCTACGGCAGTTTCGCTTCGAAATCTCCTCCAAGAAGTCAGAAATGTTAACATTAGCGAATGGACAGCTAGGAGGCGACTTCGTTCTGCTGGATTATCTTGTCGGAGAATGGCTACGGGTCCTCCACTTCTCCGTTGCCATAGAATTGCAAGACTGAACTTTGCTCGAGATCACTTGGGATGGACAAATGACGATTGGGGGAGGGTATTATTCTCAGACGTGTCGCGTTTCTGTTTAAATGGGTCGGATGGACGTCGGCGGGTATGGCGAAGACCCGGAGAAAGGTATGCCCAGGCTTGTATTGATGAGCGACTTCCATTTGGTGGAGGCTCAGCTATGGTGTGGGGAAGAATTTCTTCAGACGCACGTACCGAATTAGTGTTTATCGGCAATGGATCCCTAACTGCGCATAGGTACGTAACGGAAGTTGTAGAAAATCATGTCATGCCTTTTATGACGGTTCTGGGAGAAAATGCAACTTTTATGAATGATAACGCTCGACCCCTCGTGGCAAGGATTGTTAGCGGTTATTTGGATGAGGTTCAAATTACGCGATTTGATTGGCCAGCACGGAGTCCCGACTTGAACCCCATAGAGCATGTGTGGGATGAGCTAGGACAACGTGTACGAAGTCATACGCCGTCTCCCACCAACGCACAGGATCTTAGGGAGCTCCTACTACAGGAGTGGAATAACATCCCCCAAAATGTGATCCGTAATTTAATTGAGAGCATGCCACGTCGCCTCCAGGCTGTCATCAATGCACGGGGAGGAACCACTCGTTATTAGGGGTCAAAATTTTAACAGTTCCTTGTTTTATTCCAACATTTTTCTCACTACACATTTTTAAGACAATTTTGTTAAAATTTGCTTCTTTACGAATTTTCAATAAAAACATTAGAAAATGAAACGTTTTCTTTTTAAAACATTCCTGTTTAGAGATATGTATACAACGAAATCCATTTACAATAATAAGATACAATAAATAACCAGAAAAGTTGAATTTTTGAAGTGACCCTAATTTTATGCTCGCCAGTGTATTATTGTTTGAAGATATGTGTAAATCGGAAATGACGGACATTCTTATGAAAAATAATAGGAATAATTTTGTAAAAAATTGAGCGGGGACGAAAGGAAACAGACATTTGTGGTTAATATTATTAAGGATAGAGTTGTTTTCACAATTATTGGAAAACCTACAGTGTTATATCGGAAAGAGCAGACGTCATTTACAGAATTTGGGTACGGACGTAGAGAAGTAGTAGATTTGCGATTATCAATTTTTATAAGTACGGAAAGCTTTAAAAGTTTTGTAGTAATTAAATATGGTACGAAATAGTTATAGAATTTGAACGTGAAGAAGATATTTGCAAACAAATTAATTTTTTATTATAAAAGCAGCATTCTTAGATACGTTCTGTCTATTACGTTTTAATTCTCTTTAAGCACAGGAAGATTGCGAAACTGCTGAAGTTTAAAACGAATAAAGCCCATTCAGAGAGAAATTGATGAAAAATGGTTTCATTTAGAGACGTCAAACGAAATACGATCACATCAGAATCTGATACAGGAACCGATGTTTTGTTCATTGATATGCAGGGGTATCACGGAGTTCATGGTGAATTTTTGTTTAAAGAAGTAGCCGTCATATCCTTGGATGGTTCCTATATGGAAAGTTTCGTTATTAAGCCACCTACAAAGTTTGATAATCTACCAAGAAGAACACAAAGACAAGTCAAATGGTTAATTAGAAATTATCATGGAATACCATGTGAAAGTGGGGAAATACCTTATGAAGAATTCTCTGCTTTACTGAATGCTTTTATGTTAAAAGCCAAACATATATACGTAAAAGGTTATGATAAGAAACATTTTATACTTAATCACAGCTATGTTCCTTGGGGACGCGTTATCAATATAGAAGATGAAGGGTGCCCTGCTCTAAGAGATTTACCTAAGCAATCTGCGACTTGTTTGTGGCACAGAGGACTCAATAACTGTATGTGTGCGGTACAAAATGTATATAGATTAAGGAAATGGTACATAATGTATCGTACGAGATAATAAAAATATTTTCATTGAGTATTTTACTTTCATTTAAATTCGCCTCTGAACATCAATTTTTATCAAAAATTTACCAAAATGAGTATTTTCGGTACACAGCTTTATTAACACAATATTTTAGCAGAATCGTAGAGATGCAGATATTTGGAATTATTGAAATAAGCACGTAAAAACAGAAAGGTAATTATTAAATTACCCAAAGAGGCCATGAAATTCAAGAAATATTAAAAACGGACTGCAAAAAGGAGAAGTTATAAAATTTGAATAGAAGTAGGCATTATTGTGAATTATTAAGAATCAAATGGTTTCCTCAATTCTTATACAGGGTTAAATGAGTAAAGCAGAGTTTATACAAAGAGCAAATGGCAGTTATAGAATTTGAGCAGAAACGTAGAAAAGTGGATATTTGCAAATAACGATACATAATTGATATAAGCATGCAAAATCATAAAAGCATTTATTAAATTACCAAAAGAGACTACGAAATTTAAGACATATTAAAAACAGACTACAAAAAGGAGTCGGGGACGTAGCGAAGAAGATATTAGCTACTAAAAATAAGGAACTTTTATATTTGTATTTATTTAACTCAATTGTGTAGAACCATTTTTAAATCTTATTTAAGTAATATTGAATCGAATGCATACCTGATTTTATTTTGTTGTTGGTAAAGGTGCGATTTTCTGTTTATTTCCCCATCGGTCAGCCATGTTTCAAATGAAAAAGGTTTTCCTAAAAGCCATAATAAATTTAAAAAATGTAATACGTTCAGAATCACTTTAGAGCGACATGGGAGCAGATTTTAAAAATTTAGTAGGTACCGTTAGAAATAGTTAAGAAAGAAATGGAAGCAAATTAAAAATGTATACTTAGAAACAGTTTATAGCGAAATGGGAGCAGAATATTTATGAAATTTCAATGACAGATTATAATAAAAATAAAGAAATCTTATATTAATTATTTGATGTCACTTAATTTAAGTACATATGTACTAGAAATATTGTCAGTACATTTATACGTCAAATTTTGTATCTAATTCAATACGTTAAAATATTCATATTAGCTTATAGAACAATTATCTCATGGTAAGGTGCAGTGGGGTAAATGCGACCTATCTTTTCAGATTTTTGACTTTCGGTACTTGTCAGATTGTGATTTTTTTAAATAGGAATTCAGCTTTTTAATATAGTAATCTTGACAATGTTTTCTGTTCGTTTCGAATACTAAATAGCGATAAATGTACCTCAAATTTTTTTGAGCAAGAAATATATTTTTTTCGTCATTGGGTCGCACTTACCCCATGAATGTGAGGCAAGTGCGCACCACCTGATTTATAGCTCATGTAAATAACTAGCAGTGTCTGTTGGGGCAAGAGCGTGTTGTACATCAAAAGTTGAATTAACTTTGTGTTTGATAGTTTCTCGTATCTGCGACAGGTGGAAAGTTATGGCATTTTGTAAGTAAAAAATAGAAATAGTGACGATTTAGTAGATTATTAAACAAAATTGTTAGCGTACGAATAATTAATGCAAATGCGAATATTTAAATTTTTATTTATTTAATAACATAACTGGTAACTGCTTAGGTAACTTATTAGGTATCTAAAAATAATACAATTATTAAATTTTAAATCGACTGCAGTAAGTAAATATAAAGTAATGTGTAATAATCGGGCATAGCAGTCAAGGAAAACTACACAGGCCTATAAGTCGCACTTGCCCTGCGCACTTACCCTTAACCGTAATTTTTGGGGGGCAAGTGCGACCTACAACTTTTTTTGATAAAAATATATCTAAAAGTTCATTAATGCTTACCAAAGGCACGTTGACTCTGCAAGGTTTCTTTTACAATTGATAATAAACTAAAAGATTTTATTTTTAAGGTCATTAATTTACGACGAGTATGCACCTGCAATTTTGACTGACGAAATTCAGCAGATCCGCTGGCAGTTTAGCCTTGCAGGCACATATGCGTGTCGGATAGGTGGCGCTATTGGTGTTCCCCTAACGGTTGCGTATATAATATTGAATTCAAGTGTGATAAAGCCCAGTTTACACACACGAAATAACAAGAAAACTGGGTTGGTCGCACTTTCCCCAAAATTGCTCTTGCCCCACTGCACCTTAATTATAGTGTTGTTTACAAAATTCCCCGAAGTGAAAAGACTCATTTGGGAAATCACAGACAATATTATGACGTACCTATACACAATACGTAAAGACATAAAATATTATTATGAGATAAAAATTTTAACTTGACGTCAAAACGGGGAATTCTTAGGTATGTCTGAATTTGTTAAGGGTGATAAAAACAAAGATTTTTTATCGGCAGCAATTTTTAAATTTTAATACCAGAGCATAATAGAAATAAAGAATTATTATATTGATTTAATTTAGTTCCAGTTAGATGTAAAAAAGCTGTTGTTAGAAATATTTTGTTTTAATATTCGAAAAATAATACCTGTTAATCAATAACGTTATCCTGCATTCTCTCTAAGAGTAGAGATTTCCTGTTTGTGCGTTCCGTCCGCCATGTTTGTTAAAATTCGATCTAAAAAGATAAAAAATCAATACCTAATATTATTTCTTATAAAAAGTAAAGAAGTTATTATAATTTGTAAACAATAATTTCACTAGAAATCATTTATGCATTCAGAAAGTCAACGCCCAAATTAATATTATGACATTAAATTTATTTCAGAGAAAGCTAACGACAGAAATCGTATTTACATTATTAGCCGTCCAAAAAGTGTCCCTAAAAATTATGCAGGCCTTTCTTAAAGTATTTACATATTCAATGTACCATTTTAAAAGGTCATTTTGTAAATCGAACTGATAATTTAAGGAACACTGTTTTCTGGGACAGCTTAACAATGTTTTTCTTTTAAGTTTTTATACCAGATTATAATAAAATAAATAATTCTTATATATTGGTTTAATTCAGTTAGATGTAAAAAAGCTATTGTTCGAAATATTTTTTATTTTGTTTTAATCAATATCAAAAAATTAATACCTGTTAATCAATAACGTTGTCCTGCATTCTCTCTAAGAGTAGATTTCCTGTTTGTTGTTTCGTCCGTAATGTTTGTCAAAATTCTAAAAATGGTGAAAAAGATGAAAAAATCATTGTGTAATATTATTTCTTATAAAAAGTAAAGAATTATTATAATTTGTAAACAATAATTGCACTAGAAATAATTTATGCATTCATAAAGGCAACACCCAAAAATATGACGTACACATTAAATTTACTCAGAGAAAATTAACGGCAGAAACTATTATTAGATAATAATTTAAATTTCACGTAAAAACTATGTGATAGAGCGATTACTATAAAGTTTTATTATAATTGATTTTAAGGGCAACAGATAATATTTAAAAAATACATACATAGTTGTTAACTTTTGTGTAGGAAATATTCACAAATCACGTCAGTACGTCTCAGTTATCGGCCATCTACTAGGAACAGGCAGGTACCTACATAATTACTTTATGCAGACTTTAAGCTTCTTAAAATTATTGCTATTTTGTATAGATTGGCACAGGTTAAATAATATTTTCTTCGAAGGTAGGTAGACAAGTATTTCATATACTTACATATTCCGAAATTGAAAAGAATTAAAAACAGTAGCAACTAAGAATTTTTTTAAATTCCTTGATATCTTTGTACCAGCGGAAGAATATTTCTCATGATTCTTGTACCTATACCTTAGTGAATTCTCCGAAAACATTTAGTGTGTGTGTTTGCATTTTAGAATTCTTTAAATTCTTTCAGATAAAGTTTTCGCAGTACTTTTTGTATATTTAACCAACAAATTTGAATGTTTCAGATTCATAATTACGTTTTGATTTTCTGTAGCAACCTTTTTTATATTTTCCTAAATATTTTTTGTATGTTTTCGATATTTTTCTTTACTTTTTAAACCATCTTTTAGATTTTTTTATTTCATAGTTACCTTTTAGTTTTCTATGACACCTTTTTTATATTTGATAAATACTTTTTTGTTATTATCGACATTTTTTCTTTACATTTGATAAACACATTTTCGATTTTTATGTTTTATAATCTAATCACATTTCCTATGGCAATTTTTTGTATTTCATAAATACTTTCCGGCTTTTTCGAAATTTTTCTTTACAACTTAGATTATTTTCTTATTATTTCATAAATATTCACGGGAAAGAAAGACATTGCAACAGAAAATTATTCAAAATTTCTTATGAAATGTGTTAAAAAGTAAAAGTAACGCATGTTCCTCTGCAAATTCAGAAATGCCACCGCAGTTACCATGAATATTTCTACAAAGCACTCTTTGTTTTCGAATTTCGTTCATTGGACTCCATTTACGTAAATCAATACATATTTAAATACAAGAAGACATTACTTTTAAGTAATATACAGAGTGTCCCACAAACACATATTTTCCTTTAAGTTGAGTAAGTTCACAAAATAAAAAATTAGGACCTTTCCCTAACATAATCCTGTGTATAAGGCGTTCCAAACTGTAAGATCAGACCAAATCAGATCATATCAGGTTAGGTCCTCCACGAGTATTCAGGTCAGATCTAAGACATCCGGAGGAAGTCATACACCTGACCTGAATACTCGTGGAGGACCTAACCTGATATGATCTGATTTGGTCTGATCTTACAGTTTGGAACGCCTTATACACAGGATTATGTTAGGGAAAGGTCCTAATTTTTTATTTTGTGAACTTACTCAACTTAAAGGAAAATATGTGTTTGTGGGACACTCTGTATATTACTTAAAAGTAATGTCTTCTTGTATTTAAATATGTATTGATTTACGTAAATGGAGTCCAATGAACGAAATTCGAAAACAAAGAGTGCTTTGTAGAAATATTCATGGTAACTGCGGTGGCATTTCTGAATTTGCAGAGGAACATGCGTTACTTTTACTTTTTAACACATTTCATAAGAAATTTTGAATAATTTTCTGTTGCAATGTCTTTCTTTCCCGTGAATATTTATGAAATAATAAGAAAATAATCTAAGTTGTAAAGAAAAATTTCGAAAAAGCCGGAAAGTATTTATGAAATACAAAAAATTGCCATAGGAAATGTGATTAGATTATAAAACATAAAAATCGAAAATGTGTTTATCAAATGTAAAGAAAAAATGTCGATAATAACAAAAAAGTATTTATCAAATATAAAAAAGGTGTCATAGAAAACTAAAAGGTAACTATGAAATAAAAAAATCTAAAAGATGGTTTAAAAAGTAAAGAAAAATATCGAAAACATACAAAAAATATTTAGGAAAATATAAAAAAGGTTGCTACAGAAAATCAAAACGTAATTATGAATCTGAAACATTCAAATTTGTTGGTTAAATATACAAAAAGTACTGCGAAAACTTTATCTGAAAGAATTTAAAGAATTCTAAAATGCAAACACACACACTAAATGTTTTCGGAGAATTCACTAAGGTATAGGTACAAGAATCATGAGAAATATTCTTCCGCTGGTACAAAGGTATCAAGGAATTTAAAAAAATTCTTAGTTGCTACTGTTTTTAATTCTTTTCAATTTCGGAATATGTAAGTATATGAAATACTTGTCTACCTACCTTCGAAGAAAATATTATTTAACCTGTGCCAATCTATACAAAATAGCAATAATTTTAAGAAGCTTAAAGTCTGCATAAAGTAATTATGTAGGTACCTGCCTGTTCCTAGTAGATGGCCGATAACTGAGACGTACTGACGTGATTTGTGAATATTTCCTACACAAAAGTTAACAACTATGTATGTATTTTTTAAATATTATCTGTTGCCCTTAAAATCAATTATAATAAAACTTTATAGTAATCGCTCTATCACATAGTTTTTACGTGAAATTTAAATTATTATCTAATAATAGTTTCTGCCGTTAATTTTCTCTGAGTAAATTTAATGTGTACGTCATATTTTTGGGTGTTGCCTTTATGAATGCATAAATTATTTCTAGTGCAATTATTGTTTACAAATTATAATAATTCTTTACTTTTTATAAGAAATAATATTACACAATGATTTTTTCATCTTTTTCACCATTTTTAGAATTTTGACAAACATTACGGACGAAACAACAAACAGGAAATCTACTCTTAGAGAGAATGCAGGACAACGTTATTGATTAACAGGTATTAATTTTTTGATATTGATTAAAACAAAATAAAAAATATTTCGAACAATAGCTTTTTTACATCTAACTGAATTAAACCAATATATAAGAATTATTTATTTTATTATAATCTGGTATAAAAACTTAAAAGAAAAACATTGTTAAGCTGTCCCAGAAAACAGTGTTCCTTAAATTATCAGTTCGATTTACAAAATGACCTTTTAAAATGGTACATTGAATATGTAAATACTTTAAGAAAGGCCTGCATAATTTTTAGGGACACTTTTTGGACGGCTAATAATGTAAATACGATTTCTGTCGTTAGCTTTCTCTGAAATAAATTTAATGTCATAATATTAATTTGGGCGTTGACTTTCTGAATGCATAAATGATTTCTAGTGAAATTATTGTTTACAAATTATAATAACTTCTTTACTTTTTATAAGAAATAATATTAGGTATTGATTTTTTATCTTTTTAGATCGAATTTTAACAAACATGGCGGACGGAACGCACAAACAGGAAATCTCTACTCTTAGAGAGAATGCAGGATAACGTTATTGATTAACAGGTATTATTTTTCGAATATTAAAACAAAATATTTCTAACAACAGCTTTTTTACATCTAACTGGAACTAAATTAAATCAATATAATAATTCTTTATTTTTATTATGCTCTGGTATTAAAATTTAAAAATTGCTGCCGATAAAAAATCTTTGTTTTTATCACCCTTAACAAATTCAGACATACCTAAGAATTCCCCGTTTTGACGTGAAGTTAAAATTTTTATCTCATAATAATATTTTATGTCTTTACGTATTGTGTATAGGTACGTCATAATATTGTCTGTGATTTCCCAAATGAGTCTTTTCACTTCGGGGAATTTTGTAAACAACACTATAATTACCTTGAGATAATTGTTCTATAAGCTAATATGAATATTTTAACGTATTGAATTAGATACAAAATTTGACGTATAAATGTACTGACAATATTTCTAGTACATATGTACTTAAATTAAGTGACATCAAATAATTAATATAAGATTTCTTTATTTTTATTATAATCTGTCATTGAAATTTCATAAATATTCTGCTCCCATTTCGCTATAAACTGTTTCTAAGTATACATTTTTTAATTTGCTTCCATTTCTTTCTTAACTATTTCTAACGGTACCTACTAAATTTTTAAAATCTGCTCCCATGTCGCTCTAAAGTGATTCTGAACGTATTACATTTTTTAAATTTATTATGGCTTTTAGGAAAACCTTTTTCATTTGAAACATGGCTGACCGATGGGGAAATAAACAGAAAATCGCACCTTTACCAACAACAAAATAAAATCAGGTATGCATTCGATTCAATATTACTTAAATAAGATTTAAAAATGGTTCTACACAATTGAGTTAAATAAATACAAATATAAAAGTTCCTTATTTTTAGTAGCTAATATCTTCTTCGCTACGTCCCCGACTCCTTTTTGTAGTCTGTTTTTAATATGTCTTAAATTTCATAGTCTCTTTTGGTAATTTAATAAATGCTTTTATGATTTTGCATGCTTATATCAATTATGTATCGTTATTTGCAAATATCCACTTTTCTACGTTTCTGCTCAAATTCTATAACTGCCATTTGCTCTTTGTATAAACTCTGCTTTACTCATTTAACCCTGTATAAGAATTGAGGAAACCATTTGATTCTTAATAATTCACAATAATGCCTACTTCTATTCAAATTTTATAACTTCTCCTTTTTGCAGTCCGTTTTTAATATTTCTTGAATTTCATGGCCTCTTTGGGTAATTTAATAATTACCTTTCTGTTTTTACGTGCTTATTTCAATAATTCCAAATATCTGCATCTCTACGATTCTGCTAAAATATTGTGTTAATAAAGCTGTGTACGGAAAATACTCATTTTGGTAAATTTTTGATAAAAATTGATGTTCAGAGGCGAATTTAAATGAAAGTAAAATACTCAATGAAAATATTTTTATTATCTCGTAAGATACATTATGTACCATTTCCTTAATCTATATACATTTTGTACCGCACACATACAGTTATTGAGTCCTCTGTGCCACAAACAAGTCGCAGATTGCTTAGGTAAATCTCTTAGAGCAGGGCACCCTTCATCTTCTATATTGATAACGCGTCCCCAAGGAACATAGCTGTGATTAAGTATAAAATGTTTCTTATCATAACCTTTTACGTATATGTATATGTTTGGCTTTTAACATAAAAGCATCCAGTAAAGCAGAGAATTCTTCATAAGGTATTTCCCCACTTTCACATGGTATTCCATGATAATTTCTAATTAACCATTTGACTTGTCTTTGTGTTCTTCTTGGTAGATTATCAAACTTTGTAGGTGGCTTAATAACGAAACTTTCCATATAGGAACCATCCAAGGATATGACGGCTACTTCTTTAAACAAAAATTCACCATGAACTCCGTGATACCCCTGCATATCAATGAACAAAACATCGGTTCCTGTATCTGATTCTGATGTGATCGTATTTCGTTTGACGTCTCTAAATGAAACCATTTTTCATCAATTTCTCTCTGAATGGGCTTTATTCGTTTTAAACTTCAGCAGTTTCGCAATCTTCCTGTGCTTAAAGAGAATTAAAACGTAATAGACAGAACGTATCTAAGAATGCTGCTTTTATAATAAAAAATTAATTTGTTTGTAAATATCTTCTTCACGTTCAAATTCTATAACTATTTCGTACCATATTTAATTACTACAAAACTTTTAAAGCTTTCCGTACTTATAAAAATTGATAATCGAAAATCTACTACTTCTCTACGTCCGTACCCAAATTCTGTAAATGACGTCTGCTCTTTCCGATATAACACTGTAGGTTTTCCAATAATTGTGAAAACAACTCTATCCTTAATAATATTAACCACAAATGTCTGTTTCCTTTCGTCCCCGCTCAATTTTTTACAAAATTATTCCTATTATTTTTCATAAGAATGTCCGTCATTTCCGATTTACACATATCTTCAAACAATAATAATTGGTTTAAAGTATCAAATATAAGAATTCTTTACGATATGCCTACTCGACCCGCAGGTAAACAAAATCAGCCCATTATTCCCTTCAGGCGAAGTATTGAAGGTAAATATGTATTTAAGATAATCAAATTATTTTACTTTATTAAATCGTGCCTTTTTTCTTTTAAAAATATAACAGTCTGGATCAGATCCTCGTAGCAAAAAACATTGTGAATTCCGAGACCTATGAAACTTCGTTTACGATGTACGAGGGGGTGTTTGGATTTTTGCAGCATCTTTCGGCTTTTTTCATCAGCGGCTCCAGCATAAAAATTGGTTTTCGAAGATTTGCTCAGACGCCTTGTCACTAAAACTGCAACTGTCCCAAGTATAAAGAGTTTAAACGTAAGTGTTTAGGGTAATACCACATTTTATTGAATATTAATACCTGTTCCTTTTAGAAAAACTAAAAAATACATCTTTTATTGAAATTATATTGGATTCTTTTGTGGAAGCTCTCCGAATCTGCTATACGGAGTCTTTATGGTTATTTCCAACGGCCATCATCGGATACGCCATTTATGAGGGTTTACGAAGATTATTCGCTGACATACACTTTACCATTGGTTTGCATGTAAGGACCTGATGTGATGCTGTATTTTTATTGATTACCAACACAATTTCTTATAGATAAAGCTGTAGCCGTCAACACAATTTAATTTACAAGCGTAATTTGAAGTCTTTAAAAATAGAAGTAGAGCGCTGGAAGATCCCTGCCTCTGTACCGACATCTTTACGAATTTAATCTGTGTACATAAAAGTTACTATTATTTAGTACGGGTATGTAGCTTTAAAAATACTATAGCGATCTCTTAATAAAATTATTCTGACAAAACAATTCCACTGCATTAAATTCATCTAAATACACTATCAAAAGTTAATTTTCTTGGCCCTCTTATCAAAACTCAAAATGTTGTCTAGGAAATATGCAGTACCATTAAGAAACCATTATCATTAGAAATCTTGTCTTCGAAAGTCCTATAAAGAGGGTCATTATGATTAATGAGGGCGGGCCTCAATTAAAAGATCATCAATCACTTGTAGCCCTAGGCTATGACAGGTATCTAATATTCTACTCACTTTCTTTCTTATGATAAATATTTATTTATGAATATACTGTGTTAGTAGAAAGGCAATGAGTGTTCTGGTTCAATATTCTATATTACATTTCCTTGTTTACTTCAGAAAGGAAGTTCTACATCATTGGGAAGAAATATGTTCTTCTCGTTCCAAAACTGGAACTAAAGATGGACGTTTCTTTTTTCAAACAATTTATCCGTATGTACCTATTTCCATATTTCCTACTGAATTTATGAAATTTTGTTACTACACCAAATTCGGTTAAAAAATTTGTGTTTACCTACTTAATGTTTCAGAATCTGCAAAACAAAAAAAAGAGGAGAAATAATTGTTCGAATAAATTATTTTAACATTTCTTTTTATTTTTGCAATGCAAGCGAAGGCCAACTAATTTAATAAATTTGTAAGGTACTATACATATAAGGAAAGGTATTTTGTGTTATTGATGTTATTATTACGTGGATAATGATTACCTAATACATTTTAATGGTGCCTTGTCCCCCACAATTTGTCCTGTTTGTATTCAAATTATATTCCTAAAACGAAATTTTTCAAATTTGTATATGTACTAATATTACACTTTTATTTTCATTGTGTCTACTTCCAAGCAATGCGTTAGTCTTCCACATTTTGCCGAAGGCCAAAGCCGAAGAAATTGGCAAGACTTGTTAATAAAAAGATCGGTTCTATAACCAAGATGGGGGAATTGACCCAGCACCCAACACATATCGTTACGTTCAGTCAACACAGGTCAAGCCTACATGCAGCGCCGAAACTATGCAAATACGTCGTTAAACGGGACGTATCAGACGGCGCTAAAGGTGCTATGATGCCCAGATGACTTGTATCAGATAATACTTTTTATCAGTTCTGCTGGTTTTGCTGTTATTATTACAAAATGCAAGAAAGTGTTTGTCGAAACGGTAATAAATTCATTCACTTAGTGGGTCCCTTGGTGTCGTTGAAAATATGAAACTCGCAAGGAAAAATGGATTTATATAGTTATTACCATGGAACCGCTTCAAGCAGAATTTATTGATGTGTCCTTAACTCAAACTACCTTTGTAAATTTTGTTATGAGGTTCTACACATTTACGAATTTTTGTCATCATATCTATTATTTTTTTTAGTTCGAATGTATAAACATCCTAGTGCAGTACAGGGTGTCCTATTTTCGTTGTGATTTGGGGGTTTCTCATAGAAGCAGCAGAGATAGAGCCTCGGGGTTTTCGCGAATCTGAGCTACTTTTTTGAGTATACTCGTAATAGAAAGCTGAAACCAGAATTTGGATATCGTTTTTAGTTTTCGAAAAAAAAAATAATGTTGATTTTTATCGTTTTTCGAAAACTCTCTCCAATTCTTTTTGTACTAAGCAGACTAGAACTGTTACGGTTGACTCATATAGAACTTTTTCCAAGGAATTCAGTGGCGTGCGTAGTTTGTTCTAGGAGCGTATTTTTTGAGTTATGACATAAGTAAAGTTAAATTTTTTTAAATGGAAATCATAGTAGGCTTTGGTCTAGTTCGAAAGGTCTTTTTTTAAGCTATCAAAATATATATACTTTTATATTGTTATTTCAAAAAACTGCAACGATTTTGGTACTTTTTACCTTTAGAAAATATAAGATAGGTACATACATCCAAGATACCTGTGATTTTATGCTAGCAACTTTTAATAACAACGGAAATAAAAGTAACAAAAACAGAAAAACAAAAACAGAAAAACAGCAAAACAAACAAAAACAAGAAAAACATCAAACAACAAACAACAAAATTATAGGAACTGCTCAAATTGATTGCCATGTTTTTCAACACATAATCTACATCTTTTAGTTAATAGATTTATCGCATTAATTAAAAAAATAGGATGAACTTGCAAATATCGGAAAGCTGCATGTGTTGCCTCTGCTAGCTTGGCTTGATTGTTGTATCTTCGTAATATACTCAGATCCGGTGATATAGGTCCATTTGTACCCAACCATCTACCCGGAAAATGATTTTCTAAATAATTTATAACTATTGCAGAATTGTGTGCAGGGGCACCATCTTGTTGGAAATAACCCTGTTTATGTTTATTAACAGAACATTTTCCATTATCGCCTCTGCGTTAATACTCAATAAATTAATGTATCTCAATCCCGTTAAGTTTCCATCAAAAATTTGGTATGCTAGTTGACCATCCAAAATAAAACACGAAACGTTAAATCCAAAACGTCCTTGCCTCTGACGTTCAAAAGTTTGGTGCTGATTTGTATCAGACCAGTGACGCACATTATTTCTGTTAAATAATCCTACGCTGCTTATGTAAGTTTCATCTGTCCAAATGACAGACCGCCCAAATTCTGGATTTTCTTGAATTCTAGTTAAGTACCACCTACAAAAATTAAGCCTTCTTTCTTGATCTCCCGGGTGAATAATTTGAATTTTATATGGCCTATATTTGCCTTTTTTAAATATTTTTTGAATTTTTGATTTGGAAACACCAACTTGTGATTCGATTTCGCGACAAGAAGTTTTTGGTGTCGCCTCAACCAACGATAAAACATTTATTTCTTCCTCTTCCCTATTTTCTTTATTATAAATTTTGTTTCTAGGTTTATTGAATGACCCATAGTGAATTAAATTTGATTTTGCTTGGTTGTCTTCTTTCTGGTATCTAAATTTAATAAATCGGTGGATAGGTATTATACTGGAAATGGGTAACTAGGAATTTTTTGTGTACCTGTTGAGATATAGATCCATTGATTCATTTACATTCTCGCGACATTCATTGAGAACAGCAATTATGTCGTATTTTTCGAAATAATTTTGAAGTGCCATTATGTATATAATATTAATAAAACCAGCTGCATGCAACTTTTGCTAATCTATGTCAACAGATAATTATTCAGTTGTTAACATAAAATCACACGTATCTTGGATGGATATTTTCTAAAGTTAAAACTTAAAAAGTACCAAAATCGTTGCCGTTTTTTGAAATAACAATATAAAAGTATATATATTTTGATAGCTTAAAAAAAGATCTTTCGAACTAGACCAAAGCCTACTATGATTTCCATTAAAAAAAATTAACTTTGTCATAACTCAAAAAATACGCTCCCTAGAAAAAAAACGACGTGCGCCACTGAATTCCTTGGAAAAAGTTCTATATGAGTCAATCGTAACAGTTTTAGTCTGCTTAGTACAAAAAAAGAATTGGAGAGAGTTTTCGAAAAACGATAAAAATCAACATTATTTTTTTTTCTCGAAAACTAAAAATGATATCCAAATTCTGATTTCGGCATTCTATTATACTCAAAAAAGTAGCTCAGGTTCGCGAAAACCCCGAGGCTCTATCTCTGCTGCTTCTATGAGAAACCCCCAAATCACAACGAAAATAGGACAGTCTGTACATTACAGCTTAATAAATCATAATTACTCCACGAAAATTACATATAAAGTAAATAAATGAAAATTTATTTGGATCTGATATGCTCGATGCTCCTGACAATCCAGTTTACTCTGGTAAAAGCTGTCAGTAGGACACAAAATGGCGGTCGATCATGCCTGGTGTTTCTAGGTGCTCTATCATCTATCCCATACTGTGACGTCACGCTAGCTGCAGCACGGCTTACTTTGTAGCTGGCGTTGGTTTAGTTGACAAGTATTAGAGACAAGCACCGAATATGAAATCAAGCGAATAATACAGGAATGGAAGGTTAACGGATGAATCTAGTTCACGTTAGCCTGGAAGTAGATACAGAATTTACTTTTGGCATACATTTTCATGTTTCTTGAAGCAATCCATATACGATTTTCTCTTATAATTATTAACTGTGGCAATGTGACACGGTAAATCATTTGGGTACTTTATTTCTACTGGAAGGGGGCCATTGTTAAAGGTATGTTTGGTATCCATTTTACATAATCCATTAATTACTAATAATAGTAAATTACTATTACTTATATGTTTTACAATATATTTCCTGGAAAAATAAGAGCAAAATATAATGGGAAGGTAGGTACAACGTAAGTACAGAAAAACAACCGATTTTCTATCTCCACTCTGCGACACTTTCATGTGAGAAAGTTCTTAAAAGTCCTTGGAAATTAAAAATTTTTCTTCGATTGTTTCCCAAAGACTTTTCTTAAGTTTAACTTACCATTCGCAACTTCCAGTATCATAATTTTCTATGGTATTAATTTTAGGTCCTAAAGTAAATAACCACATTTCCTTATCACATGGAGTTGGCACAGTTTTATCTATTGCTAAATTCATAAATTGCTCAAAGCGAATTGGGTATTCTTCTTTGTGCGAGGTAACAACGTGAACAAAATACATAAATATTGATAATGTCCAATTGATTATTTTGATAAGATTTTTAAACCACTAAAATTAAATGTAAGTTATAAAATATAACTTATAGATTGCCACATAACTTGTCATATAGTCATATTTTGTTGTAATCACCCATATGTATTTATGTTCTTGCGATCCCAACTTTTAAGATTCCATTGATCTATTACAAATCATATAGGTACCTACTTATGTAACATTTACAGAATTGCAATGTGATATTTTGGTATGTAGGGGATGTGAAAATAGAACTAAAATGGAAATACAAATTGGAAATGAGAAGATAGAGGAGGTCGCGGATTTCTGCTACTTAGGAAGTAAAATAACTCAAGACGGTAGGAGCACTAAAGATATAAAACAAAGAATGGCGCAGGGCCGAGTTGCGTTTAACAAAAAGAAACAACTGTTATGCTCGAGAACGGTTAATATAGAGACTAGGAAGAGACTCTTAACGTCGTATGTATGGAGTACGGCATTATACGGGTGCGAAACTTGGACAATAGGAGAAGCGGATAGAAAAAGAGTAGAAGCGTTTGAAATGTGGTGCTACAGACGCATGATGAAGATACCGTGGATAGATAAAGTTAGCAATAGGGAAGTATTAGAAAGAGTTGGGGAAAAGCGAAAGGTATGGAAAACAATAAAGAGTAGGAGAGATAGGATGGTAGGACACCTTCTAAGACACGAAGGAATAGTTCGTGACATACTAGAGTCAGAGATAGGAATAAAAAGAGGTAGGGGTAGGCCTAGATTAGACTACTGCTCTCAAATAGTTAGGGATGTAGGATGTTCTACTTTTAGGGAAATGCGTAGGTTAGCTCAGGATAGAAAAGAATGGAGGTACGCGTCCAACCAGTCTTCGGACTGAGAACCTTATGATGATGAATGTGATATTTACAAACGAAATGTAATAACACATTGGCATGTAGAATTACATTGATTATCATTAGTCACGAAGTTGCCAATGATTTTCTATGTAAATTTACAGAATTTTTTTACAGTGATCGCTGCTATATAAAGACCGCACGTTTTCATGCGGGAAGGCTATAAGTTAAATACTAGGAAGTGGTTAGTTTTTTATTTATTTCATTAAATGATTAAATAGATTAGAAATAAGTCTGTGGCTAATTGCAGCGTGAAAAAAAATGAAATGCTAATTTAGCAACTGTTACTAATCTAAGTTGTTAACACAACCACGTCTTACTCTTTGTTAGTCTATGTACTATAAATTCCAAAAGTGGTGTTCCAGTTTGCGATGGGAATCGTTTATGCCGGACGTTGCTATGTTTTCGTCAGCCCCCCCCCCCCCCCCCATAGACGATGTGATTTTTCGTTAAAATAACAGGATTATTTATCTATTTTGCTGCCCTTTGATTACTAGTGCAAGGCTAACACGTTCGTCATTCAAATAAAATCTTTTAGATCCGCCTTCAAAACTTTAATTGGCGGACAGTTGTTAAGGTTTTTTTTAGCTCAGAATGTAATTGGTTATGGCATTTTAAGCGGAATTGAACCGTAAAGTGGAACAGGAATTTTGGCGTTGATAGTACATAATTGAGTTTGTCATTATACTATGCGCACTACCAATTATAATATAACATACTTATTATTATTATTATTTCTTACGGGGTAGGTTCCTGGCCCCTAGCACTGAAGCTCAAGCTTATTGTGCCCCCATACAAATTCGGTCCGCTCAAAAAATTTTAGGACAAGACTTGGGTGCATCTGCTATTACTTTTGGTTCTACAAACATAGCTTCAAAGCTTGTATGTCAAGCTGCTCCAAGAGTCGAACATTCGCATAGTATGTGACGAAGAGTTTCCTCCTCTTCTCCACACATCTTGCAAAGGTGCCTCATAAGTGAACAATGTCCCGTAAATAGTTCTACTGCCCGTCTCAGCTGGTTCTTGCCCAGTCGTATTAACTCTTCAGCTCTCTTGCTGTATGGTCTGCAAATAAACATCCGCCATTGCCTCAATCCAGGAGTCCCCATCCAGTAAGAGGTATGTTTTGGTCTTAATAGGTCCTTTATCACCTCTTTGGCTATCTGATATGCTAAACAACACGTGGGTTCCGGTACTATCAGCGGGACTTTGGCTCCCTTCTTCTACTTTCTCGTTCCCTTCACTTCCTTGATGGCCTTTCACCCTTCGTAGAATAACCTTGTTATGTACTGCTAGCCGAGTCAGCGAGTCCACGCAGTCTTTAACTGTTCTGAATTTTATCTCTGTAGCTTCCAGAGCTTTCAGTGCTGCCTAGCTGTCAGTGAGAACCTGGATCTTCCTGTTTTGAAAAAACCTCCTGATCATCTCCTGTGCACATACGGAAATTGCAGTAATTTCTGCCTGAAATACCTACGGCTGCAAGGCTGCCCAGGTTTATGTTAATTTCATTCCCTGGGCTTTTGCCAGCAATACCCACCCCAGTACTATGTACAGTTTTAGACTCATCTGTATACCAAATGTTAATTTCCATCCTGTTCTCTCGCCTTTTGTGAATTGCCCTCCACTCCCTCTATCGGTATGGTAATCCGATAAGGTTTGTGAAAGTTTAAGATTGGGACGGTTCTATCCGACTGCATGCTGAGCATTTAGTTCTTGTCTATTTGTTGAAATATTTCGGTATGGTATCCTGCTCTTGCAAGAGTTAGCCCATAGCCGTTTATCCTTAGCCTGTATGCTGCTGCAAGAGCCTCCGCCTCCACTACGATATGTAGTGGTGGCAGTCCCAAAAGTGCCTCCATGGCCGCAGAGGGCGTTGTTTGCATCGCCCACAACCGAAGCCTCTTCAGATCTTGAAGATTCCTTCTTCTCATAAAAGCTATCACTGTGATCTTAGCAGGGTTCACAGTTAGTCCCTCTGCTGTGCACCATCTGTCCACTATTTCCAGGGCTCATTGCATGAGGTTTGAAATCACCACTTCGAACTTAAGATAAGATTCTGGTCCTCTTTGAACTGCATCATTAAAATAAACACCAGCACAATCTCCTTGTATCAAGAAACTTACGAAAATGCTAAATACATTGGAAGCTGAATGTCAATTTAGCCCCTCCCATTCACGTTTTCAAATTTACCTTTGTTTGAAGTACAGCTTGAAAATAAACACCGGCACAATCTGAGCGCATCAAGTAATTTGCCAAAATGTCGAAAAAGTGACGCGCTAGGTATCAAGTTCCACTTCTATTTGAAGACGTGAAAATAATCACAGGCACAACGTAGCACAACTCGAGCACAACTTCTCTGTAGCAAAAAAATTCCAAAAATGTCGAAAAAGTTAGGGCTGAGTATCAAGTTAGCCCCCAATAAATAATCTTAAATTCCGCTACTCTCTTAGAGAGCAACGTGACAATAATCACCGGCACAACCCAGCACAACTCGAGCACAACTTCCCTGTGGCAAGAAGTTACAAAAATATAGAAAAATTGGAGGGCTGAGCATCAAGTTAGCCCCCCAACAAATAATCCTAAATTCCGGTACTCTTTTGGAGAGCAACATGAAAATAATCACCGGCACAGCCCAGCACAACACGAGCACAATTTCCCTGTAGCGAAAAAGTTGCAAAAGTGTCGAAAAAGTGTGGGGCTGAGCATCAAGTTAGCCCTCTCACAAATAATCTTAAATTCCGGTACTCTTTTGAAGAGAAACGTGAAAGTAATCACCGGCACAACCCAGCACAACTCGAGCACAACTTTTCTGTAGCGAAAAAGTTAATGTCGAAAAAGTAGGGGGCTGAGCATCAAATTAGCCCCCCAACAAATAATCTTAAATTCCGGTACTTTATTGAAGAGAAACGTGAAAATAATTACCGGCACAACCCAGCACAACTCGAGCACAATTTCCCTGTAGCGAAAAAGTTGCAGAAATGTCGAAAAAGTAGGCTGAGCATCAAGTTGTCCCCCTCACAAATAATCCTAAATTCCGGTACTCTTTTGAAGAGCAACGTGAAAGTAATCACCGGCACGACTCGAGCACAACTTCCCTGTGGCAAAAAAGTTGCAAAAATGACGAACAAGTGAGGGGATGAGTATCAAGTTAGCGCCCCAACAAATAATCTTATATTCCGGTATTCTTTTGGAGAGCAACGTGACAATAATCACCGGCACAACCCAGCACAACTCGAGCACAACTTCCCTGTAGCAAAAAAGTTGCAAAAATGTTGAAAAAGTGGGAGGCTGAGCATCAAGTTTGTAACGTTGCAAAAGTAAACCAAATCAAAATTGATTAGTGTTTACTTTGGACGTTCTGACGTCACGCCGTGATGTGGAAGATAGGTACGTCATGTATTTTCAACCGGCACTACTCCTCCCGCCGGAAATCTGGAAGTGAACCGCTGAAGCTGGGCCCCCACTCTACGCTTATAAAAGTGGAGGATCTCGAGAAGAAATTCAGTACCTGGTCGTCCGGCCCTCAGTAAGGACGAGTACTCCCAGCATCTGAGATGATGCTGGCCGCTCCGATCCGAAACAGAAATAACTGATTGAACCTGCCTAAGTTCGCCGTGTGATTAACTGATATACAATAAATAAATTTGAGTAAGTGCCCGGTGTATGATAATTTGTATAGAGTCCATTAGTGTAACGGCGAAATCAAAGCGCGAAATTTAAAACGCTATCCTAAGAGAATAGTTGGATAAAATTTTTCAATGCATTTTAAATGGAGGTTAGATGACCTTGCACTTCACATTCTATTTTTACCTTTCATCCTGATTTCTTGGCATTAAATCAATATATGGCGATTACTATGAAGCCTTTTTTCGCCGTTTGTCTTGTAAAAGCATTTATTTATGCAGTCATTTTGTTTAAAACTAAAATTCAACAAACTACTGCAATTTACGGCGCGAGAATGTCGGTGATAGAACCGGCGCAGTAGATTATTTAAATGAAGTCGTTAACAACACTAATTTTTAACACTTTTTCTTCCATTTTACACTTTTTAAATATAAATAAGAACTGAAACCACCTATTAAATAAAAATTAAACAATAAATAACCCGGAGAAATAAACAATTCAGCCTCAAACCCTGTGCAGCAAACGTCAAAATAATCTCCAAGGTTACTGGTGTGGTCTGAACGCGACATACGTTCTTTTCTAATATGTACTGTGCTCCGTTTTAAAATATTTCTGAAATGAAGTTGTATTTTAAGTTGTTTTTGAAAATGTAACAGCTGGAAAGAGCAGTCTATATGTCACTTGCAGAATCCCCGTTAAGAAATGCACTGAATTTAAATAATCAGTGTTTAAAATCTATGTCCCATAAGAGCTCCATGTTAAGAATTTTGAAGTAGGATAGCCCGCGAAACTAGTAACATAACCTAACTAATGAACTCTATTGCAGTAATATTAACTATCAAACACAACCTAGTTGCGAGTGGACTAGATCCAGCTTTGCGTAGCGAGGGAATAGATACAGCAGGAGCTAAGGGTGCTGGTGTGGGTTGGATCGATCCGGCAATCTCGTGATGACATAAGTCAACAAATGAGACGATATACCGGCGGGGATCGATCACACCTGGCCGAATCGGCGGCCTTTAGTACAATCCAGCTGTAATACCGTCTATTTCACCGATACGTATAACCCGGTGATATTCCAGAGGAGATTGTATTCTGGGGCTATCACGTAAACTCCACGAAACCGATGGTAATTCAGTTTAATCATTACGACGAGCCCGTGCCGTGACGTGTCCAATCAGTATATACCGCGAAAACATATTTAATTTTCATAAAGAAAACCCGTTTAATTTCATGTAAATACCGATTTTGCTGTAAATATTCTTCTAGTCATATCATTTTATCTTGTATATACATAGGTACAGTAATAGAATACCGATATAATTTCCTTATGTGTTGTTATTTTAACCGTCGTTTAGCAATAGTAAGAGAACCCAACCCTTTCTGCGACTGAAAGCTAAGGGTAGCAACGAATAAGTCTCATACCGACCAGATACAACGAAAGAAGTTGTTCATAAGCGAACGACCAGATCCCCGTAGATATACACTGTGTTCCAATACGTGATACCGAGGGATCCAGCTGTGTATCTAAGGGCCCGAATCCAGAAGCACCGAGAAGGATTAAGATACGTCATTCTACCAGTGACGTCCGAGAATAAAAACAAAGATACAGTAACGTTGTAAGTTTGCCCCCCAACAAATAATCTTAAATTTCGAGACTTTTTTGAAGAGAAACGTGAAAGTAATCACCGGAACAACCCAGCACAACTCGAGCACAACTTCTCTGTAGCAAAAAAGTTAATGTCGAAAAAGTGGGGGGCTGAGCATCAAATTAGCCCCCCAACAAATAATCTTAAATTCCGGTACTTTATTGAAGAGAAACGTGAAAATAATCACCGGCACAACCCAGCACAACTCGAGCACAATTTCGCTGTAGCGAAAAAGTTGCAGAAATGTCTAAAAAGTGGGCCGAGCATCAAGTTAGCCCCCCCCCCCCCCACAAATAATCTTAAATTCCGGTACTCTTTTGAAGAGCAACGTGAAAGTAATCACCGGCACAACTCGAGCACAACTTACCTGTGGCAAAAAAGTAGCAAAAATGTCGAAAAAATGGGGGGCTGAGCATCAAGTTAGCCCCCCAACAAATAATCTTAAATTTCGATACTTTTTTGAAGAGAAACGTGAAAATAGTCACCCTCACAACCCAGCACAACTCTAGCACAACTTACCTGTGGCAAGAAAGTTACAAAAATGTCGAAAAAGTGGGGGCTGAGCATCAAGTTAGCGCCCCAACAAATAATCTTAAATTCCGCTACTCTTTTGAAGAGCAACGGGAAAATAATCACCGGCACAACCCAGCACAACTCGAGCTCAACTTTCCTGTAGCCAAAAAGTTGCAAAAATGTCGAAAAAGTGGGGGCTGAGTATCAAGTTAGCCCCCCAACAAATAATAATCTTAAATTCCGGTACTCTTCTGAAGAGCAACGTGAAAATAATCACCGGTACAACCCAGCACAACTCGAGCACAACTTCTTTGTAGCAAGAAAATTGCAAAAATGTCGAAAAAGCGGGGGTGCTGAGTGTCAAGTTAGCCCCCCCAATAATGTTTTAAGAGAAATTATGTTGCGTAATCAGCACAAAAATGCTATTTGCAGCACAACACAGCACAAGTCGAGCCCAACTGCACAGTATCTCCAAATTGTTCCTATTTTATTGTGGGGGGGGGTTAACTTGATATAGCTAGTGATTCCCCGCGAGAAAATAACTTACGCAAGTAATATCAAGGGAGTGGAGTGCATTCTAACATTTGAAAATTACGTGAAAATATGACAGATGATCACGTGAAGACCTATGAATTCTTAATAAGTTAACCCCACACGCCAAGACAGGAGCACAGTAAATAAACTCGACATTAATAGTGGATTTACGTCGAAGTTCTTGATCCAACTACTCTGTGTGCAAAGACCCCTGATGAAATGTAATTTAAAGGTGACATCGCTAACAACTGGAAGTTGTGGAGGCAAAAATTCGAACTTTATTTGCTGGCTAACGGAAAAACAAACAAATCCGACGATGTTAAAATCGTCCAAAATTTTTAGGGGATGAAGAATTACAAATTATTATCAATACCTACTTTTGGAAGTCTTCATAATGAAGATATGGCAAAATTAGGAATGGTGTTAAAAAAGTTTGATAATTACTGTAAACCCAGTGAAAAACTTAGTTTATGAACACTTTAAATTCTTTAAACGCGACCAGTTACCCGGTGAAACACTCGATCAATTTTTTATTGCATTACGTCAGTTTTCGGGCACGTGTGATTTTAAAGAGAAAGATGTGGCTGGTTGCACTTGTATAATTATTATATGGCTGCCAGTGTGCCAGTAGTCTCAGTATATATGGTGTTCCAGAAATGTTAAGAAAAAATACGATTTTGTTTAAAAATAGCGTAGATAAATGACACTGCAGACAAGCTATGCGGCAAGATTTGTAAGTAAGTAATCTTATTACCGATAACAATTTCGTCGCGGAGCTGTTCTTTTCTGGATCTTGGTAGCAAATTCCCTGATAATCGTATGTTCTCTTAGGTATGTAAACACTGTCGTTCACTAAATGGTACATTATATCTGGACGAATGGCTCCTATAAAATTTCCTGTATACAAATTTCCATTATAATCTTTTTGGTCACTTATGACAATATATCCATTGTTGTCCAGTATAAAACAGGACAGTGTTTCGGTTCCACACTACAACATTCAATGAGAAAGGTTATAGGTACTCGTCATGAGTAAAAAGTTCCGGAAATAAGAACGAGCTATGAATTTAGATAAACGAAGGCAAGTAAAGGAAAAAGGGTGGCAGGAGAACGAATTATAAATGAAATAAAGAAGAATGCAAATGGAAGGAACGAAGGCAGGAAAAAAGGGGGAGGAGTTTTAGCTAAAAAAAAGTCAAGTATGTAAGGAAGATAGGATGGAAATTTATGACATTCACCTGATACGGAGCTCCATGCCTTATTGCATATCTCTTAAATATGTTATAAAGGGCAGTCTGATTGAACTGGTAGCCTGTCACAGCTGCAGGAGCAATTTCTTTTCGTGTTTCACTGAAAATTGCACTAACTACTGTGATTAACGTGTTATACTGATACCCTAAAAATTCGGATTATTTATTTGTTAATTTAATAATATATTTGGAAATGCCTCACCTATAATTTCAAATGGGACAGAGTATATATAAATATTTTTGTTTTTAAAATACTCTTCCACGGCTCTTTTGTACCATGGTTCATCTATGGACGTAATATTAGAGAATGTGCTGCAATAAGGGGATTAAATAATATTGAATAGAACGTTCGAATTTTCGATTCAATCTACTTACTCTTTTAGTTGCCATCTTGTTAATCCTGAATGTGTAGCCAAGAATATAAGTCGTACCATATAAGTTTTTATTGACTGGTTTCTAAAAATACAATGGCAATTAGTAACATTAAATGTTACAAGATTAAACAAGCCAGTTAATTCTTTCATATTGGTCGCATCAGTTCCTGCTTGTAATCATCATAAGGTTCTCAGTCCGAAGACTGGTTGGACGCGTACCTCCATCCCAGTGGCGTAACTATAAATTTTTGACCCCCCCGCGAAAAAATCCAAAAGGCCCTCAACAACGGGGGGCGTGGGGGGCGGCAGCCCCCCACTAAGTGGGGGCCCGGGGGTTTCTCCCCCGGAGATTTTTTTTTAATTTTGCGTTTTAGAAACCATTTTAAAGCATTTTCAAACAAGAAATATCATTATGTGTAAGTTCATTTACAGACCACAGAAAAGTAAAGAAAATACGTAGGTAAATTTTTTGTTGCGGAAAAAAACATGTTCTAACCCATGGCAGGGCGTAGGGCCCCTGAAACTTACGGCCCCCCCCCCCCGCCATGGCGGGGGCTCGCGGGTGTGTGGCTACGCCACTGCTCCATCCTTTCCTATCCTGAGCTAACCTACGCATTTCCTTAAAAGTAGAACATTCTACATCCCTAACTGTTTGAGAGCAGTAGCCTAATCTAGGCCTACCCCTACCTCTTTTTATTCCTATCTCAGAACTATTCCTTCGTGTCTTAGAAGGTGTCCTACCATCCTATCTCCTATTCTTTAATGTCTTCCATACCTTTCGCTTTTCCCCAAATCTTTCTATTATATCTCCCTATTGCTAACCTTACCTATCCACGATATATTCATCATAGCCCTCTGTCAAAACTGCTTCCATTTCATTCAAAGCCAATCCTAATTCTTCTTTGCTAGATGCTGACACTGCTATATCATCTGCAAATCTGAGCAAGTTAATAGTTTGATCCTGGTACATTAATCTCATAATCTCTGAGGCTCTTCTGTCCTTCGATATATAAGTTGAAAACTAGAGGTGATCCTTCCTCACTCCCTTCCGGATATCTACTTCTCTTTGTTCCTGCTTAAATTCTATAACTGCCGTTTGCTCTTTATAGAGATTATGTATTATTCTTCTGTTTTATCGATAATTACTCGTAAAGCTAGAAAGGCCTCGCGCGTTCCTCTATTTCGTCTAAATCCGAACTGATCTTCTTCTAATATTTCTTCCTCCCTTTTCTCCATCCTTCTTTGCACAATTCTAGTTAAAATTTTTGACGGGAAGGTAAACTGAATTTTCGCACTTATCTGCACCTTTCCTTTTTGGCAATGCGACTATGATGTTCCTTTTGTAATCTCCTGGAATCTCACCTGTCTCGTATATACGGCTATCTAGTTTAAATAAACGCTCTCTTACCTCTTGACCTGCACACTTTAAAATTTCTGTCTGGTTGTAGTTTATGCAAAATAAAAGAGACTATAATATAGTCTACAACTTTAGTTGGAAGTTGGAAATAATAAGTTAGCGAAATTGTTGATTATTGTGTTAGACAGGTAGTGAGTATTGTTAGTATTGAAGTTTGTGTATCGGTATGCTTAATTTGTAATTATTGTCCGCAATTAAATTCAAGTAAACTAGAATTTGTTTTTTGCTGAAGATCATCATCCTGACAATCATCGATCATCGTCTATTATCATCATCATTTCTATCGTTATTATCATATCATCAGTCAAGAAGTATACTTATTCTATCAATTGTCAGAACCAGGGTTGGAATGTTTTAAACAAAACATGGTTTTAAACACTGTCGAAGTTTTAAACACTTTTGTTTTAAACACTGCTTAAAACATGTTTTTTATAATTGTGTTTTAAACATGTTTTAAACTAAATATGAATGATCTGAATTTGATGAAAGTAAAACTATTAATAATACCATAGATTAATATATATCATGATACCTACCGCTTCATGGAGGTGAAGGTGATGCAGATCGCAGGTGTGAGGTCTGAGATGACATGATGATAGTGACAGATGAGCCGATGAGCGTTGATGATAAAGCGTCATTCATTCAATGAGGAGTTCAGAACCATAATTTTATTCGTGATTCTGCTTTTCAGGGTTAAACTGATATTTTACACTCGTGTTTTAAACATGTTTTAAAATGTTTTAAAACATGTTTTTTTCTTTTGGGTTTAAACATGTTTTAAACGTAGGTATAAAAAACGCTTAACAATAAAAAAACATGTTTCTTGTTTTTTTTTTAAAACCCGTGTTTTTTCCAACCCTGGTCAGAACATCCAATATTTAGTGAGAAAAATGCTTTAAAATGCACAATTTAATTTGGCCTAAACAATGCAAAATATAGGTAGGTAATAAGTACAAGTCAAGCAGCCTCCTTTTCAAGATTAAGAAAATTTACGAACTCATTTAGTTCTGTGTAATATGTAAGTACATTATGTACTGTTTAAAAATACTTACCTTGGTATTGGGTCGTCAAAGAATTTTGTCAGTTTTACATCAGCCAACAAATTATTCATTAAACTAAATTTACCTAAAATGACCAGAAATTCTTCAAAGCTATTTATAAACTGAAAGGCACTTACTTCTGTCATTTTTGTGTTCAGATCTTCTAAAACAATCCAAGAGATTTTCCTTGTTTGACTTCTTAGGATCTTTGTAGTGACAATAAGGCCTTCATCAGGTATGGAAATAAAATACAATAAAATTGGTTGAATGATTGAAGTACAGAATGATTCCCACCCCCATCATCTTTGTTATTTTTGAAATTACACAGACAAGGTAAATGCAGCAAAAATTTTAGTTTTTAACTACATATTTAATTATTTCATTAAAGAAACAATCGAGAGTTAACTAACAGCATAATTTGGATTTTTTAAATGAAACAACCTGCATGTAATCCACCTCGCTCGACACAATTTTATTCTGATTACAGCGATAAAAGTATAGTACTTATACAACATGAAACTTATCTTTGCTGAATGCTAAATTTGCATTTAAGAATCTTATAATATTGCCATAATTCAAATTCGAGGGCCACCCTTGGGATCTCGCTTATTTGATATCATAGAGGGTAAGTTTAAATTATTTGGCACTTTTGTAGAATTTGGTGCTCAATAATATGGCGTTGAGAAATCTGATCTATCTCAAACCGTTATGGCAGAAAAAATGATCTTTTCGTTTTTGCCGTGTAGCTCGAATATTTGACCTCATATCGGAACGATGTGGATACATAATTAGAGCACTTTTTCGTGCTCTATCGGCACATCCGTAGTGGAGTTTAAAAATGATTCTATCGTGTCATTCCGTTTGCACTTTATTGCTAAAATGTAACACCTATCTTATATCATTCCCCACGCCTTAAGGAAGTAAAATCGCCTGGTCGTCAAAAAATCGTGGTGTGCAGGGGGTAGTTAGGGGTGGTTTTCCAAAAAATGGCAAAAATTTTTTTTTGCTTAATTTACATTTACACAACATGTTTAATCATTTGCAAAAGTTTTGTTTCAAAATTCCAAGAAGTATTTTATTTTTAATTTTATTTTTATCTGAGCAACACGCTCTTATATGGAATTCCTTAATATAAAACTGCTCGCGCTGAAACATCAAAATTGCAATTTCATTTACACCGAAATAACTCAAGAATGCTCATTCTAATCAAAAAAACACTTTCTATAAACGCTGTAGACCAAAGATCAAGGATTAAAATGCTTTTTTATAATCAAAAATCCGATAAGTAGTTTAGTCAAAAAACTGAAAAATGTAAAAGCATGTCGTGACGACCGAGCTCTGACGCGGCGATGCGGGGATGGTTGAAATTCGCTTGGCAGGCGGTTGAATCTGCATGGTAAAGCCGTCCGTACGTATTTTCGAGCCTAGATGGTCGCTTTTTGTTTGCGCTCCATTACAGTTTGTATGTTCAATAGGCAGACAGCACCTTGTTTGAAATGAATAAAGGGTTGTATTGGTGTTTCTGTTTTTTTAACATAAATTTATTGTTATTTTGCGTTACTGAGGTTTTTGGAACTCAACTTTTAGTTACAATAAGTGTAAGTGTTAACTGTTTTGCAGGATTATTCGAACATATTATAATATTTAAGCAGCTTCAAGAGGGCATTTTATTGATAAATATACAGGTAGGTACTTTTTTGTGATATTTCTCTAATGCTACATTCTTTTTCGTACCAAATTTTGTAAATTTTCGCTTATTGTACAATAAATATATTTGTAAATGTTTTTATGTACCTTTTTAATACACCCCATTTTTGACGAAGAGGGGTAAATTTACATGTAATATTTTTCTACAGGCAAGACACGATGGATTTTATAAGCAGTACTAGTTCCGACAGTGAACTAGAGTCGAAAATGAAATTAAAACCTTTTAAAAAAGAAATTGTCAGAAATATTAACTAGGTACCAGCTGTGTGTTTTTTGTCAAAAAGGCGGAATATTGTTTGAATCTCAACAAAAATCCCAACAGAAATTCATTGAATGTACGAAGGTCCGTATGAACATTAGTCAAAGCAACAACCCTGTATTGAAGCATTTATTTTTAAATTTGAATGATTTAAAGGAGCAAGAAAGCTTAAAATGGCACAAAAATTGCTACAAATCTTTTACGAGCTCCCAAAATATTGCATCATTCAAATTAAAATTTGCAAAATTAGTTACCAATATAATACCAGTAGATGCACCTCAAAAACCTAATTTGCGGACAGATCTATTTGATGTACAGAAGTGCATCTTTTGTCAAAGACGTCTAAGGACAAGTTTTTTTCGCCTTGTTCCCTGGTGAACTAATAATCCCAGACCATTATGTTTGGGTGTATATTTTTTTCCATAGGAATTTGCAAAAATAATGTCTTGACAAATATTAGTTTCTTTCGTATTACCGCTAGAATCGTTTTAGTTAAAGTTTGTATTTCAGATGTAAAACAAGATATTTTCTGTCGCTTAAACTTATTTTTCCACCAATTTCTAGATATCTTTGGCTCACTGTGGTTGTCGAATATCATTTTCCTCTGTCAAATCCTCGCCCCATTTCGTGAAATAACTGTTGTAAAGGTTCGTTTTCTTCGACGAATTTTCGTTTTCCACTTGCGCTGCTTTTGTCAGACTTTTTCTCTGTATTTCGTAATTCTGTAGAAACGCAGGAGGCGTGATATTTAATTTCAGATGCAATTAAATCATTTTCACCGATCCTGGCAAAACATAACGGATTTCTTCGCGATATATTTTTAATCTTCTGTTCCATGTTAGTGGTCATTACTTGACATAATTTTGGGTTCCTTATACGTCTTTGACAAAAGATATACTTCTCTACATCAAATGGATCTGTCCGCAAATTAGGTTTTTGAGGTGCATCTACTGGTAGTATATTGGTAACTAACTTTGCAAACTTTAATTTGTATGATGCAAATATTTTGGGAGCTTGTAAAAGATTTGTAGCAATTTTTGTGCCATTTTAAGCTTCCTTGCTCCTTTAAATCATTCAAATTTAAAAATATATGCTTCAATACAGGGTCTTTGCTTTGACTACGAACCTTCGTACATTCAATGAATTTCTGTTTGGATTTTTGTTGGGATTCAAACAATATTCCGCCTTTTTGACAAAAAACACACAGCTGGTACCTAGTTAATATTTCTGACAATTTCCTTTTTAAAAGGTTTTAATTTCATTTTCGACTCTAGTTCACTGTCGGAACTAGTACATACTGATTATAAAATCCATCGTGTCTTGCCTGTAGAAAAATATTACCTACATGTAAATTTACCCCTCTTCGTCAAAAATGGGGTGTATTAAAAAGGTACATGAAGAACATTTACATAATATATTTATTGTACAATAAGCGAAAATTTACAAAATTTGGTACGAGAAAGAATGTAGCATTAGAGAAATATCACAAACAAAGTACCTACCTGTATATTTATCAGTTATCAATAAAATGCCCTTTTGAAGCAGCTTAAATATTATAATATGTTCGAATAATCCTGCAAAACAGTTAACACTTACACTTATTGTAACTAAAAGTTCAGTTCCAAAAACCTCAGTAACGTAAAATAACAATAAATTTATGTTAAAAACACAGAAACACCAGTACAACCCTTTATTCATTTCAAACAAGGTGCTGTCTGGCTATTGAACATACAAACTGTAATGGAGCGCAAACGAAAAGCGACCATCTAGGCTCGAAAATACGTACGGACGGCTTTACCATGCAGATACAACCGCGCGCCAAGCGAATTTCAACCATCCCCGCATGTCCGCGTCAGAGCTCGGTCGTCACGACATGCTTTTACATTTTTCAGTTTTTTGACTAAACTACTTATCGGATTTTTGATTATAAAAAAGCATTTTAATCCTCGATCTTTGGTCTACAGCGTTTATAGAAAGTGTTTTTTTGATTAGAATGAGCATTCTTGAGTTATCTCGGTGTAAATGAAATTGCAATTTTGATGTATCAGCGCGAGCCGTTTTATATTAAGGAATTCCATATAAGAGCGTGTTGCACAGATAAAAATAAAATTAAAAATAAAATACTTCTTCTTGGAATTTTGAAACGAAACTTTTGCAAATGATTAAACATGTTGCGTAAATGTAAATTAAGCAAAAAAAATTGCCATTTTTTGGAAAACCACCCCTAACTACCCCCTGCACACCAAGATTTTTTGACGACCAGGCGATTTTGCTTTCTTAAAGGGGGTCTGTCACAAAAATACAACTTGTGAAGAAAAAATAGTAAAAAAATATCTAAGAATAACAGCGAAATCCGAATCTAAAAAACTGCAACAGTTTTCGAGATACTCATTTCTGAAGTGGAGCGGTTATTGCTCATGACGTCATGGCGACACTTGGCTCGCGCTCTTAAGAGGGATACGTACGTTGCTCAAGAAAAATAAACACTCGGTCTCCCCCACTACACCAGCTAGCGTAGGAGAAACACGAAGAGAAACAGATCTTCCAGCCAGATACGGCCCGAACGTACTCGGCTGTCACCGACTACTGAGGGGCGGTTGGAATCTGCTAGCGGAAGGAGGCGCTCCCGTTTTTAGAAATGGGTTTATTGTCGAAGTAAATTTAATGTAGCTTCTTTATTTTCAGTTTAAATGCATTCAAATTTGAAACGCAAGCAATTTAATGTTCATATTATAATGTGCTCTAATTAGTTTTTTCTACACCTATTTAATTATATGACAATTATTCGGATTTTCTTCGTGAAATATCGTACCCATAATTCACTGTAGTGAATTATGAAATTATAATTCACTGCATTTGGCCAATCAGAAATATACTTTCAATAATCACTGTTTCCCTGATCCAATGATATTTTATATCGACCCCGATCAACTCTTGCTGCAGCTGACAATCGACGCGGGTGACAGCCAAGTGTATCGCCATATTATTGTTTACGTTTTCCAACGTTTGCACTTCGTTCGAGTAGGTACCAATTAATCCGTACAAACTAACAATTCCACTACTATAACTGCCAGAATTTAACAATGGAAGGGACAACTCCAAATTTGTATATTACTAACTGCACAAATTTCAATATATATTCCTAGTAAGTAGTTAATTTATTGAAAAGTCAAAATTAATGTATTATGATAGTGTTCTATTAAAGTTATCAAATTTGAGTCTAATTTATTTGTTTAAAAGGTGTAGAAAAAGTATAGTATTATATTCGCGATTATGACCATTATTCACTCAGATGATTTGAGCCACTCGCCTTCGGCTCGTGGGCTCAAACATCATCTTCGTGAATAATGACTGTCATAATCGCTCATATAATAATATACTATTCCAGTATTTGCTTTTTGAACCAAGTTTCTAGCTGCTGAAAATACACCAAAACGCAAATTTCACGTCTAGTTTCTGTGATTATTTACATATGTGTTCTTAATTTGGTTTGACAGAATTGTAGAACAAATCTTCTTCTTTCTGACAAAGAAGAAATTTCTGCAAAATATTTATTAGTAAGAGCTCTACGTTTCGTAACATAGAGCTTGATATCGGCGCTGTTTTCAACGTACGTATCCCTCTTAAGCCGCTGCGTACGCCGTGCCGCTCTTCCAAATCGGTTGTTGCTTGCAGTTTCCCATGTTTGTATTTTCCTGAGACATCCATAAAATTTGCGAAAGGTGGAGTTGTTAAGAGCACAGGTTAAGATGTCTTATTGTTGTGTTTTTGGGTGTAATAACAACCTTAAAAACTCGTCCGAATCTTTACATAGATTTCCTAATAAAAATAAGGAGCGTGGAAAAATAGAATAAATCGCCGTGACTTTTATCTAGGTTTAAGGAATAATGTCAAGGATTAAGATGTAAGAGACTGTGGTTAAATAATCAATTCAAGAATCAATTGTACCCCTAACCACATAAAATTTGAAATACTATATACGCATTTCGGCAGCTAAGCTGCCATCTTCAGTAGCAGGGAAAAACCTATAGTAATAAAAATAGCAATAACAACATTAATGAAAAAATAATAAAAAAAAACAAAAACACAATTATATATATGACAATAATAATAACAACAATAATGATGATGTGAAACAATGATACTGACAATAACAATAATATAGGTCAGGTATTCTCTGCTCACCACTCCGAAAGAATCGAAGTGCACTCGGTCAGCTCTTAAGCTAGAATTTCACATCATCATTATTGTTGTTATTATTATTGTCATATACATATATAATTGTGTTTTTGTTTTTTTTTTATTATTTTTTCATTAAAGTTGTTATTGCTATTTTTATTACTATATGTTTTTCCCTGCTGCTGAAGATGGCAGCTTAGCTGCCGAAATGCGTATATAGTATTTCAAATTTTATGTGGTTAGGGGTACAATTGATTCTTGAATTGAAGGAATAATGTACTCAAAAATTTCAATTCGGTTTTTATTTAAGTTCAGTTTTGATTTATTAAGAATAAAATTATTTTGTTAAATTTTGTTAATAAACGTATAAGATTAGGTAGGTACATTATAAATCAATTACAATTTTCAAAGCACACTATTTATGCAGATCTATCGTTATTATAAGTTTTACTGTTCTTGCCCATCTTCATATTCTTTGATCTTTGAAACCAGTGTATATGCCATTAATTTCAGGAAAGTGTTCCCGAATCTGGCTTACTACGCAAGCTAGAATAACAATTTTATTGAAATGTCCAGTTGAAGTCCAAGAATTCACCCAAGATGTAAAATTTTTGTAGGAAAGAGAACGCCAAAGCCTGTTATTCACTTCCATATACCTCTTCTTTTCGGCGTGGCTTTTGCACTTCCTTTAATATTATATTGTGTCTTACAATATTTAAAGTATCTAAATTTAAAACTATATTATCAAAACTTTCATGCAAAGTTATGGATATATTTTCGTTCCTAACTTTAGTTATTTCACCATTATCCCAACAGCAAACACTTTCCTTCACAGTAGGCATCGGCACACAGTTTGTGCACTTGCACCACCTTACGTTGTTCAACCGCGCATTATCATTTTCTTCGATTCTTTGAAGATTTTCAGTGTCCATACGCCTCATTTCCGACTCACTATATTTTGGTTCAAACCCGAAAGTTATGCTCAATAAATGTTTGCAACTGAATTGCGTGAAATAATCTTGCAACAATTATTGAACACGAGTTACAACACGCCGCAGTTGGTCGACTCACAATGCGCGCCCCAGCCTATACGCCGCGCGGTGTCGCCATGACGTCACGAGTGAATGCGACATATCGTTCAGCGCCCATATCTCTGAAACGGCCTGTCGTAAAGAAGAGCGGATTGAAAATTTGTTCTACAATTTTCATTTTTGTGATAGACCCCCTTTAAGGCGTAAGGAATGATATAAAAGAGGTTTTACATTTTAGCAATAAAGTGCAAACGAAAATCTTTTCTAGAAGGAATATCTTAGAGTTTAAACTCTACTACCGCATGGAAAACGTTTCGTTTAGGTCAGACCATCATCAACTTCATTTTTTTCTTATGGGCGCCATTTTTGCCTTACACTTTATTGAAAGAAGCATATTTTTCTGATTTCATTGATATACGTATTGCCCATATTATATCGAATTTTGTTCAATAAGAAAAAATTCAAAATCTGGAAAAAACTTTTCTGTGAAGGACGTGAACTAAAAACAATAAACTAGCCTTAAAAATTTAATGTTACATAATGCAAAATACAGAAACCTATTTTTCTTCGAAAAAATGGGTCTCAGAATAGCGCCAAGAATGTTTGGGATATTTGCTTAAATTACAACAAACTGATAGTAGTTAGAAAATGACAGCCTCAGATACGAACCCGTTCGGAGCACATAGCGCCATCGAGTTCTCCAGGTGCCATCGAGTTCTTCGGCAGTGACCTTGAAAGAGACCAGAGGCTGCTGAAGGAGTCGTTGAGTCATCCGAAGAAGTGTCTTCAGCAGCGGCATCTGCAGCAGCCTCTGGTGTCTTTCAAGGTCATTTCTGAAGAAGTGTGCATGTCTTCAGCAGCCTCTGGTGTCTTTCAAGGTCATTGCCGAAGAAGTGGGCATGTCTTCAGCAGCGTCTGGTGTCTTTCAAGGTCATTGCCGAAGAAGTGGTCTTCAGCAGCGGCCAGGCGCATGCGACGGGGCTATTCCTCAGATCAGTCCATCGAGTTCTCCATCACTTCAAGTGGGCGTGTCTGCAGTAGCCTCTGGTCATTGCTGAAGAAGGGCCTCTGGTGTCTTGCCATTGCGCACCCAAGCCGCCATTTTGGGGCCTTTGGTTGTGGCTCAGGCGCCTGCGCCGGGGCTCCGCCTTCAGCAGCTTCTGGTCATTTGCTGAAGAAGTGGTCTTCAGCGGCCCCCCTGGTGTCTCTCATTCTGTTGGGCCTTTGTATGTGGCTCAGGCGCCTGCGCCGGGGCTGTCGCGTACAAAGCACGTGTTGCTCACTGTTCAGGCCAGTCCATCCTGGCCCCATCCACTTCTTCGGCAATGACCAGAGGCTGCTGAAGGAGTCATGTCTTCAGCAACGGTGTCTTTGGGGCCTTTGGCCGTGGCTCAGGCGCATGCGCCGGGGTTTTCGCAAACGTTCTGGAAATGACGCCGACCGGGATTCGAACCCGGGTCCCCACGCACCGGAGCCCTCGCTCCAACCAACTGAGCTAATCGGCGGCCCACAAGCCCGTCTTTCAAATCATCCGTATATACTTATGATTGTAAACAGAAGTTACAGAATTAATATTTATTTTCTCGGAAATTTACAATTGTTTATACTGAATAAATATTGATATTAAAGTTTAAGAAAAAAGCACGTTCGCCGCCGATAAGAGATGTTATAATTGTTTTTATTATGGGAAATAACCTTTCATCTTGCCGATAGGATATGCTTGTTTAGGTTTGATCCCACGCTCTGCATGTGCATTTAATACGTTGTAGACACTACAAGGTGACCCGTTTGTTTGTTTGTATTATTACAATAAAATAACATTCTAGAATATTCTTCTGATTGTTTATTTGAAATTACTTGTTATCTTAATGCGTTTCGGACACGAGTGGGAAAAAAACATTCTAGAACATTCTCCAGTTTGTTTACTTGAAATTACTTGTTATCTTAATGCGTTTCGGACACGTGTGGGAACCATCTGATTGATATATGCAAACATCTTAGTTCTCGGTAGTAGAACATTCTACATCGCTAATTATTTGAGAACAGTAGTATAAATTTAGGCTAACCCCTACGTAAAAACTATGTCATGTGGGGTGTAAATTAAAGGACTCGACTAGAGGTATCGGAATATTGGGGTGGATTTTAGGGGTGGTTTTTGGGGGTGGTTTTTGGGGGTGGTTTTTGGGGGTGGTTTTTGGGGGTGTTTTTTAGGGGTGTTTTTTAGGGGGTGGTTTTAGGGGTGGTTTTAGGGGTAGCTTTTAGGGGTGGTTTTTAGGGGCGGTTCTTGGGGTGGCTTTGGAAGGTGATTTTTGGGGGTGGTTTTTAGGTGTGGTTTTTAGGGGTGGCCACTCACTGACCGCGCCCCCGGCCACGCTCCTTGCCCCGCCCACATAGATCATGTAGGGTATCAAATTAATCAGCTCGATGAGACAAAAAGGAATCTATAGTTATTCTCCTACTTCCGAATTCTTATCAGTAGTCGGTCTGTATGTCTGTCGGTCCGTCTGTCCGTCTGTCCGTCTGTCTGTCTGTCTGTCTGTCTGTCTGTCTGTTTGTCTCTCCGTCTGTCTGTCTGTCTATCTGTTTGCGAATACAGCTGTCTGTTGACACAGACAGCTGTATTCGCAAACACCATGGCTGATGACACGAGCAAGAATAAGACTGCGCATGCGCACGGTTGTATGGAAAGTATTTAAGCAAGAAAATTAACGGTGCTGTCAGTTAGTACTTGTGCTTCAACAAGGGAACCGCATTTGAATAATGACACACATAAACGTAGACACGTTTCGTGTTCTGGACGGTGCTGTTTTGGATGAGTCAGCACGCCGTGTCGAGGTGCAAGTACATCAGCCGTTCGTGACAACAACAACATTCAACGCCAATGACGAAATTCGCATACCAATCCACCAACAAGACGTTTACGTACTGCCGCATCTAAGCAGCATCTACATAGAGGGCAGGTTCATCAAGGGTGCAGGAGGCGGAAATGCGGCTTTAACAAATAACGCCCTCAGTTTCCTCTTTGACGACGTCCGCTATGAAATAAACGGGGTGGAGGTGGATCGAACAAAAAACGTGGGCATCACGAGCACACTGAAGGGTGTAGTTTCTCTGAATGAGGGTGAGGTAGGTGCCCTGGAGAATGCCGGCTGGACGAATACGGGAGACTCACCGAGCCACCTTATCGACGCGAACGGGAACTTTAACGTGTGCATCCCGGGAAGAATCCTGCTGGGATTCTTGGAAGATTACCCCAAAATTCTGTTAAATGTGTGTCACGAGCTCATTTTGACTCGATCGAAAAACGATAGGAACGCTTTCGTGGGTAACGAGGACACCAGAATTGAGTTGAGCAAGGTTCATTGGAGGGTGCCGTACGTCTATCCATCGGATGCTGAATACCTAAAACTTCTCAATATTGTCGAGGAAGAGAGAACGTTGCAGATATGTTTTCGCAGCTGGGAGCTGTACGAGTATCCGGTGTTGCCGCAAGCTACGAAACAAACGTGGGCCGTCAAGACTGCAACACGGTTGGAGAAACCCCGCTACGTTATTGTCGCCTTCCAGACGAATCGCAAAGCGAATTTGGACACGGATTCAAGCAAATTTGACCACTGCAATCTGACAAACGTCAAACTGTACCTGAATTCTGAGTGCTTCCCCTACGAGAATTTAAACTTGGATTTCTCCACGGGGAAATACGCCCTGCTATACGAAATGTACCAGAACTTCCAGAGTTCATACTATGGAAAAGTTGGCGAGCCGTTATACGGCAAGGAACAGTTCAAGGATCTAGCGCCCATCGTGGTGATTGACGCATCAAAGCAGTCGGAAAGCATCAAGCCTGGACCCATAGATATGCGTCTAGAATTTGAGTCGAGCGAGAATTTTCCGCCCAACACAACCGCATACTGTCTCATCCTGCATGACCGCATCGTTGAGTATACACCGGGTAATGAATCGGTCAGAAGAGTGGTATGAGAAGCTGCAGGGCTTCGATTTGCCCAGAAAATACACGCATGCCTATTCTGTATACAGATTATAGTTTTAATTATATTGATGTAAAAATATATTCAACGTTTTTATTTTTGCGAAAACCCCGGCGCAGGCGCCTGGGCCACATCCAAAGGCCCAACAGCACCTAACAACAATTCTGATTGGATGCTGCCCACAACCACTCTCATTGGCTGTTGCCCCGCCCACTCTCATAGCCAGAGCCCGGCGCATGCGCCTGAGCCACGGCCAAAGGCCCCAAAGACACCGTTGCTGAAGACATGACTCCTTCAGCAGCCTCTGGTCATTGCCGAAGAAGTGGATGGGGCCAGGATGGACTGGCCTGAACAGTGAGCAACACGTGCTTTGTACGCGACAGCCCCGGCGCAGGCGCCTGTGCCACATCCAAAGGCCCAACAGAATGAGAGACACCAGGGGGGCCGCTGAAGACCACTTCTTCAGCAAATGACCAGAAGCTGCTGAAGGCGGAGCCCCGGCGCAGGCGCCTGAGCCACAACCAAAGGCCCCAAAATGGCGGCTTGGGTGCGCAATGGCAAGACACCAGAGGCCCTTCTTCAGCAATGACCAGAGGCTGCTGCAGACACGCCCACTTGAAGTGGATGGAGAACTCGATGGACTGATCTGAGGAATAGCCCCGGCGCATGCGCCTGGCCGCTGCTGAAGACCACTTCTTCGGCAATGACCTTGAAAGACACCAGACGCTGCTGAAGACATGCCCACTTCTTCGGCAATGACCTTGAAAGACACCAGAGGCTGCTGAAGACATGCACACTTCTTCAGAAATGACCTTGAAAGACACCAGAGGCTGCTGCAGATGCCGCTGCTGAAGACACTTCTTCGGATGACTCAACGACTCCTTCAGCAGCCTCTGGTCTCTTTCAAGGTCACTGCCGAAGAACTCGATGGCACCTGGAGAACTCGATGGCGCGATGTGCTCCGAACGGGTTCGTATCTGAGGCTGTCATTTTCTAACTACTACTGATGACTGCTTTCTTTTCTTTTTCTTGCAAGGCCCACTTGGTTTTCGCTAAAATTGTCTGTTTTCTGGCTGCAGTGGCCACAATATTCGGTATAATATGGACAAGTTGTATATCAATTAAATCAGAAAAATATGCTTCTTTCAGTAACGTGCAAGACAAAAATGGCGCACGTAAGAAAAAATGAAGTTGATGATGACTTGATGTAAACGAAACGGTTTTCAGTAAATCCATGAGAATGTGCCGACAGGGCACAAAAAGTACTCTAATAATGTATCCATATCATTCTGATACGAGGTCAAATAGTCGAGCTACACGGTCAAATCGAAAAGAGCATTTTTTGTTTGAGATCAGATTTCTCAACGGCATAATAATGAGCACCAAATTCTGCAATAGTGCCAAATTTAAACCTACCCTCTATTATCTCAAATAAGCGAGATCCCAATGGTGGCCCTCGAATTTAAATCACCTGTATAATACTTTATAAATTAAGTAATTATTATTATTACAGTCGGTATCATAGCAACTAAGTCAAGTTTTAATTTTTAGCATCGGGTTTAGAGTTCATCCGCGTTTGAACATCCGAGCTACAGTATTCGACTTAAACAATAATTTGAAAATGATGATAATAATAATAATAACATTAATACCAGGGTCTTTATTACCCTGATTAATACTAATAATATTATTAATAATAATAATAACGTCACGTGGAATAAATTCTGCCATTGTATTTCATATTGCAAGGCTTATATACCCTTATAAGGAGAAGTCAAGCATCCAGGACTGGGTGGTTTAAGGCTGATAAAGAGGTTTAGTCCCATTTCGTGCGTTCCCGTTTCGGGCGTCGATGATTTTTGTCCCGTTTCGTACGTCGCGTCGTCCCAAACCTCTACCTGGTTTGAGTACCGTTTCGTGCGCTGACCTGCTGATAATGCAATAAGCCACTAATTCGACTTTATCTTTACAACACAACGCTGTTAATAACTACTAGACTTCAATACGGAAGTGTATGTTGATTTCTCTCCTATTGTTTTCAAATGTTAATGTTTTTGTTTGGGGGGGGGGGGGGGGGGGAGAGAGACTTAAACGCTCAGCTCGCTTTGCGAGCTAAGCTTGCCCACAGACCAGAAATAGTAGGCCGTAGAACCACTTTTTTGGCCGTATTCAGTGACGGGCAACTATAAAACAAAGCAGTACGTTTTGTATGCCTTTATTGCAACAGGTACCTATAATGTTCAAAGTAAAGGATATCGTTGTGCAACGCACGAACTGGCACTATTTAATTACCCAGTAAATTCTTGGCGCTCGAATCGGTAGAAACCCAAAAGCGCCTGAAACGGGAACGCACGAAACGGGAAGATACCGATAAAGAAGCATATTTTTACATAGGTATACCGAACACATCGCCGAACCACTGTGTCGCAAATTTAAAGTGTCGAAAATTATTTTTTCTTAGTTTTAAATGAACTTTTGATGTATAATAAATCGAAAATTCTTTAATGATAGACCACATTTTATTATTATTCATCGAAACCTTTTTGACATATGAATGGAAAATCGGTGTAAAGTCAGATACTCACCACTGTGGATGTATATCCCAATATTTTGCTTTATTTAACAAGATTAAACCATCACTAATGTCCAGTCTTGGCTTTATTATGTTGAAACCATATCTTTTTGGCAAAGCTACTACAAGACTAAAAGGATCTATGCTTTTGTAAAAATAGTGTCGCGTATATGTCAAAATCCTTTTCTGAAAAGTAATTTAACTATAACCACATATACAATTGCCAGTAAGTACTTACCTACCTATGGTAGTACCTAACGATAATAGTACATCAATAATTGATATTCTATTATCGTCAATTACTGGTCAATTACTTTAGATATTAATTAATTCAACCGTGCAGTTGTTTATCTTAAGATATTTTTGTCAGAAGAGAAATCCTAATTGCTACTAAGTACCTAATTGATCAGCCACTAAAAATATTTGAAAGTTTTGTTTGCTTACCATATTGTCAGTGTGTTCCACTATATTTAACGCCTGTATGCCATCTATATGATGCACTATGTTAAAGCGAAGCTAAGGACAAACATATTTTTGCAATTTAATAAGTATAAGTCATAGATTGATACACCAACTGATTTTTTATATTCCGCATACTTTTCTAATCTAATGAAAGAGTTAACTCGGTGGGTTTTGCACTAATGGCATAGAATAAAATAAATCAATTGATCTACCTACGGTTTTATTTCATACATAAAGCTGGCTAATCAGGGAGTGCAGCGAATCAATATGAGGTATAGCTGAGGTAGAATTATGTGATATCTAATAGTACAAAAATCTTGATTTAGTTCTATAATTTGATGCTTGGTAGGGTGTTCAAGGAGTAGTTGTTCGAACTATGCAGTGCCACTCACGCTTAGAGGAATTTAAGCTCCAGCATATCGTATAGTTTCACTGGCATTAGTGTCTTGGTTCAAGCTTTGTTTTTATGCAAAATGTGCAGTTGTTCCTAGCAGCTGATTAAATGAAACTATTCTAGTAGTTAGAAAATGACAATACTGGATACGAACCCGTTCGGAGTACATAGCGCCATCGAGTTCTTGAGGTGCCATCGACTTCTTCGGCAATGACCTTGAAAGACACCAGAGGCTGCTGAAGGAGCCGTTGAGGCATCCGAAGAAATGTCTTCAGCAGCGGCATCTGCAGCAGCCTCTGGTGTCTTTGAAGGTCACTGCTGAAGAAGTGGGCATGTCTTCAGCAGCGTCTGGTGTCTTTCAAGGTCATTGCTGAAGAAGTGGTCTTCAGCAGCGTCCAGGCGCATGCGCCGGGGCTATTCCTCAGATCAGTCCATCGAGTTCTCCATCCACTTCAAGTGGGCGTGTCTGCAGCAGCCTCTGGTCATTGCTGAAGAAGAGCCTCTGGTGTCTTGCCATTGCGCACCCAAGCCGCCATTTTGGCAGTGGCTCAGGCGCATGCGCCGGGGTTTTCGCAAACGTTCTGGAAATGACGCCGACCGGGAGTCGAACCCGAGTCCCCATGCACCGGAGCCCCCGCTCCAACCCACTGAGCTAATCGGCGACCCACATGCCCGTCGCTTAAATAATCCATATATATGCTTATGATTGTAAACAGAAGTTTCTCGGAAATTCCAATGTTTGCAATTGTTTATACTAAATAAATATTGATATCAAAGTTTAAGATGTTATAATTGTTTTTATTATGGGGAAAAAACCTTTCAACTCGCCGACAGGATATGTTTGTTTAGGTTTGCTCCCACGTTCTGTATATGCACTTAATTACGTTGTAGACACTACAAGGTGACCCGTTTGTTTGTTTGTATTATTACAATAAAATAACATTCTAGAACATTCGTCAGTTTGTTTATTTGAAATTACTTGTTATCTTAATGCGTTTCGGACACGTGTGGGAAAAAAACATTCTAGAACATTCTTCAGTTTATTTATTTGAAATTACTTGTTATCTTAATGCTTTTCGGACACGTGTGGGAACCATCTGATTGATATATGCAAACATCTTAGTTCTCGGTAGTAGAACATCCTGCATCGCTAATTATTTGAGAACAGTAGTCTAAATCTAGGCTAACCCCAACGTAAAAACTGTCATGTGGGTTATCAAACTAAAGGACTCGACGAGAGGTATCGGAATATTGGGGTGGTTTTTAGGGGTGGCTTTTGGGGGTGGTTTTAGGGGTGGTTTTGGGGATGGTTTTTGGGGTTGTTTTTAGGGGTGGTTTTCGAGGGTGGTTTTTAGGGGTGGTTTTTGGGGGTTGTTTTAGGGGTGGCTTTTAGGGCGCCACTTCTTCAGCAATGACCAGAAGCTGCTGAAGGCGGAGCCCCGGCGCAGGCGCCTGAGCCACAACCAAAGGCCCCCAGACACCAGAGGCTGCTGAAGAAGTCGTTGCTGAAGACATTACTCCTTCAGCAGCCTCTGGTCATTGCCGAAGAAGTGGATGGCACCTGGATGGACTGGCCTGAACAATGAGCAACACGTGCTTTGTACGCGACAGCCCCGGCGCTGGCGCCTGAGCCACAGCCAAAATGGCGGCTTGGGTGCGCAATGGCAAGACACCAGAGGCTCTTCTTCAGCAATGACCAGAGGCTGCTGCAGACACGCCCACTTGAAGTGGATGGAGAACTCGATGGACTGATCTGAGGAATAGCCCCGGCGCATGCGCCTGGACGCTGCTGAAGACCACTTCTTCAGCAATGACCTTGAAAGACACCAGACGCTGCTGAAGACATGCCCACTTCTTCAGCAGTGACCTTCAAAGACACCAGAGGCTGCTGCAGATGCCGCTGCTGAAGACACTTCTTCGGATGCCTCAACGGCTCCTTCAGCAGCCTCTGGTGTCTTTCAAGGTCATTGCCGAAGAAGTCGATGGCACCTCGAGAACTCGATGGCGCTATGTGCTCCGAACGGGTTCGTATCCAGTATTGTCATTTTCTAACTACTTATTCTTGTTCTGACCTATCATTGCCGAGTGAATATTGAGATCGGCTCTCTAATGTTCATATCCTTAACAAATTTCAACTACTATACGAAGATCAAAGTGCCGACAGCAAAGACGACTATTGCTGCAGCCAGTAATCTCTTCTTGTTCTTGTCGTGAAAAATGAAATCGGCAACAAGAAGGGCAAGAATCGGTTTTATACAATTTTTAATCTTCAACAAGCTTTTAAGGTAACTTCTTAATTTTAAATAATAAATTTGGTAAGTGATGGGAACTTGAGGATTTTGAAAGGTAGGTATAATAAAAATGCATTTTTACGTACGTCTACAACTGATTGACTGAATTGCCTTGGTTCTGAATTATCATCCAATAATTCCACTTCAGTCACATCAACTCTATTAAAAGTTGGTTTCAATATGTTTTGGAACTAAAAGCAAGTTATCTTATGCAGGTAGGTATTATGTAATATCTAATTCTACTATAATGCTAACCTCTGGCCTTAAATTGGGATGCATTAAGATATACCCATTGTTTGTAATGATAAACGCATACGCATTAACGCCTAACTGAAATAAAGACAACTAGGATTAAAACTAATTAAGAAGAAGTAGGTACAATATTAACTGCCGAACAAGAATAACCGTACAGCTTGCAACGAACTATCTTTCTTTCGGGGCTGCGTTCTGAGCGCTCAGTATAGCTAGGCTTATCGGATTGATACATTAACGATATATTTTTGTTGCATCTGGGTCATCGGGTTAGTCGATAATCGATAATACCTCCGCTCAAAGTCGGAGAAGGGAGGGTTCTTTATTTCTAACCGGTGAAATGATAAAACATAAACAAATTTAAAGGGTTTGTACTTTGACTAGGTACACGTTACGGAAATTGAAAAGGATATTTACAATAATATAAGCAGCAAAATTTAATACGTCGGTATAGTAACAGGCTTCCTGAACGAGTAGCACGCGAGTGCCGGGCCGTATGCCGGGGTCGTGGGCTATTCCCTCCAAATCAGATACTACTTGGATTTTGCATACCAGTAGCCTCATCGAATGATTTATCTGTTTCGGGATAATGGATTTTTCGTCGTAGCACTTTAGTGCAATTAGCCGGAGTTCAAGTCTGGGATATGCGTCGAAGCACCTAGGGTGCAATCCCGTGTAGTGCAGGTTTATTAACCAGTATGCACATAGCTGTATAACTAAAGACGGGACTCCACCAAAACGACATTTGCCGGCGACAGTGTCGGCGACAGTGTCGTCGACACATGTTAATAACAAAAGTTTCGGTAAATTAAGAAAGTCAGCAACTTTTCGTGTCGACGACCACTGTCGCCGATAATGTTGACGGTTTCGCTCGGAGGGCGGTACATCAAAAGAAAACAATGTTACCAATAAAGTTCAAGACTTTGTTTGGAACACGTCTCCACCAGATGCCCGTCTCCCAAACACTTTAACTGATTTCCCTCTTCAACAAGCAGCTATCCAGCGAAGATTGCAGTGATAAGTGCACTTTTTTGATATTCAAGTTATTTAATTCGTTAATTCGAAATTCATTTTTTTAACGGGTCGTAATCGTCAGCTTGAAGGTCTTGAAACAAATCGATTGCACTATATTTGCACTTTTTTTGTAAACTAGGGCGTACCCAGTATCGGTGCCGACTACGTTTCCGACGCGAAATTACTAAGTAAGCAGTTGCCAAAATGGTTAAATCGTCCTCGTTCTGCATCTTCTTGTCGATTGAATATAGATTTCGCATGTTTCGCTCTTTTCTGTTTAAAACAATGAACAAGCAACATTGTTGTTTTGATGGAGTCGGGAAGGTGTTTACGACAAATGTTTACGGAAACATCAACAAAGGTCATCGACATTGTCGTCGACAGTTTCGACAAATGTCGCTTTGGTGGAGTTCTGCCTTAACGGATCCACCGCAGAACATATGCTGGTTGATATATGTATAGCCCTCCACTGCAATTGGTATATTGCTAGCTGTTTGGCATTTAGCCAATCCGCTTCAAATATGCAAATTATATAGACTATATTCCACCGCACCTGAGGTGATAAAGGGACCTACCTGATTAAGTCAGTTACACCTCTACTACGTACCAATTAATTCCGGCCAGGTTGGTTCAATTATTGGTAGCCCTCCAGATTCAATAATTACATATTAGGTATGTAAGTTCTTCATGTATTATTCTCATTAGAATAATTTAACGGTTGCCGTGGATGAACAGTAAATCACACGTCGTAAACTAAGATTATTCAAGCGGGATTTTCAACTGTCAAGTCGGTTGAATCGGATGCACGAAAAGAAAGGTGTGTTTCGGATGTCCTCGTCCTTCTTCCGTGCTGGCTTTTATAAACTCTCTCTTGCAGCTCCAGGATTCTATGGTCGGGCTCGTACTCCCTACCATCGGACTGGTCGACGAGAGTGTCGTGGTTCCATTTATTATTTATTTACGCTCGTGACGTCGCACCCTACTTTTTTCTCTTCATTTGGATGTACCACAGTTGTCTTTCTGTGACGCGGCGGAACTGAGAAAAACAATAGTGAATGCCTATTCAAGTTGACGGGCATTTTAATTGTCCATTGATACACACCCTACTTTCTTCGGATAAAACAGCTACCGGTACGCTTGTACTGTCCGGTGTACTTAGGAGCCATTTTAGCCATGAAACCTTTGGCGCCATTGGAAAGTACGTAGTTGCGTATGTACACCAGGTCTCCTACTCTGGGGTAGTATGGTCGCCTTCGGAGATTCTAGTGATGACTGTCGAACGAGCCTTGGCCAAAATTCACTCTTACCATCTTGTAGATATCTTGCAATTTTTGGGAGTGTTTCCTGTACTTTTCGGGGGTTTCCTCTTGCAGGTCTACGGGAACGTCTTTGTGTCTCAGCGTTCCTGGTGGAGTCGGTTCTCTTCCGAAGTTCAAATAAGCTGGGGATAATCCCGTAGATTCATGCTTCATGCTGTTCATCGCGAATGTTAAGTTTTGTTAGATAAACATCTCAATTCTTTTGGTCGTCAAAGCTGTACTGTGCCACCATCTACTCATCTATCACCTTATTAGCCATTTCCACTGGGTTTGCCTGAGGTGTATGTGGCGGCGAGAACTGATAGTGAATTCGGAACGCGATTAACGTACTGCTTTCCATTATCGGCCACTAGCGTTGTCGGTTTTCAAAAGCGGTAAATCACGCATTCTTTGAAGGTCTGGATTACTGTCTTCGCAGTCGCCCTCCTTAACGTTTAAATTTTTACCCACTTAGAGAATATGTCTTGAAATACTACTAAAAATACATTCCCTTTTGATGGGCGAGGTAGCGGTCCAGTGAGATCTGTACTTACTACATCCCATGGTTTGACTGAACAGAACAAAGCTGGTAAATCTTCAGCTCTGCCGTTCCTTACTTTGTTAAAAGTTTTATTATCGTTCTGCAATGTTCAAGTCACGAGTCGCGAATGATTCTGATCATGCCTAGATAAACTCGGACGACAGCTAGACGGTGGCGGACGGTGCAAAAAGCATAGTCGAAGTCATCGTCGTTTATTCTGCGTGAACCGCCAGCAGTTAGTTTTCTGCTGAACGATGCCTGCGACTATGACAACAGCAGGCGTCTGATGAATGTTATGTATCTAAAGGGCCCCACACACACGCAATTTAGAGTTAATTCAAAACTGTACATTCAAAAGTTTTGAACGGAATGTTGCGCGAAGGTTCTCCACACACACACAATTTTCACTTCGCAGAGAGAAGAATTAAATTTATTATCAGTGGCGTGCTTAATTATTTTGAAAAAGAAAAATAAACAAAGATTCAGTCGGAGCAGATGGGAGAAACATTGGTTGCTGAAACGTGATCACTTTTCCCATATTAATCTCTTAGAAGAGTTGCACTCGTAGGGGCGGTATGTGAAAGTCACCCTGAGCATAATAAAATGCGCAATTTCGACGAAAAATTTAACAGGCGGGTGTCTGATCTTGGAAGATTTCGCGATCGCCGGAAATTTTTGTTTGCATTTTCTAATGCATTTTTCTACCCTTAAACGTTGACCGATCCAAAATTACGCCCAACTTAACACTCTTTGAACTTTCCCCTTTCGAACCGTACCCCGCTGGACTTCCCCCTTCGACCTCCAAGGACGAATTTGACCCTCGTTTTGCATGCTTTTTACCCTAAAATTTTGCATTTCTTCGGGGAAAAAAATATTTCCCCCATCAACTTCTGTGCGAGGGAGATGATTTTTGAATATTTTCGGTCCGATCGACTAGGCTATCGGAATCCGCCTTCAAATTTACCCGGCGAGCCCCAGCTTGGCCGTTATAAAAAACTATCCCTATTTTGAGGGCGCCGTATCTCGCTGGCGGTTCGACTCCCGCGTTCGAGATCGCCCTATGACCTACAACTTTTGTCGGCGGAAGAGCGGACGTCGCCCGTTTTTTCACATGGCTTGTTCTTGTCGGTGCGATGGAACATTTTCAGCCCCTTTCGGTACGCCGAGTTCGTTATCGCTTGGAAACGGGGTATTTTACCAGAGTTGGAAAAATCCCGATGGTCACTGAGGATCCGGGACGAATTCGCATTTGAACTTCTCAAATTTCACCCCGATCGAAGGTGTTTTCGCCCATGTTTTCGTTCTTTAAAAAAATTTTTTCGATTTTTCACGTTTTCACCGCTATTCGGGGCGAGGTTGACGATTGTGGGACGGGTGGACGGGTGAAATTATAGTCGAATTGTTTGTTTATGTTGAAAAAACATAATAATATTCAAAAATACGTTTAGTATAAATATATACAAAAAATTACTTATCCACTTCTATTATATTAACTAGGTACTCAAAATCAAATAAATCCGTTAAACTATGTCACCTGCTGCGCGCCACTGTATTAAACGAAACTTGAGGTTTTGACCACGCACGCACAATTTTGAATGCGCAATCGTCGGTGTACAGTTAAAATTTCAAGACAGACTTGAAATGAACGGTTCAACTGCGCAGTTCAAAAAAGTCTTAAGGCTTGCACCACACACGCACAATTTTGAATGCACGTTTTTGCCTGTTCATTCAAAACTTAACGCAAGTACGTGTGTGAGTGGGCGCCTTAGCGCCATAGAATAACACAATAACAGGATGCTGCCAATAAAGCTTACGTGGACAGTTGACAGTTTGTTCGCCGCACTGGAACTGTCAATAAATCACGCGGTGCGCGCAGGAGCCAGGAGCGATCGAATCTCTCAGCCGGAGACTATAAATAGTCGAGCAGGACCGTGGCCTTCCTTATCTAGGCGAGAGAATTCTCTTGTATGCCACGGCAGGACCCAGTAAAGGTCAGACAGTGTAGCGTTGCTCGTTCGCGAACGCAGCGATAAACTGCGAGCGCTCGAATCCGATTTGGAGCAATTGCAAAACGTCAAATATTTAGTGACGGTGTAAATGAGACGAAGAAGAGCGAGGGTCTGATTAAAGAATTGCACAAACCGGCAGGTGAATCTGGGAGAAATAATTCCGTAGGCTAAGGATAATCGCAACTACAAGTGGGTTATCATCCAAGTACGGATGGGGCGTGCCGCTTAAGATGAAGCGCGTCTCTACTGCGACAGCAAGACAATGACGGTGGCAAAGAATTCTTTAATGTGTACTTCAAGGGGTTGATGTTGGAGCACAGTATCAATCACTGTTCGACGTGCACGGAGAAGAAGGCAAGTTGCGCTGGATTAGGACTCTGCCACGTCGGCTGCTGAGAGGTGAGTGGGCGTGACGCCAACTTGTTGAACACGCGTTTTTTATGACTGGCTGCACCGCCTGAAAGTTCTGGAACACTGGTACTTCTCAAAATTGCTACTGGTAGCCCTCGAGACATCCTGAGTCATGGAAAAAATTCCGGACATGCAGTGACCCGTTTATATAAGATTGAAATCGAACACCCGCACGACCGTCGGCGCTGATGGAGGTGCGTCAGCGCTAGGCCGCTCAGAACGGCCTGGGTCAGCGGGGTCGGAGTGCATGCAGCTTATTTTTCGTTTTACACTGTTTATTGCCGACCAGTTCCTCCTAATGAAGGACAATGCTCAGTCATACACAGTTAGGATAGTATCGGTGTTAATATGATCTCAATCCGATCGAAATTAGAAAATGTATTGGAGCTCAGAATTAAAACCAAGAATTTTTTTACGAATTGAAACAACCCGTACGAAAGAATGGGAATTACTACTATATGGCAAACCATGGGGATAATAACATATATTTAATAAACGTTTGTTAAGAGGGGTTCCCAAATTACTGTAATAAACTATCCATTATCCATAGAAAAATTGCGAGTGTCTGGTTATTTTTGTTCAGCAGTGTACCTGCAAGCCGCGTACTCCATAAAATACCTGCAGATTTCCACTCACCTTATGATATGGAATTAAAGTTTCCAAAAGTCTTATAGGTACGTCAATTGCTGCCACGCCTAATAAAGAAGTCTAGAACGTAATTGTCAATTGATTAATAAATATTTTATGTAGTAAATCGTAGCATATACCGACCATATTTACACGTCGATCAAATACCGGCATGGAAACAGTTGTGGTATAGTTAAATGGCAAGGGAATAAGGTAGTTGTATTGTTCATAAGGCTAAAACACAGTAATAAGTAAGAGTTGAACAAGTAGGAAACCACCTTTATTTATTCACATGCGATTCTAAAAGCAGCATGTGAGTTGTCATCGTAAACTGTAGATTTTTGTTCATCATTTCTCTTTTTTCAAAGTCCAGAAATATTTGCCTTTGTCGATTTCCTTCAATTTTCTTCCAGAGCCAGTTTGGCAATCGTCTATCTGCCAAATCTACATAAAGATAACTCCATATTGGAGTAAATTCTCTAGGTTGATTCATATTAATAGGACGAGACATTACTGTTAAATATTTTAAAACCTTTTCTCGCACGTCTTCATGAAGTGTTATATTCACATAGTAACCTAAAAATAAAACACTTAGGTATTTCACTTGAAATGGGATGGGAACTAAGGAATGCAGAAAGAGAGGAAAAATCGGAGAGGGCTATGCAGTATGCAGTTCAGTTACCGATATTTTGGGAAAGAGGAATTAAGATTAACGTATCAACTATCAAAATGAACGTACAGAGAAGTAAATAAAAAATAATACGTGGACTGCGGGCGTGAACGAGGAAATGCAACGCGGTGGATTTTTCCATTGAATAAAAGATAGTAGATACTTAAAGGTGCGTAGAGACTTACAACGAAACGCCGTCGCGAACCTCGTCGTGTAATAACAGAGCTGCGTTCAGGCCATGAATGGGGGGCACGTTGAAGTTCAACCGTTGAACGTAATCCCGTTGCGTAACGTTGCCCCGTTCTGCCATTTCAACCTAGTTCCATTTCAGAAGTCTTTAGTATACAATGTGTTGGGAAGTGGTACAAAACACGAAAACACCACCCAAGCATCAAACTTTTTTATTTTATTGTAATATAGGGGATGCGTGGGGTCACTCAGGAGATCTTTTAACTTTCTGTACAAATCGATTGTCGTTTCCTCCTTCCACTTCCTAACTACCAAACAAAACTGAGGAAATATGTATATGTTGAAGTCGCCAAGCCGTCCTAACTTGAAAAGCTTCGTCGCTAAAGCCTGCTCGAGATTTGTAGAAAAGCATGGCGTGAGGGGAAAGTACCTACCTAAGGACTGGGAAATAGGTATACCTCTATACAAAAACTACCGAGGAATAAGCCTTTTAATTAAGTGGGGGAAACAAAGTTTATAAGCGAAGAGACTAAGACAAAAAATTGAACAGCAATTAGTAGGATCTCAAAGCGACTTCAGAAAAAGATATAGCATTCAAGATCATATCTTCAGTCTGAAAGAAACAATAGAGAAGGCAAAACCAAGAAATCTACATGGCATTCATGAACTGGAAAGGTCTTTGACCGCGCTCCGAGGGAGAAAAATTGAGAGAACCTTTCAAATAGAGAGACAGAAGCGAAATTGATCGTGGCACTCGAGAGTATGTACTCTAACAGAAATTACGTCAGAACTAAAAATATGCAGTCAGAAGAATTCACCACCCAAGACGGATTAAGACAGAGGGAGGCGTACTAAGTCCACTACTCTTCGTCTTACTTATAGATGGCATCATAAAACAATGTAGGCCAAAATTGAAAACGCTGCACATAGGACATAAAAACCTGAAACGTGTAACAGTTTCAGAATGCGCATTCGCGGACGATGACGTAATATTCGCACCAACCAAAAAAAAGGACTTAAAGAAAAACCTGGAGACCTGGAAAGTAACACTAGAGAAATATAATATATAAATAAATTTGGCTAAAACGAAAGATATGGTAACGTCTAAGAACAACGTTAACATGAATATCCAAATACATAAGGATAAATTAGAACAGATTGAAGAATTTAAATACTTGGGAGTTATCATTGATAGGATATAGGACACGAATTAGAAATAAATCGAAGAGTAGAGTACACTGCAAAGCTCTACCACTTAATGAACACGAAATTTATAAACAAAAGGGAAATATCAACAAAAACAAAGATGACTGGCTACTCTAACATTTGGAAGCAAGTCATCGAAATGAAGTGCCTAAGGAGAGCGAAGGGAGTTACTAGGAGAAATAGGTTAAGAAATGATGAAATAAGGCAAGAACTGTGAGTGAATCCAGTAGCAGAGAAGGTAGAAACGAAATAACTGCAAAGGCTAGGTCATCTATTAAGAATGACAGGTGAAAGAAATATGGAAGGCAAAAACTGGACCGAGAAGAACAAGAACGGGAAACTTGGAACAACAACATTGGGGAAGTTTTACAACAAATGGGACACACTTGGCATAGTGCAAGAATGATGGTGCAAGAGAAGAAACGATGGGCCCGTTTCGTACATCAAAGAGACTAAACAAGGAATTTTATATAGAATAATATTGTTAAATTGACATGTAAATCTGTGTTATTTACACTCTTACACCCTTAGAGGTAGGAAGGGTTTTTTTGATTATATGTATATGTACAATGAATTTGAAAAGTTAATGCGGTATATTTACAAGATATTTACATGAAAATAATAGCGGTTCTCGCCAGAGGCGCCGACTTTTGGTATTTCCAGGGGGGGCACGAAATCGTAATGTTAATAATAACATCAATAACCTTAATCCTTAATAGTAATAATTATAATAATAATAAAACCAGTACCTAACATTTTATTCGCCTAGAAAAGAAACAGAAAGTTATACATAAAAATAAAATTTCAAATTAAACGAATTTTCAATTAATGTCTAATACAACAAATCAGGAAAGGTAAACGAATTATGTTTCAATTCATCGAAAACGTATTTTGATGAACTTTGGCTTTGCAAAAAAATTCATTTGCTACGTCATTAATATTTAATTTGAATGCTAAATCTCCATGAATGTTCAAAATTGAAACACTACTTAACCTTTCCTGACACATGGTTGACCTTAAGTGGGATTTCAAACATCTTAAGCTTGAAAATGACCCTTCAGCCGTACATGTCGCAATAAATTTGACAATTTCAAGTAACATTTCTATGTATTGTAGACGTTTTCTAAAAAAATTTCAAACATCCATATTATTGAAGTAAAGTTAATATTGTGTGATGGAACTGGATAAATTTTCCAGGGGGGGCAGTGCCCCTGATGTTCTCCTGGGGGGGGCACGAGCCCCATTGCCCCCCCATAGTCGGCGCCTCTGGTTCTCGCGGTATATCCTGATGGTACGTTAATTGCCCGTCGTGTGATCAAAACTGAACTATTACTGGTTTCTCGGAGAATACGTGGTAGCACCGAGGTGCACTTCTATGCGGTGTTTCGGTCGGTGATTTTCGTAGCAGCACTAGCGTGCAATCTCGTTCGGGGAACGCCACTCGCTCATGTGTCGCGAATATGTAATTGCCCTTCCTTAAGATTTCACCAAAAGCCGCCAGTTACCCAGGTGCGATCGATTTCTGCCGTAAAATGTCCAATTACAGACCGGAGTCACACTGCAATGCCAAATCGATCTAACCTTCACCGACAGACGCTTTCAATTCCCCGGCTTGAACACATTACTACTCATTCGGTACGCATAATATAGACCAAGTCAACTTGTGACTGGGTAGTGTTTAATTGTTGTTATTTCAGCAAATACAGCAATCAAACACCGGACATTTACTCGAACTTACACGACGGTGAATATTAGTCGATTATACGGCGTAGTCAGGAGTCTTCAATCAGGTACATCTAGTTCGAATGTGCATCAACTGGCCGGACTACCAGATACTGCATTTATCCCTCTGGATCATCTACTTTTGTAAGCTGAGTGTGGGCTTGATTTCGAGATGCCGGATAGTGCAGGAAGCAAAATACGTGACGTCACATGGATGCCGGGCGCAACTACCATTTGCGATACCTTCCATTTCGCTTGTCTGCCGTCTCGTATGACGCGCCTTGCTTCTCCCACCTGTGTCGCTGTGTCTACGAACACAGATGACGTACATATCTTGTGGATCACGGCGTCACGTTAGAACGTCCAAAGTAAACACCAATCAATTCTTGATTATTCAAAGTGTTTACTTTTGCAACGTTACAGTGTAAAAAGAACGCACCTTATATTTAACGTTTTGCGCATGGAGGTCTCGAATCAAAAGTCGAATTGGCGTGTGGTGTCGCTAGACGCTTATGTAGTTAGCTTAAATCGTGAGACCGGTAGACATAGTTTAGTTAGAGCATCCTCTTTAGGGCGCAGCTTCGCAGTTAAGGTTCTGCTTAATTCGTTTCTTCATTTTATCCATAGATTTTGATTGTGAATTTCTTACCTATTCATCTGGGCTACCCAAAGACGTATACCTAACTAATATAACTAGAATGCTGACTGCATACCGCCCATGCAAACAATTTGCCCCAGCATGGAGAGCTTCAAGGTCATTCGACGAATGTACGACATAAGTGGCGCGTCACAAACGTCAGATTTTCATTCCAAACAAAACAAAGCCACGTGCTTTCTGACGTTTTGACCTAACCTCTGAATATAATTATAGTTGTTTTCAAGTTTTTCCACGTAAGCCCAACACACAAATTGAAAATAAACTGTTTTCACTGCAAAACGTCTATAATTATATTGCAAAAACTAGTTTAAGACGTTGTAAATAATATCGATGAACGTCAAATGGCACGTGCTTTTGTTTTGTTTGGAATGAAAATCTGACGTATGACGGAGTCACTTATGTCCTGTATTATTAGAACGTAACAGAACTGCATGCTCTCTCACTTATATGCTAATTTCGCAACTATACTTGGGCCGCCCAACAGACGGAGTGATCACCCTGCAAGAACGTGCTCTAGCGGGGCCAATATTAATTTATGACGACCGAATTGGAGTGATGCGACTTCGTTGGGTCTAAAGAAAGCGCATCACTGCGGTTCTGTCGTCCTAAATTGATAGTGGTCCCGCCTAGAGCACGTTCTTGCAGGGTGATCACTCCGTCTGTTGGGCGGCCCAAGTATAACAGGTGAATAATGTGACTGTCAACTTTCCCAGTGTTTGATATTTCTGTTACTGCGCAGTAACATTTTTATTTCCTTTTTGGATTTTCGACTGTAATTTGACGATAAATTGCTGGATACAGTTCTGCTTTGAACGAAAGTTTGTTGCCTAGCAGTTTGCCGAGAAAACTAACAGCTAACAAAAACGTGACACCGTTTTTGGGCAGACAACATTAATTAATAAGGTTTAGAGCTTACCCATATTCGAACACGCAATCCATTCCATCTCTACAGCGTCACTGGGTTCTTTTCCGATTAAATAAGTAAATATTCTTACAGGTCTATAATATTTGTCTTTCCAATTAAATTTCGCAAACATATCTTTGTCATAATTATAATCAAGTCCTTCTGTTAACAACATTATTGCCTGATTGCATTTGGCACCTACCAATAAAATGTTTCTTGTTAATTTTTATAAATACATAATGAGTGTATTAAAGCGATCGTACCTACTCTTTCGAGGCAACTTTTATTAGGTACTTGAATTTGAATTTTGGATATGCAAATAGTACTTATTTCTTATAAGATAAAAGAAAATTATATGAACAATTTTATAAACGGTGTATATATTAAAATAGTTTAAAATGAGTTGCGTTCAGCTCTTAAGAGCAGTTGCATCAAAAGGAATAAATGGTACGGTCACCTTTAAATAGGTAACCTGTCACGGCTTCATATTTATCAAATTTCTGTAAAACTTCAAACGCTTTCTGGAAGGCGTGGGATATGTCGCTGGCATTGTGTTCTTTAATTTTTGGCAGCGCTTCCCTCAACAGTCGCAAGTTTTCCTCATTCGCCTAGAAAAGAAATCTTATATCAATATTTCAACTTTTGTGTTTCATAATAACTTAGGTACCTGAGCCAAAGTATCGTTAAAGCAAACAAGCGGTTCAGTAGTATTGCTAAATGTATAAATATTTACAAAGTCATTATCATTTAGGGTATCCAAAATATTATTCACTATATGGGCAGCCAGTTTTTTTCTTTCACCTGTCATCGACCCAGATCTATCCACCAGTATTATAATATTTTTTGGAGACGTCATTGCTTCCGTATACCATGATCGCATACGAAAATCATATGTAATATCATACCTTTCTTGGGACCATTGCACGGCTTAAATTATAAACTATTATAACAAGGGTAAGTAAATATTAGAATATTAGAAAAGCGTCGGCATACCAAACCAATTATTCATGTTTTCTGAGCATACTGCCACAGACTGCATACTACTTACTATGGTTGTTGGTCATTGGCGCACTTAGCTCTGAGCGAACAATTTGCACGTGATTTGCAAATCTTACCTGGATAATGCCTCATGAAACCCACGGGACTTGCAAAGTATTGCCAAGTTAAGGAAGGGTCTCTATAAAAATTTTCCTTAAAAATGAGATCTAATGGTTCTGACCAGTATGTTCCATCTAGGATATCATTATCTGAAATGAGGAAATTATTGAATTCTAGGTAGGTACTGATATGCCTACTTTATTAATACATATGAGTGAATTGTGCATTTCATTATGTTGTATTTTAGACGAAAGAGTGATGTGCCACGGAAAATGATTGCCAAGTCATAAGGGGCTTATTCATAGATCACATTTTTCTACTAGGTAGATGAAATGCGTTGTCAACCATCATCATAAAATTCTCAGTCCTAAGACTGGTTGGACGTGTACCTCTATCCTTCTCTAAAAGTAAAACATTCTACATCCCCAACTATTTGAGAACAGTAGTCTAATCTGAGCCTACCCCTACCTCATTTTATTCCTATCTCTGACTCTATTATGTCGCGAACTATTCCTTCGTGTCTCGGAAGGCGTCCCACCATCCTATCTCTCCTATTCTTTGTTCTCTTTCATACCTTCCGTTTTCCCCAACTCTCTCTAATACCTCCCTATTGCCAACCTTATCTATCGACGGTATCTTCATCATGCATCTGTAGCACCACATTACAAACGTTTTTATTATTTTTAGATCCGCTTCTCCTATTGTCCAAGTGTCGCACCCGCACAATGCCGTTCTCCATACCTACGTTTTTAAGAGTCTCTTCCGAGTTTCTGCAAAATGATTTTGAAAAACTGCTCGAAAATTTACCTCTTGCAACAGTAAGAAATGTAAGATGGTTTGCACAGGATGGAACAGATTCTCATAAAGGCGGCGACTGACTAGCAGAAAAGCGTCGTAATGTAACGTAATTTAACACGAACATTCGCTAGTCAGTGCAGACGACGAGCGCCGAGCAGAGCCGCTCAAAGCGAGCACGACTGCTCCACTTGACTGTCCTCCTTTGATTGTTACATTACAAATCAGTGCCGGTCACTTGCAACTTCTAGATCCGACATCTCTGAACCAAGGAGAAGTGGAGCAATGTTGAGCCAAGCATTCAGAATGAGCATTCGTAGCGCTAAATAAACGAGCAGTGTAACGTAATGCTCGTGCTGAACATTACATTACAAGGCTCCGCTCTAATCAGTCGCCACCTTAATACCTACCAGAATAGTTGGACAGTATTTGGGACGAACGGTTTCCAGATTCTTGGGTGGGAACTAACGGCCCCGTGCGCTGACCACATAACTAGTGCAGGTTTTATTTATTTTATTCAATTAGTGGTGCTGATGGAGATACACTTGACTACGAAAAGCATAGAGAGTGGTTTGGGGAGTGTTCACAAAATTGTTTCGTAGTGTACTGCAAAACTTACAGTGCAGGAACATGAAATGCATAATCCTATCCAAAAGAATGAAATGGTTGGAACTCTGTTTTATTGCATTGAATAAACTGAAGAATTGGTTGTTACAAATAATAATTCTGCTCTTAAATTACTTGAAAAAGACGGTTCATTATACGTATTGAGTATTGACAGTACCAATTTTAAAGTAATGTGTATCCGTCGAAAACAGGCTTACAGGCTAATATTTTTTCCATATTTTTTTTGCTTTTACACTTCCTAAAACCCACTCTTAAAATACTTATTTCAGGGTTAGGGTTCAGACCACATACTTATGAACAAAAACTGCATCCAGGAGATGACTAAAGAAGACTGGAATTTTGTCGTCTATGTATATGGTTCAGGCGTAAATATAGGAAATAGGTTAGAAATCGGTTGAGCAGTTGACCAATGAAAAGCAGCACAGAATAACTTTCTATTGGCCGACGATAAGAAATTAAAAGCGGGGTTTATGGCGGCCTCTATATCTCGGTCATTTTCTAATGCTAAATAGACATCTATATACCGAGTGTTAACTTTCAAAGCCGCTCATAGGAAATTACTATATGTATATTGACCCAAAATTTGAAAATGTTGCTTTTATAAATATTGATGGTTTATTAAACTGAACAGAAAACAAATCTCTAACTACCCTTAAACTAGACCCGCCATAGAAGGATTTCACCATAAATACCCTTTCTACATTTGAGTAATCCATTTTAATTTTTATTCTCTAAGCTTTTGCAAAACCCGCTGACAAACCCTCAGAAATATTCGCACAAGCAAACATGTTGCTTAGCAAACAAATTTGTTAATCACAGTTTAAAAAGTAAAAAAAGAAATGGTTAAAATAGATGCAAATTACAACGTATTCTTGCCCTTTTGTTTATTGTCCGATGCGGAATAATTTTTTCTTTTATTTGATACCATTAGCTCTCTTGTAAGTTAAAATGGGGAGCAGGAATTCACAAAAACGTTACTTACAATGTTAATTTCCTATGAGCGGCTTTGAAAGTTAACACTTGGTATATATTTTAAATATGTGTTTACTTGTAGTCAGGGATCCTTACACATTTTTCGTTCAGTCGTATGCAACTTTTGGACATACTTTTAAAATGAGGTCTATATTATGTAAAATGTCCTGCTGAATCCATATCTGAAGGGCCAAAAGCGATTCGGGCTTGCATTCATCCCCTATTTTAATTTTTCGCCCCTTTTCGGTGGTACGCAACATTTGTACTTTTTCAAGTCTATCTCGTGATATCTCTGAAACTACAAGTGATAAAAATGTGGAATTTTAGACACAAGTCAAGCAAAGTATAGCGCTTTCGATGACCAATTTGGAAATTTATTGGATTAATTACTTTCCAAGAAAAAAATACGCAACTCAGGTGTTCTGAAATGTGGCAGAGAAAAATGTAGCATCGAGGTACTTTTTTATTTTTAGGCATATTGGCCGATTTATTTCAGTCGTATTGAAGCAAAAACTCGGAATTAAATTTTAGTGAAGAATTTTTACAATCCGATTATTGTTACTGTTAATAATTTAATTAGCAATACCGCGCGCGGGTCGGTTGCACTGGCGCGTCTTAGGTGTGCTCTCGGAATCGCGGGCACGGGGTGAGCAGTGTCAGTGTTTATGAGGTAGTATAAAATGAAGGTGGTTTTCCAAAAACATGAAGAAGCTGATATCAGAATATTTGCAATAATGAAATATGTCGTGGATAAATTTGCCTATAATACGGCAGTGTTGGTCGCTAATGATACTGCTATTTTTGTACTCTCATTGTACAAAATTTTCAATTGATTTGTGGTTATTCCGATCAAACAAATATATATTTTGCAACAAAATAATTGAATAAATATCAGCACATGCCGAAAAATCGCCGTCGTGTGTTGCAAGTCACCTTTTAGCATCGTATATACTTACATGTTGTGATAGCACAAGTTATCCGTTCAAGAAAGGCAAGAAGACTGTATTGAAGATTCTTTTGAAAAACATTCGTGCCAAAAAATGATTCCTTTTGCTGAATATCCTCAGCAAGCGGATGTTTTTGAATTTACACACAGCAGTTTCGTACTTTTTCAAATGCTTGTATGGTCGACCAAATTTTGAGGGCAGTTTCGATCAGTTACGAGCACATTTATTTAAAAACTGCAAAATGGATTTGAGGACCTGGCCAACTTCAGAAGATGCCTTCACCCAGCATGCGAAGTGTACTGCCTACACACTCTTTGTGTGGAAAAATGCTGGTGTTCCGTCCCCTACGCTATTGAACATTTACGAATATGGCTGGAAAAAAGAAAACAACACGTTTATCCCCGTCATGGCCACAAAGCACCCGAAACCGGAACCAATAAATAATACCTAAGTAATTGCAGTACTAGATGTTGATTGGGTTGATTGTATAGTAAGTTGCAATTGCATGGGAAACTGTAAATGGGATCAAGATATTTTCGAATAAAAGCATTCTTTATGAGACTATAATTTGTTAATTTTTATTAACATTTTTTTCGCAGCTTAAAATTGCAAAGGGAACGTCCGAGTATCAAAATTCTTTCTCTAAACTTTGGTTAATATGAAAACACTTTTGTTTTATATGGATAATAGTAAGAAAGTACCTACTGTTCGACTTTGTGCCCATCCATGTTTTGATTTGTCATTTTTCGAACATTTTTCGATACTTATCGAAAATTTTAAGCATACATCTGCTATATTTGGAGATTGTACAATTTCAATAATTGTTTTGAATCATAGGAGGTTTTTAATACTAGTCACAAAAGACGTCCCATACTAAGCCACGTTCTACTCCACGCGTGATTGTACAGATTTACTGTGCAACCGAGCCGCGCGCGGTACTGCTAATTGAATTATTAACAGTAACAATAATCGGATTGTAAAAATTCTTTCACTAAAATTTAATTCAGAGTTTTTGCTTCAATATGGTTAAAAAAATCAGCCAATATGCCCAAAAAAAAAGTACCTCGATGCTACATTTTTCTCTGCCATATTTCAGAACACCTGAGTTCCGTATTTTTTTTCTTGGAACGTAATTAATCCAACAAATTTCCAAAGTGGTCATCGAAAGCGCTATACTTTGCTTGACTTGTGTCTAAAATTTCACATTTTTATCACTTGTAGTTTCAGAGATATCACAAGATATACTTGAGAAAGTACAAATGTCGCGTACCACTGAAAAGGGGTGAAAAATTAAAATAGGGGATGAATGCAAGCCCGAATCGCTTTGGGCCCTTCAGATATGGATCCAGCAGGACATTTTACATAATATAGATATAATTTTAAAAGTATGCCCAAAAGATGCATAGACATAAAAAAATAAGCGGAATTTAAGGCTCTGGATCCCTGACTATTGTAACGTTGTTGTTCCACAGCAAGAGACACATTTTATAGTTTTTCATTTTTTCACTTTGTTGTGGATATTTAATCGTTTTTTTATTTCGTCATCTTATTCGCCGAAAAAATACCTACTACATACCTTTCTGCTTATCTGCTCATTTTCTCGACCTTGTAGTTCCAATAATAACAATGTTAGCAATGATGCACCTGTATAAGGTGATCTCTGAGATCTCTGCTCTCTGTAACCTGTGGTGTTGAAACATACCTACTTGTAGGTGATATGTAAGACATTACAGATTACAATGTAAATTGTAAGCTTTGGTACCTAGTGGATTACTGAGAGACACGTTATGGGGTTCTAGTGTAACAACTAAGGATCGAAGTTGAGGAAAGGCATCACGATTTCAACAGCTTAGACAAAACTGCGAAAAAACACGGTTTATTCTGATCTAATAAGTATCTATATAATTACTAAACTAACTGACTGTCCACGTGTCCACCTACCTCTTTCATATATATTTGTCGGAAGCTTAATGACACTATAATTTCTGTTGACGTGAGTTCCAAAATGTTCGTCGTATTCCATTGGCATGCGATTGGTTATTTCTGCTGGCCTATTTACGTGTGTCACATTTATGCAATCTGCCTTAGACACCCTTTCCAGGTCACATTTCCATCGTTTTTCATTCTTTAAAATAGATAGCTTAAATTACAAAACGAAAGACACCGGCTTGTGTTAAACTACATACCTGATGGAGATCGTCTTCAGCTAATTTTAAAAACGTAGCATTTAAAGACGTTTCTGTTATGTTATCAGCATCATAATAACTATAACCACTTTTTACCGAGTAGGACAGTGGTTTTATTTTTAAGGCGGCGTCTTCTGCTGCTTTTGCAATTCTCTAGCAAATAGAAAAATGGAACATAAATAAAACATTGAATATTATTCCCTTTTCGTGCGTCTCGAACCCATTTCCCAAAGGTAAGTATAAGTGTTTCATTTCCCCAATGACAAAGTGAAGTTATTTTTGCAATACTCTAAATTGGAAAATCAGATTCAAAATAATATTTTATGTGAGAGATATTGAATATGGTATTTTGTTTTTTACACTACTGAATCTTAATTACACTAGAGTACTCCTCCGCTGGGGTTACTCGATTTTAAGTAAGCCTTCACAAATTACCAAGTCAATATTTAGAAAAATTCTCTGACACATCAACTTTGCTTTCTTTACGCCCCATTCCATAATTTCCAAACTGCAATTTTTTTCAAATAGAAATTTATGTTTGACTCTTCAATTTTTAGGTGGTGAAAGAATGTTTCTTCTCAGTGTCATCGAATAAATGTTTGCTTACGTAGAGAAAGTGAAAAGAAAAACTTTATATCAGAAATAATATTTTTCATTCCAGTCTGCGAAGAAAAATGTACCTACATAAGTTTCTCGTCTTTAACAAGAAACTATCTTGTTAAACCCCTCATAAAAATTCAGAAATAAGGCTTATGAGAATCATATATAACGATACGAACATGTTGAACTTGAACATACGTCAAATGTTTTTTAACAGAGCAACAATTTTTCAATACAAAAATAGAAGTAATCTCCACAGGATAGATCATCACCATAATACCCAGAAGTAAGAGTAAAGGAACATATAAGATAGATAGAGCAGAAAAGAATGTGGGACGACGATCCATATCCTTCCTAGGATCAAGGTTTTACAACAGTATTCCAACAGAAATACAACGCTTGAAACACTGTAAAGAAATTCAAATCGTCACTGAAAAACTGGATAAAAAGAAATGGAAAATTTATATTAGGTACACGAAGTCGAGAAATGTCTGGGTATAAGAAGACAATAGAATACTCATCTAAGTGTAGGAATAAGTGCAATAAAGCCAAAATTAGAGTTACCAAAACCTAATAGATTTTATGATAAAGAACGGTTTTCTACAAATAATTATAAGTTTCTATATGCAATAAAGACAAAAACACAGTTATAACGAGCGAATTTGGCAACGTCGCGTCCTTGTCTATCATATATACTAGTCTGCTAATCCAATGCAATTTATTGGAAGCCGGTTTTTGGACGCCACGTATTTTAGTTCTGGACGCAGCTGGTTAGATGGGGCTCGATACGCTTAGTAAACTTGCAGTTTTCAATCTGCTATCGTGGCACTTTAGTTGATTTTATTGTTTAACAGATGGCAGGCACGGCGATTTTAATTCTGGGGTGATGCGAAAGGCGAGACTGCGCCGGCCGGCACGACGGGACGTTGCGGAATAAGATATCAAATAAGCTTTTATGTTCCCGCAGGGTACGGCGGCACCCTTTGTCGCTTGTCGGGGTAACACCTGCATGAAATTTATGCATTTACAATACTTTTTACGTCCAATTTTATCTTTCCGAATTTGTTCACATATGCCAGCCCCAATTATTTGAATGGCCTTACTTCCTAGATCCCAAAAATAAAAATTAAGAGACAGCCCAAAAAGATGTTTTACTCTCGACGTTTTAACGTATTATTCGAAAAACAAAAAGCGCACTTGTTTTTTCCAGTAACTTTCGTTTTTGAAAACATTTTGAGGATCTGTATGCAACACCGTAGCCAGGGTCAAAACTTAGGGGGGGCTTATGAATTTTTTGAGGGGGCCTAAACAAAATATTTGGTAGGATGTCTCTTGGAATATGCGATTAAAATTATTCTAAAAATTGGAAATTATAATACTTTACTAAACTAGATAAATTGATAAATACATATATACCTAGTTTGAGGATATGGATGCAATAAACACTTAAACAGTACCTACATAAATATGACTAATTCTTGTAAAAATTGAACAACGAAGAATAAAAAAACTATTCAGTAGAACTTCACAATAAACTAAAATCTTCACTTCTTACAATGAAACAAAATACAACTATACAGGGTGTTAACAATTAGCGGGGTGCGGGGTAGTATTGACAGCTTTGTTATTTTTGGAGCCACGATTCCTGTTGAATGACCATACTAGTAGTATTTCTTAATAGATTACGGTCGCGAAAACAGAAAAGCAATTATTGAACATCAGGTTTTCGAGTTATGTGCAAAAATAACTTTTTTTAAATGGAACGCTCTATGTATTTTTGCATATATTGGGAGAGAGAAAAATTCTTAACAGAAAGTCTTAATTAATGGCTACCCTAAAATTTAAAATAAAGACGTTTTAAGCCATTTAAAAGTAAAACACTAAATACGTCTTTTACACTATAAACCAAAACAGGCCGAGGAACAAGGCAAGTGTCGAAATCAATAAATATTCTTTGTAAATTTTTATTAGTAGGTACTTATTGCTGTTTAGTGAGTTTTCGTATTATTTTCGTGACTATATCGACATCTTCACCATGCCGTTTACTCTTGTAGAAAACTGGGACACGTGTGATTTGGTAAGCTTATAAAAAATGAATTTCGATCTATCGCATGCTACGCCGAATTATTTCTTGGACGGGAATAGCCGATGCAAAGAAGGATGGAGAAAAAGGCGGAAGAAATATTAGGAGAAGATCAGTTCGGATTTAGACGAAATAGAGGAACGCACGAGGCCATTCTAGCTTTACGAGTAATTATAGAAAAAACGATAGAAAAGAGAAAAAGCGTCTATATAGGATTTGTAGATTCAGAAAAAGCCTTCGACAACGTAAAATGGGGGAAGATGTTCGAAGTGCTCAGAAAGGTAGGGATGAAATATAGGGACAGAAGAATAATACATAATCTCTAGAAGGAGCAAAAGTCAGTTATAGAATGTGAGCAGGAACGAAGGGAAGTAGATATCCGGAAGGAAGTGAGACATCAGGGATGTGTATTGTCACCTCTAGTTTTCAACTTATATATCGAAGATGCGATTAATATTGTTAAGGACAGAACAGCCTCAGGAATGGATGTACAGGGTCAAACTATTAACTTGCTCATATTTGCGGATGATATAGCAGTGTTAGCATCTAGCAAAGAAGAATTAGGAGCGGCTTTGAATTACCTAAATTGAAGCAGTTTTGACACAGGGCTACCGCATGAAAGTCAATAAAAAAAAAACTAAAATTTTGGTATGTAGGGGATGTGAAAATAGAACTAAAGTTGACATACAAATAGGAAATGAGAAGATAGAGGAGGTCGCGCATTTCTGCTATTTAGGAAGTAAAATAACTCAAGACGAGGAGCACAAAAGATATAAAACAAAGAATAGCGCGCAGCGTCGAGTTGAGTTTTACAAAAAGAAACAACTGTTATGTTCGAGAATGGTTAATATAGAGACTAGAAAGAGACTCTTAAAGTCGTATGTATGGAGTACGGCATTATACGGCTGCGAAACTTGGACAATAGGAGAAGCGGATCGAAAAATAATAGAAGCGTTTGAAATGTGGTGCTACAGACGCATGATGAAGATACCATGGATAGATAAGGTTAGCAATAAGGTATAGGGAAGTATTAGAAAGAGTTGGGGAAAAGCGAAAGGTATGGAAGACAATAAAGAGTAGGAGAGATAGGATGGTAGGACACCTTCTAAGTCGCGAAGGATAAATAGTTCGCGACATACTAGAGTCAGAGATAGGAATAAAAAGAGGTAGGAGTAGGCCTAGATTAGACTACTGCTCTCAAATAGTTAGGGATGTAGGATGTTCTACTTTTAGGGAAATGCGTAGGTTAGCTCAAGATAGAAAAGAGTGGAGGTACGCGTCCAACCAGTCTTCGGACTGAGTAACCTTATGATGATAAGAATAGCCGAACCGGACGTGCGTCCTAAAATTATACAGGAAATTAAGGAACAAAACAGATATTTTTGTACAGAAGAGGAGGAGAAAAAATTTAATTTGGGATGCACAAACGGGCCTACCTACATAGCTGTATACAGGGTGTCCCAAAACAACGGGGCAATATTTCTGGAGCATATAGTTTGGGTCAAAATAACACTTATATCATATAAAAAAAAATTCTAGGACGCCTCCCTTCGAAGCTATTCGCCCTTAAAAGTAAAGTCCCGAAGAAGGTTTTTTGCTGGTAACTTTCAAACTACTGTATCGAATGTTTTAAAATTTGGACTGTAGGCATAGTAAGCAAGTATCTGTGATCAAGCGACATGACATCTTCCGTATCTTGTCTAGGAAGCCGGGGGTGGAACACCCCTAATGCTTTTCATCCCTTAACTTTTACGTTGGTGCTTTTAACGAATTTGCAATGAGATTTTTAAATTCCTCAAACAATTTTCTCAAAAAAAAGGTACTCTTTTTTGAAACCGTTAAAACGGCCCGTTTCCGAGAAAAAATGTATACAAACACATGGTTTATCATTTTTACGGGTTTTTACTATACAAGCCAGGCTATGAAATATGAACTGCTTCATGAAACATGTGAAAAAATGAAAATGAACAATCGGTTTTGCAAACATAATAGCAGCTACAATAAATTTTTGAAGTGAGCACCTTGTAGACGCATACGTTTTTGTGTAGTAAAAATGATAAAGCATGTCTTTGTATCATTTTTTTTTCTCGGGAACGGGTCGTTTTAACGGTTTCAAGAAAGAGTACCTTTTTTGGAGAAAATTGTTTGAGGAATTTAAAAATGTCATTACAAATTCGTTAAAAGCATCAACGTAAAAGTTAAGGGGTGAAAAGCATTAGAGGTGTTCCACCCCCGGCTTCCTAGGCAAGATATATGGAAGATGTCATGTCACTCGATCACAGGTACTTGATTACTATGTCTACAGTCCAAATTTTATAACATTCGATGCAGTAGTTTGAAAGTTACCACTTATACCAGCAAGAAACCTTCTTCGGGACTTGACCTTTAAGGGCGAATAGCTTCGAAGGGAGGCGTCCTAGATATTTTTTTTATATGATTTAAGTGTTATTTTGACCAAAACTATATGCTCCAGAAATATTGCCCCGTTGTTCTGGGACACCCTGAATATGTAGTGTTTTAAATGGCTCAGATCTTCTTTATTCCACATTTCACGAAAATTATTTGTTAAGAATTTCTTTCGCTTTCAAAATATGTATATAGAAATATAAAGGTTGTTCAATTAAGAAAAGGTATTTTTGTTGACAACGCGAAAACCCCAAGTTCAATTACTTTTCTGATTTCACGACCTGAATTTACGTAAAAAATTGAGTAAAAATACTACTAGTTTGTCCATTTAACCGGAATCGTATAGCTGCAAAGATAACAAAGTTACCTAGTAATAGTGCCCCGTTAATTGTGAACACCATGTATATGAAATCTAGAATAATTATTATTGCAGTTTCCTATTTCGACTGTCATTAAATTTTCGGGGCACTTTTTCCATATCAACGTTTTTGTTCGCTCTAGGGTGAGGGGGGGCTACGGACCTGCCTGTATGGCATGGTTGTTCAATCCCTAAGTTAACGCTGGAAGTATTTTTTAATTATTTGGTACTTCATGCACCTTATGTTCAATGAATAAATATTTGTCTTAATTATTTTGTACTACAAAGTCGCTGTTTGAACACTGCGCACTTTCTTAAAATTTGTTTAGTGTACGGAAATCCTTTTTTTACAGACCATTAAAATGTACAATTTTTTGATTAATTTAATTTTTTCGGTTTACTTACTGTCTGTATTATAGTAACCTTGATTTAGCTTGGGTTTTTCTATGCTTACTAACTCAACCGTCTACCCTTACGCGGGTCTTCAATTCGCTGGAATAGCATAGTATAAACGGTATAAATCATCTTCGTTAACATGGTCTCCTGCCATCAGGAAACTGCTTAATTCTCATAGTCCGACGGCTATATCTGTTCCACTATCTCATAGAAAGAGAAACCAAAAAATCTCTATTTAAACTTACTTTTTTCCTGGAAATAAACAATCATGTTCTCATTCTTGCCTTGATCCCTTTTGGGCATTCCTTTCCACATATTGCTTTTGTTTGGTTTTAACAAAAATGTCCCTTGAAATGCTTTTCGAATAGGTAAAAGTAAGAATTAACCCAGCCATTTATTTGAGCGGCTCCGACATTCAACCAAAACCGTGCCGCTCCTCCCAAATTAATTAATTGTCATTTTTGTTCATTTTGGAAATTAAGTATGTACCTATTTATTTGTGGAACAGGAGGCCGATATCTGCCAGCACCCGGTTTTTGAAGTTCGGAAAGACATAAAATATCTATTATAAAGTAGTAATAAAAATGACTAGAACATTTAAATCACATTGCTTGCCGGCTGTCAACTATGTACATAATTTATTAGTTGGCGGTGTGTTTTGATCACCGAAGTGCAAAAAACCGACGACCACCTGCTAATGCGAAACTCTTGTTCGCCATCTGCAATGAATAGATTTAAAACATCTCTTCTCAAACTGCCAAAGAAGGTGCGTATCTATACTTTTGAAACTCAAAACTACGGAGACCTGAAACTAGGAGAACAATCGAGCGTCAAAAAGCGGCCCTAGTTTTTGCGCTGAATTAACAGTACCGACTAGTAGCACTAGATGGCGCTGCGATAGAGTGGCGTCATTTTTGTACGTAGCCTAATGGAACGGAAGCAAATTATTGCCGTTTTCTGTGCATTTTAGTAACAATTGAAGAAAATTTCATGATTTGTGGAAACTTTAGTGCCCACCCACATATTGCGTTTTGGCGGCACCCGTTGAAACGCGCCGGTTGCCAAATAACATTGAGTTAAATACATGCGGTTTAGCTGGAACAGACGCATTTAACTCTATGTAATTTTTTTTAGTGTATCACACTGTTTGAGGGTATAGCATCTTCACAGCTGAAATACTTGATAAAAAACAAAAATATTGATTTATTGGTATTGGCATCAATACAGACAGACAGAAGTAAACTCAGTACAGGAACACATTAATAGTACCTAACTATGTACATATTTTAAGACATAAAACATAAAACATTGCAGGTAGGTACAATATGTGGAAGAGTTAAGAAATTTTGTTTCATTATGATCTACACGTAGGTACCTGGAGAACTTTTCTTGTCAATATATCAAACTATGATAGATAGGGTAGCATGCAAAACCAAGAACACTATAAAATTAGTTCCCAAAAGGTACAAGCTAGAGTGCTTATAGTATCATCATCATAAGGTTCTCAGTCCGAAGACTGGTTGGACGCGTACCTCCATCCTTTTCTATCCTGAGCTAACCTACGCATTTCCCTAAAAGTAGAACATCCTACATCCCTAACTATTTGAGAGCAGTAGTCTAATCTAGGCCTACCCCTACCTCTTTTTATTCCTATCTCTGACTCTAGTATGTCACGAACATGCCAAAATAACGAAAATTATAAAATTTACTTTTATTTGTAAATTTTAAGTAACCGTTGAAATCAGCTTACAAAATCTTATAGGAAGTGAGCGAATTTTGAGCCAGCGCCATTTAAAAGTTTTGGTGTTATTGGGCTGTCAGATTTCACATTTATAATTTTTTGCAATTTTAATTGTCATATAACGTTAAAGTATCCATTGCTTAAATTTACGAGGGAATGTCAAACTGACAGAGGTGTCACCTGCTCTGCCAGTTTGACACTTAGGTTACACCAAAAGTTGATAATTGCGCCGCCTTGGAGTCGGTGTTAAGCAATATTCGCTCACTTCCTATAGTGTTCAAAGTTAGTGTGGGCAACATTAAAATTTTTAAAGTTTAGCCTGTTTTTAAAGTTTAGCCTGTTTTCGATGTAGTTTGGTCTTTTCTCTCTTGTCTTTCTGAATAGAATTAGCACGTTTACATACGAAGTGCATCCGTGAAATAAAATAAAAGCGCACTATGGCTTCTGTAAGAAATTCTTTGTGCAGATCACAACCAACTAGTTGTGCTCGTTTCCTTTCTAATTTTGATGCAATACAAAGTAAAGTGTTGCTGCAAATTTCGCTGGTCTCTAGTTCCTCCAGAAACACGCTTTCTAAAATTTGTATTAAATTAAATAATACACTTGAAGGATAGATCAAGTGGCCTTTTGACAACAGATTTATTACCACATCCCTTGTACAAGGCTCTTCTGATTTAAGACTGTTTATACAGTCATTGCATTTTGTAAACCTTGCAGATTTGCGGGCAACATAACCTGCCACATAAGACAGAATCGCATCTGAACTATCACTTGCAAAATAATTATGTTCTACAAATATACGTCCATTTTCTTCGTCAAAACCCAATTCATTTTCAATGAACGTATCTATGCTCTTCTGGAGCTGATTAACACGCTCTTCTGTGCTGACCTCACTGATATCATTTATATTTACAAGAGTGGTTAGCATTTCCCCTCCTTCTACATTACTACCCCTTGGTGGCTTAACAAGAGAGTAAGCACTAATGAGTTTATACAACTGAATGAAAAGTCTTGAATCGGGATGGTCGTTTGCCCCGCAAGCACCGCGCATCATGCCAAAAAATCTCTGAAAATAAGCTACATTCAAATTTTGCTACTTAATAGGCCTTCACAATTGACTTTTCTGATTCTGCAAGAGTAAGACAAAAAAAGCAGCAGTAGTATATGCACATGCAAAACAAAATTTCAAGCGATTATTACTTCCAGTGCATCTTGATTTAATCTTGCAGTCATGAGGTACTGATACTGGCATTCAGAAGTTAAAAACTGTAGCATGTCTAATGTTGCTTTCAATGAAATTATAAAGCCCATGTAAGTATTATCAGATAAAAAATAAAATCCCTCGGCTTTTGCTTTTCTTTGCCACTCGGTTAAATATTCCAAAAAATTTAAAATGAACTGTAAAAAATATGTGGATTAACTATTTTTTGAATACGCCCTTCACAAAATCTTACTTGCTCTTCTTCAGAGCCCAATTTCAATGGTTTGCTGACAGGTGTTCTACTACTCATTATTTCAATTAATTTAGAAATTCTCTTCATTAAACACAGTGTAGGTTGACAGTCGCTTAAAATAGGAGATTCATATATTTCCATTGCAGCTATAGTTTTTTCTCCAAAGAACTGAAAAATTGAATGTACATTTCCACTTGCAAGCACAGCTTACCAGTTTTAACTCACTCTATAAGCTCTTCCAACATTCATTTTTTGATAATGTTTTGGATGAATATCCTCATAGCACAGTCTTGGGGCTACCTTTAAACCATAAATTAGGGGTTTCTCCATTTCTAACACAGCATCCCAGTGTCTCAATTTCACTACACCATCAGGAGTCTGCAATGTGAAAAACAATTACTTCTGGGTTTACTATACTGAATGCTTACAATCGTTACCCAAGTTTCAGCATGTTTAATTATGAAGTTTCTTAAATTTTTTATCAAATGGGGAAAGTCTGAGCAAAACCAAAGACGTCTTGAGTTGTCGAACACGTGCTCACAACTAACATTTTCTTCTGTGATATGGAAACTTTTCCACATGCACCTATTCCATGCTGCGCCATCAGTTGTAACGATATCAATGTGAAAACCGGCTTTCTCCATTAAAATAATGCACTCAATGATCAAGTGGTGTAGAACAGTTGCTGGAGCACAACCTTTGCTTAAGAAGCAGGCTAAACTTTGAACCCAAGAACCTCTAAATGGTTGAAACATTAATACTAATGCATGATCCCCCTGCTGGTCTTTTTGATGTAACGGTGTATAATTTCCCAAATTGGTGAAACCTTCAATTTTTAAGGTTTTCCTGTCGAAAGTTAATGTTTCTGTCAGCTTCATTTCATCTAATAGCAGCACACCTGCAAATTCAGTAAATTCAAAAATTGACGGTATTTAGTTAAGGTATCTATAACAACCTCGTCGTTCCTCTGATGGTAATAAGTGAGCTTTTCTCTTCAGTAGCTGGAAGACACTATTTTGAAACCCATAACACCCTTTAATACGCGTAACATATTTTCGAAGTGTTTCTGGACAAGGAAGCGGTAAAAGCTTTCTGAGGTGTTCATATACAGCTCGTCCCTTAATTCTAATGAGCAGACACTCATAAATCCATTGAATAGTATACCGCCGACTTTTAGGATTTCCCGCTTTAGCTGCTGACAAACATGATCTCACAAGTTCTTGCTGAGAAAGTGGTAAATCTATGATTGCATTTTCAATAACTTCCTTATTGCTATTTGCACAGTTCTCTCTGCAAACTTTGATCTCTTCACGTAACTTTTGCACCTAAAATTAATCTTATATACACTAAATATCATTTACTCCAATATTACTTACTTTTATATTCAGTCTTGAATTTTTGCGTTTAATGGCTTTAACTGCAGCCTTCAGCTTTGAGTGTTTTCTCGTCGTTGTACCTATTTTATTTGTATGCAATTTTTTAACAAGTGTGGTACAGGGTTGGCACTTTTTACGCAATACGCCTCTTCGACTTTGCCCTAACTCCACACGTGATGTATATCCAAGGCAACCTTCTGCAGGACTGCAAAAAGAATACATTCCTTGATCATCCCAAACATTTCAAAAACACTTTTAATCTTTTAAGTAAGTACCTTTCTTCCAATATTGTGTTACACACATTCATTTTATTCACGGTATCCAAAACCTCCGAAATATCCGACATATTTTCTACTTGCATCGTTCCCAAACAGCCTACTTCCACTTTTCCAAAGAAGACCTGCAAAATTACTTTTGTGATACCCATGATGCCTTTTTTCCATCCGCTTTTTACCTTAACAGACAAGTCACTGCTCACAACAACTCTTTTCGTAACATTACAGCCAGCATCCCACTCAACAAAAGCGACAAAATTCCAACCAGGTATTATTGAAGCAACCCAGTTAGAATGTGGCACTTTAATTTCATTTACATTTACCTTCAGCTTCTCAAATACTGACAGACAACTTGAACTTTTGGCTAATGAATCTTCATTGTTGATCTCACCATCAGCTGCACATGATGAGGAGTTTAAAAGATAATTGCCAGATGATACTGGTGAATCTTCATTGTCTATCTCGCCATCACCAGCATTTGATACAGACTGCTCGTTATCACCTAACACTGGCAACTATATACATACAACATACAAGAAAAAACAATAAATGATTGGAATTTCAATGCATGCTTTTCAACCTCAGGGCAGGTTTTCCATTTCTTGGCTGAACATTCTCTTGGAGTAGGTAGTTTTCTTCTCTTTTTGTTACGAGTCAAATAACTTGGCAGATTTGGAAAAATGCATGGTACAACACCCGGCTGAAGTCTCACATGAACAAGTTCAGTACGATACACATTACCATCTGGCATAGTAATTTCCTTATGTCGAATTATATGCTCTGGCATGAAGTGCAACTCGCAAACAAAACACTTTGCACTTAATTCTTTATCTTCCCTCGGTATCGCACGTTTCCATTTCTGCAGTAGGTCTGGGTCCTGCAAAAATCAAACAATATTGCAGTAAACAGACATAACTTTTTTTGTTTATTATATTACCTTCGGTACGGAAAATAACGCCCGTGTTTCTGTCTGGCTGTTGTAGCCAGATTTGCACCCCGGAGCAAAACACGTCCGCATTTCTAATAAATTTCAACGATATATCAACCGTTTCATAAGTGAGAAGTGACACTAACTATATCTAGGAACGTCAAATAACACACTATTGGCGCGAAAACGCCTCGAAGAATAACAGAAACAACAAAAAATTTATGAAATTGATGATTGTCCCATAAGCGCAATGCAAAAACAACGCCACTCTACGGCAGCTCCACCTTTTACAAATCGTTAGAACTAGAGTCAGAACGGGTACACTTTCCTAACATAGGCGGATACGCCGGATGGTTCTCCTAGTTTCAGTTCTCCGTACTCAAAACAATTCCAGATCGCGCTTTGTCTGCCATCTAGCGGAAATGTGAGTACTTCTTTAAAAGGCGTCAAGGTTAATAGACTTCATTGGCTAACTATAATGTATATAAACAAGGGTCGCGTCTACCCGCGGATATTAGGCAACGGGGTGACGTTGGCGGGTAGGCGCGTGGCAGGAGAAGAAGATAAGCACTGATTCGCCTGCGCGTCTCGAGAGAGACAATTTTTCTTAAATCACAACGTCTGTGTTTTGTTTTGTAAATTTAATCAGTTTTAAGTTTGTATTAAAGTGCTTGGTAGTTTGTGTGTCTGGGTTTGATTTTGGAGTACCCCCTCAATACCCCCTGTTACACAGTGCAATTAAAAGTTACGAAAATTACATGATAAAGAACTGTTTCCTAGATCCTAGAACATAAGTAGGTACCTACTCTGAAGTTTTATACCTTGTTAAGTTTGAAGTTTCCGTGTCTATTCCTCCATCCTCTGTTATTATACTCCCTAAATATTCATACGTAGTGACTACCTCTAGGGGTACATTTAATATTCTGGACCACACAGAGGAAACATGAACAACAACTGACAGCATCGGAAATGAAATTTCTCAGGAAGATTAAAAAATGTAACAAAGAGAGATCGAATTAGAAATGAAGTTATAAGAGAACAAACAAAACAGGAGAGTATAGTGACAAAAATAGAAAATAAACAACTACAATGGTATGGACATATAGAAAGAATGAGCCAACAGAGACTACAGGTAAATTCACCTTACTTTTTATGCACGTCACAAAATGTAACGATTGAGAGTCGCCTTACGTAAAATGACAAGTCATATAAATTGAATGTGCTAAAAAAGAATAAAGAAATATTTGAATGTCTAAACACAACACTATTTTGTTGCATGATTGCCGCTTAATTTGTTGACGTTTCCCGTTTGACTTGGACAGCTGATATTCTGAAAGCGTCAAGTTTCGTTAACTTTTGTTGTTTTTGGCGTTTTAAACCCTTGTTTTCTTTGTTCAACAACTTTTGCGGTAAAAATCTGTTCTTTTGAAAACCAAAATAGTGCTCCTGGTTATTTATTATCGGTGTTGTTATTGTTTTATTGTTATAATGCCCAAGTTCTTAAACAGACGGTGTAAGGAGCTTGTAGCGTCCCTTATCAACTATTTTGAAAGAGAATTGGAAAATAATGGACACTTATTACCACTGAATTCAGTTAGAGAGGTAAAGTGAATTTTAATATTTTGGAATTGAGTATCATAAACTCTTGTGGCAACAGTGCTGATATGAAGCCTGTGATGTGCATAAAAAGTAAGGTGCCTATACCTTGTAGTAAAAGTGATACATGATGCAGGGGTAGGCAGGAGAAAGAAGAGAGGCAGGCCTAGGAAAACATGGAAGAACAGAATTGAGGAAATTGGAAACAGCAGGGGAAAATCGCTGCCAGAGATGAGTATAATGGTCTTAAACAGGAAGAAGTGGGATAGATGGATAAAAGACAACCAGACCTAAAATTCGACGCCGAAAGGCAAAAGAAGAAGTGTAGAAGAAAAAGAAGAAGAAGAAGTTTTAAGTTTCATTATCTCTTATCGTCTTATAATGATTAATTAGCATTCACAGATTAGGTGCCTAAGGTTAAGTTTATAGTTAATACTTAATACATAATACTTTTTCTCTCAAATTCAATTTTTACATTTTATACTGGACTTTTTTTTAACTCGTAGAGCATAGTAGGAAGTCCTACACACAAGCATCAATGTTTTCGCAAGAAAAATCCAAAACTTGTTTATTTAAAACTTGTATTTGTAAGTTCTTTAAATAAACCTTATTATTATTATTATTTCTTAAAAAGAAAATTTAAGGACTAGTATTTTTAAAGGTGGTCCTGTTACTAATGAATTTATTCTATAACTTTGCAGGTCCACCTATTAGGATCACTTATTACTATTGTAAAACGTATGTCTAGACAGATATTTTTGGTATTTCAGAAGGTCCATCTGATGATATACACTGTACAGTGTGTCCACGGATTGATGCAACATGGGGAGTAACGGAAGAATTTTATTTTAATGGCAATTTTATATTTAGGGATTAAGCCATGCCTGGCTTGAAACTACACTGACCGCCAAATCGCAACGTTGGGGGGTTCGCACCTCGCAGTAGTTTTTTTGTTATCATCTCTTTTTCTTTTGAACAAAAAAATCGGTCAGGTCCAAAAGGACAGCTGACATTAATATTGTTGATTTATAATCATATTTGACATGCGTATTAAAGTGGGAATGATTGTTACGAGCTGTCTGTATCCGCTAGTGTATTTGGAAACTGACGGATTTGAGACGCGCGCAAGATCTGGGAGACAAAGAGTGACAACTGCCGTTGTTATAGGTAATCTTGGAAATTGACACAAGACACCAGATGATTTTTTGTGATACTTAAACTTTATTATACTGAATTCAAAGTTGCAAAATAACGTGCTGCTGTGCTCCAAAACAGAAATCAGACATGCACTTGTTTCTTCTTGCTTTTAGTTTTTCTTACTCAACTCGACGGCCCGCGCACACACACGCCAACAGAGCACCTCTCCCCTCTCTCCTCGGATATTCCCAAACCGCACAAAGCTGAAGCAACGGAGATAATCCAGAAACTTCCGGCGCGAATATTCAAATATGTTAAAGAGCACAGCAGGGAAAATGAAAGTTACAGACATCAATATTAACATACGGAAATACATTTAACATAATACACCCCCCGCCTTGGAAGGTTTACCTTACAAAACATATTTAACGATAAACATAATTATATGAAACTAAATAAAACACAAATGTGGATTCTCACAATGCTTGCTTACACAAAAATGTGGGTATTGCGATTTACGCACTACCATTAGCTGGTAACGGACATATGTTTGCGACCGCACGTTTCATCAAACCCCGTGAAGTTTTCAACGTCACTACACGAGTAACGCCATCCTTTCCAGGATGAAGCTCAACTACACGAGCTAGAAGCCATTTCATTGGAGGTAGGTTATTGTCCTTTACCAGTACCAACGTATCGAGCTTTATGTTATATTGAGACTGGCGCCATTTTGTCCTTTGCTGAAGTTCACTAATGTATTCCTTGGACCACCTAGTCCAAAATGACTGCTTCGCTTGCTCAATGCGTTGATAAACGTCTAGCCGATTACTCGGAAGAGCTTCAGATAGATGAACATCAGGCACAGAGGTCATAGTTCGCCCGATTAGAAAGTGTGAGGGGGTTAATGGAGTGTCGTCTCTAGGATCGGTCGATAAAGGTGAAAGTGGTCGGGAGTTCAGGATGGCTTCGACCTGACACAGCAACGTATATAACTCTTCGTAAGTAAAAGATTGATTACCAGCAACCCTTCTCAAGTGAAACTTGGTTGACTTTACACCGGCCTCCCACAGGCCGCCCATATGCGGGGAATGAGCCGGAATAAAATGCCAATTTATTGATTCGTTAGCAAACCTGGCTTGCAAAGAACTTTCATTTTTAGACAAAAACTCACCTAACTCACTAAGTTTAGAATGAGCCCCCACAAAATTAGTGCCATTATCTGAGTAAATGTGAGCAGGTCGACCCCTTCGTGCAATGAAACGTCTTAATGCCAAAATGAAAGCATCACTGGTTAATGACGTAACGAGTTCAAGGTGTACACATTTTGTACTGAAACAAACAAACAAGCATATGTAACACTTGGTTACCTTGCAACCGCGGCCGCTACGATTCTTGACTAGAAACGGTCCGGCATAGTCAACGCCGGTCACTTCAAACGGGTAAGAAGGAGTTACCCTGGACTGGGGCAAATTTCCCATTATTGGCGAACAACCCTTTGGATTAAATCTAAAACATCTAGTACAATCGTTAACAGTTCGTTTGGCTAAATTCAACCCAGATATGGGCCAGAATTTATCTCTGACCGATGCTAAGAGTAATTGAGGTCCGGCATGCAACAACACCCTGTGCTCATTGTCAAAAACTAACTTAGTCAGCCGGTGTTTGCTATCCAAAATAAAGGGGTGTTTTTTGTTGAATTCATAACTCGAATTTTGAAGTCGACCGCCTACCCGAACTGTACCATCGAGGTGCATAAATGGGTTGAGCTTGATTAATCGGCTACTCGAGCTGATTGCATCATTGTTACGGAGACAATTGTATTCCGCGGGAAACGATTCTCTCTGGGAAATCTTAATCAAAAAAACTAATGCCTCATCTAACTCGGATACGCTCAACTCACCTAACCGTGACCCACGATTCAGAAACCTTAAACAGTAGGCTGCCGCACGTTTTAAACTTTGAAGGCTGGAGAATTTATTAATGAGTGCAAACGCACCAATGTTTGTAGCTATTGAGAGATTGCTAGTAACATTGCGCATTTCAGGCAAGTGTAATTCAACAATTGATTGACTTTCAGTATACTCAAACACCGGATCTGACAGCCAAGGGGGTCCTTCGAACCATAGTTTTGATTGCCTTAATTGGCTTGGCCTTATGCCCCTCGATAATAAATCAGCTGGGTTATCAGCCGTCTGTACGTGTCGCCAACTCGAAACGCTTGTTAAACATTGTATCTCAGCTAGACGATTACTAACGAAACTCTGAAATTGACCAGGTGACCTTTGCAACTGGCCCAACACTACTGTTGAATCCGACCAACAATATATGCCCTCAATGGTCATGTCCAACGCAGCGACAGACTTTTTCACGAGCCTTGCCAACGTCAAAGCCCCACACAACTCCAAACGGGGTATGGTTAGGGACTTAAGTGGAGCTACCTTTGTTTTGGCGCACAGTAACATTACCTTGACATTATCGGCCTCGTCAACTGACCTGATGTAAATGCAGCCTCCATAAGCTGCCATGCTTGCGTCGGAAAATCCGTGTAGCTCAACTCGTACTGGATTATCTATCAAGACTCGGCGGGAAAATGAAATATGGTTTAAGTGTGGCAATTCGCTGTAAAAGGCCGACCACTCTGTAAATATGGAAGAGGGTAAAGAGTCGTCCCAATCTAATTTTTCTTGCCACAATTTTTGCAAAATAATCTTTGCTCGAATGATAACTGGAGACAAGAGCCCCATCGGATCAAAAATTTGTGCAATGCACGATAAAATTTGTCTCTTTGTAAATGATTTAGTATCAATCCCACCTACAGAAAATAAGAAAGCATCAGCGTTCGGATCCCAAAGCAACCCCAGAGTTTTAGTCCTTTCGTCTTTTCCTATCTTTAATATATCTAGCTCAGACGTACTGGTATCATCGGAAAAAACGCTCGACTCGTTAGAAATCCACTTCCTTAACGAGAAACCGCCAGAATTTAATATTTGTGATATTTCATTTTTTTGAGCTCTAGCTTGTTCTACCGAATTTGCTCCGGTAAGCAAATCGTCTACATAAAAATCCGACAAAACTGAATCCGCAGATTCCGGAAATCTTTCCCGATTTCTGTATGCCGTCTCATGTAAACACCGGATAGCCAGAAATGATGCCGAGCCTGTCCCGTACGTAACTGTATTTAAGTGATATTTTTGCAGAGGTTCGTCAGGTGAGGCCCGCCATAAAATCGCTTGCAAACTTCGCTGTTCGGGCATAACCCAGACCTGCCGATACATCTTTACCACGTCAGCTGTCAGAGCGACCTTATGCTTTCTAAACCGTAACACTATTGAAATTAAATCTTGTTGGATTGTTGGACCTACAAGCAGAAGGTCATTCAAAGAATACCCTGTCGATGACTTGGACGACGCATCAAAGACAACCCTAACCTTAGTTGTTAAACTTTCCGCCTTGGTGATGGCATGATGTGGAACAAAATATTGAAAATTATTGTTGGGGACCGTATTTTCAATTTTAGACATATGCCCCAGAGTCTCATATTCGTTCATGAATTCCTTATAGTTTTGAGCTAGGCCTGGGTCCCGATTGAAGCGTCTCTCAATGGAATAGAAACGCTTAGTAGCTGTTTGTTCCGAGTCCCCAAGAAGAGAGGCCTCAGCTTTCATTGGCAATTGCACCATGAAATGATCGTCCGCAAGTTGAATCGTACTTTGTTGGAACAAATTTTCGCATTGAATTTCTTCATCAGAGAAAACCTTAGAATTAGTTTGGAACTCATCAATTTCCCAAAATCTTTGCATTGCGCTGTGCAGGTCTATCTGCATGAAATTACACTGACTTGAGACCCTTTGCTCGGTAGCAAATACTAACGGGCCAGATACTACCCACCCAAATCGTGTTTTTTGAAGTATAGGCTTATTATTGCCTAATGCTATTTGCCCAATGCATATCAAATTCCAAAAGTGAGATGCACCTATCAAAATGTCAATCTGGCTGGGCACGCTGAAGCTTGGATCCGCTAAAACAACATTATGAGGAATTTTCAGGGAGTCGCGATCAAACGTAATGGCTGGTAGATTGCTTCCTATTTTTGGTACTACTAAGCATGACAAATCTACCGAAAAATTGTTTATCCGCGAACGGGTATGAACATTTGTTCTGTGTTTTACAGTGATACTATCTTCCGTGACGCCTACTAAGGAAATATCAAAATGCGCTTTAGGTAGATACAGCTTATTGCAAAGGCGATCCGTGATTAAATTTGACTGTGATCCGCTGTCAAGAAGTGCGCGGCATTCAACAAATTTTCCATTCTTATCGCGCACATGCACTATAGCGGTAGGTAATATTGCGCAAGACCGACTTCCCAATATGCATTCGGAAAACGCTGACGTCACCTGCGTGCTTGAGTCATCTGTGGCAGTATTTTGTTCAAGCCCTTGCACTGGAAGGCTTGAAGATGCCTCCTTACTAAACTCGGCAACGTGCAGCAAGGTGTTGTGCCTACGGCCACATCGTTTACATGGAAATGCTTTACACCTGTTTGCCCAATGACCTGACTTCAGACAATTTGCACATAACTTATGTTTTCTAATAACCTCAAAACGCTCGTTTGCCGGCATATTAATCAATTGTTCACACTGATGAACAGGGTGATCTTTTTCACAGATCGCGCATTGCCGCACATTAGTCAAAAAAGATCGGGAACCGCGTTTTTCTTTTACGTCAGTACGTTTTGCATATGGTTTTTGCCGGGCTTCAATAGTTTCCAGCAAATCCGCACGGCTGCGCAAAAATTGTTTTAAATCATCTAAAGCTGGCAGTTCATTACCAGCTCGATATTCCTCCCACTCCCGCAGAGTTGTATCATCTAATTTTGTTGAAATGACATGAATGATCAACGTATCCCAACTTTCAATTGGTTGACCTAATGACTTTAGCGCTTGCAAATGTTTGCTAATAATGTCAATTAAAACACGTATTTTGGCTGCAGACTCATGCCTTAAGGGCTCAACATTGAACAACGCTTTTACGTGATTGTCAACCAAAATACGCTCATTATTATATCGATTTTTTAAGAGACTCCAAGCCTTTTCGTAGTTGCTACCTGTAAATTCGATTGCTTTTATGACTTGCAGAGCCTCACCGTTTAATGTTGATCTTAAATAGTGATATTTTTCGATGTTATCAAGATCATCTCGCTTGTGAATAAGAGAATCAAACATTTCCCTAAATTCTAGCCAATCATCGTATCGACCTGAAAATGGCACTAATTTTATAGTGGGCAACTTAAGCCTATTATTTCTGTTAGGCCCATTAACACTACCACTAAGGTTCAAAGAGTCAATAGCTACATTCTGCTGAATCTGATTATGATTGTCAAGAATAGTCTTGGCTTCTGACGCCACAGAGAAAAATAAACATTCAAAATTTTCTCTTTCTTTAAATTGTTCATCTAATACTTTTTCTTCTACTAATGATTCAATTTGATTTTGAACCGTCTCAAACTCCCGATCAACTAATTTTATCTTTTCTAACCTACCAGAAAGTTCATTGACATCTGCGCTTGCTAAGGAAGCACCTGCATCTGTTAATATTTTTATACGCTCATCCAAATATTTTTTAAAACTTATTAATCGACCTCGCAATGAGCCGCGTTGTCGTATGATCGCCTTAAGATCAGACATTTTTGACAAAATACGTAATGCAAATACGTAAGTGCGCTGCAATTTCAAATCAAAGCTTCCTGAGGGAAACAAAAAATAAATAAAATGGAAAAGGGAACTCACACACAGTATAATTATTATGAGACCTCTCCTGTACGCCAGCCACCTGCAGTAGTCGAACTGGAATTCTTGAATTTTAACACCCACGTATTACATTGTGGGACTTGATTTTTCACGGCACCGAAATCCTCGATACCCGGCTCATGGACCAATGTTATAGGTAATCTTGGAAATTGACACAAGACACCAGATGATTTTTTGTGATACTTAAACTTTATTATACTGAATTCAAAGTTGCAAAATAACGTGCTGCTGTGCTCCAAAACAGAAATCAGACATGCACTTGTTTCTTCTTGCTTTTAGTTTTTCTTACTCAACTCGACGGCCCGCGCACACACACGCCAACAGAGCACCTCTCCCCTCTCTCCTCGGATATTCCCAAACCGCACAAAGCTGAAGCAACGGAGATAATCCAGAAACTTCCGGCGCGAATATTCAAATATGTTAAAGAGCACAGCAGGGAAAATGAAAGTTACAGACATCAATATTAACATACGGAAATACATTTAACAGCCGTTGATAATCGTTTTCTTGTGCTCAACACACTGAGAGAGCGCAGATCAATGGCAATTCAACTTCAACATCGTCTTCTAACAGTGCGAGGGGTTCAAATAAGTAAGAAGGCGATTAGGAGGAGACTTGAGGAAAGTGGCCTTATTTCGCGAAGGCCTGCCACAGGATGGCAATTGCTTCCTAGCTATCGAAGAGCACGTCTGCAGTTTGCCAAGGTTACAGCAGATTTACTCAAGAGGTCCGTTTTTGTCTGCGATCACCTGATGGTCGAGAAAGGGTTTGGAGAAGACGAGGTGAACGATATTTCGACTGCACCATCTCTATACGGTTATATCTTTTAACGGTGGTTCTGTTATGGTGTGGGCAGGGATTTCCACGGTAGCACATATCGACCTCTTATTTGCGGAAAATGGTGCTTTGAACGCCCACAGAGAATGTGGAAGATGTTCTTCGAGAAGCTGTCGTCCCATTTTCGCATTTTATTGGAGATGGCCTTGGTTTAGTATACTAAACCAAGGGAGATGGCTTTGTTTTAATGCATGACAATGTCAGATCACACACTGCACGAGTAGTAACTGAATATCTGGATGAGGTTGGCATTCGTAGATTTGATTGGCCAGCATGCAGCCCGGATCTTAATCTTATAGATCCGCTTCAGAGGCATATTCGTCGTCATCCAGCCATGCCAGAGACTCTTCAAGAGTTACACTTGGCCCTTCAAGAAGAATTTGAAGGAATTTCTCAAAAATGTGCTTAGCATTATTTGATTTACTCAATGCCACAACGGTTAAATGCTGTAATTCAGGCTCGAGGAGGACATACACGGTACTGACAGTAAGCAGGAGTTCTTTTTAAAAAACTGCCACAATTTTTTACACATAAGAAAAAAAAGTATTTATTGTGTTTCTGTTATTTTCTTTCATTAAATTACCTAATTCTGTGTTAATTAGTCTTTTTTCTCCCAATCTTTGCATCCCGTATCACCAATAAATGATTCTTCAATCCAATACCACTGTTGAATTAATGAAAATGTAAGTGTTTTTTCAAACATTTCCGTGTGGCCGGTTTTTTTGCCGCTCAGTGTAATTTTAAGCATATTTTCAATTTTTTTAATCAAGGAGGCCCTGGCGGTAGATAAAAAAAATACTTTTTATTCCGGTAAAGTACCTTTCATATTCTAAATATGGCTAAACACAATTAAGAAAAGTTGTTCAGAATATAAAATTATGGCCCTATGCAAAATTTGGGGAAGGTTGGACTACTTTGACAAAACCGTTATTTTTCAGATAAATTACCGTTTCCCCAAGAATCAAGAAACCTTTTGTCAGAAATGTTATTCATAAGTCATAGCACCATTGTTTAAACATCTTTAAACAACCGGACACACAGAACTCGATGGACTAGGTACCTTTTAAGCTGAAAGCGAAATCAATGCAATAAAATGAACCAACAGTGGTTGAGAAACTTCCCAGACCAGAGCCCAGCGGATTACTAGTAATGGAAAACCGGATCGGCGGTTGCGATGTTGCGAAATTTCAATACCAAGTCCACTTGTGTATACGGTCGGGAGGTTGCAAATTCCAACTCAGATTTAGCAGTCGGGATTCATAAATTCACCATTAAAATCCAGGCAGCTGATTTTCGCTGGAGTAAAACTTTTATATAAGATTTCTGGGAAGCACATCGGCGTTGTGGTGATACCCTAGCTGACCGGGCACCAGACACACGCAATAAAATTGAACTCGCACGAGGTGAGATTTAAATCTAAAAGAGTTGAATTACTAAGCGGGCATACTGCAGTGCACCACCGATACGTTGACTTGAGTGCGTCCCACCGACACTTAAAAGTGGACTTCGTATTGAAATCTTACGGAAGCGCTCTGGTGTCACGTATTATTTATTTTCATTTTCCGTTATAACGGATTTTTTCCCGTTATAACGGATTTGTTTCCGTTATAACGGATTTGTTTTTCCGTTATAACGGATCTCATTTTCCGTTATAACGGATATCTTTTTCCGTTATAACGGATCTCTTTTTCCGATATAACGGATCTTTTTCTTTTATTCCGTCATAACACTTTCCAAGAACTCTATAGTATTAAGTATTAATGGGAGTCATTTTACATAACCGGTGTGCAGTGTGGTGTTCCTCGCTAAGTGACTTACGATACGATATCGATATCCACTTATCGTCCATGTTGGTAGCGGACAGCGGTCATAACTAACCAGTGGGTCTGCATGACGCTCCGAAAGCGTACCAGACTTTAAGAGACAGATGTATACAAAATCTGCATAACTCGCAACCGTCCACCGAACACACCTACTTGCGCATGCTTGGTATGCATCTAACTAATATAAACGACGAAGTAGAATATACTATTTCTATCGCCTTTTCTCTGTCACGCTTTTTGCACATGCAGGGAATGGGGAGTTGTTTGTATTAATGTAATAGGTATATGTAACTAACAAATAAGTACCTACTTTACCAACTGTTGCATTGATTAACCTAAAAAGATCCGTTATATCGGAAATAAGAGATCCGTTATAACGGAAAAAATATCCGTTATAACGGAAAAAGAGGTCAGTTATAACGGAAAAAATCCGATATAACGGAAAATAAATAATCAATAATACGTGACACCAGAGCGCTTCCGTAAAATCTCGCGAGCGGATTATTGTTTTTCATTATACTTGAAAGAGCACCGACGAGGTTACTTAATAAAGTGCAATGACGTTTCTCGTGGGTAACATACGCCTTACAAATATTAAGAAATCGAACTATATTACCTTGACCGCGTCCTCTTTATTTTTCATTAGAGATTGCAGGCTTTCAGCAATCTCGCTCACAATTTTCGTGCCATTTTGAGATATAACATCTGTTCTGTTAAACTCCTAAAATAAAAAATATATTATGATTATGTATGTAAAAGTATGCTACAGTACTTTATTGCACACGTTTATAATAATTGTTATATCTGCATCTCTGAAAATACATACATCAAGACAAATTCTGTTTTCAATTACAGCAATCGTCAAACGTTATGGCGAAAGCCCGCGCAGGCAAGGCCACGCCCTAGTTTCAGGCAGTGGCGCGAGGTTCCCTGGACTATATATGAATTTATTATGAAGTTAATCGTGCGCCACTGACAGTTGCGTGAGTCCACCGAAAACCAATCCCGGTCGAGAGCGTAGTGGACGGATAGTGGGGATTACTCAAATGCGCATCTCCGTTGCTCGCCATCATGTCTGACGATTGCTGTACACGGAATAAATCACGGTTTAGGTCCAAATAATTTGCTTTGTACTGGGTCCGGCAGCAACAGAATTGGACGGCTTTTGATAGCTTGTATGTTGTATTCAAGTGCAAATATGTTACTTTTTGACGCCATATAAGTAACTTTTCCACAACAATCTTTCAAAAACCGTTCAGTCCCGTTACCGAACACCCCGCCGAACACCATAGTTCTGACCTATATTTTTTAATTTCCTCAATCTTTATTATAGATACAGAATGCTCGTTTTCCTGCACTCATTATGAAGACTTCGGTTATTTCAGAAAACACAAAGTATGTAGGTTAAATGATAGCAAGGATCAGTATTTTTGTTCTAATCCATAATCGAAAAATAAATTTGAACTAGACATTTTTAACTGATACTTTGGTAAAGCAATAGTAATTACTTTGAAGCATGAGAGTTTCCAGTGAGCTTATATACCTGAAAGACCTACGGCACCGGGCTAGGGACTTGCGAACAGTGGAGATTTTTAAATCAACAATAAAATAACTGGAACTGTCTGGCGTGATGGCGATCTCCTATCTGACGATAACCTTACCGATTTTTTGTTCATAAGGAAAAAGCGAAATCATAACGAAAAAAAATGAGCGCGGCGAGAGGCGAACCCCAGCCGTCCGCATTAATTAAGTGACGCATCCACAAGCGAGCCATGAAGGTGTTGGTGTACTCGTTGAAGGAAATAATAATTAAGGACTCGCTTTCTTGATAATACCCTCGGTGCCGTAGGTCTGTAAGGTATGTTTATATGCGATAGGTGATTGATTATATGCTTCCAAGATGCATTTTGATTTTGAAGGAAAACGTCGTCGTGCTATTAACATTAAAGGGGTGCTTATTTAATTCGATCTATCTCCTAAGGGAGAAATTGGATGTTCGAACTAGAACTTTAGCCTCAAAGAAATTGGTTTGATGTCCTGGCACATCATTCATGTTCTGCAACGTGAGTACTGATGCACTGCTTAGTCCCCCCCATACAGAAATGCAGACAAGATCAGAAAATCAGAGAGTCCGATGTACACCTTCTATAGTATGCACGCCTAATAAGGAATATCCGGCCGCCCCGCCCGCGGTGGTCTTACTTTGTTCAAGAAGTTTGTCTGTCCTATCAGTTACATTTGGAATATTGGGGAAATATGAGATGGCTGTATGAGGTAGTAGTGTCAAAGAACTTTCATCTAAGACGATTTAGGTTTTTGGAGATGATCCGTCTACTGATTCGCGGGCTATAATATGTAATTGCTATTTGCCGTCTTTCTAGTTCAGTTATTTCCCATTCCCACATATTTTTTATTTCGTAGACAGCTTGCCGAAATGAATTCTCCCTTGTCACCTGCAGTTGTCAAAATCTTCACGAAATCTTTCGAGGAACCAGACTCTTGAATTTTATAGTCTTATACAATATGTTGATTCGTCATGTATGTACATACTATAAACGCCAAAATTGCTGTTCCACTTTACGGTTCAATTTCGCTTAAAATGCCATAACCAATTACATTCTGAGGTAAAAAAACCTTAGCAACTGTCCGCCAATTAAAGTTTTGAAGGCGGATCTAAACGATTTTATTTGAATGACAACGAACGTGTAGCCTTGCACAAGTTAGTAAACAAAGGGCAGCAAAAATAGATAAATAATCACGTTCTTTTAACGAAAAATCACATCGTCTATGGGGGGCGGAGCTGACGAAAACAAAGCAACGTACGGCATAAACGATTCGCGTCGCAAACTGGAACACCACTTTTGGAATTTATAGTACATGGTTGGTACTTTCGTTAATTTGACCACATGGTCTTGTCACCTTAGCTACATTCCTAGACTATTCCAATAGTCATCCCCCAATATTTGTTTAGTCGTCTTGGTGAGCGTCTTGGTAGGAAACCCATACGCACCCGCACACACCCGCGCACGCACAGATACGGAGCTAAAAAACTTTTTCTCGAAATTTTGAAGTTAGTGCTATACGAATCTGACCTTATGTCGGACACGAATTTTTGTCGGTAATACGAAACATGGAAGTAAAAATGTTTTAAGCGAAAGTTGTTCGATTTACTCTGCAAATGGAAAATATTTCAGTTATGCAGTTTGTCTCAGTTAAGGGTGGCAGACCATAGCTACAGTTTTTTTAAATGTTTTTCGAATTTCACTAATTTCACCTAACTGAATTATAAATATAAATCGTAATGAAGACCATGCTAGAAAATGTTGAAGTTCTTGAGTTAAGTACTCCAGTTTTTTTTTTTTTATTTTGCTTCCATGTTCCGTATAAGGAATTGGAAGTATTTTATTACCGACAAAAATTCGTGTCCGAGATAAGTCAGGTATTGCACATTGCACTAACTTCAAAACTTCGAGAAAAAGTTCTTTATCGGTTGTGATAATCCTTGCTTTTGATTACTCAAAGACATTTTTCTTTAAATAAATGAAATAAATCTGAACAAATTGTGCAAAACGCGCATTCCCTTGCTCTATCCTTTACCAGTATGCGGATCCAAGCAATATCTGTCACTATGTGATCGCTACAGCCCTCAGCAACGTTTAACGTACCTACCACACATTTTGCTGTTTCATGGCTTCTACCTACAAAACGCCCCAAAATTATTTAACCAGTTGAATATTTTCCCAGAGTTTTGAAAACTTGCTTCTACGTCCCAACGCTTCACACATTTAAAAAATTATAACCTTGGTCTGCCACCCGTAAATAGGACAAGTTGTATAATTGAAAATATTTTCCATTCATAGAGCAAATGCAACCTAACAACTTTTACTTAACACATTTTTCCTAAACTTTCCCATTTCCGATATAAACTTGCATATGCGTTTCGCGAGAACACCCTGTAGAGAAGGTGTGTACCCATTACCACCTAATGGTGTACCGCATGTGAGGTTAGGAAATGCATGAATAATCGTAGGGCTGAACATGAATAATGCACTAGATTGTGCAATTCAGCTGGTTCAACGCTGGTGGAGGCTAAAGTTCCAACCTGAACTCCCAATTTCTGCAACGGCAAATTTAGGATATCGATAGAAATCATGAAATACCGTTTAAATGTCAAAAGAGTTTTAAATAGCTTGTAGTATGCCATATACCAGAACCACCATATAGGTAATGCGATTTTCAACATCGATTATCCATCACTTAGACGACAAAATAATTATTGTTTTGCTAGCCAATTGATAAACTGAAATAACGGCATGCTTCATTTTAGTGCTCCTTCATGTCAAGCGTAAGTACCTACTAAAGTTTTTAAAACTGCTTGAGGTACCTACCATAGCAAGTCTTGATCGTCTTGTCACTTGATTGCTCAGGTCATATAATTCTTTTCCTATTTCTTGAGCCCAGTGTGCTACTCTGCAAATGACAGTACATAGTTTGAAATTCATTCGACTTTATCATGGAATGGTCGACAGATTTTCCGATATTTTTGTCAGTTAAACTCTTTAGTACAAAACAGCGCGATCAAAGAAGAATGAATCTTTGACACGTTGTCAGTTTGACGATCTTTATCATTTAATATTTTGTTATAAAAAGTTAACGACTGATCACAGATTTCCTTTTGGAATCATATTCCCGAAATGGTATCAGAGTTCGGTCTGAACTTCGCTCAAATAATACTTTTTTGTATTCATTTATTTATTTTATATACCATCAAAATAAAGATATGTTAATTATATTATTATTATTATTATTGTTGTTGTTGTTGGTTGTTGCTGCTGCTGTTGTTGTTGTTGTTGTTGTTGTTGTTGTTGTTGTTGTTGTTGTTGTTGTTGTTGTTGTTGTTGTTGTTGTTGTTGTTGTTGTTGTTGTTGTTGTTGTTGTTGTTGTTGTTGTTGTTGTTGTTGTTGTTGTTGTTGTTGTTACTATTATTATTATTATTATTAGTAGTAGTAGTAGTAGTTAGCAGAAAATGGAGTACCTACTTGTGGTTTCATTCTGTGCAAAATTGTTTTGAAAATTTCCTGGAACATTTTCCTACATATTTTCTTATCAAGACATTAATGGTTTTGTGATAAATTTTGTAATTGTGATACTGTGTTTAGAGAAACTGGAAGTATTGTGTCCCACAAAGTACGTAACAGCCAAATATCTCTTTTATTACTTATCGTATCAAATTTTCTTTCAGACAAAAAACTTTATTTCAAAACGCCCTCCTTAAAAACCCAGTCTAATACATTCTATCTTGTACGAGGAGTGTTCAAGACGTAAAAGACTGTTTCGGTTACATGGAAAGTGGCCTTACTCTACGTCGAATCGAAGAAAATCATTAAGAAAGTTTTCTCAGAATCCCAAATTGTGGGCTCACGCAAAAAAATGTCACTATATTCAATTATTTATTTTCCTGAACAAATTATCCCAAAAAGTAAGTAATAGCCAAATATCTCTTTTATTACTTATCACATCAAATTTCCGCTTTTATTTGATGCGATAAGTAATAAAAGAAATATTTGACTATTACTTATTACTTTTTGTGGCAATTTGCTCAGGAAAATAAACAATTGAATATCGTCACAATTTTTTGCGTGAGTCCATATTTTGGGATTCTGAACAAACTTTCTTATTGAATTTCTTCGATTCGACGTAGAATAAGACCACTTTACATTTTACAGAGACAGTTTTTTCGACTTGAACATATAAGTACCTAAGTACGATAAGTACCTACCTAATAAAAGAGATATTTGTGAAACAGATACAATTAGCGATCTACGGCTCCAACTACTTGAACATCTCCCGTGTTAACTAGATATGGCACCGTATGGCACCCTCTTTCCTCAAATGGAAAAACTTGTAAAGTCGTAATTTTTCTTCTACTAAAGAGGTGGGGCGATGGTTTGTAGAGCTGGAAGTCATATTTTCTCTACTAAGATGATATCGTAGTCATATTTATGTAATGTTCGCAATTTCTGCAAGTTCTAGCGGATTTCTGGCTAGTCCAAGTGCGCCGAGACGTTTACCGAAAAACAAGGAAGTGGTACTCACTCTGTATATTTAGTTATTATAGGTATCTAAATTTGTGTAAAGATTATGTTTAAAACTTAGCGCATAATTTAAGGAAGTGAAAGAAAATTGTAGTAATTTAATATTATAATAGAATGTATGTAGGTGTACTTACACAAAACTAATTAAAATAAATAAATATGAATCTACGACTTATTCATAACTTACTATTGAAACATATAAAAAGCCATAATTATCATTTTCGATGTCTTTGGCGTAATTCCTGAAGAAACTAACTCGAAGATCGATAGACGCGAGACTGGCTGGAGCCGTTACAGCTTCTCTAACAAAGCATTAGTATTTCTGAATTTGCCGAAAAGTCATTTTATAATAAAATTTTAAGTTTCTGCTTCTCAGTCATTTCCGTTATCTTCTGTTATTAACATTTTTAAAACGGTATTAAAATTAAACAAAGTACATAAAAGAACCGAAGAAAATAAAGTATGTAAAACTTCTTGAACTTACTCTGCTGTTAGGCCACCTCTATTTGCTGCATTAACTTTCGTTAAGCACAAAATTAATAAGCTTATTGAACATATAAACATATTTTTGAAATTAAGACCTAAGCGAAAAATTTGAAAACGCACTAGACTAGAAGTAGACAACTGCAGTATGAAAGAAGTTCAGATCATGTATAGCGCATGCTTGCTTGAAATTTTCGCATTATTTGATATTTGGGGCGAACTAATATTTACGGTACAACACTCGTATTTAATACGTTACTTATTATAATTTTATAAATTCTAAAATAATTTGTATATCTGACTGAAAAATATTGATACTCATAAAGCTGAAATCACTCTAAATACTTTCGCGCAACTATTACATTATTAGTAATTAGTACGACACCAAACAAATTACAATACTTCATTAAGGATTATGTAGATCCTATATAAGTAGATAAAACAAAACTAAAAACAATAAATTAATTTTTGAGAAACCAATGGCTTAAATGCAATTTTATCTATGTATATAAATCACACTATCATCTAAGGTCTAAGCCAAGCAATAGTTCAGCTTTTAAAAGCGTACAGTATATATTGTAAAATGTCGAATATAAGTATGTACCAAATTTTTTATCGTTCTTGTTAACGCCACAATTTGTCACAGTTACAAACAAAATGACCTAACCTGTTTGTAAAATTAGATGTCCAAAAATCAAAATAGTATTTTAAACAACAAGTTTTGAAAACTATTCTTTTCACACGAGTGAGACAGTTTGGTGGGCCGAGCCGAAGGCGAGGACCACAAGTCGAATGAGTGAAAAAATATATTCTCAAACGTGTTTTTTACAATATTTTTTTCGACTGCAAAGAAAACAAACAATTTTATAAATAGATTATTTATTTAACAAAACAAATTACATTAAAAATTCAAATTCAATGTAAAATTGGAGCAGTTCTGGACCCTTGCCATAGGAAAACCATTTGAGTATTTTTCTCAAATTTCGGCAGAATCAACCATTTTTAATCAACTTAAAAAAGCTTTGAACATTGTTTGAAGACTTCAAAAATCATGTTTAGTTTTCAAACACATCAGTTACCTACTATGAAACTGAAGAGGCTAGCCTACCTCAGAAAATACAAATAGCAGATGTAAGTTCTGTTTCTGACAACACTGCTTGAAAAACATGACAGGACTGTGTTTTCTGGATTTTTGCACATATCGTGTGAAAAAAGACAGTTTCAAGTCATGCGTTGTTTATGGTTTTCATGCGTTGTTTGCGGTTTTCAAAGGCAGTCGTAAAGAAAGATATATTCCCACATTCAAAAATACAAACCTCTTGATTTTGAAGGTGTGCTCGATTTTTGCAATAAATTATGTTAGACTAAATTGACGAAGTTTGTGATGTATCTTGTAAGTTGACGAGAAAAAATAGGGAGTGCCTCCGTAGCCGGCGGCGGCGCCTGCCTTGCGTATAGTTGCCGGTGCGCTTCTATTTAGGAACGAAAAAAACTGATACAACGCATACGCATTTTAAACAGACCCCTTAGTTGCCCTCTCGCACCAGACGCACGCATTTTTTGCAAAAAAGATAATGTAAAAATCTAACCTCAAAAAAGTAACCTCTATACGGGAGCCGATCCTACCCGGGCTAAGCATACTAAATTACCAGTTCTATGCGATACCTCCCTACCTACCATCGCTGGGATGCGTTACAACTAACAAGGTACTTAAACTGCCCTATTATTAATTCGTTATGGAAACCGGCTCCGGCAACAATACACCCATAAAACTGTAGCCGGCGCGGCGCCGGCGCCGGTTACGGAGGCACTTCCAAATAAATATATAAATAAATGATAAAACGAACCTATTTTAAGGGCAAAATCAGTAGGCAAATCTGAATAAACATGAATTCACAAGAGAAATTTCTAAAATATTTTCGTTTTGTATAACTCAATTTTCACCAACTCGAATCGGAAATCGACTTGAACTGGAAATCGATTCGAATCGGAAATCGACTCGAATCAAAAATTGATTTATTTACGCGAAGAGATTACTTACGTATGTAGTCCTCCTTTACACACAAAAATTTTAAAGGAAAGCTTTTTTATCGGCACTGCAGTTCTCTGCATTGTGCATCGGTACCAAGACGCTCATTTATTTAAAGTTCAACAATTTGGGTTATCAGGGTATAACCCTGACAATGGGGTCGTTGCACTAAATAGAAAATCGATATGATTTTGATAGAAATAAGTACTTAACTAGGTGTTTATTGGCCCTCTGGGTTACATTATTTATTTACTCGCCAATAGCCCAAAACAATGGCGATTTTAGCACGAAGCGCGCCTTCGGAGAATTAAACAGAAACACGTGCTGCCCCGGTTACGTCATTAGCTTAGAAGCGCTTGTGATTGGTCATCTGAACTGATGTTTTGATACCAAGAAAGCTTAACGTTACGTAGAGTTTGAGTCGGTAAATTAGGGAGCAATAATGTTCAGAATTTGACATTTGGAAATTTACCTATTATGTTTATTTGTATTGGGTGTATAAATAGTTCTCTGTCGTTTATTTATGTGTTTTTATTACTATTTATTGTGTCAATTAGTATATTCGTGTACGGAAAATAGAGCGAGGATGATTGTTTATTTATTCAGTTTACGTTTGACGCGATTGACAAACAACGGTTGTCCTTTCTGGCTAATATCGACAATTCTCGGCACTGCCCCGGATACGTCATCATTTAAAAAGCTTAAAGGGCCAGCGTCTTAACTTTGATGCTGACTTAGATGCCTAAAACGTTCGCTGTGAGAAAAATCATATATTTTACGACAATCTTCGGGAAAATATGATTTTTAAAAATTATGCAACCACCCCACTGAGGGCAGGGAGCGAGTAATCTCATCGGGTAAGAAGGTTGCATAATCAAAATCGAACTTCACTTAAGTAAGTTCGTTTGATTTATTAATTCTGCAAGCCTTCTTACACTCGAGATTACTTACATACGTAGATGTTTAAAGAAGTTAAGACAAAAAGTAACGGCACGTTTATTGGAAGTGTTCTTACAGTTTAGGAATCAAAATAAAGGTATTATCATTTGTACAAAAGAAATGCAAGAGGAACCTTAATGCCTTTCTCACGCATATCGAAAATTGTATATGAATGTAAAATAGCTGTTGCGAAGGCTGTATCTGAAGGAATTAAAGGCCGGTTGTAGAATCTAGCAAACGTCAGCTAACGATCAGTCCACCCTGCCGTATTGCGAATAACGCCCAGAATAATTCAATTTCGCAAGGCACAAGGCAGCTGACGTAAAAGCGTGACGAGTATTATGAGCTGTGAAAATATTGGTGTCGATTCCGCTAGAGTGTAAACCACCCTTTATAACATCGGCTAATGGATTGAGCCGTGGCCTACGAGAGAATTCTCTCGTAGGCCACGATTGAGCACTGACTTTCTGGTGGGGTTTCTTGAAAGTTACGAAAAGGTTTTGTGCTTTCAATAATATCTGCTTTTTTAAAGTTTTGTATTAAAATTTCTTGTTTACGAATTTGATTTTGCCGCCTACATTCAGGATCTTTACGAACAACACACTTTTTTGTGGACAAGTATTTCGGCAAATTTGGAAAAATTGTTGGAAAAGTATTCTCATTCAACTTAGATTTGCAAGGAATCATTTCAAGTGTTCCATCTGGTAATAGGTGTTTATCAAATTTAATAATCACATTGGGATCAAAGTGTAACTCACATACTACAGAATGCTTTGATGGTAACCAGTCTTGTGGCCTTGTCTAGGAATTGCTCTGAGCCATTTGTGTCTTAATCCAATATCCCTAAGGAAACTGAAAGTAGTCTTTACACCCTTGCTTTTTACCGAAGAATCATAGTTAGATTTACAGCCCGGTACACAACAACTACACGTCTCGGCATTTTCATTCATTTATTGTACCGGCAAACTGGGGGCCCACTATTACAAGAGGTAAAACACTTATAAAACGATTGTCACGCACATAAAATAATCACTACATAATCCACACTTGATATAGGTACTTTGGACAACACAACTTTATAATGTTATAATACATTAAAAACTCTGACTTTTCATCATTTGAAGGCAAGTATACAGCGCCCACACACGTCTGTCAACGGCCATGTGCAAAATTTCCCGGTCTGCATGCAACGTTGCAAGATTTTTTAGTTCGCGGCCTGTTAATTTAAGTCGGCCGTGGCTCGTTATAATATTAGCCATAACTCGAGAGTGGAATACTTTACTGGCTAATCCATCTGTCACCGAATACCTACCTAGTTGATGTGAAAAATGTGCTGGCGCACTGTCATGTTGCAGCCACATATCCATTCTCGAATCGCTTGCAACAATTCTGGCAATACGTTATGCAAGAGTGCTATATAATTTATCTTGATTATATTAAAAGACCGTTAATAATACCAGCCCATACGTTGATGCTGAACTTGTGCTGGACTTGATCGATGCGGAGGGTTTTCTTTGCCCCAAACGTGACTATTTTAACGTCAATATAAACTGAAGCGATAGGTCAAAACTGGCGTTTCGACATTGACAGTACTGTGAACTAATAACTGATAACTTTTTTTGGGACTAACTAATTAGTACGAAACAAGCAGAGACGTACAAATACATTGTTACCCAACATTAAAATTTAGAATGAGTGAAATAAAGAGTTACAATGAAAAATCTTGATTATTTCATCTTACGTTAATAATTAACAGCCATGTCAACTGGTTGCGTGCGACTAACATAATGCGTAGATTATTTCAATCATACGCCAAGTTATATTATTCAGACTTTAGACTTCTCTTCATAATTTCGATCAAGAAACTTGCCCCTCAAATTTTATTATCTAATTCTGGAACCCACTGTATAACAGTAATAAAATTGCATACAACATATTTTCGGTAAAATTTAATTTTGAAGTCAAAATTACCATAAAGCGTAAAATTCTAATAACTATTTGTTTGACTGCATAAACTCTAGCATAAACTTCACCTGTCCTACCTATTTTTCTAAGATTTTTGTAACGTAGGTACTCGTAGATATGAAGGTGAGAGGTAGGTACCTGCATAACTTTAAATTAGGTGGATAAGGGAAGGGATTCTTTTCTTTTATACACCCAAGTACCTACGATAAGTTCTGTTATATAAACGTAGTTTGTACTTTGACCTATTTATCTTGTTTTCAATCGACCCAAATTATTTGTGTTATGTTAAATTGTTCAAGAATGTATCCCTATATGTATTTTAAGTTTATAGTTGAAGTTTGTTAGTTGCTATACCTATATAAAAGCTGTCATTATTGATAGTTGAATTTCATTATTTTTTCATTGCACTTTATGTAAAAAATAATGGCTTTAGTTACACAAAATATATTACGTGAAGCCAGTGCGATTTGTTTCGATGTGGATTCCACAGTAATTCAAGAGGAAGGCATCGATGAATTGGCAAAATTCTGTAATAAAGGGGAACAAATTGCGGAATTGTAAGTAGCTCAGATCAATCGTAATAGGTATTCGTATATTTTATGGTCTCAAAAATTCTTATTAGAACAAATCAAGCTATGGCAGGGACAATGACCTTCCAGGAAGCTCTTCGTCGACGTCTGGATATTATTCAACCAACTATAGGGCAAATTAAGGATTTTCTACGAACGAAACCTCCCACTCTTACTCCAGGAATTAAGTAAGTTAACTTAACACGAAAATCACTTCCGTAGGTACCTACTGTTTAAACTGAATTTTTCACAACTAACCTCTTAAATTGCAAATAATGTGTAAATACAAAGTAATAATTAACATGCTGTCTGATACAGACAAAATAAAGTTACGTCATCTAGAAGTGACATTGTAGTATTCGGTAATCCTTTAGTAGTACATGCGCTGTAACTGCATACACAGTGGCGTCCGGTCTTGAAATAAATAACCACATACCTACCTACTATACGGTTCTAATAGAAAATATGAAAATATACCTAGCCTATGGGATCAGCTCGGTCAGATCCGCGATATAGAATAGATTTGAGATTACATTTACAAATTTACAATTATTTCAAATATTCATTGCCAATTTTCTTGACTACCTGATCATGTTGTTGCAAATGACTTCTAAGTAGAAGGCATCCGTACCGCGAGCGTAATTTATGGCCGTACTTAATGTTAGGTGACATTTACCTATTGGGATTTATTGTGTTCATAAGCATGACGCTAATAATGGATCTTAGCACTGTTCTCGTAATCGAATGTTCCTGATTGTTATGAAAAGATCCCTTCGACTATAAAATTTTTGAAAAGCCTTTTATGAATTTACGACAATAATCTACCCTATAAATCTAAAAACGATTTTATCTCTGTTCATGTTTTTGGGACCGGAAAATTTTTTACGAGACAATTTTTCATGGTTTAGATTTAGATTGACACCTTCAGATGCGATCGCTGGACATGAATAATCCACGTCGGATTTGCCCAACTGAAAAAAATATTTTGTCCACGACTATCTTACAACATACTCTTTATACTTGTGTTTCTTCAATCATAATTAGATACATTAATCACTGCAGTGATTAATGAATATTATTCACTACACCAATAGGAACATCGCTTTGACTCTTTTTTACATTTATTTAGAAGGCCGCGATCGCGATGTGTCAGTTCAAATTGAAACGTCAAATCAGCATGGTTTGCTTTTAATTTGAAATGCATATTCTAAAAAAGAAGATATAATGAGTAGTGAGAGTGAAAACGAGGTTTCTTTAACAGCACCAGCAATAAAAGAAGCTGCAGAACTTGCCTCATTAGATTCATTGCCCAAAAAACCAAGAAAATTATACCTGAGAGCGTATGTATGAATCTTTCTTACACTGGAGAAGGGAACTGAAGGTAAATTCTTTCTGGGAATCTGTTTTGATAGTCGTGGACAAAGTATAGTATACAACTCGTTATAATGATACTATTATTACCTCGGATCATTACAAAACTCGCTCGTTTCACTCGCTCGTGTTGTAAACTTCATCCTCGGTAATAATAGCATTCATTATAAACTCGTAAATATACTATTACGTGCATTGCATCATTTTGTACATTCTGAACGAACTCTAACATACCGATATACTTATTTATAAATATTTGATAGCCATAAAAAGTATCAGTAAAAATCGGTAACTAATTCCTTTTATCGCCCAGGCCCAATCGATTAAATCGATTACCAGATATTGACTTCTAGTTATATTATTGGCTTTTAAAGAACTTTTGTTACCTAAAAATACTAGTGTACATCATATTTTTGATCTACGTATAATCCTAAAATGAGAACCTGGCAACTTGACCTGACTTGACCTGATTACCAGATATTGACTCCTAGTTAGTTCCTTATATTATTGGCTTTTAAAGAACTTTTGTTACCTAAAAATACTAAGTGTTCATCATATTTTGATCTACGTATAATCCTAAAATGAGAACCTGACAACTTGACCTGACTTGATCTGATCTAAGAAAGTGTTTAGCATAACTGATTACTTAAATACTTATTTTGACTGTATAGTCGCGTAACTTGAGCGTTCTACATGGTAGAAACATAGTACCTAGGTATTTAAAATACGCAAAGTTAATTTTTCAAACTATCATTTTTTGGCATCTCCTAAGTACTTTTGGTATTAATTATATTTTTTGAAGGGCGGTGGCAGTTTAATTTGGACAACATTTTATTTGTCCCCAATAAAAATGATTCACTTGTAATAATGTAAAGTTAAATACATCGACATTTTATTAGATACATTTTTCACAATGTAGAATCTGAAAAACAAGTAATTTTTGAAATATTGATATTATTACGTATCCAGGTTTAAATACAACTTTATTTACAGTGACTATATTTACAAGTTTGAACTGTTGTTGTGTAGTAAACAAGCGAGATTTGTGGCTCCGAAATTTAATTCAAAAATTGTATCGTTTCGAGCTTTAATTTCGCAAGCTTTGGTGAGATTTCAGATCGAGTAATTAGGAACACATACAAAATACGAAAAACGGAAGAAAGATTGTTAGAAAGCCAGAAAAGACGGAAGAAACAGATCAGGGCGTCGTCACTTAAGGTCAAATTCGCATGTGAGTACCGATAGTGTTTATAGAGACCGTGACCTTCGAGGAGTTGATCCGGGAAGCGGCTCTCTTGTGCGAGCAAAGCTAGGCAACCCAATATTCACCTAAGTGTAAAACGGGAAAAATCTGTAGCAGGCGGTGTAGGCAACCCACTCCACGACTTTGTGTCGCGCGGTATCTCCTGGACGGCGACATATCGGGGCGAACTGCTAAAAAAAATGTTTGACGAGGGGAAAATGCGTACAGCAACGGACACTGATGAATCTTCAACGGAGGATCAGAAAAGAAAAGCGGAAGATCAAGGAGAAGGATTTAGCAGATGCAAGAAAACTATGAGAACACCTGACAAATTAAAGAGAAAGGAAAGTGGGAACGAAAACAAGGAACTGAAACATTTAATGGAAACAATGATGTCAGAAATAATGGGAATCCGACAAGATCAGAAAGAAAGTCAAGAACAAATACTAGAGATAAAGCAAGAAGTCAAAGAACTAAGGAGAGAGCAACAAGAGTACTGCATTCAGGTGCAAAAACTAGTGAAAGAAAATGCAGAATTAAAGAATGAGATGGCTGTTATGAACAAGAAATTGGAAAAGGTTGAATTAATGGAACGCAAATTCGAACGCATGGACAGAGAAAAGAGAATTAAAAACCTAGTAATAACAGGACTCCCTATTAAGAACATGCAGGGGATAGAGCTAAAAAATGCCATGGAAGAATTTTTTAACAGACAATTAAACATTGATGCTAGACTAGAAGAAGCTTATAAAATAGGAGAAGAACGATGTGTTGTGAAACTGCAGAATATGCAGGATAGAACAGAAGTGCTGAAAACCAAGAGTAAGCTGAGAGATGTAAAAAGCAGCCATAGGGTATATATAGATAGTGACTTAACAGTAAAAGAAAGGGAAATACAGAGAATGATCAGAAAGAGGGCCGAAGAAGAAAGAAAGTCAGGCAAAATAGTGAAAGTTGGATATAAAAAGTTAACATTGAATGGGAAGGTCTGGAAATGGAATGAAACCGACGAAAATTGGATAGATGCTGAAAACGGACCTACAGCTATGGCAGATGGAACAAAAAACTGATGGATCTTCCAAGATTGATTGGTATGACGGACATGGCAAAGAAAAAGGACGGGAAAACGGGAAATAATGGAAATAAAATGGAAAAGGGTAAAAGGGGTGAAATGCAGGAGAATATTTTAATGGGGACTTGGAACGTACGAGGGTTAAATGAAGATGGAGCATTGAAGCAGCTAAATAATGAGTGTTTAAAGTTCAAATTTGATATCGTAGCAGTTCAGGAAACGAAAAAACTTGGGAATGATGTAATAGAATTGAAAGATTATGTATTCTTTAATAGTGGGGGAAAGAACCGGTTGCCGGGAACGGGATTTATAATTAAAAAAAGGCTAAAGCATAGAGTAGTTGAGTTCAGACCGATAACCGATAGGATGTGTTTTCTGCGCCTGAGAGGAAAGTATCAAAAGATAAGTTTGCTGAATATTCACGCACCAACTGAAGAGAAAAGTATGGAAGAAAAAGAAGAATTCTATAGCACAGTGGAGAAAGAATACAACAGTATCCCTAAATATGATATGAAAATAGTTCTTGGCGATATGAATTCAAAGGTGGGAAGGGAGAAGATATATGTGCCTACAATAGGAAAACACAGCAAACACGCAGTGAGTACAGAAAATGGTAAAATGTTGATAGACTTCGCAAAGGGAAATGGGTTAGTAATTGTGAGCACATATTTTGAGAGGAAGAATATTCACAAGGGTACGTGGAGATCTCCAGATGGCCGGTATACCAATCAGATAGACCATGTGCTCATAGAAAGGGAGGAAGCAAGAAGCATTAAGAATGTTAGAAGCTATAGAGGCCCAAATATGAACTCTGATCATTTTATGATAGGGATAAAAGTTCACCTGAATATACCTGTGCAAAAGAATAAAAGAATAATGCAGAAAAGAGATAGACAGACGATACGACTGGAAAAAGAGGAAGAAAGATTAGAGTATCGACATATATTAATCGAGAAAATTAGTAATATGGAAGAAACGAATAATATAGACAAGTTATGGGAATTACTCAAGAAGGAAATGAAGGAGTGTGCGAAAAAATTTAGTGAAAAACCAAAAAATGGAAAAAAGACATGGTTTGACGATGAATGTAAAGAAGAAGTAGAAAAAAGAAATAAGACACGGTTACAAATGATTATAGACGAAACTGAAGAAGCAAAAGCAAAGTATGTAGAACATAAAAAGTACTGTAAGACCTTTTTAAGGAGAAAGAAGAGAAAATACAATGAAGAAATATTAAATGCAGTTGAAGAAAACTTTAAGAATAACGAGGTTAGAGCATTGTATAGTGGAGTAAGGAAAGAAAGACAGGGATATCGTCCAAACCCAATATATTACAAGAATAAGAAGGGTGAGCTGATTGCGGACGACGAGGAAGTATTGGAGAGGTGGAGGGAATATTTCGATGAGCTACTTAATGAGGATGGCGTGGAAGTGGAAACTTATGAAATGGAGAAGGAAGAGCAGCTAGATATGTATGAAGAAGAACCGCCTAATGTCCGAGAAGTGGAGGAAATCATCAGGAATTTGAAACGAAACAAAAGCCCTGGAAGTGATGAAATTACAGCAGAAATGTTCAAATATGGAGGTAAGGAACTGGCACAAAAGATACACAGATTGATGGAGCAGATATGGATAAAGGAGAGCATGCCGCAAGAATGGGTTGAGGCAATATTATGCCCAATTTACAAGAAAGGTAATAAAATGGAATGTGAAAACTATAGGGGTATAGCTCTTCTCAACGTAGCCTATAAAATATTATCAACAACTATAAAAAAGAAATTAGTGACCAAGATGGATGAGATAGTGGGTGAATACCAATGCGGTTTTAGAGCTGGCAGGGGAGTTGTTGACCAAATATATATATTAAAAGAAATTCAAGCAGAAAGTTACGAACACCAAATAGAGACCAACATACTATTTATAGATTTTAAGCAAGCCTACGATAAGATTATAAGAACTGAATTGTATAAAGCACTTTTAGAACTAGGAGTCAACAAGAAGCTAGTAAATATGATAAGAATGACATTGAATCAAACGGAAGATCGAGTGAGAGTGAAAGGAAAAGTATCAGACAAGTTTGAGGTTAGAGTGGGACTGAGACAGGGGGATCCGCTTTCATCGATTCTGTTTAATTATGCACTAGAAAAAACCCTAAGAGATGCAAATATTAATAGAACAGGATCACTATACTACAATAGGCACCAGTGCCTGGCGTATGCGGACGATATTGCCATACTAACAAGAAGTAAGTACGAGCTGCAAGAGGTATTCAAGAGATTGGAAAAATCAGCGAGGAGATTAGGACTTGAAGTGAATGAAGAGAAAACTAGGTTTATGAATTGGTCAGATGGCATTTTCAAAGAGGGAAAACACATAACAATAATGAGCAACCAGGGAAGAAAGTACAATTTTGAAGAGGTGGATAGATTCAAGTACTTGGGCGTAATTATAACAAGGACACCGGGAAGTGGTGAGGAAATACAAACAAGAATTATGGCAGGAAACAAGAGCCTCAATGCACTCAGCCGTCTCTTTAAGAACAAAGCTACATCAAGGAATCTAAAGATACGTGTGTACAAGACAGTGATTCGACCAATCGTGGTGTTTGCTAGTGAGGTTTGGACCCTGAGACAGACAGAAATAATGAAATTGGAAGTGTGGGAGCGAAAAGTCCTTCGAAGAATCTTTGGTGGCAAGAAAAACAACGACCTGTGGGAGAGAAGAACGAACCAGAATCTTAGGGAACTGTATAACGAGACGAGTATAACGGGAATAATAAAATCACAGAGAGTAAGATGGTTAGGGCACATAATGAGGATGCCAGAGGAGAGACTTCCGAAGAGGCTGCTGACGTGGGGCATTGGAGGAAGGAAAAGAAGGGGGAGACCGAGAGAGAGATGGAAGAGTGAAGTGGAAGAAGATTTAAGAAAGATGAGAATTACTGACTGGAAAAAGAAAACATTGAATAAGAAAAAATGGAAGGAAATAGTCAATAAAGCCTTGGGCCTTCTAGGCTCGTAGAGCTAATGTATATATATATATATATATATTTACAAGTACTATTTACATACGTTTACAATAAATTATTATTAGTGATTAGGAACTTTAATTATTAACAACGATTTAACACCAACGAACAAACACAATCTATCAGTCCAACTCTCTTTGCAACTCAACCCGCACTAGATCAATTCAATTCCACGCCGCCCTCGTATTATACCGTATATATACCAATATACCGTATATACCAATTAGCTCGGGCGCCATATCGTGTCTTCATGCAGTCACTCCCTAGGCGTATGCGGTTCTGAACGACTTCATGTATAGCTTCGAGTCGTTCTGCTAAATTCTGGGAATACTCATCTACAGGCACCGACCTATCTTCAGGATGCCCAAACATAGCATCCATAGGCAGCCTCAATTCCCTTTCAAACTGGCAGGTGTTTTCGTCCAGTTGACTCGTGCACCGCTGATCGATACGCCATCAGGAACAATGGAATTTGCCGATCCCAGACTGTCTGGTGAATCCTCATATGGTTCTCTATGGTTCTGCTGAAAAGGAACGTTCAATCATACAATCTGACTGAGGGTGCAAGGGAAAGGGAGCAGTTCTTACGTACTCCCATTAACTTGCACACATTCTGGAACAACATAGACTCAAAACGTCGCGCCTGGTCTATGTGAAGCTTCATGTACACCGAATCGACTGAAAAAGTTGTTAACCAAAACTTCAGCCACAGTGGTAACTTCTTGATTCGTAACGCACAGGCCTCGGACCATTTACTAAAATAATCTATGGCAATCAGGATGTACTTGTTACCATCTCCTGATGTGGGGAATGGACCTGCGACATCAATCGCGACCTTCTCGAACGGTCTGCCTTCCTCAGTTAAGCGATACAAAGGCTTCGCTATTTCTGTAAACCCTTTCAAAAACCGACGGTAATAAATAAATCGTAGGAAACTACGAAATTGATGTTTATTCCTAGGCACTGGCCAATTCCTTACTGCGTCGGTCTTAGCCGGACCAATTGCAAACTTCACGATTGTTATAAGTATACGTTATGAAGTGTGCCATGAAAAACAATTATTATTATTAAATGACACATTTTAAAGTTCGTTGAATAATTAATTTAATAATCATTAATGTTCTGTTATCTTGTGTTTGTTTATTTACGCTACATGCTGGATTGCTTTAAATAAATTCCAAGTTGCTTTTTAATTCTAATGCGTCATCTTTAAAACTTTTGAAGATAAGTAGGTCATGTGTGGGTGTTTTGGAAAGCTCATTACTTGGGCTGTCTAAAAATCCGAAAATATATAGGGTGTTCCATCACAAAAACACACTTTTATGTACACATTTTTGGGATACCCGTATAATATTTTCTTACATCAGTTTATAGTTCTTTAAAGTACGTGCAACTTTCGTATGAACCTTTTTTTTGATATTTCAAGAACTAACGAAGATATCTTTTACTTCTTATCCGTTGACTCAGGCTGCATGTCACGAGAGATAATTCTTGCATATTCTGGCAAATTCGCAAAACAGTTGAAGTCAGTGTAAACAAGCCATGAATAATAGGTATGTAACTATACTTGGGCCGCCGAACAGACGGAGTGATCAGCCTGCAAGAACGTGTTCTAACGGGGCTAATAGTAATTTATGACGACTGAATTGGAGTGATGCGACTTCGTTGGGTCCAAAGAAAGCGCATCACTGCGGTTTGGTTGTGCTAAATTGATAGTGGTTTCGCCTAGAGCTCATGTTTGCAGGTTGATCGCTCCGTCTGTTGGGCGGCCCAAGTATAATTTACGCATAGACTCCAGAATAGTTCTCAAATCAATTACCTAGTTAGTGTCACAACAACAGTCATAAATTATTCGGGCGGTACAGATGTCCTTTAACTACGGCACTTTTAGCCATCAAAGGAGGCTTACTTACTTACTTCATTCATAACAATATGCTAACGAAGTCGCCTTAAAAAGTACGAAGAATTCAAAAGGCGAATGAAAAGTATAGTATACTATTTCATTTAAAATAATAAAGTTGGGATCAAATTCGGGTAGGTGCCAACGTTTTATTCAAAATGAAATTACCACTGACATTTAAAAAAAATTAGCTAATCCACCCCCCATTTTTCGTGCCATTTTAGTTCAGCAATGATAATTTGTTAACCTCTTTGTTAAATAAGAACATGCATTTTAAAAAATTCTAACAAGTGATGTTTGTTTTAGGAAATTAGTACAGCTGCTCCATTCCAAAAAAATCCCAGTTTATTTAGTATCGGGAGGCTTTCGCTTTTGCGTAAATCCTATTGCAAATCAATTAAACATTTCCCTAGAAAACGTATATGCAAACAGACTGAAATTTTATTTCACAGGTAGGTTTACAGAAATATTTATCTTTACAATATGAATGTAACTGTAATGGAAAAAATGTTAAGGTGAATTCGCTGGATTCGATGAAAATGAACCAACGTCGAGAAGCGGAGGCAAGGCGAAAGTAATCAGTTTGTTAAAAGAGAAGTTTGGATACAAGACAGTGGTTATCATTGGTGACGGGGTTACTGATATGGAAGCAGCGCCCCCAGCCGATGCTTTTATTGGTAAGACACTTGTGTATATCCGACATTAATTGGCTCTTTTATACTTCAACATTTTTAAAAATATTTATGTCATAAATAATCTCAACAATCTCAATTTCTCTATAATACCTAATACAATTTTGTCAAAACACAAAAATTCTTCGGCATGGTGGATTATAACAGCATTTTTTATTTTTCATTTGATGGACACGTTCTCAGGGTCATTTTGAAACACTACAAAAGTAAATCCTTTGAATAATCAAGAATTGATTTGTTTACTCTGGACATTTAGACGTCATCCAGAGAATACGTTACCTTTTTACGTGCACAGCGGCGAGAGAAGAAAGAATACGCCATAAGACAGAGGATAAGCGAGATGAAAGGAATCCCGAATGATATTTGCGCACGGACTTTTCATGGCGTGAAGGATCTACGTCGTTCATTTCGCGCACGACACATGGGCTCTCCCACTTAAGGTGTAAATTAACATTGACACAAATCGAATTCCAAATTGCTAGGCATACACTTTCATACATAACCATTTACATTCAAAAGTCAACTTCAAATGTTTCCAATTCGACCTTGAAGTCGTGCAAACGGAAAGCTCCTGCTTGGAAAGTTCAAGCAAGTACACCAATTCGCACTGAAATTGTCATGTGCTTTTCATATTTCACGCAATGCGCATAATCCAAATAAAAACGTCAAAATTTTCTTGAATTCTTGGTAGTTGCTCCAAGACTTGGGAAGACTTGCACGAAGTTCAAGGCCTGTCAGTGACACTTGTCCGAACGTAGGCACTTAGTTCCCAATCTACTGACCAGCAGCCTGTATAACAGCATGGCTAGTGTGCCGGCTTGATGATCGCATGGTACCTAGATCAAATCCTGCCCGTCGCATTATTTTTTGTACTCATTCCCATTTAAAAGTTTTTCAATTTTGCATGTTTCGAATGTGCATGGAAAACCGTAGACCTCTGGTTTCATCCTTTTGGAACTTATCAGTACCGTTTTTTGCCCTACACACTCGAACAATGCAATATTATACTTGCTGTGTATATGCCTACACGCTTGGTGCAGGTATTAGCAAGAGCTAATTATTTTCCGAATAATGCTGCAGACATGAGTGAGACTAGACGAACAACTACTCCTCTGGCAAGTGCAAATACCCCGCCAGGCATTGAATTATAGAACTGCATCCAGATTTTTGTGTACTACGCGATATCCCCAGATCTTATACGGGATGCTACTCCAAACATATCGTTGGGCTTGGAGCATGGAACTTGGAGAATAAGCACGAAGTACGTAGAGATTCAAAGATGCTCCAAGCGCAACGATATGTTTGGAGTAACATCCCGTATGAGATCGGTGGGGTATTTGACCGACGAGTAGTTGTTTGAATGGTCCAGTGCTACTCAATTCCGTTTTACTATTTTTTGTACAAAAATATGTCCGATTTTTTTGCCAAGCGGAGCGGAACATTATCAGTGGCAGTTACTGGCATTTTAAATTATATTATTTTCTTGAAAGACATGTTTTAATTTAGTAGAAACACGGCTGATAGCAGTATATTTAGTAAGATGCGCTGCAGTCGAGTATACCTAAGCTATCTATTAAAAGAGCTTGTCTTGTGCTGTCGGGGAATCGCCTCTATCAGGAAGTGTATTTAGAATTTTTGCTATTTCATTAATTTCAAAATTATCCTCCGTAAAATGAATTGAACAACTTAGGATTAGGATTCCATTTTCCATTCCGCGACACACGGCGTCATTGCGTGTTTTGTTGAGCGACATTTACACAATTTGTAATGAAATAACAAAGTAGTCTGCAGAAAAATCTCACCTCGCGGGATATTAGGATAAATCAAAATTTTTCCGTAAATGTCAAAAACTGCCGCCTACTTGATTGTTGTAAAATCAAATATTTTTAGCGATAACACTGCAGTTTTCTACGTTTGGTCCAACTTCAAGGAATACTGAATTTGCATTTACATAATTAGAATGATTCTGAATAATGTACGAGCAGATAACACAAACATGAAGTACAGACCAGCTGCAGTAGAATAATAAGCCAATCAATGGTAATTTACGCCAATCGTTGGCAACCTGGGTTCTGAGTGACGTACCTACTTAAGTAGTAATCGCCCCGCATATCCACGTAATATTGTTTGTCCACGACTCGTTATAATGATACTATTATTACCTCGGATGATTACAAAACTCACTCGCTTCGCTCGCTCGTGTTGTAAACTTCATCCTCGGTAATAATAGCATTCATTATAAACTCGTGTATAATATACTATTATTCACAATCGGTTAGTAATAAGACAATTGCCAACTTTTAAAAAGTTTGCTAGTAGGTTACTCCTAACTTCTACTTCCCGACCGGGTTGGAAAATTTTTCACCCGAGTGGAAAATTCAACGCCTATTTGATTTTATACCTAAGTATGTATTCCTATGTAATAAACATGGAACAAAATTTCCTACCGTTTTTTCTGCGGTCTCGGGGAGTTCTGCTTGAGTGTATATTTTACCACCAGAAATACTCTTTCATATTCAGTTATTTTAATGTCAAAAACGATGCTTGTCAGTTTTAATAACAAAAATATTAAAAATCAATTTCACAGCCTACCAAGAATTATCGAAAATGCAGTATTTGAGAAATAAAACGAATTATTTATTACTTTATTGTTCATTAAAACTAATGATTGTGAATAAAATAGTATACCTACATACCTCGCTGGAAAATTTCATTACAGCCGAGGGCTAGATAGATGACCAAAGCGCGAAGCGCCGCGATCAGCTATAATAGCTGAAGTAAGTAATGAAAAAAATTGTAAATATTTGTAAACACTTCGTGCAAATATAGTCACTATAAATAAAGTGTGTGTTTAAATCCAAACACGTAACAATATGTTCCCTACAAACTGCAGTATGAGACAACCATTTCTGTACAACGGCAATAAGAACGACCAGTGTTTTAAATAATGAGAAACGAACTTTGGCACACTTCCTTGAGCTCTTACGTTATTTAGCACAGCACTGAACTGACTCTTTTGTGCATTGATGGCGATATCCCTTCCTCTTCTCCTCCAATGTTAAAAAAATGTACTTATTCATTTCTCAAGTGAATTTATGTCCTGTTTGTTTTTCAGGATATGGTGGTAATGTGATAAGGGAAAGAGTTAAAAATGAAGCCCGGTGGTTTGTTACGGACTTCAATGAAATAATAGCCGCTCTAAATACATAGGTAATAAATACGTCTTATAGGTATGTTGTTAATTATACTAATATATTCGTATTGTTACAAATACAGAGTTTATTTTTATAATAATGTAATTGTTCTAAGCCACACTCCTGTAAATGCTGCGTGTTAGTTAGTACTAATGAAAATGAAAAAATATCTGAACCATAATTTTGTTACAGTCTAATTATTACAATAAAAACATCTCGACCAACTATGACATTTTAAAGAGTAGGTAGGCACCTACCGTACTTTACAAAAAAACAAAACTAAGAATGTCTCTTTGTTCACCACTTGCCTTCCCCGTATGTTCCCAATATCCGCGTCCCAATACTAGTGTAAACACCCATCATTCATCCAGACCAAATGTAAACTGCAGCGCTATTAAATCATAGGCCGCCACGTTGAACGGTTGAACCTAAGGTAATTGTTTCTAACATTCGGCCTTTCCTGACAGAAATGAGTGTCCTCACTCAGGGGACCGTGATAAATGGAAGAACATTCCAGTGGACCACGGACCACTGAAACATATAGAACGTCTAAGGCAATTTGCGGACACAAAATCGGTGAAAGAACAAAATATATGGGAAAGAAAATATGTATGTAGTTATACACAAAATTAAAAATTTTAAGTAACCCCCGACACAATGCCTGAACAGATCTTCATCTATATATATAAAACAAAAATTGTTTCTACCTATGTCCGTTATAGACTCCAAAACGGCTGGACCGATGTTGATGAAATTTTCAGGAAATCTTCAGATTAGCCAAGCGGGTAATCCTGTGAAGTTTGATAGCGATCGGATCAACATAATTTTTTATACGTTTACGTGAAGCCGAGGCGGGTCGCTATAATTTATAAGGTGACAATTGACAGCAAACGTCAAACGGCATATGTCATTCGCAGTTTATCAAGTGTCAAACGATTTTACCACAATTATTTCTTCTGAGGCAGCAACTCGCCGGGTACCAGCTAGTAAATTATAGCTAAGAACCATCTCGATCACGTCAGCTTTCAAACAAAAGAAACGCATCAAAATCGGTCCATTAGTTTAGAAGCTACGATGCCACAGACAGACACACAAACACACAGACACGTCAAACTTAACACCCCTCTTTTTTGTCGGGGGTTAAAAACAAAAAGCAAACAGCATCCGCTATATGAGCTAGGGTTGCCAGACGTCCCGATTTTATCGGGACTGTCCCGATTTCGAGGGCTTTGTCCCGCATCCCGATGGACTGTTCGTCGGGACGCTAACTGTCCCGATTTTTTTATTATGCGTAGATATTGGAAATTGCCCCTCTATATTTGGAAAATTAAGTTGTGCTCGCAACGTAGCAATATGCCGTGATTGCGTGACCGTGAGTCACAATCAAAGACTTCTAGAATGGACCTGGCGTCCTTATGCAACAGCTGATTTTGTTTTGAAGTCTACACGTTTGTGGGCCAGCGGGTCGCGGGTAGCGTTGTTTGTTATTAAATTCAAGCAGCGGACCAGGCGAATGTTCCGCGATATTCTGTTTCCGAGACGGCACCTGTTTACTACACAACTGGTCAGCTGTTTTGTTTTGCCTTTTCCACACACAAACGCTTAGACTGTGCGTATTCACCCTGCTTCGGTCGAAAATGTAAATAGCTAAGTCCCCTCTACAAGTCTTTGGTCACAATCATGGTCGAACGGCGAATGCCGAACGCCTGAACGCGCAATGTAGCCAACCCTACCGAAATTTCGGTAGATCTGCCGATTTTATATGTTATCTACCAAAATGATACATAATTCTACCTAAATTTCATTTTTCAATTATACAATTAAGAAATAACCGGAAATTGCGCGCAGATCATAATTCGTAATGCCTTTGCGTTTTTCCTTTCTTCTTTGGGAACTCCTATGGCATCATTTTAGTGCAGCGGTACATTATAGTTATGCAAAAAAACCTAGAACCAACACAAAACGAAGCCGCCCGCCATGCGCCGCGATTCGGCGGCACCTTTGTGGCAATGGCTTTATCAGGCACACCACCGCAGCCGCCTGTTTCAAAGAGCCACCGCGTCGCCGGTGTTTTGGCTTGTGCCGTTCGCGAATCTTCTAAAAACTACATTGTTTACTTTCCGGAAAATTATTTGAGAGTATTTTGTTGTTTTGTCGAAAAATATTATTTTAAATGAAGCATTTCCGGACATATCTTCGAGGAACATTTTTTACTTCATTTGTGGCTCTGAACCATAATTTTAACTTTTCGCCCCTGGTATAAATCACCCTGTATTATAATTCTCTCAAAAAGCTAGAGTCCCGATTTTTTAACCAAAGTCCCGATTTTTAAACAGTTTTTCAGTTGGTATACCCGATTTTTGCATTATCTGATCTGGCAACCCTAATTCTGAGCACCAATACTAGACCATGTCACCAGGTATCCCTCAGAAATCGAAAAGCTAATATAAAAACCTAAAACTTGGACAAGCATAAAATAAAATTAATAATATGGAATATATAATAAAGAAAGGTGTAAAAAGTGCAAAGAAATGTGTAACACTTAAACCAGGTTAGCCTAACCCGCCACGTGGCAACTAGGACAGGTGAGCGGTTAGCAGCAGAATCAACCCGCATTGTGACTTGATACTATTTTTACCAACAGCGAGTCACAATGAAGGCAGGCTACCCCGCACAACAGCCTCAACCAGGAGAAGAGTACTTACAACTCCACCCTGCAACGCTGCGACCCATCACTCGTAATGTATTCAGGGTCTTATTGGCTAGCGATTAGTTCGTAGGTTTTATCTAGTGCAAAATGCCCGGAATCGTCGTGAGACATACGTAAGATCTGAAATTTTTCTGATTTGAGAAAGACCCACCAAAGTCCATGATTAGTTTGTTATTTTGTATGCTTTGCCGCCTTGTAAGTCATAATTTTGCAAAATATGTCCAGGAAAAATGTCCAGATTCTAAAATGCATTTAGAGTCTTGAATCTTTTTGTCATAGGTCATACTATTGGGCGGCTAATAACCAATCGTCATCTGCTAACACAGCTAGGCAAACACTAAAGTTAGAAATTAGCAGGTTGCGACTTAAGCGTCGACGTGCTGCATAAATTAGCCTTTTCTATGGACTATTAATTTCATAGTTACAGTCGTTGAGGGCCAACACCCATCTACCCATGCGGTCATTTACTTCGGCTTGTGTGAATGTGCTTTTGACTGCGACGCAATCTGCAATAAAGGGGAATTCCCTACGTAATAAGTATTTGCGAAATCGTTTTACAACAGCAAATATTGCCAATGAAACTTTTGTTCGTCATTCGTTATTTGTCTACTGAAACAAGCAACTACCTTCTCCTTTTTGTCATGAACCTGCACTAGAATACCAGCTACACCCCAGCGATTTGAGTCTGTATACAATTTCGTTTCCAGGTTTGGACTGAATAGGGCTAAAATTGGATCAGTTGTCAAACTGTCTTTTAGACGTTTAAAGGCATGTTCTTGTTCAGTTTCCCATCTCCAAGACTCCAAGCAATATTCTTTGGTAATAAAGAAGAAAGTCAAGTCGTTAGCTTATTAACCATTGAATTGTTGCATCTAAGTTGATGCTCTTAAGAGGAGGTTATACCGCTCGATTTTAGGCGAAAAACAGCCTTTCTAATCTAAAAGAGTACTACGCCATTCTTGAAGTTAGAAATGTGAAAATTTTCTAGTGCATAGTTAAAAGGTTGGAATTGAATCCTACATGCGACTTTTTTCAATTTTCTCACTGTGAAATCAAGAAAAAAATATTTAAAATGCACAAAATTAACGCAATTTCAGTCATATTTACGTTCCACTGCATGTTACTGCTGCAAATTTATGAGAAAAAACTCGATGTAGGCAACATGCTCGAAGTTTTGCGATGCCAGCAAGCTTTTTAAAATTAAAATCGGTTAAGAATTGGTAACACAAAATTGTATTTTGTAAACCCTTGCAAAGAGCCGGCAACGCAAGAAATACACGGGCCTCTTACGGACAAACTCGACAAATCGCTCGCGGTATAACCACCTCTTAACGTCAAGACGGAGAAGAGCTGAGTTCTTTATTGCTATACGGAAAAATAAAATGATTCAATTAATTTAACTACATAATATGTACATATTATGTACATTTGACGGGTAAAATCTTCTAATATATAAAAATCTCGTGTCACGGTGTTTGTGGTCGCACTCCTCCGAAACGGCTCGACCTATTTTTATGAAATTTTTTTTGTACATTTGGTAGGTATGAGAATAGGTCGTAAAGTATTTTTCACCCTCCTACCCCCACCCCCCATTTTTTAATCGCGATTTTAGTATTTTTGTATGAACAATATCCAAATAATTGAATTTTTTTTTGTACATTTGGTAGATATGAGAATAGGTCGTAAAGTATTTTTCACCCTCCTACCCCCACCCCCATTTTCTAATTGCGATTTTAGTATTTTTGTATGAACAATATCCAAATAATTGATTTTTTTTTTAGGTACATTTGGTAGGTATGAGAATAGGTCGTAAAATATTTTTCACCCTCCTACTAGGGCTGTGCTTAAGAACCGGGTACCCGGGTACCCGGTTCTGACATCGACGGGTACCCGTTTCAAAAATCGGTCCCTACCCGGATTTAATACCCGTAAAAGTCTACCCGGGTACCCGGCCTGGTACCCGGATATTCGGGTACCCGGTTCCGCCCGGGTACCCGGTCCCGCCCGGTTACCCGGTCCCGCCCGGGGACCGGGCCTCAGGCTCTAACACGCGTCTGGCCATAAACGCTAGTTGTGCCCGAGATGCCTACAAAATTTTATGCACAACTGGTCATCTTACTTCTTGCAAATAGGTACTACATAAGAATTATTTTTGATGCATTTTGGCGTTGCATAAAAATAAAGTCACACTGACAGATAGCTACTTGATTTTATTTCCAACTTAAGAATTCATTCAAATAACCATAGAGACGCCGTAAACAACGACAGCCATATTGTAAATTTATGTAATCGTTTACCTACGCTAACCTAAGTACTGTTACATACAAAATAACTTTTGGATTGTTTTAATTATGTATTTCACAATGGAAAGTGATGAAGATTTCAGTTCTTGCACTCCACCGAAAGTTGTGGAAGCGGCTAAGGCAGCAACAATGAACTTGTTGCCTGAGTAAAAACTAGATCAGTACTTAAAGTACAAAAAAGCCCGCAATATAGCTGTCAATAATAAAATGACACTTTAAGCCCTAAAATAAAGCATTTAAAGTGGCCTGCTGCGCCCGGTTGTGCATAAAATTATTCACATTATTAAAAGGCTGTAACATTGGAACGAAAGGTACCTACCTAGAAAATTAGTTACTTATTTACTTATTTACTTTTAAAACTTTGTTCATTTTAATTTGCAACAATAACTGCGTTTATTTGCGCTGCGGGCATTGATAACAGCTATTACGCAATCATCGTGTCTAAAATCAACCCTCGAATAAATATTTGTGGCGGTCCTGAAAAGGACCGATTGGGATGGTTTGCACCAGACAGTAGCCCAGCCTATTGCAATATTCCCAACGCACATTCGCCAGCTGTCGGTAAATACTCCCAAGTAAAAATTCCCTCCGTAAATTCTCCATTATTTGCAAATAATTATTCCTTTAAGAATCGAACACAAAGCACAAACACAATTAATAAATTTTCTAGTTATCGTTCCAATGCTACAGCCTTTTAATAATGTGAATAATTTTCTAATAAGTCCATTTCCAGTTTAATTAAAAATTATAAAACGTTTAATTAGGTATCTTTACTGAAATCAATCGCCGCTCATTCTAAATAACAATACAAGTAAAAACACGTAAACGCGGCGCAGGTGGATTTGAACCTCCGTACGCTGGACGCAATGTCGGGGGTGCCGCGATTAAACTCACTTAACCATTGCGGCATGGCCATAGCTCTCTTTACAGTAGTATTTAAACTAAGTTGATTCCAACGCGATATATTTTCAGAAATATTGATATTTTTTGTTAAACTTTGAAAATTATTGCACAAAAACGTTCTCTGGTCCACATTGTATGTGTCCTGATACTCGGAATATCCTTAAAACACGTTGGGGACATAGAAATCGCAATTTTCAGATTTCCCATGTTAAACAGGATGCTTCAGAATTCCCGGGACACACGGTATAAATGCTCCAAGCGTGCTGTGGAAAACTCAAGTTGGTTGCTGTAAGCGAAATAATTTAAGTCTGTACATTGCTCAATGTCTCAGTTCATAAAACACTTTTGGTGTTAGAATCTATAAAGCTTATGTGGGGAAGGGGCATTAAACTAAAGAATTTTTCAGTTTTTCTAGGACGATTTTTTACGCGTTTCAACTTTTCACATTCGACGCGTTAGTAAAGAAAATTGTCAGGAAGATTGCACCAGTGTAATTATTTATTTACGAAATAACCCTTATTTATATTATTTAGATGTAAGTAGTGCTTATTATTTAAACCAGGCGCAAAATCCGAAAGAGCGAATTTTCGGTCGCGCGGTAACACCAACCATAGCATCTTGCCTAAACCTACCATGTTGAAATCCTAAAATAAGGGTGATTTAATATGTGCTATAAAATCATGCATAAGTTCCAACTTACAGAATATGAAGACTAGATATAGAATTCGCTTTTTATGGGAAAATTTTCTTACTTATAGCCGGGTCTACTCGGTAAATCTGGATACCCTTTAAACCGTGTATTCGGAACCGGGTATTCACTATTTTGTGGTCCCGCTACCCAGAGGGATCCGGGTATTCGCGATTTCGGTTACCCGTATATCGGGTACCCGCTACTCGGGAGATTCTTGTACCCGTGCCTGAGTATTTGCGAATTCGATTACCCGGACCCGGGAATTGACGATTACGGGTTCCCGGGTAGGTACCCGGATTCGGGTTCCCGGGTAGGTACCCGGGTTCGGTTACCCGGGTACCCGATTTAATACCCGCTACCCGGGGCATCCGGGTACCCGGATTTTATAGAACCGGGTACCCGGTTCCAAAAATTCCGGGTAGGCACAGCCCTACCTCCTACCCCCACCCCCCATTTTTTAATCGCGATTTTAGTATTTTTGTATGAACAATATCCAAATAATTGAATTTTTTTGTACATTTGGTAGGTATGAGAATAGGTCGTAAAGTATTTTTCACCCTCCTACCCCCACCCCCATTTTCTAATTGCGATTTTAGTATTTTTGTATGAACAATATCCAAATAATTGAAATTTTTGTTGTACATTTGGTAGGTATGAGAATAGGTCGTAAAATTTTTTCACCCTTCTACCCCCAACCCCCCATTTTTTAATCGCGATTTTAGTATGTTTGTATGAACAATCTATATATGTATATAAAAAAACGGCTGGACCGATTTTGATGAAATTTTTTGTGTGTGTTGGAGTGGGTCCCTGGATGGTTTACATTCACAATTGGACCCGGTAGGTGGCGCTGCAATCGGGTGTTACTAAACTCCTCCTAAACGGCTGGACCGATTTTGATTAAATTTTTTGTGTGTGTTGGAGTGGCTCCCTTGATGGTTTACATTCACATTTGGGCAGGGGCGGGTGGGGAAGGTTTTACCGGCCCGGGAAACCATTGGTATCGACCGGCCCAATTTTTTTGAGAAACAGAAAATACCCATTTTTTATACTTTGTACATGTAATTTTTGGAGTTTACTCCTTAAGAATCGATTTTCAATTATAGCCCGCGGTACGGAACTTTTATGAGTAATAAAATCAAGCGTTACATTTCGCGTTAACTAAAAGTAACGCGTTACGTACATTGAAATTATGCATGTATCTATGGATACGGCTGTTTATGTCTGACTGCATAGAGCATGGAAATAGTGAAAATAGAGTGGCATAGAGTAAATATGACAGTTGGCGTTGTAAAGTCAGCATTTGCAGTATTTGTTCGTTCCTAAATTTGTTGAATATTTAATATGGAAAAACCTAATATTAAATACTCCAAATATTGCTTAGTGCCGAAATGTGAATCAACGCCTATTCGAACACCAGGAAAAGTATTTATTTCATTGCCAGTGGGATCGACGTTTAGCAGATTGTCACTTAATTACTGAATTTATAAACAATTTATATTTTGATGTAGTTGGACATTTTCGAACATAAACCATCTGATAAATACACATTTGGGTATAAAACTGACATTCGCGTGTACCCTATTATCAAGTGATTGAAGTTAAAATAATCGTTCGTAAGGAGTAAACTCCAGTCGTGCGTCGGAGCTGACACACAAGTTTTTTTAAATTTACTTCTTTAAATAATACAAATCGGATTTTTAAGGTTTTTAATACAAACATTTCAAAAAAGTACAACTAAACTTAAAATCTCGAGAATTTGCGACGAACGACCGGGTGAGACTCGAGATGGAGCGACGAAAGCCGAAAAAACAATAAGCACGCACGCTGTGCGGTGCAAGCGATTACCGATTAGATCGGCCGCTTTCAAGTTCCAAAATAATCGCATTTTCGGCTGCCCGCTTTGCTGCGCTTTGCACTGGCCGCCAATTTTTTTTATAATGTCATGTTTCTTTCACATCGTTCGGCACAGACCGGCCCCGAAGCAACCGGCCCTTCGGGAAATCTCCCGAAATCCCCGTTGGCCCACCCGCCCCAGCAGTTGGGTCCGGTACGTGGCGCTGCAATCGGGTTCCAGGAGTTTTTTGAACTGCTGCACCGATTTTGATGATTTTTTTGTGTTTGTTGGAGTGGGTACCTGGATGGTTTACAGTCACAATTGGACCCGGTAGGTGGCGCTGCAATCGGGTGTTACTGAACGGCTGGACCGATTTTGATTAAATTTTTTTTGTGTGTTGGAGTGGGTCCCTGGATGGTTTACATTCACAGTTGAACCCGGTAGATGGCGCTGCAATCGGGTTCTAGGATTTTTTTAAAAACGCCTGGACCGATTTTGATGAAATTTTTTGTGTGTGTTTGAGTGGGTCCCTAGATGGTTTACATTCACAATTAGACCCGGTAGGTGGCTCTGCAATCGGGTTCTAGGATTTTTTTACGGAATTTTTTTTAATGTCGGGCAGGACAACTTCTGCCGGGCCCGCTAGTTGTATAATAAAAAATATTTACACGAAATTCGTATTGAGCTTCTTGCGGTAAAATATAATCCGTATTAAATAGTAAACAAGCACTGGGTCTTGAACCAGGTTTCGTAAGTGACGGTACTCTGGGTAACCGCCGGTCGACTCGTCGGATGATTTAAACTGCGTACGCTGTGTCTGGATTTGTCGTCGCAGCACAGGTGTACAATCCAGACGGGATGTCGATTCAGTCACAATATATGCAATCCCTTAACGGGATAACCCTTAATTATCACTATCTAGTTGTATAACCGCTCTTCAACCCAACCGTGCTAGATGTCGTTCAATCGCTCACTGCAGTGGCTGAATGGAGACGTGTGCGAATTTTCACTGCGGGGAATACAATGCTAATTCATGGACCGAATATCCACTGCATTAATCGGGTTTCAGAACAAGCCTTAATTAGCCTGTTATACCCCCTCAAAAATTAACTAACGTATGTTATCGACATAACGTATATTATTGATAGCTTCACAGCAACAATAATTAAACACCGGCACTTCCTTCTGGTAGTCTATAGTCAAACACACTACGGTCGACAAGCTGTTTTATGACTTTCTCCGCCAGTCTTCGGGACCAGCCGGCGGTCGGCACTCGAATTCCTCCCATCAATCCACTCAGAAACTGCAGGACGCATCGTTATGCCCTCTCTCCGTTTTCTTCGGTTCATTGGCACGTATGACGTCGTTCCATATCTTCTTCATTTTCCTTTTCAGGTGTAGCGATCTTTTCTTTGACGCGGCAGAACAAAATAATTAACGCCACTCTAAGTTTGTTAGATCTATAATAGGGCGTTCTAATTATGCTTTCTTATACCAGGTATTTCCGTACTTGGTGAATGTTTGAGGGACGAGGGAAATTAGTGTCGAATTACATCCGTTAGGTATCGAATTTCAGCTGGCAGGTGTCGAATTACATCGGACAGGTATCGAATTTCATCAAGATTTTGAATCCATCTAATAAATTGACGCATGCAAGTTGTGCACTAATAAAACTGAAGTGCATTTACTTTGCAGGTGAGGTCAGGTCATTTCTAATTTCCTAGTACATACTGATAAACAAGTTCTTTACGTTACATCCGGAGCATAAACCTGGAGTGCATAAGACTTTGCAGGTGGACTCAGGTCATATTTAATTTCTTATCACTGTTAAACAAATTCTTCATGTTACATCCGGAAAAGGAGAAATATCTGATACATCATTTATTTTATATTTATATCGATGCGTGCGTTAATCTAGACACTCTACATTCGCTCGTTGTTTGTCTTGCTATAGTTGTATAAAGTACTCTTAAGTCTGGGGTATTTCAGCTGTTAGTCTATAAAGTGCTGCCACCTATCGAGCAAAAGTGTGATTAGGATTATGCAAAATACAGTCACAATCTATTATGATTGGTTTCTATCACAGCTGCAAACCCTTCAGACGGAACCTCTACAGCTTGGAATTTTCAAGGTTTTTATGTAGTTAATATTTTCTTCTTTTACTTTTTGGTAGAAATTCATGATGAAACAAATAATTACTCTGCAAACTACCATTATATAACGTTTTATTTAAATATTTGACCAGTTTCAAGATTTTTTAAACAATCTCATCATCAGATGACTTTGTGATTTAGTAAAATGCATGTGTATTTTAGAGAATTTTTAAAGGCAATTTACCGAGTACAGTATTTAACCAGTTCTTTTAAAATCCATCAAAATGCACATGCACAACAAATTCACCACTAATATGAAACTAATCTTCGTGTTTACAGACTACTTTCGCGGTGATGTTAGCAGCTTAGTTTTAAAGCGATATTATTCCGTTATTCAGTTTATCAATTTGAATTCACTCGGATTATAAACATTAAAAATGAAGCGATTCTGTCAATGTTCAGAATCTGCTCATGCAATAGGAAACATTGTCCTATGGATTTCGTTGAATAATCTTGAATATGATTACAAAGCTACATTGCTACATTCGCACAAGTTCAATGACCTCTCGATCGGTGGAGTTTCGGAAATGCTCGACGAAATTCTACACCGGTAAAACTATATGCCGGTCCTGGATCTGACGTTGAATAAAGAAAGATGCAACATGATCCTTTTATCGGCGAAGCTCGGTAATGCTAAGCAACCTTGAACATGATACCAGCTATTTTATTACTCCACATATCTTATTACACAGCCGGCAAAAATGTAACAACATATATTCTTTGACTTTTAAACAGCCTTCACGATTATGTAAATCAACACAATCCTATCCTGTTACAGGAAATGCTTGGTGAAATTCTACACCAATAAAACTATATGCCGGTCCTGGATCTGACCTTGAACAAGGGAAATGCAACACAATCTTTTATCGGCGGATTTTGGACATGTCCGATGAAATTCGATACTAGTTCAATGATTTCTAAATCGGTGGAGTTCGGAAATGTTCGGTAAAATTATGTGCCGGTTCTGAATCTGATCTTGAACCAACGGCGGCTCCTTAGTAAGTGCGCTCGTGCGCGCGCATTACCTACAAAAATATGGTTTTAACCTTTTTTGATAAAAGGTTCAAACCTTATAATTATATAATTTTATATAATTATTCGTGCCAATTTTTTTCTTTAAGTTTATAACTTTTGTGAATTTTTTGGCAAAATTGAAACTTCTTTTTGTAAAACACCAACGTTTCGCCTCCGTTAGGAGGCTTTATCAAGGTTTTATTCAAAATTGTATAAAGTATAAAAAAGTGACATTTTTTTTTTCTTAATAAAATTTGTAAATAACAGTAACTATGTTAAACTTAATAATAGAAATTATATCTAGCACATTTGATTTTGATAATTATGAATAAGGAAATAAATAATAATGTACATGAGTTAATTTAGAATCAAGTGGTAGAGAACAAATTACGTTATTATGTCACGGTATATTTGACTTAAATTTTGAATGTCAGATCTGTCATTTAAAGAATTTTTGTCTTTTTGGATGTGTATCATTTCTAAAATAAGTCTAGCTTTTAAATTTCTCTCTTGTTCAAGAATAGTAGTGTTATTAAAATCGAAATTATGTTTAGTATTTTTTATGTGTTTACTGATAGCTGAATTGCTATTTTGGTATGTATGTTGTTTTAACCTAGTCTCGAGATGATTTTTGGTTTGTCCAATGTATGTTTTATTACAGTTATTACAATTAATTTTGTATACGGTGTGAGTTTTCATCAATTTTGGAATGGGGGTTTTCAGATGAGAATATAAAAATTGTAAATTATTATGCTTTTTGTGAGCAATTACAAAATTATGTTTTCTTAATAAGTTACTAATATTGTGTGATATTTCTTTTATATAGGGTAAGGAAATGTAGTTTTTAGATCCTTTTTGGTTCTGATTAATATTGTCGTTATTATAAAATTGATGTAGTCTGTTTTTATAATTTTGTCAATAAAATATCTTGGGTAGTTATTTTTTATTAAACAATTTATGACTTTGTCAACTGCAGATTTTCTGAATTGTGGACTAGAAAGTTTGATTGCTCGATCGGCTAAACACATAACAATACTTCTTTTGTGACAAATTGGTTGTTTAGAATTAAAGTAAATGTAAATGTAACGGCTAGACCAAGTGGGTTTAGTGTGCCATTCTGTTTCTATAGAATTATTAATTTTGTAAAGAGTTAAGTCTAAGAAGTTAATTTGGTTATTTTTTGAAATTTCTATAGTAAACTGTAATTTGGGATGATAGTTATTAAATTGATATAGTATTTCATTTTCTTTGCCAGGAGGAATAGCAGTGAGACAATCGTCCACATATCTTACAAAAAATGGTAAATTAAAAGATAATTTGGGAATAACAGTGCTTTCTAAATCTTCTAAGACTAATTGGGCAATAGTGCTTGAAATTGGAGAACCCATAGCACAGCCATCAGTTTGTTTGTAAATTTTATCTTTAAATTTGAAGTATGTAGTAGTTAAAGTAAGTTCAATTGCAGTAATAAAATTGTTTAAAGTAAGTGATGTGAAGGGTTCGATTTTATTCCAGTTTTTTTTGATAGTGGTAATTGCTAGATTTATTGGAATGTTTGTATAGAGTGATACAACATCCAGTGAAATTAAAGTAAAATTTTCCGGAATATAAAACGTTTTGCTTTTTTCTTTAAATGACCATGAATCTTTAATATAAAATTCATTTTGACCTGTAATATTAGATAAAATGTTGGATAAAAATTTCGATAATTTGTAGAAAGGACTTTGTATACATGATACTATTGGTCTAAGTGGAATATTAGTTTTATGTAATTTAGGGAGGCCATATATACGTGGGGGGAGAGAATTTTGTATTTTAAGTTTAAAGCTAAGATTAGGTGAAATGTTATTTTCATTTAATAATTTAGAAATAAAATTGTTATTTTTAGTTTGTAAACTTATTGTGGGATCTTTAGGAAGAGTTGTATATATTAGTTTGTCATTTAATAGATTAAACATTTTGTTTTCGTAATCAATGGAGTTCATAATTACAGTTTTATTACTTTTATCGGGTTTTAGGACGATAATTTGTGGGTTGTTTTTAAGGAAAGTTTTGGTAATTTTAATGTTATTCAAAAGATCTTTTTCATTTTTGTTAATTTTTGTAGATGAATAGCTAAATTTTTTAATGATTTGACAAATTTTATTTCTAATATTATTTTTTTCTTCGGAAGGAAGCCTTGTTATAGAACTTTCAATTGTGGCGATAATATTATTAATTGGAATTTCTGTATTACGTGTATTTATGGTAAAGTTGGGGCCTAATTGTAAAATTTTTTGTACATTGGTTGGGATGTTGGTGGTAGAAATGTTATGTATCCAATTAGTATTAATAGAAAAGTTGTAATCATTGTTATTTGTATGTTTATTAGTAAGATTTGTTAATTTGTGTTGTTGTTTATTTTTTATCTTAAGAAATTTAGTGTGAAATTTTCGGTTTTGTGATTGTTTGAAAAAAATTGTTATATGTTTGTGGTAATATTTTATCGATTTGAACTTCTAGATACTGAAGAGTTTTAGTTATTTTTTGTATGCTTGTATAGTGATCAGAAATAAGAATATTTATACAAGATTTTTGACATTTTACAATAGTATCATGTATTTTATGCGAGTAATTTGGATTTTCAATATGTATATTTTTTGGGTTGAGGTAATTTAGAAAATTACAATAAGTTTACAAACTAAAAATAACAATTTTATTTCTAAATTATTAAATGAAAATAACATTTCACCTAATCTTAGCTTTAAACTTAAAATACAAAATTCTCTCCCCCCACGTATATATGGCCTCCCTAAATTACATAAAACTAATATTCCACTTAGACCAATAGTATCATGTATACAAAGTCCTTTCTACAAATTATCGAAATTTTTATCCAACATTTTATCTAATATTACAGGTCAAAATGAATTTTATATTAAAGATTCATGGTCATTTAAAGAAAAAAGCAAAACGTTTTATATTCCGGAAAATTTTACTTTAATTTCACTGGATGTTGTATCACTCTATACAAACATTCCAATAAATCTAGCAATTACCACTATCAAAAAAAACTGGAATAAAATCGAACCCTTCACATCACTTACTTTAAACAATTTTATTACTGCAATTGAACTTACTTTAACTACTACATACTTCAAATTTAAAGATAAAATTTACAAACAAACTGATGGCTGTGCTATGGGTTCTCCAATTTCAAGCACTATTGCCCAATTAGTCTTAGAAGATTTAGAAAGCACTGTTATTCCCAAATTATCTTTTAATTTACCTTTTTTTGTAAGATATGTGGACGATTGTCTCACTGCTATTCCTCCTGGCAAAGAAAATGAAATACTATATCAATTTAATAACTATCATCCCAAATTACAGTTTACTATAGAAATTTCAAAAAATAACCATATTAACTTCTTAGACTTAACTCTTTACAAAATTAATAATTCTATAGAAACAGAATGGCACACTAAACCCACTTGGTCTGGCCGTTACATTTACATTTGTAACAAGTACGGCCCTGGAGGCCCTACCACCCTCCGCGTCAGACAGTAACTAACTAGCAAGAACCGAGAAGACGGGGATTCGCTTCTCGCCCGCCGAAATTGTCGCGTCGCTTTCTATTGTAACACAGAATTCATTGTACTTTTTTACTTTAAAATAATTTTATTTGTTTTGTAACACGTTAATACAGTTTATTACCATCTAATGAGTATTATGCTTTCTCCCCACACGCTACACATTTACTTTAATTCTAAACAACCAATTTGTCACAAAAGAAGTATTGTTATGTGTTTAGCCGATCGAGCAATCAAACTTTCTAGTCCACAATTCAGAAAATCTGCAGTTGACAAAGTCATAAATCTATATAAATAAAAATCAATTGCCGCATGTATGTAAGCTCATCACTTGAGAACGGCTCGACCGATTTGGCTGATTTCTTTTTTGTTGTGTTCGTAATTTTCAGGACAAGGTTTGTATGAAAGAAAATTTTGGAAAATCCACCGGGAAAGTAGAAAATTTGGAAGGTAAAAGTTTGTATGAAAATCTGTTTGACAAACAAAAATGTGACGTTCAGTTTGACAGTTCTAAAAATTGAATTGTCAGTGTGTTATCGGTGGTGATCATGTATTTGGTGGTTCTTTGGAAAAAATGCCACCAGTGAGGCGTCGAAATATCCGTCGGCGTACGCGAAGAGCGTAGACAGCGTTTGGAGCCAAGTCGAATAAGAATTTCTCAAGTCTCAAGCGCGATCCATTATAACTCCGGAACAACGGATACAGTCGAGTTCGACGCGCTCAGTTGGAGCTTACGCACAAAATAATTTGGAACGTCGACAAAACAGAGGCCGAACGTGGCATTAGGGAACGAGAAATTGGAAAAGCTGCCCGGAAAATTGGAAAATTCGGGAAAAACTGAAAGTGCTTTTTTCTATGGGATTTTTGTATGATATGGATATGCGTAAGTCGGGAAATTCGAACAAACTTTCTTTTGTTGTGATCGTAATTGTCAGGACAAGGTTTGTATGAAAGAAAATTTTTGGAGAATCCACCGGAAAATGTGAAAATTCGGGAAAAACTGAAAGTGCTTAACGGTTGAACCGATTTGGTTAATTCTTTTCAAAAATAAGGTTTTTAGGGAACGAAAAATTGGAAAAGTTGCCCGGAAAATTGGAAAATTCGGAAACAACTGAAAATGCTTTATTCTATTGGATTTTTGTATATGTATAGGCGTAAATCGGGAAATTCGGACAAACTGTAAAAATCATAATTTTGGAAAATCCATCGGAAAATTTGAAAATTCGGGAAAAACTAAAAGTGCTTAACGGCTGGACCGACTTGGCTGATTTTTTTTTTGTTGTGATCGTAATTGCAGGATAAGGTTTGTATGAAAGAAAATTTTTGGAGAATCCACCGGAAAATGTGGAAATTCGGGAAAAACTGAAAGTGCTTAACGGTTGAACCGATTTGGTTAATTCTTTTCAAAAATAAGGTTTCTAGGGAACGAAAAATTGGAAAAGTTGCCCGGAAAATTGGAAAATTCGGAAACAACTGAAAATGCTTTTTCTATTGGATTTTTGTATATGTATAGGCGTAAATCGGGAAATTCGGACAAACTGTAAAAATCATAATTTTGGAAAATCCATCGGAAAATTTGAAAATTCGGGAAAAACTAAAAGTGCTTAACGGCTGGACCGACTTGGCTGATTTTTTTTTGTTGTGATCGTAATTGCAGGATAAGGTTTGTATGAAAGAAAATTTTTGGAGAATCCACCGGAAAATGTGAAAATTCGGGAAAAACTGAAAGTGCTTAACGGTTGAACCGATTTGGTTAATTCTTTTCAAAAATAAGGTTTTTAGGGAACGAAAAATTGGAAAAGTTGCCCGGAAAATTGAAAAATTCGGAAACAACTGAAAATGCTTTTTTCTATTGGATTTTTGTATATGTATAGGCGTAAATCGGGAAATTCGGACAAACTGTAAAAATCATAATTTTGGAAAATCCATCGGAAAATTTGAAAATTCGGGAAAAACTAAAAGTGCTTAACGGCTGGACCGACTTGGCTGATTTTTTTTTGTTGTGATCGTAATTGCAGGATAAGGTTTGTATGAAAGAAAATTTTTGGAGAATCCACCGGAAAATGTGAAAATTCGGGAAAAACTGAAAGTGCTTAACGGTTGAACCGATTTGGTTAATTCTTTTCAAAAATAAGGTTTTTAGGGAACGAAAAATTGGAAAAGTTGCCCGGAAAATTGGAAAATTCGGAAACAACTGAAAATGCTTTTTTCTATTGGATTTTTGTATATGTATAGGCGTAAATCGGGAAATTCGGACAAACTGTAAAAATCATAATTTTGGAAAATCCATCGGAAATTTGAAAATTCGGGAAAAACTAAAAGTGCTTAACGGCTGGACCGATTTGGCTGATTTTTTTTTGTTGTGATCGTAATTGTCAGGATAAGGTTTGTATGAAAGAAAATTTTTGGAGAATCCACCGGAAAATGTGAAAATTCGGGAAAAACTGAAAGTGCTTAACGGTTGAACCGATTTGGCTAATTCTTTTCAAAAATAAGGTTTTTAAGCAACGAAAAATTGGAAAAGTAGCCCGGAAAATTGGAAAATTCGGAAAAACTGAAAGTGCTTTTTTCTATTGGATTTTTGTATGATATGGATAGGCGTAAATCGGGAAATTCGGACAAACTGTTAAAATCATAATTTTTTGTATGCGCTCGCGATCATAACTGACGATAGGAACGACATATTTGGTTGAACATAAACGTAATCAGAAAAATTTTTCACATTGAATAAACGATTTGGTTAATGAATCAAAAGTTCAATACGAAAAGTAATTTTAGGCAGGACAACGTCTGCCGGGCCGCTAGTCTATATAAATAAAAATCAATTGCCGCATGTATGTAAGATCATCACTTGAGAACGGCTCGACCGATTTGGCTGATTTCTTTTTTGTTGTGTTCGTAATTGTCAGGACAAGGTTTGTATGAAAGAAAATTTTGGAAAATCCACCGGGAAAGTCGAAAATTTGGATGGTATGTTTGTATGAAAATCTGTTTGACAAACAAAAATGTGACGTTCAGTTTGACAGTTCTAAAAATTGAATTGTCAGTGTGTTATCGGTGGTGATCATGTAGGTATTTGGTGTTTCATTGGAAAAAATGCCACCAGTGAGGCGTCGAAATATCGGTCGGCGTACGCGCAATGCAAGCCAACTACATGATCGTCGAGTCAATGAGACTGACGAAGAGCGTAGACAGCGTTTGGAGTCAAGTCGAATAAGAATTTCTCAAGCCTCAAGCGCGATCCATTGTAACTCCGGAACAACGGATACAGTCGAGTTCGACGCGCTCAGTTGGAGCTTACGCACAAAATAATTTGGAATGTCGACAAAACAAAGGCCGAACGTGGCATTAGGGAACGAGAAATTGGAAAAGTTGCCCGGAAAATTGGAAAATTCGGGAAAAACTGAAAGTGCTTTTTTCTATGGGATTTTTGTATGATATGGATATACGTAAGTCGGGAAATTCGAACAAACTGTAAAAATCATAATTTTGGAAAATCGAACGGAAAATTTGAAAATTCGGGAAAAACTGAAAGTGCTTAACGGCTGAACCGATTTGGCTGATTTTTTTGTTGTGATCGTAATTGTCAGGACAAGGTTTGTATGAAAGAAAATTTTTGGAGAATCCACCGGAAAATGTGAAAATTCGGGAAAAACTGAAAGTGCTTAACGGTTGGACCGATTTGGCTAATTCTTTTCAAAAATAAGGTTTTTAGGGAACGAAAAATTGGAAAAGTTGCCCGGAAAATTGGAAAATTCGGAAACAACTGAAAATGCTTTTTACTATTGGACTTTTGTATATGTATAGGCGTAAATCGGGAAATTCGGACAAACTGTAAAAATCATAATTTTGGAAAATCCATCGGAAAATTTGAAAATTCGGGAAAAACTAAAAGTGCTTAACGGCTGGACCGACTTGGCTGATTTTTTTTTTTGTTGTGATCGTAATTGTCAGGATAAGGTTTGTATGAAAGAAAATTTTTGGAGGATCCACCGGAAAATGTGAAAATTCGGGAAAAACTGAAAGTGCTTAACTGTTGAACCGATTTGGCTAATTCTTTACAAAAATAAGGTTTTTAAGCAACGAAAAATTGGAAAAGTTGCCCGGAAAATTGGAAAATTCGGAAAAACTGAAAGTGCTTTTTTCTATTGGATTTTTGTATGATATGGATAGGCGTAAATCGGGAAATTCGGACAAACTGTTAAAATCATAATTTTTTGTATGCGCTCGCGATCATAACTGACGATAGGAACGACATATTTGGTTGAACATAAACGTAATCAGAAAAATGTTTCACATTGAATAAACGATTTGGTTAATGAATCAAAAGTTCAATACGAAAAGTAATTTTAGGCAGGACAACGTCTGCCGGGCCGCTAGTTGTTTAATAAAAAATAACTACCCAAGATATTTTATTGACAAAATTATAAAAAACAGACTACATCAATTTTATAATAACGACAATATTAATCAGAACCAAAAAGAATCTAAAAACTACATTTCCTTACCCTATATAAAAGAAATATCACACAATATTAGTAACTTATTAAGAAAACATAATTTTGTAATTGCTCACAAAAAGCATAATAATTTACAATTTTTATATTCTCATCTGAAAACCCCCATTCCAAAATTGATGAAAACTCACACCGTATACAAAATTAATTGTAATAACTGTAATAAAACATACATTGGACAAACCAAAAATCATCTCGAGACTAGGTTAAAACAACATACATACCAAAATAGCAATTCAGCTATCAGTAAACACATAAAAAATACTAAACATAATTTCGATTTTAATAACACTACTATTCTTGAACAAGAGAGAAATTTAAAAGCTAGACTTATTTTAGAAATGATACACATCCAAAAAGACAAAAATTCTTTAAATGACAGATCTGACATTCAAAATTTAAGTCAAATATACCGTGACATAATAACGCAATTTGTTCTCTACCACTTGATTCTAAATTAACTCATGTACATTATTATTTATTTCCTTATTCATAATTATCAAAATCAAATGTGCTAGATATAATTTCTATTATTAAGTTTAACATAGTTACTGTTATTTACAAATTTTATTAAGAAAAAAAAAATGTCACTTTTTTATACTTTATCCAATTTTGAATAAAACCTTGATAAAGCCCCCTAACGGAGGCGAAACGTTGGTGTTTTACAAAAAGAAGTTTCAATTTTGCCAAAAAATTCACAAAAGTTATAAACTTATAATTATACACTAATAAGCTTAAAATTTTTTGAATCTCTGCCGCAATATACATATATTAATTATTATGCGAGATAATAAATAGTACGCGCTCTAAGCATTTCGCGTCGTCTTTCAAAATGCCTACCACACACGCAACCAGCCGTCCGAGTACTGAGGTGTGGCACTCTAAGGCAAATGCATATTCGATATGGGAGCGAGATCGGCGCGACTCGGGAAAATTTCGTCGTATGTGCTTTTAGGTGGAAGAATTATAGCTTGTCTGGGAGCACTGTTTGAGCACACACACTGTTGGGCGAAGCACGAGACGCGGGAGTTTGTACTTCTGCGGCAGTGTTTATTGTTTTTGTTTGCCATTTTTAGGTCTGAGATAGCTCGTTGCTTTGCTTATAATGTGAGTAATTGGCTGCATTATCGTGTTTATTTTTAAATATTGAAATTTCCAATACTTAACATGGCTAGTGGTTTGGTTAAAGTCAACACTTAAACATTGTGGAGTGAACTTTAACAAAGTGGTCGCCTGATTTTTCCAATTTTCAAAATTATTATTGTGTTGTAATACTCCATTCAGTTAAAAATGAATATTTTATCTAAATATGTATAGACTTTTGACGAAAAACTTGAAATAAAATGAAATGGACGTCCTAAGCCTGTGCGAAGTATCAAATGCTTTTCGAAAGGTCGCGGTAAAAGTTGTGTGCCAAAGTTTAACCTTTTGGATTTGGGATTTTTGTTAAATATTGCAGTGAGTGAAATTTCTTGTTTGAAAATGGCTTCTAAAGCACTTCATTTAAAAAAACTACGGGGGAGAAATCGCCAGATCCCCCCCCCCCCCCCCCCCCAACCCCTAAGCGGTGATTTCATTCTAGAGCACTGCCCAGTTCTAAAGTCAGAAGCCGCCACTGTTTTGAACAAAAAGCAATGCAGACAAACCGCCTGTAAGAAATTACATGGTTTGAACCTGAACCGGCTCTGTATGTCTACTCAGCGCAGGCGGGAAATTTTGCAGGTTTTTAAGGTTCCAATATTTTGTGATTCCAGTATTTTATAGTTCAAAATCTTTCAATTTAAGATTGTAGATTTCTAGAAATTTGTACATTGCCGCTAACTCGGTAAAGTGGATTTTTTGTAAGCTAGGCAGGGATTTTTCGTACTGGTGACTGGTGAGTTGGCAACACTGATCCAAGTCATGGCGAGAATGGAAACCATGTAAAAGTCCCTTAGAGGAGGGAAGAAGAGGAGGAATAACAAAGCAGGTGTCCCTGTTACCATTCGGCACCAAAAAAGGGGCGTAACCTAAACTTCTTAGTCTCTTTACGCCGAGAATTGAACGAAAATTCTTAAAATGATATGACTAATTGCACTATTTCAAACGCTACTTTCGTTATTTTTAGATAAATTACATGAATTCTAAACAGTAACTTGGTTTCATCACTTTGTTTGGCACCAAACACGCTCAAATTTTGGTAACACTCACGTGCACGGCAAGGGTCGGGCGTTACGTATCCATACTCTTCCCTCATCTAAGAAAAGTCCTATGTGCCTTTCACTATTTGTACCAGTTTCTGATGACCATCATCAACTGCGAGTGGGGCGCAGTGGTTAGTGCTGTCGGCTTATGATCCAGTGCGCTTCGGTTCGATTCCAATCTCTAATAATTCTTTTTTGGATTCCACCGTTAATTTTTTACATAAAAAATATGTCTGGTCAAAAGGACAATTGAGCGGAGGCCGTTAGGCCGGAGCGAGTCTGTGTCATTTGATATAAAAACAATATAATGTAAGATAACAGACTTATTTATTATCTCTTGGAAAATAAAAACCGGCGGTCTGCTCTACCGCTTGGGATCGGTCAATCTTAGGACTTTCGCATGGCTCAGGGCCGTTTCCATTCTCGCCAAGTCATGCATCTTACATGAGGGAAGAGTCTTTGCCGTGTACGTGAGTGTTAGCAAAATTTGATCAGATTTGGTGCCAAACAAATTGATGAAACCAGGTTACTGTTTAGAATTAATGTAATTTAACTCAAAATGACGAAAGCAGCGTTTGAAACAGTGCAATTAGTCATATCATTTTAAGAATTTTCGTTCAATTCTCGGCGTAAAGAGACAGAAGTTTTGGTTACGCGGCGTAACTTACGCCCCTATTTTTGGTGCCAAATAGTAACACAAACATTTGCTTTGTTATTCCTCCTCTTCATACCTCCTCTAACACATATACGGAACACTCTACTGTAGAGTGTTCCGTAAACACATATCCTGTTCTGTGCACATAACTAACCTATATTTGAAAAAGAAATAAAAAAGGAAATTGCGCGCTTATCTTTGTTTGGATTTTTAATTGCTTATACTTCTAATTGAGTAAGTGAGTTACCTACCACTTTCCAGTTTGTCTGAAAGTGCCGGTTTTAAGCGAAGAGTGAAGGAAAGGACTTATTTTATACGTAAGTAAAGTGCATTGTCTAAATTAACAAATTGTGTGGGTTAAGTACTGTAGTGTTCCTACTCGGGAAACAATTCCAAGTAATAATTATTTACTGTAAAGCTCTTTACAGTCAAGTCTATAGCCTTGGTTTCTTACAACTTTCCGTCGACGGAATTCCGTTAGCTGTATTTTAAGTCTCTCGCTGTTTGAACGGCAGAAAATTTTAAGTTTTTTGTTTGGCGTACCTAACTTAGCAACAACCAAATTATACAGGTTTGATTTCAGCGAAGTCATCGGTAAATAATATAATTTAGTAAAATTGTGACAGCGCAGTGTGTCGACGGATTCCGTCAAGGCCTTAAAAACCAGGGCTTAACTGGCACTTTCCTATCACTCCCATGGCCATCTAATTAGTTTCATGCACTGCAACTGCCTGTTTCTTTTAAACCGAATGTATTGTTTTGTATGATAGTTGCACTGTTTTTTCTTGGAAATTTGTGAAAGGATAGCTTGGATCCCTTTCCTTTCTTACTGTGATAATTAACCACACAGCAGGTAGTGTTGCAAACGCTCTTTTTCGCTGCAATTTCTATTTTATTTATGCAAAATAATTATCAAACTATTTAAATAAATACTGTCAAAAGAACTATCTCATGGCTACCATACTTTTCGTAGTGGTACTAACCACACGCAGCAGGTGGCTTGTTGCTACATTCCCTATTACTTTAACTATTCCGTGTCACACAGCTCAAGCAGGGCCTACTACAGTTATCAGACCGGAGCGTAAGGTGGAGCTTATCGTGTGACGTGAACATCGGAGGCTGCCGCCAGAGACTCTGTCGTTTACTGACTAGGTGAATATCCCGCGAGTTTTTATTTTTACTTGATGTAGGGATGGATCAGCTATAGTTTATAAGTAATTTTCATAAGTTTGTGCTGGTAGCTTCACATACAATGTCATGAAAATGCTGCGAACCAGGTACCGTGAATTGCAAAACAAATTACAAGTCTGGGGAATATTACAGTGTGTTCAGATTCCTTTTGCATAAACCGCAATTACTAGCTACGTGAGCATGTTCCTTTTTAGCTTTTATATAGAGGGCGATTCATGACGAATGTAAAGAAAATTAGGAGGTGATAGAGGAGGTCAAAATAAGAAAGAACATGTGTTCCAAAATTACTCCCAACAAGTTTTGAAAATAATTGAATGTTTACTTATTTCCGTAACTGCGAAAGCTATAGAATTAAATTTTTGGTAGTGATTGTCCTCTATATGTATACATCTACTGTTCTAAAAGCTTTTGTTCTTTCGATGCCTAATGGCCCTGCAAGTAGTTTTAGAACAATGCTGTGAACGATTTCATAAAATGCTATTTTACTAGGAACCTAAGACTTATAGGAAAGAATTCAAATTGAACGCAAAATTCGAAAATTTCAGCCTCATTGGTAGAAACCGAGGTAGAAACTAGTGGCGTAACATCGTTTAAGCGAAAGGATCGAACTCACCTCCTTGTGGAGGCGCACTGACAGCAGTAAAAAAGCAAAAATTCTTAGAACAACAGAAATCTACATAGGATAATCGCACCCAAAATTTTAATAGTTTTCCTGGTTTCAGAGATTTTACAAATAAATTTTTTTCGTGAAATTTCTACACCCTGCATCTTTGCTAGACGTAATTTTAGGACGAATGCTTACACAGACTTTTCTTCTTATTTTGTCTTCCTCTATCGCCATCTAAATTTTTTACACTCGCTGCGAATCACCATGGATGTTTTTATTCAGTTATATTTACTGAGTTTTATGTTTGTGTTACTTGAAATTGAATTGAATTCCCACTTCTATCACAACGGACTTGTACATTCACACAGTTCTAGTAATACTGGAACGGGTGGGATGGTTTGCGTGCTTCAATGATTTAAAGAGCCGATCCATAGGTTTAACTTATGGCACGTTAGGTAATAACTGAGTTCGAATCCAATCCATGAAATTATTGTGATTCATGTCATCATGGTAATCCTCACTTTTTGAGCTAAATCGAAACATTAATACGGACTTAGGAATAAAATCGATATTACCTCCAACATGCACCATAATCTGAAGCTGTCCTTAAGACGGTTTCTTAAATTAATATTTTGAACTCTCTAACCAGGTCTTCTTTTGCATACCTATTAGTGGTATGGATATAATATTTATCAGCAAAATATATATTCCTGTTTTCTGATACATGTTGTTGTAAACACTTCAAATACAGGGTAAATCAGAAATGTGTGTCTTAAAAAATAACTTTTCTCTTTGTAATTAAAAAAAAAAAGATTCTGAAACTGATTTAAAGTTTGGAATAGGTTACCATCTAAAACGTATACCTGCCCATGGTGGGAGAAAACACATGGTGTGCCTATACACATGTTGCGGTCTACTTTTGACAGTTTTGTGGTCTACTGTTGACGTATTGTAATGCCCGGACCTAATTTTTCCAACAGAATTTAATTATTGTAGAAACTTTATAATATAATATTAGAATATTATGTACTAATATTATTATGACATAATAATATGCATATGGTTGAAGCAACTGAAGTGTAATAGGACTACAAATGTTCAATTTTTATGTTAGAAGACAACTGTATACGTTCTATGAGATAGAATTTAATGAATTTGAGTCCACAGAAGAGGATTTCTCGCTCCAATATATCTAATGTGTGCAAAAACTAAAAAATCTGATAAACTAATAAAATATAAATATCTCAGCAAATTGATCATACAACAGAAAGACAGATCCTTGGAGTATGTAACACTACATACAATTTCGCTCATTAGAGTTTGACCTTTAGGTTTTTTGAAAGCATCGATACTACAATTTTTATTTCCTTTTAAATCAGAATCTTTGGTGCACTAATACACACGCCACTCCTATTCTTTATCATTTGATTTAAGTACTCTGGCATTTTCCTTTTGAAGACACTACACACAGTATGAGACATGAAGCTGCATCCTCAACCACCCGACATTTTTATACCTTCACTCATTCTCTCTCTATGAGAGAAACAGTAATGCACTCTCACGTGTAATGGTAATGGGCAACTGGACCACTGGACGACTTTTATTTGAAATATTGAAAATAAAAATATTTGACCCCTATAATAATTTTGCCAGGCACAATATTGACGTCACGCGTGCATCCGATATTGTCATACCCGTTGTCATAATATTTAACTTGAAATCATTATTTCTACTTTTCTAATAAATAGCTAATTATTTAAATTGTATATGTACATGAAAATGAAACATTTGCAAAACACAGACTGTCAGTTTATGTACCTTCTCATGCCACTGCTAGATCTTTAATCCGTAACATATGCCTTCTGACGTATGTGCTTACCCTATTTGCTGCACTCTTATTATCTATTGTATTTCTTTCGAATGTCTTGTTACTTCTTCATCTAGGCAGGTTGTTGAATATTTCACCCCCTGAGATATTCTTCATAAACTATAGGTGCCGTCATCTACTGCTGCTGCTAAATCCATGCTTGTGTAAACCCAGTATTACCCTTTTGACTGTGTTTAAGTAATATTTTTGTTTCAGATTAAAATGGCTAGATTGCATAGTTTGCAAATATCGGGGATCCGAAATTTCGGCCCTATGGATGAAGACAAACAATACGTACGATTTTCGTCTCCTTTAACATTAATCTTAGGTCAAAACGGTTGTGGTAAAACAACAATCATTGAAGCACTTAGATTTGCTTGCACTGGTGATTTACCTGATGGTACTAATAAAGGCCAAGGATTTGTTCACGATCCAAAATTGATTAGTCAGTTCACATCAAAAGGACAAGTGCGGTTGAAACTTTATGATGCCAAGGATAATGAATACACTATATTTAAAACTATTCAAGTAATTCAGAAAACGGATAAATTAGTATTTTCCCGTCCAGATACTACTTTGCAACATAAAGATAAACATATATCTGGAAGATGTGCAGATATAGATTTGCAGTGCAAAGAGATTCTTGGTATATCTGCTCCCATACTAAATAATGTAATTTTTTGCCATCAAGAAAATTCATGTTGGCCTCTGGATGAGGGCCAAAAATTAAAGAAAAAATTTGATGAAATTTTTGAGATTACAAGATATAACAAGTGCACTGACGATATCCGAAAATTACTGAAACAAAAAAAGGATGCACTGAAAATTTTACGCATTGAGGCTGAAGCTAGGAAAGAAAGGAAGGTTGAAGTTGAACGACAGAAAAGAAAACTGCAAGAAGAAGAGGAAAGGGTAGTTAATCTTGATGAATCGGTGTTGCTGAAACAGCAAGATTTGATTCCGACAGAAGAGAAATTAAAGGAACTGTTACAAACAGAAGCTAATGTTTCTAAGCTTCGAGGAGATTTAAGTGTTAACGAAAGTGAAATTGCTAATTTGTCACAGCAACAACAGCTTATTTTAAAAAATATTGAAACAGAATTTCATGGAGATGATGAAGAACTACAAACTGAAATCGATTCATTTCAGGATAAAACAAAAAGTATCGAAGTTACAAGAAAAAATTTAGAATCAAGAAAAGTTGAAATAGAAAACCAAGACAAGCAGTTAACATTAGAACAGTCTGAATTACACATAAAATGTGGTCAATTAAATGAAGAGAAAAAACAACTGGAGAGTTATATCCGTGACAGGAATACATTCCTTGATGAAATTAATAAAGTTGACTTTCATTTTGATTATGAAAATAAAGAAAATGTAACCGAAGGCATTGAAAAAATAGGTGAAGGGATTATAAAAAAAAGCAATTACCTGAAAGAGCTTTCTAAACAATATGACATGCAAGAAAAAGAAAAGCAAGTTCAGGTTGATGATTTAACTAAATCAGTTACCGAAAGTAAACAAATGATAGAAATGAAGAGAAAAGAAATCCGCCAAAATGGAAACAAAATGCAAGAAATTAATGTGAAATTAAGTGAAATGCAATTGACAGATTTAAATAACGTAAAGAACAAGATCAACCGATTAGATGAAGAGTTAAAACAATTAAAGCTTAACTTCAATGAAATGGCAGTCGCAGGCTCTACTGAAAAAGAAGAAAAGAACATACAGTCACTTTTAGAGCAACAAGACATATTGGAAAAAGAATATAAAATGCTACAAAAAAATGATGTTTTAAATGCTGAAATAGAAACTATAGAAAGTGCGGTACAGAAATGTCAGTCTAACATAATGAAATTGAATGCAACCTATTCAAATAATTTCAAACAACTTTTTGGTAATGCCGTGCCGGACAATAATCTGAAAGTAGTAATTGAGTCTTGCATACTTGAGGAAGAGAAACGTACGTCACATATTTCTCAAAGTATGCAAATAAATCAACGTAAACTGGATTCTATGAAATACGAACTTTCAGCAGAAGAAAAGAAATTGAACAATCTAAACGAAGAATTAAAACTTATGCAAGATCAGTTTAACAAATTATGTAAAATGAAATCTTTGGATGAGGTACTAAAAAACACGAAAGGTGAAATAGATCAAATGCAAGAGAAGAAAGGTCAACTTAGTTCAGCGAAAGTGATATATGAGAAATTTGTAAAAAATTTTGAAAGTGAAAAACCATGTTGTCCTGTATGTCAAACTAATTTCTCGAAAAAACAGGATGTTGCACGAGAGATTGTTAAAAATATTAAATTAAAAATTCAAGGAATTCCGGGTGAATTGGAAGTTTTGAATCATTCGCTGATGGATCTAATTGAATTTCAGAATAAATTAATACAATTCAAACCTAAATATGAAGAAATGAAAATATTAGAAAAAAATAAAATTCCACATACGATACAACAAATTTCAGTTCTCCAAAGCGACATAAATCAAATTAGTTCTAAACTTGTTGAATTAGAGAAAGAAATTGTTACACCCAAATCAAAACTGGAAATTTGTAGAAAGGTTATTTCTGTTGCGGCAATTATCGATGAAAACCGAGGAAATATTAAAAGAAGTCACGAGAAAATAAAGAGTTTAAAACCACAATTGATCACTGTGCCCTCTAGTCGCTCAAAACTTGAAGTTGAAAGCAAAATTGAAGATTTAAAAGAAAAATTACGAAATGCCCAACAAAACATGTCATTTTTAAGAAGAAAACTTGATGTTTTCAAAACAAATTGTGGTGAAATATCAGAGAACAGAAACAAATTATTTGAAAGACAACTTAAATTGCAAATGGCAATACAGAGTAAACCTCAACTTGAAGAACAATTAGAGGAATTAGAAAAAAGAAACAAATGTTTAGAAAATGAAATTTGTGATTTAGAAATGGCAGTAGTGCCATTAGAGGTGGAATTACGTGACGCCAAAAGGCGCAAGGAGGAATTAAAGGTTCAGAATAAAAAGAATCTCGAAGAAGAACATTGTGATTATAATAAATCTGTGCACATATTGAACGAAGTAAGAAAATTACAAAGTAAAATTGAGGTGTTTGCTAAAAAAAATCTTTATGCTGCATGGGATAGTATGTATAACCGCTTAGAACAGTGTAAGAAAAAACTTGGAATTTTATTGAAATCTAAAAATAAAATCATAAACTCACTTTCTGAAATAAGTTTACGGGAAGTAAAACAATCAGAAATGTTCAAGAATCTGGAAAGTAATGTAGATTTAAGAAGGTTACGTAATAAAACAAATGAAATCTCTTTACGTGTAAGTCAACTAAAAGAACAAATTACAAAGTGCAAGATTCACGACATTAACAATGAGATACAGAAGTTAAGACATAAAAAAGAAAAAACAAACAATGAAATAAATATATTGTTAGGTAAAAAAAGTGCGCATCTGGCTGGAATAGAGGAACTTAAAAAGGATTTGGGTAGACCAGAGAAAAGAAATGTTCTTTCACTCTATAAAGAGAAAGTTTATGCAGTGAAACTGCAGGAGCTGCTAAATTATGATTTAGAAACTTACGTTAGAGCACTGGAGATGAGCATACTTGAATTTCATAAAACACGAATGGTAGTGATTAATAAGTCTCTTAAGGAACTGTGGAGTACAATTTATAGAGGTAATGACATTGACTACATTCAAATTCGAACTGAGGCTGGGAGACAATCAGCGTCGAGACGTACATATAATTATAAAGTTGTCCAAATTAAAAATGGGGTAGAGTTGGACTTGCGAGGTCGTTGCAGTGCGGGCCAGAAAGTGCTGGCTTGCCTTATAATACGAATTGCTTTAGCAGAAACGTTTGCTGGCAATTGTGGAATTTTAACCCTGGACGAACCGACTACCAACTTGGATAAAGACAATATATCAAGCATGAGTTCAGCTTTGGCAAGACTCGTTAATCAAAGACGAGTAGAGAAGAATTTTCAATTACTGGTTATAACGCATGATGAGGAATTCTTGGAAGAACTTAAGCAAGTAGAAAATTTGTCTCACTTTTGGAAGTTGGCTAGAAAGGCTAATGGTTGTTCAACAATTTCAAAAATAGATATTTAAGCTTATACTTTGTTGTATGTTTATTATGAATTATTAAAATAAAGGTTTAATTTTCATTTCAGTTACTCTCGATATAATATTTACACTAATTGCATAATTTTCGAAGATCATATTTTCTCAGATTTTCGTAAAATATTTGACCCATATTTTTTATTTTTCTCAGCGAATATTTTGGGCATCTTAATCAGCATCAAAGTGTAGACGCTGGCATTTTAAACTTTTTAAATTAGACGTCAGCTGGGTGCTGCTGAGGAGCGTCGATAAGTATGACCCTTGATTGTATTTTCCTACCTCGCAAATGAAAACAAACATTACAGTTGTGGTTACGATAGCTAGTGCCGTTCTTGGCTTATGTTAGAATAATGGGTTTGAAAAGGTGCCGGAGGTGGGGAATATTTCACATCTTAGATACTTTTTTCTATCTTCCGTATTTTTCATAATGAATACCTGTATCTGAAAGTAAAGATACATTTATAAAGTATCTAAGATACTTTTGGAAGTATCTTAATTATTCTGAAACTATACATCTTAGATATTTTCAGGTATCTCGAATTTAATATAGCTTCGATTTGTGCAAACCGTGTTGAATACTGTTCAAAAGTTAAGCAAGTCATGCATAACTCTTCTTTGATGGTGTTTCGTAGCTTCCCAAACTCCCCCGAAATGTGGAGAGTAGGCTGGAATGAACTTCCAGTCAAAATTAGGTTGAACGAGTTCATTTTCAAAATTTTTCTGATTTTGATACAAAAATTTACCCAAATCATTCAGCTCCAAACTCGCTACAACTAATTTATTTCCATTGTCTGACAAAATTTTGTGGCATGCACAGACAAACTGCAAGTCTACACAAACTTTGTATAAATGCCTTTGGAGAGAGCAGATACAAGCTTTAAATGCACTGCTTTGGTGCTTAAACATATAAAAAGGCTAATACAGCACTTAGTTCCCTTTTAACCTCGATCCTGTCGATCTTTAACTAAAAAATGACCCTGCATAATCAACACCTGTTACATGAAAAGCTGGATTCGCTGTCAGGCGATCTTGAGGCAAATTTCCCATTAGAAGCTGTAAACCCTTTGGTTTAGCTCTAAAGCAGATAACGATCATGTATTGTTCTTCTCGCTAAACTTCTACCTGACAAAGGCCAGTATTTTTGACGAATTGGATTATTGAGGACGAGTAAAAAGCAGACAGATGTTCTCTAACGAAAATCAAATTAGTGACATGATGTTTTGCAGGCAAAATTGTCAAATGTTTTGTGTCAAAAGGGAGAAAAGTGTGCTATAAATGACCACCTACTTCTTAGAGTACCATCACAATGTATAAATGGATTGAATTTGTACATAATATATTACCAGATTTGCGTACACATTTTTCTGGCAGAGCTTCATTTTCGTAATAAATGGGAGAAGCAGACCACTATGAATATGGAGATTGGCACAATGGTGTTAATAAAAGATCTTCCCTTCCACCCGGTAAATGGTTGCTGGGTCGTGTGTGTGCGAAATGCATCCCGGTAATGGTGGGATTGTGAAGTGCCCTGTCTGTAAAGTTTCTATTTTGCATGACTTTCGAGGCGGGGGCTATGATAAGACATTAATTTTGGAATAATTAAAAAATCATGTTATCTGGATAAGAAAAAATTATAACTAATGTCATAATAAAAATTAAAACAAATATTAATAGCGAAAGTGATTTTACATTGAAACTTTGTTAGCCAGATATCTCATCAAGGACTCTATCGATTTCAACAATTGTGGGCTCTACGGAAAGGTCTAATGCTGTAGATGTGCCTTTTCGGGGGTTTCGGGGTTTAAAAAGCTTTAAATAGTGTCTTTTTGCAGTTTAAAGTTCATTACTTTCTCCGGAGTATGAGGCAGAAAATTAAGTTTTTTGTTTGGTGTAACTTAGCAACAAACAAATTGGTGGAGGCATTTTCCATCAGTCATAGTGCACGATTGTTTTTTGATATTGTGGTATACTTGCGAACAGGAGGAATACGGCGCGTCCCCATGCTATCCAACATAATCGATCCATTAACATCACTGTTATTTTCAAATGGTGACAGGGGTTGGCACACGAATACGGAGCATTCTGAGAAGACGTGTGGCGTAGCCCACGGATTCCACTTGTTAAAACAAAAAACCTTATCACAGTTTTTCTTCAATATACTTCTGCACCACAGTTCACTATTTCAATGCATTAACAGTAACAAAATGGACAAGCTGGACGATTTATTCCTACATATGATATCTGGTTAGGAAATATTTTGTTTTAAGTGTAGTGAATTTGAATTTTGAATGTTCTGGGATTTAAAATCTTTGAGTTTATCAACTTTCTCAAGAAAGTGACATCTCCGTTCTAAAAAATCTATTAAATCCGTCACAGTTGGCATCTCTTCGTCACGTACAGTCTCACATACCCATTCTTTTCTGGTACCATTATCAAATTTGTCAGCAATTTAGTAAATTAACAAACTGTTCCAGCTATATATACTGGTTCATTTAATCATTGCAAAAACCGAATGTAACTGAAATGTATCAGTTAATTAACGAAGTGATATGTAGGATTCTACAATTCCATTGATATAATTGTGAAACAATTTTTTTTTTGTTTATATAGCATTTCTGACACTGACGCCACGCTGTTCATACCCCTGAATGAGAACTGATGCGTCCCGCTTTAAGCATCCCCTCGAATATTAAAATTTTTCGATATCACTTAATTTTTGATTATTGTGTATTATAGTGGTTAATAAATCTGAAAAGGTAAACCATTTACCATAAGAACCATCGAATTGTGGGATGTTTAAACTAGGTACCTAATTTAATTTGCTGCTTCTTATTCTCCGAATCTTGTTTTGAAATAACTTCAGTTACATAAGTGGACATAGACAACACAGGTTTTTTAAGGGTTAACTATATTTAGCACAAAGCAAAGTTTAATAATAAAGTGAAGATTAGTTTTCTAGTCCCTTTATTTAAAAAAATTAATGTTCAGGTACCTAACAACTTTCAATAAAAATTACTAACCCTCTGACACCTTGCTCTTTTCTATGTTGTATGTCAAAATTAGATACATTATTCGCGCTAGATACCTCTGCAACAGAATTAGACGCATTCATAACTGGATGTAATAGTTTGAGGAGTTTTTACAGTAGTCATTTGCCTTGGTCTTTAAGGGGAATTATAAAACCTCGGCTCAAATTTTGGTTGAAACATCGACTGCATATGTGGAAATCTCATACTAGGGTAATCCATAAATGGCCGAGGAGATGGAAAAATAATAGGAATACCCAAGTGGCTAGAAATGCTTTAGGTAAGAAGAGGCCTCCCCCTAAATAAAAATATCATTAATTATGAAAGTTACAGATATAATATTATCTATAAACAGTAGGTATCTAATTTTAAAATCGTACATGTATTTATAGTCTACCGCCATAGAGCACAGAAACGACACAGAGAGAAAATCACAATACACCATGAAAAAGCACCATAAAAGGTAGTATTCTGATTTCAAAATAAACAAATCTATTCAACGATAAATATACGGCATGTTAACGACATGGTGGGATTGAAATAGTCTTCCCACTACTTTTTTAAAATATTTATTTGTGATCTCAAAAAGATACAAAAATGGTACTGATTAAATGTTTCAAATTTCAAAACCATACAAAAACAATTTAAAATATCAATATTACTCCCACCCGCCATAAACAGTGAACATATCTTTTGAATTTATTAAGCTGACCGCACACGATCAATATTATTGACAATATCGTGATTTGACCAGTAATACCGTGTTTTGATTGGTCAAATAACGATATTGTCAATATTATTGTCAATAATATTGATCGTGTGCGGTCAGCTTTAGTCGATCTATTTTCAAGATGTAGACAACCCACAATACTTACGGATCTCCTTCTCTTTTTAAGTCAGTCTCTTCTTTGCCCTCTCATACAAACAGCCGTATGACTTGATTAAGCGGGTAACAGACGAGTTGATATTTCTAAATTTTAATACTTACACTTGCTTTTTCGGACTCTTCATTTGAGAAATCAATAAAATATAAATAAAACTCATCTCAGGTAAATGTATTTTCAAGTACATTATTTATTTAGCATTTTATTTTACACGTTGATTTACATCAACTTATGAGCATACCCCTGTATCATGGAAGTAAATTATACCCTACAAGACAAAAAGTCCCAGCAGTCTGAGTTTCAGAGGGAACAACAAAAAAATCAGCAACTAAGGTTTTGGTTAGGTAGTATTTTAAATACTCCGAAAAAAATATTAAATCTGGGTAAATTCCAGTTTAGTTTTGCATGTAAAAACAGTGCAAGGATAGGCAAATAGAAAAATACAGAGCTTAGTATTATTTACTGTGCATTTAGTAAGTATTTTCTTACTGTACCTATGCAAATTATAAGTACCTACTTACATACCTATTATTTTATTTTAAAATAACAGCATAAACGAAATTGTAAGTACTTATAGGGTTATCCATACTCAAATACCCATTTTAATATTTAAATAAAATCCTATCTAAGCCGAGTGTTAGGTACAGAAATCTGGATGGCCATAAATAATACAATTTTGGGGCAATTGGATACGTATTTGCAATAACAAGTTATAAAATAAGTAAAACAAATAAACATACCAGTTCCGTGGTGTAGAGACAGTATACCTGAGCTAAACGGCTTTACTTCTAGTAATTAACCTGCGGGTGTATTTGACAATTTAGCTTGGCGATGAATCCACATGCAAATAAAGATAATATCTACTTTACTGATCTGCTACGAATAAACATTTAAGATATAGACTCACCGGGGGGTTCCGCCCCCGAACCACCTTTTGTTAAACTAGCATCAGCTTAACCTCCAGTTACCAGGGTTGTTCGGAAGGTTCGAATTTAGATGGCCTTCTAGATGGTGAAAATAGAGTTGCGTGCACGATGGAATTCCTATAGGCATAAAAGGGTTAGTGTGCCACAGATTCTACCTCATCCTATGGTCACGCAGATGTTTTAAATCGTCTCCGATCGCCCAGGGGAGCTCCGCGGGGGCGCCCCCAAGTCCAGGCCGCCGGCTCGGTACTCGCAACCGGCGGTGTCAAGGCGGAAAGCCTTAACCAACGTAAGGGCCCCAACAGGTATTCGATACGTATCGTTCAAAGAAGGTAGTCTCTATTCCCGCGTCTTGTCTAGAAATGACGCACAATAAAAGCCCATCCTCGGCTAAATAATAAGGCGGCAACTTAGCACGCACAACCATGTCATCCAATGTGACCAATAACAGTACAGTACAATCTCGAGTGTAATTCATAACACACTCACAACAACCCCACATTGTGTATACATGTCTCAAATCCTAAACAACCTGTTCAAAATATGCAAAATGTATGTATCCAAAATAACAAAACATACACTCGTACAAGTCTACATTACACATACACAAGCTTCTACGCGTACGCGCCCGATTAGCAATAATTTAAAATATCAAGCATAGTTGCCCAATACACCGCAAGTCATCACTCGATTCTGTCTACCCCTCGACTGCCGTGTTATGGTGTTATCCCCTAAAGTTAAGTATCAACATCTGGGCTGTGTAATTTACGATACCACCGTTTCCAAGATTTTAACAGACCCTGAGAATGCCAGTTTGAAACAACATGTTAGAAAAAAATAAGTGTATGGAAAACAAATTATTTCCCTTACATTCGGCCAATCCTGACATGTTCTCGCCCTCGAGAACTACTCAACTGACTTTAGCGTCCGGGTCTGACAAGAGGGGAAAGGTAATCCATTACCGGAATAGTGTAACACTAGCAGGTGTAACTGTATAAATCCGATGCACCTAGCACTGATACACCTTTATCATTTCTGGCTGGTCGTCATTTGCTCCTCTTTCACAAAGTTATAGATATATTGTGATTACTTTTCGCAACTTTTATCTGTATTCAATCAGTAGCGCCAATACATAAGCGTATGTCTCTTACACATCTCCTCTTTGTTAATGTTAACACAACAATCATTGTTCTGTAGGTGGCTAAGTACAAAGAATCTAGGGTAATCTTTGTAGTACAGCAGCAATTAATATTTCACCAAATAACCAGTCCAATTTAGCCATGAGTCAGAAATCACAGAAACAGAACAATTCTAATTTTTCCCTGTTGCTAGTTTAGTACATTTTTGGGGACAGCACACAAGATAATGTGTAGAATGTAAAACCTAGTCTGTGTTTAAAACCCAAAAGTAAGGCTTGTGTTTCAAACAAACAAAATGTACACAACTTGTATAAGAAGGTTTACAAACTAAAGTGCATAATCTTTTTTTCCTATGTTCCTATTCGATTATCACAACGATTACAACCAAAACATGTTTATGTTTCATCTGAACCCTTGAGTTCGCTGGGTGAATTCGGAATGTAGGTACACTCGTATAATTTACAATGTGCGACGGGTTTTATGTCTAGCTCTCATGTAATTAATGGGAAGTTATGCTAGGAAATTATAAAAATATATAAACAAAATAAGTCTGTTGTTTCTTTCTTCAGTTTATAATATTAAGGAACACGTATATCTCAATTTCATTAATTCCGCGCAGCATTGGTATGCTTTAACCTCGGCTTTAACCCTTTAGGGGATGAAACGTATGCTTGTGTCTCTGTGACGGTTTATGTTATTAAGGGAAGGTTTTTTTTTTAATTCGAAAATATCCAAAATACCGGATAATACACTAGGTAGGCGTTGTTGTTTCATGGCGCCCCATGAGGTCAAGTGTTTTGTTTGAGACTTTAGCGAACGCCATCATAGTTCAAATTCTAAAGTGTAGAGTTAACTTTTTGTTTTTAATAAACCACCACTTGTATCACTCGATCACCTCAACTACCATTCATTATTAGGCTACCATTTTATTTTACTTGTGTATACAGCTAGCTGTAACTGACTTGTCAACAACAATGTATTTGCTTCCGGAATTGAAAATTTAGTACTGAATAATGAAAACCTTTGCGTTTACAATCTACTACTGTCAGTAATTTAAAACTTAGCTTCTGTTGGCTATACATAAGCAAATAATATTATTTTCAAAAGTACCTTAGTTTATTTTTAAGTTGACATAGGGTGCTATTTATTTCGCACCTTACTGAACCTATTCTGTATAAAATACAGCAGAGTACATCCAACCATTGTGTGAATTGACTTTTTAGTTAGTCCAGTACAATGTAATTTATTTCTAAAATGTACGAGTAGGTACTCGTAAAATAATATGAAATTTCAACAATGACATTCTGAGTGTACTCAGTCTTAGTTTTGGAGAATATTATGTATATTTTTTTTAAACACACATTCCTTGCGTTATGAATGTTGCAGCTACAAAACGCAAAGCAATTTATTACTTTAGTTAGAATTAGTCAATCACAAATGCAGCTACCGGCAGGTAGGTACTTTCTATAAAAATTAGGCCCTTTGTTTGGTACCTAGGTATATTATTTATTTTCAATTAACCCTGATCGTGGGAAACGGTATACTTATAAGTACTCAAAGTATTATAACAACTAATAAACCTAAAATCATTTAGTGAGTTGTGATTCTTAAGTATCTTTCTCAACAAGGATATTAACAAAGTAAATCGGTAAAACCAATTGGTAGAGTTTACAAAATGCATTCATGGAAAATCGCTCATGACCAAAATTTGTAAAATTAATTAATAATAAAGTTTGATAACTTTTAATTACCTTTGCGTAGTAATTATAATTTATTCTGGCACGGCGCAAACGCACAAGTGAATGCAGAATACTTCAAGAAAATGCTATTACGTATTTTTATTATAAATGTAGGTACCCCGGGTTAAATGCTAGAGCAATAAGTCAGAGACGATGCTATATGCTAACTTCATGATTTAAGTAACTTGTGGGGAATGGTTATGGAAGACATAATTGAAAATGAAACTGCAAATTTCTTTTGCCAATCATTTAGTTGTGAATGACGCTCTATTTTTTTTAATCGCAACTTTGTTGGATAGAATTCTGTCGTCTACCTTGTATGTAGAATGTCTTGCATTCTCTACCCTCTTATTAAGAGCTGATCTTATATTACTTGCTAATACTTTCACTGTTTACTTGGTAGCCTATACCTTTACATACCTCAGCTCCACACACTTCCACGCGCCGCACCAACAATACAATATACAAAGCCAGCCCTCAACGCACTCTGCGGGATATCACACCGCCATCCCCAGAGGAATCCTGTACCGGATACAAAACTCTCCGGAAGACAGAGTGCAAACCCCGAAAATGCGACGAAGACCGACCCCAAACACCACACTATCGGCACGACGAACAGAAGCGCGCAAAACCAAAATATGCGTCATTAGATAAGCGAAACCAACTACTGTTGTGTTATGCCGAAGATAGGTAAACTCGGGGGTATACTTTATAATTTATAGTTGAAAATCCAAAAGTGTTTCGTTTACGGGAGTAGGTAATTAATTTTAGAATTTATTTAGTCATCTAACTACTTCTCTTTACAAATTAGATTCTTTATTAAGACACCTGGGTACAGTAAAACTGGTGTGAAAGAGAAAAATATATTTCATTGGATTAGGCATGTAGCAAAAGACATATGCATTGTATTAACAGTCCTCAATTCACTAGGTCTGTTGGTAATTATATTTCGTTTGGATAATTATTGTACGACAGTTTTGCAGAAGAAGAACAAATTGATCGACATAGTTTATCAGTTTTCTTAGGGGTTTACAGTTAGAGCACAGCCGACTTAAGTGGGCTATGGATAGAGCTATATGCTTAAGAGTTAACAATCAACAATGAATTAAGGAATTATTTGGTACTAACACCAAATACAAAGAGTCTTATTGTCGTAATTAATAACAATAATTGACCTGGAGTTCGTACCAATGCAACTAAATAATTTCTTTTAGTGCTGCATTGCAAATGTTGGTATACAGTCAATAAGCACTCAACAGTCAACAACTCTTTCACCAACCACGTTCTGGCAGTCACACTTTTTAGAGGCCCATTGAAGATGCAATTAATGCTTCTGATGGAACTCATTACTATCGTCCAAACCTCAGAACTACTAGAAAATATTGCACGTTAATTAAGGGTCACTATCAGAAGACTAGCCAACTAACCTATCAAACTAACTTATCAATGACCACAATAATTGTTTACCAAATTTCATCGTAAACCAATTTTATGTCTTGGCACTTGACCATTTCAATCACCCCTGTAGCTGAGTGCTACCCCAAAGCTGGAAAGAATTATGGCATCTGGTGGATTAACATTGCGGCAGAGTCCTAACTCACTTTCTTCAGTACTTACGTATAAAATTGTATACCAAAGTTGCGAATGCTGTAAGCATATTTTATTGCAAAATGTTACTTAACTTTCGGTACTAATTGCCATTATGGCATACGGAAACACTCAATGGTCAATCGGTAATCATAATCAAGTTAAGGGGTAGATTAATAAGCAATAAGAACTCTTATATGGTTCGCCTTTTGGCATTTAACACACCCAAAATATAACAATTTATGTTAAATGCAATTATTCAAATCATGTGGGTTGAATTTACTACCTGACAAAATGCAAAACCGAAAATATCTGGGCGATACTTTTAAAATGAATGAACATTCCCTGAACTAGTTAGTATTATTTTATTGAATATACGGAAAAGGACCCTGTAATAAATTCCTTCAGGCAACCCTTGACGGTCACACCCAATAACACAAGTTTTAAGTATTTTAAATTTATGGGTCCCTTAAAAGTTCTCCAGATTATAGAAATGTGTGGCCTAAGTGAAAGCGTTGACAGATGTTAACAGTATCCATTTACGAAAAATGAAAACTTTAATTTTTACGTTGCAGCCTCTCTGATGTTCATTGTCATGTTATTATTATAACTGTTATTCTTAATGCAAAATACGGAATCCCACTTCTGAAAATCTGTTAGGTACAGAAATCTGGATGGCCATAAATAATACAATTTTGGGGCAATTGGATACGTATTTGCAATAACAAGTTATAAAATAAGTAAAACAAATAAACATACCAGTTCCGTGGTGTAGAGACAGTATACCTGAGCTAAACGGCTTTACTTCTAGTAATTAACCTGCGGGTGTATTTGACAATTTAGCTTGGCGATGAATCCACATGCAAATAAAGATAATATCTACTTTACTGATCTGCTACGAATAAACATTTAAGATATAGACTCACCGGGGGTTCCGCCCCCGAACCACCTTTTGTTAAACTAGCATCAGCTTAACCTCCAGTTACCAGGGTTGTTCGGAAGGTTCGAATTTAGATGGCCTTCTAGATGGTGAAAATAGAGTTGCGTGCACGATGGAATTCCTATAGGCATAAAAGGGTTAGTGTGCCACAGATTCTACCATATCCTATGGTCACGCAGATGTTTTAAATCGTCTCCGATCGCCCAGGGGAGCTCCGCGGGGGCGCCCCCAGGTCCAGGCCGCCGGCTCGGTACTCGCAACCGGCGGTGTCAAGGGGGAAAGCCTTAACCAACGTAAGGGCCCCAACAGGTATTCGATACGTATCGTTCAAAGAAGGTAGTCTCTATTCCCGCGTCTTGTATAGAAATGACGCACAATAAAAGCCCATCCTCGGCTAAATAATAAGGCGGCAACTTAGCACGCACAACCATGTCATCCAATGTGACCAATAACATCAGTACAGTACAATCTCGAGTGTAATTCATAACACACTCACAACAACCCCACATTGTGTATACATGTCTCAAATCCTAAACAACCTGTTCAAAATATGCAAACTCGTATTATGCATATAATATGTATCTCTTAAATAATAAACAACCTGTTCAAATATGCAATCCCATATTATGCATATTATACCTGTCTCACCAACAGTTTTATATCCAAAATGTATGTATCCAAAATAACAAAACATACACTCGTACAAGTCTACATTACACATACACAAGCTTCTACGCGTACGCGCCCGATTAGCAATAATTTAAAATATCAAGCATAGTTGCCCAATACACCGCAAGTCATCGCTCGATTCTGTCTATCCCTCGACTGCCGTGTTATGGTGTTATCCCCTAAAGTTAAGTATCAACATCTGGGCTGTGTAATTTACGATACCACCGTTTCCAAGATTTTAACAGACCCTGAGAATGCCAGTTTGAAACAACATGTTAGAAAAAAATAAGTATATGGAAAACAAATTATTTCCCTTACACCGAGTAAAAAATCGTTTGTCCACGACTATCTTATAATATACTCTTTATACTTGTGTTTCTTCAATCATAAATAGAGATACATTAATCACTGCAGTGATTATAGTATATTATTCAACGAGCGGTAATGTAGGCAATAACTCACGCAGATGAAATTTGCAGCACGAGCCGCAGGCGAGTGCTGTAATTCATCAAGTGAGTTATTACCATTACCGCGAGTTGAATACTATACTTTATCTACGACTATACCAATAAATATTTATTTACAAATCTTATTAGTTACAAGGATATGGAAATTAAATAATTACTCATTTTTTTATGAATGAAATTAATTGTAGAGTTTGAACAACCAGCAAACTGAATATGTGGGACTGAATTATGCAATTTTATTGCTCCTTTTTGTGTTTGTTGCATATAATATATTATGTCGTAGAACTACTAACTGGTTGGGGTACGTTAATGATTCTCAAAAAATATGACAGATAAGTACCTACTGCGAATAAAATTTATAGTTCTATCGTACCCAAACAAGTTAGTAAGTACTTTCTATTGTATCATTAGCTACTTGCCTTAATTCTGGCGGTGTACCTACATAATAATTCATCTTTTTTAGCACAATTACTAGTATTTGACCTTATTTTATGTATGTGGAATAGTATTTTTTTGGTGGAATAGTATTTTTTTGGTGGAATAGTATTTTTTTGGTGGAATAGTATTTTTTGGTGGAATAGTATTTTTTGGTGGAATCGTGAATACGGGTTCATATTCGTCTGATGTTTGAGTTTATAGACGCATTATTTATAGTGGACTTGCTTTGGCATCTTTTGATTTAGATAGTCTCCTGTTGTCATCTAGAGGACATTGAGGTCGTGGATGGGTGTCGCGTGTAGGTAATTAGCAGCCGTTATCGACTGATGAATTTTGACACGTTTAGTTGTAACAATTGTAAAATTATTTTAAAAATGTCGTAAAATAACTGACTGTTCAAAAAATTGAGAACCACCCTGTATAGGGGTAGAGCAGTCGTTAAAATAGTGCCTTGAAAGTTTTTTTCTACATTTCGTTATAAGGGAGTTATGCAATTTTTATTTATTCTGAATTTGTTTAAAGTACGCCACTGACTTTTGAAAACTAATATTTGCACGTACCAGTCACACCTAAGTTATTCCGGCGTAATTAATCGCTAGAAGCAGAAATTTTTTTTATAAATCTTCGAAAATGCGAAAGGTGTAAAAGAATTGCGCACGTCACTGGAAGTTAGGAAGTCGACCATGAAAGCTATGTTAAGAAAGTTTTCGTGTATCTCGTATAATAAAGGAGTTACGCTATGTTCACCTATTTTCAAATTTTACCGACTACGCCACTGCATCTGACAATGGAAATCTGTGTACGATCTTATTAAACAATTTATTTCGCTACGTCTAATTGTGAACCGTAGAAAATAGTTTTAAAAATATCGTAAGTTAAAAAAATTATTTGAAAAATGGAGTACGTCACTGGATAGTTGTGGGTCAGTCGTTGAAATAATGCGTTGAAAGTTTTGTTCTATCTATCGTTATAAGAGAGTTATGTAATTTTTATTTATTTTGAATTCGTTTAAAGTACGCCACTGACCTTTGAAAACTAACATTTCTTCGCACCTTTCTCACTCAAGTTCCTTCGGCATAATCGAAAGAAGCAGGAAAGTTTTTGGAAACCTTCAGAAATGAGAAGGGTGTAAAAAATAGCGTACGCCACTGGAAATTAGGGGGTCAGCCATTAAAGTAATATTTGGGAAGTTTTCATGTATCTCGTATAATAAGGGAGTTACGCAATTCTTCATATTTTTTTTTTAATTTTCTCGGCGCCGCCACTGTATTTGATAATCGAAATCTATGTACGCTCTTCTTAAATAATATATTTTGACAGGTTTTGAAAGGCCGTAGAAAGTTTCTGGCAAAATCGCAATTAACTGCAGGAAAAGAATGCATTTCTTCGAAAAAAATATTTTTTGGGGTAGCAAACGCGATAGGGGATGCTCCACGCTCTGTCACCTTATTGATTATCACCCGCCCACGAATAATCTTTAATTTCTAATGGATATCACGAAAACCGTAAGAACGTGGTTTTTTTAACCAGGCAAAAATTTCGTCCAAGTTTTATTTTTTTCGCCCATTCTGAACGCTTCGAAGGGATGAAAGTGAATCGGGCGGACGCCATCGTTAATTTTCTTCTAACAGACGAATTTTTTCCTCAGTCGGGAAAATGGAAAATATTTTGAAAGGGTCAAAGCAAGAATGTGCACTTTTAACATTCGGCACCCTTGGACGGGGGGTGCGAGGGAGCGAATCGCGAAAAAACGAACCGGGGCGCATCGACTTCTACCTCCGTTCCGAAAATGAACCGAATTTAATTTTTTTTGTGAAAATTTAATTTCTATACCAAAGGCGTGTGCGAGTAGTTCCAGGAAAATTGTTTGCCTGCTAACATTCGAGATCATACCTCTGCAATGGTTCGCCGTATCGGATCCGTTGATGTCTCGTTGGATTAAGGAAACTTGAAATGTTACCCCGATTCGCGGCATCTTTCGCCAAGACACGCCGGAAAGACACAAAATAATAAGAAACTCTAAAAAACAGCGAAGAAACTGCGAAACGGCTTTCAATTTTTTCCGACTCGGGGGGTGGCCGAGCGGCGGCGGAAACGGGTGCAACAGGATCATTTCCTCGCTGCCGACATATGTTCATACCACGTCGATTTTTCTATCTCTCACCTGCAGCGAGTTACGGCCGTCTAGATTTAATCAGCCTCAAAATCTGGGAAATTGGCAAATATTTAAATTATAATTTTGGGCGAAAAAAAATTAAAATTATAATTCCCAGTTCGGAAACGTACTTCGCGTATCGATACGACCCGCGATAAGTGCAAAATTACGATAAAATCGATAAAAAGACAAAAATTAGCGCGGTCCGAGATCCGATCTCGTAGCACCAAAACAGCTTCGGATTCGCAAAGTCGCGAAGCGTGCGTTTTGGTACTGACCCATTTGCACCAACTACAATTCGTTCTTAATAGGCGTATAAAATAGACATGACAGGATTAATTTTATTTTTTCCATAATTTCCTTAAATACACCATTTTATTTATTAACACGACTCCTTTCACGTTATAAAAGGCATCGGCGACGTGAAATTATGCGAAATTCCCGAAGAAAGAGTTATAAACGAAATTTTAATATTGCTGCCTCCTGGCACCCCTCTGGTTTTTCGTCAATAACTTTTTCAAATCTCCGCCGATTTTAATTTTTCGACGGATATGGAAAGAGGGAGCTCAGAAGAACACCATTCTTGCTTCGAAACACGCCGATACTCCCCCGGAAGAGCTTACGGGGCCGTCTCGAAAAAGCGGGAGATTTCGGAAAACACGTGCTTTTTAGGGGCGGCCTGCAACCCCGGGGAGACCTCTTTTTAAAAAACCGAAAGTGAACTGTCGAAGGGGACGGAACGGAGCGTCCGCCGGTGCAAGAATTTCCGACCTGCGACCCCGTTTGACCCCCTAAAACTTTAATTGAAAAGTGCAAAAAGCAGGGGAAATGCGTTTACATTTTGCCCAGATTCGCGGCCGCGCGACGTACCTAAATTAAATCTGAGCTCCCCTGCAAATGTCGACCTAGGTATTACATATTTTTGCAGTTTGCGGGCTTCGGGAAATTAATTTTTTGACGACCTTCCGGTTGGCCTGGACGGTCGAAAATTTCACGCGGCCTCCGCAAATGTTTTTTCTTGCGGAAAATGTCGAAATTTCGAGAAAATATTTACTCGGACCGGAGAAAATCGCAAAGTTGCGGCGTCTCGCAAAAAAAAAATTTTGGGGGGTAAACGTTACGGGGGAGAGACGACAGTCGGCCCCGTCTTTACAGACACTCCGGGCATGAATAATCCAGAATTTGCCGTCGCAATCTCCAAAACTACCAACGCAAGGCGACCTGAAAGTGGTGGATGCCTTGAAATTTTCCAAAAATTTCGTCCAAGTTCGGATTTTCTTCTCGACCCTTTCAGAACGTTTCGAAGGGGTAAAAGTGTATCGGGTGGACGCGCTCGTTCATTTTCTTTCATTCGACGTCACTTTTTCCGCATTCGGAAGAGAGGAATAGATTTTGAAAGGGAGGAAAGGCAAATTCGCAATTTTTAACATTTCGCACCCCGGGACGCTCGCGGGGGGATGAAGAGGGGAAAATAACCCTCGCTCGTGTAGAGCGTCGCGGATTCTCTCGAGAAAAGGCAGAAATTCCCTTCCCGGACGCTCCCTTTCGAAGCAAAAGGAAATTCCGCATTTTACACACCCCGAGAGTTTCTGAGGGTAGTTGGGCCGCGATAGGGGCGCAACTTTCGGAAACCGCCGCGTCTTGCAGCGCGCCTCCATACGCGAAGCCGATTTTCATTTCACCAGGTAGTTTTCGAAAAAAACGGGGGGTTCGAAAAATGCGGTCTTCTCTCGGGGAGCCTCTGGCGGGAGGGAGAAATTTTTTGGGGAAAAACAGCAGAGGGACTTTAGACACTCCGAAGACCGTATTTTAACCTCCCGCTATTAGAAAAATTGCATGTCTGAAACTAAGTCCGCCGCGGCGACGCGAAAAGTGAGTTTCTCGAGCAATCGTAGGCGAAAATGCACCCCTCGGGTTTTTCGCTAATAAACTTTCTCAAACGTCGACCGATTTCAATTTTTTCTGCGGATATCGAAAGAGCGAACTTGAGAGAACCTTATTAAATACTGCTAAACATGCGGAGCCTTCCGCAGGTGAGGAAGACGGCCTCGAGAAAATCGAAGGTTTCGGGAGACACGTACCACTTGGGGGCGGCCTGCGACCCCCGCGTAACCCTTTTTGGAAAATCTAAAGATACATTTGTAAAGTAGAAGAGACGGCTGTCCGCCTGTGAGAAAATCTCCACCCCGCACTCCCGTTCGACCACCTAAAACTTTAATTGGAAAGTGCAAGTTTTCGTAAAATCGCGAAATTTACCCCGGAATTTTCGCTCGTCGCGGGGTGGAGACCCGTGACTGGAGAGATCCGCTTATCGAAATGTCATCTCGAAAGATTAAGTAATCTCTATCAAAAAAGAGCGCGCCTCGGGGCGGTCTGTGAAAGTCACCACGAGCGTAAGAAGATATGCAATTTCGGCGAAATTCTGACAGACGGGTATTTGAACTTGTAAGATTTCGACGTCTCGCTGCATTCTTGTTGTCTATTTTCAAATGCACTTTTCGACCTTTAAAATTTGCCCGATCCGAATATCCTTTCCACGGGGGGGAATTGTGAGTTTCTTCTTTCGAGCGGAACCCCGTGCTGCGCCCTGGCTACGATCTCCTCGGAGGAGATAGCTCCACAGTTTCGATACTTTTTTGCCCCAAAAATTTGCAGTGCTTCGGGGAAAAAATTATTTCCCGTAGCAACCCCCGCGCGATCGCGTCGATTTTTGGATATTTTCGGTCCGATCGACGGGGCTACCGGAATCCGCCTTCGAAATTAAACTGCGACCGACGGTTCGCCCGGTATAAAAAACCACCCTTATTTTGGGGGCGCCGTATCTCCCCGCGGGCGCGACTCTCGCGCACGGGACCCCCCCTATGACCTACAACTTTCGTCGGCGAAGAAGATGGCGGCGCCCGTTTTTCCCCGCGCGCCGCCGGTTCTTCTGGGTGCGATGGAACCTTTTCGACCCCTTCCGGTGCGCCGAGTTTGTTATCGCTTGGAAACGGGGTGTTTTCGAAGAGTTGAAAAAATCTGGAGGGTACCCGCGGATCCGGGACGAATTCGCGAGCTCAAATTTCAAATTTCGTCCCGATCGCCTCATTTTTCGCGGAGAAAAAAATTCTTCACCATTTTCGACGTTTTCGCCACCCCTCGTTTATAACGAGGTTTCTTTAACAGCACCAGCAATAAAAGAAGCTGCAGAACTTGCCTCATTAGATTCATTGCCCAAAAAACCAAGAAAATTATACCTGAGAGCGTATGTATGAATCTTTCTTACACTGGAGAAGGGAAATGAAGGTAAATTCTTTCTGGGAATCTGTTTTGATAGTCGTGGACAAAGTATAGTATACAACTCGTTATAATGATGCTATTATTACCTCGGATGATTACAAAACTCGCTCGTGTTGTAAACTTCATCCTCGGTAATAATAGCATTCATTATAAACTGATGTATAATATACTATTTTTCACTACTAACCTTAAAACACTTCATTATTGACCTACATTTGCGCCGTGAAATTATTTTTCCCACCTCTTGTAATAGGTTAATGATGAATTCATTATTGACCTGGGTCAATGATAAAGAATTATCAATCATAAAACAAAAGTTTGAAGCTCAAGAAACTTAATTTCCGGGGTATTCATATGAAACGGGAATCTAAAATTTTAGGTTAGACGTACATTATTTAATTGCGAGGGCAAAAATGAATAGGATCACATTTCACATTGGCATGTAATATTTACCCATGAAACTATAAGTTGTTAACTGGCTGCTGAACGCTTTTACAGCCGTAAGCAGCGCAATATATCACCATGGTACACAAAAAACTGCTACCTGTGCAAAAACACCTGTTAAGCTCTTCGCGTTAGAAAAGGATGGAGATACGTAAGTAGTACGGGTTGCATATACAACAGATATGCCTCAAAAAGTTTTCACGGGATAAACGGCAATGGGCCTATCCAGTAGGTAGTCCTAGAGCTAGCAACGGATTTCGTTACACCATAGAGAATAAGGCTAGAACTTCAACTATGAGTCCCTTGCAACGTAGTAACAAGAGAATCAGAAGTCTGGCAACCATCCGAGGGTGGCTTTCACGCCTCTAGCATTTTTAAGGGTGAGAAAAAAAATTAAAATTACACTATTATAATCATTATGGCACTTCGCAATATTAAACTTAATACTATTTTAAATCAATAAAAAAATGCCAGACGAGTGGGTGGGTGGAAAGTGCGCGCCAGAGGGGGTTAAAGGGGCGAATCAAATTGCACTCAAACACAACTGTGCATCTCCAAAATCGCAAACAAACTGTCATCACATAATATGTTTCCATGGTGACCCATGACCAGGGAATGATAATGTGGTCGACTAGATTCCGTACGCTGGGCCCTTGCATAGAACCTCTCACTTTTATCCCCCTCTGGCACCCACTTTCCACCCACTCACTCGTCTGGCATTTTTTTTATTGATTTAAAATAGTATTAACTTTAATATTGCGAAGTGCCATAATGATTATAATAATGTAATTTTAAATTTTTTTCTCGCCCTTAAAAATGCTAGAGGCGCGAAAGCCACCCTCGGACGGCTGCCAGACTTCTGATTCCCTTGTTACTACTACGTTGCAAGGGATTCGTCGTTGAAGTTCTAGTCTGATTAAAAATAACGAAACGAAAGCGTTGCTGGCTCTTGGACTAAGGGATGTACATCATTGAAAATAACTAAAGATGAGCTTACTATGGCGGCCACTGTACCCCAGTCCTTTTATCATATCCCAACTATTACTTATGATGCATCCAGTCTATTTTATCCGTGGTCAGATATGACAACTTGACAACTTTCAGTTTTCAATCCAAACGAGGTCGAAAAACGAAAATAAATATTTACATTCAAAGTGGCTTCCTATAAATATTTCGTTGGACTATTGCTATTAATAATGGCATGGAGATCACATGGTAGGAGTAACATAGATCTTATTAGAAATTTACGAGGTATGTGAAATACACTTATTAATTTAAAGTAGGTTATATTATTTTGATTTATAGGAAATGGTATAATTAAAAGTGATTCTGTTGAGGCTGCAATGTTAGCTGTGGACAGAGGAAACTTTTGCAAAAATAGTCCTTACATGGATGCTCCTCAGGGTATTGGTTTTGGTGTAACGATCAGTGCCCCACATATGCATGCACATGCTTTGGAACTTCTTAGAGACCGACTAACTGCAGGAGGACGGGCTTTAGATGTTGGGTCAGGCAGTGGCTATTTAACTGCTTGCATGGCAATTATGTTAGGTGACAGAGGGTACGAACAGATCTTTATCATGTTTTCCGAGATGTTTTCATTCATGTGTCGGCAGATTTCCTACCATCCCGTCTTTTCTATTTTGTCTTCCATTTGTTACTTTTTCTCTAACTCTTTAATACATATTGCTAACCTAAGTTAACAATGGTATCTTCGTCTTGCACCAGATTGAGAGAAACTGGGACGGGTGCGTGGGTTTGCAGGGACGCAAGAACCGAGCTGTGACCGATGGCAGAACTGCTTTAAGTTGGCCAGCTAGTTTTTAACAATATTAAGCGACGTTCCCCTTCGATATTGAACTGTCTTACTTGGTAATGCAAATACGGTATCAAGCTACGTTTGTTTGGTTTTAAGCGTGACACGGGGTTTTCTTTGCAAATAAATGCTGTAATCTGTAAATTGTCATTTTACCCCCTTTTAACTAATAAACTAACAAGCAGATATAATAATCATATGAAAGAAAATATTTGGCAGTTCTGCAGCACTTACCTATACAGTAGCTGCCACTGGGCTGGAAGCTTGTAACATTGGAACATTGCTTTTTTTGAAATGGGTGTCTAATAGGATAATATATTTCCATCTAAGTAATATGCAAGGAAACAAAAAGAAAAGAAGTGGGTTTTTAGGTGGATTTAAAAAAGGGTGGTTTTCTTGCGCTGTTTTTTTGGGTTTGGGAAAATGACGTCAACCCTGGCGTTGATTGAAAAGTCCACAAGATATGCACCCACTACCTGTTCTCGCCGCTCACCTCCTCGCCCATAAAAATGCAAAGACGATGATATTGGCCTGTGCTGCCACTCTAGTAGCGAACCGTGTCATTTAGCACTAACTTAAGAATTCATCCACAGTGCCACTGCTGCCGCCCGTTGGCCTAGAGCCTAGAGTAACATTGCAGCAAAACCATAACGTACTTGCGACACATGGGAAGTTCTGTTCGAAAATGAAAAACCCTCTGAGACAATTTTTTCTAACATGTACACAGCGCATTAATCTCACATCAGTCGTCATTTATTTTGGTATATAATTATACAAGTACCTACCTAGATTCAAATAATTCAACGAATAGTTTTATTACAAAATGCTGATATAGTCTACCGTACTCAAATTTGGAAAAGTAGGTAAAAAAGGTTTTGTGCTCATGTACTATAAACACCAAAATTCCTGTTCCACTTTACGGTTCAATTCCGCTTAAAATGCCATAACCAATTACATTCTGAGGTAAAAAAACCTTAGCAACTGTCCGCCAATTAAAGTTTTGAAGGCGGATCTAAGCGATTTTATTTGAATGACAACAAACGTGTTAGCCTTGCACTAGTAAACAAAGGGCAGCAAAAAATAGATAAATAATCATGTTCTTTTAACGAAAAATCACATCGTCTATGGGGGGCGGGACTGACGAATATATAGCAACGTACGGCATAAACGATTCGTGTCGCAAACTGTAACACCACTTTTGGAATTTATAGTACATGTACATGTACACTTGGATGCAATGAAATCAGCGCACTTACAGTCTTCAAATTTGGTGAACTAGTTTTGTATAAATATTTAATATGGGTTTTTTAAAATTTTGAAGATCATTCTACCGACGGTCAGAAGTTATTCAGTCATAAATAAAATATCACAAAAATACCATTTTTAGAAAAAAATTATTTAATAAACAAAATAGAAGATACTGAACAGTTAAAATTATAAAAGAATTTTCAAAATTAATAATTAGTGTTCCCTCCTCTTGCCGTTATAACGGACTGCATGCATGTATGAGGTTGGCTATATTTTCTTGAGGTATGTTGTGCCGTTCTTCTTTAAAGGCAATAACAAGTTCTTGTAACGTATAAGGTGCAGGACCTCTACGTCGAATTTTCATTTTTAGCTGATCCCAAAGATGTTCAATGGGATTTAGGTCGGGGTTGCGTGCTGGCCATTCCATTACCTGCATACCAACCTGCAGCCTCTTGCAGATATCCCTGCACAACTGCTGCAGTGCGAGCTGGGAGGTTTCGCATTGTCTTGCATAAAAATGAATTGATCACCAATTAACAATGCGTGAGGTATCACGTGAACTTCAAGCACTTCGTTTATATAACTTTCAGCATTGCAACCGCTTCTGTTGTGACCACATTTTATGCCAACAATGAAAGCACACTCAGTTCTTGCTGTTAAGGATATTCCTCCCTAAATCATTCATGATACACCTCCATAAATGACTCACTCTTGAAAGCAACATTGTGCGAATTGTTCCCCCGGTCTTGGGTATACCCTGTTTCTTCCATCGTTGCCATGAAGGCAAATCCTGGTCTCATCAGAGAAAAGAACTGACCCCCATTGTTCAACTGTCCAATTCATGTGTTCTCTTGTGAATTGGAGCCGAGCTTGGCGGTGGGCTACTGTCTGTTTTGGACTCTTCTAACTGCTGAGCGGCTCAAGTTAAGTTGCATGGCCACGAATCTCTGGCTATTTTCTGCTTGAAGTAGAGCAACTGCTTGAGCTGCAATTTCTAGAGCTGTATACATTGGTAAATTTTTGCTATTAAACACTTAAAACACAGAATGACAGTTAAGATGACTTAAATAAAAGAGATCTGTCAAAAAATTGTACACACTATCTAGATTCTTTATTCAAAGAAGAAAAGAATCACGTTGTAATGTCCTACTGAAAATGTGTTTTATTCTTTTACTGCTATGTTTAAGAATGTAAAAATATGAAACAGAGTAAAACTTAAAAATTATATGTTTATAAATAAGTAAAATAATCTTTTATATTATATATGTATATTATTTGACTAGATTATAAAAGAACTCGCTGGAAAAAGAATTTGTCTAACATACCAAGTGGGTCGATTTCATTGCACCCAAGTGTAGTTATGTATACCTACCTTGTATTAATTACCTATTTATTCAAACATAGGAAAAGTTCGTAAATTTAGACTTTAAATTTATTTAAATTTATTTAAATTTATTTAAATTTAATTTATTTAAATTTAGACTTTAAATTTAGACTTTATTTTTCTGTTACAAACACTATAATATGAATGTATTGTATGTAGGTACATAATGTATGCACATTATGTAGTATGTAGTTTATTTATAAGAAATAGACATTTCAATTATTCGTGCATACTTCTCCCCCGTGAAGCACGGATAATCGAGGTTATACTGTAATACGAAAGAAATATTCCGTCTAAAATATAAAAACATTTTTTTTTAATTCGGGCTTGTAATAAATTTCAAGTATGTATGTAAAGGAGTTTCGTTAGGCAAATTTTTATGGCACCGTATGGCACAGTGTATGACACCGACAGTAACCTAATTAAGAAGTTTAGGTATTAGGTATTCATCTATTCTCCTAGGTATAAAGGGTGGGCCCATATCTCTGGTTCTATTCAAGGTATCAAAATAAAATTTTACACATATGTGGAGAACCCCATGAAGCAGCTGAGAAAATTATTTTGGTGTATACAGGATGTTCCCACTCTGAGCATCAAACCTAAGTTATGTTTTTTTTAAATGGCACACCCCACATTTGTTTACATATTTGAATTCCCAATAAAATTTTACGAAAGATGATGTACTACACGATGTGGTTTAGAGTGAGCGATTTTAAGATATTACCATTTTAGTGCCAGTGTGAACCCAACTTCGACGAGCTGCTGACATCTACTGGTCGAAGCTATTTAAGATTTCCTTATTGGACTAAGTTCACAGACTGCTCTATTTGTAAAATTCTTGAATACTTTTGTCACAAAACTTAATATCATTCAGGGTAGACAGCTTACGTAATATGCATTTTTCTTAAAAATTTCAAATGGAATTATTTCCATATTTGATAGACAGTTTTTACTACGCTTTTGATTGATGTAGATATTGTTAGGTCTGTCGATTTTGGTAGAATTGAAAAATTAACTTTAAAATGTAGAATGTAGTAATTTGACTGGTATTTTATTCTTTTCTCCTATATTTTAGTGCCCAAAACACAAAATATGATTTCCATTTTGTTTCTGGAAGATTTCACATTGCGACAGATCGCTTCTTCATCGTTATATTTTTAAATAAATGGTAACTTACTAAGCCTATGTATAAATTGAAACAAGGAGTGCCATGAAAGAAAACTGTTTAACGACAAGAAGTAGATCAAAATAGAAAAATGAAATTACTTGAAACTTTTCTCTATTTATGTTTTTCTTTACATCTGTCATTAATTAATAATAATTTTTATAAACAGCAACGGTTACTATGATAACTTTCCTAACGACGTTTGACAACCAAACATTCCGCCCACCTTGAAAGATGGCAGCTTTCAACAAATTATAATTCAGTAAAAGTCTTTAAACAACGAAAAACACCAACCAACATTTGAACTTGAAAGTTATGGTTCCCCAGGAAGTACACAAATTTTGTGAATACTTCTTTTAATGTTGCCATTGGCAGTTTTGATCGTCACCACTCTCACAATTCCGTCTTCACCTGGATGGAGAGCGATAATCCGTCCCAGTCGCCATCGCTGAGGTGGCTGGTTATCTTCATGTATCAGTACCATAGCATTAGGAATACATAATTGCTTTGCATTTACTCGCCATTTGACTCGTTGTTGCAACGTAGGTAAATACTCCTTCCTCCACCTTCTCCAGAAGTGTTGCGAAAGTTGATCGATCCTTTGCCATCTAGATAGACGATTTGACTTTGCCTCGATGTAATCAGGTTCGTCGATTGACGTTATCGGAGCCCCGATTAAAAAATGACCGGGCGTAAGTGCAGAAAGATCATTTGGGTCTTCGGATAAAGGAACAAGGGGTCGTGAATTTAAACAACCTTCAATCCTCACTAGGAGAGTATACATCTCCTCATATGTAACGGCTGCATTTCCTAATACCTTTTTTATGTGTGATTTTGCTGATTTTATTCCTGCCTCCCACAAACCCCCAAAGTGAGGAGATCTAGAAGGAATGAAATGCCATTTTATTTGGTCATTCATAAGAGATTCTGTTACTTTTGATTGAAAAGTTTTTGATTTCATTAACTGACGCAATTCATTGTGGGCACCAACGAAATTTGTACCATTATCAGAATACAAATTTTTCACGTGTCCCCGACGCGAAGTGAATCGCTTTAGAGCACTTAAAAAACTTTCAGTTGTTAGGTCGCCGACTAATTCAATATGTATTGCCTTTGTCGCAAAGCAAATAAATAAAGCAACATAAGCCTTGACCATACGTTTGTTTCTAGTGCGTGACTCTTTAATCATTATTGGACCTGCATAGTCTACGCCGCTATTTTGAAATGGCCTTGAAATTGTTACCCTATCAGATGGCAAATTTCCCATGATCTCTTGCATAAGCTTAGGTTTATATTTGAAGCAATTCAAACACTTATGAAGAATTTTTCGAACTTGAGTTCGTCCGGAAATTGGCCAATAATTTTCCCTAACTGCCGCTAAAGTAGCTTGATTACCTGCATGTAAGTGTCTTTCGTGTTCATGTAATATTATGATTCGTGTAACGTGATTATTATTAGGGAGAAGTATCGGGTGTTTTCTGTCATTTGAAATGTCTGCATTAGAAAGTCGACCGCCCACCCTGAGTATTCCAGCGGTGTCTAAGAACGGAGTTAACGAAATTAAACGATTTGATTTGTCAATTTTGTTTCGGGTTTTCAGCTGCTTGATTTCATTGAAAAATTCATTTTGTTGAGTGATTTTTATTATTGTCATTGCGCCCTTTCTAATTTCGGAACATAACAAGCTTTGTTTTGACCGTTCAGATTTGGGTATTCTACAATTGCTGATGAAACGCAAGACATAACCGAACACTCTTCGCAATTTATTCCAAGTCGAAATGTTAACAAATGAATGTGCCAATGGATTGGGATCAAAAGAAATCGTTGTGAGTGTTATGTTTCCTCTTTGTTCAATATTTGTTTCCTTTAAGGATGGTTGTGGAGGCCAATCCATTTGTCTTTGTTTTAAGAAAAAAGGACCTTGCCACCAAATTGTTAAATTTGCTAAATTTGTTGGGTTTGTACCGCGTGAAATAATATCTGCAGGATTATTTTCTGAAGATACATGAGCCCAAAATTCAAAAGTGGTAAGTTTCAATATCTCAGCTACTCTGTGGGCAATGAAAGTTTTCCACGTATTTGGAGGCGATGATAGCCACGCTAATACTATTGTGGAGTCTGTCCAAAGGAAAACATGCTTGATCAAGCCCTTTAGAATTTCTGATATTTTATGATAAAGTTTCGACAACAGTAATGCGCCGCAGAGCTCCAATCTAGGAATTGATAACGTTTTTAAAGGTGCAATTTTTGATTTGGCGCATAGCAGGTGAACCTGATAATTACCGTCGTCATCGATAGTACGTACATACAAGCACGCACCGTACGCTATTTCGGATGCGTCGCAAAAACCATGGAGTTCGATTGAACTACTAATTGTCCCGGAAGTGACGTTTCTTGGAATCTTTAATAAACAAAGATTGGATAACTCTGTTATGAAGTTGTTCCATGAAATTTGTATTTGAAGTGGCAATGTATCATCCCATTCGATTTTTAAAGACCATAACTGCTGCATTTGTTTGGCAGTTGTTAGTATTGGCCCGACTAAACCTAGTGGATCGAACAGTTTGGATATTGTAGAAAGAACGTTTCGTTTTGTAAATTTGACTGATTTATCGATTGGAATTACTTCGTAGGTTAACACGTCTTCCCGAAAATTCCAAGATAAACCTAAAGTTTTGATTTTTCCTTGTTTATCAAGATTAATGATTGAGTCTCCAGATGAACCGTTATTATCTGGAAGTGCTTCAATTACGTTAGAAGTCCACTTGCGCAATTCAAACCCTGCTTGTAAAAGACAACAACTTACTTGATCTCGAATTTTAACAAGCTCTCTGACCGAATTTGAACCGAGGAGACAATCGTCTACGTAAAAGCTGTTTTCGATTGCAGAACGTGCTAGAGGAAATTTTGACTCTTCGTCTATGGCTACTTGATTAATACATCTGATTGCTAAGTAAGGAGCGCAAGCAGTTCCGTGCGTTACAGTAGATAAACGAAAAGTTTGCAATGGTAAATTTAAATCAGCACGCCAAAGAATTTTTTGAAATTCTCGATCTTCTTCGGCTACTAAGATCTGCCTGTACATTTTAGCTATGTCCCCAGTCAACACAAACCGATGCATACGAAACCGAGTTATTATTGAAAATAAATCAGGTTGAATGGTTGGCCCTACCATTAAGTTTTCGTTTAAACTTATACCTGTGGTGCTTTTGGCTGATGCGTCAAAAACAACTCGAACCTTGGTAGTTGTTGAATCTCGAAACACGGCATGGTGAGGCATGTAAAATTCTTTGTTTGATTCTGGTGCAGACAAAATTTGTGGAGCAAGTTCCATGTGATTCAAATCTGCGTATTCGTTCATGAAAGTGCTATAATCCTTTTTCAATTCGCTATTTCTATTTAATTTGCGTTCAAGCAAATGAAAACGTTTCTCTGCAATTGATTTTGAATCACCGAGAGGCTTCGCAGTTTCTTTGAATGGTAATTTTACTACGAACCGACCTTCAGAGTTTCTTTTATGAGTATCCAAAAAATGTTGTTCGCATGCGCGCTCTTCTTCAGACCGAATGTCGCAATTTCGAATTTCCTCGACCTCCCAGAATTTCTGCATTTGCCGTTCAATCGTGGTTAAAAGGCAATTTTGACTCTTAGAATGATTTGATATTGAAGTAGATATGGGACCACCTATTATCCATCCCAATTCTGTACTCTGAATAATTGGTTGATCGCGGCCTAAACGTATCTGCGGTTCTTCCCTCAAAAGATCCCAAAAGATTCCTGCTCCGATCAACATGTCGATTGATTTGGATTTGTTAAAGTCAGGATCCGCTAACTTTATTGAACTAGGAATTCGCAATTGTGACACTGAAATGTATTCAGACGGAAGACTCTCAGTTAATTTCTGAAGTACTAAACACGAGATTTCCTTAGAAAATTGCTTTACCCTTGAATGGATTGTTACATTCGTTCTTTCGTTTACATTTATTGAACTTTGGTGAATGCCAGAAATTGATTGAGTTATGGCATGAGTGTGAATTTTCAAACGTTTGCAAACGTTTGTTGTTATGAAGTTACTTTGGCTACCTGAGTCTAATAATGCCCGCAATTCATGAATGCCACCTTCTGCGTCATATACGTTTACTTGTACTGTTGACAACAAAATTTGTGATGAATTAATCTGAGCTGTCAATGTTGATGAAGTTTGAATATTTGACGGAAGTGTTTGTGATTGAATTGACGTGAATGAATCAGTGTGCAATAAAGTATTATGTTTTTTATTGCAGACTCGGCAATTGGATGATTTGCATTCGTTGACACCATGACCAGAACGAAAACAATTTGTACACAAGTTGAGTTTGCTAATTTCTGACGTTCTTGTAACGATTGGAAGTTTTCGAAAGGAATCGCATTTAAATATGACGTGTGAACCTTTACAGAAAATGCATGTCTTCCAGTTCGAGTGTGTAGTTGCTACATTGCATTGCGTTTGCTTACCTGGTTGCCTTTTGGTTATGTTAATTGATTTTGATTCGAATTTTGTCTGTGATTCGAATTTTGACTGTGATTTTCCTGCGTACAATGTTTCTAAATAATTGCAACGATTATTTAGAAATTGTATGAGTTCTGTGAAGGTGGATGGTTCATCAGATGTATTTGACATTTCCCACTCCCTCTTTGTTTGATTGTCCAGTCTGGATGTGACTATGTTGACAAGAATAGCATCCCACTGATCAACTGGAAGATTGAGAGTCTTTAGTGCCCTTAGATGTTTGTTTACCGTGTCAATCAATTCTCTAAGCGCAGTATAGCTCTCACGAGTTAAATTTGGAAGTTCGAGAATAGCATTTACGTGATTACGAATTAAAATGCGTTTGTTTTCGAATCGTTCCTGTACTAATTTCCATGCTATTTCGTAATTGTCTTCAGTTACCTCCAACGAATCTATTACATTTGCGGCATCCTTGATTAGTGACGTTTTGAGGTAATGAAACTTTTGAATTTTTGCTATTGACGTTAAGTGTATCATTGAATTAAACAAATCTCTGAATTTTAACCAATCTACGTAATTGCCATTGAACTGTGGAAGATTTATTATCGGTAATTTGATGTATTGAGGTATAACTAGAGAATTATGATTTACAGGATTTGTATGTATTGGTGTATTTTTATCAATTAAAAACTTTTTAATTGTACCACAAATATGGAAATAATTATCCTCTATGTCTGCTATACTTCCGTTTGACGCGATTTCAAATCGATTCCACGACTCTGTTAACTGATTTAATCGATATTCGAGTTCGACAAGATTACTGTTGTATCCGCTCTCAAAAAATTGTTTAATTCGTGCAATTTGATCATTCATGCGATCTCCCGAGGAGGTATTAACATGATCGTTTAATTGTGATTGTTTATTCGCATGTGAATGATTCTCTAAAATTAATGAAATGCTTGCTGAAAGATCGAAGAATTTTCGCTCAAATTCGTCGAATTCATGATCAGAGATTTCCTCACTTATGTCTGGTTCCAAAATGTCTATTTGTGATTGCAAATTTTCGAAATTTTCATAAAATTTGTCAAATTTTTGAAACCTGCTTTTTAAGTCTGCAACTGTTTTATCTGTCCATTGTGTTGTGGTTGTGATGAAAGTACTTGTGCGTGTAAAAAAACTCTTAATGTTTTTACGATTTCTTTTAAGATTTTCTAGCGACATTTTTATTGTGTTATGTATGGAACAAATAAAATGCAGCCGCTACACACGCTGACAAGCAACACTCCCAATGAAAACACAAGGATATTCGAATGGATTTTCGTTTGAATTTTAAGTAACGGAAATGATCAGTATGCACCACTTACCCTGGTCCGGGCGTTAATCGTGGGTACCAGTTTGTTCGTTGTAGTGGATTACGACTACCTTCCGTTGCTTTTGTTGATATTATTGCAAATATCGCTTCTGTGGCTATGTGATGTGGCTGCGAAGGACCATGTTTAACGACAAGAAGTAGATCAAAATAGAAAAATGAAATTACTTGAAACTTTTCTCTATTTATGTTTTTCTTTACATCTGTCATTAATTAATAATAATTTTTATAAACAGCAACGGTTACTATGATAACTTTCCTAACGACGTTTGACAACCAAACAAAAACCGTCCTTTCAAGAAGTAATCTTGCAATGGGATTTCTTGTGACGATGTAAACTCTGTTCGCTAAATTTTCTGTAAAAATAAAGTGCAAGCGTTTTTCTGAGTTGTGTGTGCCAAAATGGGTGAAATTCCCCAAAAATGGTACAAAATTACGGCAAAAATCTTTATTCTTAAGGTTCAATCTTTATTTCTTCCAAAATTATCAGTCGCAGACCTGCCAATATCTGCATCAATCAAAAGCTTCATAAACTGTCTGTCAAATCTGCAAATAATATACGGGTTGTCCCATTTAACATTTTTGAGAAAAGCTCCATTTTGCGCAAGTTTGCCACTCAGTACAATATGAACTATGCATTTTGAAAAATAGAGTATCCTCTGAACCTAGTTCAATAAAAAAATAATAGTTAGCTTTGACCAGCAGACCTCAGTAGTACTACAAATTTGGGTCCACACTGGTACTAAAATGGCCATATCTTAACATCGCTTACTCTAAACCCCACCGTATAGCATATCAACTTTCATGAAATTTTATGGGGAATCCAAATATGTAAACAAATGTGGGGCATTCCATTTAAAAAAACATAACTTTGGTTTGGTACGTAGCACGTGAACATCCTGTATACATCAACATAATTTTAACAGAAGCTTCGTGGGGTTCTCCACACATGCGTAAAATTTCATGTTGATATCTTGAATAGAATCAGAGATACGGACCGACTACGCACTATTGGCACTCTCTGTATATTAAGTATATTTTATTTAGTTTATTAAAAGGTTAATTTAAACAGTGTTTCTTGATCTTTGAATAATATCAAAGCTGCTATTAAATAATATTGGCATGCATTGTGTATTATATTCTAGGGTTGCGGTTGGAATTGATCATATACCAGAGCTTGTGGAAATGTCAAAACAAAACATTCTCAAAGATAATTCTCAATTGTTGGAATCTGAAAGAGTTCAGTTAAAAGTTGGCGATGGAAGATTGGGTGTACCTGAATTAGGTCCTTACAATGCCATTCATGTAGGCGCAGCTGCTCCAAAACTGCCTCAAGCCCTTATTGATCAATTAAAGGTGAGATATAAAATTTTGTAAGAAATCTTTAATTTATCACGGTCATATGTATTCTTGATTAAACTGTATGGGATTCAGGAAAGGAAGAATAAATTGATTATAGTCTTCATCACTTTAGCTTAATAAGGGAATAGTTTTATGAAAAAATTGCACATCATTTAATTTCAAAATTCTTTCTTAAAACCAATAACAGTTTTCTGTTACATATCCCATCTTATAATTTACCGGTCAATTTCAAGATTTCGCAGTGCTAGGAGACCTAAACGGTCATACACATCCATGCTTTTGTTCTTGTATGTACAAACTGGATGTTGCTGTAATAAATCGTTACCCACACAGGGCTATCATTGGTAAGGTTGAACATTCTGTTAGAAATTATTTCTCGAGATTTAGAATTCTTTAGTGTATTATTTTTTCAATTTATCAAACTACTTATCAGCGGCGGCTCCTTAATAAGTGCGCTCGTGCGCGCACTGCCTACAAAAATATGGTTTTAACCTTTTTTGATAAAAGGTTCAAATCTTATAATTATAAACTAATAAGTTTAAAACTTTTTGAATCTCTGCCGCAATATATATTAATTATTATGCGAGATAATAAATAGTACGCGCTCTAAGCATTCTGCGTCGTCTTTCAAAATGCCTACCACACACGCACCTAGCCGTCCGAGTACTGAGGTGTAGCACTCTAAGGCAAATGCATATTCGATATAGGAGCGAGATCGGCGCGACTCGGAAAAATTTCATCGTATGTGCTTTTAGGTGGAAGAATTATAGCTCGTCTGGGAGCGCTGTTTGAGCACACACATACTGTTGGGCGAAGCACGGGACGTGGAAGTTGTACTTCTGCAGCAGTGTTTATTGTTTTTGTTTACCATATTTAGGTCTGAGATAGCTCGTTGTTTTGCTTATAACGTGAGTAATTAGCTGCGTTATCGCGTTTATTTTTAAATATTGAAATTTCCAATATTTAGCATGGCTAAAGGTAGTGCGATTTGGTTAAAGTCAACAGTTAAACATTGTGGAGTGAACTTTAACAAAGTGGTCGTCTGATTTTTGCAATTTTCAAAATTATTATTGTGTTGTAATACTCCATTCAGTTAAAAATGAATATTTTATCTAAATATAGACTTTTGACGAAAAACTTGAAATAAAATGAAAGCCTGTGCGAAGTATCAAATGCTTTTCGAAAGGTTGCGGTAAAAGTTGTGTGCGAAAGTTTAACCTTTTGGATTTGGAATTTTCGTGAAATATTGTGGTGAGTGAAATTTCTTGTTTGAAAATGTTTGAAAATGGCTTCTAAAGCACTTCATTTTAAAAAAATACGGGGGAGAAACCGCCAGAAACCCCCCCCCCCCCCCCAACCCCTGAGCGGTTGTTCTTTAACCCTTTCATTGCGCGGCACTATTTCACAAAATCCTCTGGTGGTGAACTCAAAAATACACCAACTAAGAAATCGGCCATACCAATCTTATTATCTTATCTTTAACTGCTTTTAACAATCAATTAAATATTTTTTTTGAATCGCAAAATTTTTATTACACATTATTACACAGATATTACAAGTCATATTGTAATAAATAACACGTTTATTAAAGTTGTAATCATGTAACGATGTCTGAATAGGCTTTTTAGATTTTTTAGGTTACTGTATTTAATCACCTTATCTCTCACTTTAAGGATTAAAACTTCCTTTTTGTAACATCTCACCATGTTAAATTCGTTCTAAATTTGTTTTAAATTCATTTGCACAACACATGAAATTGGAGAACAAGCTGAGGTAAATTACAGAAGGCAAAAATAAATTAAATTTTAAGAAATTCTAAATTTCTCAGTTCTCGGTACCTGCTCGGGAAAGACCCAAACCCTTACATACAATTTACAACGGAATTTAACCAACAAGTAGGTATACAGATCCATAAATATCAGATATTTGAAGTACCGCACCAATAAAATATAAAATATTAACCCAATATAACTTGCTTTCACAATAACAGTAACCATATTGCGAGTGAGGGCCGGACGGTCGCTTTGGTGTGGTCACGGTCGCGTTATAGGATGGTCACTTTACAGGTGTGTAATTGAGGGTAAATAACAAAGACATCTAGAATGGACCTGGCGTCCTTATGCAACAGCTGATTTTGTTTTGAAGTCTACACGTTCCTATAAAATTTGGTCTCTTGCCCAAGTGGTCATTTTATAGAGGTGGTCGCTTCTCGGATTTTTACTATACTTGGAAATATCAGTTCTGTATCATAATAATTTAGGGCTAAAATTTGAAGTCTCCAAAACGCTTTGGAATTTATGGATGAAAATTTTTTTATGCTGATAGACCAGGAGCCCATAGACCAAAAATTGTGCATAATAGGTTTTCTCCAAAAATGCCTTAGATGTTGTGATTTTTGGGTCGTGGAGCACAGAAATGTCCAAGCCAGTTTTTGTTTTTGGTACAGTGATGTGTGGCAGACCCGTAAATGTGTAAAAAAATTGCTTAAAAAAGTATTATAGGTTTAGGACTGGGGTTTGCGGGAAGCGCTAAACAATGAAAAGTAATCCAGCGGACGCGGTTCGCTTGTTGTGAATTCTGGGACACTGACCCGCTGCACGGGTTAAACTGTGTAAATAAATCGCCCCAAAAAAAATCGTAGGTTTACGCAGGGGATTGGAGGGATCTCCTAATTTACCCCCAGACATCATGAATGTCGACTCCCATTCATTTTGGTTGGTACAAAGAGGCGCCACTCTCACGACATTTTGTAAATTCGCTCAGGTAAAAAAAATCATAAGTTTACTCTTCAAAACTTGGAGACAAGTTATTTCAATCACAAAAGTCGAGTATTCACTGTTGCCGATAAAAAAAATTGGTACAGGGGGGTGCTAGAGACGCAACATTTTGTAAAAAAAACTTAAGTAAAAAAAATCATAAGTTTATGAATGGCGTTCAAGAATTTGATTATGATGAACCTACTGATTACAAAAATACATTCCCTCTCGTTGAACGGTTGTACAAGGGCTCGCTAGAAAGGTTGAAAGAAAGATTTATTAATTTTCACCCTTCATCATAAAGATTTCAGTCCGAAAACTGGTTGGTCGCGTAACTCCACCCTTCCTATCCTGAGCTAACCTACACTTTTCCCCAAAAGTTGAACATCCTACATCCCTAACTACTTGAGAGCAGTAGTCCAATCTGGGCCTACCCTTACCTCTTCTTATTCCTATCTCTGACTCTACTATGTTCCGAACTAAGCCTTCGTGCCTCAGAAGGTGTCCTACTATCCTATCTCTCCTATTCCTTACCGTCTTCCATAAATTTCGCTTTTCTCCAACTCTTTCATTAGAAGGTTAGCAACTGAGAGGTATTAACCTCTCTGTTGCTAACCTTATCTACTCACAGTATCTTCATCATGCGTCTATAGCACCACATTCCAAATGCTTCTAATTTTTTCCTATCGGCTTCTCCCATCGTCCAAGTTTCGCATCCGTACACTGCTGTACTCCATACATACATTTGTAAGAGCCTCTTCCGAGTTTCTACATTTATCATTTCCAAGCATAATAGTTGTTTCTTTTTATTAAATGTGACTCGGCCCTGCGCTATTCTTTGTCTTATATCTCTAGAGCTCCTACCATCGCGAGTTATTTGACTTCCTAAATAGCAGAAATCTGAGACTTCCTCTATCTTCACGTTTCCTATTTGTATTTTAGTTTTAGCCCTAATTTCACGCCCCCTACAGAACAAAATTTCGGTTTCTTTTTATTGATCTTCATACCATAGCCCTCCGTCAAAACCGCCTCCATTTCGTTCAGAGTCCTTCCTAATTCTTCTTTGCTGGATGCTAATACTGCTATATCATTCGCGAATCTGAGCATATATAAATTGAAAACTAGAGTCGATAACGCACATCCCTGTCTCACTCCCTTTCAGATATCTACATCTTCTTCCATTTCACATTGTCGAAGGCTTTTTCCAAATCTGCAAATCCTTTATATGGTCTCTTTCCCTTTTCTATTGCTTTTTCTATTAGTAGTCGTAAAGCTAGAATGGCCTCGCGCATTTCCCTATTTCTTCTAAATCCGAACTGATCTCCTAATATTTCTTCCGCCCTTTTCTCCACCTTCTTTGCACAATTCTAGTTAAAATTTTTGACGCGCGGGAAGTCAAACTGATCGTTCTAAAATTTCCACACCTATCTGCGCCTTTCCATTTTGCCAAAGCTACTATAATGTTCCGTTTGTATTCTTCTGGAATCTCGCCTGTCTGGTATGTGCAGCTAACTAGTTTCAATAAACGAAGCTTCGGTACACAATCAATTATCGTGAATGGCAAGACTTTTGTACCACTTTTCAACGATGGCGAATGTATTTTCGCACTCAGTATGTTTATATTTAACAAGTTACTGAACGCCATCCATAAACTTATGATTTTTTTTACCCGAGTGAATTTACAAAATGTCGCGAGAGGGGCGTCTCTTTGTACCAACCAAAATGAATGGGAGTCGACATTCATGATGTTTGGGGGTAAATTAGGAGATCCCTCCAATCCCCATGCGTAAACCTACGATTTTTTTTGTGGTGATTTATTTACACAGTTTGACCCCTGCAGCGGGTCAGTGTCCCAGAATACACAACAAGCAACTCGCATCCCCTGGATTACTTTTCATTATTTAGCGCTTCCCGCAAACCCCAGTCCTAAACCGATAATACTTTTTTAAGCAATTTTTTTACACATTTACGGGTCTGCCACACATCACTGTACCAAAAACAATAACTGGCATGGGCATTTCTGTGCTCCACGACCCAAAAATCACAACATCTCAGGCATTTTTGGAGTAAACCTATTATGCACAACTTTTGGTCTATGGGCTCCTGGTCTATGAGCTATTTTAGTGGATCATTCATCAAGCTGCATAATAATAAGTTTGGTTATATCGATCTTAAATTAAACATAGATTATTGTGTTAAAATATTGATGTACTTTTAACTAACATCCTGTATCATTCACTTTCAGGCTGGAGGTAGGCTAATTATACCAGTGGGACCTGCAGGTGGTGACCAGCAGTTGGAGCAAATCGATAAGCTTTTTGATGGCTCCATCGAGCGAAAAACACTGATGGGAGTAGTGTATGTACCTTTAACAGATAAATCGAATCAATGGCCACGTTCAAATTGACAATTAATTGGAAGCACTATTACGTTGATTTGTGTTTCGTTGATAATTTTATTTAATTATTTATAGCAATTTGCTTGTGATATGAAAAGTCGAAAAGTGTTATTTATTTCATGTTATTTATTTTGAAATGTATAAATTTTGTTTTTTAATAAATTATTCTTCACATAACCTCTGTGAATACTCTGAAAATTAGGCTCATTCCAAATGAGGTCATCACTTATAGAACTTGATAAAGCCCTTTTATTTTTATACACTCAGACAGAACTGGCTCAAAACTCAACTCCCACGAGCCTAATAGAGGAACCCAGGAACCACAGTGGTAGAGGGAGTTGATTATAGTAAACAAAAGTCGTGAGGGTAGGTATAGAGATAAATCGAAAATTACATAACATGAGGAGTAGTTCAAACTATCCGTATCGGTTATCACATAATTATTGAAGTTATTGGCCCATGTATATACCTGACCCTGGTGTGTCAGTATTATGCTATAGGTACCTATGTAAGTTATGTTGCGTAATAAATGTGTACAGGAGTACAGCACTGACGAGTCTCGAGGACAAAACTAATGGTCTCTGCAGTTTCCGAATGCATGTGAAATGCAAAATATTAATATTTTTACACTAACTTATATCTAATAAAGCCTTGTACAGACTTGCAACATCGACACATCACGTAACGGGGTCGCCTCTTTTGAATTTTGAATTCAATTTTAACAACTTTATTCAAAAAATTTCCCGCTTAAAAACGTTCGTTCTTTATTTATTTTTGTATTTTAGAGGTAGCTTTGCATTTGATGTTCTATCTTTGAGGAAAATTAGTTCAAATCAGATACGAACTAAAAAAGTTATAAGGGACATAAGCTAACCGCACACAATCAATATTATTGAAAATGATATTGACAATATCGTGATTTGACAATATTGAAGGTGTGCGGAGTAGATTGATGATCGATATTGGAGAAAATTCAGATTTTTTGAAATCCGCCCATCAATATCGGGGGAGGAAGGGATATGGACAATAGTATTGAACGTTTGCGCTCACCGGGCACCGATTTTGTTTGTGCCAATTATTATGTGGCTATTGACGTTAATGGTTGTTTTTGGTTAAGTGGCCGACTTGAGTGCGTTTGAAATGTAATATGCTAATATGACTCCAGCGACGAAGTCGCAAATGAAAAACAATTTATATGCTTATGGGAAACTCTACAAGTGTTATGGAATACCTCTACAAAAGATTATCATAATAAAGTAAAACGCAATTATTGTGCATCGGATCAATAATTAAAGAATACTTATAAAAAATTAAACCAGGGTGCACACGGGAGTTCTCTTCGGACCAACTTTAGAAAGAAAATGAAAAAAATTGTACAATCGAAAAGATCTGGTGCAGGAGCTTCGGATAATATTATTGTTTAGTGTGCCGTGTTATCAATATTTTTGTCATTAATATTATTTCAACAATATTATTGTCAAACTTGGGTTGCCAATAATATTGATTCTGGTGGGGTCAGCTATTGTATAAATTACTGTTTATGCGTATACCTATACATGAAAAAGTTTACAACTTCAATCATTGTTTAAAGATGTTATAGGTAACAAGAATTCTTCCTTATACATATACAGAGTGTCCCACGCTAGCGTATCGAAAAATGATTCAAATGAAAGTTGCATCCAAATCCAATCAACTTCCTCACATTATAAAATTATTTTCGACTATACAGGTGTCCCATTTCTTCTGCACAGCACCTAACTTTGTTTTCTTCAATGGAACACCCTGTATCTGATCGAATTTTGGAATTGTTTGTTGAATTTAAGGGCCGCTTTGTTAACCATACATTGGGCCAAAGTCTTACGGTTTCGGCGTTATTTGACGTTAAAAATAAGTAATTTTTCAATTGTAACTTGGAAGCGGTACGAGATAAAGAAAAATGACTTACATGTCCCTATCCCAGTTTTTAATTTTCCGTTTAATGGGTCCTCCTGATTGGCCAAAAAATGACCAAAAGTTGTCAATCAGGAAGCAGTATTTTCCAGACCCATTAGATGGAGAATTAAAAACTAGGATAGGAACATGAATGTAACTCATTTTTCTTTATCTCGTACCGTTTCCAAGTTATAGGTAGAGGTACCTAACTGATGAAATTTTAAAAATGACGATTTTTAACGTCAAGTAACGCCGAAACCGTAAGACTGAAACCCAATGTATGATTAACGAAATGGCCCTTAAAATGTAAGGCTTAAATTCAACAATTATTCCAAAATGCAATCAGATAGAGGATGTTCCATCAAAGAAAACAAAGCTAGGTGCTGTGCAGAAAAAATGGGATACATGCATAATAGAAAATAATTTTATAATGTGAATATGATTGGATGCAACTTTCATTTGAATCATTTTTCAATACATAATCTACAACTCCTGCCAAGTTATGGAGGAAATACGCTAGCGTGAGACACCTGAATAATACACATGAACAAACAAATGCATTGACCTACAAAATTTTCAATGTCAAGTCTAAAAATAACTCAAATACTTCCTCCTGGAATAGCAAAAGCCTTTTTAACTCTTTATTTGAGAAATAAAAAAAGAGTGCAAGAAAACAAAACTTTTATTGACAAAATGCTAAACGCTAGTTACAAAAACATCAGACTTATAAATTCAGAAATGCAGCATGGAATGGATGCGAACATTGCAAAATTTAAGGTATTTTACCTATTTAAACAAATACCTATGTGATTTTGAAATCTCAAAAAAACACTCATTTCTTCTTGTCTCCCTCGCCCTCCGGCTTGTTTTCCACAGCTTTAGACGGTTTTCCAGTCTGGGTTACTGGGATTTGGCGATGTTCGACGGCTTCCTTATCAATACGAGGAGCGGTAATGGTCAAAACGCCATCCGAAGACAGATTTGAAACAGCCTGGTTGATGTCATGTCCTTTAGGAAGTACATATTTCCGAATAAAGTGTCTGGAAATAAAACCATGTTCGTCCTGTTTTTCTTCATGCTTGCCTTCCACAGTAATTGTATTTTCTCCGGTGGCTTTTACAGTAATTTCATTCGGTGCGAATTGTTGGACATCCAAATTCACCTGGAATTTGTCACTGTCGGCGCTCACCGTCGAGCCGGTATCCTGCTGACCTGCCGTTGACCTCCACGGTCTGTAGTATCCAGACGGTGTTCGCAATAACGCGCGGAATTCACGAGGTACTGTTAATGGAGCCAAAAAATCTTCTGGATCCAAACCCAATCCAAAATGTTGGTCCAAAATTTGGGATGGACGGCTGCGGGCCACGTCAAATGAATCGGCCAAAATAAATGGTAACAGAGACATTTTCAATATTTTCTAACTTGACTGGCAAACGAATTAGCAGATTAGAACACTTTTTGTATGTATCTTCACCGTACAACCACAACCACAACCGACAATTCGAATTTGAATAACGAATTTTTGCCGGTGGTCTGGATTTTATTTAATCCCACAGCGCACTCTGGAACGTCTAGAATGTACTAGAACGAATGGCGCAGAAATCGAAAGTTCTAGATGGATTTTATACGTTCATCGAGCTTTATCACATTATAGCAACAGACTGTATTGATTTTTATTATGGTAGGTCAGGAAATTAGAAAGCCACCGCACAGCTTTCCCTCGTTACATATTAAAATCATGTAAGTAGCATATTGGGGAATTCGTTTACAATAATTAACAATAAAATAATAAAACTTCGTCATCGATCGGAATTTATGTTCAGATACAACTTTACCTATGTTGAGAGCGGTACGTGATTGGAAACACCCACGGTTGGAACGGCGAAGAAAAACAAAACAAGAATTTCAATGAATTTACACCTTTATTTCGCATTTTGTAGATACGAGAGGCCCCTTTTATTTTATTTTCGCCTATTATATTATAGGTGAAATTACTTCTGCGCTGCAAAAAGGCTTGGATTAAATCCAGGCAGTTGTCGACTCCAATAATGGGGAAGACGCTTTCATCGGATTTGCTGTGTAGGAAATGAATTTTTCCATGATATAACCGTTGATTGAGGGAATCAATCAATCAATCAACGATATAACGTTATATAGAAAATTATAGAACTTTTATGTAAAGACTGCGTGTTAGACGCGGAACTTTTTGAATATACTTGAATTTTGTGTGTCAAATTGTATAGAAGAATTCTGGCAACGGATAGTGTAGAAGTTATAGAATCCAGAATAAGTTATAGTTTGTGTAGAAATTATCTGTGTCATACTATATTTATTATAAACTACTCAAAAGAATTAAAGGGTCAAGTTTTTCATCAGTGGTATATATTTCAAATTGGGTTCAAACTTCATTAAAATTTTGAATACAGAAATATAGAACCTTTATTTATTAACACTTAATCAAAGAATTTTAGAAAAACACACCATTTTCAAATAAAAATTTGGGTAAAAATTGCAGAATGTTAATCAAAACTACACCAAACAAAAATATCAAAAGGACGAAACCAGTGGTCTATGGTTTTCCATGCACATTCGAAACATGCAATATTGAAAAACTTCTAACAAGAATACCATATTGTTTCCCGTGCTGTCGCATTCTTTTGTTTTGTATTCTTTTTGGTTCTTGGTATGCAGTTGGATCTCCTCTAGCTTCAATTACAGCCGCACAGTGTCTTGGTATACTTCGTACAAGCCTTCGAATTCTGTCTTATGGGATTTGTCTCCATTCTTCCAAAAGAGCATTCGCCAGCTCCTGGCTGTGTAAGAGGTGCGTTCTGCCGATTCCTAACTCGCCTGACCAGCTCGTCCCAAAGGTGTTCAATCGAATTCATGCCTGGGCTGCACACTGGCCACCATAAATTGATGATATCTTGCTCCCGAATGTACTCATTAACGACTCTCGCATTGTCCTGCATTAGGATAAAATTGTCACTGCCAGCACGTGCATGGGGTTGTACCTGAGTTAACAGCACTTTGTCAATGTATCGCTGTGCATTTAAAGCACCGTTTCTTATGACCAAAAGGTCAGTTTTGTTTTCAAGAGAAATTCCCCCCAAATCATGACGGAACCACCTCCAAACGGAACTTTTTCTTGGACCGTGTTAGGTAAAAATCTCCCTCAGCCCATCGCCATACTCTAGTCGTCAATCATTCAAGAACAGCGTAAACCTAGACTCGTCGGGAAATAGAACCTTCCTCCAGTGACGAATTTGCCAGTTGCGGTGTTCTTGTGCGAATAGCAATCGAGCGCAGCGCTGATTTCTTGTTAAACGCATTACTTTGGCTGGACACCTGGGTCGTAGGCCGGCTTCCCGGAGTCTGTTCCTCACTGTTTGATCAGAAATTTTGTCGACCTGCTATAGCCCGTAGTAGGTCATTTTGTAAGGCGTCAAGTGTCGTCGTAACCCTTGTTCAACCGTAACATGACGTTGCATGATGATAGGAGTAACAATATCACTTGTTTTTCGCTTGCGACTTACTTCAGCCAGTTATCAAAATCACTTTATTTTCGTTACTATGCACTTTAAGCAACCTTTTTTCAAAATGATCTGACAGCTGCAATTTTTCTAATTAACAAAAGACACGTCATAATAATAACTGACCAGCCGCCCAAGATTGTCATGCAATGCATTGAAATTTATCAGACGAAAGAAAACTTGACCCTTTAATTATTTTGAGTAGTTATATGGGTGGCCAGGTGGCGACTAAAACAGATTTGACGAGTCTAATTCGGCTAGAAAAATTAATGAATATAAAAATTCGCATATGGGAGACTCCATTTTTAAACATTTTGCAATCAAAAAAATACGAAATTTGCAACGTCGTCGTCATGGTAACAAAATGTAAATAACATACTTAATTGGTAGCTTTAGACGATGCGCTTTTTCGTGCATCTTGATGCATGCGTGGTAGCGCAAACACGCGCATGCCAGCCTGCATGCGTTACTTTATAGCGTACCAGACATTTTACTGAGAGGCAAGGTGACGCAAGTATGTCACGAGTCAGATGGGAATCTACTTGCATCATTCGTGCGCTACAATAATAATATTTTAATTTTGCAACGAAGAGGCTGCTTCCATCACTTCAAGAAGTGCCATTGAAGTGAACTTTTGGTTGAGGTTCATGCACGATGGAGCTCCTGCTCATTTTACATCAACTATTTGGGAACACCTAATCAAAACTTGCGAAGAAATGAAGAGAATCGTCATCTAATCTACTAGTGTACATTTGGTTGCATAGCAAAACGAGGAACATATTTTGAGTTTGTCTAATTTTTTCACTAGATAGATAGCCAAAAGTTAGAAAAGATGACTTAACTTGAAGCCTTTCCAAAATGTAAGACAAATTAAATAGCATTCCTTCCCTTTTTGCAACGAGTGATGGGCATCAGCTATTAAGTTTGCTATTGTAGTTCTCAATGTTGCCATCCAAACCGTAAAAATAAACAATGAGATATAATAAAGGAAAACATTTTTTTGGGGTTTTCAAAGATGTCTGTCAATTCTAATTGTTCAAAGACCGTCGAAGACATTCTGGTGAAACTTTGAAAAAACCAGCCAGCATTTTTTCTAACGAGCAATAGTCGCCCTTTTCTTTTAAAAATTCTCGAGTCCAACATTTTCGTTCGCGTTTTTGTTCTTTGCTATTATAATAAAGGCAATAACAAAACGATCTAGACTTGCTCAAACAACTACTCCCCGGGCAAATACCCCGACAGGCATTGAATTATAGAGCAAGCCCTGACCGACGATGTGTACTAGACGGCGGCGTATGTGCTACTCCAAATAGTAGATCGGAATCCATATTTGCAACTAGAGCAGTGGAACGAACTCCTGTTTAAATACTATGATGCATGAAGAAAAGGGCATGCGTTTTCTGCCTTCTATGGCATGCGCAAATGCATGCAATTACGCATGCATTGCCGCACCAAAAGATGCATCGTCTAAAGCCACCTTAAGAGTCCGGCAAACCCCTTTAAAATGAACCCGAAAACTGACTTCGTAGTGCTATGCTCATTTCTAAACGGTGAAAATTGAAGTGTTGAATTTCGGACAGTTTATACACGAAACTTTATTTTATGTTTCCATAGAAACAAAATTTGAAAATTTTATCTTAGAAAGTGTCAGTTCACTCATGAAGTTGACCAACTTCACGCGTGCATAGCGCCAAGAGATTTACAGTTTTCGAAAAATTGTTTCAATGGCGACATAAAGTATACCTTCTTCTACCATAATCAGGCTTTCGTGTTGCTAAATTTACTAGGATGAAGGTGTAATCATGGTAGAGCGAGAGCGCTGCAAACGCAAAATATGGCTTGGTATGTGCTGCCGCCCGGTGTCGACTGAGCGTAAACTCAGAGCGGCGTTGTCTCATTTACTAGGTACCTAACGCGCGGGCTTTGAATGTGCGTTGTTCTTGTGTCCATAAATATGTTTAGCGCGGCGGTGTTGCAACACAGCTGATAGTTTGCTCCGATTTCTAATGGATACCTCACCGACCCGATGCCCCACAGGTGTAACTTTTGATCTGCTTTGCCGGACTCTTAAGTGCATCAAAAATTACTGATAATTCTGCATGAAAGCTTGTTGCTTAGAAACTGCACGAGTTCATTTTGAACGCTGTGAGTTAAAAAGGATCCCGGGACCTATAGGTCTCGGAATACTTTTTAGTTTTTATTCACAACTATCAAAATGAACGAGTGCAGTTTCTAAACAACAGGCTTGAATGCAGAATTATCTGTTATTTTTGACGAACGAATGGTGTTTAATGGACAATTTCTCGAAAATAGGCACCCTTATTTTTAAATATATGTAATCTGAGCAGTTGACGTTTCTAGGGAAGAATTATCCATGTAATTTTTTACATTTGCAGGTGGATTTTCGCTGTAATTCTGCTGTAAAATTCTGCATTTTTATTGGTAGCTATATTTTGAGGAAAATTGTCCCTGTAACAGTTAAGCCTTGGTTTTTAACAACTTTCCGTCGACGGAATTGCGTCGACGGAATTCCGTTTGCTGTATTTTAAGTCTGTCGCTGTTTGAACGGCAGAAAATTTTCAGCTTTTTATTTTTTATTGGTGTAACTTAGCAACAACCAAATTATGCAGGTTTGATTTCAGCAAAGTTCCCCAGCGCAGTGCGTCGACGGAGTCCGTCAGCGCAGTTCCGTCGACGGAAAGTTCTTAAAACCAGGGCTTTAGGGATAACTTTTCTTGCTGTCATTCTAACAAAAACATCAGGACTTATGAGATTTTATACATATTATGAATTAAATTATCTCATTAATTTTGTAATGAAATGCAACATCCGATGAACCAATAAATATGGTAGGGCAGGCATTTATGTTGCTAAGTCATTCTGATTGGTGAACACGTTCTAGGAAAACGCAACTGCTTTCTACGCAAGCGTAACGGACCCAAGGAAATGGGGTTGTGCGGGAAAATACGAGAAAAAAAAGGGACAAGAGAAGCAGAAGTAAATATTGATATTGAGCCGCTTTTGTCCTTTATCCTTTATAAGGTCGTCGGTTGATGCGAACATTCAGTGAAAGACTAAAAGGTGGTTACATAAACGAGTTCCACAAAACGCTTGAATTTCAGTAATAAGTACCTATGTCGTTGTTACCGTTTATTCTTTCCGATCCTTCCGCAATATCGCGACCTTCGCAAATACTAGATCAGCATTTTGGTCTGGGATTGAACGCGGAAGATTTGTTAACGCCGTTAATGATTGTGCCGGAAGTTAGAGCATTGTTGAGATCTCCTAGATACATCAGACCATGGAAAGCGACGGCTGCCGCCCAAGATATCGGTTCTACAGTGAGCGTTGACAAATATAAATTTCAAATTAATCTTGATGTTCAACACTTCACACCTGAAGAAATAACAGTGAAAGCTGCTGGTGATAACTCCATTATTGTGGAAGCAAAACATGAAGAGAAGGAAGATGAACATGGATTCATCTCTAGGCACTTCCGCAGGAGGTACTTTTTGCCCAAAGGCCATGATTTGGAAAAGGTGGTTTCCAACTTGTCTTCAGATGGCGTTTTAACAATTACTGCACCAAAGGTTGATGCCGAGCAAGTTGAACATCGGGAGATTCCCGTGGTAGAAACTGGTGTTCCTGCAAAGAAACTGGAGAATAACAAAACCCAGCAGGAGCAGCAAGTTAACGGCTCGTAAAATAGCAGCCACCAATTCTGCTTGCGTCATCCATTTATACATATTTAGAATGCCTTGCTTATACACATTTTGCTACATCCAATTTTTTTATATAATTGAATATTGTAGTACCTAAGTATGTAGGTTTAGAAGAGTTACGTATTGCATAATTATTTACCTTCTGACACTTATTACTCATGGAATTATTTTAATAAGTATTAGGTAGGTACCTATAACAATATAATGAATGAAATTTTCTGTTAATCTTTTATCGTTTACCACAAGATAATTATATACCATTGCCAGTGCTTAAATAAAATACATATATCGGTCTAATGGTATGATTCTGTAAAAGCTATTTTACATTAGGTATGTTATTTTAACATTATGTTACTAACATATAGCTCTGTTAGCGCGGACAACATAATGTTATGAAATACGCATTCTGTAATCACGAATGTTAATTGTTAACTAGACGTTAACATCGTTCCAGTCTTCCAGTTTGACAGGAAATATAAAATTTCTATAAAATGATGCACTGCACATCCGCAGTTAGCGTACGCATATGTTTTAGTGCACGTGAACTGAAACTGATGGGAAATGGGAATAGCGGAAATTCGGAAAATTTAAAAAATGGCTTTAATCAATAGTTTGCTATTCAAAATAAATTGTGCCATCTTTACTTTCTGTATTTGAGACTTCCAGCATGAACATGAGAAGAATTTAACAAAACCATTTAAATTTTTCTATTAATATTTATAACATAAAAACGTGTTATTATTTTGGAGATTACTGGACCAAAACTGATCAGAAAATTACGGAATCCTATGCGTGTGAGGTTCAACTCACAAATGACCGATTAGTTAAAAACAAAAATTCCTTTCAGTAAGCATTTCAAATGGATTCTAAGTATTACCACAGACGAAATTAACTTAATTTCGTCTGTGGTATTACATAAATTTTTCGATTCAGTAGCATTTGATTTCTCAATAAAACTGGGTGCGTGGTCGCCACACGCGATAGAAGTGAAACTTCAACGTTATTAGAGGAATGAAAAATTTGTAGGGTAAACAGATGATTGGAGTGTATGCATCTATGAGTTTCAAAAAATATATCATATGCCTTCGCTTTACTGACGCTTGCCTGAGAGAAACAGCGCGAAGCATGAGAGAGCGTGGCTAAAGAGTGGGGCGACGCGGCGTCACGGGAAATGAAACGCTGTGGTCTCGCTTTACTGACGCTTGCCTGAGAGAAAAAGCACGAAGCATGAGAGAGAGCGTGGCTAATAAAGAGTGGGGCGTTCGATATTCCCTTTCTCCTCTGCCCGTCTTCTCAGACTGCTCCCCTCCATTTGTTTAACTCGCATTTGCCAACACAGGAACTTTACCGAGACAAAAGAAGTTTTACTTCAAAAATGACAAACACGAACCCACAACAATTTAGCAATTCTCACTAGACCTAGTCAAAAATCACTAAGAATGAACTTAATATGGCGGCCACTATATCCCAGTCATTTTATCATATCCCCACTACCGCTTATTATATATTCAGTTTCTTTTGGGAAATCCCTTGATAATAAATAATCTTTCTCTGGTAAGCGTAATTTATTTATGTAACCAGTATACGTCCTCGGCTGGATTCGAGTAACCTGATGAATCAAGAAATACTTAAATTGTTTTCTGGGAATGTGATTCCCTTACCTGACGGAACACCGGACATACAGATTCTGAGCCGTAAAATTTAAACACAAAAAAGCAGCAACAAACTACAAACTGGAGTTGATCCGGACTCCGGAGACATCTCAATCACAGAGCCAACGCATTAGCCATCCAAATACGGAGAAAGTTACCTAACACTTAGAATTAACGTAGAAATAGTTACCAACACTTGTTGGGGTGGAAGAATTTTCCCGAATCTAGCTGAGCGAGTCACCCATACGTATATTAGTTATACCTACATATACAGGATGATTCTTTTAAAGCGCACATTAGAAAATTTTCGACTTCTACTTAATGCTAGAGCTTTGAAGCTTGGAATCGACGATTCCGAGCCGAAATTAAATATTTACAGGATGACGTCACTCTTAAAAATGGCGGAAGTAGACGCCATCTTTGTTTTTTAAATGGCAATCGGCTATTTTGATTTCATATTTGAATTCGGCATTTAATTCCGAGTACAACTAACCAAATTCGGGACCTAAGTGCCTCCGTCATACGTCAGATTTTCATTCCAAACAAAACAAAAGCACGTGCCATTTGACGTTTATCGATATTATTTACAACGTCTTAAACTAGTTTTTGCAATATAATTATAGACGTTTTGCAGTGAAAACAGTTTATTTTCAATTTGTGTGTTGGGCTTAAGCGTAAAAACTTGAAAACAACTATATGTAATTATAATTATATTTCAGAGGTTAGGTTAAAACGTCAGAAAGCACGTGGCTTTGTTTTGTTTGGAATGAAAATCTGACGTTTGTGACGCGCCACTTATCTCCCGAATTGTCACTACTTATCTCTGTCATAAATAATACCTACCAATTTACTCAAAAACTGCAAATAGCTCCAAAACGATTGGAGTTAGGTATAGCACATGCTAACGTAACTCCCCTTAGAATTATATTTTACATCCAACGGTGACATAAAATTTGACACGCACCATTTGAAAAAATTGAGTTTTTGACATTTTGCGATACCCGTATTCAAAAAATTGTAGCAACCGCTGGCAAACTCGTTATGACTTCGGTTTCAATCAAAACATTCCTTGGAGCTTACGGAATCGAAGTAAAAAAAATCATCGACTTATTTTCAGCGATTCAAGAGATATCAATTTTTTAATCAACCCTTGTATCTGCAAATTTGAATAGAAAATGTGGCATATATTAAAAAGTATGACAGATAAGTAGTGACAATTTGGTTAGTTGTACTCGGAATTAAATGCGGAATTCAAATATGAAATCAAAATGGCCGATTGTCATTTAAAAAAAGAAAGATGGCGTCTACTTCCGCCATTTTTAAGAGTTACGTCATCCTGTAAATATTTAATTTCGTCTCGGAATCGTCGATTATGGCTAGGTTCCAAGTTTCATAGCTCTAGCATATAAGTAGAAGTCGAAAATTTTCTAATGTGCGCTTTAAAAGAATCACCCTGTATACAAGGTGTTGCAAAAAATGTTTCAATATTTAGAATGCATGTATTACGATCAAAAGCAAGTTAAAAAGTCTAAATAAATAGGAGTCCGCACACCAACCTTTTTCGAGATATGAGCGATTTTCTTTGTGTATACCTATTACTCAATATTCAGCATTACATAACGATGTTCGAAATGTCCTACTTCAACATCGACACAGGATCTACATCTTTTTAGAAATGATCTGAGTACCCTTTGAAAAAAATCCAGTTTTGTTCTAATTGTTTGACAACGTTGTTCAATTCGCAGCCGCAACTCGGCAAGGTTATTTACTGGTGTTGTGTATACGTACTAAACTTTTTAAGTGGCCCCAAACGCAAAAATCCAAAGGTGTTAAGTCGGGAGATTTAGAGTGGCATGGAATGGAACCCCCTCGCCCTATCCATCTACCGCGAAATGTTTCGTCCCAGGTGCTCCCTAGCAGCAAGCGTAAAATGCGGCGGTGCCCCATCTTGCATAAATAAAAGGTTCCGTTTTTGATTTAAAGGCACATGCACATCTTTCAAAAGTTCGGGCAAAGTATTAACCAAAAATAAATTGGGCACCGCCGCATTTTACGCTTGCTGCTTGGGAGCAACTGGATGAAACATTTCGCGGTAGGTGGATAGGTCGAGGGGTCCCATTCCAAGACCCCATAGGTCTCCCAATTTTTGGATTTGGATTGTTGCGTTTGGAGTCACTTAAAAGGTTTATACGCAACACCAGTAAATATAATAACCTTACTGAGTTGCAGCTTCGAATTGAACAAAGTTGTCATGTTGTCAAACAATTTGAACAAAACCGGGTTTCTTTAAATCCTTTCTAAGAAGTTGTAGATCCTGTGTCGATGTTGAAGGAGGACATTTAGAACATCTTTGTAAATTATTATGTAGTACTGAATATAGAAAACGAACAAAATATGCAAATTAACTCGTTTAAGCTATCGAAAAAGAAAATCGTTCATAACTCGAAAACTCGAAAACTTTTTAACTTGCTTTTTATCGTATTACATGTCCTCCTAATATTTAAACTTTTTATTTTTAACACCTCCTGTAGATATTATGCCCCTGATTAGTGTTTATTTATATCCCAAGCAGGTTTTGCCGTTGCTTAGTAGGCCACTTCCACTTTCAGGCGCTTTAAAGCAAAGACTTGTAGAGACTACGGAGAACTCCGTAGTAGAGACTGTTTAAACTGCATACTGTCATGCAACAAGCAACATCCAACATGTTTGGTTCAGTAATAAAACGCGCGAGGAGTTTTAGTATTGAAAATACTTCTGGGCTCGTGTATATGGGACTTATCTTACGAAAAATGTATCGACACGCGGCAGATTCTGTTGGCGGCGCGCGCAGTCGAGGCCGCTAATAAATTGGATGGAGAGCGCTAGCCAGATCGCCAGATGTAAACTAAGGTACGGCGTTTAAGAGGGATATCGCGTTGCTATAAAAGTCCAAACTGTACAAAACGGATGCGTTAATATTTAGTTACGTATTGCGTCAGTTTGACTATGTGCCTTGTGCTTGTCACAAATCATTTATTTTATTGTATCAATAATATACCAGCTTGAAACGGTACAGATCACTTTTGGTGGACAGCAGTTGTGTCGGTATTTTCAATACGCCTATGATACTTGCATAAGATGCGAGGTCTGAATTTTTGTTAGAATCCAAGCGGCAGAGCTGGGTAAGATACTTTTAAAAAGTATCTTAGATACTTTTCTGAAGATACTCATAAAAAGTATTTAAGATACTTCTTCGAAAAGCATTTAAGCTACAAGATACGTTCTAAAAGTATCTTAGATACTTTTATTATGTATCTTTTAGATAGTCTTGTTAAGATAGTAATCAAAAGTATTTAAGATACTTAATTATTTAAAATTCATCAAGATGATAAAGAACAGTAGCTGGGAAATGGAAAGAAGTGCTAAATACTTTTTTGTCTTAACTCGTCCAAAAGTAGGCATCTTATAGATAAAAAAGTATCTTAAAGATACATTTGAGTACCTTTAGTTAAGATACAAGATACTTTGAAAAAGTATTTGAAGATACAGATACTTTTGTGCATCATCATAAGGTTCTCAGTCCGAAGACTGGTTGGACGCGTACCTCCATTCTTTTCTATCCTGAGCTAACCTACGCATTTCCCTAAAAGTAGAACTTTTGTGCAATCAGAAAAGTATTTAAGATACTAGTATTTAAGATACTTTTGTATCTAAGATACTTTGCAGTATCTTTTGAGTATGAGTACGCCTAACTCTGCCAAGCGGATACTTTTTCTTTTTTTCTTCTAAAGTTTATTGTAATTTACAGAATTTTGCATTCTATGTGTTGTGTTCGGTGTCTCGTCGCCAAAGGTATTTTTTACAGAAAATCCGCGATTGCTAATAAAACGTTGCACTGGCAAAACATCGTTGGGATATGGATAAACGCCTCTTGTTATCCAACATCTATTAATAGATCTTGCTTGTTATCTGGTTAATGTAGGGATGCTAGTATCGAACGAAAGTATCGATTCCAGTTTCATTTGATACTTTTGGCTTTAAGTATCAATTCGGGACCTAAGTGCCTCCGTCATACGTCAGATTTTCATTCCAAACAAAACAAAAGCACGTGCCATTTGACGTTTATCGATATTATTTACAACGTCTTAAACTAGTTTTTGCAATATAATTATAGACGTTTTGCAGTGAAAACAGTTTATTTTCAATTTGTGTGTTGGGCTTACGCGTAAAAACTTGAAAACAACTATATGTAATTATAATTATATTTCAGAGGTTAGGTTAAAACGTCAGAAAGCACGTGGCTTTGTTTTGTTTGGAATGAAAATCTGACGTTTGTGACGTGCCACTTATCTCCCGAATACCTCCCGATACTTCACAAGAAAGTATCGATACCTTCGAGTATCGGTATCCGCTTTGTAAAATGTCTATTGCAGGTGTTTCGTGAGAACGTAAAACCGGCAAAAAGACAGTAAACTTATTTTATTATATGGCTGGCACGGAAGTTGCTACTACTACACAGATTTTCTGGCTAGATTGTAAAACATAGGAAATAAAGTTTTCCTGTTTTCCCGTTCATTGATGGGGTTACATTTTAAAGGCACCAATTGGTGACTTGTTCTTGATGGGTACATAGTTAGTTCATCCATGGATGCACATGTCTTTTACTTACGTGGCGAGTTCAAACGTCAAAATCATATTTGCCTACAGCAGGTATCGTTTATTCGATATCGCTCTAAAAGTATCGATACCAGACTAGTATCGCATGTAAAGTGTCGATACCAAATATCGATACTTTTCTGTTGAAAGTATCGATACTTCAGAAGTATCGAATCGAAGTATCATTAGCATCCCTAGGTTAATGTATTGTCAAATGTCAAGCACAGTAAGTGTCAACTATCGTACTTTGTAAACAAGGTTAACCGAAACTGAAATAATTTTCTGCCATCATCCTTTTAATTTTGATCAATTATAGGAGAAATTCCATTTTAAATTATAAAAAATGACGGCACAAGCAGCAGGAGGTGATACGGTTAGATCAAGGAGCGTCGCCTATAAAGATAAAAGTAAACCCACCGATGTGAGGTTAAGTAACATAAATGCAGCAAAAGGTAGAATTTCCTATAACAATTATTATTTTTTCTTTGACACTGCACGAAAAATTATTTTCATCTGCATTCGGTGTACATTTGGAATCTTCATGCAATTGAAATTGCCGGTTACGTTAAAATAAATGTTGAAATTTCAGCTGTCAGTGATGCTATCCGAACAAGTTTGGGACCCAGGGGAATGGATAAAATGGTAAGTAACAGGACAATTATCATCTGACACTTTTTGCAATGTATTGATGATTCAAGTTGCATAAAACCAAGGAAGGAATCCATCAACATGACATCTATTTTTTCATATTAATTTGTCATTAATACCTGTGATATACAGGGTGAATCCGAATAAGTGCGAAAAAATTTAAGAGGCGATTCCTTGTTGAAAATTAAAGGGTTTGTTTGATGTAAACAAATCCTCATATGTCCCTCCCTTAGGAGTTACGCTCCTCCAAAGTGGGAGGTGGAAATTAAGTTTTTATTTATTTTCTCAAAATCTGAAAAAGTTAAGGAAATGAAATTTGGTGGAAGGTTTCTAATGTTCAAAAGGCTACTTTTGAATATTTTCTTGACCTATCCATATTGTTATAAGTGGATGAAACCACTTCAGATGCTTCAAAGATATAAATATTCGTAATTGACCGAATATTTTTCGATGCCTTTTTTCTAATTTTTTTTTGTTAATGAAAATGGCAGCAATTTCATGTGTTCTAGAAAATGGCGACCGCTCCGCAGCATATACAGGGTGGTCCAGTTTATATCATCAGGATTTCACCAGCCGAAAGTTTATCAAAAAATAAAGGTGGTTTGTCTCGTTAGATATGGTCTAATTTTGCTTCCTTTTTGATGTACAGGGTGTTAAAGAAAATAAATTATTTTATATAATTTGCTAGAAATCAATAATAAAAAAGAGTAGTCTTCTGAAATTTTGCATTAATTCAATTACGATTCTTGTTTAGTCCGTATTTCAGCTAAGCTTAATGTTGTTTTTCCTTTAAGTAAATAAATTAAGTAATTGGCCACATTATGCTTTTTAATGTTTTTTTTTGTTTTGAGTTGAGTTATCAAAAAATTGTAAGATACAAAAAGGTTTCTAAATTGAATGAGAAATCGTCTCTATATTTGGTGTTCTAAAAAAACCAGTGGCGTACGTTTTATTAAATAAAGTATTTTTGGGGAAACCCGTACGCACGCCTCTGTATTCTAAATAAAATAATCACAACCATTTAATAGAGAATACAAAAGAAATGATCTATGCAAAATTTCAGAAGGCTACCTTTTTTACCATTGATTTAAAGCAAATTATTACCAAAATTAGACCATATCTTATTAGACAAACTACCTTTATTTTTTGATAAACTTTCGGCTGGTGAAATCCTGATGATATAAACTGGACCACCCTGTATAGAGGTAGGGGAAGAACCTGCAGGAAACTCCGAAGTGGTTGCTCAACAGTTAAATCTGCTGAAAGCACACAATGATTTAAATTTTAAATTTTTTGACTGTTACATACATATTATGTGAAAAGATAGGCATTATTATTTTTCTTTAACTTGCAGATTCAAGCAGCAAATGGGGAAGTAACTATAACTAACGATGGTGCGACTATTTTGAAACAAATGAATGTTATCCATCCTGCAGCAAAAATGGTAAATTCGTATTTACTTTAGTATATCGCAATGTTTCACTTACATTTGTGTATTTTTAGCTTGTTGAATTATCCAGAGCACAAGATATTGAAGCTGGTGATGGAACTACGACAGTAGTTATTATAGCAGGTTCGCTGTTAGAGGCAGCAGAAAAATTATTGTCACGAGGAATTCATCCCACAGCTATTTCAGAATCATTTCAAAGGGCAGCCATTCATGCTGTCGAGGTAAGTGGTCAAAATAAATTTATTTTTAAAGTGCACGTAATGTCAGACTGCCGCCTCTGTAAGTCTACAGCGACCCTTGCACAATCAATATTAGTGTTCGTGAGGTTGATGGTGGTATCTCAGAGATGCGGTGCTCAATTGCTTTTCTTCCATCACCACGGGACTGTGCTTGAAACATTATTTAACTTTGTCCATGCAACACACTTTCTCTGATTTCAAATAGGAAGGTTGGCCATTGTGGAATGATTCCATGAACAGCATGTTGTATGTATTATTTTTTGACATTGTCATATTCAAGGGTGAATTTTGCTGGCAATAAATGATATTATTTATTATTATCACCTGCATGTATCTCAAACATTTGACAGTTAAGAAAATCAAGAGAAACCGTTTATGCATTATCAGGTGCACCCCCAGCAACCATAACAAGTCAGAAAAGAACGCATAAAGAATTCATAAAATATTTCCTGAAACAGTTAGATAAAAAATAATATGTGCGAAGGTTTTTTATGAAGAGTGATTCTTTTCCCTCTTTGTAAGCCCATCCGTAGTAGGCCTGGGTGAAGTAATTTTAATTCTTGGTCCCATGTTTAGTTTCTGTTATTTGTTAAGTAACTAGGTTGTAAACCACTGAATAGTGAAAAAGAATTCATAATAAATTTACGCCAAAGTTGGGAACTGTGTCATCAGTGTACGATAAAATTTTTCCTGAAATGTGTAATTGTCGGTCCATTTAAGTAGATATTAAAAAAATCGGACCCATCAGACTTATTTTTACCAACTTAGGTCTACTGAAGACTCTCCAAAAACCAACATATTGAGTTCTACCACAGACGAATTTATATTCGTCTGTGGTTCTACACACTAAATAGCTCTGAAAAACGTCCCATGCTGAACCCCTAATCTCATAGGACATTCAGAAGCAATTCATGAGGAATGGTGTCAAAAGTTTTCGCTAAATCTAAAAAATCTAAAAATACTGCTACACGTTTTTTATCGTTATTCAAGTAATCTGTTATCATCATAAGGTTCTCTGTCCAAAGACTAGTTGGACGCGTACCTCCATCCTTTTCTATCCTGAGCTAACCTACGCATTTCCCTGAAAGTAGAACATCGTACATCCCTAACTATTTGGGAGCAGTAGTCTAATTTAGGCCTACCCCTACCCCTTTTTATTCCTATCCCCGACTCTAGTATGTCACGAACTATTCCTTCGTGTCTTAGAAGGTGTCCTACCATCCTATCTCTCCTATTCTTTATTGTCTTCTATACCTTTCTCTTTTCCCCATTTCTTTCTAATACCTCCCTATTGCTAACCTTATCTATCCACGGTATCTTCATCATGCGTCTGTAGCACCATATTTCAAACACTTCTACTCTTTCGATCCGCTTCTCCTATTGTCCAAGATTCGCACCGTATAATGCCGTACTCCATACATACAACTTTAAGAGTCTCTTCCGAGTTTCTACATGCCATTCCCAAACATAACAGTTGTTTCCTTTTGTTAAACGCAACTCGACCCTTGTTTTATATCTTTAGAGCTCCTACCATCTCGAGTTATTTTACTTCCTAAATAGCAGAAATCTGGGACCTCCTCTATCTTCTCATTTCCTATTTGTATTTCAATTTTAGTTCTATTTTCACTCCCTCTACATACCAAAATTTTAGTTTTCTTTTGATTGATTTTCATGCTGTAGCCCTGTGTCAAAACTGCTTCCATTTCATTCAAAGCTGCTCCTAGTTCTTCTTTACTAGATGCTAACACTACTATATCATCCGCAAATCTGAGCATTTTAATAGTTTGACCCTGTGCATTAATCCCTAAGGCTGTTCTGTCCTTAACAATCTGTTATATTTTTTATTAATTCGAATATTGCATCTGTAGTACTTAAACCTTTCTTGAAGCTAAATTGATTTCATGGTATTTTATTATACATAGGTAAAATAAATTGGCTAAACGTTCCTTCAAATTCATTGCAATTTTCAAATATCTTCGGAAAAGTATTAATTAAGCTAATGGATAGTTTTTCATGCCACTGTAGCTGCCACTTTTGTGTATGGGCGTTATGATTGAAACTTTAAAATTATATGGTAGTACGCGATTTTTAAAAGCAGTAAGCAGTTTAAACTATTTTGCAGATATTAACGAGCATCTCAGTACCAGTGCAATTGGATAACAACGAACAGTTGATTAAAAGTGCTTCAACTGCTTTAAATTCTAAAGTAGTGTCCCAGCAGTCAAGTCAGTTGGCACCATTAGCTGTTGATGCAGTTCTGAAAGTTGTTGAACCAGGTACGTACATCCTGTTGATCTGTTTTCTATTTTGTCACAGACATACATAGTAAGTTTGACGTTTAATATAACCGTTTTATATTGTATTTTAGGTCAAGAGCAAGTTGTGAACTTGTCTGATATCAAAGTGATAAAACAATTAGGTGGTACTGTTGAAGATACAATACTTATAGATGGTTTAGTTTTTCCACAACGCACTGCAAATATAAATGGTCCAAAACGTATCGAAAAAGCAAAAATTGGTTTCATCCAGTTCTGTATTTCTCCTCCTAAAACTGACATGGATCACAATGTCATAGTATCCGATTATGCCGCAATGGACCGAGTTTTAAAAGAAGAAAGGGCGTACATACTAAACATTGTTAAACAGATTAAAAAAACTGGCTGCAACGTGTTACTTGTAAGCGGGAAATCAAAAAAGTTGTTTTCAGTTTGTAATATGCGTTTGTTTTACAGGTTCAGAAATCAATTTTACGCGATGCTGTCTCAGATTTGGCCTTACACTTCCTCGATAAAATTAAAGTTATGGTTATTAAGGATATTGAGAGAGAAGATGTCGAATTTGTTTGCAAATCTTTGGGTTGTCGGCCCATTGCGTCTTTGGATCATTTTACAGCTGAGAATCTCGTAAATGCTGATTTAGTAGAGGAAGTTGGTGTTGGACAAAGTCGTATGGTGCAGATCACAGGTTGGTATTCAGAGAGCATATTTTTCACATTTTATGATAACATGCCAAACTGACTGACTTTTTACATTCGCATTATAAGTAACCCTTCTTTCTGTACAATGGGGAAAACCCGCAAATTTTGAAAATGATCCTATTGAATACATAGTTTACTATCCAAAACAAATTCCGCAATTTTCGTTTTTTATTTTTGAGACTTATTTTCGTCATAATTGAATACGAAACGTGCATCACACTTGAAACACAATATTTGAATGACGCTGTAACGTACGGGTCCTACAGATTAGGTAGGGATTTTCAGATGCGCAAACCGATCCGTTAACACCCTGAGCCCCCGCTCATTCTTCGACTCCTCCCATTTTACCCAGGGAGACGCGTTATACCACGACGCAACGGATAGGCCTCCTACGTCACAGAAAGCGCGCGCTTTAGCCCTCCCGGTTATGCTGCTTTTCTAGTTGCATGTTTTTCTTTTAGCAAGGCGCATAATCAAAATTTTGACGTGGTATGCGATTCATGTTCTATTTGTGCTTGATATTACAGTACTAAAAGTTATAAATTCGATTAAGCGGGTCTTCCCCATTTTGAAATTTCCATGCGCACTAAAAGCAATTTTTTAACACATTCGCTGCCAAGGGAAATTTCAAAAAATTACTCCAGGCGCCATTGCGCGCATCATGTTCTTTACTAAATATTAAGCAATTCTATACCTGAATTTTTGCAATTATTTAAATTTTAAAGAAGTTACCATCAAAAATTCAAATCGGTCACCTGTGTCCTCCGCGGCGCCAACTTGCGATTATTACTGTGCAGGCCATAGCGGACATTTTAGGCGGTCAAATTAGGAAATCTGTGCACGCCATAGCGGACACAGTAGCGGACAGCGGACACGATTTTGCGAGAGCAAATAATTGATGAACTTCTAGCAAAAAATGAAGAAAATGACATAGCGACCACTTCCAGTAAAGAAACGTTCGAGTAGGTACTTATAAGAAATCAGGCATTTATGAAATTTCCTGGAAACAGTCTCATAGGAAGAAAATACTGCCGAGGCTATCAAAAAAGATAAATAAGACTCCTGTTGCCAACAATAAAGTAAAGAAAGAGTGACAACTTATTGTACGACTGTCCAGGGAGGCCACGGTATTGTCTGGATTGCTTCAATTTGGACCACGAAAAATAAGAAGTTTGTTATGTTATTTTGTTTTTTTTTCTGTACCTGAATTGCATTTCTATTTTTAAGTTTATTACAGAATTGTGTTAATTTAATTTGCAGTTGTTACAGAATTGAAGCATTTATATTTATTTCCATACTTTTATTCTTATACCGCATTTTCAAAAATACATATATGAAGACCACAATGCAAAAAGGGGAATGTCAATTTTTCTATTAGTTGCAGAACATTAACTTTAATATTCAAAACAGTATCGTCATCGTTCAACTTAACGCAAACATCTGAATATTTTTTACCTGAATCACTAGACACTGTACTTTCTAAATTTAAAAGAACGAATTTTTGAAATTAAAATTATTTATTTTTTATTTTATTTTTTTCTCATTAAGGTCACAACGTACATTGCAAGAACAGGGAGAGTCATATAAATAAGTAATATAATAAACTCGCTTTGAAGAGAATCACTTTGATACCTAATATTATAAGAGAACATAAACGAGAGGTACTGGACCGTTCAAACAACAATTCCTCGAGCAAATTAGAGCTGGGCTAAACCGTTCCTTCTTAGGAGTCGATTCCTCGGAATCAATCTTTTTGTCGGAATCGATTCCTTCAATTCGTTCACGATTCTCGTTCCTTTTGTCGTAAAATACAATGTACTGCCGAGTGTGTGAAAATATATTGAAATTAACAAAGATAAATTTTTGTTTGTACAAAATAGGTACTTTTATCTGTTGAAGTATTTTTTAGTATTCATAAACTGTATGCCTGAACTATTACCTACCTTTCTACAATGCTCAATGCAATGCTGCAATGCATTTGGAATTTCCAATTTATATTACCTATGTTCTTTTGCGCTAGAATACCTATCCTTTTTGTTTTTTAAGTTAAATTATATTACTATAAAAATTATATATTCTCGTTCCTAATAAATTGTATATAAACACCTTTACTTTCTGTGACTTGCAGATATAACTCCGCGATCCCCGGTGAATCCGTTTTTACTCCACCGCTTGTCCTAATCGAATGAAAGTCGTTCCTCGCTTCCTCGTTCCATTAGCAAACCCGCGCGACGGCGCGACGCATGTTTTGAAACCCTGGAGTCGGAATCGAATGTGAGTCGTTCATATAGGCGAACTCACACGCTACGAAACCGTGTTGTCCTTGGCGAGGACTGGAACTGCAGCCGGAATCGTGAATCGTAAAATTATTTGCAACGGAATCGATTCCGACGATTCCGACTTCGGAGTCGTTCCTTTTGAACGATTCGTTCAGGACCGACCCACCTCTAGAGCAAATACCCCGACAGGCATTGAATTATAGAACAAATCCATATTTTATTGTAAGTACTGCGAGATATCACAGATTGTTACTGCAGCCACTGGTACTGAAACCTTCATAACATCATAACGTATCTTTACGTACATTACTTCAGAGCAAGGTTTGTTTTATAGGTTATATTAAATATGTTGCGTTCAAACTGATTACAGAAAACTGCAGACAACTGGTTTCGTCCTTGTGGGACTCATCAGTGCAGTGCTTTCTACATTCATTTTATACGCAACTAATTTGCTTGTTATGCTAACATACGTTGATCATTTTTTACGAATTGTTTAGATGTAATGAGTGGAACTGATGAGTCCCACAAACACGAAACCAGCGGTCTGCAATTTTCTGTAATCATTTTGAACGCAACCTATTCAATAGAACATAAACATCAGATTCTCACAATAGAATTCCTTTGCTTTAAGTCCGCTAAATTACTTTAGGTGCTGCAAGACCTTATATTTCTCAAAAGATATAGCCAGTAAAGCTAAAAGCATAAAAGCTATACCTACCTAACTTTAATTGAGTAAAAATTCATTGTTTTACCTTTAAGTAATTTTCCTGATAAGAAGAATTCGTTGGCTTCTCTTATTGGGGGTTGCTGCATTGAAGAAGACTATGGCTCGGTTTTTCAAAGAAACCAACACCGGATTAAGTCTGACACCGGCTTCGTTGCTATGCTACAACCAATCAGAAAGCCGGTATCATAACGAAACCGGTGTCAGACTTAATCCGGTGTTGGTTTATTTGAAAAACCGGGCATAAGACTAACTTGAAGTTCACGAATAGGTTTAGTCAGAAATGGATATTTTTAAATACTTTTACTGGAGGTAACTTGACTAGTACCGAAACATTGCTTGGTCGACATCTATGACGTCAAATGGCGAAGGTTTAACTTTAGCATTTTCAAAAACTGTTAAGGTATTTAATCTTCCACCAATTCGACGTGGTAAATATGACTCTCCTCCTTCTTGCAATGTATCGCGTTGACGTTCCCCGTTTTTGCAATGTCCATGTATTTTAAAACGTTTATTTTGTGGAGACTATTCCCTTACTTGCATTGTACGTAATGAAAATGAATTTTGCATGACTAGAACTACCTATTAGTAACAAAATCTAATTTCCCCCTAAAATGTGACATTCCCCCTTTTTGCAGTGTGCTCTTCATATGTGTCCGCTGCAGCGCAGCAAGGGGACAAAAAACGAATTTTTTAAGTACGCCATAGCGGCATCAACTAGCGGACACATAGTTATTCAATTGTTTATATTAGCATACCAGAACTGAAAGGGCTTACCGTACGCGCCGCAGCGGGCACTCCATTACTCATATCTAACCTATTATGTGCCCAGCCGGCGCAATAGCTAATCTAGTCGGGCGGACACGGGTGTCTGCCATGGCGCTGTATGGATATCTTCAAGCGGACACCGGTGACAGCCTCGGCAGCGAATGTGTTAAATTACATTTTCTCACTTGAGTTCTTCAATATGAAGTATTCTTTTGATGTGGGCTTTAATTTTGAGAGTCATTCTAGGATTTTTGAACCTGTCTTGTAAAAGAAATTGTTACAGTCAGAGCCCAATGTTGGGTAATTTGCAGAAGAAATGGGACGGCCTGTACAAGTGAAAATAATTAGGGGTCTCGAAATACGCTTAGGTGGTGCACCTGTATACAGGGTGGTCCAGTTTATATCATCAGGATTTCACCACACGAAAGTTTATCAAAAAATAAAGGTGGTTTATCTCATGGTCTAATTTTGCTTCCTTTTTGATGTACAGGGTGTTAAAGAAAATAAATTATTTGATATAATTTGCTGTAAATCAATAATAAAAAAGGGTAGCCTTCTGAAATTTTGCATTAATTCAATTGCGATTCTTGTTTAGTTGATATTTCAGTTAAGCTTAATGTTGTTTTTCCTTTAAGTAAATAAATTCAGTAATTGGTCACATGCTCACATGATGCTTTTTAATGTTTTTTTTTTGTTTTGAGTTGAGTTATCAAAAAATTGTAAGATACAAAAAAAGTTTCTAAATTGGATGGGAAATCGTCCCTTTATTTGGTGTTCTAAAAAAACCAGTGGCGTACGGTTTATAAAAATAAAGTATTTTTGAGGAAACCCGTACGCACGCCTCTGTGTTTTAAATAAAATAATTACAACCACTATTAGAGAATGCAAAAGAAATGATCTATGAAAAATTTTCAGAAGGCTACCTTTTTTATTATTGATTTATAGCAGATTATTACCAAATAATTTATTTTCTTTAACGCCCTGTACATCAAAAAGGAAGTAAAGTTCAACCATGTTTTATTAGACAAACTACCTTTATTTTCTGATAAACTTTTGGCTGGTGAAATCCTGATGATATAAACTGGACCACCCTGTATTGTGTATTTAATTTTTCTTTGCTCATTCATTAATCAGATAGTGTAAACGCACTTAAAGGTAATCACAATAAAGCACAACTTAACCTTGAACATGATACCTACTATCATATTACATCAAGTCATTGACCCCTTGAATATTATAATGCTGCAATATTTGTGTAGTAATTTAACCCATCTAAAGCCATGTTATTTTTTGAAATACAGCGATTTGGTCCAGAAACGACTGTATATGTCTACTAATTTTGTAGCTCTTCAGATAACATAGAAGCCTTATATAGCAGTATTACTTTAACATACCTTTAACGTACCTACTAGAATTACATTTTTTTAAGGTGCACAAAGTGGTGGTAAAACTGTAACTTTACTGGTAAGAGGTTCAAATAAGCTAGTATTGGAAGAAGCGGAACGTTCTCTACACGATGCCTTATGTGTAATCCGTTGTTTGGTACGAAAAAAGGCAATAGTTGCGGGCGGCGGTGCGCCTGAAATAGAATTGGCTTTAAAATTGGCCGCATTGGCAGACACAATTGAGGGGCTAGATGCGATTTGTTTGAAAGCTTATGCAAATGCTCTTGAAATAGTGCCCTACACTCTTGCCGAAAATGCTGGACTAAATGCTATTCAAGTAAGTCGCAAGTAGGGTGACCAGACGTCCTCTTTTTAGAGGACATGTCCTATTTTTGGGGTCCGCTCTTTTTGTCCTCTCTCTTTTTATATGTTGTCCCATTTTTTTGAAACAGATTGATCTCACATATCAATATTACCAATGACAGTCAATGTAACAGTAATCGCAATTATTATTAATACTTTACAACAGATGGCGACTTTGTACTCTATAGTGTTCTTCTGCATTCCATTCTGTACAGTGGACATTAGAGGCCCCCTCCCGCCAATTCAGTTTAAATCAAAAAGATAAAGCTAACTGGTTTTAGTGCTGCCGACTCGACCCGAATGTATGAATCAATTTCCTAACTTATTGGGGTTTTTGGAAAATCAAGTTTCTTCAGCTTCCACTAGTAAGTACCTCGACTGGTACTAACAATTTTTCAGAAGAACTGGCGTTGGAAAAGTGGGTTGATTTTTTTCTGCGTGTTCAAATGAGGAACAAGTCTTCGAGATTTTGAAGTTATGCCAATATTTTTTGTAGTGCCTAGGCATAATGCGCAATTAGAAAGAATTTTCAGCTTGATAAAAATTCAGTGGAGTGATGATCAAAATCTATTGGAAATTCAATCAAAAATATTTTTCTTAACTAACGTAAATTACAATATCAACTATTTTATGATTTATCATTGAAAAAAGAAAGATTTGTTGCTGTCAGCGCGTAGTTTCGAAAAATATAACCCCTAGTTTTATCTTTATTCATAAATATTAACTTTCTATCTCATGTCTTAGTTGATTTCAAGTAATGAGTTTTATTTTAAATTACTAAATTTGTTGTTGTCTTTGTTGGATATGTTAACTTTTATGTTTTGTTGGTATTGTAAGAATTGTACAAATTTAATATTTGGATAACAAATTCGATGCATGTCCTCTTTTGTCCTATTTTTTTCACTGTGTAGTCCTATTTGCAGTAACTGACAATCTGGTCACCCTAGTCGCAAGTAGTTTATGGTGGATGTTTTTATAACATAATTGATTCACAGACGGTAACTGAGCTTCGAAATAGGCATGCACATAATGAAATTTTTGCTGGCATCAATGTGCGGAAAGGAACTATTTCTAATATTCTGGAAGAAAATGTTATTCAACCTTTAATGGTGTCCGTGAGCGCTCTTCAGCTGGCAACTGAAACTGTACGATCTATCCTGAAAATTGATGACATTGTAAGTATTTAAATTGCAATTTTGGAGCATTTTGTTTAACTGTTGGGGTTTCCATCAAATCAGAATGAACTATTTTGATTCCTAGGTGTGTCATACAATCAAAAACCTTTTAATTTTTTTTTGATTGATGAAGATGTGTTCTATATCTTTTCTCTCGGTTTAGATAATTATTATTAACTAGGTATCGAAATAGCCAATTGAATTAGCGTTTTGATGACATTAAGACATAACTTATTGGTTAAAAAATTGAAAAGTAGTAACAAGTTCAATGCTTGGCACCAATTAAATTGCGCACTTTCTTTAAAAACTCGAATTAATAAAATTTTGAATGCAGTATGCGAGACGCAGGTCGCATGCCGCCCCTCCCAACATATTTGTGCGGCTCGCAGCACAGAACTGAATATTAAAAAAAAGAAGCAAAGTAATGTCTACTAAGAAAATGTAACGTCTCTCTCAACAAAGAACACAAAATACATAGTTTGGTGTACGGTACATATCATTTCATGAACTGGATGTCCGAATCCTGTTTTTGTCATGAAAAAGTTATGGATGTAAAGTACTTGAAAGTAGAGTACTTTTTTGAAAAGTACTCGTGTTTGTCCAAAATACTCGTTAATTGAGTGCTTTTGTTGAGCAAGTCTTGTCACGGTAAAATACAGAATTTTCCAAAGAATTTTCATCAGAACGCCTCCAGCCAATAAAGAGTTATTTATATCTGTTTCCTTGTTCTAGGTCAACACGATGAACTAATTCATGGATTGTCATAGTACTGTCTTAATTTATTAATTCTTTAGTTAACATGCAATTAATTTGATATTTGTTTTCCAACATCAACTTTGTGTAACTGCATTTACTTTATTAGCTGAATAAATGATCAAATAACTTGACGATTATTTTTAAGTCGCTGAAGTAAAATTATATTTTCGCTTATAAGTTCAAGACTTAGTATTTATAAATAAAAGAATTAATCACAATCACATCTCTTATTTCAAAACACCTTTGATCTGCAGATGAAATATGTAATAGTATATTACATTATATAATAATATAATATACATCAAGGTTGAGAAGTCTACTATTATTGTCGGAGCACAAATATTATAATAATATTTTATATCACAGGGTGCGTGAGCACGAAGCCTAACGATAAATCAAGCCAGAATGTAGCGGCCGTGACGTAGTCATCGTGGCCAACTCGGTAACGACGATTGGCGTTCACGGCGTGGAAATAATGCTATAATCTACCAATATATTCAATAACAACTATTGGACTTTTGAAATTTTTATTAAGAGAATATACCTGAAAGGTATAATACCATACTTTCCTATTTTGAACAAATGCTTAACATTAAAAACCCACAGAATTTAAACTCCATATGTATGTAAACATTTTGTCTCTCGAAAGTACCAACAAGTAAAAGTTTATGATTATTACCCTTAGGATCACGTGTTTCCGACAATGTTTTCTACTATATTTTTTAGTTTTGTTCTCGATGCGGAGTGCGGCTCATTTAATATTATGTGATAATATTAAATGAGCCGCACGTGTTTCAGACAATGATTTCTACTATATTTTTTAGTTTTGTTCTTGATGCGGAGTGCGGCTCATTTAATATTATTACATAATATTATTTAATATTATTACATAATTTTAAATGAGCCGCACTCCGCATCAAGAACAAAACTAAAAAATATAGTAGAAATCATTGTCGGAAACACGTGATCCTAAGGGTAATAATCATAAACTTTTACTTGTTGGTACTTTCGAGAGACAAAATTAAATTTTTAAGAAAGCGAAGGAACTTGATGAAGATGCAATGTTACATAAAATCCGAGGTTTTTGCTTTGATAATTGCGTTGATATGATTGCCAACGATTTTCAGTATCACAATTTTTGCTTAACTTTTACTCAAGTCTGTTAGTAAAAGCCCTTCTAAAACAAGACTCAACATTTTTTATATATTCTTTCGTATTTGTACCTACTCTGCAACTGATTCAAGAAAATCTCTCAAGTACTTACCTATTGCTGATATCAGAAAACTACCGGATTCAGAATGTAAACTCTTCAATATTGAATGACATCACTTACGACATTCAGATCTCTTCATCTTAGAGACTGCACCGCCACAACTTAATGTACAACGTATTACGTATTAATTACTGATTGCAATTACTAATAAATTACTAATAATACAACAAAACGTTTTTATCATGCATAAAAGGACGCGAACACTTATGTCGCTACCTATTGACGCATCAGTGCGGCTAGCGCGCACAAATTATTTATGTTTATTCAACTCGCCGTAACTTTTTTCAGAAACAATATTAATGTTTCGTTTCTCCACCAAAAATAATTTCGAGCCTTTGTTCGTATTTGGTCTCGCATATGTATATGTGAATTCCGAAAAATAAGATTACTTACCCAGTACATGAAAAATACATTACACAAATTTGTGGTCTAGCAATTAAACATTTTTTTTCATAAAATTGGAAAGTTTTAGAGGCAACGTGAGTACACTGTGATGATCAACACACTTCAATGTATATTCCATAAAAAAAACAGATCTCTAACTCTTTTCGTTGCTGAAATACAACAAGAAAAGTATTAAAAGTAGTCGAAAATTGATTTAGGAAAGTTCAGGAAAAATCGATTTTCCGGCATTTTCGCAATTCCCGATCTTCTCGTGACCTCAAAATTCGAATCTGGCAGGTCATTTTACGTAAGAATCGGCTTCATATTTTTGTGTGTGTTCGAGTTGTGCAGAGGGTATCGAATTAGAGCAACTTGCTTCCCGACTAAGCGATCCGTCCACGGCTGTGACGTCACAGCAGTGCTCCACGCGCTACATTCTGGCTTGTACTATCGTTCGGCTTCGGTGAGCACCAAGTGATATAAGGTGCGAGGGCAATAATAGTACTTCTCAACCGTGGCGCATATACTATTTTTTCACTACTAGCACCTTAATTCTATCATTTAATAAGCAAAATTTCGATACGCGACATAATTCAAAAAATGACAACTTCAGTGACAGTTTTCGTTATAGACTTTTCTATTAATAATTATGAATGATAATTCTATATTATTGGCCTAGGTCAATAATAAACCAATCATTAACCTATTATAAGTAAGAGGTGGAGAAAAACAATTTCACGTCACAAATATCAGTCGATAATATGTTTTTTCTACACATGTATATGAAAATAGCCATTTTTCAACTGCCTACTCTATATGAAAGTGAAATTTTTTTACTCTAGAGATGAAAATATTTTCATCGTGAGATTTCTCCACTCGCTTCGCTCGTGGGCAAATTCTCATCTCACGAAAAAAACAGTATTTTCATCTCTTGTAAAATATACTATTTTCTACACCTATTTAATTATATGACAATTATTAGCATTTTCTTTGAGAAATATCGTACCTATAATTCACTGTATTCGGCCAATCACAAATATAAATTCAATAATCACTGTTTCTCTGACCCAATGATATTTTATATCGACCGCGATCAACTCTTGCTGCAGCTGACAATCGACTCGAGTGACAGCCAAGTGTATCGCCATATTACTTGTTTACGTTTTCCAACATATGCACTTCGTACGAGTAGGTATCGATTAATCCGTGCAAACTAACAATTTAACCAGTAAAACTAACAGAATTTAACAGTGGAAGTGTCAACTCCAAATTTATATATTACCAACTGCACAAATTTCAATATTATCCTAGTAAGTACCTAGTTCATTTAATAAAAAAATAAAAATTAATGTAAAGTTATCAAATTTGAGTCTAATTTATTTATTTATTTTTTCTTCACTCAGATGATTTGCGCCACTCGCCTTCGGCTCGTGGGCTCAAATTTGAGTCTAATTTATTTGTTTAATAGGTGTAGAAAAAAGTATAGTATTATATTCGCAATTATGGCCATTATTCACTCAGATCATCTTCGTGAATAATGGCTGTCATAATCGCTCGTATAATAATATACTATTAAGGCTAGTAGTGAAAAAACAATTATTGTTGTAGTAATATTATGTTTGCTTTTACATAATAATTCCTGCAAATGTTGAGTTCAGTAGAACAGAAATTACATAAGAAACAATGCTTAGAACTAAGAATATGCTACTGCAAATACTACAGCATCTGTTTGACAACTGTACTCCATAGCTCTCTCTTTTAAGATACATACATACATCATAATATAGTTTGTATAATGGATCTTTGCGTGTGTATAAAATTAGTTAAGACATCCGCGCCTACTGCTAACCCGTACCATTCATTAATATAAATGCAGCGACGTATGTCATTTGGCCTTAAGACATATGTTTCATAATACAATATTGAGCGGAACACAAATGCGACTATATGCAGTGATGTCGAAGCGCTATTTAGCCTTACAGTTCATAGGCGTGCGTTGTAGGTATCTACTGTCAAGTAAATGTCATAATGTGGAAAATGCACAATTAATTTTACAAACTTTTTTAATGGTTTATCGTGTTTCTGATGCTTTAAAGATTAGCTTGCGTACAGTATCCAGCATCAAAGTACGTTCAGAAAGAAATGAGCCTTTGCTTAGTCCAGGAAAATCCCGGCCACGGAAAAAGTAAAAAACCGAAGATTTAGAATGCCAAAAAATGGAAATTTGTAATGTTATATACAACATATACATATACAGTAGGCTCCGCTTATAACGGACTCTCTAGGGAACCTTATTTGAGTCTGTTATAACCGGAGTCCTTTATACGTATACTGTTTGGGAAAAAATTAGAAAAATTAGAAAAACGTTTATTAACTCAAATATTTATGTTTGTATAAACTTCTAAAAAAATTAACAGAAATAACCATTGTCAAAAATAGACAAACATATTGTATGGATGAGTAAATACATAATCACAATTTAAAAACCGAAATAGAACTGCACGCTGCACGGCTCTGCCACTATGTAATTATAATTTAACCCCGCCAGCGAATTCGCGTTACGGACTAGTCCAGACAAGTCTTCGTGTCCGTTATAACCGGTGATATCCAGTACAGGGCGCTTAAATTTGTCTGTTATATCCGAAGTGTCTGTTATAAAAGGGTCTGTTATAACAAAAAAAATTCTATAGGCCTCTTATGAAAGTTTGAACGGACCACTATGGTAAGTACGCTATAGCCGAGTGTCCTTTATAACAGGGTCCGTTAAAGGCGGAGTCTACTGTATTATGCATAAGGTAAATTTATTTTTTAAATAGGTACTATGAACTCACTGAAATCTAGAATTGCATCACAAAATATATCTTAAAAATCTAAGTTTCTTTCATTTCTTCTTCTGCTGGTGCCATACCTATTAATTAATATACGTGTCCAAAATAAGGAGGGCCAGTATGGGGATATTGGAAATGACAAGAGATATGGATTTAGTTAAATGGGAAAAAAGTTGCGTAACTAAAGGATCAATAAAATGGCGCCTAGAAATCCTTGATATAATTTTCCGTTTTTGAGTTATTTTGAAAAAACTGAATTTATGGATTTTTAACTATATTTTTTTCTGACTTTAATATTAAAATTAGAGTGAAACTGACAAAACTTCTTCGTAGCAACTTTTGATGAAATTAAAGATTTCATTGCCAATTCTTTTATTCTACGTTTCGTCTTCGGGCAACCATCATCAACTTCATTTTTTTAAATACGGTCCTGATTTTCTGATGCCAAATTTTATGAGCCCCTCTTATTCTGAATTCAACAATGTACCACACATTATGGTTTAATTATGTTTCGACCAGTTTCTGACCATCATCAAGAAATTTTTAGGATACGGACCTGCATTTCTCTTAATTTTCTAAAAATTATGAGAAATACAGTTAGTTGGGCTTTCTTCTGATATCAGAAACGAACAAGATTTTCCAAAACTGCAAGATGCGCTATGCTTAGAGTAGGGTAGGTGCTTATCGCTAGTATCATCTAACAGATTCGTAAAACTCTTGTGGTGCATTTAAAAATTGCCAAACTTATACTGTATGTACATATTTTTTACAAAACTATGAGACATACAGGTCCGTATCTTAAAAATTCTTTGATGATGGCCAAAAAAGGGTCGAAACGTAATTAAACCATAATGTGTGGTACATTGTTGAATTCAGAATAAAAAGGGCTAATAAAATTTGACATCAGAAAATCAGGACCGTATTTAAAAAAATTAAGTTGATGATGGTTGTTCGAAGACGAAACGTAGAATAAAAAAATTGGCAATGAAATCTTTAATTTCGTCAAAAGTTGCTACGAAGAAGTTTCGTCAGTTTCGCTATAACTTTAATATTAAAGCCAGAAAAAAATATAGTTAAAAATCCATAAATTCAGTTTTTTCAAAATAACTCAAAAACAGAAAATCTTATCAAGGATTTCTAGGCGCCATTTTGTTGGTCCTTTAATTACACAACTTTTTTCCCATTTAACCAAATCCGTATCTCTTGTCATTTCCAATATCCCCATACTGGCCCTCTTTATCTTGGACACGTTGTATGACTTAACTGATAAATTAAGTACCATAATTATTTTATATCTTCTGAACCTGAGCAAAATAAAAACACACGCCACTGCGTGACACTCGACCTTGAAATAATTTGTGTTATATGTAAGCAGTTGTGACGCACGTGCAAAGATCCATTATACAAACTGTACATACATAGTTTTTACTGTTTGATTTCTTGCGATGTATATGTAAGAAAAGAAGAACGGGTTTAAATATATCTGAAAGTTTCAATAAGTGATATAGGGAGTTTAATTTTCCTTTGGCTATATTCCCACATGTTTTTAGTTAAATTTGTTAATGTCTCATGACACCGACTAGTAGACATGCTGACAAACATGATACTGCAACAGGTCTAATATGTATTCGTAATAACTTGTGGCCCTGCATGTATTAGCAATAATTAACATCACGCGATGAAATAAGTGAGCTGGAAAACTAGGAAAAAAGATTGTTCGGATTATGAGGAAATTCGGATTAGGGGGGGAGGGTGTTAGGATAAAATAAGATGTGGGCGAACAGACCTATTAAATCAGAAAAAAATAACATGAAAAGTACATTAAAACTTTTATGAAACTGTAACAAAATAAAATATACATGTAAATAAAAACTGTAAAACGTAACTAAAACAAAATATGTACTATAAAATGGTAACATACATGTTAGCTTAATACAGAAGCACTCCAAAAATAAGTTGAATATATTGCACCATGCAAGATTATATTTTAATACATTTTTGAAATGATGAAAATATTTCAAGGAATATTTCTATATGAAGCTGAGGGTCAAAACAATCTTTTTATTAACACGTTCAGTGCCACAGACCAGTCTTGGGAGGATCATGTTGAAAGTCAACGACGATGAGTAACTTTAATGCCTTGACATTTGTTGTTTTACTTGAAGTATGCACTCATGTTATTTTTACTTTTTTATGTTTATTATTGTCTTAGTTTTTATTTTCTCTTCCTTTATTAAACTTTACGTTCTTTCCAACCATAATGTTGTTTTGCCCCAATGAAAATACAAATATGTATGTACAAGTAAACACAAAATATTCAGCGAGGATGTCGGGTGTGTGTCCATTAGTTTTTCAAATACAGCCATTGCGCCAATGCGCATGCGTCTTTCTATTTTTGTAACTATTTCTGAATGTCAAAACTAACGTAATCTGACTCAATGCCATTGAAAATTACTCTAAAATAGAAATATTTTTACTTGGTCCTGAGGGGAATTTTAATAATATGCAGCGCCCAACGTGTTAACAGTTTCTGTATCTTAAACACTGTTCATCACTTAAATTTCGGACAATATAGGTGCTCAAGAATTGATAATTTTGTTACCTTTAGAATAAGTTCCCAATTTCGTTCAAGAAAGATATTGGGCAACGCAATCCTATTCTCTATCTTCAAAACAAATTTCTTCACGAGATAAAACTTTATCAACACAAACAGCTGGAATGACTAAAATATTGTAACATTTTTTGGATGTGTAGCTTTTATACATATTATTCCTCCCTTCAATGCAAAACTTAAATATTTTTTCTTTTACGTTTACCTGATACAGATTTATATTTAAAATCTCATACTGCGCCGTGCTTTAGATAAACCATTTTCAGAAGTCATAAAATAGTCTGGTAAGAATTGAAATAAAAATGAAATAACAGGGATACTCCACGATTTTCCTATTAATTTCTGCCTCTTTGTTGGAGAAATTTTTCCGCAATCTGTATAGTGTTCCGGAAAACCGAAAATCTTTTCTAATTCTGTTATCCATAGAGTATCTTCTCTGTTAAAGTCATCTATGACTGGCCTCATAGAATTTGGGCCTGAAAATACATAACATTAATGAAACTTATAAGACTAACTAGAATTATTTAAGCAAACATTAAAACGTCACGCTTATTTTCTTACCTTGTAATAAGGAATTTGCATTGGTAGTAACAGTCCTCAATTTAGGAACAGCTGCTCGACGATTTCCTCTCAAATAACTTTGTAACTCCTTTCTATCAGTGTCGGGCAGTTCTGCCTGCAAAGTTGGTAAATTGCCCCAAAACAGTCGTGGACGGTTTTGGGGCGACACATTCACAGCATCAAATACTGCCGGTTCACACTGCAAAAATCTTAAAATAATTTAACAGATTATATTACTTTTGAAAATTAAATTGAAATATTTTACCTGGAAATTTTGCTACGCCATTCTAAAGGCATGGACGCAACATTCTCAAACATCCAAAAAAATGGCTTTTTATTAATAGTTCGAAGAATGCATAGGATGCGGTAAAATTCGAAGAATAAAACACCAGTTCCACTAAAATCTGCAAGAACAAGGAAGAAATTATGCGCTACTTGTAAACAGGGTTTCAACGATTTAAATCATTTGATTTAAATCACTATTTAAATCGCGATTTTAATCACCTGATTTTTTTTTATTTTAATCACTGATTTAAATCAAAATTGCAAAATTTGTGAAAACGCTTATTTTATACTTTTATAGCAAAAAATAAAAATAATAAAATTAAAAAGCAATACATTTTACTTAAATAAACATTTCTTTTTAAATGAATAACAATTTTAAAACGTTAAAACATTAAAAAAATTTCACAGCATGATATAAACGTAATGCCAATAGATTAACTAACTAAAAAAATCACAATTTTATAACTACTCATTGAAATACTTATATAAGAATACTAATTTCGCTGCCTTATCCGTCCCCAGCCTATTTCTTAATTTACTAGGTGGCGCTGGAGCCAATATTTCTCTTTATTTATAATGAATATCTTATATTTGATTTAAATCCAAAAAAACCTGATTTAAATCAAATAAATCGATTTTTTTGATTTTTTTATTTTAATCGTGATTTTTTTAAACCCTGCTTGTAAATATAATTTTACACAATGTTGTCATGTAATTAAAAATATGATTACAGTGAAACTTCTGTAAAACAGACACTGACGGGACCAAATAAAATGTCCGCTATAAGGAGGTGTCCATTGAGAGGGCAAAAAAAGCAAAAGCAACATTTTGGGGAATTACAATTTGTCCGTTAAATAGAGGTGTCCGTTAAGAGAGGTTTCACTGTACAAATGAAATGTATCATAATTTAATTATCATATTCATTATGTACAATTATTTATTACATACCATAGAGGCCCTTCCTTTTTGGATTGGCTAAACTTAAATCATTACATGGTGAACCAGCAATTAAAAGATCAATTGGCAAAAATGATTGAAGTTTCTCTTCACTCAAGTCTTCTACATTTCCAATAAGGGTTATACGGTTACTAAAATTTGAACGAACTATTGTTAAGGCATCATTATCAATTTCACATGAGTAGTATGCATCAATAGAGACTTTTAGTTTCTCCAAAGCTAAAAAACCTAAAACACAAATAAATTATGATTGACAGTTTTGATTGAATTATGATATAATCATTATATCATCAGGATTTTACCAGCCGAAAGTTTATCAAAAAATAAAGGTGGTTTGCCTAATAAGATATCATCTAATTTTGCTTCCTTTTCTTTGATGTACAGGCTGTTAAAAGTAAATTATTTTGTATCATTTGCTATAAATCAATAAAAAAAGGGTATCCTTTAGATTTTTATCTGTGGGGTTACCTTAAGGACACCGTCTATGCGACTACTTCTTAGAATTCAGAATGCTTTTTAATGTTTTTTTTTTTGTTTTGAGTTGAGTTATCAAAAAATGGTAAGTTACAACAGGGTTTCTAAATTGAATGAGAAATCGTCTCTGTATTTGGTGTTCTAAAAAAAAGTTGCGTACGTTTTATTAAATAAAGTATTTTTGAGGAAACCCGTACGCACGCCTCTATGTTCTAAATAAAATAATTACAACCACTATTTAATAGAGAATACAAAAGAAATGATCTATGCAAAATTTCAGAAGGCTACCTTTTTTATTATTGATTTATAGCAAATTATTACCAAATAATTTATTTTCTTTACATCAAAAAGGAAGTAAAATTCAATCATGTTTTATTAGACAAATTACCCTTTATTTTTTGATAAACTTTCGGCTGGTGAAATCCTGATGATATAAACTGGAACACCCTGTACATGGTAATTAACCAAAACTGTTGACTGTAAATATTGTTAGATACAATGTAAACATAAAATCAATACAATTTCAATAGAAATAAGACATTAGTAGGCACTCTGTTACTTTTATTTATTCGCCAATGGTCCAAAATTTAAACGATGATTTTAACACGAAGTGTGGGAAAGTTAACAGAAATATGCTCTATCCCCAGCTGTCATCAGCTTAAAAGTGCTTGTGTTTAGTCATCTGAACTGCTGTTCTGTTACCAAGACCGGCAAAGTTATGCTATATGCAGAAAGTATACAGCTTGAAATTGTGACCTCACAATCACAAGGCTTGTTAAATGTGCCAGTAACGGCAACTAAACTCAAATTCTTCTCACAGGGCATGTCACGTGATAACAGAAAAGTGTATTTACTAGTGCCGGCACTTTTTCCGATATATCAATAAAAATATCGATATATCGAATGACGATAAGTCCATTAAAATATATCGATAACTTGATGTATCGATATTCCAATATAACGATATTTATGTCAGGCTTAATTTCGTAACTTGGGGACAGCATTGGTAAAGTGGCAACTCTGCAAATCACAATATATCAAGTATACAGTAAATTCTATCAAATATATCGATATACTCAAAATGTCAATAAATTCAATATTTTTTTTAATATCGATCGTTGGCCCTAAACCAGACTGTTGACTTGGGAGTACATTCTTTTCAATAATGTACGGTTGAAGCTGTTCGACAGCTGCCTTTTCAAGTATTTCAGAGGGCGAAGGTCTGTCAGACTCCTGGCTTGATCGACTTTAGGGATCGGTCTTACCACTGCTGTTTTCCAGAGTGTTGGGATCTGTCCCATCATTAAAGAAGTGTTAACAATACATGTTAGCAAGCTCCCAATAAAAGGCATTGTCAAGTGCAACATTCGAGCCGAAATACCATCTATGCCCACAGCTTCAGATTTAATTTGGTTTAAAAATCTGAAGACGTCTTTGTAGCAAATTGGGTGGAACTGAAACAATGTATATTTATTGTTTTTATACCAGCTCACCTTCTCATCACTATGCGCAACATTAATAAAGTGCTGGTTTATATTGTTGGAGTCCGAGAAAGTTTCATCATCGCAGTCTCTAAACGGCACTTTGTGGGCACACCACTCCTTTAGATACTTCCATGTGGTTTTTTGGTCATACCGGCAATCTTTCAGTATATGCAGTACAGACTCGATAATCCGGATCAATAAAAACATGGGCGATCCGGATTATTGAAAAATCCGGATTATTAAATCAATCTATATTTGTTAATAAAAGAACTGAACAAGAGGGATTTTTAATGATTTCATTGTAAAAACATACAAAACAGGTAAAATGAACATAAAAACACTTTTGCATAATTACTTCTACTACATTAATAAATAAAGTCTGTAATTTTAGTTTGGCTGACCTTCTGCTGACTCAAACAAAATGCTTGATGCCTGAGTATTAACAATTCATGTAGGGGTGCGTTGTTCTTTTCAGCCCAATCTATACATTGTTGAATGCTTAAATCTGTCTAATCGGCTTTTGTGAATTCAGAGCATGGGGTAAAGAGCATTTATACAGTGTTGAAAAATAGTAAAGGTACACTTTCGTTTGCGCCGGTAGATGCGGCACGTACCGGCGGCCGACACGCGCGACGGACACAGTCGCATTTGAACGTGAATGCACCGGCCGGCAGGTGAAACGCACAAACGAGAGCAGTTCTATTTAAATACTATTGGAAAAGTGCAACGGGTGTGTCGGCTGCCGGTACACGCCGCGTCTACCGGCACAAACGAAAGCGTACCTTTAGACGTAAATTTTGAATTTCATCAAGCAAAGTCGTTAATGTCAAAATGTTCTCGAACTCCAATGCGACGGCTCTTTATAGACGTCGGTATTTCCTTTGCAAAACAAAGAAGCCGCCTCGGCATCCATAAGCTGCAAGGAAGTGTGCGGATTGCCGGCATTTTTATTTTCACCCTTTCATACCCTCGCCGCCACTCCCAGTTCACCAAAATCAACTTGTACCAGTGGAGTAGTCAGCATTAAATCGGAAAAAGAATTTAAAATGTATTTTTGTACAATCAGGTCAAAAATGTACTAGATTCATACATTTGTACTAGCTGTGGCAACGCTGATTTGGGTTCGCCGCCGAACGCCTGATTTGGCAAGTATTTGGGGATTGGTTAGAAAAACATCTTAGGAGGGGGTGACGCGCCCGCAAAGCGTTTAAAAGGTACGTTAGAGGCGCATTCGGATTACCGAAACTGAAATTATCTGGATTACAAAGTATGCAATGCAATCAAGGAACTATCCGGATTACCGAATAATCCGGACTATTAAGGATCTGGATTAATGAGTCTGTACTGTACTTCATGTAAGTTACTTTTTCCATCTTGATAGCAGCACCCACTATATTCCGCATTTCAACGTAGTTATGCTAGTCTTGCAGCAACCGTGTTGTTTGAAATTTTCTAAGCATTTTCTTTTCCATATTAATCATTTGTTGAATGGTGTGTGTAATATATTTTTTTGTTTGTTGGTTTGTTTGTTAGAGTGTGAATCACAATAGGTACATGTTTATCAAAGAGCCCTACGATCATTTCTGTAAAAAGTAGCGTCAGATTCAAATACAGGCAAGATATGTCAAATGAAATAGAATATCACTTGCAATATTCCGATTAATGTATTTACAACATTGTAAATCACCAACATTAGTTCTTTTTTTAAAAATAAGTAGAATCAAAATGAAGTTAGGAGTCATTTCTAGTACAATCAAAGTTTTATCACTGAAAATATGATTGTTCAAAAAAAATGGCAAGAGGGTGACCCCAAATTTTCAAAATTTTAATAAATTGCCTTGTTTTATCCAATACTTCTAGTCAGCAGTTTCCGTTAAACAGCACATAGCATAGTAAGTAGATCACCTGATGCTATACCATCAAATAAAGACAGTACTCTGATTTTTCTTTTAATTCTTGGTAACTCTGGTACTTTTACAAGTGGTGTATTGCCCAATTCAAATAATTTGGTAATCTAAAAAGGAAACAATTTCGTGACATAAACCATAAGGTGTCCGTAGCTGAAGTATGTATTTATTATGATGTTTAGAGTGCAAATTAGCAGACAGTTTGGCTAGAAAATTACTGTACCTTTCTTTTCCAATCATCCCTAGCACTGATTAAACCTCCATAATCATGATCTTTGCAAAAAAAACACAGCCATTTTGTAGATTTTAATACTTTACTTTTGAAGCCAGGTAGAGTGAAATATTCTATGCAGTCATCGCAGTAAGACCTGCAATAAGAAAATAAAGTATGCAGTATTTATTTAATTTAGAAATCTTTAAAGGATGTAGAAAAGGGCGGAAGAAATATTAGGGGAAGACCAATTCATGTTTAGAAGAAGCTTTACGAGTAAATAAAGAAAACAATGCGAAAATGAAAGAGTTCCTATATAGGATATGGGGATTTAGAAAAAGCCTTCAACATTGTAAAATAAGAAAGTCATTTGAAGTGCTCAGAAATGTGGGGATATAAGGACAGAGCAATACATAATCTGTACAAGGAGCAAACAGCAGCTATAGAATTTGAGTAGGAATGCAGAGTAGATATTCTGAATGTGGCGAGATAGGGACATGGGTTGGTCATAACCAGTTTTCAATTTAAATATTAAAGCTTTCGAGTCTGCTTGCCTTTCAAACATGATTCACGCACTGTGTTTTCTTTCTTGAAACTTTTAGGCAAACCATCAACTATTTTATTACTTATACTAGGAGTTAAATTGGTACAAGATTACATTTTGAAGTACATAATGATCACAAAAAATTACTTTTTAGTACCCAATTACTTAAGAAATCTTTGACATATTATTTCAACTTAATGTGATTATTTATTAGTATATTGCAAATTATAGTAAATATTGGTTATAACGACATAGCTGGGACCAATAAAAACACGTCGCTGAAACCGTCGTCGCTATAATAGGTTTCTTACCAAAAATGCAATAAAATGACGAAAAACAGATACATAAAAATATATGTAATGTAATATGTACATATTACAAACTGTTATTCGATCTTTTGGTACTTTACCCCCACTGCATTTTTCCCCTTTAAATCTCATCATCTTGTCTGGAGTCATTTTTAAAAAGAGACCAGTCTCATCTGTGTTGAATACGTCTTAATCTAGGTACCCCTCACGAATTTTTGGCCAAACGTTTTTTAATCAGTTATATGGCAGCCGCTTCCCCCGAAATTTTTCCCCAAACAACGCAGTGCCGTTTACGCCACCTTTGAATGCAACCAACTGAACATTTGAAATTTTGCATTCCCATTCTCAACACCAGTTCGTTTGCTTTAAATTGTAATACTGGTCCATTAATGAGTAAAATTGACACTTCTCTGAATTTTAAACCATTTTAGTAAAGCTTGATCAAAATTTTCCCAACTTGATTGTCTGATTTGTTGCTGCGGTATTGGCGTTACTGTCAGTAAAATAATTTTCTATCCTGTCCCGTCTTTTCCAAATTGTAGCAATAGTAGAATGAGAAACCTGGTAAAAATGGGTGTGCAAATGAATCGCATTTATAGGTTAAGTGTGTACTTATACGCCCAAACCAGCTACTATAGTTGAATCTATTTCTCCATTTCTCAGTCGTTCTATGACTTTTATCTTCTCTTCCACACTGAAAACTTCGCGCTTCTTCTTTTGCTCTTGTGTGTTATCCATAACTTAGGTAATAAAGATCGATTTAACGTGCACGTCAACACTCATGGATTCGGGGAATCCCCTCAGTCGATCGTCGACGCATTTATTTCCAGATGCGCACGTTGTTATATGCGATAATATGTGCGTCACTTCTTCTTTTGCGCTTGTGCGTTATCCATAACTTAGGTAATAAAGATCGATTTCACTTGCATGTCAACACTCACGGATTCGGGGAATCCCCTAAGTCGATCGTCGACGCATTTATTTCCAGCTGCGCACGTTTTTATATGCGATAATATGTGCTACAAAGTCGTCGCTAAATGCAATGTCGTTATTTCGGATGTCGTAATAACCAATACATTACTATTTAAAACTATACAGGAATCAAACGGGACTATCAATTTACGTCGCCATACCCGATATGTCGTTATATCCAATGTTGTTATTAGTGATATCACTGTACTTTATTACTGATACATTACCTCATATTTACTTGATTACTTTCACTATAGTTAGAAAAAATCAACTAATAAATTTATATTTATTTTCTTGTCAAAATATAATATAAATTGCAGTAAGTACTTGCTTCAAAACAAAAAAAATGGTGCTTTGTCTAGTACTTATTTAGTATTTAATACATAATTTGTCATTAAGGGCAAAATATATTTTTACATTAAACGATGAAAAAAAACAACGCAATTAGTCATACAATATGTCATCAGATTGGGTTACAAAGAGGACAAAAAATGATTATTTTATTTTATTATTATTATATTATTATATTATATTATATTATTTTATTATTTTATTTATGAAAAACCCTGCTTGTTCCCAAACTCCTATAGCTAAAGCTGTGATTTGTATGCATTAAAAGTCATGAAAATATGCAGCATATTACGGAAGCGCTGAAGGGCCACGTAAAAATTTTTCACTAACACGATAATAATTCGCAATTCCTTGAAAGTCAACAATAATTTACAGTTAGTATGCCTTATCACGACAATAAAGTCGATTTCGCACTTTCTATCTGGACAATAACGTCGAATTCGCATTTTGCATCTCGACAATAATGTCAAGATCAGAGGCTTTATCTGGGAATTAATGTCGAGATCACACACTATATCTGGGAATTAATGTCGAGTTTGCGTTAACTATCTGGGAATTATTGTCGAGTTTGCTTCAACTATCTGGGAATTATTGTTGAGTTCGCCCTGTTTTATATTTCGATAATACAGTGTCTACAGTAGAGTGAAATGAAGCTTTCGCCTGGCTTCAAAAGCTTTTGAGGTAACCATGAAAATTAAATGCATTCTAGGCAGCTTGACCGCAGTAAACATATGCTTTTATTTGGGTTTTCGAAACTTATAATAAGACATAACTGGGAAGTTCTCGCTTCGCGTTTATTTATATCCCAGCTAGGTTTTGCCAATGCATAGACATCCAACGTTTCCCTTGTTTATTGTTTTCATTAGTAATAGCGAATTTTCTTTTAAAAAATGCCTTTTTGACGGGACACCGGACACAACACAACGAATGCAAAATTCTGTAAATTACAATAAACTTTAGAAGAAAAAAGAAAAGGGATCCTCTGGGATTCGAACAAAAACTCCTCATGCATTTTTTTACTGAGCCACGACGGTTACTGCGGAGCATGAAGTTTAACAGTTTATTAAAGCACGGCGCGAACATATAATGGAAGTGGTCTACTTGGTTGGGATATAAATAAACGTTCTCGCCACTCACCGTTCAAGTCAACTGTCAGCTGTAATTCTATATCATTGACGAAGGTCAATAATGAACCAATCATAGACCGTCATAAGTAAGAGGTGGAGAAAAACAATTTCTCGGCATATTAAATATCGGTCAATAATGACGTTTTAAGGCTAGTAGTGAAAAATAATATTTATGATGCACACTCTAGTATTTATATGTCGTAATTATGGATCATGAAAAAAGAATTCAAGCCTCTAGCTAATTACTTTTATTATGTTGTAGTAAATATATTCAAATTTTAAATTTTCCCGCTTGTGTGGCGGAATGACATAGAGGGTTGTTTACGCTTGCCGGTTGTTGGCAGTTGACTTGAACAGTGAGTAGTGAGAGCGTTTATTGATATCCCAACTAGATTTTACCAAGTAGGCCACTTCCGTATATGTTCGCACCGTGCTTTAATAAACTGTTAAACTTCATGCTCCGCAAGTAACCGTCGTGGCTCGGTATGAAAATGTACAAGGAGTTTTTGTTCGAATCCCAGAGGATCCCTTTTCTTTTTTCTTCTAAAGTTTATTGTAATTTGCAGAATTTTGCATTTGTGTCCGGTGCCTCGTCAGAAAAGGCATTTTTTAAAAAGAAAATTCGTTATTACTAATGAAAACAATAAACGTATGCTAAAACTTTGGATGTCTATGCATTGGCAAAACCTATCTGGGATATAAATAAACGTTCCCGGTTATGTCTTATTGTAAAAGTTTGGAAAACCCAAATAAAAGCGTATGTTTACTACGGTAAAGATGCCTACAATGCATTTAATGTTTATGGTTACCTCAACAGCGTTTGAAGCCAGGCGAAAGCTTCATTTCACTCTACTGTAGACACTATCGAAATATAAAAAAGGGCGAACTCGACAATAATTCCCAGATAGTTGAAGCGAACTCGACCCAAACTCGACATTAATTCCCAGATATAGTGTGTGATCTCGACATTATTGTCGAGATGCAAAATGCGAATTCGACATTATTGTCCAGATAGAAAGTGCGAACTCGACTTTATTGTCGTGATAAGGCGTACTAACTGTAAATTATTGTCGACTTTCAAGGAATTGGGAATTATTATCGTGTTAATGAAAAATTTTTACGTGGCCCTTCAGCGCTTCCGTAGCATATGCACATTAAAAACTATGAATTTAAGAAAAATACAATAGCTCGAGACAATAGTTCCACATACTGGCATCAGTATGTCCCATACCAGTGGTCCCCAAAAGCTGCGCAATGACAAACCATCCTTTATAGTAAACCAAGACCATAACCAGACTACTTTTTCAATTGCCTACTTAACAGGATGTTCAGTTTTTGGGGAAATGCATAGGTCTGCTCAGTATAGTAAAAGATGGAAGTGCGGATCCAGCCAGTATTTTAACTGGAAACTTATGATGATTGAATAAAAACATCATTAATTTGTTCTTGCTAGCCATTACTTGATAGTTGATACACTTACTTTCCACAATTTAAATCACTGCAAACAAGCATGGATCCAGGAAAACCACATAAAACGCAACAGTACTGCAAAAATTACATCAATGACACAAATTACAACGTTAAGTGAACTTACAGAAATTCCATCTTCACCGTAATTATGAACAGACTTCTTTATTCTCTCCTAAAAACAGTCCTTAAAATAAAATATAAATATTTGTCACTCAAACTTACAATACAAGTTTTACAAATCTTTCCTTGGAACAGTGGGTGATCTTCACTAGCATTCTTTGCAAAACATCCCAAGCAAAAAGTACCTACTCGCTTTTGGCTTATGGCTAAATCAATTTCAACTAAAACAAATAATAGTATATTATTATATGAGCGATTATGACAGCCATTATGGTCATAATCGCGAATATAATGCTATACTTTTTCTACACCTATTAAACAAGTAAATTAGACTCAAATTTGATAACTTTAATGGTACACTATCATAATACATTAATTTTTATTTTTCAATAAATGAACTACTTACTAGGAATATATATTGAAATTTGTGCAGTTAGTAATATATCAATTAGAAGTTGTACCTTCCATTGTTAAATTCTGACAGTTTTAGTGGTGGAATTGTTAGTTTGTACGGGTCAATTGGTACCTACTTGAACGAAGTGCATACGTTGGAAAACGTAAACAATAATATATGGCGATACTTGGCTGTCACCCGCGTCGATTGTCAGCGCAGCAAGAGTTGATCGCGGTCGATATAAAATATCATCGGATCAGCGAAACAGTGATTATTGAATCTATATTTGTGATTGGCCGAATACCGTGAATTATGAAACCATAATTCACTACAGTGAATTATAGGTACGATATTTCATAAAGAAAATGCTAATAATTGTCATATAATTAAATAGGTGTAGAAAAAATATATTTCTTGCCTTTGCATTTGTCCATTATTCTTAAATTCCAAAAGTGCCCAGAGGGCCTAAAAATGACAACGTGCAGAGTGATGATCTTAGTTATATCTGTCAAAATTGGGTTAGATGTAATTTGTATGTAAAATGAAATTAAGTTATCCTCGTATCCTAAGCTTTATTCCTACATATCTCTACAATTTTCTCTTTATCCACTTCTCAAATAAGTTTGATAAATGTACCAAATTTATATGAACTACACTAGGCATTATTTCCTACAGCGAACCTACCTACCAACAACTTATATATGATTATAAATAGCAGGATCAACAATACATAATAAATACATAAATAATACAAAGTATTCTTAGCCCACCCATATAAATAACAACAATAATCCAATATTATATCTTCTGCGAGGAATATAGGAATGCAATCAACCCCTTACCGCTAGTTTGTCAAATATTAGGTCACCTTTAAAGTTATTCCAGGAATGTTCTATGGGATATGCGATTTTTATTTGTATTTCCAAATTGTTTATAATTTCCTAATTAAGTACAAGGTGTCCCAAACTGGACGCGTTCTTATGGGAACACCCCTTATTTGAAGAGATAGAAAAAAATTAACCAAGGTGTCCGGAGCTCAAATTTAATGAGAAAGCCACTGGCGCAAACAAAACTTTGCTATCTCTTATCGTTTGGCCGCTAGACGGCGATTCTCAAATTTCGTCGATTTCTTTTATGTCCTATAACTTGTTTATTAATAAAGATAATTAATTTTGGTAAAAACTTTCTTAAGGCACTTTTTTCCGTAAAATCCATTGCAATAGGCAGTTTTTTTACAGGGCGTTTAGATTTTCGTGCACCACGCCAAACTCATTTTTTTTATATAGACCACCCTATATATTATAAGATTTTTGAACAGCTCGTAAAATTTCCTAAATTTTGATGTATCACTTGTCATGTTTATATTACAAACCATTAGCAACATTACGATTTAAAAATTAAAATATTGTGCCTACAGAAATCAAGATTGCCATGACTAATAAAATGACATATAGTTCTTTTCAGATATCTTGGCGTGTGTGTGCAGTAATCTGCGCATTACGTTTATATGTCTTTCTCCCTTTTGTAAAAGGGATTTGTTGCATTTTAATTGCTGCCGTAAGATGACTTGAGAATATTCTCACGTTTCCGTATTTGATCTCACTCTTTCTTACTATGGTTGTGTGAAACAAAATGGTTTCAGTACTAATATGCTTATTTTGCAATATCCAGTGGTCACCAAGCAATTTATTAAAACTATTTTTCCTTTAAAGTATAACTGTCAGTTTGATTGTCAGATGTAAAGATGCCTGGAAATGTTTTTACCAACAGTGTCGAGAAGTTTTACGAAATATTTTTGAATACTTTACTCGAGAGAAGGAAAATAATGGTCCCCTATTGCCTTTAACTTGTGACCAGCAGCGATTGGCCGATGCATCAAAAGTAAGTCTACGCAGCGTGTCGCGCATACGTAGTTGGAGAGGAAAAACGAGGTTTGTTTGCTGCAGCGCCCGGAAAAAGGCAGAGCAAATCAAAATTAAAAAGTGAAGATGTAACTGGCAGCATTAAAACCGACGTAAGGAATGCTATTTATTCCATGAAAAAAAAACAAATAACATATTACATTAAAAATTTCAAATAACAAATTAAAAATAAATAGTGGATATTTCTGACAAAAGTTTGTGGCGTTTATAACCAATAGCAGATTTAAGTACAAACTAGAAAATAACCGGTGTCTTTTGTGTGAACGGGCTAATGTTGTGGGTAAAAGAATACATTTCTTGAGGGAAAACGTCAAAATTCTCAATGCCGTGTGCCGTGTCCAGAGTCGCGGCGCACACGCTTGTCGCGGTTCCTAGCAACAGCAAAATTTTGGAAACTACTGAACTGCTGGCGGTTGCTTGGATAATCGGATATGGCTGCGCAAACGCCAACAAATCTGAAAAATACTATAGGATGCTAGCATGTTATGAGTAAAACCACAGATCTAAAGTTTCATGATAAGATTACTCATAGTTATTATGTATATTAAATTAATAATTCTTTAAATGTTGCTAATGGTTTTTAAGATAAACATGACAAGTGATACATCAAAATTTATGAAATTTTACGAGCTTTTCAAAAATCTCATAATACAGGGTGATCTATAATGAGTGTAACAAATTTCTACGGTAGATAGAACACTTAAAAATAGAACACTTAAAAAAACCTTAAAAAAACCACTTAAAAAAACCTTAATCAACGTAGGTCCTAAAATGCCGACTAAGCGAGATACAAGGTGTTGAAATTTCTTTAAAAAATGTAATTTTTTTTAATATCTGGAAAACTATCAGAGGTATTTATTTGAAATTTGGGGTATAACAATTCATTGAAGTTATTTACTAATTTATAAATTTTGAGTTTTGTACTCTCACCAGTGGCGTCACTACGAGGTAGGGAGGCCACATTTATTACCGAAACTATGTTACGCTACTGACTTACACAGATATGTTGCAAAATATTTGACTCTTTGTTTTATTTACAAGAAAAAATTTATCTTTTGTTTTTTGCGTACGAAGCATAGTTTCAGAGAGAAATAATTATGTGTAACATGGTGCAATAGTCCGAGATTTTAAAAACGAAATTGTCAACCATTCTCTGTAACAGTAAAGCTTTGTTAATATCGAATTAGCGTGTAAATACTCTAAAATAGCACAAAACAGCTGAAAATAGTAGGTAACGATACAAGAAAATATTAAATTTTTGTAAGAAATTTTTAACACCCTGTATCTATTTTTGTAGCCATTTTTGGGGACATATTCATTAGGGATTTTCACAATATTTTCACAGTATTTACACGCCACTACAATATTAACAACGCTTTACTGTTACAAATATGACTCTGATGATTTCGTTTTTAAAATCGCAGACTATGCACCATGTTACACAAAATTATTTCTCTCTGAAACTATGCCTCGTATGCAAAAAACAAAAGAGAGATTTTTTCTTGTAAATAAAACAAAGATTCAAATATTTTGCAACATATCTGTATAAGTCAGTAGCGTAACATAGTTTCTAGAGGTGCACCGAGTACCCGGTATTACCCGGTACCCGGCCCTACCCGACCGATTTGGCGGGTACCCGTTACCCGGCCAAATTTTGGACTACCTGGGCCGAGTAGTGCACTTGGTTCACTATTGCAATTTTTTCTCACAGCCTACTTATCGTCCCTTTCGCAAACCTTGAAATAATCCCACACTTTGCTTTTACTCATTTTTGTAGTAGAAATTCAGACCCTACCCCAAATATGGGTGAATTGTTACTGCATACTATAACAGTGCAGTGACCTTCAGGAATTTGTTCTGGCGAATGCGCACGCGCAACTACCCGGCCAATAAAGATCGCCGGGTACCCGATACCCGGTTTTTTAAAAATCACTACTCGGTGCACCTCTAATAGTTTCGGTAATAAATGTGGTCTCCCCACCTCGTAGTGACGCCACTGGTGAGAGTACAAAACTAAAAATTTATAAATTAGTAAATAACTTCAATAAATTATTATGTCCAAAATTCCAAAGGAATAGCTGCGGTAGTTTTCCAGATATTTAAAAAAATTACATTTTTGAAGAAATTTCAACACCTTTGGACATATGTTGATTAAGGTTTTTCGCATTATTTTTAAGTATTCTATCTACCCTAGAAGTTTGTTACACTCATTATAGATCACCCTGTATATAGGGTGGTATATATAAAAAAATGAGTTTGGGGTGGTGCACGAAAATCTAAACGCCCTGTAAAAAAACTGCCTATTGCAATGGATTTTACGGAAAAAAGTGCCTTAAGAAAGTTTTTACCAAAATTAATTATCTTTATTAATAAACAAGTTATAGGACATAAAAGAAATCGACGAAATTTGAGAATCGCCCTCTAGCGGCCAAACAATAAGAGATAGCAAAGTTTTGTTTGCACCAGTGGTTTTCTCATTAAATTTGAGCTCCGGACACCTTGGTTACTTTTTTTCTATCTCTTCAAATAAGGGGTGTTCCCATAAGAACGCGTCGAGTTTGGGACACCTTGTACATATTGTGTTTACTTCAACACCTCAAGTTTTTCAATTTGAACTTAAAGTGGCCCCATTACAAAGCCATTTACTTGTATGATTTATCCTAACCTGATTGTACCTAATGGGATCTATGTAAAATTATTACATCAAACTAACTTACCTAAGTGAAGTTCGATCATAATTTAATTACATATATGAAGCGCCTCGTAGAAGAACATATGTGTGTAGTACCCCTGCTTCACACCAGGTGTCCCACAATTTTTAAAGAACCAACGTTGCTACACCAGGTCACCGGTCCAATGATGTCATTACTTTAAAGCAACTGTTGCAACCTAAATGGGTAGGTGCAAGAACTAACCTCGTCTCCGAAGATCATATGTATAGATGATGTTTAAAGCCGGTTGCAACGGTAAAAATCTTACATTTTAATGACATCATTGGAACGGTGACCTGGTGTAGCAGCGTTGGTTCTTTAAAAATTGTGGAACACCTGGTGTGAAGCAGGGGTGCTACACACATATGATCTTCGGAGACGAGGTGTGGAATATAATTTAAAATTTCAGTCTTTGGCAATATGAAAGGACCACAATGCAGCGCGGCAGTGTTTCTCCCTCTCTCAGCATTTTCGAAGTTTATAAGTAATATTTATGTATATAGATAGAAAACTACATAATAAATCTCTTTTATCTGCAATCGAAAAATTACTTGCACACTCGCTTGCACGTTTATTAACTTGTTCCCAAATGCATAATAATATAGCCAAAGCAACTTGGGACTGTATAAATTTGGAAATTAACAGGAAAAGTAAAATACAGGATAATTTTGTTTTGGATATTAATGATGCTAATGCCGATTCCCCAATTGAAGTCGCTAATCATTTCAATGCATATTTTGCCTCAATTGCAAGTAAACTAATCGAAAAAATTCCGAATAACATTTGCTATAATTATAATGGGCTTGATATTAATCATAGTTTGTTCTTAACACCAGTGGATTCGGTAGAGCTACAGAGTGTTATAAGACAATTAAAAAATACTAAGTCAACTGGTTTTGATGGTTTTCCTGTTAATATTCTTAAGGATGTGTCTGGGTTGATTACTGAGCCTTTGTGTGATGTGATAAATGAATGTTTCAATTGTGGTTATTTTCCTAATGAATTGAAAACTGCAAAAATACAACCCTTGTTTAAGAGTAAAGATAAAAAGTGTGTAGAGAACTACCGACCGATTTCTATTTTGTCTGTTTTTTCTAAAGTTTTCGAGTGTTTAATCAAGGTGAGAATTACAGGTTTTTTATATCAATTCAATATCATTAACAGTTCTCAACATGGTTTTGTTGGAAATAGGTCAACATCATCTGTGCGAGTGTATCATTGGATTTATCCAAGGCATTTGATCTGGTTGACCATAGCAGATTGTTGAGTAAATTGGATTCTATTGGTATAAGAGGTACAGCGTATGCCTTGGTGGAGTCATATTTGAGCAACAGATCTCAGATAGTACAGATAACTCACAATTTTAATAATGAGAGCAAAGCATATGTTTCGGACCTTTTACATGTGGTTTGTGGAGTTCCCCAAGGGTCCATTCTTGGTCCGCTTCTCTTTGTTTTATATATCAATGATTTCACATTAAATAATTGTGATGTTGTTTTATATGCAGACGATGCTAGCCTGATTGTTGCAGCAAATAGCTTGCAAGAGTTAGGGGAACGTGTTGAAGCGTGTATGAGGGATGCCTTTAACTGGTTCAGTGCTAATAAATTAGTAGTCAATTTACAGAAGACAAATGTTTTGCAATTTTCGTCAACAAGTAATTTGACGTTTTCAGTGTTTGACACATTATTAAATGAGTCTGATTGTGTGAAGATTCTTGGCTTATATATGGACAAGAAGCTTAAATGGTCAGAACATATTGATCGATTAAAAGTAAATTTAAACAAGTCATTGTATGCCCTCAGAAAGGTTAAGGAGATACTTTCATGGGAAAATCTGAAAATGACATATTACGCTTTATTTCAATCAAGATTCAAGTATTGTATTTTGATATGGGGTGGTTCTAGTCGATTGGGAGAAATTTTGATTTTGCAGAAGAAAGCAATCAGAGCCCTAGCTAACCTAGGAAAATATGAATCTTGTAGGCCATTTTTTCAAGAGGCTGTCAATTCTTACCTGCGTGTCTTGTTATATACTGGAATGCTTGTTGTTTGCACATGAGAACAGGGAAATTTATTTGAGGTACAGTGGAATTTCACAGCCAAATACCAGATTCAGTCATTTGCTTAAAGCCCATCAGTTGAGGTGTAATTTATTTTCGAGGTCTTTCTTAATCATGTGCGTTTCATTGTATAATAAATTGCCGGATTTTTTGAAGGACTATCGCCATGCTAAATTTAAATGTGTTGTTAAAGGGATATTGACTGAGAATGTTTTCTACACCTTGGGAGAATATATGTCTTTTGATTTTAGTTTGAGTGATGTTTAAATTGTTGCTGCATTTGTTTTGGAGGGATGTTGTTTTGTTTTGGGCGTCGCCTGTGAGTTTTGTTGCGGTGGCTCATTGTATTTTGTTCAGCTGCCAACTCTCTCTTTTTTTTATGTATACATACATTTCTTTTTGTATTTTGTCTGTACGCTATTGCAATTCGACAATAAACGTTTACTTTACTTTACTACTTTACTTTACTAATAAAAAAGTTCCTACTGTGGCATGTCAAGGTTGCTTTGACACAGCAAACGTCAAATTTATATTTAATCAGAAATCATGTCATTATATGTACGTTTCTATAGTAACATTCTTTCAAGGGTTGCTTGTTTTGTACTTATGAAAATTGAATGGGGAAGACCCACTTAATCGAATTTATAACTTTTAGTACTGTAATATCAAGCATAAATAGAATATGTATCGCGTAAAATGTAAAAATTTTGATTATGTGCCGTGCTGACCGAAAAATTTGCAACTTAGAAAGCAGCATGACCGGGATGGCTAAAACGCGCGCTTCCTGTGGCGTAGGAGACCTATCCGTTGCGCCGCGGTGTTTACGCGTCTCCCTGGAAAAAGTGGGAGGAGTCGAGAAATAAACGAGCGCTCAGGGTGCAAACGGATCGGTTTGCGCATGTGAAAATTCCAACCTAATCTGTTGGGCCCAGTGGTCAAGTACGTCACCAGCGTCATTCAAATATTGTGTCTTGAGCGTGACGCATGTTTCGTATTTAATTATGACGAAAATAAGACTCAAATGTAAAAATCGAAAGTTGCGGAATTTGTTTTGGGTAGTAAACTATTCAATATAATCATTTTCAAAATTTGCGGGTTTACCCCATTGCTCTTCTTGGTGCATGCGAACATTTACATAAATAATTTACCTGAAATGTATAACGATGGAGCACTTCGTTCTTCTACTGGATTATCAAGATTTACTTTCCTGATCTTCATTAAATGGGAATGGTATTTTGAAAGTTCTGGAAATCATTTCCAACAAAAATATTTATTAAGAGTTCCACACATCACATGGTAAGACTGTTTGCACACACACCGGCAAATTCAAAGGCAGAACCCGATTCAGTGGCAAATGTAGTCTTTCACAAGTATGCCAATCTAGTATTTCTGTCTGTCCGGAATCCGACCATCCAAAATGCAGCCGGAGATGCCCTCGATAAACCAGATGTTGGGATCAACTCTGGTATATCGAAGCATACTCTATTTAGAATCGGAGTCGGAGCCTTCTCCGGCAAAAAGCCCGTGTGTGCAAACTGCCCAATAGTGCAGATGATGATAACGGTACTACAAAAAGGGTTGAACGTAAAACGTCGGATGCGTTGGATTAATGTAAGTGTATCTAATAATAATAAAAATTTATTATCCAACAGAAAACAAGAATTCAGTTACAAGACAATTCAGAGAAAATAAAAAATATACATAACAAAATGCAATATAAGGAGTCACAATGCTGTCCAAACAGGTGAATAGTTAGGGAGCTGCAATAGTAAATTATTGCTGTATTTTCTACCATGCCAGACGATATGATTCTTATTGTATGGAAGACGAGGAACAAGAGTATGGACATAAGAAAGTTGCATCTGGGTCGCCCTGCAGAGGGGGTTCGTTTAAAGTCTTTAAATGAAAAGTTGCTATCGACATATTTTTTACCAGATATTGGTTTTACTTTTACTGACTTTTTGCATCATAAGAAATGTCAAAATATCACTGCCAGATGCATTAGGTAGTCGCAAGTAGGTACCAGACGGTCCCAAACATGTAGAAATGGGCGGGTCACGTGACATTTTCTACCAACTGATTTTTCTTTTACTAACTTTGAAAACTAAAATGTCATTGCCACATGGTTTTGGTGTTGAGAGTATACAAAATTAGTTCCTTAAATATTTAAGTCACAAATTTTACGTCAAATTTGGTAATATTGACATCAGTATTATTCGTAAGCAATTAAATTTGTTGACGTTTGCCCAAAGGAGGATACTATCTGATTCAATGTTTTTATATATGAACCGCATTCCAATTTCATGTACACTTACTGTCATTTTCATAGATATTGTCACTGGACTGTCATGTACACTCTGTATACCTACTTACGACAGTGATTCACCCCTCGGCTTTGACTTATGGTACGTATGATTTCAAAATGTATTCGCCTTCTTTCTTATGTACCTAAGCATGTGATATGTTTATAAAATAATAATAGACCCATTTTATATACCTTCTGAGGACAGTGTGTTAGATGTGCTTACTTTTAATGAAAAGTTAATTCTATACTTATTTCGACTTGTTTCCAAAATAACGGGAGTGCCGCCATCTTAACATACAGAGTACACAAAGATGTTCTATTTCTGTAGATACCAAGTCACACTTTAACATCACTGAAAACATGCAAACGACATGAAAAGATTCTCCGTTCTAGTTTGTATCACACAAAAAGTTGTTTTGCGCCTATTTTCGAGCAAAACGTCAAATCTGATCGTTTCTGGGTAACCTTGATTTCACAAGTTTCTGAGTTTTGTCAATGTATGAAAAGTTAAATACAAAATCCAAATCCAAATGATCTTTACATGTTATTGATTTACTGCTCTACTTATTTATTTTTATTTTTTTACGTTTTGTCCAAAAAGAGATGCGTTCATACGAAAAATTTTAGTTAGGAAAGGTGGAACAAAAAAGACACGTCTTTTACTTTAGAAGTACATAGAATAGATATGCATGCCCAATACATGCAGTCTTGGTGTCTATTATTATAAAATATCTTTGTTTAATATTTATAGTACTTATTAATTATAGTTTTGACATTTACCTTTATCGTTGCCTGATTTATCGGTCTTTATTATAGGAAAGCCGTCAAAAGCCCAACTGAGCAATTTTTGTTCCGTACCTTGTGGCATATGAGGTTTTCCTAATTCCTGTAAATAGCTTTTCCTGAGCATACTAAAAGAAGAATAAACATAAGGACCAACCTTTAGGGCTTCTATTACCCCACTTTTCCAGTTCCTGGGAATTCTTAACTTCCTTTCTTGATAACGTTCAATAAAAAACTCTTTAAAATCGCAAACATTTTTTAAGAAAACCTAGAAAGTAATACATTTTGCAGACAAATTCATGTTTTACATGTTACTATGGCAGGTATGAGCTTTGAATTACCTGAGAAATTCTATTGTCACCAAACCAAAAAACATACAAACAACCATTCTTCGGCGGTATAACTGCAGCATCGTCATGATTTACAACTACTCCTTAAACAAGAACGAATATTATCAAAAACCTCTTATGATGGTCGTGAGAACTATGTTATTCTGCAACTCAGTGTTGGTAAATGAACATGTTACAATATCGTTTATTTCTTTGCAGGGCCAGCCCCTAGGGTTCTTGCAGTCCTGGGCAAGTCAAAAATTACCGCCCTTATCTGGATGCCTTTTTAGTAAATTATTCTTTTTTAACAAAACAGGTGATCGGTTATAACTTATTATTATACTTTCAGTTGCTTAAAGGGTTTATAAACTAGCCTTCGAAATTTCAAATCCCTAGCTTTTTCCATATACTAGATGGCGTCACATGCGCAACACATAGGTCCGGTTTTTCAAAGAAACCAACACAGGATTAAGTCTGACACTCGCTTCGTTGCTATGATACCGACTTTCTGATTGGTTGTATCATAGCAACGAAGTCGATGTCAGACTTAATCCGGTGTTGGATTCTTTGAAAAACCGTACCATAATGTCTTAAAAAATCCTCGAATAAAAGAAAATTGCTGCCTTGTATGTAATATTTGAACCATTTCATATCCCTAAAATGTGTTTTTAGGTTTTTAATTACTAATTTGTAATAGTTAAGTACTGGTGTGAATAAGATCAATAGGCCCGATCCACCACTGCATTAACATGAACAGAGGGTAGTATGGATATGGATGAGTTCCTAGAAAAAAAATACTAGTAACTTGCCTTTCAAAGAATGATGCGCAAGATGGAGATAAAAGTGAGTATAATTATTGATGATGACCTGACTTTGTTTAAATTTAGTCTGTCTAAATAAATATATGAACAAAAAATATCTACATTTGTGGTGATTAATGGCATATAATTATGAAATACAACAGCAGTTTCACTTTGGTGACCGATAAAATAGACATGACAATTAATATTGCAACATGCAAATTGATATAAATATGATCGATAATTTAGTTACCTGGCCACCAGTCGCCTTTTTTTATATTAGCCCATACAATATGACCCTTTTCAAAGGTAGTCGAAGTAACTTCCATTTTTCTCTTATTGGACATTCTGTAACATGCACATATGTTAATAAACAAATCTAAACAGTGCCAAATTCACCTTTTAAAATTCGGTATACTTAAGTGAAACCGAAGAGAAAATTGTTTCTACTGAAATTTAGTATCATATGCGAAAAATTTGTATCTTTAACAAATTAATTTTTTTGTAGGAAGTCCCTGCAAGTCCTTAAACCAAAACAACCCTCATCGAATTCTGTAAAAGTTTTGAAATACACGAGGCACGAGGGAGTTTAAGTTCTTTAAGATGTAAAAATGACTTTTATCATTTTCTTTCTTTTCATTCAAGTAATTCGTTGTGAACACAGTCAGCGGTTTCGGTCGGTAGGCAGGTATCTCACAGAGTTAGCAGTTTGATGTCATTAGGCGGGGTGAGTTCGACTATAACGACGAAAATGGCCCTTTTTACAAGATATTTACATGAAAATAAAAGCGGTTCTCGCCGTGATATCCCAATGGTACGTTAGTGGCCTGTCGTGTGATCAAAACTGAATTATTACAGGTTTTTCGGAGAATACATGGTAGCAACGAGGTGCGCTGACTCTTAGACGGGGTTCGGTCAGTGATTTTCGTTGCAGCACCAGAGTGCAATCCCGTTGGAGAACACCACTAGCTTATGCGTCGCGAATAAGTAATAAGTTCTTCCTTAAGATTTCACCAGAGGCCGCCGATTACCCACTAACTAACTAACTAATTCACTAACTCTAGCGCTTTTTAAGTGACAGATGCTAAAGTAATAATTGACCATTTAGGTACTGCAAGAATTGTAGGAATCTTTCAGACAAATATATAAAGAACATGGTGGATTTTAGATGGAATTTCGGTTTATACATATTCATGTTTATTACTCTGATTAAGAAAAACAAATGAAATAAATATATACGGACTATGTTCAACAATTTCAAAATGTTTTTAAAGATGTCGACAGTTGTTGTAGAACAGTTTTCAAAACCTTGGGTTTGAATTTGAATAAAGCTGAAGCAGTGACATTTTTGTGAGAGGAGTAAATGTTGAAAATTCTAGTTTTTTTGCACAATATCACATAATTCTTATAATTATCGCTTTTCTAAAAAACCTAGCATACTAAGGCCCGGTTGTTCAAAAAAACCAACACCGAATTAAGTCTGACACCGGCTTCGTTGCTATGGTGCAACCAATCAGATAGCCGGTATCATAGCAACCAAGCCTGTGTTGGTTTTTTGAACAACCTGACCTAAGTTAGCTGCAAAGGTCTTGTTCATAAATTAAAGGGCTTCGGGTAGATTTTTACATTGAAAGGGTTTTTCAACGCTTACATTATTTTTACACCATTTTGGAAATGTGCACACACAGTGCCAAAATATTAATTTTCTGCTTATGAAAGAACTGTTCCATTTGAGAAATAAACTTATGAGGTTCAGAAGTTCCGGATTTGTTCAGATCACTGAATACTGAAATAAGAAGCAATATTTTCAGTTTTTCAACAAAGCTATGGTTTCTCCAGGACAGATGTTTCCATCTCACCCTGGTATAATAGTTTTATTCAATCTAGAGATATTAGATTTTCAAAATTCTTCTACATATCTGTCAGAATCTTCAACAAAATGCTGGTAATTCAATTTAGACATTTTGGGGTAGTTCAGGTTGGGATAGTGGGCTGTGACTTTAAGGTCTATTGACATGCTTCCGAAGATGCTGCTCACTAAGTTGTGGGTCGGTTGGAGTACTAACAACTTGACTAGGGCAAATTGTATGCTGGTCGGTGTTTTGGCAGTACAAACTTCATATTGAAATCGTTTAGGGAATCCAAAAATGCATTCACAAGAAATGGGGTAACTTCATAGGCGAAATTAATTTTACACCATACCCTATTAAAAAGAATAAGACTGATTATATTTTCCCGTACGAAGCCTAATAAGGGTACGAGGAAGAGAACCTCTACCAGGTGTCGTAAACTACGACTTATGGTAAACTCAAGATGAATATTGCGAGATTAAACATTTCAAACGAACTTTTTTTAAAACACTAACTTTGCTTGTCCCCTACAACGCACTTAATTTAAATAATGTGAACAAACACCGTGCATTTTGAAAATGAAATACTGCCAAAAGTTTATAGAAACATCTTACAAGCACAAAACTAATAATTGTTTTATATACTCGTAAGGTACCTATGAGCATTGTTTAAACAATGCTATGAGGTTACGTGCAGCTGTGCAGGGCGAATTACTCCAAAAACATCCGAATTTGAAATTAAGGTAATTAATTATGTAGCAGGAATATTTTTCAGTTTTAGAGAAAACTGAACTTAAAATTCTCTTGGGTTGACTAAAATTAATTACTTACTCTAAACGATGAACAACTTTTTCCAATAGCCAATAGGACAACAGTTTGTAAAGGTAGCAACATTCAACAAAGCCAGAACATGAATGCAAAAATATATCAAACAAAAGAATTTTTCTTATGCATTACCCAACTCAATCAGGACGATAAAAACTGCTGAAAAATGTAAAGTTCAGTGAAAGTTCAAAAATGAAGTAATGGACATTTAAACTTTTAGCGCCAAAACTCGAGATTTCAAATATTCTTTAAATTCTTTTATTGAATTGCAAACAAGAACTTCGAAAAAAGAAAAGAAGTTTCAATTTGTGAATAGTGCGTAGGCTATATTTAGAATTAGGATTCTGGAACTTGTTAATGTTCTACAGGGTGTTAAAAATTCCGTCGAAAATTTGTACAGTGTGTATAACTCAAAAAGTTTATAGTATAAAAATATTTGGCCTAAAATGTAGGAAGTTACAAGCCCTTTAATGGGTTCTGACGAAATTGTTTTTTATTAGTTGAAGAATGGGAAAGATAAATAAATAGAATTTTGGGCATCTACTTTAATTTTTCGAGCTAAAAGTAAGATGCGCTGGGGTCATTTTTGATTATTAAAATCATTGGCGTTTTTATTATGCCTCTAAATTACAAGTATTTTTTGACATGAGTGGGTATACCAATATAGAAATGGCCGATATGCATTTTTTAATTTTTATGGCCGTGCGAACCATTGAGGTAGGAATGGTGCGAATGGTAGTGCTTCAAGTGCTTCTAAAGAGTGACGAATTTAATAAATAGTAACATCTAACGTCCTGAATTGCACCTTTACCCTTTACTTTATTGCTGGGGTGCATCATGATAATTTTGAACCACTCCACTTTAAATGGAAGCCAACAATTTTAATAAGCAAAAATGACCCAGTACATATTATTTAACTTGAAAAATTGAATAAATACGTAACCAAAATTTTGTTTATTGTTTATCTTTTACCGTTTTTCAACCAATAACAAAAATCAATTTCATCTGAACCCTTATTATTGGCTTGTAACTCTCTGGGGCTACGTTTTAGGCCAAATGTTTATACAGGGTGGTCCACTGAAAAGAGTAAGTGCGATTTTATGCCATTTAGCATAATTTTTATGCAAAAAGTTCAGACACGTTAATTTTGGTTTTAAGGGAGAAATCTGAAGACGATGTTTTCATTCATGTAACTTCAACCCCAAAGCTGAAGGGGGCAGCACTATTAAATTTTTAAATGGAAGGTGCTGTCAAGATATACACCGTTTGAAAGACCTTTCAATTCTCGTTATAACAATTTTATATTTTTTGAAATCGAACCTCTAGCCAAGTTGTGATCAAAAATACTGTTTAATCATATATCATTGCATGGGTAAATTTGAGAAAAATAAAATACGTAAATGAATGAAATTAATATTAATTTAATTTAGTAAATGTTCAAAGTGACCGCCATTATTTTCTTGACAGACGTGTGGAAGATACAGCACCTTCGACTTCTGCCGCTGAAATAGATTGTATCGCATTTCTTATTCAAAGAATCATGTCTTCCCGGGTTGTTGGTTGAATTTGGTAAACAAGGTCTTTTACCCTTCCCAATAAATAAAAGTCCAATGCAGTCAGATCTGGAGATCTGGGAGGCCATGTAAATTGACTACCTCGTCCTATCCACTTGTTGGGAAACTGAATATCTAAATATTCTCTAAAATTACCAGCGAAGTGAGCAGCGCCATCGTGCTGAAACGACATGCCTAAACGGGTTTCTAATGGCACATATCTTCCAGAAGTATCGGCAAGTGGTTTCTTAAAAAGTCTAAATATCTTTCGTCATTTAAATTTTGATCAAATATGAAAGGACCAATTATCTTCCCATCAACAATGCCACACTATACATTCACACTAAACTTGTTCGGATTATCAATTTCAATCATCCAGTGCGGATTGTTTGCTGCCCAATAATACATGTTACGAAGATTTATCCCACCTGCACTAGTAAACGTAGCTTCATCCGTGAATAAAATTTTTGAAAGAATGTTGGGGCGTTCTTGTATCTTGTTGAGCATCTGGTGGCAGTATCCCAACTTTCGATCAAAATCTAATTGCGTTAGGGCTTGGTGCAGTTGTACATGGTAGGGATGCAGTCTTTGATCTCTTAAAATCCCTTGCACAACAGACTGAGATATTCCCAAATCTCTTGTAATTTCCCTTATGCTTAAACGGGAATTAGTTTCAACGTAAGCAAGAACATTTATTACATTTTCCTCATTACGAGTTCTTTTATGTCGGTTTTGTTAGCTTGTAATGGTTTAACTTGCCCAGTTTCAATCAAACGCCTTGCCAGAAGAGCGAAAACTTTTCGGGAAAAATGCCTTCTTTCCGTATACCTTACAGCGTATGCTCGCGAGGCAATAACGGCATTTTCTTCATTTTGAAAAAAAAACCCCGAGTATGTCATACGCTTCAGCAACAGAGTAAGACATTACTTAAAAAGTTATAATAAAGTCTATCGAAGAAAAGCACTGAAATCGAATTTAAATTAACTAATAATTAATAGTTAAGTTAAACGTAACAAAACTATGACAAGGTATTTGTTTTTATTTTCCATGGATTGCTTGTTATTTGTAATATTTCTTATAATTCTGTTTGATGAGAGGTACAAGAACGCCCCAATATTCTTTGGAAAATTTTATTTTCCTAAAATTACCCATGCAATGAGATATGATTAAACAGTATTTTTGAATACTTATAACTTTCATTTGAAAAAGGTAGGAATTTGTGGCATAATATTCTTCATGCTATTTGAAATTACAGCATGTTATGAAAATTAAATTCAAAATTTTTTGATTAAACCATATTCTTGATGATAACGTCAGTTTGAAAAAAGATAACAACATCCGGTTTGCGGCATTTTGTTCTTAATTCTGTGTGTAATGACACCGTGTTATAAAAAATATACCATTTCATTTAAAATTTTTGAGAAAATTTGGCAATTAAGGTAAGTTTCGAAATAACGCCATCTGGTGGCTCCCTCGTAAAATGAAATTCAAGTGTAAACGCAAATTTCTATTGCGCTATAAATTCTCTTTCCGACGAGACCAAATTCATTAAAATTGGTTCAAGCAATCTGGAGATATGGCATTTTTGGTGTAAGTGAATTCTTTCCTCCCCCCAGCCCTTATTTCGTAAGTTAGATCAAAAAGTTATTAAACTAATTTACAGGGTATTACGAGGAAATTTTGAGAAAGCTAAAGGATACCAACATTTCCATTTGAATTTTTGAAGAAAATGCGGATTATCCATTTTCTTTTAAAATTGTGCCACCTAGCGAGTAAAATTGAATGCTATAAATATTTTTGGTGGATTTTCCATGGCCACTTTTATAAGATTTTTTTCCCGAAAGCTTAGATTAATAGTTCCTAAGATATAGTCGGTCGCCAACCTTAACCGGACACCCGGTATATAGCAAGTTAAATTGCATGGTTTGAGTGTGTAGGGGAGAGCACCGTACTGACGAGTTCCGGAAGGACGATACCAGTTGGTCTACGGTTTTCCATACACATTGAAAATATGCAATATTTAAACAGGCCTGCTAAAAGCACATACATAGAGAAACATTATAATTGCTTCAAAGTCAACTTAGGTGAGGTAGCAAAAAATCTGGATTTAGTTTTATAATTCAATGCCTGGCGGGATACTTGTCCGACAAGTAGTTGTTCTAACGGTCCAGTACCACTCATTATTCTCAGATAATTATTGAAGTAATTGTCTCTTGCTGATATCTATCAAGAGTGCAGCAGTACATACAGCAAGTTAAATTGCATGGTTTGAGTGTGTAGGGGAGAGTACCGTACTGATGAGTCCCAGGACGAAACCAGTTGGTCCGCGGTTTTCTATACACATTCAAAACATGTAATATTTAAACATCATTCCAATGTTCATGCTCTCTGGAGAATTGCAACCGTTGCACTCTGAAGTTTCGGGCCTGTAGCGGGTCTGCAAGGCACAAGATTTGCAGCGTTTAGCCTTCTTCTGATTGTCCTCTCACTAACAGCAGTTAAGTAAATGCCGATTTTTCAGACTAGGTCACAACAAAACAGTCATCTTGCTCAATAGTTAATAGTTAATCTATCATTAACCTATTATAAGTAAGAAGTGGAGAAAAACAATTTCGCGGCACAAAAATCTGTCAATAATGATATGTTTTAAGGCTAGTAGCGAAAAAACAAAATTGGTTGTTTGAAATCACTAGCAGGTTTGATAAAGATGTATAGGAACTAAATTAATAAAAAGAACATATTTAGACGAAAATATAGGTGGCCCATTTTTCGTGCCGGTCAGTGTAGTTAAATTAATAGTTTAACGCACAAAGTAGGATTGTCATTTCAACGGAAAATTAAGAACTATGTAAACTTAAAACACTGTATTTTGAAATAGCAATTAATTGTATCTCCACAATATAAAGACAAATATATCATAACAATAAATATCACTTAATCTTACTAACTAATTAGATGGCTCTTTACTTTTTAACTGTTTTAAAATTTGCTCTGAAACAACTTTCGTAGCCTTCTGTGCCTCTGGTATTAAAAGTCTATCCATATCAGAAATCAAAAGTGACTCTCCTTCAGGAACCCCATATTTAAAAGTAATAAGTTGCGGATGGCGTTTCTTTGCTGTAATTTTCACAATTGCTGAAAGAGGTCGCTTTACAATTACTTCTGCCAAATCTTTCTTTCGAGGAATTTGACGTAAAACAATTAATTGTTCACTAGTTATTATTAAGTGGCTGTCGTAATTATAACCATTCATTTTTACTTCTTGACAAGGGAAATGTGCAATGGTTTCGGGGTTCTTTAGCCAATTTTGTATTGATACAACTTCTCTTTCTTCCTCGAGCATGACATTGCTTGAATTCTGTAACAAACACAAAATAATTGTAACAGATTTAAAAAAAAGAGTAACTAACAAAGCAATCAGATAATCAGATATATAGTTTTATATTATATTACATACTTTGTATTTATTTATCAATTATAGTGGGATGTAGTTGTATTATGCTACTTAATAAATTTATTATTATTATTATTAACAAAATATTGAAGGGCCTCCATTGGGATCTCACTTATTTGAACTGATAGAGGGTAGGTTTAACTTTGTCACTTTTGCAGAATTTGATGCTGATTAATATGCCGTAGTGAAATCTGATCTATGTCAAACGGTACCTATACGCATTATAGCCGAAAAACCTTTCGTTTTTGTCATGTAGCTCGACTATGTGACCTGGTATCGAAAAGATATGAAAGCACTATTAGAGTACTTTTTCATGCTCTATCAGCACATTCCCATGAATTTACAAAAAACGTTTCGCTTACGTCAGGCCATCCATCATCAACTTATTTTTTTGTTAAGGGAGTCATTTTTGTCTTACACTTTGACGAAAGAAGCACATTTTTCTGATTTCGTTGATATACAACTTGCTTATATTATAATATACAGTAATGTTCGCTTATAATGAACCTCAAGGAACTAGTTAAAACGGTTCGTTATAAGCGAAGTTCGTTATAAAAGGAAAAACAAACATTGATATTAATTATGGGCGTGTTTTTAGCACTTTCATAAACGGTTCGTTTTAACCAGTAATTCGTTATAAAAGGGTTCGTTATATGCGGACACTACTGTATATCAAATATTGTGCCTATTATGGTTGAGAAGCATTTTTTCAAGAATAATAGGTTTCTATGTCACATAATTTTTCAAATTATTTTGCATTAAGTAACATTAAGTTATAACAGTTATTTTATTTTTTTTCGCACGAACCCCTGCATACAGCAAAGTACGTCGGAAACTTGACAATTGCATTGACGTGTGTGTTATACTCGTAACTGTGCGTTAGTTTGAAAATCGCACGGGTAGGTACTATAAATTCCAAAAGTGGTGTTCCACTTTGTAAAGGGAATCGTTTGTGCCGGACGTTGCTATGTTTTTGTCAGTCCCGCCCCCCATAGATGTTGTGATTTTCCGTTATCTGATCTCGATACTTTGAATTTGTGATGCACTTAAAATAATTAACAATGATAATAATAAGAAATTATTGTAATAAGTACTTAACATTTAAAACTACAAACATTAAGCAAAGTTAACAGTCAGAGAAAAATCATAAATAATAACGTTTTAATGTATTTGAAGTTCTTCCTAAAAGTCAAAAATTCGCCAACTCTGTGATTATTTATGTATCTATTTTTTGCTGCCCTTTGTTTACTGTTGCAAGGCTAACATATTTTGTTTCATTCAAATTAAATCGTTTAGATCCGCCTTCAAAACTTTAATTGGCGGACAGTTGCTAAGGTTCTTTACCTCAGAACGTAATTGGATATGGCATTTTAAGCGGAATTGAACCGTAAAGTGGAAGACCAGTTTTGGCATTGATAGTACATTCAAGTATAGGAAGCTTTGAGATTTTGACGTTTACTGATAAATAAATATCCTGTCGTGTCTGTTTCCAAATTTTAATAATTTTTTATCAGAAAAATCTATTAAAAGGTACGGCAGTTGAACATTTTATACTCCATGGAAAACCTAATTGTTTTAGGTACCTACGAACTGGGCATTTATGAATTGGCGGGCAATAGAACAAATCAAAGTGTCATTCATGAGCCGCTCTGAATTATTCGAATATGCTCATAGTTAGTAGGCTACTTAGAAATTTTGACATCTATTAACATAGACAACAAATCATTGATTTTTTCATCGTCAAATTGACCAATAGGAACATTTCATTTGGGTCTAGAAGCGGGTATTATTTCGGAAATTTCACACTTCGCCTTTTTAGCCAATCAGAAGTTTGTTTTTGGTTTCGTTACCACGGCAACGCAAAAAATTTCCGGAAATTTTCGTCCTCCACGGTGCCCTGAGCGAAATTAATAAGCGGACATTTTTCTGTCAAATAATGACGCGGGATTTAAAAACTGAAGTTTCATTTTTAATGCTGAACTTCTTCTCTGATACTTTCTTGGTTATCTTTTCCAAAACGAGACATGGTAAAAACCACAAACCAACCCCTAAATTATTTAGGGTATTCTTTACTGCTAAAAATGCTCTATAATAGACGATTGCATGTCAACTGACAGCACTTTTCATTGACATACGCAGGCTTCTTTACAATTTTAGTTCCATATTGTGTTTTCGATGACAAAAATGTCAGACTAATGCCATTAGTTTTTTTATTTTATTTAGGTGTGAAATTTCCTTACCGAATCCCCCACGTGCTTGAATTAATAACCGAACATTTTTTCTCAGTCTCGAATGTTCTTAGAAAATTATCCCTCAGCTTCGACTCGGGATAATTTTCATAACATTCGAGACCTCGAAAAAATTTTCGGAAATAATTCAAGCACTAGGGAGATTACATTCGGTAATTTTTTCGATAATTTTGCTTGTTGATAAGTTGCCATAGTTGCGAATTTGTAGGTGCATTTATAATATATAATCTAGTTACTTTAGTAACTGCCAAACGTCAAATATTCCCAACACATTTCTTTGTATGTGAATTAATTGAAATAAAATTTCGTTTTCAACTACCTTGCTTCGATTCAAAAGATAATCTTGTTAAATAAAATTCGTGGTCTGGAATTTTTAGGTAATTTTACTCAAGCTGTTGCTTTTACTAACCACTCGTGTAAATTTGACAGAAGATCACGAGCGCTTGCTTTACACTCGTGGCTTCCAAGCAACGCAACAGATTTCGTAAAATTTCCGACAATTCCAGACCACTTATTGTATTACTACAGAAAATAAAGTTACTGTTTTATGAACAAATTTGTCTTTTTTAAGGGGTCGTGGGAAAAATAGTGTACAAAACTCGCTGGAAAGTGTCTATCTAATGCTCGTGAGATTTACACACTCGCACGATATTATTGACTTTCCATGCTGGTTTGTGTAATATACTATAGTTCACGTTTTTTACAGGTAAGTGATTCAGGCTGGGATTTATCAGCTGTTAGTCTACAAAGTGCTGCCGCCTATTGTCCAAAAGTATGATTAGGATTATGCAAAATATTGTCATAATCTATAATGATTGGTTTCTATCGCAGCTGCAAACTCTTCCGACGGAACCTCTACAGCTTGGAATTTTCAAGGTTTTTTGCTTTAGCGGCAACCGAATAAATTTGGGAGGATTAGTCGGCGGTCCTATCTTTAAATTATTATTTTCTATTTAGAAATAAGAGGATAAACTGAAGCGCCACCGCCATCTGCTTTGCAATGGCTACACTAATACTAATGTCAAATGTCCAGTTTACTGTGCATCTCGCCCATATATGCACAAGATGGACAGATTGCAATATAATTTTCATTCCAACATGCAGGTTAAACAAAGTAACGTATCAAGACGTTCTTGGTCGAAAATGAATAACGAATAATTAACTTAGACAACCCTACTTTCTAATTACCATAAATATGTGTACAAATAGTAAAAAAGGTGTCGAGTTTATAACGAATTTTTCAATAATTTAAGGGAGATTTATTTACGGCGAACGAAAAATATTACCATAAAAGTAGTGCGAGTCTCTAAGTTGATTAAGTTGATCCTTCATTGATAAATCTTTTATTATTTAACGCCCTATATGGAATAAAAATGTGTCTACATGTCCTGTATTTTAGTGCTCAAATTCCGCACCCTTAAACGATTTTTCAAGATTTTCTATTTTTTTTTCTTATTGCACCTGCAACCTTGATAACCCAACTAATTGGATCCCGGCTATATTCGGATTATCAAAATGTTCAGATTACTGGAATTTAGTATTTTTGTTGTACAGTACCGTTATTTTATACTTTTATAATAAGGTCACCATGGAATTAAACACGATGTTGTGCAGATGATGCAGACACAACTGTTGACTACATGTTTCATCATGCCATACACTAACAAAATAATTAAAAGATTTTCTATTGACTCGCACAATTGTTCGGATTATAGAGGTTTTTCAATTTTTGTTCGGATTATAAAGGTAATGTTTTTTGAGCATTGGTTCAGATTACTGGAAGTTCGCATTAACGTGTGGTCGGGTTAACGAGGTTGCACTCCACTGTTGTATTGTCTAATAAAATTCGATATAATATATAATATAATATGGACATTAATGAAATTAGAAAAATACATTTCTTTCAACAAAATGTAAAACAAAAATGACGCCCATAAGAAAAAATAAAGTTGATAATAGCCTGATATAAATAAAATGTTTTCCAGTAAATCCATGAGAATGTGTTGATAGAGTACGAAAAAGTGCTCTAATAATGTATCCATATCTTACAGATTCGAGGTCAAATAGTCGAGCTGCATGGCAAAAATGAAAAGAGCATTTTCTTGTTTTCCAGCCTTAACTCATATACCGTTTGAGATAGATCAGTTTTCTCAATGCATATTAAAGAGCACCAAAGTGTCAAATTTAAACCTACCCTCTATCATTTCAAATAAATCATCATCATAAAGTTCTCAGTCCAAAAACTGGTTGGACGGGTACCTCCATCCTTTTATATCCTGAGCTAACCTACGCATTTCCCTAAAAGTAGAGCATCCTCCATTCCCAACTATTTGAGAGTAGTAGTCTAATCTGGGCCACCCCCAACCTCTTTTTATTACTATCTTGACTCTAGTATGTCGCGAACTATTCCTTCATGTCTCTGAAGGTGTCCTACCATCCTATCCCTCCTATTTTTTAATATCTTCCATACCTTTCCCTTTTTCCCCAACTCTTTCTAATACCTCCCTATTGCTAACCTTATCTAACCACGGTATCTTCATCATGCTCTGCGGCACTACATTTCAAACGCTTCTATTCTTTTTCCATCCACTTCTTCTATTGTCCAAATTTCGCTCCCCCGTACAATGCTGTACTCCATACTCATACTCGTACGTGTTTAGAGTCTCTTCCGAGTGTCTACATTAACTGTTCCAGAACATAACAGTTGCTTGTTTTTGTTAAAAGCAGCTCGATCCTGCGCTATTATTTGTTTTATGGTCGTGTCTGCTTCCTTGCCAGCGTGTACACAAATCTAAAAATAATACAGTGCTTCTCGAAAGTAACGGATAAGTTCTATAAAATCGTTGAGAAAAATATTTCAAACAAATGCTCGGACACGTCGATTTTTATTTTTAAATTATCATTTACAAATGTAATTTTCAACCACCCACTCTTCAATCCCTAATCGCTAACAACCCCAACTTTAAAAATTCAAATAGCAAAGTACCCCTGGTGATACCTCATTTGATAGCATTTTTTTATGCCGAATACGATAAATAAAAGTTTTTCAAAATCGCATGATAAATAACGGAGATATTTACCAAAATGTATTCAAATGGAACTGCCATCATTCGAGCAGGCGTTGATACGGCTCTAGCAATGAGTGGTAAAAACAACTTCAAATGTTACACAATATTCAACAAGCGTTTGTTTCTAGATTAGGGTATTGCCTCGCCGTTAACGGACAGCAATTTGAACATTTGATTTAATTTAATTTTACACTGTTAAAAGTTTTTCAATATTGCATGTTTCGAATGTGCATGGAAAACCGTAGACCACTGGTTTCGTCCTTTTGGGACTCATCAGTACGGTGCTTTGCCCTACACACTCGAACTATGCAATATTGCATAGTTCGAGTGTGTAGGGCAAATTGCAATATTGCATAGTTCGAGTGTGTAGAGCAAAGCACCGTACTGATGAGTCCCAAAAGGACGAAACCAGTGGTCTACGGTTTTCCATGCACATTCGAAACATGCAATATTGAAAAACTTTTAACATACATAACCTACTGCTGGGAGCAGGAAGTACGTAGAGATCTAAGGATGTTCCAAGCCCAACGATATGTTTGGGGTAGCATTCAGTATGGATCTCGTAGTACATAAAATCTGGATTTAGTTCTATAATTCAATGCCTAGCGGGGTATTTGCCCGAGGAGTAGTTGTTCGAACGGTCCAGTACCACTCATAATTTTACACTGTTTTGTTATTTTTCAAAAATTATACCTCCGTTATTTATCATCCGATTTTGAAAAACTTTTATTTATTGTATTCAGCATAAAAAATGGTATCAAATGAGGTATCAGAAGGGGTACTTTGCTATTTGAATTTTTAAAGTTGGGGTTGTTAGCGATTAGGGGTTGAAGAGTGGGGGGTTGAAAATTACATTTGTAAATGATAATTTAAAAATAAAAATTGACGTGTCGAGCATTTGTTAGAAATATTTTTCTCAACGATTTTATAGAATTTACCAGTTACTTTCGAGAAGCACTGTATATATGCAAAATACCATCTTTTTATGAACGTTATACTTTCGTTTAAATACTTCATTAGACGATGACAGCAGCAGCAGCATCGGTAGGTAGGTATTGCGCAGAGTTTAAATCTAAACTGATCTAATATTTCTTCCGCCCTTTTCTTCGTCCTTTGCACAATTTGACATGTGGGAAGTGACATGTGTTGACAAAAAATTGAAGTCCATACATGTCATATTTGTGCCTGAAAATATGACGTCTAAGTTACAATCTCAGGGTATAATTAAGAACCTGAAGACGAATTATTCATTGAGGATGGTAAATCATCAGCCAAGAGGATTTGAACTTGATTGCTGAATGGATACTGAGGTGGATACTTTATCTGAATTAATTCAAGTGTACAGCCCTTCATATCGGACAGAGAAGACTGAATATATGAAGAGAGTACATCGTAGAACCAAGAAGATGCCATAGGAACTTGGGAGTGTACCAACATTGAAGGCTAGAAATTTACAGAGGACTTAACAGAACCAATAAAAATATTATTACTTAATCACCATACATGCAGTCAGTTGCGGTAGACCTGTTTGCAGTGAAAAAATACACATTTGCGAGGACTAGTTTCAAGTTGGTTAAATAGTGGTATTGCAATCTTTTTGTGCAATCTTGTGCAAATGGACTGGGCAGACACTGATATAAACAGTCGTGCTGTCAGTCAAATACTATTGAAGCTCCATTTCATCAGATAATTCTTGTTCGAAGGTGTTCTCATTGGTAAAAATATTTCAGTTTGATTTGGAGGAAAGCATTTTCAAATTCTTTCATAGAAGTTTTTACGCAATTTACCTACTGCTAAAGGCATTGCCTAGGTGGTATTAAACAAATTGTCACACAATAGACTAACCTGTATGCTAGCAACATTATCTTGATCATCATCAATACTGAAAACTGGTGCCACATTTCTATATCTCTTCCCTAACTTATCATTGCTAGAAACGTGCCATTCTTGTGTTGGTGTGTTATTCGTATTCACAATATAATCCAGCAATTTTCCTTTCACTTCTGCAGACTTGGACTTCATAGCTGCCGATATCTTCCCGAATAAGTCACCGGACTGGGTTTGTTTTTCTTTCATTTCATGCTTGTGTTGGTTGGTAACTGGTGCACAAACTATACAAACTTTTGGATTGTGATCTTGTAAAAAGTCATTTATATTTTCAGAAAAGTAATTGTGAAGTGCTATGTAACCCCCTGTCAGTAATGACACATATTGCGTATGCTTCTGAAGAAATGATGCAACTACCATATGAGTGTACTGGTCTTCTTCATTTCGTCCAGATCCCAAAAAACATAAATGCTCACCGCCTGAAAATAAAAACTGTAATATTATCACAATCTTTGAGTTAAAAGTTAGAAGTAGATAAAAAGATACTGAAATTTGATAAACGGGAGAGAAAGGACACTAAAAATAAATTACCACCATTAAAAAGAGAATAAGAACTAAGAACTAAATTCAGAAAATTCATCTATAAATCAAAAGTGTGGATAAATAATGTTTGTAAAAATACTGAAACATTTGAGCCAAGAAAGTTGAAAGAGATAAAAAACCAACTACAGCAGTCAAGTGTGTTAGGCTCGGTGTTAGGTTAATAAGACCGATATAACACTAGCCTACAGTAAATGATAACCTGAATCATTGACAAAAGTAGGTATACGGGGATATCAAGTTTGTTCCTAGAGAAGCTAACTGACATAAAATTTGAAATTTTGATTCCATTTGGTGGAACTCTGGTTAGACCAAATTTAGCAGAAGGAATTGTTTTGGAAGGTACAGTACAGTACAGGAGTACAGAAAATAACATCGACAGTGTTTGTTTGTTTATGACTACCATACAGGCTAATATAGAAAATGACTTGTCTACTGTTGAACTCAACAGTAATGCAAATTTAACAATTGAAGAAATACTCAAACATGATACTACACTTGCAATAGCAAGGAGTATTGGGGAGGAGACAAATGACGAAACCATAATAATAGATATTTTAAGACAGTGTGAATTTGTATTAGCAATGTTATTAACAAAAGATACTATTTATGAAAAGTTTTCATACCTAAATATAAAGAAAATAATGCAATAGTTGTACCATAGACTAATGATTAGTAATTAGTGATGGCCCTTCAATTTACATTTGAAAATAACCACACACAAAGAACATAATTACCATCTATAAAAATAGATATTGTATCTAAACTTAGACAACAACGTAAAACGTTAAAAATTATATCATCGCATATTACGCATTTTTGCACTTGACCATTCTTCACAAATAAACTCGAGAATATTTTTAGGTCACACAACAAAACTCAGTGGGTTGAACTATTTCCGAGGGATGTATATGAATTTTTAATTATTCATTATACTCTTTAACTACTTAGAATTGTCCAAAGGATTGAGAAAAGGGCAGACGAAGTATCAGGAGATCAGTTTGAATAGGGGGGTTCGGAGAAAAATAAGATATCTATTTTTGGCATGAAAATGACAGAAAATTGTTATTGTAATTGATTTACGGCGAAATTTTTTTTCTAAAAATCTTTTTGCGGCGTAATAAGCGAAAGAAATTAGCTTATCACGGCCACATGCTAGTTCGCTTTGTTATTGGTTTGACGTCAGAGATTCGTAAGGCGCTCCTCCCACTTCTCTTAAAGTGCCCGTGAAGCGGTACCTATCTCATAACATACTTATTGGGAATATTTCGAGCGTGAATTTTTAAAGTAAGGTGTCAAGGAAACATAAAACAAAGACAACATAATCGATATAATGATGCAACAAGGGTATCAAAAGTCCGATTCACATAATTTGCCATATTTATGTAGTAGGTAGGTAAATGTCCCGGTAAATGTGGAAATGGTGTGTGATTCTTGCATCTAACCCCAATTTCATTCAACCTCAAAACAGTAGTGTAAAGGCAGACCGGTATAAGTAAAACAAAGTCAACAATTTATTAACTGTACAAGGTGTCCCAAACTGGACGCGTTCTTATGGGAACACCCCTTATTTGAAGAGATAGAAAAAAATTAACCAAGGTGTCCGCAGCTCAAATTTAATGAGAAAAACACTGGCGTAAACAAAACTTTGCTATCTCTTATAGTTTGGCCGCTAGAGGGCGATTCTCAAATTTCGTCGATTTCTTTTATGTCCTATAACTTGTTTATTAATAAAGATAATTAATTTTGGTAAAAACTTTCTTAAGGCACTTTTTTCCGTAGAATCCATTGCAATAGGCAGTTTTTTTACAGGGCGTTTAGATTTTCGTGCACCACCCAAAACTCATTTTTTTTATATAGACCACCTTATATATTATGAGATTTTTGAAAAGCTCGTAAAATTTCCTAAATTTTGATGTATCACTTGTCATGTTTATCTTAAAAACCATTAGCAACATTTAAAGAATTATTAATTTAATATAATAACTATGAGTAATCTTATCATGAAACTTTAGATCTGTGGTTTTAATCATAACATGCTATTAGCATCCTATGTCATTTTATTAGTCATGGCAATCTTGATTTCTGAAGGCACAATATTTTAATTTTTAAATCGTAATGTTGCTAATGATTTTTAATATAAACATGACAAGTGATACATTAAAATTTAGGAAATTTTACGAGCTTTTCAAAAATCTCATAATATATAGGGTGGTCTATATAAAAAAAATGAGTTTGGGGTGGTGCACGAAAATCTAAACGCCCTGTAAAAAAACTGCCTATTGCAATGGATTTTACGGAAAAAAGTGCCTTAAGAAAGTTTTTACCAAAATTAATTATTTTTATTAATAAACAAGTTATAGGACATAAAAGAAATCGACGAAATTTGAGAATCGCCCTCTAGCGGCCAAACGATAAGAGATAGCAAAGTTTTGTTTGCGCCAGTGGTTTTCTCATTAAATTTGAGCTCCGGACACCTTGGTTAATTTTTTTCTATATCTTCAAATAAGGGGTGTTCCCATAAGAACGCGCCCAGTTTGGGGCACCTTGTACATGCCTTTTATAATTCAGTATAAGTAGGTATGTAGATGCCTGCTTACTTCTGTTTGTAAAATAGATACCTACCTATATTCTCTAATACAATACAATACATACATACCTACTCATTTATGTAGGTATGTATACCTAAGTGATTGACAAGTTATCAAGTTAACAGTTTTATAACGGATTGGAAATTTAAAAAAAAACGGAAACAAATACAACTCACGCGAATCAAAAAACTACGCTACGTAGGTACTAGGTAGGTGCTTGTTTAACAAAAAGAAACAACTGCTATATTCTGGAACGGTTAATGTAGAAACTCGAAAGAGACTCTTAAAGACGCATGTATGGAGTACGAAATTATACCTATGGGTGTGAAACTTGGACAATGGGAGAAGCGGATTGAAAAAGAGTAGAAGCGTTTGAAATGTGATGCTACAGACGGGTGTTGAAGATACCGTGGATAGACAAGTTAGCAATAAGGAGGAATTAGAAAGAGTTGGGGAAAAGAAAAAAGTATGGAAGACAATAAAGAATAGGGGATAGGATCGTAGCATAGTAGGACACCTTCTGAGACACAAAGGCATAGTTCGCGACATACTAGAGTCAGAGATAGGAATAAAGAGGTAGAGGTTGGAGCAGATTAGACTACTGCTCTCAAATAGTTGGGGATGTAGAATGTTCTATTTTTACGGAAATGCGTAGGCTAGCTCAGGGAAAGGATGGAGGTACGCGTCCTACAAGTCTTCAAAAGAGAACTTTATGATGACGTACTATTTAATTATTATTGTAAAATAGTTAATAAAATTTCCTTTTTTAGTTCAGGGAGGGAACGCTACGGCGATTCAGTATTTGGCTCCGTCATGCTCCTAGCATCCTGTTTCAAATTATGCTAACCGTAACACGTTACCAAGTACCAAGGGGTCCCAGAAAACTGTCGATAAATTACATTATGTTCGATTTTATTTAGAGTGGCTGCAATGGGGTAGCCGATAATTTTATAAACTTTTGCAATGATCAACTAACTCGCGAAAATTTCGATAATGCTGACCGATTTTCCTTCTGGCTCCAACGAACCACTTTTTCCGTTTTATTTGTGTGCTGTACGATGTATTAGTCTGGGTACAAAACAGAAAACACCAGTTAGAACCAGTTAATAATATTTAACAATTGAACTACACATGCATATGCATAATACTTATGGGACTGCTGCGCGCTGAAGCTGGGACTTGTACGTTATACTAAGTTCTGACATCACGCGGCCTACTCTCGCTGCAAGTTACGATTTCTAGCCTCGCACCGACGGAAAACTTTGCAACGGCTTCACAGGCAAAGGAATTTTTTTTCAACAAAAATTAACAACATAACTGCCTTCAGTATAATAAACTCTATCAATTTTAATGAAATTTGAAAATTACCGAACCTGCCTATTTAGAGGAAGTAGAGGAACATGCAGAATCATTTTAGCATTACAAGCAATTGTAGAAAAGGCCAACTATACTTGGGCCGCCCAATAGACGGAGTGATCACCCTGCAAGCATGAGCTCTAGACGGGACCACTATCAATTTAGGACGACAGAACCGCAGTGATGCGCTTTCTTTAGACCCAACGAAGTCGCATCACTCCAATTCGGTCGGCATACATTAATATTGGCCCCGCTAGAGCACGTTCTTGCAGGGTGATCACTCCGTCTGTTGGGCGGCCCAAGTATATAAAGGATTTATTAAAGAATAAAACACAAAGTTTTCTTGTTTCACTATACATATATGTATTCAAATTCGCTCTGACATATGTTTCGACCTTTCGGTCATTCTCAAAGAGTTTTACCACCAAACTAAACTAGAAGGGTAGGTGTGGAAATTTATATAGAATCCAGGTAATAAACTTAAATTAGGGGGTTTACATTTGTGTTGAAAGATGAATGGCGGCGTCTAAAATTGGGTTTTTCCCAAAATCTGTCTGTGTGTTTGTTAAATTCCTATTGTTAAGAACAGCTTTCTTAATTTCTATTATTTCTAAATAGTCTAATTTTTTTGCTCTTACATGAATTATGTAGTAATTTACAACTGCTTTGCTTCTATACAATGTTCCGTAAACCCGGTTTTTGGTTACTTGTATGTAATTGAGGTTTCATGTTCTTTAAGTCTATGTTTACCCTATATAGACCGCGTCACAATTATTACAGTTTATTTGATATACACCTGACTTGTCATCCAATTTCGATTTTTCTTTGTTGACTAAAATTCTGTCTAAATTATTTTTATTTATCTCTATTATGTTTACCTCGAGATTTTGTAAATGATTGGCTCATTTACTGCTAATATCCCGGATACGATTAATAGTAAACCAATTTTTGGCGTTTCTTTGAAGTGGAAGGGTATAGAAAGATTTTTGAATGATATTTTGTTTTTTACGGTTTACAGCTTTTTTTACTCTGTTTCATAGGCCATTGGTTAAGATAAACAAATCTGAAAACCAGAGGTGAATATCTCTTTTCGTTTTAAAATTATTGCAGAAATAGTAGATGAGAATCGGAGATTCCGTCTTTTTTAATTCCCTAAATAAAATTAACTTATTTTAAATGAACAATAAATGTTGAAACTTCATCCATATTTATCCATAAATGACTATTCTTTCTCATATGAGTATTTTTAGTACCTAATGAGTGTTTTATTGTTTAATTTTTATTAAGAAGGGCATCATAGCATTATTTATTTAATTGTAAGTACCATATAGCGAAGCGGGCCGTCGCTTGCGGGGCAAAAGTTCGCATCAGTACGTTCTTTTCTTAACAAAGTTTCTTTACCCTTTCAAGATTATATTCGAGATTTTAGGAAAAAAATTTCTAATTCTCAAGTTTCAAATAAATTTTTCTAGGTCTGCGGTGATCGTAAGTCGAAAGTTTTTGCATAAGTTGACTCTCTACAACCACTTTGCTGCTTTTCATTTGCCATAAAATGTTTCTTAGTGGTTGAAGGACAACCTTAAAAATGAAGCATTTCTTCCACCAAGTCTTTCTTTGGAATTAAAGATTTTACATTTTAAAATTATCATGACGTTTAAAAAATGACGAGAGTTAAAAATGTACCAACAATTTTTTTAAATTATCGACAAAAAAACCATTAACACACGATTAAGTTTAGACCATGTAAAACCCTATGAAGCTATGTTAAAAAAATGGAGAAACTGTAAGTACTACTTTTACTGTTCAAGTTAGTATTTGAGTACCACTATTGCAGATGAGCCATTGAAGACCATACAACTACTAGAAAGATGTTAATGAATTCGATACAGATTATATAAAGAACTAACCTGCATTGGAGTTGATTGCTATAGCCTGCTTCTGGGCAGAAAGGAGACCCTGGACAGCTGTAGCAAAAGCACTGGGCTCTGACAACATCAGATTACAGTCTAAATGAAATGCTGTATGTAAATGCCCCGCATTATACTGCTCTATTGGTCTACAGTCTACAAGGAAGAATCTCACAGCATCTACGCTTGTAGTTTCCATCGCAATATTATCAACCAATTCATGTACCGAGACTGGCAAGCACAATGCTTGCGATACAACAGTTGATTCTTCCCCTTTACCATTATATAACATCTGCATTAAATCTGTTCGAAACGACGATGGCGTTTTCATAGCGTAATACTGAGCCAGCGAACAGAAATCACTAACATCATCTGCTTCAAGGGCACATGGCATATTCGAAAGTGTTACAATAATATTATCTCTAGAATCATTTCCCATCGAAACTATTTGATCTCTAGCATTAACGACCATTATTAAAGACAAAAAAAATATAAAGAACGGATCTGATTGTTGGAAATAATAATCCCACATATTTATTACTACCGGTAAGTCGCAAGTAGCTGCAAAAAGTGATTGGAACCATGTCAAACAGTATAAATCTGGAGTTATTCGTTTTGTGTCCAAAAATGAACATAATTCGGGATCGTGATATAGAAGCAACAGCCTCAATATATGGAAAGCATTTCCATTTGCATGGCAACTTTGAGGGATGTAAGTATCACGAATAGCTTCAAAGAGATTGTACGTTGCTGACTTCTGCACTTTTAGAGTCAAAAGTGGCAGTAGTAACTCTATCCATCCGTTGCCTCTTTCATATTTCAAATTACGGCTTTTACAGTAAAATGTTAAAATTGATTCTAAATCACAAATTATTGACAGTTTATCTTCCTCTTCATTTCCAAGTTTTGAAACAAATTCAGAACAGTCTTCACGTAATACATTTTGATTTGGCAGGTCAAAGATTTCATTGAAATGTTCAAGCTGGTTCCCTTTGTCTCTCACATCCAGGCATATCTGCAACAAACAATAATCAGTGTTTTACTTCATATAAAACAGAATGGAATCCGGGCTGGGTAATTATTACACATAGGAAATCAAAATTCAGGTTGGTCAAATTAGGAAAATCTGAATTTATTCAATGTTGACAAATTTGCTTATTCATAAGGTAATGTGACCAGACGTCCCGTTTTATACGGGACAGTCCCGTCTTTTGGCAGTGTCCCGTAAATGTCCCTTTTCTCATACTCACGTCCCGTATGTCCCGTATGTCCCCTATTTTTATGTTCTAAACTGTTTTGAAATTTAGTATCTATTTTCTCTCTAAAACTGCAGATAAAAAGTTAAGTCAAATCTAGCCGAGTTAACCACCACCTATTATGGTTAGTATAAAATGGTTGTAAGACTATGGTTACCTATGGTTACCTCCAGTTATCCATATGTAAGACTAAAGAATTTATAGAAAACTACACTCGATAATTAGTACAACAACTAGATGTCGGAACTTTATGAAAGACTTGGGAATCCCTGTAAGGTGAACGTGAATACAATCATTAAAATAATAAGACTGTAAGGAGCATTGGACCGAGAAAGTGAAACCAACAATGTAGAGGATGGCAATATTCTTATCCAGTGGATTGCGCAAAATGCGTAAGTGCAAAAGTTACCGAGCACGTGAGAAGTGTCATCTCCGACTCCTCAGCCGTTACACCCCACTTATGTTGTGTTTGACACTTCAAGCGCAATCGCAGTACAGGCGGTCCTCTTCACAATGATTGTTTTCTATCTCTCTTTGGTGATCACGTTTTCCGTTCATTGGTGTTATGGACAAAGCTCCTTATAGCCTTAATAATTATATCGAATACATATGTAAAATAAAAAAAATATGTACCTACCTATATAAATTCCTTAAAATTTATGCGCATTATAATTTTACCTTTGCTTTATATACCTATCTTATGAATATTATTATTATTAAAATTACATCACCTGTCCCGTTAAAATATTGCATGTTTTGAATGTGTATGGAAAACCGCAGACCAACTGATTTCGTCCTTCTGGGACTCATCAGTACGGTGCTCTCCCCTACACACTCAAACCATGCAATTTAATCTTGCTACGTCTCGTAGTACAAAAAATCTGGATTTAGTTCTATAATTCAATGCCTGGCGGGGTATTTGCCCGAGGAGTAGTTGTTCGAACGGTCCAGTACCACTAATTAATACCAGATAATTACTCAAAGTAGTTGTCACTTGCTGATATCTGTCCAGAGCGCAGCAGCATATATAGCAATATTTTAACAAAGACCTGCTTAAAAGCACATACGTACATGGAGACAAATTAGGATTGTTTTAAAGCCACCTTAGGTGGGGTAGCAGTCTGAAACGTCTCGTAGTACAAAAATCTGGATTTAGTTCTATAATTCAATACCTAGCGGGGTATTTGCCCGAGGAGTAGTTGTTCGAACGGTCCAGTACCACTAATTAATACCTGTTCCGTATTTTGAAGTTACATATCTGGTCACATTATCATAAGGTCATGTGAGGATTAGACTATTTTGATTTTGATCACAAACTTATTCTTGCAGCGGGCCAAAATTGAACCCAATAATCACTAAGGGCCGCTGAAAGCCACAACTTTAAAAAGCCAAATTTATTTAGGGAGTGACTACTGCTCCGGCCGCCGGCCCCCTGAAATTTTGTTTGAACACGGTCGGGCATGCGCATTACAGAATGTCAACACAATTTGCATTTTGGAGGCGTAAAAAAAATTAAGCTGAGAGAACGCATTTTAAACAAAGCCCTTTCTTGCCCTCTCGCACCAGACACACGCATTTTTTGGAAAAAAGATGATGTAAAAACAAGCAAAATATATCAAACCGCTGCGGGGTCAGAACTCGTCTAGCCGTAGGAGAACAAAATGGCAGTTCTGTACGATATCCAAACACCCACCGTGACCGTTGGCGTTACTAGCCGATAACAATATTCTTAAACGTGATTTTGCGGACATTAAGTAATGCGCGCGTCCGACCGTATTGGAATAAAATTTCAGGGGGCCGGCGGCCGGAGCAGTAGTCACTCCCATTTATTTATTCAAAATTCGTCAATTATATTTTTAATTTCCAAAATAAGTAGCCATGAATAAATTTTTTGTCCATGAAGGTTGTGATTCATTTCAAAAGGAAAACCTTAACTGGACACCCGGTATATGTTATATGTATTATAATTATTATTGGTATTGCACATAGTAGTAATAAACTCAATGCATACATAAAAATAACAAAGATAAAATTGCAAAAGGTTCGAAATCTGGAGTTTGTTTGTTACCTTGTGGTTCGTGTCCTAAAATTTTATATAAGCAAAACTGTTTTGTCAGAACCTCGAGACACATACTAAATAGAAAAGTGGCATCATTACATTCCTCGGGTGACTGATTAAAGTTATCATACTCCTGAAGATGCCGACGTTGTCAGCAAAACACTTATAGAATTTAATTACTGTGTCAGTGTTTTAGTGCAGGGGTAAAATTATAAAGATTTCATGGTGAATTTATCCCAGAGGTTCCGATACTGTGTGAAATTTGTTCTCAAAATCAATCCTTCAAAATTTCTTGGCGTCTCTCAGAAACAATTTTTCAAGTGGATAAAATTTTAAAAAATAAAATGATGGTCATAAAAAGTGACACTTCTCCATTTAAATGTTTCTCTATCTTTTCTAATAATGGAGATGGCCTTTTTAGTCACCTTTCTTCCATTTATTCTTATAGCTATCGAAAGGAGAGAAGGGACAGAGGGAGTAAGTCACAGTCTATCATGAACGTACCATATAGCAGCAGCATTCTGATTTTAAAATAAACAAACCCATCCGATGGCAGTGTAATAGATATTATACATCACTGCTTCAAAAAGCACATCAAGTAAGGACAGTATATTTCGTTGTGTCTCAGTGTGATCGCTACCTTCATATTAGCTACGACATGCTCCCATTGAGATAGTCCATTTACTACTATAGGTACTTGAAGAACAGAGGCAAACATATAAAGTTCTGTGAATCAATTTGATATACAAACAGAAGTTGTTATGCGTTGTTTAGTTTCTTAAACGATAACCCAGCAGCAGACCAATTCCCCCCCCACACGCTCGTGACAGTGGCATGAAAAGGACGCACCAAGCACCCTGTTTTGACTGTATACATATCTTCTCTCCCCGTCAAATGTTACGATGCATTCACCGCTACTGGCATCTGGCATGTTGCCATACTCATACACTTACTCCCTCTGTCCCTTCTCTCCTCTGTGAATTTAATTATTAATTGGTTGTAAACAATAAAAATTAATTATAAAATCATTATAAAAAGATTCACTTAAATACAGAGAACATTATAGCAGAATTATGAGTGAAGTAGGATTTTGTCAATGCATCTAGAATGCCTAAACCAAATAAAATTAATGTTGATATTTACCTACTTATTTACGTGAGTTGTAAGTTATTTGCTCAGTTATTTAGTTATTTGTTAATAAAGGTGATAAACATTGTGACATAAAATGAATGATTCATTTCTGTATTTACTTACCATTTACGTCATACACATTTATGTAAACATATTGTTTCATATTATAATAAATAAATGAGAGAATAAAAATTTCCTGAATGTTGGTTGGCCCCCTAATTTTACTGTTTATTTCAATATTCCAATTTATTAGTGACATTAATGGAACATTTTGTGGGGTGCATGGTTAACATATTATGGAATTCCTGGGGATTAGTTTCTATCTATCCAATCAAATATTCATTTGACATGATGTGTTTAACTTTTATTCAGATTATTTGAACAAATTCATCAAACAGTACTCCAGAAGTGTTAGATAAAATTAAGTACCAATGAATAATATGAACGATTTTTGGCAATAATTTATTTCGAAGTGTATTTTAATGACTCGCATAAACATTAATTTTCCTTTTAAAACAAACTGTAAATTGTAACACACACATATTAGTTTCCACCTATTAAAAAAATTATTAAATACAATAAAGCCGGCCACTAATTTTCCGCTGCAGTATAAATTTGTTAGGTACGATTGCTGTACAATTATTGTATTGAAAATAAATTGGATGAGTACACACCTTGCATCTGGATTCATGATGTGAAAATGTCAGATCACGGAATAAAATAGGGTAACATTGGCAACTTTGTTACTATCAGAGACAGAAACTTGTTTAAATAGGTAAAGGTGTTTAGGAACAATGTGTGCTGAAATTTGAAATGCTACTAAACATTTTAGTCGTTTGGAAAAATCCAAAATCCAAAAAACTCAAAATTCGTTTTTGGTTTTTGATCTCCCCAACAGTTATTTGGTCATCATCATAAGGTTCTCAGTCCGAAGACTGGTTGGACGCGTACCTCCATTCTTTTCTATCCTGAGCTAACCTACGCATTTCCCTAAAAGTAGAACATCCTACATCCCTAACTATTTGAGAGCAGTAGTCTAATCTAGGCCTACCCCTACCTCTTTTTATTCCTATCTCTGACTCTAGTATGTCGCGAACTATTCCTTCGTGTCTTAGAAGGTGTCCTACCATCCTATCTCTCCTACTCTTTATTGTTTTCCATACCTTTCGCCTTTCCCCAACTCTTTCTAATACTTCCCTATTGCTAACCTTATCTATCCACGGTATCTTCATCATGCGTCTGTAACACCACAGTTCAAACGCTTCTACTCTTTTTCTATCCGCTTCTCCTATTGTCCAAGTTTCGCACCCGTATAATGCCGTACTCCATACATACGACTTTAAGAGTCTCTTCCTAGTCTCTATATTAACCGTTCTCGAACATAACAGTTGTTTCTTTTTGTTAAACGCAACTCGTCCCTGCGCCATTCTTTGTGTTATATCTTTAGTGCTCCTACCGTCTTGGGTTATTTTACTTCCTAAGTAGCAGAAATCCGCGACCTCCTCTATCTTCTCATTTCCTATTCGTATTTCAATTTTAGTTCTATTTTCACTCCATCTACATACCAAAATTTTAGTTTTCTTTTTATTGATTTTCATGCCGTAGCCCTGTGTCAAAACTGCTTCCATTTCATTCAAAGCCGCTCCTAATTCTTCTTTGCTAGATGCTAACACTGCTATATCATCCGCAAATCTGAGCATGTTAATAGTTTGGCCCTGTACATTGATCCCTGAGGCTGTTCTTTCCTTAACAATATTAATCGCATCTTCGATATATAAGTTGAAAACTAGAGGTGACAATGTACATCCCTGTCTCACTCCTTTCCGGATATCTACTTCCCTTCGTTCCTGCTCACATTCTATAACTGCCTTTTGCTCTTTGTAGAGATTATGTATTATTCTTCTGTCCCTGTATTTCATCCCTACCTTTCTCAGCACTTCGAACATCTTCCCCCATTTTACGTTGTCGAAGGCTTTTTCTAAATCTACAAATCCTATATATACGCTCTTTCTCTTTTCTATCGTTTTTTCTATAATTACTCGTAAAGCTAGAATGGCCTCACGCGTTCCTCTATTTCGTCTAAATCCGAACTGATCTTCTCCTAATATTTCTTCCGCCTTTTTCTCCATCCTTCTTTGCACAATTCTAGTTAAAATTTTTGACGCATGGGAAGTTAAACTGATAGTTCTAAAATTTTCGCATCTATCCGCGCCTTTCCTTTTTGGCAAAGCTACCATGATGTTCAGTTTGTAATCCTCTGGAATCTCGCCTGTCAGGTATATGCGACTAACCAATTTAAATAAACGATCTATTACCTCTTGACCTGCGCACTTTAAGATTTCTGCCTGCAAGCCATCTATACCTGGTGCTTTATTATTCCTTAAACTTTTTAGTGCTAGCTCAAACTCTTCTCTCATTATAGGACTCCCTAGGTTATCCCCTTCTACACTGCTTTCACTTTCTAATATATCTTGCACTTCCTGTCCCGCATATAAGTTTCCTAAATATTCTTTCCACCTATCTGCCTTCTCCCCGCTTTCGATTAGGATATCTCCTGCCTCATTCCTAATGCTTTTTGTACTAGATCCAATTTCTCTAAAATTTCTCCTAATTGTTTTATATGCTTCATCAGTCTTTCCTATTTCGAACTTATTTTCCACTTCTTTGCACTTATCATCGATCCATTGCTCTTTCGCTTTCCTACATTTCCGAATAATTTCCCACTTGATCGCCTTATATCTTTGTTTCCCTATTTCATCTAACCTATTTTTATATTTGCGCCTTTCCTCTATTAGACTCACAATATGTTTTGTTATCCAGGGTTTCCTACTTTCATTCTGTTTATGACCCAAAATATCCCTAGCTGAGGAAACTAAACTATTTTTAATGCAATTCCATTCTTCCTCTATGTCCCTAACAATATTTTCGCCCGCGCCCTTTAGTACTTCGTTTGTCTTTTTCTCGAACTTATCGCGCGTATCATCATCTTTTAGTTTCTCTGGGTCAAGATACCTTCTTCCGCTTCGTTTTTTCAAAATCTTAAATTTAAGATTGGCTTTCATAACGACTATATTGTGATCACTATCTATATCTGCTCCTGGATAACTTCTACAATCCCTAACTTGATTTCTAAATCTTTGCCTAACAAGAATGTAATCTATTTGATATCTCCCTAGGTCTCCTGGCATCTTCCACGTGTAGCGTCTCCTAACATGATGGTGAAATAGAGTGTTCGCGACCGTTAAGTTATGTTTATCGCAGAACTCTATCAGTCTCACTCCCCTATCGTTCCTATTGCCTAATCCAAAGGGACCAACTATTCCGCCCTCTCGCCCTGTGCCTACGACTGCATTGAAATCTCCTATAATTATTAAATTTTCGTGTCCTCTCACAAAATCTAGCACATGTTCAATATCACTATAAACTGCCTCTACGACCTCATCACTGTAGTTAGAAGTGGGCATTTATTTGGTATTAAGATGAAAAAACAAAAAAAATTTCAAGTTGGTAAAATTTTGAGTAAAGAATTCGTTATGAAAAAATACATATTTAGGTCAACTTTATCTTGTTCTTTAATATTTAGAAAATCCCAATTTTTCTGATTAAATTAATTGATGTACCCAACTATGTTTTAAATATTTATATTTTTAAATATTCCCATGAGATTTTTGGTTCATTCATATAAGTTTATGTTTTGCTATTAAATTCGCCAAATTGAACATACAAGCAATTTCCATTCCAAACAAACCCCAAAATCCTCCAAACTGTGGCTGGTTCCTCTCTATTCCGTTATCTTTATAAATACAGTCTGATTAGCTAGAATTACAGAGGAATGAAAAGTGACAGTTGTGACCAGTCACTTTTCTAGTGAATTATAAGTTGGAAGCTTCACTTAAAACCTCGCTTAAAACAAACAAAATAATTCAAAACTTTAAAAATATTTAAAACATATCGTGTGGTTGTGGTATATCAATTTAATCAGAAAAATTAGGGCTTTCTTAATATGTAAAAATCCAATATCATTTCCATAAAAAATGAATTTGAAGATGTTTTTCCAGAATAAAATGCTTTATCAAAATTTTTTCATTAGATATTAACTAATTACTTGAGCCCAAAAAGGAAATTTGGGTTTCTCGCTATTTTCAAATTAACTTCAAACATTCCAAATTTCAGCCCCAGAGACAAACCTTTTCACATTTAACCAAATCTCTATCTCCGATGATAACAAAGTTAAAAATTACTTATGCTGCTCTACTTTAAGTGAGAAACACTGTACAATCAAATCTTTAACACATAAACAACACAATCGTCCTGCTGCAGACTGCCTTGTTTAGATGACATTAAAATTGGATTGATCTGCTTGATTGTGTGCACACACAGATGTACAAAAATTCTTGAATTTTGTCAGATCTGACATTATTGTACTGCAGCTTTGGAACGTGAGTGGCAATTGGCGAGCTTTAGATTGGAATGAGTATCCCTAAGGTACTTTCTGGGAAAAAGAATCTGAGACACAGATGTAAAGAGGGATGCAAAATAATCCTCTATCTAATTATAAGAATTTGATGATTTTTAACGTACTTGCCAAACTTCTGGTCGTAAATTTTCTGGCAAGGGTTTACCTTTGCAGATGCAGTAAATATCTGTAGCTGAACATTCTGCTAACAAAGCATTATCCAAATCACCAACCCTAAAAAATTACAAATTCCAATAAATATGTAAATATGCACAAAATATAGCAACTGACAAACAATTATTGGTAAAATTGATGTATAATAATTATTCAACCTAATTAAATCACTGTTACAACAACGTTATTTTAATTATTTGATATCATACCAGTCGTTGTCTTCTTCCAGGCCTGCCATAATATCATATTAAAAAAATTGCTCGAATTTGGTATTTACAGATTATTTTTATGATCTGATGTTCTGGTTCCTAACACCAACGTGTCAACTGTCACTTATCTGAAAGCAGGTGCAGTAAACATTGAAAATGTAAATATGTATAATTTATATTTATTTTAAAATGATAAAACAAGGACTAATTATTCTTGGCTAAAGTGTCAGCTACAAAATTAATGTACCCCGCATTTGTTCTTGTCCACTCATAAGCATTACAAATTCAAACTTTATTTAAGAAAGGTGCACAAAGATACCCACAAATTAGTTCAAGTGTCCTTTAGATCAATTCGGGACCTAAGTGCCTCCGTCATACGTCAGGTTTTCATTCCAAACAAAACAAAAGCACGTGCCATTTGACGTTTATCGATATTATTTAGAACGTCTTAAACTAGTTTTTGCAATGAAAACAGTTTATTTTCAATTTATTTTCAATTTGTGTGTTGGGCTTACGCGTAAAAACTTGAAAACAACTATATGTAATTATAATTATATTTCAGAGGTTAGGTTAAAACGTCAGAAAACACGTGGCTTTGTTTTGTTTGGAATGAAAATCTGACCTTTGTGACGCGCCACTTATCTCCCGAATTGTACGGTGACAAACAAAAACGCGGGATTATTTATTTATACTTTTTTTCAAACTGGTGTCTGGGACTCTGGGAGTCTGCCGGTTCGATGTACCATAGATTAGAGACTTATGCGATGTACTACAAACTAGAAAAACAGATGTGTTTATTATCGGATGATCATTGATTTTATAAAATTACTGCGTATGATGCATTTATTAGTAAAATAGTAAAGGGTAAGGACATTACTGCAGAATACTCCATAGAATCAAAGTCGTTTGCTTGAGATCATGAATGTGTGAAAACCTTGATTAATTAAAAATTGTGAAATGTATACACTCAGAAAAATAGAACATGTGCTGCACATATGCCTTGTTTGTATTGCAGGGTTTGGTAAACAGTTCTATTTGATTTATAGAGAAATTGTGAAAAAAAACTTGGCTGCAACATGAGAGTAAAACCGACTTGCATTACATCGTCTTTTGCTGTTGTTAGAACAACGTTCATAATCCATAATGAATAATACAAACTTTGTTCTAAAACTTCTGTTTGGGTTTTTAGTTTGTATAACTGCTCAAAAACTAAATTTGGAGATTGTGAATAATTATAGTGAATTTTTTAATTTTGGTGAACGGAAAGACTTTAAGCTAAATAAACTTAGTTTAGAAAACGCAATCATTAAATCAAAAGTTGATGTACTAGGAGAAGTATTTAAGCAGAATATCCTAGCATTAAAAGTGCAGCAGGAATTAGATCTGATTTTCTTAATTGACGCTTCTTCCAGTGTTGGTGAAGAAAATTTCAGAAGTGAAATACGATTCGTTAAAAAATTACTGAATGATATTACTGTTGATTACAACCATACGCGAGTGGCTGTTATTACGTTTAGTTCTGCAGATAATGTGGTACTTATTACATAATTATAATTTGTATACTACTATTTGCAAAATTAATGCTGTTCGCACATTAGCTGGTTGATTGCAGAGCAGGGCAAGTTGGATTGGGTCATACTTGAAAAATGCTATCTTCACCTCAACCTACGTTTTCAAATTTCAAAAAGCAGCGGTTGAAGGCATTTTATACGCTCGATACTACCCCAACCTGTTTCAATGCGCAGCCAGTCAGGGTCTACCACAGTTCAGTCCAGAATGCTCAAAACGGGAGTGGGATATCGCAGGTCACCAAAACGCTCGATTATAATGCGGTTTGCTATATGTTTACATGCGTATATACACATATTTTTATAATTAATAGGAAGAGAATTAAGTGACTGAAAATTAGTTAGAGGAATAGGTTTTAAATTGGCATGCAGTCAATAATATTTGGTGTGCAACTGACAACAGAGGGCTTTCTCTCGCAAAAAATGCAAACTAGCGTTGACCAGGAGTTGAACTCGGGTCTTTCACTTGCCGGGCGACTGCTCTAACCAGATTTTTGAATTTTGCATTCAATTTGGAAACAAAAAAGTTCCAAGTAAAATAGCATTTTATGAAATCGTCCACAGTCTGCATTTTTGATGAAAAAATATATCAACAGGCGATTGTTCTAAAACTACTTGCAACGCCATTAAGCTACTACAACTACAGTCAGTAAACGTGGGAGAGTCTCTGGCGGCCGCCTCCAATTTTGGTGTCACATACTAAGCTCTGCCTTACGCTCTGGTCTGATAACTGTAGTAGGCCCTGAGCCAGCCTAAGGTTTTGACTTATTTATTCCTAAATTTCAGGTGATACATGTGGATGAAATTAGTAAACCTAGTGTTGAAAATAACAAATGCCTACTTCTGAATAAAGAGTTAAACAACGTCAAGTATTCTGGAGGTGGAACATACACTTTAGGTGCTTTTGAAGCGGCAAAGGTATGTGATTATATGTATATCTATATCTAATTGTATTCTGAATAATGTACAGTATACCTTAGAGTAAATAATGTCCATACCTATAGTCGATATCCAGGAAATTACTCTGCTCATATTTGACAGGGCAGTGCTTGAGATACAACTTAGTTGATAATAAGAAAACTACTGTGGAACAACTTATTTAAAGCAGGTGCAAGATTCGTGTCATACATCATTCAGGTAATTTCTCATTATGATGAACTTCAAAAATATTCTCAAACACCATTAATTCAAAATTGTCGATTCATCTTACAAGCAAAGAATTCTCAATAAACTACAACTATCAAATGCCAAATAGCACTCAAGCATTACTCAAGGTTGGTTGATGCACATCTTGGCCAAACTTAGCTGCCAAGCATGAGCCAAGTATCAATTCAGAGCAAAGTATCGACTATAGGACACCATCATTCGGGACTTGGGCATTGCTCAAGTCTGGGTCGAGGCTGAAGGCCTGTAGGTAAAGGCATAAGGGTTATGATTATATACAGTGTGTTCAAGAAAAGTGTGCAACATATAGAAAACTTTTATTATTGATTTCTCCGAAAATTTTATTCTACATTGTTACTAAACTTAAAATGAATAGGATAAGAGTGTCAATGGCATTTTTTTCAAAAGTAAAGTACCTACTTTAATATATGAAAATAATACAAAATGCTGTTGGAAAAAGTTGCTTCAAATTAAAAGCTTTATTCAAATACCTATAAAATTTGAGATACGTGACTCAAACGTTAATATTTTTTCCTGCGCTGCCGGTTGAGTCGCTTACCTATATTATAATATGTTCACTTTATCTATGACTATCAGTCAATTATTTTTCATTTCATGGGCTACTTATGCTAGACCTGGTATATATAAAATATTTTGAAAACACACGGTTCTTTATTTTACCGTCTAGTTTTCCAGTTCTTGAAAGTGGACTGAAAACTATAACTGGCTTTCATAGGAGAAATTTAATTTGCAGGTATTGCGAATAAGGGATTTGTTGCACATATTTTTTTGTAGGATATATTCGAAAACAGTAGAAATGCATCAAGGAAGATATTATTCTTGATAACTGATGGATTTTCTAATGGTGGTGATCCTGTTCCTGTTGCTAATGAACTCAAAAATATACAAGTAACAGTATTTACTATTGGAATCCAAAATGGAAACTATAAAGAATTATATGAATTATCTTCAACTCCTGGGGAATATCATAGTTTTCTACTGGACAGTTTTCAAGAATTTGAAAGTCTGGCACGAAGGGCTTTACATGTAGGTAAGACAACACTTTATTGTAACTTTACAATTTGTGTAGCTGCATGGTCATGAACCAGTATGGTGTATTTAATTACACTCTGCACAAAAATTATCGCATCACCTAATGTTTGCTTAATATTCTTCAAATAAATAATTGAAGGGATATACAAGTGTATAAAATGGGTTCACAGGTTTAAAATAGTGATAATGCAATATAGTAAAAGGTTCGGAGTCAGGTTTGGTAGACGTAATTACAATATAAGTATAAAGGTGTTAAAAATTATAAAAACTTTTATGTGACAATTTATTTAAAAGAATTATGAACAATAATTTTTATCACAATATTGGTTCTTCATATCGAGTATTACCCCCTTCTGCTCTTATTACAGCTTGCATTCGCCCTAGCATACCACCATAAAGATCTTGTAGGTACATATCGTTGGTCATAGTGTTCCAAATTACGTCCAACTTGTTTTGCAGATCTTGTGGAGTTCTACATGGAACTTTTTGTTGCTGAATTGTTCGTCCTATATGGTCCCATACGTGCTCGGTGGAATTAAGGTCCGGGTTGCTCGCAGGCCAGTTCATTCTGACAATATCAACATCACAAAGGTAGTCGTTTACTATCCTGGCCACGTGTGGTCATACATTATCGTCCTTAAAAATAAAATTGCCACCTACAAAAGGATCATAGGTGATCCCATGGGATTCATGAATGTCCCTTATGTATCCATCGGCTGTCAATTTTCCACCATTCACACCCACTAGTTCCGTGAGCCCATAAGGGGGAGAAGTTTCGACCTACCTGCAAAATTTACTTTTTGTTGGATGTTACATTGAAAATAGCCGTACACTTGGCCGTTTGTAGACCGGCATACGTCTATCTGATGCATATAAACAAAATTGCTATTCATCCGTGAAGCACACATTTGACCATTCTTCGATGCCCTAGCCGGCATGCTCTCTGACAAACTGTAATCGCGCAACTCGATGTTCTCTGGTGAGGCATGGTCCAGAGGCAGAAATGTTTTGCCGCATATTGTCTTCTCGGAGACGGTTTCTGATTGTTTGAACACAAATTTCAACATTTTGAACAGCCAAGAGATCATTTTTAAGCATTAGAGCAGTACAGTGATGTGTTCTTAAAGCTGTAACTCGCAAAAACCGATCGTCTATATCTGTGGTAACTCACTTGTGGCCTGTCCCTCCCTTCGGAAAAGTTCTCCAGTTTATGTGTAATGCCTAACAACTCTTAATATAGCACTCTGTTGCACACCTAAAGCATTAGGCACATACCGTTGACTTCGTCCATATTGAATCAAAGTTACTGCTCTCACGGCTTCTTCTTCGGTCAAAGACGTCTTATATGCTGACGACCTTTCATAGTGAACAAACAATCGCTAAATTATCGCAAACGAATACAAACCAAACACAAACAAACCACAAAAATAATGGTAACAGCAAAAAAAAATAAATCGGAGTTGATACTTGACAAAGTTTAACATAAATGAACTAGAGAAAATAAATAATGATGTTTGCCAGGGCTCTAAATATCTCGTAGAAGAAACCACATTGGAAAACTAACAAGTAATTTCGACAAAAAACTGAAATATATTACCAGAAGAATTCATAATGCTACTGATGCGATAATTTTTGTGCGGAGTGTATTTATGAGACTAAATATTTAACTTCAAAAGAGCCAATAAATATTTGGCGATATTTCAAATGAAAATAATGATATTGGAGTACCTACCCTAATGTTAGAAATTTGTTCATTGAAGCAAGTGTGAATATTTTAAGGCCCAAGTTAAGTTTAGGTCCTAGAGCACAGTGGAGAAAAAGAGGAAGTTAGACTAGTACCGCATGAACAATAAAGCTGCCCTTGGATTGTTGGTAGGTCTGTGAATTCTAAGACATGCGCGATACCACCTCGGTTTCCCCTCTAATTTTCTAGTGTTAATAATTTCCTACATGCCGCACATTATTTCTATGTATATATCGTAGGATGTATGTATCGTAGGACTCCAACCCAGGTTTTCGACTTTTCATCTCTCTGGCAGTTTGTCCAGTTCAGTGGCACTTGTACAAATTCTCGATATGTGAAATTCAGCCAGCCACATTAGATGTGGCTCATTGAATGTGAAATAACAGGGATCCACCATAGTGGTTATTATTATTCGTCACGTTTTTTATGTAATTTTTGCCTTCCAATCAACTTGCAGTGAGTAAATGCTGAAAATGCAAAATGTGGACAAAAGGAGAAGTGGATCAGGAAAAAAATATAAGCATTTGAAGCAGAGTTGAGCAGATTTAAATCATTTGGTTAAATTAGAGGCCAACTACTCAAATGGATTGAATTTTTGGGCGGATATACTTTAAACGTGCGTCAGAGTGGGTTCAGTTACATTAGTGAATAGGAATTTTTGCAGTGATGTGCCACAGGACTCAGTACTGAGCCCTCTACTACTCTACTACCTTTAGTAAACTGTACAAAAGTTATGTACATATGTGGTCGCCTTTAAAAAAATTAGCTTGTTGAAAGAGTACAGCGACGAACTAGTAAAATACTCAATTCTATCATACACAAGTCATATGAATTCAGACTGAACTGAACCAATTTACCAAGTTTGGATGCAAGCAGATATCGTGGAGACAACATAGGAACATTTAAAATTTAGGCAAGAGTACTCCATCATTGATTATTTCCTAATCCAAACAAAAATGAGAAGACTGGTGAAGGAAGTAAGAATGAGAAAGGGACCAGAAATTTATAGTGACCATTATCTAGTGGAAGGTAAGATTTGGAATAGGGAAAGCCAAGCAACGGAAAATAACAAATCACAGAGAAGTAATCAAGTCATACATGTTGATAAACCCGGAAGTGACTGAGGAATACAATAGAATGGTAGAATAAGAAATGCGAAAAATAAGAGACAGTTGGAAGTGTTGAGCGAAATTGGAGAATCTTCAAAGAAGTGGTAATGGAAGCGGCTAGGGTAGCATGTGGGACAGTTAAAATTGATAAAAATAAAAACAAACATCTTTGTGGAATGAGACAATTGGAGAACTCGTGAAGTAGAAAAAAGCATGGAAAGTATATTTTCAGTCCCAAAGAGAAGAAGATTATCAACTGTACAAGGTTAAAAGACCTAATAGAGAATGGGAAGAAGAATTCCTAGGAAGAATTTGGGAGGAAGATCGAACAAGACAGTAAAGGGAGTCAAAAACTATTCTTTAGACTATTGAAAACTGTTAGAAATATTAAGAGCATAAAACTAAAATGTGGGGCAACAGGACAAGATTGGAAGTTCTAAGAGAAGAGAATGATGTCATGGGGGTAAGAAGTTCTAGGACTTACTAGGAACAGCAGAGCTGAGAAAAGGAAAGACATGGTGAAGGAGAAGACAGATGTAAGGGATGAGAAGAATTAAAAGAATCCATTAAGAAACTTATTGGGGGAAAGCACCTGGACATGACATAATTATACCAGAAATGGTAAAGAAAATGGATGAGACTCCTATAGCATGGCTGGTGAACCTATACAATTTAGCATGGAAAACTGGATAGGTTCCGAAGACTATTGGGGATTTAGGATGTTCTACTTTTGGGGAAATGCGTAGGTTAGTTCAGTCTTCGGGCTGAAAATTTTATAATCACTTTGTGATGATTTCCATCCTTCATTAGATACCTTAAGGCAATTGCTGTATGATCAATGAATGCGCACTGCGGTAGTTTAGAGGCAAGAACACCTACCTGGAAAGTGGAAAATCTGGGTTGGAATACTGGTTGTATTTCTTCACACTTTTTGTGCATTTCTTATTTGCCATTCACAAATAGTAAATGCCAGAAATTATAGGAAATCTATAAGTACTTACATTAATGTTTTCAGACTTAAAAAGTGGTGATTACATACCACTTGGTACTAATGAACCATGCGAGAAATTGTGTGAAGGCGGTGATTGCTGCGATCTTAATGCAGTATGTGCTTGTGGTACTTCTACTGGCCATTATTCTTGTGTATGTGAACCAGGCTATTATGGATCTGGCTTGAAGAACTCTTGTTCTTGTAAGAATAATCATTTATTACATCTTAAATTCATTCTAAATAAACTTTGTAATGAATTATTTTAGCTTGCCCATCAGGTAGTTACTCTGATGGACCTAATTTATGTTTTCCCTGTCCTGATATAAATCACGTCACAAAACCACCTGCCATTGGTATTAAAAGCTGCAAGTGCAAAGTTGGGTTTCAAGCAACTGAAGATAATCAATGTGAAGGTATATGATATGCAAAATACTTCTCAACAGTTTTAAATTTTTTTTGTATATTTTGCAGTTTTGAAATGCCCAAAGTTGACAGTACCAGAACATGGTTACTTTGTTAAGAGAAAAGAATGTGGTAATGTGCTTTATAGTGCATGCGGTATTAGATGTGAAGTGGGTTACACATTATCAGGCAGTAGTATTCGATTATGTCAGATCAATGGAACATGGAGTGGTGATGATCCTTCTTGTCAAGGTAATACTATGGGCAGCAATTTTTAAGTAAGAAACGTTATTTCAAAATTTTTATTTCTACAGTTAGGTACTACCAACTTTCTGCTACTTTTCAACATAATCCCCATTGTGATTGAGATGTTTTTCTGAATGAAAGAAGAGTTCGCTAAACCCCTCTTCGTAGAATTCGGTTTATTTAACCAGCCATTGACTATATCAGGGTTCCCACTCGTATGGAAAACCGGGAAAAGTCACGGATTAAAAAAATTTCCTGTTTTGGTCAGAGAAAGCCAGGGAATTTGTGCTATTTTGCTGAAAGGTCAGGGAGTTGAACTAGTAGTCAGGGAAATTGGAAAATATTCTAAAATAGGTCGTTCATATTGTGCGCAGCAAGTCCCGGCTGAAGAAATCCAATGGAACACGTGTTCGAGTAGGCACTGAAAATGAAAATTCTGCAGCTAGTAGAGTAGGGAAGCAGCATTTTCAAGCAGTGTTATATAAAAAATGTAGTCTCAACGGCCACTACAAGCCTCAGATTTACCTTTTTTTAAATACCTTCGCAGGTTTGTATGTACATATGTGCCGCGTTCGGTACTTGGCTCTATAAATACAGGGTGTCCCATTTATGCTTCAAAAGAACCGTGGGCAAGTTAATCATGTCAAAAAATTGGGCTTTGTCTTATAAAGTTTTTTCACTTAGACACTTGCTTGGGAAGATACAGGTCGTTAAAAGTTCTATAAAAAAAATTGTGCATATAGCACCGTATACGTGATAGAAGTGAAACTTCTGAGAGAGATTTACGATGAGAGATAGAGAGGGAGAGCATTTCACGGGAACGTTCAGTCGTTTTTTGAAGCAATATAAGCATACAAACGTCATTGTCATTAAAATTTTAATATTTTAAATATACTTGCATAGTAACTGTTTACGGATATAATTGAATATTCACAGGACACAAACGTAAAAAACATAGATAATCACAAAACACGATGGTAAGTATTAATTATACAACACGTGGTATCTCAGCTTATGCATGTATAACTCTCTTTCTCCTTCTCTCAACGTTATATCTTTCGTCTCTCTCGTGTAATGAAATGCTCGAAAACGTGGCGCGACCTTGAAATTTTACTCCCAATTCTCGGGCAATGTTCGAGTTTCACTTCAAAAGATTTTTATCTCAAATTTTATTTATCTGTTTCAGTTTTTATTGACCACTTTTTGATCATAAAATCCAGAAGCAAATAGCCTGTGACATACCTAGCAGATGAAGTTGAAACATTTTTTTTGGAAAAAAAGTGTTACGTCAATGCTTTTTATTTCATTTTAGAATCTACGTACCATCCACTAAAGAAAAGCTATACTTGTTAAATGTTTGTAGATCTCACACTTTTCAAGATTGCAATGATAGTTTATCCTTTTGCTTTCGGTACCTACCAACTAAACCTAGATACGGTCAGTTGGACATGCACTGTGCAGAGAGGCATTGTCATTTAGCAAACAACCTCCTATAGTGACCAAACCTTGCTGATTGTTCTGGCTAGCACGCTATAGCCTGTTGTGATTAGCATTAGTTTTTTTGGAGATAGAAAGCAACCAAGAGAACACTGTTCTGTCCCGAAAGAAGGTTGCCATAACTTGAATTGCTGATGGCATTTGTTTGAATTTTATGTTTTGTTTGAGACTGATGAACATGGTGGTGATTGCTCTTTGCTTCTCTATTGTAATGTTCCAAGAAACCCTCTAATGCATTTCATTCTGTGTTTGTCCATAAGCATTCTTGGAACCCACCTGGCACAGATATACAAACGATTCTTACTTAAAAATTGCGTTCATAACTTAACAAGTTCGAGGTATGACCCTGGAAAAACAAATTAAACTTTTATTCAGGCAAAATGAGAATGAATGAATATTAATAATTGAATTATAGGTGTAACAGCAACAAACTTTTTATGACGACAGTAGGCTTAGATCAGATTACCGACTGCATTGTTCGAGTGATGCGTGATTACGTAATTTGCCCTATCTTCTAGGCAAAAAGCGAGTATTGCAAACTTCTTCAATTGGGTACTTGCATAAATTGAAGTTCGCACTTTTTTTATCTTATTTTGAAAATATATGTATGTTAAGTTTATCGTGACCGTATAAAATGAGACTATTTTGTGTACTAATAAGAATATAATTTCATTTTTTAGTTTCAAATCGCGGAGCACTGCCTGACTTGCTACTTTTGCCTATTGCCAAAACTTCGCGTCTGTTGTCCCTACTCGCCTAACTGTATCACTTGTTATCAGCGGCTTCAATTTGGTGTTTATTACCTTTATTACTTTTATTAATACACAGTTAAACACTAGAAATAAGTTAAGAAGAAGAATAAACTAATTATTAGTGTATTTCAGGATCATTAGTGCATTTTAATTTTTTACAGTGGCTGTCATACCGTGACAGTTTAGGTTAAGTGAGCTGGCGAGCATGTAATTTTCGTTTCAGTCATTTGTGTCCACGTTGTTGTTATTTCACAACTAGTACGAATATCACAAATCCATTTGTAAAATGCCCGCAGAAGGTTCTTGCAAGCAGAATCCTATAATCAACCTAAAATAGCCGCGTTCATGGTAGTAAAGTTTAGAGGTGTTTTTGTTCTACCTATTTACAGTTGCGAACTATAAAATATAATGGGGTTTTAACAACAAATTGCTACTGAGCTCCGCCATAGTTCCATTTTCCCAGCAAACCCCATGAACGTACACACGAAACAATTTTAAGACTAACAAGGCAGCTAGCTGTCAACTGAACTGGAAGCGGTCATTTCGATTTAGAAATCACATGCTGTGTCATATTGACGTCACCGTATAGTTTCAATAATTCACACATGGCGCCATAAGCGTATTTAGCGGGAAATTTGAATTTGACAGGGCTCAGAGAAAAATTACTTTGGGAATGTATTTCTGACCTCCCAAAGATTATAATTTCGCAAAATCCCAAATTCATGCAAGTACCCAATTTAAAACGAACATGCGATTTGGTAAAGAAATGTGGAATATTATAAGTTGGTCCCCCTAGGTCAATCAAGAAATTTCAATACTTAGTGTAACTTGTTTTAAACAGTTTGTAATTGTTTTCTTTTCTTCAGTAAAGTTCTGTGATAAACTACAACCACCAACGTATGGTTCAGTATCATGTAAGCACTCGGATTTAGGTGTAATATATAATGAGTCAGAATCTCAATTGCCTGTTGATACTGTTTGCACTTCTGCGTGTTCAAAAGGACGTTCCTTAATCGGATCCAGACAAAGAACATGTTTACCATTAGCCAGATGGGATGGTCTTCGTACTTCATGCAAACGTAACAAATATATTTTAAAACTGAATATTATTCTGCAATGTATTATTTGTCTTTATAGAAATAAAGTGTAATAAACTGCCTCAAATAAAAAACGGTAAGATTGAGCCTCATTCTTGCACAATCGGTAAACAGTCGTATGGGAGAAATTGTACATTCACTTGTGACGAAGGTTATGAAGTTGAAGGACCAAAGGAAATTTCATGTACTGGACAACATGGATTATGGGAACCGAAACTAGAAGAAAATATATGTGTGGGTTAGTGAGATTCGGTCGTAAGGGCTTAAATAAAATTTTATATGCAAATGTTTCTAGATAAGACACCACCTGTAATAAAATGTCCAGATGATGCAAAAGGTGTAAATCTTCCTGGTAAAAAATATGGCATAGTTGAATGGCTGGAACCCGAAGTTAGTGGTATGTTAAGATGGAATATATATTTTTGTTTATGTTGTACTTGTTCATTTGTCCTTATCATCTCCGTACTCCAGAATAAGGAATTGTACAGAAGTTTCCCTTAAAAACGAACCACAATTTAAAGAATGACAAATTGTCTACACCAATAATTTAAAGGTCACATCATAACAGCTTGATTAATTTCATTGTGTGATGACTCGTCACTGACTGTATGCATGGTGGGAGTAGATATATGGTGTGCCTATGTTGCGGCCTACTTTTGACATTTTGTAACATACCGGCCTAACATAAAATTACGTCCTAATATTATTAATATATAATAATACATATGGTTGAAGCATTCTATACAATTGAAGCGTAGCAAATATGTCTACAAATGTTCAATTTCTATGTTAGAAAACAACTGCGTACGCTTTATGTGACGGAATTTAATGAATTTGAATGCATTGGGGAGTTTTTCTCACACTCATTATACCTAATAATTACAAAGAGGAAAATTTTGTAACGTTACCATTTTAATTTTGTTCGTCAATGGATCAATAAATACTTTAAACACTTAAAATATAGTTTACGAGCTCGACTCAACGATTTATTGTCTGTGCGAGTGCGAAACTTTCAAGTCATAATGACGGTTAAGGTGCCTTTTGTGCCAGGGAGATTGGGAGATTTGGCTAAACGGAGATTTGCTGTATTGGCGGATGACATTCACGTGACGCTAGCGCGTATAGGGAAAATCACTGTTTCTCCAAATACCCGAAAGTTGGTTGAAGTTTATGTTTTGGCTGATATCCAGTATTTTGCGCATTCGTAATAATCTAATAATCTGCTGTTAATAATCTGCTGATTTGTCAAAATGGTTCGCACTGTTTGCTTGGAAAAAAGTTGTTACTGTTTATGTAGACGTGCAAATAACGATGGATAGCAGTAAATGCATTATATCCACAAAAAGCCATAGTGTTGAATAACGCAATCACCGATCGCCGGATCTCCAAATACCCAGTGCAGTAAATGAGTCAACTCCCCTGCCTTAAATCTCTCAATATCGGAATAACAAAATCACCCAATCTCCCTGGCACAAAATGCAGCTTTAGAGTTTGACATACCATAGACCATTTAAGGGCCGTCTGACACACGACTAATTTTAGAATTAAATTCAGTACAATTTCGGCTTGCTCAGAGTTTAGTTAGAAATTTAGAGTGACAACAGAATTGTGAATGGCAGGTAAGTACTAAAATAAGTTCTGTGCCATCAAAATCAAGAATTATAAAGACAAACATGCCGGAATATATTTGACATTTAACTTAATTAGGATCAATGCGCATGCCCACATACTCATTTTAGTGTTTATCTGTCATGCACAATTCTGTTGTCACTCTAAATTTCAAACTAAACTCTGTGCATGCTGAAATTGTACTGAATTTAGTACTAAAATCAGTACAATTTCAACGAGCACAGAGTAGGTGTAAAATTTAGAGTGACAACAAAATTGTGTGTGGCAAGTAAATACTAAAATAAGCATGTTGGCATGCGCATTGAACCAAATTAAGTTAAATGTCAAATATATTCCCCCATGTTTGTCTTTATAATTCCTGTTTTCAATGGCACAGAACTTATTTTAGTACTTACCTGCCATACACAATTCTATTGTCACTCTAAGGGCCGTCTGACACGAGACTAATTTTAATACTAAATTCAGTACAATTTCGGTGTGCACAGAGTTTACTTTGAAATTTAGAGTGACAACAGAATTGTGAATGGCAGGTAAGTACTAAAATTAATAAGTTCTGTGCGACCAAAATCAAAAATATAAAGACAAACATGCCGGAATATATTTGACATTTAACTTAATTAGGATAAATGCGCATGCCCACATACTTATTTAAGTGTTTATCTGTCATGCACAATTCTGTTGTCACTCTAAATTTGAAGTTAAACTCTGTGCACACTGAAATTGTACTGAATTTAGTACTAAAATCAGTCTCGTGTCAGACGGCCCTAAATTTCAAACTTACTTTGCGCTCGCTGACACTACTTAATTTAGTGCTGAAATTAGTCTCGTGTCAGACGGCCCTTAGAATGGCTGATTTTGACAGGCCGTCATTTGTTATTGGAGGGTACACATTTATTCATATTTTATTTGGGAAGTTGAAATTAAGTTTTTATTACCAGAAATGAAATGTCTAGAACAGCGTTTCTCAAAGTGTGCTCCGCGGAGCCCCAGGGCTCCGTGAAAGATCCGTAGGGGCTCCGCCGCCAGTGAAGTGTGAAAATTTCCTATTTCCCCTTTGCCATCAAAAATTCATTAAAACTTTAGAAAATGCTGGTTTGTTATTATAATTTTAACTTTACTTACTTTTTTTTGCAACTTGATACTATACTGGGCTCCATCACATTAGATCCGACCTAAAAGGGGCTCCGTGTTTAAAAAAGTTTGAGAAACGCTGGTCTAGAACATACTCGCCAGTTTTTTAATTGGTTTTTGCTCAAAACTCCCCTTTTAAGACGTTTAAGACTTTTACCCACTTTTCACTCTTTTTATTTGACAACTTGTTTAAATACTCTCCATGATGATTTAGTGCAGCAAGAATTCTAAGAAATCTTACCAATAACTAAATTCCTTTCACCTCTCATTTCGCACCCCACAACACAACAAAACAGTGGCATATTAATTATTTAATAGTTTTAGAAAATGACAGTTTACTCGTAAGGTGGTGTGTTACAGTAAACAAACAAATGTTTGCCCTCCAGCTGTCAGTTGTGTGATGAAATTCTGAAACATCGATGTTCTGTAAAAAGCAACCGAACTATCGTTATTTTAACAAACATCTATACGTATATCATGGCATGGCGGAATTTCTCCCACTACGCAATTATATCGTATCTTTAGTGAATTTTATCATTGGTTAAGGCATTGTTTAAAATTAGTATTTTTGTTATATTTCATACATATATCAATGTTTCTTACTGGCCAGTATGGAAACATTGATAGTTTTCCACTTCTGAAATTGACAATCAACAGCGACATAAAAGAATGAAATAACAAATTAGTCAGAATATTTTGACACTTAAACCGCAAAATGTCTTGCGCAGAGGCACACAAAAATAAAATCTCGGACGAACACACCTATCTTTTTCCACTGTGGCTGTATGTAGAACTTGAATTGTCAATTTGACAGTGTCGGAAATTGACCCATGATTAATTACGAGAGCTCTTGTAAACACCCTATATTCAATTGCATTTTTGGATTCCTTGTTTGAATTTACTAGATGTTGTATTATATACTTTTTGCCTAAAATGACTTTTTAATGTTACTGACAGTTTTATACAGATTTTGGCACATGTAGAGGAATTTTAAAAATCAGATAACATTGGATTAAATAAAACTTTGGTGGTAATATTTTGGTAATATTCCTAAAAGTAGCCCCGAAAACTTTGGAAAGGAGCAATTTTTGTTCTTGGTAACATTCAGATAATTTGATGATCAAAATATTGAGACCACATTTGGCCAGGAAACCATGGTGTGCTATCCCCTATTGTCGTGATTTATTCCCAAGTGGTTTCCACCTGTTTGACCTCCTGAAGCATACCTTGATTAATGCAAATGCCAAACAATGCACAATTAACACACTAATACTTCAGCGGTAGCATAAAAGACTCCAACAAGTTGGAATAAATGAATTAGCACTTCTATTGAGTTTCAACAAAAAATAACAGAATATTAACTACCCTTGAATAATAGGCAGGTTCGGTAATTTTCAAATTTTAATAAAATTGATAGAGTTTATTATACTGAAGGCAGTTACCTATGTTGTTAATTTTTGTTAAAAAAAAATTCCTTCGCCTGTGAAGCCGTTGCAAAGTTTTCCGTCGGTGCGAGGCTAGAAATCATACCTTGCAGCGAGAGTAGGCCGTGTGACGTTAGTACTTAGTATAACGTACAAGTCCCAACTTCAGCGCGCAGCAGTCCCATAAGTATTATGCATATGCATGTGTAGTTAAATCGTTAAATATTATTAACTGGTTCTAACTGGTGTTTTCTGTTTTGTACTCAGACTAATACATCGTACAGCACACCAATAAAACGGAAAAAATCGGTCAGCATTATCGATATTTTCGCGAGTTAGTTTATCATTGCAAAAGTTTATAAAATTATCGGCTGCCCCATTGCAGCCACTCTAAATAAAATCAAACATAATGTAATTTATCGACAGTTTTCTGGGACCCCTTGGTACTTTGTAACGTGTTACAGTTAGCATAATTTGAAACAGGATGCTAGGAACATGACGGAGCCAAATATTGAATCGCCGTAGCGTTCCCTCCCTGAACTAAAAAAGGAAATTTTATTAACTATTTTACAATAATAATTAAATAGTACGTCATCACAAAGTTCTCTTTTGAAGACTGGTAGGACGCGTACCTCCATCCTTTCCCTAAGCTAGCCTACGCATTTCCGTAAGTAGAACATTCTACATCCCCAACTATTTGAGAGCAGTAGTCTAATCTGCTCCAACCTCTACCTCTTTATTCCTATCTCTGACTCTAGTATGTCGAGAACTATTCCTTTGTGTCTCAGAAGGTGTCCTAGCATCCTACGATCCTATCCCCTATTCTTTATTGTCTTCCATACTTTTCTCTTTTCCCCAACTCTTTCTAATTCCTCCTTTTTGCTAACTTGTCTATCCACGGTATCTTCAACATCCGTCTGTAGCATCACATTTCAAACGCTTCTACTCTTTTTCAATCCGCTTCTCCCATTGTCCAAGTTTCCCACCCATAGGTATAATTTCGTACTCCATACATGCGTCTTTAAGAGTCTCTTCCGAGTTTCTACATTAACCGTTCCAGAATATAGCAGTTGTTTCTTTTTGTTAAACAAGTACCTAGTACCTACGTAGCGTAGTTTTTTGATTCGCGGGAGTTGTATTTGTTTCCGTTTCTTTAAAAATTTGCAATCCGTTATAAAACTGTTAACTTGATAACTTGTCAATCACTTAGGTATACATACCTACATAAATGAGTAGGTATGTATTGTATTGTATTAGAGAATATAGGTAGGTACCTATTTTACAAACAGAAGTAAGCAGGTATCTACAATCTACATACCTACTTATACTGAATTATAAAAGGCATGTACAGTTAATAAATTGTTTACTTTGTTTTACTTATACTGGTCTGCCTTTACACTACTGTTTTGAGGTTGAATGAAATTGGGGTTAGATGCAAGAATCACACACCATTTCCACATTTACCGGGACATTTACCTACCTACTACATAAATATGGCAAATTATGTGAATCGGACTTTTGATACCCTTGTTGCATCATTATATCGATTATGTTGTCTTTGTTTTATGTTTCCTTGACACCTTACTTTAAAAATTCACGCTCGAAATAGTCCCAATAAGTATGTTATGAGATACCTATCTTCGTGAAGCGGTACCTACCGCTTCACGAATCTCTGACGTCAAACCAATAACAAAGCGAACTAGCATGTGGACATGATAAGCTAATTTCTTTCGCTTATTCCGCCGCAAAAAAATTTTTTAGAAAAAAAATTTCGCCGTAAATCAATTACAATAACAATTTTCTGTCATTTTCATGCCAAAAATAGATATCTTATTTTTCTCCGAACCTCCCTATTGAAATATTCTTCCGATTATTATTTGTATAGCTTGATACTGTTTTGAAATTAATGGTTTGTATTTCCTTTCTGTTTCAGATAATTCTGGGTTAGATATCTTTGTATGGTTGAAACCATCCATAAAGAACGTAACAGAATTTAAATTTCAAATAGGGCAAACAAATTTAACTTACTTTGCTCAAGATTCTGCAAATAATAGAGCAAAATGTAAATTTTCTGTTTATATAGAAGGTATATAACATGCATATTAAAATTTTGTTAATGTCTGATAATATACTGCAGATAAAGAACCGCCAACAATTGAGGACTGTGAAAGTCCACCAATATTTCTAGCAACAGATAAAACAGGTGCTCATGTTACTTGGGAAGAACCTAATATTTTTGATAATTCGCAAAATGTAAAGGTAGGTGAATATAACGATTAATTTTGTTTTTGTGTGTAATGTGTTTTGAGCGTGTTGCAGATCTCTAAATCACACGATTTTGGATACTTCATGATTGGTATAACAACTGTTAATTACACAGCAACCGATCCTTATAATAACACAAATTATTGTTTAATGAATATTACAGTTGAAGGTATAGTAAAATCACAAAACAATAACTTTAATGCATGAAAGCGTCATGTAAAATGCTAGAAACACATAATCTGGCATGAAGTTTAGCTCCATTTCGGTTTAAAAATAGGGTGAAAAATTTAATTAATCATCTTAATTTTTGAAGACCCAATAGAAAATGAATTAATATTAATGAAAATTTATTTGCCATGCATTGACAAAATTACTAAATAGCTAGGAGCAAATGTGATTAATACACAGACCTGTACCTACCTAAAATAGACTACCCCATCGAAAAAATGGCTCGCATAAGTCTGCCATGACATATCCTTTTTAGGGATTTTGTCACTAGATAGGGATGCAACGTTCAAACGTTTAACCGCCCGTGTGAACACTACCCGTTTAGGGGAATATTTAAACAAAATGCAAATAAAACTTAAGAGATCACTAATTTCAGATAAACAAAGACACAGATAGTGCTAGGTGCGCACCGCCTAAGAGCAAAAGCGATGCGGCCACTTAAATATTGTAAAACCGTCATGTACTTTTCAAATTTATTGTTTGCATCCATTTCAGGACTTTCGCCACCATCGCCGCAGCCATAATTTAACGGAATATGTATTATTTTATAATAATTTATAACCCAACTTTCAAACGACGTTTGATTTTTTTCTAATTATTCAAGTTTCAAAACAATATTGCAATGCAAGTTAGGCTTAGGCGTAAGTGTGCGCGTTTAAATGCGGTTTAAACGTTTACGAAAAATCCCTAAACGTTGCAACCCTATCACTAGACAAGAGAATTTGTCTTATACTTGGGCCCTTCAAGAACATGCTCTAGCGGGGCCAATATTAATTTATGACAACCGAACCGCAGTGATGCGCTTTCTTTAGACCCAACGAAGTCGCATCACTCCAATTCGGTCGTCATAAATTTATATTGGCCCCGCTAGAGCACGTTCTTGCAGGGTGATCACTCCGTCTGTTGGGCGGCCCAAGTATAGAGCTCATGCTTGCAGGGTGATCACTCTAACTGTTCGACAGCCCAAGTATAGTGTGTATTGACTGAGCATATTTTTTGACAAATGTCAACTATTTTGAAGTTTGGAGTTTAAAATTCATGTTTTGATATATTAGTCCGAGAGCCCGCTGCAAAATTATGCACCCATCTGTTAACGAAATGGAATGTGCGGCAAAAGCATGTAAAAACATCGTACTCAACGGAACGGCACCCGTGCCGGTCACCATTTGGTGCAAAAAGGTAAAAACAATGGCACTTCCGGTACGGAAATTTGCGGAAAATTGCGCGATTTGTTAACGAGATGAAAGTTGTGTCATCTTGTAGCCTGCGATTAATTGAATTGAAATCGGTACCCATGCCATCATTTACCCTAGTACAAATCTCCGGCACGGCGACATTTTTGCAGCCCATAACTCGAACAAATTCCCGTCATGTGTTAACGACTTGAAATAAAGTTCAATGGAAAGGGGATTATGTTTCTTTTACGAATATCCAAGCGTGCCGCAATTCAAAGCAGTCTAAGTAGGTGGCACGGCCCGATTCATAACGCGCTTCGCGGCGTCATTTTCAGGGAAAGCGGCATCTGGCGCGCGTTGCATTTGCAGCATGATTTAATAGCGAAAGTGTTGTTCTTTTCAGTGGATTTGGGTTTATTGTTGCAAATAAATTGAGTCCAAGGTTGACAAAGTTCAGTTTATTGAACAGAGTTTCACAAAAGGTACCTGTCAACATACAAAAGAATCAATATCTAATTAGACAATTTTCAATAAATAGAATTATTCATGACTTTATACAATACAATCTTAACATACCTTTTGAATCTTTTGACACTCCTTGTTTTATTAAACAAAATTATAATTCGGAGCATGTTTTGCTTTTTGCCTTTCTATTTCGCTTTTTACGCTGTCTCATGAAAATTAACAAAAGTTGTTTATCACCTGCCTACTTACAAAAAAAAATGAAAGTACAAATAAATACATGATTACCAACTTTGACTCTATATAAAACAAAAGTAAAGTGTGAAGTAAGGTTAGATTCAGGTCAGCTGTCAATTGATCAAATTTCAACAGAAAGTTTACCTAGTTACTTACTCCCTATACAGTCCTTTTTTTAACTTGATCCTAATGTCACTCAGTCCAGCATAGTCCGAACGCTGAAAAGAACGTAAGCCGGCATGCAATTCAGTCGCTACTTTTATTTACCGTCCTTTTTTGCACAATACAAATTGCCATACCGGCATTCCAGACATTCTTTTCGAAAGTGTCTCTTTTCAACATGCACTATTACAGCTGCCCGTGCAAAATAACTTACACATTACGATGATGACCTAAGTTAAAAAGAAGGACTGTAGTTACTTAGTTCTTTGTATCATGATTTAGTTACCATCACCATTAACAGATGTCACAGTGACAGATGTCAATTGTGCACCACACAAAAAACTTTTAATATTCGACGACATGTTGCGCGACCATTGAAATTGATTCAAAAGTGACATTTTGACGGCGCGTAACGCGTTATAAATCGGACCGTGCCAACTACTTTGACTGTTTTGAATTGTGGCACGTTTGGATATTCGTAAAGGAGACATAATGCCTTTTCCGTTGAACTTTATTTCAAGTCGTTAACGCTTGACGGGAATTTGTCCGAGTTACGGGCTGCAAAAATGTCGCCGTGCCGGGGATTTGTACTAGGGTAAAAGATGGCACGGGTACCGATTTCAATTCAAGGCTACAAGATGGCACAACATTCTCGTTAACAAATTGCGCAATTTTCCGCAAATTTTCGTACCGGAAGTGCCGTTGTTTTTACCTTTTTGCACCAAATGGTGATCGGCACGGGTGCTGTTCCATTGAGTACGGTGTTTTTACATGCCTTTGCCGCACATTTCATTTCGTTAACAGATGGGTGCATAATTTTGCAGCGGGCTCTCCTACTATATGTTTTATTTGTGTTTTTCTTACTGTTTATGTTTTGTATTAAGCACTGTACCTCTACATTGCAGTGTTTGGTGTTAAATAACTAAAATTAAACCAAACCACCAAAAAATATAAAGGTAACAAAAATTTGACAGCTCAAGTAACGTCAAAAATATGTATATCTATTCAGAACATAGTCAGTGATGCCTCAGAATAGGTAACAGAGAGGCAATAATTTAATTAACATGTATGAAATCTCCTATGCCAAGGTATTTTACCTTATCAGCTTGACACTGGAGAAACTTTTACAACTTTTACAGCGACCATTCATCTAATTCATCGAATTTTGGACCAATCAAATCTCACCATTTCTGAATATATTAGAGTGTTCCAGCAGAGAAAGTATCTGCTAAAAATTTTATGGGGGTACTAAGCCAATTGGCTATTAGGATTCAGCAAGCTACATGGTCTTACAGCGAAAAAGTGTTTAGGTTCGCTGGATTACCAGGCTGCTACTTAGCAACTCAGTTCATGTACATATAAAGAAGTCAAAATTGTTAATAAAAAATTCAGTTGGGTTTTTATCACTTATGTAATAAGTTTTGTGGTCTCTTTCGTGAAATAGTCATGGTGATTTTACCTGGCAAAATTTGTCGATTGCAGACTCAAGGTGCCCAATTTTGCTCGTGACATTGTTGAAAAATTACTCAAATGACATCTAGTAATTTTTATGCAATGTCACTCGTAAAATTGCTGGGCAACCTCTTGTTACGATCGAAAAATTTTGCCCTCAAAATCTAAACTCTTATGATATTACACAATATGAAAATAATATTATTTACCTTTGGTTACCTCGACAACAATACGAATTTCGTAATTTTGCTGGTAAAATGTTTAAAAATCGATTCCCGTATGCGTATTATTTTATTCATTACATTATCTTGCCGAATTAGATTTGAGATTTTTATTTTATTTCGATAAATTCCTGTTTTGTAAACTAAATTTTCTTGCCTGTCAGTAATTTGATTTTAAAAATTGTCAGCCCAAAAACGGTCCACCTAAGGTGCCGCATTTTTGCTGTTTGACAGTTTATCTCTTCAAATTACTATGCAACAAACTCGTTAAAAACAGAAATTTATCTTATAAAATAAAAACCTCTCAGCTAATTAGTGAATCAAATGAAATTAGAGATTTAGTGAAAAAAAATAGTCAGGTGGTATTTCAATCAATTTAAAATTTTTGATTTTTGCTAATGCAAATTGCTTGCATGTGATTTGTGGACATGAGCCTTAAGAATTAGGTTATGTTTTATTTAGCTTCCATGTTAACGAATTACTGAGCACACCTGCAAATGCAAGTTTTTTTGTCAGCCCTTGTCGTTCAATTTTAAAACAGTGTTTAATTGCTATTTTTCTCTTATTGTTGCAGGCATTGCAAAAAATAGTGTACACACTGTGGACTGTAAGTGATTCTTGTGGTCTCGAATACTTATGAAACCTAAGCTACAAAAATATCACGTACAGTCCTTAGTATGTAAAATACACTATTTCCGTTCAAAAGTTTAAGCGCAAATTTGAATTCTTGAAAATAATGCTAAAACTAGTAATTTATAAATAAAACTACATTCGTTTGACTTAAGTAATTGCTACTCTTTGATGCAAGTATAGTTTTAACCTCTGTCCAGTAGCTTTTTCAAGCCGATTACAGAATTTAGACGGCACTAGAGAGAGTTGCCTATATTCAAACAGAGGGCTAATACTATGTTGATAAGTTAACCTAAATTGAAACTGCACACGGCGGAGGGGAGCATACGCGTAGTGCAAACACATGTCAGATACCGGCAAATTGTATTCAAAGCACAGGCGAGCCTTACATAATTTTTAGCCCTTTCACATACTTAGCGAAAAAGCCACTTATAAAAAGTTCATTAAATAAAATACTAACTTGGTAAAATATTACTTGCATTCTATTTGGAGGGAATAGGGAATCTCAGCCCACATTGAATTAATTATTTTGCAGCCGACACAATAATTCAGTGACACTATGTTGAATGATCACTTAATATTTTCTTTTTGTACTGAATTATTATACAGTGCCGACTGCAAAAAATTATATTCATCGATTTTATACAGTTATTTTACAAGAGGAATATTCTTAATTGTAACAATTTTTTTAGATCCAGAATGTGAAGTTTTGCCCGATCCCATATTTGGGCAAAGTTATTGTGCCACAGATAAAGAAAGTTTACATTGTGTAATAACTTGCCAAGAGGGCTATGCCCTCCCTATTGATGCTCCAACACAAATAATAAGCGTAAATAGCGATAATTCTGCTACCTTCATATGCAATAATTCTGACCCAATATGGTATAACTTAGAGGGACAAGCATTTCCTGACTGTTCAGGTAAGACTTAAAAAAATATAGGTTTACTGTTTTTTAACCCTTTTGCTATGACAGTTTTCTGTGAGCATTTCTTCTATACGGAACAGTTTTGAAATTTCCTTATACATACGGCCTACACATCATCATCATAAAGTTCTCAGTCTGAAGTCTGGTTGGACGCTTATCTCCATCCTTTCCTATCCTGAGCTAGCCTAAGCATTTTCCTTAAAGTAGAGCATCCTACATCCCCAACTATTTGCCAGCAGTAGTCTAATCTGGGCCTACCCCTACCTCTTTTTATTTCTATCTCTAACTCTTGTATGTCACTCCTTCTCGGATATTTACTTCTCTTCGTTCCTGTTCAAATTCTATAATTGCCATTTGCTCTCTGTAGAGGTTATGTATTATTCTTCTGTCCCTGTATTTCATCCCTACCTTTCTGAGGGCTTCGAACATCTTTCCCCATTTTGCGTTGTCAAAAGCAATTTCTAAATCTACAAATCCCATATAGACGCTCTTTCATTTTTTCTCTTGTTTTTACTATAATTATTCATAGAGTTTGAATGGCCTCTCTCCCGTCGCACATTACTCTATTTCGTCTAAATCTGAACTGATCTAATATTTCTTCCGCCCTTTTCTCCATCCTTGTTTGCACAATTTCAGTTAAAATTTTTGACGTGTGGGAAATTAAACTGATAGTTCTCAAATTTTCACACTTATTCGCACCTTTCCTTTTTGGCAAAGCGACTATGATGTTCCTTTTGTAACCTTCTGGAATTTCACCTTTCTCGTATGTACGACTAACTAGTTTAAATGAACGGTCTCTTACCTCTTGACCTGTGCACTTTAAAATTTCTGCCTGCAATCCGTCTACTGGTGCGTTATTGTTTTTTAAACTTTCTAATGCTAGCTGAAACTCTTCCCTTATTATAGGACAGCCTAGGTGATCCCCCTGTATACTGATTTCCTTTTCTAATGGGATCTTCGTTGCCGCACTACAGTGCAATCCCTTCAGTTAAGCCACTAACCAATATACACTGACAGCCATAAAGTCTGCACCATATGGAAAACTTTTTTATTTGTACGATTACTGGAAAACGGTTTTCGGCATTAGTTTCAGCATGATTAATAAGTAGAAAATTGACAAAAATATTTGCCATGCCACAACTATGACACTGCCAAAATGGCATTTGAAATTTTAAAATGGCCCGAAATGCCCTTATTTATCAAAATATGGAAAAATGCGATAAGGAAAAGTTATTTTTAATTCCATTGAGATTTTAAATACGACATTTGGTGAGGCAATTTCAATGTTTTAGTTTTTTCCTTTTTTTTCAAAAATATTTAACATTTACTTTTGTGTGCGTGTTATTTGTTTACAGTTGAGTTAATTTGAAATATTTCAATGCAAAAATACAGTAATGTTATATTTATTTTTTAAATTAATTAATTTCTTGCAAAATAACCTTTTTTTACGAAAAGTAACAGTACAATTTTGGACTATTTTCAGCAATTTTAAACGCAATTTTTAACGAAACTATTGTTCATTTAAATTACATTTAGATCATACAAATAAAAATGAAAATTCCGATTAAAATTTATTTAAAGCATAAAAGTGAATAATGCAGATTTATTATTTATACTAAAGATTTTTCAGAAAAGTAACCAAATAATTTTTCAACAGGACAATAACATGTATGGAAAGAGAAGGAAGACATACAGGAATGTAATATTTAATTTAAGAGAATATTGTTTGAAACTATGTTTAGGTATCTTAAATATTATTTGATGTTTTCAAAAAAAAAAGAAAAAATTAAAACATTGAAATTGTCTCACCAAATGTCGTATTTAGAATCTTAATGTAATTACAAATAACTTTTCCTTGTCGCAGTTTTCCATATTTTGGTAAATAAGGGCATTTAGGGCTATTTTAAAATTTCAAATGATATTTTGGCGGTGTCACAGTTGTGACATGACAAATATTTTTGTCAATTTTCTAGTTATTAATCAAGCTGAAACTAATGCCGAAAACCGTTTTCCAATAAGCCTATAAATAAAAAAGTTTTCCATATGGTGCAGACTTTATGGCTGTCACTGTATAATGGATACGTCCTACCATACACCGGCTACCTCCAGATTTGGGTGAGAACCGATCACCACAGGAAGACCCAGGTGGCTATAAAATAACCAGCGAAGAAAACATAATTAAGTGGTTCCCACCCGTGCCAGAGTACTCCGATTTCGATAGATCCGTTGCCGTACAACCAGTCAGTTCCAACCACATTGGTTGGATAATGTTTAAATATTGGCCAGCTAAGCTATCAATAAATAATCATCGGGCACTTACGTGAAAACGGTAGTGGAGTATTTATCTTCAGATTGAACGACAAAACGAGAACGTTACGCAGTGCGGTTAAATAAAGTCAGTCTTGAGAATTGGCAGCGGTGAATGAATTCTGAATCTGAAGAATTCTTAAGGTGAAGTTGGATTGCATGTCAAGACGAAGTCGGAATGAATGTCCCTTGGACGGCAAGACCATAGCTTTTATAAGCCCCCGGGGGGCAGATTCTGCGGTCTTCTTCATTGATTTTCCAGCGGGGGCATTGGTGCCATCAGCACCAACTATGACGATCCATCGCATCATAAACGGGTCGTGTTTAAACATTTACTGTCGCTTGTCTTCCTTCTCAAACGGTGCGCACTTGCTTCTTTCATCCATATATGTATGTATACAGTCGACGTCAGACTCGTCTTCCTCTTTCTCTTTTCTGGGAGCCTGATACCTGTAGCGGCTCAACGGAAAGAATTATGAATTTAAAAGGCACTGAAAAAGCAAATCTATCATTTATTATTTTTTTCTGATTTGTTTGTAAAATAGCTTTTATTTATTAAAAATTTACTTTGGAATTGAAGCGAAAAACTATTTACCCCCTAGATACGGAAGTTTTGCCCGTTAAGTTATGTGAGAAACTACAATAAATGTAATAAATTCATTGTGTGCAGTTGTCCCTTACTGAGATGTCACGAGCTGCCTCATGGCTTACTTTGAGCTGGCATTGATTAACCCCACCATAAACCTTGCCTAAACTGCAAAACAAATCCATAATAAATATTCTGTTAAATGTTAACAATTTGTTCCTGTCAACCAACATAAACAGTGTTTGTATCATTGTACCTAGGTGAAGTTACGTTTATGTATGCTTCTCATTATTAAATAATGCACCATAAAAAGAGGATGAGATCATTTTTCATAATAACGAGAATTTGTGACATCTTACAAAAAACAAATCACAATCAGGGTAATCACGGGATATATTCCGAGCCCCCCCCCCAAACTGAAATATATTGTTGGGTGTTCTGGAGAAAGCGAAAAACTATTTACCCCCTAGATAAGGAAGTTTTGCCCGTTAAGTTATGTGAGAAACTACAATAAATGTAATAAATTCATTGTGTGCAGTTGTCCCTTACTGAGACGTCACGAGCTGCCTCATGGCTTACTTTGAGCTGGCATTGATTAACCCCACCATAAACCTTGCCTAAACTGCAAAACAAATCCATAATAAATATTCTGTTAAATGTTAACAATTTGTTCCTGTCAACCAACATAAACAGTGTTTGTATCATTGTACCTAGGTGAAGTTACGTTTATGTATGCTTCTCATTATTAAATAATGCGCCATAAAAAGAGGATGAGATCATTTTTCATAATAACGAGAATTTGTGACATCTTACAAAAAACAAATCACAATCAGGGTAATCACGGGATATATTCCGAGCCCCCCCCCCAAACTGAAATATATTGTTGGGTGTTCTGGAGAAAGACCGCATTGGTCCATATCATATTGGCCCCAAGTCGATCGAAAAGAAATTTGGCAATGATTTTCCCAAGGAAGAAGGTGAGAGGTCACATTTACAGATACAGGCAACATACAATGAAGCGAAATATCAGAATAATAATTAGAAAAACAGAATTCGACAGACAGAACTGGCATCAATAACATAAATTTTCCATGACCATGACTTAAAAATTTACTGGACGTTTGAACTACTCAGCAGATATCATTATGAATATGAATAGAAAATTGTAAACCATATATACAAGGATTTCATAACAAAAGGGTTGATTTCAGTTTCAAGAATAAGGTTGTCGGTTGATTAACTATGATTAAAAATGTTGTTACAAAAAGTGTTCACTTATTTCAGTTACCGAAGTTCCAAATGGCATAGAACATTCTGGTTTGATTTCTCTAAAACCTGATACTTCTGATGATTTGTGTAACGATTCTTTAAAGATGAGAGAATTTGAGAATGATGTTCGGACTACCTTACACAATTCTTTAAAGTATACTTGTACAGCATCTTCTTGTAGTTTGAGTACAGATGCGTATTGCGAAAATGATGATGAACTCGAAGAGGCAGAAGAGAGTACTAATATTATTAAAAGAGATACACATAATATATTACAAAAAAGTAATTCAAGAAATGAGGCTAAAAAGAGACACAGAAAGAAGAAACGAGTTAATTTAACATTCAACGTTAAAACTGATTATAAAAAGATAGGAATGAATACCACAGCCGTGCAGACTAATATTACAAGCAGTTTTAAAAATGCTGCATTTCTGGGCATTAATAATGAAAGCATTAAATTTTCTGTGGTTTTAGATAAACCAAAAATTATCTGTCCTTTAGGTTTCGTTTTGAAGAGGAACAAATGTGGTATGTAATATGTATTGTGAAATAAGTAAAATAAATTGATAAAAGTTACGATTCAAATGAATCATTTTTACAGTGCAATGTCCCAAAGGAACTTTTCATAATCTGCAAATAAATAGGTGTCAGGGTTGCCCATTAGGTTTCTATAATGATGTCGTAGGTCAAATGGCTTGTAAACAATGTCCAATTCATCACTCCACTAGGAAACCTAATTCTAAATCACCAGGCAACTGTAAAGGTAAAGTAACGAGCAAACTGATGGTTCGGTATCTGGATTTCCTAATTTTGGGACTTGTCACTTTATGATACAAGGAGTCAATACTTATTAGGCATTTCCGAATACATCACAAAATCACGTGATCAAACCTCAAGGGACATACAGCCGCCATTACTCGTATTGTTCAAAAATAAAAGTTTTTATAAAAATAAATTATTTTACTGTAATTATCGCCATAGACGAAATTAACTTACGGACGGTCCGTCATTGCGTGAGCTTAGAAACAAAACGAACGCCATATTGGTTCTCTCCAACTGTAGTACTATTAGTTTCACTAGCCACCGATTGATGTCACTTGTCTCTTATAATATTAACACAATTAGTGCAAGTTTTCACTAGTAGATTATCCGACGTTCCTGCTTTAACCAATTCTATATTCCTGCCATATTTTCAACACATAAGAATGTCTGAAAATAAATAATAGTAGCGAGACTACAGGCAGCCAAGTCTGATGTTTTATGAATATGCTAAACAGTATTCTATGCCGTGATATTGTTTAACGTATTCATGAACCATTAAATTCGGCTGCCTGTAGTCTTGCTACTTTTATTTATTTTTGACCATTTTTATGAGTTGAAAATACTGTAAGAATAGAAAATTGGTTGAAGTAGGAACGTCAAATAATCTATTTGTAAAAGCTTGCACTAATGATGTTAATATTTAGATAAGAGATGAGTGACATTAATCGGTGGCTAGCGAAACTAATAGTACTGCAGTTGGAAAGAACCAATATGGTGTTCGATTTGTTTCCAAGTCCACGCAATGAATTTACTGCATAGACGGGGACCATCTGTAAGTTAATTTCGTTTTTGTTATCTTCTTGCATTTAATTCTCTATAACTTGTAAAAAATTATTTCAGAGGAGTGTTCACCTGGTACACATGCTCGGAGGAAAATTGTGAAATACAAAAAGAACTTAAACATTACAATTGAGAGAATGACTCTCAAGCCTCACTGTCGGTCATGTCCTTTAGGAACATTTCAATCCCAACATGGACAGACTCAATGCATTAAATGTCCTCAAAACTACACCACATTGGGATCTGGTTCAGTTAATCAAACAGATTGCTTACCAAGTGCTGACGTTTTATGTAAGACTGAGAAAAATATCTGCAACAATGGATATTGTGTACCTGAAAACAATCTTTATTATAGTTGCAACTGCTTCAGTAGTTACATAGGTATGTAAGTATACAAAATGAAAGTATAACAGGTAAAACTAGTGTTTTAGGTTCTCATTGTGAAACTAAATTGAATGGTTGTATGTCGAACCCTTGTTTAAATGATGGCAAATGTTCTTTAACTGGTAATAGTATCGATGATTATCAGTGTGTTTGTAAAAGTGGTTTTGTTGGCAAGTATTGCCAAAATGTCTTTGAAAAGTGCGAGCTGAATTGTCAAAATAATGGTCGATGTGTGCAGACTGAGGACAATGAATATGTCTGTATTTGTCCTGATGGTAAGTACATTATAAACAGTGGCGGCTCGTGAATTTTCCTATGTGGGGGACTCAACTGATATAAATTGTCTTTGATGTCCCTTTAAAGACTGTCGCATCTTGTAAATGGCTACTTAGGATGGCATCAATATCTTTTGTGTAGTCAATTATTTCTAAAAACACACCTTCGTTCACTGAACTGGTTTTCTCACCATGGTACCGGACCGGTAAATTACAATGTCCACATAATTTTAAAATATTAATAATTTATGATAGTACATGGCGATTTTTTTGTACCATGTTATTATGATCACGAATTTGATCAGCGTAGGCATTACTCAAACTTGCAGCTATATTAGATTTGTCTAAAAATTGATAGCTTGCCAAATTGTTTTTATGCTTTACTGATTTCTCATGTTTTTTAATTTTTTGAGCAAGAAGTTTTAAATCACATACCCCGTTCTTGGTCCCGAAAAGCAAGCAAACGAAACAAAAAAACGCGTTTTTCTCGTCACACCCACACAATCACAAAGTTTTATCGTAGATACTTTTGTCAAATTTTCGCATAAATCCAGCCCTGGTCTTGCACTTGGCTTGAATTTGAATTATATTTAAAATGGGAAGTGGACGTCTGCAGTTCTTAATGTCAATTTTCTTTGCTAATTTTAGTGAACTAAATTTAGTTTTTAATTTGGAAACATTCATTTTAATTGCATTTTTATAAAAATTCTTATAAAAACAATACAAAAAAGGCGTAACCTCCTTACCGTCGTTACCGCAAATACTCCAATCCGCGTAAAACAACAAAGATTTCGTGTCGTGTGTAGGGCTCAATCTTCGGAGTCCCGCTTCTATGCTATTCCCTGATGGGGGATATTCTCGTTGTCATGGCAACGGCATTACGGCATGCGTGCTGTAGATCGAGGACAGTAGGCGTTTGTCTCAGAGTCCGCCCAAACATGCAAGGAGAGCGTTCGTATCGTAATTATTCATTATTACATATTTCTGAGAATGAGACATTTCTGCAAGCAAGAAGATGCTGTTAGAAAAAGAAAGTGTCTCATACAAGTACTCATACTTTTATAATTAGGATTATGCTAATGTTTTGAACACAAGTGGCAAATGGTTGAAAATTTTTATAGCAGAATAGAATGACTTTTCTGATCAACATCTTTTCCTAGGTAAAGGCAGATTTAAAAATTTTGATGGCCTATGCTATTGGACACTAAATAATCTTTTCTCAGTACAGCATAATTATTATGCACAATACAGTGAAATTTCCTTGTTATCATTAATAGTTCATTTGTATAATATATAGGATATGGAGGGGACTTATGTGAAGAGAAACTTCAATATTGTAGAGAAAATACTTGCGAGAATAATGGAAAATGCATTGAAAATAATGTGGGATTTCAGTGTGTATGTACGGAAGGCTATTTAGGGAAACGCTGCAATATTTTACCTTGCGACTACAAACCGTGTTCAGGGAATTTCGTTTGTACAAACTTGCCTTTGGTAAATGCAACTAAATATAGTTATCGGTAAGTTCTGTTTAGACAGAATAATCTTTGTCTTCCATTTCGATTTTACTTTTACTTTTATTTTTTACTTTTTACTTTTATTTTATTTCATTTTTTAGATGTGAATGCCTGGAAGGTTACAGAGGAAAAGATTGCACAGAAAAAATTGATTTCTGTGAGAATAATCCTTGTTTAAACAGTGGAAAATGCATAGGTAGAGATGTTGATTACAAGTGTGACTGCGCGAAATTCTTCACTGGAAGTAGATGTGAAATAGTACGTGATGTACATTATGTAATGAAATTTACGAGGTCGGAAACTACAAATTTTATAAAATTGAAACCATTTCCCGGAAATTTAACAGAGGTAACTGACAATTTGTAGTAATGCTTGATAATAATGAACTCCTACTGTCTGATGGAACTACGTTGTTATAACCAAAGTTGATGATATACGAGTAAGAATATGTTAAAAGAATTTGATAAACTTGAATTTATTATTCATTTTGAATTAAAATCAAAACCAAAAATATTACCATACACAGTTCGTAAGTGAACATAGTTATTTAAAAGTTTGACATTTTTATCAGTTCTATTTAAGTAGCTAAGAAAGTTTCATTAACAAGCATTTCCACATCAGTGCAACTGAAGTAAATAGTTGTGAAATGCATTCAAACAGGCGTGACCCAAAAACTGTCGTACTCTAAAAGAATGGAAGAAATGAGTTTGTAATAAGTGAATGTTGATGTATTTTTACTTATGACTATGTTGTGCTTAATATTGTAAATTTCTCTTTAGATTGCAGTTTGTTTATGGATGAAAACTTTGGATACTTTTAATTATGGAACTTTAATATCATATGCCAACGCTAAATATGATAATGCCTTTACACTTACGGATTATACAGGGTAAGTGTGCGGTCTTGCAAGCCTTTTCTGCGTGATTAGTAGTGTAAGTGCATGCGGTGCCAGTTGTGGCATATTTTTATGTGATGAAGTAATGTAGAACAAAAATATTTCAAATTTAAAATACCTACCTATAACTGCTGAGCAAAAGGGAATGAACTCATAGCTTGCTGTATAATCTCAGTCTAAAAGGGTATAGTGGTGACACCTACCATCGACTCTTTTGTTCTCGTTGCTTTCAGTCTCTAGTCACGGCCAGAGTCATTAAACAGATATATGTAGATTCACTAATATTTAAATTTGTGATAACAGTTAATTTACAGTGATTTTGTTGACAATGAGTTTTATGAGTCATAAGCTCATTTAATCGAAAGAATATTAAATATGGTCGAGATAAAATATGGTTAGTTTCATTTCGGTCCCATTTTTGTACACCACTGCGCAAGAAGAAAAACTTATTGAGTACCTCTGATGTAATGTACTGATGACTGTTAGTTTCGGTTATTTTCGTAAGTTTGTAATGTTTGTTTTACATTATAATATTATTTATATTTTAAAACAAAAATTGATTCAATACCCCAAAAAGATGCAAATTGAAATTTTAGTAGGTAATCAATCCATCTTCGGCTTCGAGAATAGCTGCGGCAGGATTCTCTTCTTATGGCGTTACATCATTTAGGTTACATCACATTTAACTGTTTTTCTACACATGATAGACTTATTTCAGAAAATTAGGGGTATCATAATATGATTCATTTATATGGCCCTGAATTATGAAGTATAAAAAATCCCTTGTTTTTGTTCTAGTTTGGTGTTGTATGTAAATAATAAATATGTTGTAACTGATATATTTTTAAATGATGGACTATGGCATCATGTTTGTGCACTGTGGCAGAGTTTTGGAGGAGAGTACAGCGTTTATGTTGATGGCATTCTAAGGCAAAATGGATCAAACTTGGCTAGCGATTATGTTATACAAGGTAAAATTGTTGTCCTTTTCCACTTTAAAGTAAAAATAGGTAGGTATGCAACTTAAACATTGAAAAATGAAAGACATTGAATGCACCAAAACATTAATTACTAATGAATTTATACTTGGTTTGGCAATTAAATTCTTAGAATAGCAAATTAAACTAGGAAACATACAAGGGATATCTACAGAACCAAAACAAAAATTATTATAAGGCTTATAAAGAACGGAGACAAAATGCAAAAGACTTTGTAAGAGAGGAAAAGGAGAAATGCTGGAAAAAGTGTTAAAAATGGAAGTTAATAGTATGTATAGAAAATCAAAAATTTCGTCATAAGTCGCTGAAGACTATTTGGAAAGTAAACATACATATAATAAACACCATGAAAGTTAAGAATAATATAATAATAATAAACTTTATTGTTTAGTCAAGTTTACATTCACATTTGCGCAAGGGATTTTTCATTATGCTAAAATAAATTTTTGGTAATGATGTTCCAGCTACAAACACATAAGCTGTGGTACCGAGGTAGGACATAACACAAGAGACACAAATAATAGAGAGAAAGTATTTTCAAGAACTTCTGGGCTCACTGCAGAATCAAATAGAAAAATTGGAAAATGGAAATGAATAAACCTACCTATAAAGACAAAAGCAAGGGCAGATTTTGAGGAATGCCAAAATACGACAGAAGAAATAGAAACGGACAAGCACCAGGACACAATACGATTGAAGCGAAAATAATTAAGAAAATGTGACTGGTTGACAACCTTGGAAGAGACACAGATCGGCTTCAGGAGAGAAAGAAGTATCCAAGATTATACCTTCACCGTGAATACATAATACAGAAAACACACTAATACGCAATAGTATAGCCTGTTTTGCATTTATAGATATGAAAAACGGCATTTGACGAATACCATGGGGTTCGGCTGGTTTGTGGCATTAACATAAAATTTTGTGTTGTGTTCCGTTGAGCAAAATTTTATGTAAGAGCAACTTATGGTGAGGCTGCTATGAAGAAATCTGCAGTTTGAATGTGAAGAAAGATTCAAAGGTGTACGGAAAAACTTGAAAGATGATTAAACTCTGGAAGTACAAACCTACTCAAATGTGTAAGAATATACAAAAGGTCGGACAATTAGTGAGATTTCATAGACAGCTGAGTACACAGGTTAAAAAGTTGAATGTGCACAAAGAAACAGTTAGAAAGAACTTGACTGAAGATTTGCCAATGATAAAAGTTTCTGAGAATGGTGTAGTTTCACAGGGTTTAAAAAATATTATTTAATGTACCCTCAATATTCTAACAATAATACATAAAAGTAAAAAATTCTTTAAAAAATATTTTTTAATATTTTTATCATCTCCAACTCAGACCACCTCATTTTTCAAATGCTTCACAAAAAAACAATAAAAATGAGCTGAATCACATGGTGTCTTCATAAACAGTACATCTGACTACCTACTACTAATGAAAACGAGGCTTTATTGGGGGGGACGAGTTATTTAATTTTCTGAAATAAAAAGAATGTGAACCGAGTCCATTCTGATTTATGAGGAAAAGCAACGGCATCTTCAGTTTTTGTCTGACCTTTTGTAACATTTTGGAAATTTTTGGCAGAGTAATGGTGCTTCCAGTATGACCCAGAAACAAAACATCAGAGCATGCAGCGGAAAAGAAGATTCTCAACAAAATCAAAAAACGGAGAATATCGTAGTAACAGATCAAAACCCATACCTGTTTTTCAATTGTAAGCACTTTGTTCATTTTGAATTTATTAACTGAGGACAAAACAGTGAATCGGTGCTCTTATTTAAAAATTCCGACAAGACTACATGATGTTGTAACAAGCTTCCTGCATTTGCTAAACATTTGGCTCATGCACTGTGACAATGATCCAGCGCATTATGTACTAACAATTTGTGAGTTGGGCTAAAAAACAAATTAGAAAGTGGACCATTCACTTTATTCACCAGATTTGGCACCTTTTCAAAAATGAAAAAAGATGTAAAAGGACCCCAGTCTTGTAGTTAACTGTTACAATTTTGTGATTCTGGTTTGTATAGCATCTTTTCATTTCTGACTTACACATTATTGCAGGATATGGAAATACTGTAATTGGACAAGAACAAGATGTGCAGGGTGGAAAATTTAGTCAATCGGAATCATTTTTGGGGGACATAACTTACTTAGATATATGGAGTAGAAAATTAAAACAAAATGAAGTAATAGGTCATATGGAAAACTGCCAAAATTACAATTATGGTGACTTATATGCCTGGCCAGAAATACAGGATTTCATCCACGGATATGTTAAGGTACTCATTAAATTATGTTTAAGTCAGAGGGGAGGGGGGGAAATGTGTGCTCCTAAGCGGGATTGATTTCAGTGACTGAACGTTTAAAGTTATGAAAGCTTACTGTCATTTTGAGACTGACTGAAGCTTAATTTACAAGCATCCTTTAATAAGATAATTTTTGTCCAAAAGTGTTATCATTGGTGGAAAGAAGCATTTTCACCAATGAGAACACTTTTGCAGCCCGATGTACTACCCATTACCGGTTACCGTACCATGTTGACTAATTCAGAGTTTGTCCAGTCGATATTCAAACACATAATTCTTTGATAATACGCAAAAATTTAGGTTGAACGAATACTCTTACGCGTCCAGTTGGTAGGTAGCCACTTATATTTGTCAAAGGTTTATCAAAAGTTTATAATTTTTTATCGAATATTTATTATTGTAGGAAGTATTTGTATTTTGTACTGAACATTCACTATATTTATGGAACGTCTATTATTTTTATCGAATGTTTATTATTTTAATAAAGGTGTAAATTTTATCATTATCTTAATCAAACTTCTACTTCTTTTATCGAATATTTATTTTCTCATCGGACATTTGCGTAAATTAATGGGAAAATGGGATATGCAGTAATAATATCTCAGAATAATAATGGAAGCGACATTTAGTGAATTTCCATTGCTCTCTTGTAAACAAATTGTGTGATCTTTCGTCATTATTCTAGTGGTACTTTTACCAGGATGCATATCAAGAATCAAGATTATCCTAGAATCATTTTTTCGGGATGTGTACCTTTAAATTTCTTTTGGAAGTCGAAAAAATTACACTTTTGTATGTTGTTTTTGCTAGATTATTTTTTTCATCGCCAAATTGACTAATCGGAACGTTTCATTTGGGTCTAGAAGCGTGTATTATTTCGGTAATTTTTTTCGATAATTCTGCTTGTTGATGAGTTGTTATGGTTACGAATTTGTAGGTGCATTTATAATGTATAATCTAGATACTTTAGTACCTGCAAAACGTCAAATATTCCCAACACATTTCTTTGTATGTGAATTAATTGAGATAAAATTTCGTTTTCAACTACCTTGCTTCGATTCAAAAAATAATCTTGTCAAATACAATTCGTGGTCTGGAATTTTTAGGCAATTTTACTCAAGCTGTTGCTTTTACTAGCCACTTGTGTAAATTTGACAGAAGACCACTCGCGCAAGCACTCGTGGTCTTTTAACTGTCAAATTTACACACGTGGCTACCAAGCAAAGCAACAGCTTTCGTAAAATTTCCGACAATTCCAGACCACTTATTGTATTACTACAGACAACACTATGCACAATGCACTCAGTTCCACCTATTTTACTCATTTTAACAAAAAAAATAAAATATGCCGGTGTTATAATTGCAATTGGAAATGATTTTCAAATGTGAAAAATTTTAAGTTGATTGAAATACCACCAGCCATGGCACTTGCGACATTTCTATTCATTCAAAAGGCTTATTCGTCTTTTCTGTTACTTTTATTCTGAGATAATATCGAGCATTTAATTTGTTGACTTATTTTTGTGTGAACCAATGAAAAATTTACAATTTAACTTTATTTGGAGGGGATGCTTTTTGGCCTGCATAATGAGTTTGATGGCAGCAGTTTAGAAACTGCAAATTTTAGCTTACTTAAATGAAAAACCTGAAGGCGTGCAATTATCTCATTCTCCTTTAAATATTTTGTTTTTAGATTGAAAATTCAACATTTTGTGGAATATGTGAAATGCCAAAACCATTGTATAATGGGTTTATCGATATAGAAAACAATGTAGCATATTATACTTGTAATATTGGATATGTACTAAGCGAACCTTCATATTTGTCTGGTAGAAAATGCAGAAAGACTTCAGAATGGGAAGGAAAATATGAACCTTATTGCAAGAGTGAGTTTACGATTCCTTCTATTGAACTATGTGACATATTTTATGAATTATTATTATTATTATTTATTTATCAGAAAATATTACAAAGGAAACATTAGTATTCTATAGAGATCACTTTTTTGTTAGCAGCTTTCTTTATATCTCTAGTTTGCTTTAGTTTTAACACAGCTTTAAGTTGTAAATTTAATTGTAACCAGACCTTAAGGTTATCTGTATGAAGGGGTCTGGTTGCAATTAAACTGTTAACAAAAATGCAATTTTATATTTCGCATAGGCTATCTTTGATAAATTTAATTCGACGAATAAATAACTTTTGTAGAGATTTACTGTGGAAATCCAGGATTTATAAGAAATGGACGTATAATAGGAAGAAATTTTTACTACCTAGATAAAGTTGTATATCAGTGTTATGCTGATTTTAAGCTGCTAGGCAATAGTACAAGAATATGTAGAGAGGATGGAAAATGGTTTCCCGATACACCTGTTTGCCAAGGTATAAATAGAATTTTTTGTTCTTATAATGTCATTTATTGTGTGCTTTAGGAATTCAGTGTACAGCATTTAAAAAACCATTAAATAGTGAGTTAACAATTATAGCAGAACAGAGCTATGAAGATTTTATTGAAGAGTATTCAAAATATGACATAGGAACTCAAATTGAAATAAAGTGCCCTAAAGATTCAAAAATGGTTGGAGAAAGTGTCATAACTTGTCAAGAAAGTGGTAAGTATGTCTGTGGTTCCTATTTAATCGAAGCTTTTAAATGTTTTGGTAAATTTTGTCAGTTGTGCTTATGCCATGTTATTCTGATAGAGCACTGTAAACTGTGGACTTGTTTATAATTGATTTACAGTGCAGTTTGGATTATCAAAGTGCAGAAATTCGGATTATATTTAAACGTTTGTCCGGAATAGTGGAGAATCCGATTTACTAAAGGTCGGGAGTATCAAGGTTTTACTCTATTTTACTTTCCAGTACTACGTAGCAATGTACTTAGATTGTTTATAAAGTTTTGAGCAATCTCTGTACAATTTAACGTTTTAGAACTAGCAACTTAAGTGAAATTTTATCGATATATGTATTGGAATGTCATCACCATGACGTCATAAATGATGTAGAAAATGTCTCCCAATAGACCCTTTCAGTGAAAATGCAAGAGATAGTCCTTATTATGCACTAAAAGCAATGAGTAAAAAAAGAAAGAATACTCGATGCACCTACAACTGGTAGAATTTGGTCCGCCAGTTACAGTGTTTTCGGGTCATTTTTTTTGGCTGTGAAAATAAATATAAGTGATAGTATTATGTAATAATAATAATAATAATATAAATAATAATAATAAATTTATTAAGTCACATAATACAACTACGTCCCACGATAATTGATAAATAAATACAAAGTATGTAATATAATATAAAACTATACGATATCTGGTAATTTCGTGTCCAGAAATTCTTCTGTTGTGTAGATCGAATGCTCTTTTAAGTGAGCAGTTAATCTTGCTTTAGTGATGTTCTGATGACAACCTCTCCATGTTCAGGAAGTATAGATATAACTCAGTTATTTGCCTGGTACCTGTTACAAGTCTGTACTTGGGTATAGTAAGGTTCTTCATTCCTAATGTTGTGGTCATGTACTTGGCTTCGAGGCTGCCAGCTGCTGATGTTTTTGTATACGTACTAAAGGCAATGGGTAAAAAAAGAGAATACTCGATGCATGCGCAGCGGTTAGAATTTGGTTGCACGGGTACGTTTTCGGGTCTTTTTATGTTTGTGTAAACAATTAATTGCGACCTGACAGATAGAGACCATTTTTTATTTATTTAAAGAAAATGCTCGAATGACCAGAACTGTCGGCGTGAGAGCTAATACATCGGTCAAAAATAAAAAGCTATGTAATAATTATGACTTAAGAATAGGTAATATGGAAAAAAACTTATAAATAGACAATTAGGTACTAAATATAACCTCATAAATTTTGCCACGTAAAATCTAAACTCGAATGATATTCGTCAGGACTATAGCTTTAGACTATTTCACAAAGGAGACTACGGAACTGAAGCATAAACTTATTAAGTGAGAAAAATACAATTGAATTTTTTATTAACAATGTCTTTACTTCTTTTATATTATGAATTGAGTTGCTAATCAGCAGCCTCGTAACCCAGGGAATTTAGAATTTTTTTCGCTATAAAACCATGTAGCTTGCTGAATCCTAACGGCCCCATTGGCTTAGTACATCCGATAAAATTTTTAGCAGGTACATTTTCCGCTGTAAGACACCTATACAGGGTGGCCCATTAGTGCGGGGACTGTCTATATCTCTTGAACCATTCAAGGCATCAGAATGAAATTTTGCAAGTGCTTAGGAAACCCTATGCCGCATATTGTAAAATTATTTTGGTGTATACAGGGTCTTCACATTTTGCGTAATAAGCCAAAGTTATATTTTTTTAAATGGAAACCCCCAATTTTGTTTACATATTCAAGTTCCCCACAAAATTTATGGAAATCGATATACCACATTATAGGGTTTCCAGCAGGGGATGTTGAGATATTGCCATTTTAGTGCCAAACTGGACCCATCTTTGTGGCACTACTAACGCCTACTTACCGAAGCTGTCTACGATTTCTTTATCGAACTAGATTCACGGACTATTCTATTTGCAAATTCTGTTAATACCTTTGCTACAGTACTTTGTATTATACAGGGTGGTCATTGGTCAACATATGCATAATTGAATTTTTCTCAAGAATTTCAAATGGAACACCCTGTATATTAATTGCACATTTAATAGCCAGTTTACTAAGCTCTTAATTGATGCAGGCATTGCCAGGTCCCCGGCTGACAGTTTCTACGAAAATTAAAATTGAAACTTAAAAATTTTCAATTTCACTGTTATTTTTTACAATTTTGTTCGGATTTCCCCATTTAACTTAAATTCCCTATCCTGTTTTAAACCGATTTAGTTAGGTAACTTTGTTGCGTATTTTGAATTCCTTGTTTTGAAATTTCGAGTTGCTTCAAGACAAATAAATGGTTAAAAGTAGATACAAATTATTAATAAGCTAATTATGACTTTGTAGAGGAAATGTCATTTAAACGAAAAGCTGGACGGAGAACAAATTTATAATAGGCGGCTAGGAGACGAAGCAAGAACTTATGGATTAAGGATAAACGAGCTAAAGACAAAGTACATGACGACAAAGAAAGCAAAAGAAGAGGAAGAACATCTGAGCTTGAAAAGTGGAAAAGATAGAAAGAGCATATTTGAAAGAGTGGAGAGTTTTAATTTTTTGGGGACAGAAATTATTACAAGAAACAATGACCAAATAAGAGAAATTGAAAAAAGAATAATGATAGGTAACAGAAGTGGACAGTGTTGAGGGACAAGAATGTGTCAAGAAAAGCGAAGATACGGATATACAAGACCATTATCAGACCGACAGTAACTTATGGAAGTGAAGCATGGGTTTTAAGAAAGGAAGACCAGCAGAAATTAGAGATCTGGGAAAGGAAAATATTAAGAACAATTTTTGGAGGGATAAAGGATGGAGATGAGTATAGGAGAAGAAACAATGCAGAGTTGAGAGAAATGTTCATGGAAGCGGACATAGTCCAGTATGTGCGTGCGCAGAGAATGAGATGGCTAGGGCACGTTGCTAGAATGGGGGAAGAACGTATACCGAGACAGATGCTTGAGATGAAGAGAGAGACAAGAAAGAAGAGAGGAAGGCCTAAGAGAAGATGGAGAGAATGTGTGGAGGAGGATGTCAGGAGACTAGGCATTAAGGACTGGAAAAGCAAGGCACAAGACAGAGCGGAGTGGAGAAAAATAGTAGGACAAGCCATGGGCCTATAAGGCCTGAAGAGCTTATATTGTATATAATTATGACTTTGTAGAGGAAATGTAATTTAAACGAAAAGCTGGACGGAGAACAAATTTATAATATAAATAATCTTTATTAACAGTACCATTTTTATGGAAAGTAATTCGAAAACATTGTTTTCCCGAGATAACTGTTTTATTCTCACTTTTTATAGAAGAATCATATTTTGTAGTCAAAATGCAAATCACGTTGAAATCATGTTACTTGTCACTACATCGTATAAAACAAAGTCGCTTTCTCTGTCCCTATATCCCTATGTATGCTTAAATCTTTAAAACTACGCAACGGATTTTGATGCGGTTTTTTTAAATAGATAGAGTGATTGAAGAGGAAGGTTTATATGTATAATAACATCCATTAAATAGTGGAGAAATACTTTTCTTTTGAGGTTTCTAATGTGATGTCGTAAATAATTACATTTTTTCCGCTTACATTGCAAACGCAGGCTGAACCCTACGAGATTTATCAAAATAATGTACTAAGTATTGTACACATTGAAAAGGTCTACAGAAAACTCCGCGATGGTATATGTCTATCTCTTATGGATATCCCACAATAACATTTTTTTGTCATTTACTTTTTACGACAAATAATGGCTAATTTTCGAAGCGATTTTAACCAATACAGCATTAATCCTTATCCAAATCAAAACTACTGGATCGATTTTAATCATTTTTTCAGTGAGTGACATAGGCTATATATTTTATACCCGTGCGAAGCCGGAGCGGGCCGCTAGTGATAAATAAAACAGCCCCAACTTGCATCTGTCATAGTTTGAAGGATTTTCTGCATTTTCTTAATTTTTTTATTTAATTTTAATTTATTTATTTAATTTCAATAAACTTGTTCTCGCTGTAGTTTTTTGTTTAAATTGCAACATTTCCCACTAATGATAAAAGTCAAATTTATCTCTAATAATTTCTACTGACTTTAAAATATTTATCTGTTCCGACTTCTGCAACATCTCCAAATTTGAGAAGAAGAAATTGAAAACACACAACAAAAGTACGTAACTAAATTGATTTAGAGAATGAGTGGCTCAAATTTAAGTTTTCTTGGTTCTGGTAGACATTGCGATTTCGAGCTATTTTTATTATTTTTGCTATATTTGTTCATAATAATACTAATTCTCGGTAAGAATATCTTGAAAACTACACATTTTAGACATTACTTCAAGAAGTAATTTTCCAATGGGACTTTTTGTGTCAGTGTAAATTCTATTGGCTTAGTTTTGCGCAGAAACCAAATTAATTTTTTTTTTTTTTGGTTTTGGGTGAAAAAATAGGTGAAATCCGAATAAAATTGTAAAAAATAACAGTGAAATTGGAAATTTGTAAATTTCAATCTTAATTTCTGTAGAAACTGTCAGTCGCAGACCTGGCAATGCCTGTATCAATCAGAAGCTTAGTAAACTGTCTATTAAATGTGCAATTAATATACAGGATATTCCATTTGAAATTCTTGAGAAAAATTCAATTATGCGTATGTTTACCACCCTGCATAATGTAAAGCACTGGGACAAAGGTATTATCAGAATTTGCAAATAGAATAGTCTGTGAATCTAGTTCGATAAAGAAATTTTTGACAGCTTCTGTAAGTAGGTGTCAGCAGTGCCACAAAGATGGGTCCAGGTCGACACTAAAATCGCAATATCTTAACATCCCCTGCTCGAAACCCATTAATGTGGTATATCGTTTTCCACGAAATTTTGTGGGAATGTGAATATTAAAAAAAATGGGGGTTTCCGTTTAAAAAAAAGTAACTTTGGTTTGTTACGCAAAATGTGAAGACCCTGTATACACCAAAATAATTTTATAAGATGCAGCATGGGATTTCCCAAGCACTTGCAAAATTTCATTTTGATGCCTAGAATGGTTCAAAAGATATAGACCGTCCCCGCACTAATGGGCCATCCTGTATATTCAGAAAATGTCGAGATTTGATTGGTTTAAAATTCGATGAGTGGAATTGTCATTTTTAAATTGTCCCTAAAAATCTGGACAGTTAAAATCTTGAAAATCACATTCCACATAAAGAAGACAACTCATATTATCCACCGTAAAATAATTTCCTTGATCCACAAAATAAATAAATTAAGGAAAAAATTCGTTGAACATTTCCATTGTGGGCTGGAATAGCCAAGTAAAATTGGTAAATTTTTATCAATTTATCATGTTGCTCCTCGTATTGCCATTTATTTAAACGGTTCTTAAAATAAACACTCCAAATTTCACAGAACATATTTTTATTTCTTCCATATTTTTTTAAATTGCTGTGTAACATGTTTGGGTGTAATGCTACAAAACTAGGATGTATTTGATTTTCCCACCCGACCGGGAAAATGAGGACGTCTGGCAAATTTCTTCGTATTATACCTAATAAATTCACTTTATTAGCTACTCTTTATTAGCTTTATTAGCTTTATTAGCTACTCTACTGGCTATATGCAATGCATGGCTAGAAAAAGATAAATGTTTATCAATCATAATACCCAAATACTCTTTGATTTAACAATAAACTATTTACTATTATAACATTTTCGTTAGTGTCCGATTGCCCATTGTGGAAGCATACTATTTGGCTGTTGAAGCTGAAGCGAAAATTCATGTTAGATCAAAAATATTGCCATAATCTCGCAAACTATGCAAAGTTTATAATCATTGGTACAAATTGAATAAAAAATGTTCATACATATGGAGATGCAAAAAAGCTAAAAAGTAGTTTCTTACTGACGGGGTAAGAGCAATCAGATAAATGATAAATGCACTATATATGTATATATATCGGGAAGTACAGAGGGGGATGTGTTGATTCTAACTTGATATTAATAAATTATGGCCTGTGCCGAGGTCAAGAACAATTAGGTACTAATGAATTAAAGGATATGTGGGTTGGTGAATAAGAAATGACCCTAGTAGCATCCCATGGACAATAAATATTGGTCATTCTACAAATAAAAATGAATAATAAAACCTTCCAAAACAACATTATAAAACAGTTTTTCTTAATAAGTGTCTTTAATGTTTACGGTGACCCAAAATCCTTATGCTAACAAGTTAATATGGATACACTGATTATGTAAATTTTTCGCCAGGGACTTGGGATTATAAACCACCACAATGTATCGGAGAAGTTCCTAAACCAACACAATCTCCTTGTACGATGGACCAGTTACCTTTAGCACCAGCACATGGATATGTCGATTTAGAAGCGCTGAATGCGGTAAAAAATGGAACTAGCAATATAATTGAATATAAATGTAGAATCGGGTATACTTTACATGGAGATAATACGTCTGTGTGTATTTTGGATGGATATTGGACTGAACCAAATACAACGTGCATACGTATACAATATATTAGGTAGAAGAAAACAAATTTTAAATCGGTATTTGCTTTTAGCTGTAGTTTGTCCAGAGCCCCCGGAAATAAAGAATATGTTGGTGAAACATCTTAATGAGACAGAAAATGTGTATTATTTTGGAAATATTGTTACATATGACTGTATTAATGGATTTAGAATGTATGGTAGTAATGTAATGAGATGCCTGGCAAATGGGCGGTGGACAAAAATGCAGGGAAAATGTACTAGTAAGTTACATGTTAATTTAGAATTTGTCCGCTCAATTTTTATCTTAATTATTTTTTTAGGAAAGTCTTGTCGAAAACCAGTTGTATCAGAAAATACAGAGATAGAAGGCAACTCTTATTTGTTTGAGGACAGTGTAACTATAACATGCGAAAATGGAGATTCTTACATTTTAAAATGTGATGAACATGCGATGTGGGTGGGTGACAGACACGAATCTTGTTAACGAACTTTCTAAAGTAGAATATCTTATTGAGTACCTATTTCTATAAATAAGATTTTGTTTGCTTAGAATAATTGTTTTTTACTTTCTATCACCGGATTCAATGCTTTCCATTGGAAAGACCTGAACCTGTTTTTCACTGTTTTTCACTGGCAAATGTGGAGTATGAGCTGGTCTTGATTCACTATAAAAAAAATTAAATTAAAATTACAATAATGGTTTCGTAAGAATGAAGAAGCTCAAAATTCCATTAGGGGTTTTGTAAATGGTTTGTATTATTAGATATAAGCCTTCCTAAACACAGCACAACACGGAGTTGCGTTCAATAAATTTTTTGCTTTCATCTATTTTTTTAATGTCGAATGGACCCCGCCAGAAATTTTGCAGGTGGGTCCCCAATTAGAAGTGCACTACTGAATGTCGACAAGAAAAAAAATTAATCTCATTCTGGACTTAATATGTTTAGAAAAAAGATGATGAAAAGTGTGTTATTGTAGTTTTGTTAATTTTTGTGTTTTGACATAATATGTAAGAGGTGAGTGCCAAAATTTCCCAGCCTGAATATGAAAAGGACAAAGTAGGGTTTTTATTATTTTTCAATATAGTCCCCCTTAACTTCAATACACTTATTACATCTCTTTATTAACAATTCAATCCTTTTAAAAAAATATTCTTTTGGTCTGTCTGCAAAATGCGCTAAAACAGCTTCTTTTAACTCAACTTCGTCGTTAAACCGTCGCCCACGAAGGTCCTTTTTCAAATATCCAAACAAATAGTAGTCGCTGGGGGCCATGTCTGGACTATAGGGAGGATTATCTATTTGTTGGAACCCACACTCCAAAATGGCAGCTTGAATTGAATTTATTTCCAAAGACACAAAATATACAATAACAAACGAACATTACAGTTATTGAAAGTGTATAGGAAATTGTCAAAATTGTCAAGCCCAATACTCATCCAAATTATATATACATCTATTAATTAGATCATCCTTAAGAGCTATCTTAAATTTATTAACATTTCCAATGCTATTTATTTGTTTAGGTAATCTATTATACAGGGTGGCCCGAAATTAGCGTGCAATATTTTACCAGCGTGTTCTGTGGCCAAAAATAAGACAAAAAGCTCCTATAAGCGTACACCGAAATATGCTTCGCAAAGGAGCTATAGCTTTTTAAAAGAGAAGACCTGAAGACGTTTCCTTCTAAATATCTCCGAAACAAGTCCAGGTAAAATTATGAAATTTTATGGAATGTGTAAGTACCAAATGCTGAATCTTTTGCTGTAAACATAATTTTTAAAATTTAACAGGGGCGTCTCAAATCTGGGGGTGGTGGAGGTAAGATTTACCCCAACTTTTTTTACAACATGCCGTTTTCAATTTTTCCATAAAAATTTGAAACTTCAGAGTTTTTTGCAAAAAAAATGTGCTCTTGTCTCGTTTTGGTAGGAGGCACCGTTATCGAGCACAATCGATTTAAAAATTTCGCTGCATGCCTCAAATGTCTCAAATCTGGGGGCGGTGGAGGTAAGATTTAGCCCAACTTTTTCAGAACAAGTTGTTTTCAATTTTTCCGGAAGTTTTTCCATAAAAATTTGCAACTTCAGAGTTTTTTTGCAAAAAAAATGTGTTTCTATCTCGTTTAAGTTTCACAAACGAAGTTTTCCACTTCCTGTAGGAATTTTTTGGGCATGCAGCGAAATTTTGAAACCGATTGTGCTCGATAACGGTGCCTCCTATCAAAACGAGACAAGAGCACATTTTTTTTGCAAAAAACTCTGAAGTTTCAAATTTTTATGGAAAAATTGAAAACGACATGTTGTAAAAAAAGTTGGGGTAAATCTTACCTCCACCACCCCCAGATTTGAGACGCCCCTGTTAAATTTTAAAAATTATGTTTACAGCAAAAGATTTAGAATTTGGTACTTACACATTCCATAAAATTTCATAATTTTAACTGGACTTGTTTCGGAGATATTTAGAAGGAAACGTCTTCAGGCCTTCTCTTTTAAAAAGCTCTAGCTCCTTTGCGAAGCATATTTCGGTGTACGCTTATAGGAGCTTTCTGTCTTATTTTTGACCACAGAACACACTGGTAAAATATTGCACGCTAATTTCGGGCCACCCTGTATAAGCGTACCCCTAAACACTGTGGTGAATTCCTCCCCAAATCCAACCTACAAAATGGCACTCTCAGATCATCACTTTGCCTAGTACTATAATTATGTACCTCGCTGTTTGTAGTGTACTTACCTCTACTGCTGTGTACATAAATACAATGTTGGTATATAAATGTTCCCGTAACAGTTAAAATTCTGTAACTTAAAATACTCTCTACAAGAATCCAAGCTGGACAGACCCGCCATGCACCTAACAATCCTTTTCTGACATATAAATACATCATTAACATTTGAAGAGGCACCCCAAAAACTCAAACCGTATGAAAGTCTTGAACCAACCAAAGCATGATACAAGTTGATCATCTGTGCTATTGTACATGACACATCTCCACCAAGTTGGCTATCCATGTCATTCACAGAGTAAAAACAGTACTGGCCCCAATATTGAACCCTGAGGGACACCCAGATCAATAGCCACACTGCCCGAGCTGACTACTTGAACTACTCCCTTGTACTCATTTTTCAGAGAAGAGGTAAGTAAACTGTAGTATAAAAAATGTTTTACTTATTTTTATTGAAAGGAAGACTTCATTATGATCTATACTTATAATAAATAGAGCATTGATCACTGCATTTTATTCATTGTTGAATGGCTAAATGCCACATAGTGCAGTCTGCACATTAAAACTGAAAACATTTAAATTCTGACGACACTGATATAAATTGTATTATTTATCAATATTTATTAATTTTTTCAGTTACTATCTATTCGGCTGGTGAAATGTCGAAACGACATATTACAGACTTTTTTGCTCCCAAGGCGAAGAAAACTGCTGAAAATGCTAAAATTACAATTACATGTTCAACGTCATCTTTATCTTCGGAAATTCCTGAAGTTTCGCCTAACAGTAATACCACTAATATCAACACCAGGACCAGTACTGCCAGTTTAACTTCTGCAACATCTAAAACGGATCGTAGTGCTACTAGGGCTGCACCGAATGAGGGAGACAGTGGAAGTAAATCATGCACTTGGTATCATGGCCATAAATTAGATGCTTCGTGGCTCCTTAGCTCATTTCCAAATGTATTAGAACGAATAAAGTTAGGAAAGAGATCAGGCCTGAAATGTAATATTTGTTATCATCACCTCTCAGAAGCAAAGAAATTTTCTCATAATGGACAGGTACCAATGGCCGATGGTGTGAGAGCTGATGGTACAAAAGAATTACAAAGGATTGCTGATCATTTAGGTAGCGATGCACACCAAGCTGCAGTTCGGCTTGACAAGGCTCAGGCGCTTTGGTTGTCTAAATCTGATAAGCATCCATGGATCAGAATTTTGAAATCTCACGAAGCCGAAGTTGTGTCTATGTTAATTGAATTAGCTGTTGATGTTCACAATGATAGTAAGTCAATGACTTTGTCTGCACACTCTTGGCCTTCTCGATCACTTGCAAAAATGCATGCTAACAATCAGATTTCTACCTATCGTGAACAAGGACTAGATTCAACTTTCGCAGCTTTTAATCCCCCTGCATCAGCGTTGCACTATAGAGATCCCAATATCTACCGAAATATGTTAGACATAGTTGCAGAAGTAGTTATGGAGACGGTTGTTCAAGATCTACAAAATGCAGATTGTTTCTCAATTCAAGTTGATGGATCGGTTGATAAATATTCTATTGACAATAAATTTATTACTGCTCGTTATATAAATAACAAAAAAGCTATAGTTAACATTTTTCTGGGTGAGAGTCATTCCGACAAGCGTGGTGCCGACGGATTATTGAATTCTGTTCTTATTTTCCGAAAACTTGGTATCGAAGAAAGTGCCAAAGAAAAGTTAACTGGAGTCACAACCGATGGTGAAAGTGCTAACACGGGAAGAAAAGGAGGACTGTGGACAAAATTGAAAGAATATTTAAAGAGAGATGTGCTTTGCGTATGGTGCGTAGCACATAGATCGATTTAGATCTGATTTAGCAGGAGTAGCAGAAGTTAAACATTGGAGGACAAATGTAAAATCCGTTGCTTCGTTTTATAGAAGTTCAGCAGTTCGAACAGACGAACTTAAAAAAATTGCAGCCGAATCTAATACGAAATTCTATCAATTTCCAGAACATTTCGAAGTTCGTTTTGTTGAACACCTTATAAATATTTCTGAAGCAGTCTTGAAAAATTTACCGTCGATTAGAAAACACTGGAACTTCATAATTCAATCGAAACATAGCAACAGAAACGAAAAAGCCACAGCACGAGGATTCCTAAAAATATGGGAAGAAAGTAGTAACCAAGTGTATTACACAGGTCTTATGCTGGATGTCCTTGAACTCTTTTATAAATTACAAAAAGAGAGCCAAAAAGATATGGTAACCCTATGTGACATAGAAATATCTAAAACCAAAGTTCTTACCTCGCTCACTTTAATAGAATCTGCCCCATTCCCCGGGGGTCAAGAGGAAAAAGTTTTGTCCCCTGCAGCTGTTAGTGAGAATGAGAGTACCGAGTACAGTGAGAGTACGAGCAGGAACAAAAGAAATATTCATAACTCGTTGGTAACAACAAAAAGGTGTAGAGACAGTGTTCGAAATGAAATTATTTTAAGTGCGAAGAAGTTTTCATATCCCAAAGACTCTCAGATGACACTAATGACATTTATAGAAAACTAAAAATGTTCCTGGAGGCTCGAAGTATTTCAGATTTTGCTGTAGCAACAAGAGAGGTAGTTGGGAAACTTTTTGGTTCAGATTATTTGAAACAATACATGGATGAACTGATTGGACACTTCATTTCGGATAATCTTCCTGTGCCTTCCCGAGTGCCTTCCAGTATTAGTGACAATACCGGTAGGCTATTTCATTTGTTAAAAATATCAGTGCCTGGTACTGTGTTTTCAAAGTTGGTGAAAACCTATATAATCCTTACTCCTCATAGTAGTGGACCAGAACGAGCTGTTTCCTGTCATACTATTTTGAAAAGCTCATATCAAGAGATGCCATTAACAGCCGCATGTACTAAAAGTTCCAAAAGTGGTGTTCCAGTTTGCAACGCGAATCGTTTATGCCGGACGTTGCTGTTTTCGCCAGCCCCGCCCTCCATAAGCGATGTGATTTTTCGTTAAAAGAACATGATTATCTATTTTTTGCTGCCCTTTGTTTACTTTGTTGTCATTCAAATAAAATCGTTTAGATCCGCCTTAAAAGCTTTAATTGGCGGACAGTTGCTAAGGTTTTTTTACCTCAGAATGTAATTCGGGACCTAAGTGCCTCCGTCATACGTCAGATTTTCATTCCAAACAAAACAAAAGCACGTGCCATTTGACGTTTATCGATATTATTTACAACGTCTTAAACTAGTTTTTGCAACATAATTATAGAAGTTTTGCAGTGAAAACAGTTTATTTTCAATTTGTGTGTTGGGCTTACGTGTAAAAACTTGAAAACAACTATAATTATATTTCAGAGGTTAAGTTAAAACGTCAGAAAGCACGTGGCTTTGTTTTGTTTGGAATGAAAATCTGACGTTTGTGACGCGGCACTTATCTCCCCCATTGGTTATGGCATTTTAAGGGGAATTCGGGAGATAAGTGGCGCGTCACAAACGTCAGATTTTCATTCCAAACAAAACAAAGCCACGTGCTTTCTGACATTTTAACCTAACCTCTGAAATATAATTATAATTACATATAGTTGTTTTCAAGTTTTTACGCGTAAGCCCAACACACAAATTGAAAATAAACTGTTTTCACTGCAAAACGTCTATAATTATATTGCAAAAACTAGTTTAAAACGTTGTAAATAATATCGATAAACGTCAAATGGCACGTGCTTTTGTTTTGTTTGGAATGAAAATCTGACGTATGACGGAGGCACTTATGTCCCGAATTCGTCATACGTCATATTTTCATTCCAAACAAAACAAAAGCACGTGCTATTTGACGTTTATCGATATTATTTAGAACGTCTTAAACTAGTTTTTGCAATATAATTCTAGACGTTTTGTAGTGAAAACAGTTTATTTTCAATTTGTGTGTTGGGCTTACGCGTAAAAACTTGAAAACAACTATATGTAATTATAATTATATTTCAGAGGTTAGGTTAAAACGTCAGAAAGCACGTGGCTTTGTTTTGTTTGGAATGAAAATCTGACGTTTGTGACGCGCCACTTATCTCCCGAATTGAACCCTAAAGTGTAAGACCAATTTTGGCACCGATAGTACATTGCCATTAATAGTGCAGGAACCGCCCACTTTGATCCACGGCCGGCTGTGGCAAAATTTTTGGAACGAAAGGAGCGCCGATATAATATACCGGATACGGAATTATGTAGGAATAGGGAATTTGTTAAAACATTTTTTGGGACTGGTATGTAACAACAATTATTTAACTGTTTAAGAGAATCCGTTTTTTAATAATAATATTGTAATTGAAAATTATTTTCCTTTTATTATTGTAAAATTCCTAAGTTTTCATTAACAGTAAAATCAGATTAGGTTCAAAATATTTTTATTTTGGGCTTTGTCGCCCAGTGATTTTGGCTTAAAAAATGCACTGCAAAACGTGATAAAAGAAAACGGAAACGTCGGCGTTGCGTTGGTGGGAAACATGAAACATATCTAATGAAATCAAGGAATGAATGTGGTGGAACCAGATAACATATTCCGATTTAGGAATAGAAGATTATATTGCTTGGTTTAGTATAAAACCTGGTTGGCCATTACGCAGCTTTTGGAGGCCACTGGTATGGGACATACTGACGTCAGTATGTGGAACTCTGGGGTGTTTTGTCGCGAACTACTGAATTTTTCTAAAATCGCCGGTTACCGTCAGCCGTCAACGACCCTACGAGCATTTTGCTCGTAGCAACGACATAGTAGAAATTTGCTGTCAAACTTTGTGGAAGATCAAAATTTTTGGTTGAATTTGAATGTTGTTTTGCTCCAATGTGAGAATAAGTTATGGGGAAATCAAAAGAATAACATACCTGAAAGCGTAAATTACAATTTAAATAGTATTTGGAATAGAAATTGAAAATTTGTGACCAGATCATAAACTTTAAAATTGAAACTTCAAGAAGTCTGGAAATCCGACCTGGAAATTAGCCGTTTAGCGGTTGACACCTATTTGGGCATTACGTAAAAACCAAAATAGTTCATACAAGAACACTTTCGTGTTCAAACCACATATATAGATCACTATATATCAAGAATGACCGTTGAGGGCGCCACTGTCGCGCGATCAGCTGATTGCGAAAGTCATATTTGAGTTCTATCTTGCCGGTACCGGTTTGTTTATTTGTGTTCTGGTGAATTTTATTTGCTGCATTTAATTAAGTAATGTATAATGTTTATAATGTAATTATGGCCGTGTCATTTACTAATTGCTGTTTTAGATCCAATTCCAATGGCCGAAACATTTCTTAAACTAGGGGAAGTATTTAAATATTTGGGAGCATCCCCTGACAGTCGGTGCTTTGTGGAAGGAGAGCAAGTGTTAAATGCCAAGCATTTAATTTTGTGTGGAAGGAAGGCCAGTGATACATCGAATTACGTAAATGTTATTGGTCTGTGCCTTCAAACATCTGCACTTCAAAGTAAACCACATGAAATTGAAGGCAAATTTTTAATTGAGGGTAATGCTGTCAGTGTGAAGGTCATGAAGTGTAGCTGTAAAGCAGGACTGTCGGGCACATGCAAGCACGTATCTGCAGTGCTGCTGTATTGTACCAGGTTGTATCAGAAGTAAAGTATAAGAGGCAAATTAACATGCCCCGTCAATTGTAGTGATTCATGAATCACATTTTATTTTTGTTTTTCTGTCTGTTGTTCTTCCGTTTGTTTCAGAACCAATATCAGCTTATTGGAAATATTATCTACCACAGATGTAGAATGTTATTGGGGAAAAATGAAGTTGAATGCCAAAGAAAAGTACATAGCGCAGCCAATTTCTGATTATTCTTGTTTAGAAACAGTAATAAAACGACGGAAAGTTGTTCGCTCCTTAACTAACGAAGAAGCAAACTCATGCGCCAAAGAATTATTGGATGTTTTGCCTAGATGCAGTATGAAAAAGCATTGGTACAGTATTGCTATTTGACCGTGTAAAATATTCCAAAATTTATATTACTGCAGTTTGGGTAGAAGATCGGTAAGAACAACTACAGCAGCAAATTCAAAGAACGCAGATATTTTACCGTGCCAAGGCACATTATTTAATATCGATAAATGTGTAGAACATTTCTGTTCGTCTCCATTTCTGTTGAATTTGGTAGAGCACCTTTCTTTGGAAAAGTTCAATTTGCAAGAATGCTGCTTTAATAAATGGCAACAGATATCGAATTGCAATTTAAGAAGTGGCATTTTAACTGCGCAGCAATCTGAAGAATGGTTTAAATGCAGGCAGTTTAGAATTACGGGTAGGCAAATTTCAGTTTTACTTGTTAATATTATAATTATATTAATTCTGTTTTGTTATTTTAGGTAGTACATGTTATTCTGTATTCACTTTCAGTTCAAAATATTCAGATGAACGATGGGGGAAAAAAACGAGCAGCTGCTTTTTTCCAAAATCATTTTCAAATAAATATGTGCGCCATGGAAATGAAAATGAGGGAAATGCTCTACTAGCGTACCAGGCTGGCACAACAGACACAGTCATAAAATCCTTTGGGTTCGTCATCTGTAAGCATTTTCCATGGTTGGGGTTTTCGCCTGATGCAGTTGTTGTAGAAAATGGGATCCCTATTAAACTAGTGGAAATTAAATGTCCATATTCAGGTATGACATTATTTTGTTATAAAAGGGTTGCGCCTAAATAGATGATTTTTTCAGCAAAAACGGGGGACGCTACCAGTTTTGCCTCTTGTGATTTTCTTGTAAATTTAAATGAGGGCATTCAGCTGAAGAAGAAACATGCTTATTATGGACAAATTCAGCTTGGTCTGGCAATTCTGAACCTGAAAATATGTGACTTTATAGTTTATTCAAGTTCATCCAATACATTTTTAAAATTAGAAATTCCATTTGACCCTGTTTTTGCCAAAAAATTAATTTTAACTGTTTCAGAAAAATATTTTTCCAAAATGTTACACTTTCTTTGCAAGGATGATTAATAAATTATTGTTCAAAATCAGATGACAAAAAGAATTATTGTATTTCTGAAGAATTGATACACCCTGCTGAAATAATAGGAATTCTAGCAAGATCAGCTCAGTATCCTGTGCTATAACACTTTCTATGTCATTTTATTTTGGATAGATTAGGTTTCTTATTTCTTTTGTTAGATGGAGTAATGAGGAAATGAAACAAAAAAACATGCCAATCAGCTTTTTATTTATCGGACAAACATTAATAATGGTAAAACACACTTCAAAATAGAAGTCTCATCATCATAAAGTTCTCAGTCCAATGACTGGTTGAGGGCGTACCTCCATCCTTTCCTATCTTGAGCGCTAACGTACGTATTTCCATAAAAGTAGAATATGCTAAGTATATCCCAACTATTTGAGAGCAGTAGTCTAATCTAGGCCTATTCCTATCTCTGACTAGTATGTCGCGAACTAAGCCTTAGTGCCTCAGAAGGTGTCCTACCATCCTATCTCTCCTATTCCTTACTGTCTTCTATAAATTTCGCTTGACCCCAACTCTTTCTAATACCTCCCTATTGCTAACCTTATCTCTATCCACGGTATCTTCATCATACGTCTACAGCACCACATTTCATATGCTTCTATTTTTTTCAATCCGATTCTCCTATTTCCAAAGTTTCGCACCCGTACAGTGCCGTACTTCATCATACGTCTTTAAGAGTCCCTTCCGAGTTTCTACATTAACCGTTCACGAGCATAACAGTTGTTTCTTTTTATTAAATGCAAAAGAAGTGAATAGTTTCTAACGCAGTTACTTTGTTGAGAATTACTTACAGTTGAGTTTTTGCTAATCATGAAAGAGACAGATTTGCTCATTTTCCCTGCAAAAATTTATCATCTGACATAACTGAACTTTGTAAGTTTACCATCGCACCACAAACAACTATTATGTCATCAACACTTTTTGCTAATGTCCAAGGTAATGGACCATCGAGTATTTTAAATGTTCTAAGTCGTTGGTTTACCCTCTCAACGTGTACTCGGGCTTTGGCAATTTTTATATTCAATTTTGAGTCCTGTTCTGTAAATTGAGTTTGTTTTCTTAAGAATGCAGGCCTTACAATTCCTACTCCATTTTCCTCACAAATTTTTTCTATTAGAAAACCCTTATCTGCCATTACTTGATCTACATATGGCTCCAATTTCTGTATCAAACCACTCTGTTCAAAAATACTTTTGTCTGAACTTCGTCCCCCATAAGCTTTCGATATAAATGTTAGTAATCCCCCTGGACTAACAGCAGTCATAACTTTAATTGTATTTCTACCCTTGTAATAACTATACGTTTTTACCCTACAACATAAACATTTTGGTTTTTGGATTGGGATTTCCGTACAGTCAACCACAACTCGCACTTTTGCAAAATCTTTAAAAGAGGAAGGTAAATTGTTCCTACATTCTTCAATGCTAGGCCACGGTATACAAGATTTTAATATGTTGGACAGGTATTGTATATACTCGTCAAAAATTTTTCCACATAGTGATGGTGTTACTTTAAAAATAAAAGATAAAATTTTGAAAGGTAAAGATAACTTCAGTTTCATACAAACTAACACTATTTTTTCCTTAACATCCAGTTTAACCACCTTTTGTGGGTAATGTTTTAAAACTAAATGACCGAGTTTGTTCAACATTTCTAATGAATTAATGTTCGTTAATGATCGTAGATCCGAATCTAACGTTATTGAGTTGACAAATTTAACTATAAAATCACCACTTGTCACTTGCGTACTCTTATCTGATTTACGATCACTTGTAGTGGCCCCCATTGAAAGTAAACCAAAAACCGCTTTCTTTTCATCTTCATCCAGGTCTTCAAATGTCATTACTGGTTGGGTTTCTCCGTCTTCATGATTTAATTCCTCTGTTATATTTAAAGATGTACCAACATTAGTATCTTGTAGCATTTGCTCTCTTCTTGTTTGTCTTCTCTCATGCCTTTCTTGCCTGCGTTTATCAAATATTTTTTCAAATTTTATGTTTGACTTTACAGGCAGATGTTCACTAGGCACAGCTGTTGTGCGTAACCTTGTTGGGATTTTTCCTGAACCTGAAAGTAGATGATTGAATCGATTTAAAATGTGCAGGTGAAAAAAATTGCTACCGTAGGGTGTTATGTAGTCAGTTTCTTTAAAATGTTTAGAGCAAACCCTCATATGTTTAGTGGAGGGTTTACCCATTAATAATAATTTATCCCATGCTAATCTTCGGTCGACTGTTTCAGCTACCCCATATTTGTTGGTTATGTTAACCTTGGAAATGCTCTTATTCGGAAAGTGATGAAATCGCAAAGAGCCATCGACACTCCTTTTTGAGCTGCAGCCATACACGCAGCAATTAGTATTGTCTTTTTTCGGCATTTTAATTCACAAAAAACGTTTGAAAACTTCTTCAATCCACGCGAAAGTCATATGACAATGCACAAGCCCGCCAGAAAAGTATGACTTTCGTTTGGTTTCGCAATTCGTCGTAGATGGCGCATCGCGGTGTTATCGAGTCCATATTAGAAGCGCAATGCCATATAACAAAAGTGTGCTAACATGCATTTCGCGCATCTCCGCCATTGCGGTCAAGTTGAGTTTGCGCAGAATAGGTATTTTCGTGTTTTGACGTTTAGCAAGGAACAGATGATTTTATTTACAAAAACTTTTCATTTTGTTTAGAGATTTGTTAATGAACGGAAGTTTTAAGAATGTGTATTCTACCCATTACTGCTTATTTTCCACCACAGAAAAATACAGTGAGTGAATACGAAAACCTTCAGACTGGTTATAACCCAACCTATTTGCTTATAACCCTCTAAAAAACTGAATAAACTCACGTTACTGGAACTAGTGCACCCTAAACAAACGTTTTATATTTTTTGCTGCATACTTAATGTGTACCTCTGTTTATAACAACTTTTCCCCAAGTTTTTTGTGTCTTAAACAATAATAAAAGCAAACCGTGCTGCGATGATAAATTTATTTTGTGCATTCCCACACCACAATCAGGTGTTTTTTGTAGAATTTATTGAACAAGCTCACATACCTTATGATTATCGATCCAGCAATTTCATCTTCTTAAATTGAATGATTTATCGTGAGACAAATTATTGTGTAATATGTTTGCACTTTTAGGACCGGTTGTTGAAACGCGGATCAAAATTCAACGCGGTGCTACATTTAATTCGTGGTTCGTTGCTGTAACACAGCCAATAACAATGTCAGTACCTTAGCAACGAATCTCGAATTAAATGTGGCACCGAAGTTAATCTGCGTACAAACAATGCTTATTATAACGTATTACAATAACGTAGCACATTTTTTACCTGCTATTTGAAATCAAAAGCAATTAAAATCAGGTATACGATAGAGTACGGCATTGTATGGGTGGGGAAACTTCGATAATAAGAGAAGCAGGTCGAAAGAGAATAGAAATGTTGAAATGTGGTGCCACGGACACATGATGAAGAAACCGTGGATAGCTAAGGCTAGCAATAGGGAGGTATTAGAAAGAGTTGGGTAAAAGCGAAAGGTATGGAAGACTATAAAGAATAGGAGGGATAGGATGGTAGGACACCTTCTGAGACGCGAAGGAATCGTTCGCGACATACTAGTCGGGGATAGGAATAAAAATAGGTAGAGGTAGGCCGAGGTCAGACTACTGCTCTCAAATAGTTGGGGAAGTAGAATGCTATACTTTTAGGGAAATGTTCAGGATAGGAAAGTCTTCGAACTGAGAAATTATGATGATGATGCGACAAATTGGGAGATTTAAGAAACAATTATATATACAATAGATCATTTGATTTTCCTAACTAAACTTTAATGACTTAAAAGGATTGTAACTAATAAATGCAATGTTCAAACAAATGGAAAACGGAGTAAAAGAAAATGCACACTTTTATCAAATTACAAATGAAATGCATAAATTCAACTAACGTTGATCAATTTATTATAAAATAAAACATGTACATATATTATAAACTACCTATTAAAAATGTTAAGTAACCTGAAGATGTGAATACGTAATACATAAATGCTAGAGGTAGACCATATGGTCTTAAATCACTATTTTACACCCAAAACCAAAAAAAGGAAGTGCTGCACACATGGTCACTGGCATCAATAGGTAGAAAAGTGGTCACACTTCAGCGAACACCTAATTTCAAACTCTGCACATATCCTTCTCTTAATTAACACTAACATTAACTACAGAATCTTCAGGTAAAAAAAAGCACACTTGCTAAGATTTTCATTAGAATTATTACTCTATAACGTTCGCATCGAAGTCTAGTAGCACACTCACTGGTACGAGAAGAGCTTTGACGCATGGAAAAATTCTTGTCGTTTCTTAATCTACAAATCAAATATGTATTAAAATAGAACATGTACAGTCTACATAAATTATTACATACCTGAAATAATTCACTCCCAGGATATTTTCTTTGTTTAACCGTGCACATCCAAGCACTTTCTATAGTGGCACTGGCAGACCTTTTAAGCAAGAAAACACAAAATAAGCCAGTCTTAACAATTGCAAAACCACGAAGAGAAACACGAATTCAGTCCAAGTCTTCAGAATCACAAATAGTATTTAAAAAAGTACAAATGTTGGGTAAAAACGTAATGATCGCAAAACAACAAAAGAAATGTCAAACCCGAAAACTCCATTGTCAGCTCAACTGCGCAAGCCACATGTTCCAGACAGACTGGCGACGACCGCACCGCCATTAAAATTCCCCCTACATGCCGGCACAAAATATTCTCGCGCATCAGGCATCATTGCTTATCTAATAATTTATATCAGTGGTGCAACTACACTTGTAAAATTGAAACTTGACCTTGGCGCCATTTTTACCTACTTTAGCTGTCAAACAACATAACCCAAGAATTTTCAGTAAGAAGAAACCACAATATTTTGATAAGCACATTGTTGTTAATAAAGCTTCTTGTCACGGCGAATGTAACTTTGTAATATATGGTAAGAGCAGGTATTTTGGACATGAATTTATATTTTCTTTTGTAAGAAGAAAATTTTGTGTCTAGTCGTACAAAGTTGTTATTATATTAACAATTTGATTATAGGTATGTACATATAGAGCTCTAGACTCATTAACTTCGCTGAGCAGTACATTATGAGAGTTTCCAGTCAATCAAGTTCTCATACTTTGAACCTGAAGATGAATTACCGGAAATGGATTCTCAGACAAACTATCGCTGCCATGGAGGATCATAGAACATTAGCGGTAACTTTAGATGCTATTAGAGAAATATCAAGAGCATGGGATACAGATGTCTCAGCAACAACAATTCAGAATTGTTTTAAGAAAGCCGGATTCTCCCGACATTCGTGAAAATGAAGATCATTCGTTGGATGAAGATGATCTTAGTCTTATTGAATTAAAGGCAACGCTTGCGAAATACAGGGAATCGGTACAAATGGAAGATATTAATTAAAGGCAACGCTTGCGAAATACAGGGAATCGGTACAGATGGAAGATATTGACGTAGAAGAACATTGCCATCGACGACGACATCCAAATTGCAGAATTTCCAACTAATGATGACATTTTGTCTAGTTTAAAATGTCACTCGTCTAATTGCGAAATGTCCGACAGCGAAGGCAACGAAGAAAATAAAAGTGAAGGCGTTGAGACTGGGATAACAATACCAACAACTAAGCAGTTAGGTAACAGTTTGTAACATTTTTAATTTTTTGTGTGCAAGTGAAGGTCTGTACAGCAATTTTGTGAAAATGAACAGTTATGTCATCAAAAACAGTGCAAAATTACACTTTTTATTAAACAATGATTTGATTGGTTACAGAATTGTAATAACCTGCATTTGGTATGGGTATATTGTGTATAGTTACGTTATATGTTATTTTGTGAATAATGCAATGTATGGAAATTTTAATAAAATGTTCTTAAACTCGAAGTTTCTTTAACTCAATTTTTTTGCGTCCCTTGAGATTGAGATTTGACTTATGGGAGTTCCACTGTATTTTTATTGACCTTGTAAGAATAGCAATTGAAAAATTCGACAAATTACATAAAAATCACAATTTATTGTGCATGTTTGATACAAATAAAAATGAACTAGTCCAGTTCCACGCACAAATCACGATGATCCCGTGCTCTGTTTGTATGTCCGCAACCTGGGTCTCGGTGGCTTCAGCAACTGTGCTTCCAAGTCAAAACATCAGGCTCCAATCACGTGGAATAAAAAGGCTGACTCAGGAAACATTCACAATCTATATTTTTACGTCAAAATTATATTAGTTTTAAACGAGTTTGATTCCAAAAGGAACAGCAGGTATATGGGTGCACTAGGAGATGAAAACTTCACACAAAAAAAGAACACTTAAACTATTCCAACTGATCAGAATAATAAATGTATGGGATTTTAAACCACATTCAAAACGTGAAACCAAAGAACATAAGTAACTAAACAAACAATATTTTCTTTGGTTATGTTACTTGACACTTGTCAGTTGTTGAGCCAGCAAGCAACTCCAGATTTGATTGGACCACATCCACCAATCAACCGCGAGTATGTAAAAATGGCGTAATTTTCTATCCCTTTTTATTGCATGACCGGAATTGATGCGCAATGGTCCAAAGGCGGTATATTTATCTAAGTATGTGGTTCAAACACTTTATATTAACGAAAAACTTGGGAATTAAATCCTGAAATTTATTTAATGACAACTGACGTTGCTAAATTGACATATTGGCAGTGTTACAAATCGAAAAGAATACGACACTCCTGACTACAGAGGTTCTCAACAAGTTTGTCCACATGCGCAGAAGGCGACGAAAATCTGTTCTCGGAGAGAAGATTGTAATACATTTTCATTTGTCCACTTCATTCTGAAATGTTTCAAACAAATTAAATATTGTGTACTTACTGTCATTCATTTCTAATTCAGTGACATAATTCCACATAACTTGCAACATTACAGAATAATTTATTTTACCTACATCCAGAATAAATGTTCGCCTCGATATTCGCCGTAACGTTCGTTTCGCGCTCGTTTCGCTTTCACACTGAGCACGAATTTCCTTTGATGATTCGCAGCTTTACCGACCCGCCGCGGAACATGAGCGAACGCGAACAAATTTGCTCGGTCATGTTTTTTTGTCCGTTTACATTAGCCGAGCATAAGCGAACGAACGAATTCGTTCGCTTGTGCTCGTCTAATGTAAACGCACCATAACCGGATAAGAGAACGCCAACGAACGAATCCGTTCGTGTTCCGAGTCGAGGCGAATTTCGGGACCTAAGTGCCTCCGTCATACGTCAGATTTTCATTCCAAACAAAAGAAAAGCACGTGCCATTTGACGTTTATCGATATTATTTACAACGTCTTAAACTAGCTTTTGCAATATAATTATAGACGCTTTGCAGTGAAAACAGTTTATTTTCAATTTGTGTGTTGGGCTTGCGTGGAAAAACTTGAAAACGACTATAATTATATTTCGGAGGTTAGGTTAAAACGTCAGAAAGCACGTGGCTTTGTTTTGTTTGGAATGAAAATCTGACGTTTGTGACCCGCCACCAGTGTTGCCAGATTTTTCTTGAGCAAGTCGCAAATCCCGTCACTAGATGTCGCAAAAAGTCGCAGCACAGGAAATGGTTAAATAATAGTAATAATAATAATAATACCCTTTATATCTATACGCTGTTTATCCAACAGATTCTATAAAAACTCCTCCCACAAATGAGCGCTAAATTTGAATAGAAAATTACTATTGGTAGACCGATTTTACACAGCTTTACTGCTAGATAAATAGCTTGGCTGAACTAAACCGATCTGTCATTTTGACGTTGTCACTGAATTTACTGTTATGCCCATCGCGAGCCGCGATTACTAGAACGCGAAACGGGTACATAGGCTTGGCTATGGTTACGGTTAGCGGGAAAATAATGTTCTTCGTGCATCGTGCAGAACCAGAAAATTATTAATCCCAACTTGATTAGGTGAAAATCACCAAATTTGCGACTTGCGAGTTCGTAACAAAAAGTGTCGCAAATACTACTTGAAATTCACCAAATTTGTGATAAATCCCGGAATCTGGCAACACTGCCCGCCACTTAGGTCCCTAATCATCAAAGGACATACTTTACGAATGCATGGAACATCAGCGAACGCAGATGTTTGGGACAATGCCCGCATTAATAGGGGACATAAGTGCCTTCGTCATACGTCAGATTTTCATTCCAAACAAAACAAAAGCACGTGCCATTGAGGGAGATAAGTGGCACGTCACAAACGCCAGATTTTCATTCCAAACAAAACAAAGCCACGTGCTTTCTGACGTTTTAACCTAACCTCTGAAATATAATTACAGTTGTTTTCAAGTTTTTACACGTAAGTCCAACACACAAATTGAAAATAAACTGTTTTCACTGTAAAACGTCTAAGATTATATTGCAAAAACTAGTTTAAGACGTTGTAAATAATATCGATAAACGTCAAATGGCACGTGCTTTTGTTTTGTTTGGAATGAAAATCTGACGTATGACGGAGGCACTTAGGTCCCCCTTTTGACGTTTATCGATATTATTTACAACGTCTTAAACCAGTTTTTGCAATATAATTATAGACGTTTTGCAGTTAAAAGAGTTTATTTTCAATTTGTGTGTTGGGCTTACGTGTAAAAACTTGAAAACAACTATAATTATATTTCAGAGGTTAGGTTAAAACGTCAGACAGCACGTGGCTTTGTTTTGTTTGGAATGAAAATCTGACGTTTGTGACGCGCCACTTATCTCCCCCATTTAAACGCAGCTTACGAACGAAGGAATGCTCGTTCGTTTGTGCTCGAGTGACCGCAGCATTAAGACGCATGACTGCATGAGTCAATTAGGCACATAACCTCTGTCGTTCAGAGGATAAAATGGTTGTTATTGCTGTGAATGTGATAATCTCAAATTACTTGCTTGTTCACAGAACGTTGTGTAAGGGTTAATGCTGTATATTTTACGAACATTAATTTTCTTTTATTAAAATCTGTGATCGTGATATTATTTTATAAGTGACATGTAGTGTTTTTGTTTTCTGAATTTAAGGGCAAGTAAGTAAATTTATATATTTTATTCGTACCAAAATATCGGATTTTTTATTAAGTGCATTAACAATATTATTGCATCAATAAAGGAGGAATATTTAAGTTGATCCCAATTTGTTGAGATGGGCAATATAATAATTGTACAACTTACTTAATTTTTTTCTCGAATCTTGCCAACTTAGAAAAACTAAAGATAGTGATCAATTTATGTTCAGGAGTAGTTGTTCGAACGGTCCAGTACCACTAATTACTGAAGTAATTGCCCTCATAATTGCCTCTTGCTGATATGTATCTGTCCAAAATGCGGCAGTATATACCTGTAGCAAGTTAAATTACATGGTTTGAATCTTTGATTGTGCAGGGGAAAGCACTGTGCAGATGAGTCCCTGAAGGACGAAACCAGTTGGTCTGCGGTTTTCCATACACATTCAAAACATGCAATAGGTATAATTTAAACAAAGACCTGCTAAAACCAAGTACATACAGACACATGATTGCTTCAAAGCCTTAGGTAGGGTAGTCTCGTAGTAAAGAAAGTCTGGATTTAGTTCTACACTACAATGCTTGGTGGGTACCTACTTGCCCGAGGAGTAGTTGTTCGAACGGTCCAGTACCACTAATATTATACCTAACCAATTTCTAAACAACATTTTTATCAATTTCCCTGAAAACACTCTTGTTTTTTAATTTTATCTGCAGATTTTGTACCCAATTGCTAGACTGTAGCTGTTTGACGCGTGGGAAGTTAAATCTGATCGTTCTAAAATTTTCACACCTGTCCGCACTTTTCCTATTTGGCAGAGCAACTATGATGTCCAGTTTGTAATCTTCTGGAATCTCTCTTGTCTGGTATATACAGCTAACTAGCTTAAATAACGTTCTCTTGCCTCTTGACCTGCACACTTTAAAATTTCTGCTTGCAGTCCGTCTACACCTGTTGCTTTATCGGTTTTAACTTTTTAATACTAGCTGAAACTCTTCCCTTATTTTTATAGGACACCCTAGGTTACTCCCCTCTACACTGATTTACTTTTCTAATATACATATCTGCTAATTCTTGTCCTGCATATAAGGTTCCCAAATTTTCCTTCCACCTATCTGCCTTATCCTCTCTTACGATTAGAATGTCTCCTGCCTCGTTTCTAATGAGCTTGTTGCTGGATCTACTCCTAATTATTTTACGTATTCACTTTGTCAGTTTTTCCTACTTCGAACTTATCTTCCACTTCTTTCCATTTATTAGCAACCCACTGTTCTTTCGCTTTACTACATTTTCAAATAATTTCCCACTGGGCCGCCATATATCTTTGTTTCCCTCCTTCATCTAACCTATTTTTATATTTTCGCCTCTTGCCTATTAGAGTTACAATATCCTTTGTTATCCAGGGTATTTTACTTTCCTTCTGTTTATGATCCAAAATATCTCCGGCTGCAGAATCGAAACTATTTTTAATGCAATTCCATTCTGCCTCTACAGTATTTTCATCGAAATTTTCATCCACACTCTTTAGTACTTCGTTCATCTTTTTCTCGAACTTACCCCGCGAATCACTTAGAAAAAGTTAATTATACAGAGTGTTCCATGAAGAATCTGGTGAAGAGTCTGCCAAACTTTATGGATATGATCCTTAGGTAATGTTAAGCAAAAAGAAGTTATATCAATCAACAGAGATTCAATTCTGCAAAGTTACTGAGTTTGAAAGAAAATGCAACGTACATTTTTCATAAATAACACTTAATTTGAAAACAGTCGAAGAAGGAATAATTAACTAAATAATCTGCAAGATAGCTGACAATTGATCACAGTAAGATATGGAGTTAGTCGCATTCCCTAGTGTTTCAGTATTACAACAGATTTCAGGTGCAACATTGAAAATTATCAGAAGAAATTTGTCTGAGGTACCTATTGATATTTTCTGTTTGGATGTGTTCCCAAAAATAGTAATCAAGCGGGGAATCGTGCTGGTCAAGCGTATAAGCTTCTCCTCGACTATTCCAGTGGTTGGATATAAATGTAATAGGTCTAATCGAGAAAACTCAGCACTCTGTGATGGAAATGTGGTGGTACTCCACCTTGTAAGTAATAACTAGATGATCCGTGGGCTACGCTCCACGACTTTTACGTAGTGGTGAATCGGTGTAGTAATTATACTTAAAACGTAGGTGCATCCCAGGTGCACCACAAAATATTCCCATAGAATATTCTTAAATAATTAATAGCGTTTAATTTATAATAAGGCAAAAGACCATTCTGCGAACAGCGCTGAGCAAATCCAAGCGTCCATCGGAATGATGCCGATGCAATTTTCTTATTTGTGTTAAAGAAACATCTGATCGAGTGCACGACCTCACCCATACGATCTCCGCCAGTTGGAAAGAGACCGAGCGACCGATATCCATCCCCACCTGTAAAGTGTTGTGCCACTTCGCTTTTAATATTATGATAATAGTTCCACTTTTATACCATCTGACGCAGGGGATATTCATTCTGTGCAATGAAATACACTGTTTATTCCACAGGGCAATGTAGCAAGTTCTAGACATCAAGATGTCTATTATTAATCCTAGATGCTCTATGCTCGCTTGGGACGAGACGACCCAGAGGTGTAAAACCGTCAGATGCAGTGATCTCCTGATAAAGGGCTCTAGGCATTGAAATCACATCCCCCTGTATTTGCAATCTATAGCACTAGCCACTGACCCTCTACGCTTCTTTTTACTGTAGATACATATTACTCACTACTCAGCGAACTACTCAGTATTCAGTAATTTTTCAGAAACGGATATAACTTTTTTGTTGTGCAGAAAACTTAAAATCATATTCAAATGTTCACCTTATGAATAATATCATACCGTGCCATCTAGCTTACTAACTTCGGTCGGCAGCGCGCATGACGTCAGCCGGGAGAAAAAGAACGGTGCGCCACTTAAGTAAGCATTGCTGTAAATGCATCTGCACGCGCTCTTTTCTTTTAGATTACGAAATCCTGGCGGCGTTTTGGGTTGGTGACACCACCACTCATGGGTCGAACGATGTTATCGTAGTCCACAAAATAAATCAGTTAAAAAGTTAGGTCTTGTTTTAATACAATATTTATACTGATTTTAATTCGAACTCCACTCGATACCTACATTTGCAGGACGTGTACGGTTCTCCCGTTCTCGGTTCTCCAGACATAAGATGTCCTTTAAGTGTTCAAGGGTTTGTTATTAATTTATTATAGACCAACAACGAAATGATAGCTTCATAATATACCTACTTATCTTAAAAACACTTTGCTGGCATTTGGTGGCTAAGAGTGGAGTATGAAATACCAGTGAATATCGTTCGACCATGCAGTTAAAGACACGTTAGTTTTTAATATATTGAAAATGCCGAATTGTGCAGTTCCTAAATGTTATAACCACAACAGAAAAACTGAGGGCGGCAAACGATGAATTTTTGTTTGTAAATGCGAAGACAAGATAAATGTTGAAAATGGTAAGTGGATACGCACTTGTTGGTGTATTTCATTTGTTTGCTTATTTATTGACTCTATTGTAATGTGGGTGGTTTCCGGGAGTTTGACCTAATTATGCTGCTGCAAATAACAATAAAATTACCCTAGGTAGGTGTTGTACGTAGGTACCTACCTAATTTTCTAAAATATACCTGTTTGTTCACAAGTTGTTCTTATTTAATTTAATAATTTTCGCTTAGTTTACAAAATTCACATATTCAACCGAGAATTTTATAAGCAGCACTTAACTTTATACAATTTTACATGTGCTGAAACAAATTTAGTCCCAAAATTTGCGCGTTGCTGTTCATAATTTCGCGAATAAAACCGAGCGCTTGGTTGTGCATATGGAGAAATCTCGCCGGCTTCTCCCAGTGACGTCACATCCATAGCTATAGCCACCGCACCAGATGCGCGATAGCATACCGTTCTAAGTTTGCCGTGAATAATATTTATAGATGCATGTATTTTTCTTTGAGCGATTAGCAAGTTAGTATGCAGTATCAAAGGAATTCCAAAACTATTCAAATTATTTCAAAAATAATAGAATAGTTCAAGCAACTATTCCACGGACAAGTATTCTGCCAAGCATTGTGTTACGTATAAAACTAAATCAAGTTTTTTTATGTCGTAAGACCTCACAGAATGCTACTCCAACCAAATTGGTATTGAAACATTCATAGTTCGATTTTGACTGCGGATGTACAAATTGGCGAACTTGGTTCGCACATGTCAGACAACTACCACTACCCCTTAAGCAAGTTCCTGGCCGTACTGGTACTTGCCCGAGGAGTAGTTGTTCGAAGAACCGTCCAGTATACTTCATTATTCTTAAATAATTTATGGGATAATTGCCACTTGCTTATTTCTGGTTCTCGTGTTTCAGCTATGCCATGTAGGCGTGTTTCAAAATGTCTTACGGATAATAAGTACTTTACTGACGATCCAGGGGGAGGATGAAACTGACCGAATACAGTTTCTCTATATTGCATGCTTTCTGGACGAACTCTATAGCATCATTAGAACTGTGACTAATTGAACCCCTTCAATCTTTCATATATTTTGGAATGCGTGGTAATTTACAATAAAATAAATGTAGGGCAGTGGATTTTGAACCTTAAGTGAACTGTTCGGCAATTGAATGAAATTATCACTCTTACTACATGGCCTTTATCTTTCTAGAAAAGTTCTATAATTCAATGCCTGACGGGATTATTGCCCGCAGAGTAGTGCGAACAGTCCAGTAGGTACCACTCGTGTCCATATCAAGTTACAGTTTCGTGCTTAGAAATAGAGAAATAATGGAAATAATAATTATTATGATAGGCAAACGTTGAAATACACAAATAATATCTAAATACCTATGTCATCTATGTAACAAAGCCATATACAGTGTCCCACGATGGCGGCCAAATAAAAGTTTAATGAGAATGGGAAATGGGAAAAATTTAAAATTTATAATTATTGCTAGTAATCTGCATTGCTAAAATGTTTTCAGACTTTTAGCGTTGTGAGTTGGGAATACATATTTCCAAGCGAATGTGCGGGCGAATATGTCAATATTTCGGGAATATTACCAAAATATTCGCATATCCTAAAACGAATATTCTTCGGAAATTTATGCGAATATTTCCCACAAATTCTCGAAAATTTTCTAGAAATGTTCCCCTAACTAAATTATTTAGGTACGTGGAATTAACTAGCAAAAACTGAGATGTGGAGTATGTACTTTATGTGGGAAGCTGTATCGAAAACTGGCAGTATTGCTTGACGGCAAGGAATATGCAATAAACAAAATTGAAGGATTTGGCAATTGCTATTCTGCAGCAACTGAAAGATCATTTAATACATTCTTTTCTGCACTGCTGAAAGAGCAAGAAAACTACTTTATAATATCCCCCATAAAGCAAAGTTGTTTTTTATACAGGGGGAGAAAAATGATCATTGTGCTAGTGTCGTACTTGATGAAAAGTTGTCATCCCCAAGCCCTAGGATTCTAATGCTATAAAACCCAAACCTTTCAACATCTAAGAAACGAAAAATAGTTTTTTAAGGTTCATTTTGCACTGTGGATAGATGTATTGTGTGACCACGTATTCTTGGTGAGCCAAAAGAATGTAACAACCTCTGTAACACTATCTGGAGTTCATTATGTTCCGCTCGATTCTACGGTTGATGATTACAAAGTGTGAACCTCGGTGTGAACGTGTGTCGCTGATTTAATTTTAATGATTGCATGGTCCGATATACCCGTACTTTTTTGTTGGCTAATTCGTGTAAACAGTCAGTGGTGGCGTAGAGAATGGTTAGAGAAATGTTTTCTTAGAATTTAAACTTTTTATTTACTCGTCATTATTATTTAGTATGAAATGCTCTTTATTTATTTTATTTACAGTGTCCTTGACAATCTAAATAAGTAAATATGAATTTATTTAAAAATTGTATTAATTGCCAATTTATCAACGCGACGTCTTTAATAAGTTTATATTCGAGTTTTGGGGCGTCTCTCGTGAAATAATCATGACGAAATATCATTCGTGTTTTGATTGGGCAAAATTTGTCGATTGTAAATTGTGCCCAATTTTGCTTGTGACATTGTTGAAAAATTACTCTACTGACGCCTCGTAATTTTTATGCAATGTCACTCGAAAAAATTGCTAATCAACCTCTCGTTACAGTCCAAAAATTTTGCTGGCAAAATCGAAACTCTAAACCTACATTTACATCCAAGTCGATATCGGCACACGTTGAAATCCGTGTGCCAATTGTGCTAGAAACTTTGAAGTCAAATTGGGTGTCATTTACATTGGTAATTCTAAATGTAATTTCGCCGGTGGTATTATCTGACAGAACCATTGCTTTTAGTTGAAACTGAAAATTAAAAGATATAATAGCACACAAACCTCGTCTATTAATCGCTTTTCACTGCTTATTTGTCTATAATGGAGATTATTACATTAAGTCTGACATATTTTATAAATGAAAGCTGTCATTTCGATATTTCTGTTGCAATTCGAATAATTGTAAAGGAACATTTACATCCAATTCAATATCCGCACAATTCGAAATCCGATTGCGAAGTGGATATTTGACATAGGTACGCATTTATGTATTTGCGTTTACAACAGCACTTTGAATTCAGCACGGTTCATGTCAAAATTCGAATTCGAATTGCGTGTTTGCAAATCGCAAACTTCCAATATCGAAGTGACAGCTGTCAGTTATAAAATATGTCAGGTATAATGTAATTTTCTCCATTATATAGTCAGAAAAGCGGTGAAAAGTAATTAATAGACGAGGCTTGTATGCTATTATATCCTCTAACTTTCAATTTTAGCTGAAAGCAATGATACTGTCGGATAATACCACCGTCGAAATTACATTTAAAAGTTCCAATGTAAATGACAAATGGCACCCAATTTGACTTCAAAGTTTCTAGCTAATTGGCAATCCGATTTCGAAGTGTGCCGATGTCGAATTGGATGTAAAGTAGCTACTTTAAATTTGCGATTTGCAAACATACAATTCCAACTCGAACCGTGCCGAATTCAAAGTGCTGTTGTAAACGCAAGCACATAAATGCGTATGTCAAATATACACTTCGCAATCGCATTTCAAACTGTGCCGATATCGAATTGGTTGCAAATGAAACTTGAGCTACATTTACTCGTAAATCCAATTCAATATAGACACATTTCGAAATCGGATTGTCAATAGGGCTTTTCATTATAAAAAAAATGCTGAGGCGCATGCGTGATCGCGCCATGACATTTTCGGACAGTTGTCAAAGTTTTGTATTGTTGGAAAGTGTTTATTTTAAATTTTTGGTCTATACAGTAAAATTTTATTGCAAACGTGCAAAATTAGTATGGAGCATCCAAACTTTGTGCTTTTGATAACTGCGACGGCGCTAGGCAGAGTGGGTAGGTCAAGCTACGATTTTATCAATCTCTCAAACCCTACCTAACACGGGTAAATCGAAGTTAATAACTGGGTCGGTGACCAAGTGAGGGCTTGTTCCACCTATGCTATATATAAATTGCGTGGATGAAAATGTGTAATAGGCAAGATTCGAAATGGAAAAACGTGTTTGATGTTTCCAGGTTTTACGTCATTATTTGTTAGGTCTTTAAAATAATTATTATTTGTAGTTACATACATATGTAGATTGCAGAAAAATACGCACCTGTCTATTAGATCCTTTTTCTCAGCTTTCTTTTAAAAAATTTATTGATTTTCACCGCTACGTATTAAAAACCTGCGTGATTGAAATTATGTTGGTTAACATTCCCGTATTTCAAACAGGCCAGGCACGCCTTCGGGATTCAGGCTCATAATTTTATGAGGGACGTCACTGGAAACTAACATTTTTAATTTTCCGTCTTTCAAACACCCTCCTTATTTGGTACTCTACTATTTACTTGCGAATATCCTACACGAATTTCAAAAACTGACAGTGACATTCATCCGAAAAACTAAAAACAGCTGATTGTCAGTGTACTTCTGCACATGCGCACTAACAAAATCAAACCAAATGAAAAGGTCTATTAAATATTGTGCGAGGGTTAATCATCTAATAATTTATTGTACACCAAGTTCAGAATTCAAAAAATTCAAATGAGTTCAATTAAATTCATCGGAATTCAAATAAATTCATGATTCTGCAAGGAATTCAAAAACAAGAAAGGAATTCATAGGAGCTTGCTTCATTCGTATGAATTCTGAAGGATTAAAAAGTGGTAAGAATCCTTTACAAATTATAAAAAGGAAAGGAAAAAAAGAAAAAGTACTTGTACGTGAGATTTTACAACGCAAATTATATTCTTTATTCTTATATAAAAATTCGAACACCAAAATACGAATTCCGAAACAAACAAAATTTAAATTCTAAAACAATTAACAAATAAAATATATATTCTAAAAAATAAATAATCAAACATAATGACTGAATAAAATAGTTTTTAACAAAAATTTCTGCTACCTATTTCCCTGCAACTCGTTGTAACCTATCGTTACTCTGGCGAAAATTTGAATTCTGAAGTAACCAACAATATGTGCTTTTTTTAACAGATATGTTTTTATTGCCATCATTCACCATCACTACAGAAGAATCTTCAGGAAGATCGTCGGGTACTTCACCTGACTGATAATTTTCACTACTTTCTGCTTCTCCTTCAGCTTTTCCATATTCTTCATCCTCAGTATCGTTTTCTGAGCAACTTGAACTATCAATAAATGTCCTGTTTAGATTAGGCTCCTCAAATGTTACTTTGTCTATTTTTGGTAAGTAATCTTCTTCTTTTACACGAATTTTCAGTTCCTTGAATATTTTACCGACATTATTTTTTGCCTCCTCAATTGCCTTTAAAATTTCCTCATCTGTGGGCAATACTGTTGTTGTTGTATTGTGTTCAATATTCTTTTTAGAAGGAAATTTAAAATCACGCATCTCTACTTTTGAAAATATTTCTGTTTGCAGTTGTAATCGTTTGAGTCTATGGAGAATCTCCAATATACTAAAATTCACCATAGTGCAGTTTGTCGTAGTCATAGATCTTGTGGTGCGAAAGAATTGTTCACAAGTCTGACTGCTATAAAGTACTGGAAGAAAATGTTGTGCATTACCACTTTCTCTCAATTTTTTTATTAAATTTACAATTGCGTGTGCATTAATTTATATGCATTACTCGTTATGAATTGTTCCATCTTATAATTTTTGGAACGCTTTATAAAAGACTTCCATACTCTAAAAAAAAAAAATAATGAAGTCCACATTTTCAGAATTCTATCAGCTGGATTTATGTCTTTCTCATTATATGCAAGCACGCAATTACTTATCATTTCTAAGTAATATGCTGTACAATTTGCTTTTTGTTGCTTTAGCAAATCTACAACATTGGGCGTAATAATTTTTTCCACACTTTTGTAATTCATTTTGTCTGCAATGTTTAAATCAGTTTTACATAGCAAATGGCGTGATTTCGGCAATTCTTCTATTAAATTGTGCAAATCCAAAACCGTGATTTCATGACTTCCTAAAAGCAGCTTTTGTTCCTTTTTAGTTTTAGAGAATTCCACAGTTTTTAGGAGGCGATTTCTAAGTTTGGTTGCAATGTGTATTGTATCTTGGACACATACACCGGCATCAATTTGAAGTGGACAAGCATAATATTTGCAGAAAATTTGTGGGCTTTTTATTGTTCCCAGTTTCATCTTATAACGCATTGCTTTCAGTAGTCTAATATCCCCGTCACTGGACATTCCCAAAATAGTAATGCCGTATTTTGAAGCTTCTTTTGAAAGAAAATTCCATCTACACAGAACATCTTTTGCGGTGAATTTGTTGTCTGTACCGTATAAACAAAGGCAAAACGGTGCCGCATTTTCGTTGTATCATAATCACGTATATCAGTCGCGAGCCTTTTTGAGTTTCAAAATAACTTTTCATAGTTGGTCCATCTGTTGCTGGATAATACTGAGTTTTAGGAAATCCGTTTTCACATAAAGGCAAAACAAACCCAACTACTTGGTTAGTGGTTGGATCATATTGTATTCTTCCTGTCACACCTGTAGCATCCTCACTCATCCAGACAAAACGAGGTAATTTATGTTTGGATAAATACTCGCTCAAATTTTGAAGGTAAACGTGTCCCTCTATTACATAATTCCCATTTTCCTGAATAGATCTTAGTACAGTTGACACAGAGGGAAGTGGCAAATTTGCACATAAAGTATTGTAGGTTGATCTTCCACCCACAATAAACAAATACGTGGAAAAGAGTTTTAAAGAATTGTCAAAACGATGTTTAATAGAAGTTGCCCTTTTACCTGCAGATTCAACTAATAACTTCATAAACATCGAATGCGAGATTAAAACTGATGCGGAACTTGGTCCATGACCAGACTCACTCTTATTCTCTAAACATCTAACAAAACACTTCCGCAGCATAGAATTATCTTTTAAAAGTATTTCCATTTTATCCAAGATTATTACAAAATAATCTAGTTTTTGATATTTAGTGGCTTCTTTTTCCAACAGTCTTTTCTTTCTTTGGCCTCTTGAGTATTTAGGATCACTCCATTTGTTATTACTTGTTACTTTTTTGAAATTGTTTTGTAGAGCAAAATGTTTTTTGCACTGAACTGCTCTACTTAGCCCAGTACAATTTCTTCTTCCCCCGATGTCGGGCTCGATGTATATTTAACTAGCGGCTCGTCGTCAGAAGAAATATTATGTAAGCTGCTTTCGCCGTCGATGTCTTTCATTAGCCGCTCATCGTTGGAAGAAATCTCTTGACTGCCATCATCATCGAGGTGTTCTTTGGTTGGAACCGGGGTTGGAACACTCTGAGTAGATTGTTCATACAACTTTTTAGCATCAGGTTTTTTAATTATTATATGCTGCAAAATAGACACTTGCTTTTTACAATCCACGCCAGTTCTGACTACACCAGTGTGAGACGTGGGGTTCGACACCATTGAGCTGTTATTATTCGTTGATTTAGTTGTGTGAGTTTTTGTGTGTCTTACAAGATTTGAGATTACCCAGCGATCTCCATTTTTCAGTGGTGAGTTTACTATAGTAATGAAGTTATCATTCTGGCATAAAATACATTTGACTTTTGCTCCTTCTTTGGTAAGTATAATATGTGATCTCCTAAGATTGCTTAGCTCTTCCAGTTGTATAGTCGTGAACTCTGAAGGCTGCTCTGAATTTTCCTCCGGATTTTCTATACACTTCTTTTTCCTTGCGTTCTTTTGTGATCGACAATTCTGAATCCAAACTTTGATTTGATTTAAAATTCTGTCTTTCTCGCGCAATTCGCATTCGAATAATATATTGGATTTGGGCTTTTTGTCAGTTTTATTCACAGAAATTCCAATTTGTTTTCTTTTGGTTCCGACAGTTATTTTGCTATTCTGACTTTTCAACAGGTACTCTTTCATGGAAAAAATCAACTTTACATGACCAGGTAATATCCTAAAATGTTCTTTGTTGTTGTGGTAAGCTCCATAGAAATCTGGCATATTTGAATTTTTATCTATCACCAAGTGCATATCGGTTCTCGCAAATCTTTCCATTTCCTTTATATCCTCATCATTTATTTGTTTCACAACAACTGCTGTATCATATCCGCAAAGTTTCATTATATTTACTACGTATTTTGGGAAAGAACAATTTAAATGCGACTGAATCTCTTCCCAAAAAGAAAGATCGGGAGAAAGATATTTCTCTGGATGTTTATTGCTAGTTCGAGATGGTGAGACAGATCGGTCAGAGCCATATTCTACAGATTCCGAGACAGTTTCCTAAAAAAAGCGAACTTTCCATGATTTTTTATATGCCACCTGCAAATCTTATCTTTTTCTTAGATACACTGATACAAGAGACTCAGCCTATGCTATATCTCACAAATTTTATCTCTATTTTTTAGTGCAAAGTAGTTTTTTTTTATCTCAAAATTTCTTTTCTTTATTACAAATAAACTCTAAATTAATGGTTATCTACTTACCATTCCATTTGCGGCATCCATTGCACATGAATTTCAAATCGAAGTACCACAAATAACACAATAAACATCCCCAATCGACCCCAATAATAACAACGGGTATAAAAGTTTTTTTAGGTTAGAAGAACAATGATAAAATTGGCGCGAAACCGGTTAAAGAATTCATGACTTCACGAGGAATCCGCGAAGAATTCAGGGAGATTTCACAGAATTCAAGTAAGTTCACGGGGGAATTCAACGTCTTTATGAATTAATTGAATTAATGCGAATTCATTTGAGTTGAATTCGGACTTCTTGCAAAACGTACACCTGAATTCAGGAATGATTAACCCCCCGATATTGTGTAAAATACCTATAACAGTCTGTAAACTGTTAAAATGAGTGAAAATCAAAGATTTACCTCTCCGAAATGCATTTTTTGTGGTTCCATCATTCAATAGTTTGGGTCATGGGTCAAAAAGTAATCCCTGGAATAATCCTCTCAAATATCTCTCAGGAGTTCAATAAATAGAAAATGAAAATAATTATCCAGTTTTGTTTCTCAATGTCGTTGCCATTCGGCAATACCCCCTCCAGCCCACCGGGCTGTCGTAACTATTGCCTGGCAACGATTTTTCGAAAATCTGGAATTATTATTTTCAATTTATTCTCAATCTCTTGTCGTTATTACTACTTACTAACAATTGACTGATGCGATTTAAATTCCTGACTTAAACAAAGTAACCCTGCTCAAAATAGAACTATCCATTTATAAACCACTTTTCGAGATTGGATGTGCGTAGGTATAGATGTTTGATTTCAAATTCATGTTTGTATTTCTATATTGATTTTCCCTCTTAACAAACTTATTGTGCAACTAATTCATTTATAAAAATTGACGTCTAAAAGATTCTTACTACATCTATTTGGTGACCTACTTTAAAAAATAATATGCAGTCACTAATTTTTATTAGCATTGCTTACTACTTACATGAATGTATGCTAAGTAATCAGCATGACTACAATTTCTTATTTTGAGGCTTGTGTGCACAAGAAGTGAAATTTAAGAATAAAATTGTAGGTATTTATGCGCTTATTCCATTGGGTGGTGTTATGTTTAGTGCCGTGATATATTTGTGAGAATTTAGGATGCCCTAATGAACTGCCAACACGGAATTTCTCCCTTAGCTGAGGAAAATGTTGCACGGGGAAGGTCAGTTTCAATGCATTTCTATAAATTTGCTAAGGATGTACTTGTATCAGATATACAGATGCATACCTCAAAACAATTATTACTGATAACGATAACATTTTTAACTCCAGTTTTGTTTGCTTTATTTGATTACTGTTATTGATTAATGTATGAACTATAAGTGGAGATCTAAATGTTTATCTAGGTATATAGGTATACATTGTAACTAAGTGACTTTTTGAGTTATTACGAAATTTAAATTTATATTGTTAGTAGTAGTATAAAGTGCTCAAAATCGATCTTTTTGGCGAAATTGTTCCAAAACTATGATGGCTGCAAGAATAAAATTAGATATCTAATAAAGCGCGGAATACAAAACATTTTGAAAACGAAAACAATATACTATTTCAAAGTTCTTGCTATTGAAAAGGTATTTTCCAGAAGAATTCCGTTATTCTAATGGCGAGAACAGTTAAGTGAGCCACCCCGTATAAAAGAAAGGCTTGTAATTAACTGCACATTAAAGGATAATAGATGATGCACAGTAAGTACCTAATTTTTTCCACAACCGGGCGTAAGTATCAATTTATTGGCATAATTTGTCGTTCACAATGACATTCATTATTGCCCATGGCCATAAACTATTGTTTATGGCACGCTCACGTTTCGCGCCGGTTAAAATAAGTAGCATATATACAGTGTGTCCCAAAAAGTATGTAACAGCCAAATATCTCTTTTATTACTTATCGCATCAAATTTTCAACAGTAATTTGACGAGTACTTTTTATTTATCCAGGCAAAATAAAAAGTTCGAGTCAAATTCGGCTAGATAATTTAATGAATATGAGATTACGCATATGGGAGACTCTATTTTTAAACATTTTACAATCAAAAATACGAAATTTGGGACGTCGCCATGGCAGCAAAAGGTAAATAAAAAAATTATCGCTGTAATAGTTAGGGCTAACTTTTCTCGCTGTCATTCTGACAAAAACGTCGCGGCGTACGAGATTTTATACATATGAATTAAATTATCGCTGTTATTTTATGTGATAAGTACTAAAAGAGATATTTGAACAAATATTTTTGTTATTTTTAATAAACCTATACCTTTCCTGATCTGACCGACCTGATCGGGCATATGTACAAAATTACAAACTATGCTATTGAACAATAGCATAGTTTGAGCATTTATTATTCGTATACTGATCGGCATAATTATTATTAGCTAAAAGAAATTTCTTCAAGAGAGAAATGCATTCAATAGTATAGTAAAATCTCGGTATTATCCTGTTTTCCTGTTGCTATCTATTTTATTGCGTGGAAGCTCTCGAGATATTTTTTGCATATAATGTTTGCGCCAACAATTCAGTTGTTTAGAACCTTGATATTAGGTATAGATTTTTGCAACATTTCAGCCTTTTTTGTTAAATTAGATTGCATTACTTTGTCGTAGGTACGCCGTACGGAATATTTTAGGAAGTTCTTGTACTTTTTGTCGTTGTTGATTCATTTTCGTGATTTATGTAGATTACTATTGAAAACTTTTGATTTGTTTTAATGTGACCTCAAAGATCACAGTCCACTAACAAAATTCACAAAAGCGATAATTAATTTTATGCTCGAGTATATTGCACCGTACCTAAATAAAATATTTTTTCTTGCTTCAATGTGCCGTGGTCAGTCTTCCGATATAGAATCTTCATGTCGTTTGGTCTAATAGGTAAACAATTTTTGTTTCTATAACAATAAGTTGTTACTGCGACATTGTGACCCGCGTAGTTCCGTCATTATCGTGTTCCTATTTTGATAATTATTTTCCGTTCTAGTGTTTTAATTTTATTAGTGTATTAAGTTATTTTTGTATGTGGAGTGTTGTTGTTTTGTGTTTGTAATATGGGATGTCAGTGCCGATAACTAATTAATTAATTTAAGATCTTCGTACTTATGTAAGTTCCTACTTTTTGACTTCTACTAAACCGTTTTGCCTGCTATTTATGAATTTGGGTAATAATATTTTATTTTCAACAAAAAAACGCATAAAAATCTTTGCTACCTGCTGATGCTTATAAGATTTATTAAAAAGTAAAAAGTTAATAGTAAAAATGCAACAATGTACTAATCAGTAATTGTTTTGTTGTGTTTGAAATTTCAAGAATTTAAATGTGTTAAAGAAAAATACAAATTTACCTAATACAGGAAAAGTAATGTAATGTTCCTGTTTAGATACGTTCATTCTTGTTAGTAATTTACCTAATTATTAATGTTTAAGTTTGCATTGTATCTGTCCGTGCAGAATACGGGACCCTTAAAAATACAACTGAATGTGCCCAGATATTTTTTTTGCAAGAAAAGGAGTTTGCTAGTTTTTAAATACGCATCCACAACTAGGGGACGAATAGGTAACCATTTATGTTGTGAGTATTCTCTTTGCCCTCTTTTCTTAATCATAAAGGCGCCATATCACAAAAACGAATTATTTTTTGTTGAAGGACACTATTAAAACGCCTCTTTGTTGTTTAGAAATCGAGATCGTATTTATCTTCCATTCGCACCCCCATTGATTACTATGTTTGAGTTACCTAACTTAAATAAGAATATTTTTGCTATCTTACCTAAGAATATTCATGCACAATAAATAATAAGACAAATACTAATATATTAATTTTCAATAGGAAGACATCTCGAACCCCTACCTCCATTCCCTTCCTATACTGAGTTTACTTAAGCATTTACCCAAAAGTTTCTGCATTTGCTTTTGTTAACTGCTGTCTCTCGGCCCTGCAACATGTTCTGTTTTATGTGTCTAAAGGTAAGTACAGACTTGAGCAAATTTACGCACACGAACAATGTACGCGCACGAACATTCGTGCGTGTGATTTAATTTGTTTACGTTCATCTTGACATGCCTGCGCGCACGAACGTGATCCAGTTGTTCGTGTGATTTCGCGAAAATATGGCTGACATACTAGCTCCTGCATAGAATTTTTTATTTCGGTTGAAATGCTGCTCATTTTTTTGATCCCATAAAATGGGAAATTTTTCGTATCCATCAATTAATTGAATTACATTTTCTGTCGTCCACTCCAGCACCCTAGTATCCCCATGTTCTTCTTTCCCATACTTTTATAGATCCTCTAAAGGTAAGTACAGACTAGATCAAATTTACGCACACGAACAGTGTACGCGCACGAACATTCGTGCGTGTGATTTAATTTGTTTACGTTTATCTTGACATGCCTGCGCGCACGAACGTGATCCAGTTGTTCGTGTGATTGCAGGAAAATATGGCTGACATACCTAGCTCCTGCATATAATTTTTTATTTCGGTTGAAATGCTGCTCATTTTTTGGATCCCATAAAATGGGAAATTTCTCGTATCCATCAATTAATTGAATTACATTTTCTGTCGTCCACTCCATTCTCTATAAACCTGCATATGTACTTCTGCATCGACAACTAAACAAGAACTGACACGGACCGATGTTTTGTCGTCCAAACTGCGCGCACAATATCCTTTGAGCATGGCACCGAGACCGACAAGCGACGGATCGCGTGCGGGTTATGCGCGCACGAATAATTTGTTCGTGCGAACCAATTTATTAGCGTCCACATTTGAGCATTCGTACGCGCAAACTGTTCGTGCGCGCAAATTTGCTCAAGTCTGTACCCACCTTTAAGTTAGAATACCGCCTGGGTACAGACTTGAGCATATTTGCGCGCACGAACAGTTTGCGCATACGAATGCTCAAATGTGGACGCTAATAAATTGGTTCGCACGAACAAATTATTCGTGCGCGCATAACCCGCACGCGATCCGTGTCGGTCTCGGTGCCATGCTCAAAGGAAATTGTGCGCGCAGTTTGGACGGCAAAACATCGGTCCGTGTCAGTTCTTGTTTAGTTGTCGATGCAGAAGTGCATATGCAGGTTTATAAAGAATGGAGTGGACGACAGAAAATGTAATTCAATTAATTGATGGATACGAGAAATTTCCCATTTTATGGGATCCAAAAAATGAGCAGCATTTCAACCGAAATAAAATATTATATGCAAGAGCTAGGTATGTCAGCCATATTTTCGTGAAATCACACGAACAACTGGATCACGTTCGTGCGCGCAGGCATGTCAAGATGAACGTAAACAAATTAAATCACACCACGAATGTTCGTGCGCGTACACTGTTCGTGAACGTAAATTTGCTCAAGTCTGTACTTACCTTTACACACATGACAAGTGTATCTCTTCATTCGGTGGACTGCCTCTTGATGCTTACGATAATCATAGTCGCTGATGAATGTAATATTGCACGGATCGCTTGCGGGTTATGCGCGCACGAATAATTTGTGCGTGCGAACCAATTTATTAGCGTCCACATTTGAGCATTCGTACGCGCAAACTGTTCGTGCGCGCAAATTTGCTCAAGTCTGTACCCACATGCTGCTACCTTCATCGCAAGTAACTTGATTCCCCAAATAGCAGAAATAGGCAACTTCCTCTAATTTGTCGCTTCCAATCTGTAGTGTGAGTCTTATTTTCGCTCCACCCCCTACGCACCAAGATTTTGGTCCTACTTTTATTACAATTTTCATCCGCTAATCTCATATTAATAGTGAGACTCTGAAGTCTGAATATTAATCGCGGAAGCTATTAAGTTTTTAGCCATTTTATTCGCCTCCTCCTCATATAAATTGAAAACCAGAATAGGCTTCTCACTTCCCTATCTTTGTATAATAGATGCAGAACATAAAATAAATATTACAAATGCAAAACCCAATATAAACTATTTAAATATTCCCGCAGAAATACGCAACCTAATATACAGTATGTCCACGGATCGAGTTGCAAAGAGGAAAAACTTTTTTATTTTTCATTTTACAAGAAAATTGTATTCGTGACAAAAGTTTTAGCATGCCCCAAAACGGCCAAGTCAGTTTTAACCTTTTCAAATTTTCTTTTAGTTTCAGAGAAAATCTGAAAATAGGTCGATTTAGTTGAAAATTTGTTACCTATACAATAATCCAATAGAATTTGTGTATCTACAGTCACGTGTTCAAAGACAGCAAATCAGGAGAACATTTAACTGAAGAGTGCTTATGGGCTATTTTCACTTATGTCATCTGGATTACTGTAGCAACGGAAAAATGTTTAATTTGCACTGCTGTCGAATTTTTTGCATAAAATGTCATTTCCAAGATTCGGAAATCAATCCATGGAAGAAATCGACAAATTGTTCTTTTTGGGCAAAAAATTTTCTTACCGAATAGCCCTCGAGTCTTGGTAATTCGAAATAACTTGATAAATTTCCTCAAGCGGGTTTCTCTGTGGCAACATACCTCCGCCTTCGGCGTCGGGATGTTGCCGAGCAACCCGCTTTCGAAAATGTATCAAGTTATTTCTAATTATCAAGACCCTTGGGCTATTATAAGTGAAAATTTTTTACCTATACAATAATCCAATAGAATTTGTGTATCTACAGTCACGTGTTCAAAGACAGCCAATCAGGAGAACATTTAACTGAAGAGTGCTTATGGGCTATTTTCACTTATGTCATCTGGATTACTGTAGCAACGGAAAAATGTCTATTTTGCACTGCTGTCGAATTTTTTGCACAAAATGTCATTTCCAAGATTGTTCTTTTCAATTTTAATTTCTTTTTAACAAATTGTTCTTTTTGGGCAAAAAATTTTCTTACCGAATAGCCCTCGAGTCTTGACAAATCCTCATAATTGATACATTTCCTCAAGCGGGTTTCTCTGTGGCAACATACCTCCGCCTTCGGCGTCGGGATGTTGCCGAGCAACCCGCTTTCGAAAATTTATCAATTATTTCGAATTATCAAGACCCTTGGGCTATTATAAGTGAAAATTTTTCTAATTTCCAAAAAATAAGTTCGAGTTGTCATAGTAATAATTGTTAACAAGACTTTTGTTTACTAAATTTTAATTTCATAAACTTGACAACAAAAATAATATAACCAATAACTATTATATTCAATCCATTCGCCGCCTTTTTCAACTCACAATATTCTACTCTTCGACGCAATTCCCTATAACTTCTTCGAATTTCTTCGAGAGTTAAAGACGTCACAGCGTCTCTACTCCTCTCCTTTAAATTCTCCACGTTCGGAGGAAGATTATTTGCATAAACTATTTATTTCAAACGGCCCCAAAGATAAAAATCAGCCATAGTCAAATCAGGGCCCTTGGTGGCCATAACACGGGACCATTTCGGCCGATCCAATTCTGTCCAAATTGCTGATTTAACCATTCTACAACAATCCGAGCATAATGGGCCGGACAACCATCTTGTTGAAAGTAACACCTTGCGAGGTAATTAATCGGTAAATCGCCCAACCTTTCAACAAGAAAATTTTGCAGCATATCCAAATACGTATGCCCCGACGCGACGTATGCTGATTGACAGTATCATCAAAAAAATATGGTCCAATGATACCATGGTAATAAATTGCACACCACACATTAGCTTTTGCCGAATATTGTCGATTATGAGGGATTCGGAAATTCGGATTGTAATCGCTCCAATATCTCACATGTTGAGATGCAACAGAACCATTACACCATTAGTAGAAAATGTGGCCTCATCAGAGAAAATAATATTTCGGTAAAAGTTGTTAAAAACCAAGGCTTTAGGGCAGATTTGCCTAACTGACAGTCAATAGCTGCCCATACACGTAGAGATTAATCGGCCGGTTTGAAACGCTGCGGTTCAAACGTGCGGATATAACTTTGCGTTAATGGGCAACCGTCGTGCCACATCCATCCGGCACAGATTTATCTGCGAGTCCACACTGCCAGTTAAAACTGCAGTAGGCCATTAACAGACAGTTTTGTGGACAGTTGTTCGTTTTCGGCATGCCTTCTGAAGGTGTAGTTGTTTCAAAAAATATTACGGCACATGTTTCTGGAATGATATATCCCAGTGCCTGTGCAGAAATTCCCACCGAATATGTTAAATCCTCATATGATCTTCCTGACGCTAGAAGACGCAAAGTAGTCATTAAACGTTCTTCCGGAGTAATTGCTTTCTCTCATTATTGTAGCTTGTTTTAGAAGAGCGCCTCTTACTAAATTTAGTAAATAGTCGTGTGTGTTAATGTCCATTCTCAAATAATTACGAAAATCGAAAGGATCATTTTCTCTGAACGCTTTCAATGTTTCAATAGGGGAATATGACTCAATTGTATTTTCTTAAGAGGTAGTTATACCGCGAGCCATTTGTCGAGTTTGTCCGTAAGAGGCCCATGTATTTCTTGCGTTGCCGGCTCTTTGCAAGGGTTTACAAAATACAATTTTGTGTTACCAATTCTTAACCGATTTTAATTTTAAAAAGCTTGCTGGCATCGCAAAACTTCGAGCATGTTGTCTACATCGAGTTTTTTCTCATAAATTTGCAGCAGTAGCATGCAGTGGAACGTAAATATGACTGAAATTGCGTTAATTTTGTGCATTTTATATATTTTTTTCTTGATTTCACAGTGAGAAAATTGAAAAAAGGCTCATGTAGGATTCAATTCCAACCTTTTAACTATGCACTAGAAAATTTTCACATTTCTAACTTCAAGAATGGCATAGTAATCTTTTAGATTAGAAAGGCTGTTTTTCGCCTAAAATCGAGCGGTATAACCTCCTCTTAAGCAAATAGCTTTTTATCCATTTAGATCGTTGCTTCGTCAGACTGTTTCCTGTCATTATCTGCATCGCAACGATTGCACAGAAAACAGCACGTTTCTTTGTAGTACTAAACATTTATGTTCACCTGACAACCACCCAACCGTCCTTTTCAAGTGCAAAACTTTTGCCAAAGCGAAATTCTACGGTTTTGTTTTCGAGCGCGGATTTAACTGCCGTTTGCACCCACTAACAAGCGGTTTTGAATGTGACAGATCAACCGCGCAAGCTAGATCGGCGGGCTTCTGAAATGTGTTAGTGGGCGACAACGGTTTGATCCGTGGCGTATAAAACTGACGGACTTATCCGTTGCGGTCCAAACTGGCGGATCAACCTCTACGTGTATGGGCAGCTATTATCTGCATCGCAACGATTGCACAGAAAACAGCACGTTTCTTTGTAGTACTAAACATTTATGTTCACCTGACAACCACCCAACTTTACTTAAAAACCGTGCTTTTCAAGTGGAAAACTTTTGCCAAAGCGAAATTCCACGGTTTTGTTTTCGAGCGCGGATTTAACTGCCGTTTGCCACCCACTAACAAGCGGTTTTGAATGTGACAGATCAACCGCGCAAGATTGATCGGCGGGCTTCTGAAATGTGTTAGTGGGCGACAACGGTTTGATCCGTGGCGTATAAAACTGACGGACTTATCCGTTGCGGTCCAAACTGGTGGATCAACCTCTACGTGTATGGGCAGCTATTAGCTGCCCATACACGTAGAGATTAATCGGCCGGTTTGAAACGCTGCGGTTCAAACGTGCGGATATAACTTTGCGTTAATGGGCAACCGTCGTGCCACATCCATCCGGCACAGATTTGTCTGCGAGTCCACACTGCCAGTTAAAACTGCAGTAGGCCACTAACAGACAGTTTTATGGACAGTTGTTCGTTTTCGGCATATTACAGCACATGTTTCTGGAATCATATATCCCAGTGCCTGTGCAGAAATTCCCACCGAGTATGTTAAATCCTCATATGATCTTCCTGACGCTAGAAGACTCAAAGTAGTCATTAAACGTTCTTCCGGAGTAATTGCTTTCTGTCATTATTGTAGCTTGTTTTATCAGAGCGCCCCTTATACTAAATTTAATAAACAGTCGTGTGTGTTAATGTCCATTCTCAAATAATTACGAAAATCGAAAGGATCATTTTCTCTGAACGCTTTCAATGTTTCAATAGGGGAATATGACTCAATTGTATTTTCTTAAGAGGTGGTTATACCGCGAGCGATTTGTCGAGTTTGTCCGTAAGAGGCCCATGTATTTCTTGTGTTGCCGGCTCTTTGCAAGGGTTTACAAAATACAATTTTGTGTTACCAATTCTTAACCGATTTTAATTTTAAAAAGCTTGCTGGCATCGCAAAACTTCGAGCATGTTGCCTACATCGTTTTTTCTCATAAATTTGCAGCAGTAGCATGCAGTGGAACGTAAATATGACTGAAATTGCGTTAATTTTGTGCATTTTATATATTTTTTTCTTGATTTCACAGTGAGAAAATTGAAAAAAGTCTCATGTAGGATTCAATTCCAACCTTTTAACTATGCACTAGAAAATTTTCACATTTCTAACTTCAAGAATGGCGTAGTAATCTTTTAGATTAGAAAGGCTGTTTTTCGCCTAAAATCTTAAGCAAATAGCTTTTTATCCATTTAGATCGTTGCTTCGTCAGACTGTTTCCTGTCATTATCTGCATCGTAACGATTGCACAGAAAACAGCACGTTTCTTTGTAGTACTAAACATTTATGTTCACCTGACAACCACCCAACCGTCCTTTTCAAGTGCAAAACTTTTGCCAAAGCGAAATTCCACGGTTTTGTTTTCGAGCGCGGATTTAACTGCCGTTTGCACCCACTAACAAGCGGTTTTGAATGTGACAGATCAACCGCGCAAGCTAGATCGGCGGGCTTCTGAAATGTGTTAGTGGGCGACAACGGTTTGATCCGTGGCGTATAAAACTGACGGACTTATCCGTTGCGGTCCAAACTGGCGGATCAACCTCTACGTGTATGGGCAGCTAATGAAAATAAATAAATAAATAACGTCAATTGCTATGACAACGCGAACTTATTTTTTGGGAATTTTCAACTAAAAACTATTTTCGAATTTTCTCTGAAATTAAAAGAAAATTTGAAAGGGTTAAAACTGAATTGGCCGTTTTGGGACATGCAAAAACTTTTATCAAGAATACATTTTTCTTGTGAAATGAAAAATAAAAAAAAACTTGTGTGTGTCAGCTCCGACCGAGGCTCCGACGCACGACTGGAGTTTACTCCTTACGAACGATTATTTTAACTTCAATCACTTGATGATAGGGTACACGCGAATGTCAGTTTTATACCCAAATGTGTATTTATCAGATGGTTTATGTTCGAAAATGTCCAACTGCATCAAAACATAAATTTCTTATAAATTCAGTAATTAAGTGACAATCGGCTAAACGTTGATCCCACTGGCAATGAAATAAATACTTTTCCTGGTGTTCGAATAGGCGTTGATTCACATTTCGGTATTAAGCAATATTTGGAGTATTTAATATTAGGTTTTTCCATATTGAATCAAAAGATTCAACAAATTTAGGAACGAACAAACACTGTGGATACGGCTGTTTATGTCTGACTGCATAGATACGTACATAATTTCAATGTGACAGATAACGTAACGCTTGATTTTGCTCCTCATAAAATTTCCGTACCGCGGGCTATAACTGAAAATCGATTCTTAAGGAGTAAACTCCGATAATCGTTTCTAAGGAGTAAACTCCAGTCGTGCGTCGGAGCTGACGCACACAAATTTATAAAAATGTGGTTACAAAAAAGAACAAAAGTGAATAATTTCCAGGACTGCTAAGGTGCCCGAAGACAAGCCACAAGTTTTTGACTTGTAATAAATAATTTACATTGCTGAATTGTTTGGATGGATTTAGTGGCGGTTTTCATGTAACTCCACTTTGCACAATTGTGTGACGAACATTAAATTTGTGCAACCATCCCAAGCTCGCAATTCCTGTGCTTTCTCCCGAATTATTGTTCCCCATATCGGCAGTTTTTTGTCACGGCAAACCTTAACCCATTTCAACATTGCTTCATCGATATCTTCATACACACACGACTTTAACAGTTTTCGAGCATTGCTGACCCCGTCGGAACTTTTTTAAGAATTGCATCGCGATTTCTCTAAATTGTGGATAATGTGTTTGGCGGAATTCCACACTCGGCTGCGATATCTTTTTTCCGTTTTACACCTCGATAAACTTGTTCGATTAAACGAATTTTGTCGGCTGACGACAAAATTTTTAATTTCCTCTTCGCACTTGACATTTGTAGCAACAGCTCTGAACGCAATCAGCAACAAAACTAAACTGACCAGCAAAGCAGTCATTTTAGAATCTCAACTGAGTTTTCCGGTATCTTCCCATTTCGTGCTTTCCCGTTTCGTGCGTTTTTGGGTTTCTACCTGTTTTCGTGCCGATTCGAGTGTCAAGAATTTACTGGGTAATTAAATAGTGCCAGTTCGTGCGTTGCACAACGATATCCTTTACTTTGAACATGTTGTACCTGTTGCAATAAAGGCGTACAAAACGTACTGCATCACTGAATACGGCCAAAAAAGTGGTTCCACGGCCCACTATTTCCGGTCTGTGGGCAAGCTTAGCGAGCGAAACGTTTAAGTCTCCCCCAAATAAAAACATTAACATTTGAAAACAATAGGAGAGAAATCAACATACACTTTCCCATTGAAGTCTAGTTATTAACAGCGTTGTGTTGTAAAGATAAACTCGAATTAGTGGCTTACTACATTATCAGCAGGTCAGCGCACGAAACGGCACTCAAACCAGGTAGAGGTTTGGGACGACGCACGAAACGGGAAAATTTTCATCGACGCCCGAAACGGGAACGCACGAAATGGGACTAAATCGAGTTTTCTAGCCATTTGTTTATTACCCCTATTTCTAACAAATACCGATTACCGATTTCAAAGAAAGGGTCATAAAAGAGGTGAACAAACCAGGTACATAGTTTTAGGCAGAAAAGGTTTTGTGGGCTAAAATTGAATAAAGGGGATAAAATTCGTAAAATTACGGTTGAATATATGTATTTCCAGATATGGAAATTTATTAATTTTAGAACTTCCGAGATACGGACTACAAAATACGTATGATTTGCCGTGTAGGTCAAGGGACTCGCATTTTTATTCGAGTTACGGAAAAATTCGACTAAAGAAAGTTCGACTCACGGGAGTTCCACTGTATCTGAAAAATACAAAAAATGCGTCTTAATTTTTTATGGATATTCTTTTTATTATTTATTTTTATTTTGCATTGTTGGAGCTTGAACATTGTTCAGGTACTTTTTGAAGACACGTTTGGTTGTCTTATCATTTATCAATTTTTTTTTATCTCTTTTCATTTCCGAGATAATACTACTAACTTTTGTTTTTCTTATGGACGCCAGTTTTTTTTGTTTGTATTTTTCATTGGCACTTTCTATTACCTTTTCAACGATGTATTAAACCCGTAAAAAATTTTAATTTTCCAAAAATGAATGAAACCGAGAATAACGAAACAATTATTAATGCACCACAACATTGTTTTGTTTGAAAAAAAATGTTATTCTCTGTTCTTTTATTTTAATTATTTTTTGAAAAATTAAAAATTTTGTAATATGTCGTTGAAAAGGTAAAAAAGCCCTGGTCAAGAATGCAAACAAAGAAAAACAAAAGTTAGTAGTCGTATATTAGAAATTAAAAGGCTCGGGAAAAAAACAGGTCAGACTATCAAACGTGTCTTCAAAAAGTGCCTTAACAATGATCAAGTTCCAACAATGTAAAATGAATAAAAAAAAGCTATCGATAAAAAAGAAAATATGTACCAACTTTTTGTTTTCTTCGGGTATCTCCAAGGGTATCTCAGAAACAAAAAACTATTTTTAAAATTTGCTTGTAGATTTGAAGTGGTCATTAGATTCTGATAAACTTTTCCCGTTTAACCATCTTTGTATCTTCGATATTATCCTAGTTACCCATACTGACGCCTGAATGCGAGTATCTCTTTTTTTCAGGAATATGCTGGTGTGTGGCGAAAAGTGCAAGCGATGGACTACATTTGGTACAGCAATAGCATCTATTATTTTAGGAACTGTGATAGTTATTTGTTGGGGACTACTTTTTAAGTCTATTCTAAGTTCTGTAAGTATTCTTTTAATTTATAAAATGAACATTGTCTTATCCTGAAGTCATATTAATTACCTATCTCTATCATTTTTTCCTCGTACTCACATACATACATATTAATTTATTTACGATTTTACTTTATGTAAACATATTCTGAAGGCGAGATTTTTAATCTTGAAACCTGTCAATATTCTAATAAACTTATTTCATTGGTAGAGTACGCGAAGTATATTATTTTTTGAAATTGGGTTCAGCGTTGTAAGACTGTACATCACTTCAAAACCTAGTAATCAGACTTAATTGGTTTATGGAATGAGGTTGAAAACTCTGTTTTTTCTAAAATTATTGTCATTGCCTGTAGTGAAACTCATCTTTTGTTTTTAGGAGCTTGCTGTGAATAATGGAGACTCTCGAGGTTACACCTTTTGGAAAGAGACTCCAATTCCTATGTACATAGAATTTTACTTATTTAACTGGACAAATGCTGATGAAGTTGAAAAAGACTGGTCAATCAAACCTGTTTTCGAACAGTGCGGTCCCTTTACATTTTCAGAACATCATGTAAGAGTGAATATTAGTTGGAGAGATAATGGGACGCTCTCATATCAGCAAAAAAGAATTTGGAAGTACTTACCAGACAGGACGAATGGTAGCCTTGACGATGAGATTATTAATTTAAATGTGATAACAGCTGTGAGTTATTTTTGGTAATATTTTACTTTAATCTCCTTTTATCTAACATGGTCACAAAAATATCTTGCATTGAAAGTGATATCTTAAGAAGTTGACACATTAGCTCAAATTTGAAATTTTATCGTCAACAAATTACCCTTACAATTTATTGTGTCAAATTTTGCCCATTTGATCTTTCTTCCATCTTCAGTACTAAGAGAGATAAGGATATAGAACTTGGGCACTCTGTCTACAAATACATAACTGTTTTTGATCTTTTTCAGACAGTTGCCTATTTTGTACGACACGAAAATATTTTTATAAAACGTGCCGTTAGTGTATTTTTGGATGAGAAGGAAGGCACTTTAACAGCAAAGCATACAGTACGTGAACTACTTTTTGATGGTTACGAAGATGAACTTTTAAATCTCGTGAAAAAACTTAATATAACTAGTTTGAACATCCCGATGGACAAATTCGGGTGGTTTGTTGGGGTAAGTTCAGTTTTACACATAATATTCCACCATAACTATCCTCAAATCCACATTTATAATTCAGTTGGGGTCTTATGCAGCACAGTATTGCCAGAGCAACAGTTTCATACTATAATAGTTTATTATGGATGAATAACGCATGGGATAACATTAATACCTGCAATTTGTTAAATATATGTATGTTGAAATTCCAATACATTTGACGATTCCAAATAATGAGCAACTGGAGACTAATTAAAAGTAGGAATTTTTATATTAAGATTGCAGTAAATTCTGCCTTAATCTTAACCAGGGCTGCAAACCGAAATTATAATTTCGGTTCGGTTTCGGTTTCGGTTCATCGACAAAACGGTTTCGGTTTTTAATTTCGGTTTCGGTTCTGTACTATTTCCGAACCGGTTAAAAACCATTTTGAACCGGTTCAAACCGGTTTTAACCCAAACCGGTTAACTGTTTAGAAATTAAATAGAAACACCGCCTGTTTTTCGTGTGGTTCTGTCTCCTGTGTTTTGTCATAAATATTTCAGAACTATATCTGCAGTCTGCACCATCTAGTAGTAACTAACTTATAATTAGATGCCTACCCTACAAGCTACAATACAGAAAACTGTAAGCTGAACAATCTACGCATAATGCCTAAAACCGGTTTAAAACCGGTTCACGAATCCCATAATTACGGTTTCGGTTTTCGGTTACGGTATTTTCTTTCAGTTCATTTCGGAACAGAATTACGGTTACGGTTCGACATAAATAACGGTTACGGTTCGGTTTTCGGTTACGGTTACGGTTCGGTTTGCAGCCCTGATCTTAACACATTATGTCTTCCAAATTTATGACAAATGCTTGCAAATTGTTACCTTTTCAAATGGATTTTTGTTCTTGAACCATGGGGACATAACATGTTTCATCAATAAGCACTATCAAACTGTTTAAAAAAAATTTCCTACGACTCCCAAGAAAGTGACATTTTACACACAATTAAGTAGGTTCGAAAGTTGACAATTTCGTCCACCTGTGTGTTAAGGCTGTGCGTTATAATAACCCACAGGCAGCGCGACAGCACTAGGTATATCCAAATGTAGATGGCTTTGAAATTTCAATACATTTACTGCAATAATTATTGTGTCGTCGTGTTTCAAATTCACTTATGTTTGAGACAAAATGGAAATAGAAGATTCAAAGGAAGTGCCTTTCATGCTCTTGTGTGATTTCTGCTCTCAGCTGTGCCTCGTGCACAAGATTGCACATTCGTACATGATTCGTCACTTTCCATACTCGTTATGTAATATGCTATTTTCTGCCTATGTACTAAAACCAATGAACCAATGAGTCATTTTAACATATTTGTTATTCTCATTTGTCAATGTCTAGTTTTACTTCAGATTTAGATGTTAAACAGTTAATAAGGTTAAATAAAAGTCACCAGTGACAGCAGAACAACGGACGTAGACCATTAATAAAATACGAATTCCCTACTCGGCGTGAAAGTTGCTATGTTATCAAATAACTTCGAACTAAATTGAAGAACAATTAAACTTTGTTTAGTGTCTCAGTTTCATTTTCTTGGAATATTTTTTGACACAGTCATTGCTTTTTTCAAAAGTTTTATTTTCGTATACACCCTGTCCAAGAAAGGGAAAGCCAGTATGGAGGTATAGGAAATTATAAGAGATACGGATTTGGTTAGTCGAGAAAAAAGGTGCGTATTTAAAGGGCTAACAAAATGACACCTAGAAATCCTTTTCCGTTTTTGAATTTCTATTTTGAAAAGACTGAACATATCCTTATTTGCTTTTTAACAAAATCTGAATTGTAGTTTTTCAAATAGGTACATTTGACAAAAGTTTAACCAATTCATTATAAGCCTTGTTTCTTAATAGGCTTACCATACCCCCTGATTTGGCCGAGACAGTTCCGATTTTGAAGCCCTGTCCCAGCGTCCTGGCTGGTCAGTAGTTTTGTCCCGGTTTTTAATATGTATTTGCACGAGAAATCAAATTTTGCAGCTTGCAACGCCCTGCCAGCCATTTGGTTGGCCCTTGTTAGTGTCGCCTAGCGAAGAAGCTCAAATCAAATTCAAGAAACATTTATTTCATCCCTAACGTCCGCGCAGTGGTGCAATGCAGTGCCGACTACAGACGGTAATAATGCTAATGCTAGCTGCTGGTAAATAAAGAATAAATTAAGTGCTTAGGCAGTTTCTCCTTAAACTATTATTACAGTATGTGGTTTTTATGTTGGTAGTGTGCCGGTAAAGTAGAGCGCCTTCTCAAGGTGATCTTGACAGTTTGCAGCAGTTAGTGCTGGTCAGTTCTTATGTTATGTTGGTTACGTTATGTCTTTTGTCTGGTTTTCTGTACTGTTGATAAAGCGGTGCATGTTAAATAAAACGAAAATTACCAAATCTGGAATTTATTTAGTTTATTCCGTACTAAAAGCAGGTAGGTAATTTTATCTTAAAATTGGGATTCTTGAGTTACATTCCGTTACGTATTAAGATACCGGTACCGCGTAAATCTCGGCTTCGCCACGCGGAAAGTATTGTTGAGATTTGATGGTTCTAGTGAATTGAATATTGTGAAAATAGTATAATCGGATACAGAAAAAGTGATAGAACTTGCGAAAATAAAAATTAAAGACACCTTTGTTGTCTAGGTGGAAGTTTTTCGCAAAATAAACAACGGGAAAAATTGCAAGGTTAAGTTACAGTGAACACAGTCATTCGCCTCAGGTCATTCGCCTCCTAAAGGTGAACTTGGATCGTGCTGCTTGCCGCCCGTTAACGTATGGATAGTGAGAAGGGCACATCAGACGAAGGGAAAAGGAAAAGGCAAGAGAATAAAGACTGTAAAGTGTTTAAGAAAAGTAAGAAGATCTTGCATTCCCCTGTGAAGACAGCTTATGTAAGTGAAAAATTGGAGAGTATGGAGGAGCTTAAAGATATGATACGTGACATGATGATGGATATCAAAGAAATAAAGAAAGGGTAGCAAGAGTATAGGGAAGAGATGAATGAATTGAGGGCGGAGATGAGAGATTTGACGGAAGAAAATGTTAATTTGAAGTTGGAAATAGCAAAATTGAAAACAAAAACTGACCGCTTGGAGAATATAGAAAGCAAAATAGACAAACTCGAGAAAAAGCACAGAAAGAACAAAATAGTCATTGCTGGAAAGAAGATGGACGGTGCTAATGGAGAAATGTTGAGAGGACGAGTGGAAGAATTTATTAAAAATGCCTTGCAGGTTGATGTACGAATTAGAACAGCCCAAAGAATTAATGAGCAAAGGTATGTAGCGGAACTGGATACTTTTGAAGAAAAAATGGAAGTAATGAGGAACAAAAGTAAACTCAGGAAACTTACAAACGAGAAAGTGTATATAAATGATGACCTCACTGAAAGAGAAAGGAATATACAAATAAAGATCCGGGGCAGAGCAGAAGAAGAAAGAAAACATAATAAGATAGTGAAGGTGGGTTACCAGAAGCTGTTTATAAATGGAAAGAGTTGGGCATGGAATGAGAGTGATGGATGTTTGGAAGAGAAGGATGAACTTCAATTAGGGACTGCAAAAAATGACAGATACGGGAGAGGATGGACAAAGGGAGACGAAATGTGCAATGAGAACGGAAATGAATAAGAACGATGATGAGAGGGAGAAGGGAAAAATAAGGGTGGCCTTTTGGAACGTAGCCGGTTTGAAGAACAAAGACATAGAATTCTGGACAGAACTGGAGGAATGGGATGTGGTTGAATTGGTGGAAACATGGGTGGATGAGAAAAATTGGGAGACATTGAAGAAGAGACTATCAAGAGAGTATATTTGGGAATATCAACCAGCGAAGAGGAAGGAGAAAAGGGGGAGGCCGATGGGAGGAATTTTGGTGGGCGTGAGAAAAGAAATAGAAGATATAAAAAGGGAAACGCCAAGATATGAGGGTGTAATGGCAAAAGAATTAAAAATGGGAAAGGAAGTATGGAAGGTCATAACGGTGTATGTGAATAAAGATATGCAGGAGAAGATAAGAGTGTTGAAAGAAATGACAGGAGGGGAAGAAGTGGGGAAAAACATATTGATTGGAGGCGATTTCAACGCAAGAACAGGAGAAGTAGGAGGAATGATGGCAACGGTTGAAGGAAAGGAAGAAACAACAAGAAAATCTAAAGATAAGAACATAAACAAGGACGGAAGGTTGGTGCTGGAATTAGTGGAAGAGGAAGGTTGGGGAATAATGAATGGGATGAAAGAGGGAGATAGGGAGGGAGAATTTACGTATGTAGGAGGCAGAGGGACTTCGGTGATTGATTATGTCATTGGGAATATGGAAGCTTGGGAGAAGGTAGAGAGTCTGAGGGTGGGAGATAGCGTGGACTCGGACCATTGCCCCGTAATTGTAGAATTAAAAGAAGAACGCAATACGGTGGAAAGAAGAAAAAGGGAGAAAAAGGAAAAAACCATGATAGATTGGTCAGGAGAAGGAATAGAGAAGTGAAGTACAGAAAGAGCATCAAAGGGAAAGAAATCAGAGAAGGAAAAACAGATGAGATGGTGAAGGAGATGGAACAGATAATAAAGGGAGCAGCAAGATGGAAAATGATCAAAAAGGGTGTGAGGGGAGAGGGAAGGGGAAATAAATGGTGGGACAGGGAGTGTGGAGATAGAAAGAGAGAAGTAAGGAAAGCAATGAGGAGATGCAGAAGAGGAAAAATGAGTCTGGAAGAGTACAGGATAGAAAAAAAGGCGTACAAGAACTTATGTGAAAGGAAAAAGGAAGAGGCAAGAATCAAGCTATTGCAGGAAATAGAAAATGTGAAGTCAGAAAAAGAAGTATGGAATATAATAAATAGAGAGAAGAAACAAGGAAGAGAGATAGATGAAGGAATTACAATGGATGATTGGAAGAGGCATTTTATGAAGGTACTTGGGGGAACGGAGGGGGAGAGAGATAATTATAATAATGACATGAATGAAGATACAAATGGAGAGACACAAGCGAGGGCACAAGTGGAGACGATCAAACTGGAGGAAGTCAGAGAAGTGGTAAACAGATTAAAAGGGGGAAAAGCTGCAGGGGTAGACGATCTACAAAACGAAGTATGGATACATGGAGGTGAGGAGACACTGGAAATGATAAGGAAGATATGCAGTGGGATATGGGAAGGCAAAGGTTTTCCAGAAAGATGGAGGGAGGGACTGATAGTGCCAATAAGAAAGAAAGGAGATGGGAGGGAAACAGCAGATTACAGAGGAGTGACACTGATGCCAACAGCATATAAAATATATGCAGCAGTATTAGCAAACAAGTTAGAAGAAGAATTAGAGGAGAAGAATATAATACCGGAAGGGCAAACAGGATTCAGGAAGGCAAAAGGTACGATGGAAAATATTTACGCCTTGAACCACGTAATAGGAAGAGAAACGAAGAAGAAGGGAGGGAAAATAATAGCATGCTTCATAGATCTAGTGACAGCGTTTGACAGGATTAACAGAGAAAAATTATTTGAGATGTTGGAAAGAAAGAATATAACAAGGAACTTGAGAGAAAGAATACAGGAAATATATAGTGGAACAAGAAACAGGGTAAGGGTTGGAGGACGGCTAGGCGAAGTATTTTGGACGGAGAGAGGAGTCAGACAGGGGTGTCCCCTGAGCCCGTACTTGTTTAACATCTTCCTGTCGGATTTAGAAGGAGTAATGAGAAAGGGGCAGGCAGGAGGAGTGATAATAGGGAGAAAGAAATATTGGACACTAGCATATGCAGATGATGTAGTCCTCTTGGCAAAGGAAGAGAAAGAACTAAAGGAGATGCTTAGAAGAATGGAAAGATATTTGGAGAGGAAAGAGTTAGTAGTGAACACAGAGAAGACCAAAATTATGAGATTCAGGAAAGGAGGGGGGAGGAGTCGCATAGAGAAGTGGGAGTGGAAGGGGGAAGAATTGGAGGAGGTGGGGGAGTTTAAATATCTAGGATTCATCTTACAAAAGAATGGGGGTCAAGAGAAGCACGTGAGAGAGAGAGCCAGAAAGGCAACAATAGCGATGAAGCAGGTATGGGGAATAGGGAAGAGAAATTTTGGGGGCGACTGGAAAAGAAGAGTATAGTTGTTTGACGCTTTAGTGAGCAGCGTAGCCATGTATGGAGCGGAAATTTGGGGGTGGGAAGAGAGAGAGAAGATAGAGGGGATCCAGGAAAAATACATAAGGTGGACACTGGGCTTAGACTGGGTAACGCCAGGGTACATGGTAAGAGACGAAACAAATAGAGAAAAACTAAGAACTAGGGCAGGAAAGAGAGCCATGAAATATGAGGAAAAGTTAAGAGGTGGGGGCGGCAATGAGTTAGCCAGGCAGTGTTGGGAAGAGGTACGGAAGGGAGGAAGAGAAAAATCGAAATGGGAGGAGAGACGAGAGAAATTTTATCAGGAGCGAGGATATGCAGCAGAAGAAGTGGAGAACTTGAGAACAGCAGGGTGGAACATGGTGAGGGAGATAGAGGAGAGAGACAGACAAATACAAGTGCAGGATAAAGAAGAGAAGATAAGAGAGTCAAGATACAACAGCAAATATAAAGAAATAAGGGCAGCGGGACTACCGAGATATCTACGAAGTAGGGGAAGGGAGGAGAAGATAATAAGGGTGGCAAGGTTTGGACTGGGAAATGAGATGAGAGGGGGGAGGTATTGGGAAAGTGAAGACAGAAGAATGTGTAGGGTGTGCGGGGCGGAGGAGGAGACATGGGAACATGTGTTAGAGAGGTGCTGGTGGAGAGAGAACACGGAACATGTCGGGGTGGGGATGATACTGGAAGAAAGCGGAAGGGGGGAGAAGTGGATGGAAGTGATTCAGAGGGGAAGAAAGGAGAGGGAGGTTTAATTATACTTAAATGGGAATTAGATAGGTGGAAGTTAATTGTGAAAAGGAGTTTATTTATTTATTTATTATTTTGTTTGTTCCATTCATTTATTCGTTTATTTATTGAGTTGTAATACCAAATGGGAAACAATAAAACCATTATCTATCTATCTTGAGTTACATTCCGTTACCCGTTACCCTTGTTTATATACATTATAGTTAGCCAATGAAGTCTATTAACCTTGACGCCTTTTAAAGAAGTACTCACATTTCCGCTAGATGGCAGACAAAGCGCGATCTGGAATGGTTTTGAGTTTCAAAAGTATAGATACGCACCTTCTTTGGCAGTTTGAGAAGAGATGTTTTAAATCTATTCATTGCAGATGGCGAACAAGAGTTTCGCATTAGCAGGTGGTCGTCGGTTTTCTTGCACTTGGGTGATCAAAAGACACCGCCGCCATCCTTTCAACTAATAAATTATGCATATAGTTGACAGCCGGCAAGCAATGTGATTTAAATGTTCTAGTCATTTTTATTACTTTATAACAGATATTTTATATCTTTGGGAACTTCAAAAACCAGGTGCTGGCAAATATCGGCCTCCTGTTCCACAAATAAATAGGTACATACTTAATTAACAAAATCAACAAAAATGAAAATTAATTAATTTGAGAGGAGCGGCACGGTTATGGTTGAATGTCAGAGCCGAAAGGCATTTCAAGGGACATTTTTGTTAAAACCAAACAAAAGCAATATGTGGAAAGGAATGCCCAAAAGGGATCAAGGCAAGAATGAGAACATGATTGTTTATTTCCAGGAAAAAAGTAAGTTTAAATAGAGATTTTTTGGTTTCTCTTTCTATGAGATAGTGGAACAGATATAGCCGTCGGACTATGAGAATTAAGCAGTTTCCTGATGGCACGAGACCATGTTAACGAAGATGTTTTATACTGTTTATACTATGCTATTCCAGCGAATTGAAGACGCGCGTAAGGGTAGACGGTTGAGTTAGTAAGCATAGAAAAACCCAAGCTAAATCAATGTTACTATAATAAAGCCAGTAAGTAAACCGAAAAAATTAAATTAATCAAAAAATTGTACATTTTAATGGTCTGTCAAAAAAGGATTTCCCTACACTAAACAAATTTTAAGAAAGTGTGCAGTGTTCAAAGAGCGATTTTGTAGTACAAAATAATTAAGTTAAATATTTACTCATTGAACATAAGGTGCATGAAGTACAAAATAATTAGGAAATACTTCCAGCGTTAACTTATAGGGATTGAACAACCATGCCATACAGACAGGTCTGTAGCCCCCCCCCCCCCTCCCCCTAGAGCGAACAAAAAACGTTGATATGGAAAAAGTGCTCCGAAAATTTAATGGCAGTCGAAATATAGGAAACTGCAATAATAATTATTCTAGATTTCATATACAGGATGTTCACAATTATTAACGGGGCACTATTACTTTGGAGTTGTATCTAGAGATACCAATTCTACTTTGGCTTTCAGGCTTCCGCTGCGCGTTACTATGTCGGTAAAATGACGTTTAAGAATATCGTTATCGGCTAGTTACTCCAACGGTCTCGGTGGGTGTTCGGATATGGTACAGAACTGCCATTTTGTTCTCCTACGGCTAGACGAGTTCTGACCCCGCAGCGGTTTGATATATTTTGCTTGTTTTTACATCATCTTTTTTCCAAAAAATGCGTGTGTCTGGTGCGAGAGGGCAAGAAAGGGCTTTGTTTAAAATACGTTCTATCAGCTTAATTTTTTTACGCCTCCATTAGTCTGCACTATACTATATGCGGAAGCCTGAAAGCCAAAATAGAATTGGTATCTCTAGAATCAAGATTACTTTGGAGCTACGATTCCGGTTAAATGGACAAACTAGTAGTCATGCACGTTGCCTCCAAAATTTCCAGGGGGGGGGGGGCGAAGCAAAATTTTCTTAGCATATAATTGATTGGTTTTCATTATAGCAATATAGTACCTACCATATTTCATTATGCACCAAAAGCCGGGGGGGGCAGCTATGAAACTTGGAACCTAGCCATAATCGACGATTCCGAGACGAAATTAAATATTTACAGGATGACGTCACTTTTAAAAATGGCGCAAGTAGACGCCATCTTTGTTTTTTAAATGACAATCAGTCATTTCGATTTCATATTTGAATTCGGCATTTAATTCCGAGTACAACTAACCAAATTGTCACTACTTATCTGTCATACTTTTTGACACCAATTTAGGTACTCAAAAACTGCAAATAGCTCCAAAACGATTGGAGTTAGGTATAGACATGCTAACATAACTCCCCTTAGAATTGTATTTTACATTCAACGGTGACATAAAATTCGACACGTGCCATTTGAAAAAATTGAGTTTTTGACATTTTGCGATACCCGTATTCAAAAAATTGTAGCAACTGCTGGCAAACTTGTTATGACTTCGGTTACCAATCAAAACATTCCTTGGAGCTTAGGGAATCGAAGTAAAAAAAATCATCGACTTATCTTCAGCGGTTCAAGAGATATCAATTTTTTAATGAACCCTTGCATCTGCAAATTTGAAGAGAAAATGTGGCATATGTCAAAAAGTATGACAGATAAGTAGTGACAATTTGGTTAGTTGTACTCGGAATTAAATGCCGAATTCAAATATGAAATCAAAATGGCCAATTGTCATTTTAAAAAACAAAGATGGCGTCTACTTCCGTCATTTTTAAGAGTGACGTCATCCTGTAAATATTTAATTTCGTCTCGCAATCGTCGATTATGGCTAGGTTCCAAGTTTCATAGCTCTAACATAAGTAGAAGTCGAAAATTTTCTAATGTGCGCTTTAAAAGAATCACCCTGTATACAGCTATGTAGGTACTTAAGGCCCGTTTGTGCATCCCAAATTAAATCTTTTTCCTCCTCTTCTGTACAAAAATATCTGTTTTGTTCCTTAATTTCCTGTATAATTTTAGGATGCACATCCGGTTCGGCTATTCTTATCATCATCATCATAAGGTTCTCAGTCCGAAGACTGGTTGGATGCGTACATCCATTCTTTTCTATCCTGAGCTAACCTACGCATTTCCCTAAAAATAGAACATCCTACATTCCTAACTATTTGAGAGCAGTATACTCTAATCTAGGCCTACCCCTATCTCTTTTTATTTCTATCTCTGACCCTACATGTCGCGAACTATTCCTTCGTGTCTTAGAAGGTGTCCTACCATCCTATCTCTCCTACTCTTTATTGTCTTCCATACCCTTCGCTTTTCCCTAACGCTTTCTAATACTTCCCTATTGCTAACCTTATCTATCCAAGGTGTCTTCATCATGCGTCTGTAAGCACCACATTTCAAACGCTTCTACTCTTTTTCGATCCGCTTCTCCTATTGTCCAAGTTTCGCACCCATATAATGCCGTACTCCATACATACTACTTTAAGAGTCTCTTTCTAGTCTTTATATTAACCGTTCTCGAACATAACAGTTGTTTCTTTTTGTTAAACGCAACTCGACCCTGCGCGCTATTCTTTGTGCCCCTAATACCGTCTTGGGTTATTTTACTTCCTAAATAGCAGAAATCCGCGACCTCCTCTATCTTCTCATTTCCTATTTGTATGTCAACTTTAGTTTTATTTTCACATCCCTTACATACCAAAATTTTAGTTTTCTTTTTATTGACTTTTATGCCGTAGCCCTGTGTCAAAACTGCTTCCATTTCATTCAGAGCCGCTTCTAATTCTTCTTTGCTAGATGCTAACACTGCTATATCATCCGCAAATCTGAGCAAGTTAATAGTTTGACCCTGTACATTAATTCCTGAGGCTGTTCTGTCCTTAACAATATTAATCGCATCTTCGATATACATATAAGTTGAAAACTATAGGTGGCAATGCACATCCCTGTCTCCACTCCCTTCCGGATATCTACTTCCCTTCGTTCCTGCTCACATTCTATAACTGCCTTTTGCTCTTTGTAGAGATTATGTATTATTCTTCTGTCCCTATATTTCATCCCTACCTTTCTGAGCACTTCGAACATCTTCCCCCATTATACGTTGTCGAAGGCTTTTTCTAAATCTACAAATCCTATATAGACGCTCTTTCTCTTTTCTATCGTTTTTTCTATAATTACTCGTAAAGCTAGAATGGCTTCGCGCGTTCCTCTTTCCTCTATTTCGTCTAAATCCGAACTGATCTTCTCCTAATATTTCTTCCTCCTTTTTCTCCATCCTTCTTTGCATCGGCTATTCCCGTCCAAGAAATAATTCGGCGTAGCATGCGATAGATCGAAATTCATTTTTTATAAGCTTAGATACCAAATCACACTTGTCCCAGTTTTCTACAAGAGTAAACAGCATGGTGAAGATGTCGATTTAGTCACGAAAATAATACGAAAACTCACTAAACAGCAATAAGTACCTTAGTACCTACTAATAAAAATTTACAAAGATTATTTATTGATTTCGACACTTGCCTTGTTCCTCGGCCTGTTTTGGTTTAGTGTAAAAGATGTACTTAGTGTTTTACTTTTAAATGGCTTAAAATGTCTTTATTTTAAATTTTAGAGTGGCCATTAATTAAGACTTTCTGTTAAGAATATCTTTCTCTCTCCCAATATATGCAAAAATATATAGAGCGTTCCCTTTGACAAAGTTGTTTTTGCATATAACTCGAAAACCTGATGTTCAATAATTGTTTTTCTGTTTTCGAGACCGTAATCTATTAAGAAATACTACTAGTATGGTCATTTAACAGGAATCGTGGCTCCAAAAATAACAAAGCTGTCAATACTGCCCCGCTAATTGTTAATACCCTGTATAGTTGTATTTTGTTTCATTGTAAGAAGCGAAGATTTTAGTTTATTGTGAAGTTCTACTGAATAGTTTTTTCATTCTTCGTTGTTCAATTTTTTACAAGAATTAGTCATATTTATGTACTGTTTATTGCATCCATATCCGCAAACTAGGTATATAGGTATTTATCAATTTATCTAGTTTAGTAAAGTATTATAATTTCCAATTTTTAGAATAATTTTAATCGCATATTCCAAGAGACATCCTACCAAATATATTGTTTAGGCCCCCTCAAAAAATTCATAAGCCCCCCCTAAGTTTTGACCCTGGCTACGGCGCTGCATACAGATCCTCAAAATGTTTTCAAAAACGAAAGTTACTGGAAAAAACAAAAGTGCGCTTTTTGGTTTTCCGAATAATACGTTAAAACGTCGAGAGTAAAACATCTTTTTGGGCAGTCTCTTAATTTTTATTTTTGGGATCTGGGAAATAAGGCCATTCAAATAATTGGGGCTGGTATATGTGAACAAATTGGGAAAGACAAAATTGGACATAAAAAGTATTGTAAATGGATAAATTTCATGCAGGTGTTACCCCGAGAAGCGACAAAGCGTGCCGCCGTACCCTGCGGGAACATAAAAGCTTATTTGATATCTTATTCCGCAACGTCCCGTCTTGCCGGCTGGCGCCGTCTCGCATCACCCCAGAATTAAAATCGCCGTGCCTGCCATCTGTTAAACAATAAAGTCAACTAAAGTGCCACGATAGCAGATTGAAAACTGGAAGTTTACTAAGCGTATCGAGCCCCATCTAACCAGCTGCGTCCAGAACTAAAATACGTGGCGTCCAAAAACCGGTTTCCAACAAATTGCATTGGATTAGCAGACTAGTATATATGATAGACAAGGCCGTTACGTATATACGGTGGTGAAGAAGTAATGTATTTTTCATAATGCCAAAACGGAGCTGTTCATTTACTGCAGAATTGCAAAAGGACTACCCTTTTTTAACAAAAATAGCAGGGCCAACAAATTGAGTAAAATGCGGCACATGTAGTGCTGAATAAGTCATGGTGGTCGATCGGACATTAATGATCATTTTAAAAACTGGCAGACATAAATCCAGTGAGGCAGCTTCATCGACAATTACAACATTTTTCAAAAACAGGGAATCGGTAGATAAGGAACTTTTGATCGCTGCCAAGGAAGCTACATTTGCTTTTCATACTTTCAAACATGATCTAAGTTTCAAAACTTCAGACATCCACATATCTCATCCACACGTTATCTTCACACTAGTAAATGTAACATTGAAAATTTTTTGAGCGACAGTAGATTCAATTCAATTTACCCATGAAATAGAAAGAGAAGGACAGTTTCCATTTTTAGACATTTTGGTAATTAGGAAAGACAGTAAGTTAGAAGTTGACATCTACAGGAAAGAAACCAGTGCAGCTCGGTACATAACTGCAGATTCGAATCACTGCAGTCAGCACAAAGAGGCTGGTTTTGGTTTTTTCGTTAATAGACTGTTGAGTCTACCATTCATTATCCGTTGAAAGATACCGCAAGGAAGTAAACTCAATCAAAGATATAGCGAGATGTAACGGTTTGATCCAGAAATTGTCAATAGGTTAATTAGGAAACGAAAATGCGAAATCCCACCACTTGAAACGGGGATAATAAAATTACTAAATTTATAAAAATACCATATGTACGGCAGATAACTAGAGGTATGAATACTATTTTCGGGAAAGCAGGCTTCAAAGTGGGTCACACAATTTACAAAATCTCCTTAAAAATGCGAAAGATAAAACGGAACCCATTCATAAAGTGGGAATTTACGAAATAGCATGCGGAAATTGCGACAAAAAATATATCGGGCAGTCAACTTGGTCTATTTTAACTCGATTCAAGGAGCATCAATCCCATTACAAATACGGTTGTACTGATAAGTCTAGCATGGCGTCACACGCATTGGAAACTGGCCATAAATTCAATATTAATGATCTCAAATTCTTAAAACCAGGAAATAATAAATTTGATTTAAATGCGTTGGAAAGTATGGCAATATATAAAAATAAGCGTAGTTGTCTCAACAGTATTTATGGTTTGATTCTGAACTCAAACCTGTATAGATTTATCAGGTAGATAGAATTAAGACTAGCCATAAATACTTACCCTCCAGTTCTAAGAAACCAATTTTATTGCTCCTATGTTCAAAATAGTTCTAAGAAACCCTATAGGTTTGTCGATCCATTTTACTTCAGTAGTGGGGGTCCTACTCCTGAAGATGCTGACTTTGCCAGTGAAACACGTGTCGAGTTAAATTACTGTGTCACTGTCTTTTAACTTATTAAGAGGGACACGTACGTTGCTCAAGAAAAATAAACAATCGGTCTCCCCCACTACACCAGCCAGCGTAGGAGAAACACGAAGAGAAACAGATCTGCCAGCCAGATACGGCCCGAACGTACTCGGCTGTCACCGACTACTGAGGGGCGGTTAGAATCTGCTAGTGGAAGGAGGTGCTCCCGTTTTTAGAAATGGGTTTATTGTCGAAGTAAATTTAATGTAGCTTATTTATTTTCAGTCTAAATGCATTCAAATTTGAAACGCAAGCAATTTAATGTTCATATTATAATGTGCTCTAATTTGTTTTCCAGTATTTGCTTTTTGAACCAACTTTCTAGCTGCTGAAAATACACCAAAACGCAAATTTCACGTCTCGTTTCTGTGATTATTTACATATTTGTTCTTAATTTGGTTTGACAGAATTGTAGAACAAATCTTCTTCTTTCTGACAAAGAAGAAATTTCTGCAAAATATTTATTAGTAAGAGCTCTACGTTTCGTAATATAGAGCTTGATATCGGTGCTGTTTTCAACGTACGTATCCCTCTTAAGAACCCATAGTGAATTTACGTCAAAGTTCTTGATCCAACTACTGTGTGTAAATTAACACTTGCAGGATGACTGTCGGGGTACCGTGGATAGTACCAGTACATGAGTAAAAATGAAATCGACGGAGGCGTTTATGATAACAAATTAACAAGTAGGCTAGTAAGGTGCAGGTGTAAATATGAAAGTGCTGAGGGACAAATGATATTGAAATCTGAAGTGTGGCATCTGCAGTGTCTTCAGTAAAGTGGATCGTATAAAGCTGTACAACTTCAATTTACACTGGTTGAAAGCAACCAAATTTTCAACCTCCTATTTATGTGCCCTAGATATTGTGGATTCAACTTTATATGTACTATGCTACATTCATTTGAAAACATCACTGCACATTACTACCTCTCAAATTCAATTTTCTGTGCAGCTGTCTCATCCACTCTTATTTTCTGTGTTTTCCCCCTAACTGCACCTCCAAAATTTGTTCTCCTTTCCACATATCCCACAATTCCTTATCTCATTACTTTCCCAACAACTTCAACTGCTCATATCATTCCTCAGTGTATACTTCACCACTCACTCTTGTTATATTTAATTCTTTCTGTTCTCTTCTTGGCCAATGCGGTTATGCTTTGCTTACTTCTAAATTTGATAGAAAAGAAAATCTCAAGGGGAGTACGTAACTGTCCGTGCACAAATCAACACATTATTGTTCACAACATATGGTTATTATGGTTTAACTTTTCTTTAATTTCTTTCAGAGAAATGAATCCAGCACATATGATGGAAATTTTACAATGTTTGATGGTTCAAGGGATATTAATCAACTGGGAGTAATAGAATCTTGGAACGGTGCTCCCCAAACCGATTTTTATTCTGGCTATTGCAGTTACGTGAATGGAACAAGTGGGGAATTGTGGCCACCAGATGAATATAATGAGACGGTATCAATTTTTGCACCTGATATTTGTAGGTAAATAAAATAAAAATACAAAAAAACACTCTTAATTGCTCTATGGTTTCATTATCGAAATTATTTTAAAATTTAGCAATATACACTGGCGAGCATAAAATTAGGGTATTAATCAAAATAATAGTAAACGTATTTAATACTTTTAGCCAATAACATGCTTTTCTGAGAACTGTTATCAGCTTTTGCAATTTATTTTACACAATAAAGGTCCAATATTTCGGATTTCTAGAGAATGCTTGCAGGTGTGCTAGTTGGCAGTTTATTTTTCGGTTTCCGTTTTTCAATTTTTTTATTTATTCATAGACTTTTCTGTGTATTCATTTACGTTCGAAAAGTCTAGTCTTTTTACCCTACAATTGTTTTAAATCCTGTTGTGGTGGCAAGAATCGTAGCGTTGTTGCTTGATTGTCGGAGGCAACATGTAGTTGCAAGAATTGCTGGTGTAAGTCTTTCAACATTTTAACAGGTATTTCAAATAACTTCAAAAGCTCAAAAAACGGGAAGACCAGGATTAAGGAGAAGAAAGACCATGTCGTCAAGGAATGACTGTTTTCTTGAGACCATGGCTTTACGAAATCGGAGCACTACTGCAATTTCACCAAAATCGCTTCCAAAAAGTCAGAAATGTTAGACTTCGTTCTGTTGGATTATTTTGTCGGAGAATTGCTACAGGTCCTCTGTTTCTCCATCGAATTACAAGACTGAACTTTGCTGGTGACTACGATTGGAGGTGGATATTATTCTCGGACGAGTCTCTTTTCTATCTTACTGGATCGAACGAACGTTGGTGGGTAAGACAAGGTCTTGGCGAAAGATATGCCCAGGCATGTATCGATGAGCAACTTCCATTCAGTGGAGACTCAGTTATGACGTGGACAGAAATTTCTTCAGGCATATGTCCTCTGACTGCACACAGGTACATTACGGAGGTTTTAGAAAATCATGCCATGCCCTTTATGATCATTCTGGGAGAAAATATAACTTTTTTGCATGATAACGCTCACCCCACAAAATGAGGATTGTTAGCGGTTATTTAGGTGAGGTTTATGTTATACGATTTGATTGACCAGCATGGAGTTCAGATTTGAACCGCGTAGAACATCTGTGGCACGAGCTAGGACGACATATGCGAAGTCTACGCCTTCTTCCACCAATGCACAGGAACTTGGGAAATTATTCACTCCAAGGGTGGAAATACATCCCCCAAAATTCAATCCGTGATTTAATCGAAAGCATGCCTCGTTGCCTCCATGTTGCCATAAATGCAAAGAGAGGAAAGACACATTATTAGGGGTCAAAATTTTAGCAGTCGAACACTTTTCTCACAACAAATGTAATATGTAATTTTGTTGAAATTTGCTTATTTACAAGTTTTGAATAAAAACATTAGAAAGGTTTTCTTTTTAAAATGCCTCTGTTTATAATTCTCTATGTATATGGACATCAAAAAGTTATGCAAATCCATTTAGAATAATAAATACCAAGAAAAGTTGAATTTTCAAAGTGAACTTGATTTTATTCTCGCCGGTGTATACCGGGTATTCATGAAATCTTTGGGCAGACCGCCGTGTCCTTGCTGTGTTAACATAGAGATTTGAAAATTGGACAAGGTACATGGTCGATAAGTACGCAACTTTTAGCTTGAAAAGATTCCCAAAAACCCTTCCGGTTTAACCTATAGTGGCAGTAACTTTCTTACTTTAAATGGCACCCTGTATGTTATACTTCAATACCATTCGAATCCACTAAGAATTTTGTTTCTACTGATTCATCATAATGTACTAGTTTAATGGAAAATGGCGCCGAAGGAAGGAAGGAAGTTGGTCATCATGTTTATAGCGATTGTGCACATTCCACTGAACTATAAATTTTTCCTTCAAATTTCATTAAAGTGCTTTTGTAACGCTTTTTCTAATAGACTAATAAAGCTTTGACATTTGGACCATTTAACTTAAAGAAATTTCCAGCAAAAGAATACGTTGTTTGTACTTGAATAAGACATACCCAAGATATACTGTTTTAAAGTAATAAAGAGAACTTATTATTATGTTCCTATGAAATGCTGCAGATAGGATTTTGTTTTCAACTGTTTTCATGATATGGCATGGCCAACTTGCATTGTAAGAAAATGTGTAATTTGAGCTGCATTTTTTTTATTTCACAAATTGTACAAACATTAACATAATGGCAACAATTAATAGTCGTCAAATCTTAATTCTAAACCTAAAAACTAGTATAAATATGTATACAAATTTATAAAACAATTTTCTGATTTATAAATTCGCTAAAAGAATAGCTCACCTTCTGAATTAGAAAATCTTTTACACGTTTCTTGAACATTTTCGTATTCTGCTTTTTGACCTCCTCAAGAAGCTTGTTATAAAATTTAATAGCTAAATGGTTACTGCCTTGTTGAGAGGCTAACAGTCTATGGTATGGTATGTGTCATAATTATGCCAATTCTGATTAGTTCTGTATTTTTGCTTATTTTCATGGATATACATATAGCACGCAGTTGTATACAGGGTTACAACTAATTCAAGGGCCACTATGGGAATATTTGAAACCGTAATACACACAAGGTTGGTCAAATGGGATAAAAGTTGCGTAATTATGGGGACATCTCACACACATTTACAGATCTCGAAAATATTTCATGGATCACTAGATATAACAAGAAATGTGAAATTTGCCGATTTCTTTAATCTTAAATATCTTTTTTGCTATTAGAGATAATGATCTGAAATTTGGTACCGTTGCATAAGCAAATATTCTGCATCTAATAGTGGTCATATAATCTTCCCAAGCCTACTAGTTTCTGCAGGGTGATAATAAACTTTTGTTTTCCTTATGGGCGCCATATTGGTTTTTAATCGCATTAAATAGACAGAAAAACTCTGAATACAATGGTACCAAACACATTATAAAAACTTTGAAGAAAAAATGCATATTAATACTTAGATAAATTGATATTTTTCATTTTTTCAACTTGGCTTTGGAATTTTGACAATTACACTACTTTTTGTTATCAGTTGACATCTCTTACGATGAAAATAATTTTTTTGCAAACGAAATTTTTATTAGCATCACATCTATTAATATGCATCTATTAATATAATTAATTAATATAATGTGTTAATTAATATAATGTGTTTGGTATCATTGTATTCAGATTTTTTCTGTCTATTTAATATGAATAAAAACCAATATGGGACCCATAAGGAAAACAAAAGATGACTATCACCCTGAAGAAACTAGGAGGCTTAGGAAGATTATATGACTATTATTAGATGCAGAATATTTGCTTATGCAACGGTACCAAATTTCAGATCACTATCTCTAATAGCAAAAAAGATATTTAAGATTAAAGAAATCGGCAAATTTCACATTTCTTGTTATATCTAGTGATCCATGAAATATTTTCGAGATCTGTAAATGTGTGTGAGATGTCCCCATAATTACGCAACTTTTATCCCATTTGACCAACCTTGTATGTATTACGGTTTCAAATATTCCCATAGTGGCCCTTGAATTAGTTGTAACCCTGTATATACTGGGAATACAACGTTAATATTCAAAATTCTTTAAATAAGCTTTTGCAGTAGCCCCTATATTTAGCTTTTGTAATTGCTCTGATAGCAGCTTTTTGCTTGAGAAATACTTCTTGTGCCTGGTGTGGACTGTCGCACCATAGAATCAGCCCATAAGTCATTTTGCTATGAAAAATGGCATGATTACACTCATTCGCTCATGCAGGTAGATTACAGAGGATACTGTTTGTATGTGTGCTGAAAATTTTATATTAGATTGTAGTGTTATTCCTAGAAATTTTACTTGTGCATCTGAATCAACATGCTTGGTGTGAACAGTTAGCACTTTAGTTTTCACAACATTCATGGTCATGCCATTTGCATCAAACCAATGTTTGCTTTCTTCTAATATTTTGCAAGTTTTTGCCTCAAAGTTATTAATATTAGTGTGGCTGTTTAGAAATGATGTATCATCAGCAAACTGGTAAGTGTTTGTGCTATGTAGTTACATTTATGCTCAGATTGTTCACATAAATAATAAACAGAATTGACCCAATCATTGAACCTTGAGGTACTCCATTCGATCCGTTTTTCAATGCTAATCTTTGACCCTCAAATTCTACCAATTGCTATCTGTTGGTCAGATAAGATTTAAATATTTTTTTCTTGCTGACATCTTATTCCATAGAATTTAAGCTTCTCTACTAGAAGAGCATGACCTACATTATCAAAAGCTTTTGATAAATCACACCAAGGAAGCTGTGATTCTTTTCTTCTATCAAATGCAGAAACAATGCTTTCCAATATTTCAATAAGCACTGTCATAGTAGATTTTGCATCAAGGAAGAGCTTATTGTAGCAACAATTAATTAGTTTAGTTTTCAAAATATGTAATAGGATTTGTCAATAATATAATAATAATAATTTAATATGGCAAAGATATGCTAACTTTACAAAGAAATATGTATATTAAAGACTGTGACCATTGCTATCTAAAATGCCAGAATGTGTCCCCATTACATTTTGATCTATATTGGGCTATCCTGTCAATAACATTACTCGCACCCGAACAGTACAAGATATCCATTATGTTTTTATAGGAAATGTAATTCTCTAAAACTCTTTCATTTAATTTTTTTGCTGTCTATCTGTTAATGCATTTACAGTCTTTTGATTTCAAGATCGTGAACACTTTTTTCAAAGCATTTTTGTTTTATTGCACATTATCTGTAGTATTTTTACAAATTTCTTTTTTTCCCTTACTACAATTTACTTTTTTTTACTAATTGGTGCATACATATATTTTGTTAATCTTGTAATCACATGAGCCGAGACAAAAATTAATCACTGTTTTCTCAATTCCGCCTACATCATAAAGTTTTCAGTCCGAAGACTGGTTGGACGCGTACCTCCATCCTTTTCTAGCCTGGGCTAACCTACGCATTTCCCTAAAAGTACATCCTTAACTATTTGAGAGCAGTAATCTAATCTAGGCCTACCCCTACCTCTTTTTATTCCTATCTCTGACTCTAGTATGTCGCGAACTATTCCTTCGTGTCTTAGAAGATGTCCTACCATCCTATCTCTCCTATTCTTTATTGTCTTCCATACCTTTCGCTTTTCCCCAACTCTTTCTAATACTTCCCTATTGCTAATCCTATCTATCCACGGTATCTTCATCATGCGTCTGTAGCACCACATTTCAAACGCTTCTACTCTTTTTCGATCCGCTTCTCTTATTGTCCAAGTTTCGCACCCGTATAATGCCGTACTCCACTCCGACTTTAGTAGTCTCTCCCAAGTTTCTACATTAACCGTTCCCGAACATAACAGTTGTTTCTTTTTGTTAAACGCAACTTGACCCTGCGCTATTCTTTGTTTTATATCTTTAGTGCTCCTACCATCTCGCGTTATTTTATTTCCTAAATAGCAGAAATCCGCGACCTCCTCTATCTTCTCATTTCCTATTTGTATTTCAATTTTAGTTCTATTTTCACTCCCGCTACATACCAAAATTTTAGTTTTCTTTTTATTGATTTTCATGCCGTAGCCCTGTGTCAAAATTGCTTCCATTTCATTCAGAGCCGCTCCCAATTCTTCTTTGCTAGATGCTAACACTGCTATATCATCTAAGCATGTTACTAGTTTGACCCTGTACATTAATCCCTGAGGCTGTTCTGTCCTTAACAATATTAATCGCATCTTCGATATATAAGTTGAAAACTAGAGGTGACAATGCACATCCCTGTTTCACTCTTTTCCGGATATCTATTTCTCTTCGTTCCTGCTCAAATTCTATAACTGCTTTTTGCTCTTTGTAGAGATTATGTATTACTCTTCTGTCCCTATATTTCATCCACCTTTCTGAGCACTTCGAACATCTTCCCCCATTTTACGTTGTCGAAGGCTTTCTCTAAATCTACAAATCCTATATAGACTCTTTCCCTTTTCTATTGTTTTTTCTATAATTACTCATAAAGCTAAAATGGCATCGCTCGTTCCTCTATTTCGTCTAAATCCGAACTGATCTTCCCCTAATATTTCTTCCGCCCTTTTCTCCATCCTTCTTTGCACAATCCTAGTTAAAATCTTTGATGTGTGGGAAGTTAAACTGATAGTTCTAAAATTTTCGCACCTATCCGCGCCTTTCTTTTTTGGCAAAGCTACTATGATGGTCCGTTTGTAATCTTCTGGAATCTTGCCTGTCAGGTACATGCGACTAACTAATTTAAATAAACGATCTATTACATCTTGACCTGCGCACTTTAAGATTTCTGCCTGCAAGCCATCTATACCTGGTGCTTTATTGTTTCTTAAACTTTTTAGTGCTAGCTCAAACTCTTCTCTCATTATAGGACACCCTGGGTTGTCCCCTTCTACACTGTTTTCGCTTTCTAATATATCTCCTACTTCCTGTCCCGCATATAAGTTTCCCAAATATTCTTTCCACCTATCTGCCTTCTCCCCGCTTGCAATTAGGATACTCCTGCCTCATTTCTAATGTTTTTGGTATTAGATCCAATTTCTCTAAAATTTCTCCTAATTATTTTATATGCTTCATCAGTCTTTCCTACTTCGAACTTATCTTCTACTTCTTTGCATTTATTATCGATCCATTGCTCTTTCGCTTTCCTACACTTCCGAATAATTTCCCACTTGATCGCCTTATATCGTTCTTTCCCTCTTTCATCTAACATCCGCCTACAAACGGTACAAAATAGGATGCAATATAGTGATATACAATAATTGTTTTATTCTGTTTTTAATAATTATTGTAACCAAAAATGTGCCACTGAAACAGTAATCACGAAATCCTGTAAAACCAAGTTATTCTTGAAATTCTTTATATGTAGCCCAAAAAAATACATTGTAAATAATTTGTGTTTAATTTATTCTTCTTTTCAGTTCACTTTCATTATCTCTATCACAAGACACTCCGTATCTTTATGGTTTAGAAGGAAAAAAATTTGTTGCAAATGATGTTCCGTTTGATAATGGTACTAAGTATCCTACTAGTGCTTGCTTCAACACGGGTGAAATAGTTCCAAGTGGCACAAGAAATGTATCAAAATGCAAGTAAGTTAAAAAATGTTACTTAGCCATCACTTTCATTATCATCATCTGGCGTATGACTGTCGTCGTTAAGTACTAGACCTTCCGCATCAGATTCCATCTCTTCTAATAAATCAGGGTAAGGCAAGATTGCTTTGATGAAACTTTTTCGATCTAATTTATACAACTCGCATGTTTCTACCGCCACAATTGTGCAATCTCTAAATGTGTATGGTTGAACTATCGCCATTTGACCAAAATAGTCTTCATCTTCTAGATGATATTTCTAGAAAAGAATTGTAATAAGAAGTTGCCTAATAAAATATGTGTATAATTAGCGATCAACGCTGCTCTATTAAATATAGGTGAAACTATATCCACTATTCAATCTCTCATGCTTTCTACTAGCAGCTTTCACACATTGCACAGTGCACTGGTCTCCTATATTTACCAGCAAATGCATTGCAATAAAAAAATAAGCAGAATTAAATGTTCTGCATTCCTGAATATTGGTAACTGAAATGACAATATAATAAATGTAACTGAATATTGCTTATTTCACTAGTAGTAACAGTGACTGAAATTCAGGAGATTTCAGAATACAATTTTGATTTGTCTGTTCCCGATCAAATTTCTTTCATAATAAATATTTGGTACACGCTTTTATTAAAATTAGGTTTTTGTTACACTTTTGTGATGGCTGCTAATAAAACCACAATTTTTGAGGATCACAACTTGCGCATTTAAAATAAAAATCAAACATTTTCGATGCTTACCTCCTTTCCTGATGGAGCATATACAGCTACCGTGCCTGATCCAATGAGGTACAAACTGTCTGCATGTGACCCTTCTTTTATTATAATATCTTCTGGTAAATATATTTCTGTTTGAAGACTGAGAGCTAGTCGAATTAATAAAGTTTGAGGTACTTTTTCAAAAAATTTCACTTTCTTTAAGAGCCTCAAGAAGCTGTGAGATATCACTTCCTGTAAACATCCAATTCACAGAGCTTATTAGTAAATGATTAATTTTGCATGGGTACTTTGATCTGTGTTGCTCACAACCTCTAGCCGCGCCCAAAGCCGTAATATGATTTTTTTATTTCATAGAATCGGCAATCGGACACTAACGAAATTTTTAGAAAATTTTGCTCCCAAATCAAAGATTATACCCATTTAACACCCCACATAAACGTAAAAATGAGTAAAAATTTTGCACTTAATCTTAGGAAGCACTTAAACATATCCATTTCGCCGCAGAATTCATTCGGCGGCAACTAACCAAAATGACGTCAGGCTCCTAGCAGCTGCATGCTGTACGTGTGTTAAACAGAGATATATCCCGACTTTTATTACGTCAGCCACATACAAGTGACAATTTTTATTAATTTTTTTCTGGGTTAATGTGTGCCCTAGGTGAAAAAAGGAAAAATACGGGTCAAATATTTTGACAAGTTCTTTCTAATTATGAAATAAAAAAAAGTTGTCCGATTGCCCATTGTTGTAATTGCCTCCCTAAACAACCCCAAAAAGCCCTTGCTGATCCAACCTGTGCTAAGTCCACCATCTTGAAAATATGGGGGATTCAGGGTACCTTTTAAAGGTTGCCGAATATTCAGTATGTAATACTGATACTAATAATATACTTACGAACAGATTAGCAAAGCATGTGTAAATATTGGCCGCCGCAAAACGTCGGCTGCCACCAGAGGGTGACTGTATGTTAACCGCTTTAGTTCTGTCGTCCAGATATAGATCGCAGGAGTACAGGTGACGGCGAATGTAATTTCCAATCATTTGTATATTATTATGGACTGCTTGGTTTTGTTATTTGCATGTTTTGACATCTTGAAGTAACCTCCAAATTCTTTTGTGCCTCTAAAATCTCCGAACCCCACATTTTTGCAAGTGTTTTAAAACATAACCTTGGTCGCCAGATGTTCTCATTTGCAGCGCGCTGCGGGCTTTGGATGTGAGCCTGGATTATTTTATAACTTCCAATTCTATTTATACAAGTTTAAACTACTAGCGCCATCTCATATGTTTTTTCATACTATAACAGCAGTTTCCAACAGTCCCACTTGCTTTGCTAATCTGTTCGTAAGTATATTAATCTATGATAATACTAAACTAATTACAATAGAACATGACAACTAAAATAGGTAATTTAGTTTCTTGGATATAATTATTTTTTTCTTGACAATGGCCAATAAGATCACTAAAAACTATAAATATTGAATGGTTAAGAAGTATATTACGAAATATCTTATGAAATATAAGTGTTTACTCACAAGTAAGATAGCAGACGACTACGGGCTCCGTGGGCAACATGAATCCTCCTACAGTACAAGGGTACAACTACTTTATATCTATGCTAAGCTGTTACCTGTGTAAGTTGTCCACCTAGTGCTTGCAGTATTTCAGACTCTATATAGAAACATTTTTGAAACCTGAATTCGTAATAAAACAGCAGCCTGTTGTGTAAATAATTGGGAAGATCTTTGGCTTCAATGAAGTCTTGAAGTTGAAAGATCATTTCATCATATGTATTTTTTACAATATATCTGCTCAACATCACGTAGAATATAGCTAAAAATAAATTGCGCATATTGGTCAAATCCTCAGTCAAATCAGTTATCTAACGTTAAAAAAATACTATTTATGTTTAGAGCATACCTATACATTTAATTGTTAGGATCCATAATATAATCCATGTTAATAGGGCCTGTGCTATCTCAACATCTTCATGGATGGATAGTAAAGGGAAGCCGGAAAAAGTCATCTGTTTTAACATTTCATATGAATAATGAATATAACGTTTTAAAATAAGCGTTGTGTAACTAGTGCAGTCGTGGGTCACGTGAGTCTCGGCTCTAAAATAAAATGTGCAACAATGTACTCTAACTAATTGACAATCTTAAAGATAAAGAAAAAATTTATGTGTGAAAAGAAAAGTCATGAGACGAATATGTATACGGAAGAGAAAGAAGAAATGAAGTAATGATTAAATAAAAAATTACTTCGCGTACTACCAATAAGTATAACAAAATTATTTTATTTAACCGGTTTCAAGATCTACAATAATAATAATAATAATAATAATAATAATTTGTTTACAATTTTTCTTAAACATTTCTGATGATGGGATCGTTTGTAGATCTTGAAACCGGTTAAATAAAATAATTTTGTTATACTTATTGGTAGTACGCGAAGTAATTTTTTATTTAATCATGGATTTCTACCAAATAGTGAAAAGTGAAAATATTAACTACATAAGAAATGAAGTGTTAAAGCAACTGTAGGGCAGCTGACTAGGTAGGTATAATAAGAGTGTTGCAGGCTCAAAGACTTGGATATGTCATGTGCCATGGTTAAACATGTTTAGACAGGATACGAAGTGAAAAAAGAGGAAGAGGAAGACTGTCGATAACCTGACAGGAGGCAGCGGAGCAGAATTTAAAAGCTATAGATATAAGAAACTGCGACATATTGGTGAAAGATAAGAGCATATTAGAACATTTAGAGTCAAGTCATGGGCCTGCATCGTGCAAGGTCTTTAATGGTGTTTGGATAATACTTACAGAAAATTCATTCGGTCCCCTGTAAATAGTTGCACGCAAACAATAAAGGCGCATATGCACATATGCAAAATTAAAGCAATCACAATAAATAATAAAACCATTTTTGCATAGAATTTATTTAAGCGGAAATCCTACAAAAAATAAATTTGAGTAGGTACGCAAAATTTGTCACAGAATCTGTTAACATCTAAGGGATTGTTGGATTATTATACCTCTGATATATATTTTACAGATAACTTGTAATCAAAACAAAACCTTCTAACTGTCTTCTAATTCAGTCCTCTACGTACACGCTCATCCCGTGTGTGTGTGCGTTTGTATTCAAATCTAAATGTGTCTTAAGCTTCAACATTAAGATACAATTGTCTCCTGGACATGAGAAAAGCATTATATACCCCAAACAAGAACCACAAAATTGTTGTATCTACTACAACGTTATTAGCTCAAGATTGCTGCATTAAACCTGTGACATCGATAAGTTACAAAAGGTACAGAATAAAGCCATGAGAGTATTACTTATGTGTAGCAGGTACACGCCTATCTCATATATGTTAAAATAATTAGGATGGTTGAATGCTTTGGATAACATTGTATTGCATTCACTGGTTTTTATTCACAAAATAAATCTTGGCAAGGCACCGCAGTATTTTGAAGGCTCCTTAGTCAGACGCTCCAATTTGGTCGTGTACAATTTGCGATCTGGGGAGGACTTTAATGTAGACAAAGTGAAATAACATTTTCTATTAACTATTATGGAATACAGCAATATAATGCCCTTTCCGCCCAATACAAGCAGGATGGTTCAACTTGACCGATTTAAAACTAAAGTGAGAGAGTATTTGTTCCAAAAATAGTTTTTGTTATTATGGTTAAGTATTTGGTTGGATTTGTACCTATTGTTTTACTTGTTCTTTTATGTATTTTTTTTCTGTATGTAATTAACTAGCATTTTTGCTAAATAAAGGACAATAATAATAATATGCAAGTTATAACAATTACACGCCTCATCGCACGTAAATTTAGGGTAAAGCAACCTCAAACTCAAACATAAAATTGTGAATGCACAAACTAAACAAGTGATCGAGAAAAATACTGCACAAATTTATAAATAGAATTAAAACAAATGAACGTACTAGGTATTTAAATATCACCTTACGCAGTATGCAGTACGTAATTTAATGAAGAATATGTCAATATGATATACATAATTAAAATTTACGGTAGATCTAACAATCCCCTACTATGTGAGTAGGTAGGTAGACGATATTCAGAACCCCCTCTCCCCTTTTTTTCCATAAGAGCCCATGTTAAATCCCTCCACCAGATGAGTTACCTCCACATTGGAAAATGTGACATTCATAGGAGGGTCATACAGCTGTATGAGTACATTTCAGGGTCGTTGAAATTTGGAGGTCGATGAGCCGAGGTCAGAGGTCATTCCTAATATAGGCGTATAGCTGTATGGAGGGATTTTTGGGAAAAAAATGTGGCGCGCATGTGAGGGTCATACAGCTGTATGAGTACATTTCAAGGTTACTTAAAATTCGGGGGGGTCATTGACCCGAGGTCAGAGGTCATTCCTAATAGGCGTATAGCTTTATGTAGGGATTTTGGAAGGTGACGTGCATAGGAAGAAATATATAGCTGTATGAGTTGATTTTAGGATTATTTTAAAAAAATCGGTGGTCAGAGGTCATTAAATAATGGTATAGGGCTTTATGCGCAGATTTTGGAAAGTGACGTGCATAGGAAGAGATATATAGCTGTATGAGTTGATTTTAGGATTATTTTAAAAAATTCGGGGGTCAGAGGTCATTCCTAATAGGCGTATAGCTTTATGCGCAGATTTTGGAAAGTGACGTGCATATGAGGAGATGTATAGCTGTATGAGTTGATTTTAGGATTATTTTAAAAAAATCGGAGGTCAGAGGTCATTCCAGAACGGTATAGGGCTTTATGCGCAGATTTTGGAAAGTGGCGTGCATAGGAAGAGATATATAGCTGTATGAGTTGATTTTATGATTATTTATAAAAAATCAGGGGTCAGAGGTCATTAAAGAACGGTATAGGGCTTTATGCGTAGATTTTGGAAATTGGCGTTCATAGGAAGACATACCGTTGTATGAGTTGATTTCAATGTTACTTAAAATTCGGGGGTCGGAGGTCATTTTAGATCGGTATAGGACTTTATGCATAAATTATTGAATATCGGTATGTAGGCAGTCGCACGCACACTTGGGCAGTTATTGGCTTTAATATAGAGAAAATTCTTCAGGAGGCAGCTGCCGGGGATTGAACCCAATCTATCTATCCTGCGCAGAAGACCGCAGCGCTATCTAGTGCGCAACAGAGGTTATTTGATGTAGACATTTTGAATGATTATATGTAGGTACCGCGTTTTGTCAAAAGGTTCATGTGTGATTTACTTACGGCAAGAAATAATTTCGAAAAGGGCTTAAAACACACCTCCGAGAATAATAATAATAATGTTAAAAAAGGAAAAAATTATATTTCTACATACCATTCTGCCATCTGCATTGCGCAGGCGTAATCTTATCCGTTTCTTTGTTGATACCGAAACATGCGGGCCCCCTTTGGGGCCCCCGAATACACACAAACATACACCCGTTGCTGAATATGTCTTGAAAATGGGGCCTCGCACAGTTATAACCTCACCTTGCACTGCTTGTTATTAAATATTACGTCTTACTTCAGTCACATATAAGAGAAGAATGAAAGAATAGCTGTAATTTTATGCAGGACTTACTGAACAAGCAGATATTCTGCACATTGTCCTTCGGTCTGGAGATCGCTTTGAGGTCAAACCACACATTTATACAATAAAAAGCAATTTACTGGATCATCGATTTATTTAATCTAGGTACTAGGCATATCTTATGGTAACAGACTGTTTACATAGGAATATAAAGTAAAACAATTTCTGATTGCACAAACACAATGGTTACTATTAATATGACTTAAACAGTAAGGTATATTTTTTTCAAAATGAGGAACGTTTCCGCAATCAGTTTCTTCAAGATTTATTATAATAGGTGCTAAGGCATCCGCCATTGCCTGATATTCGTTCGTAACAACAGTTTCCAAAAATTCTTTCTTCTCACGTCCTTTTACGTAAATGCGTTGTACATCATTATTACACAGGTATTCTTTTAACACACCCATCATACGTTCATATTTAATGTGTCCGCTGCCGAATTTTAAACAATGATGATTAGTTTCCAGGTAATGAACCTGTCTCTTTTCTTCTGCGGTCAATGATGTATAAGTTGTTGGTGATTCAAAAACAAAATGAGCTGTTCTCATGCCATCGTTTATAGCAGCCTCTTTCGGAACAAATTCTGGGATACAAAACCTCTGTATGTCTACAACTAGAAACTTCATGCCGCTGCTACTTCTAAGAGGATCGGAACAATACTGAGTGGAAATTACATTAAATTTCTGACAATGCCCGTCAGGGGTTTGTACTCTATCACGCAGTCGTGAACAATTATACAGTAGGCGCGTGTATTTGCGGGGAAATTATCCGAACTCTCAAACTCCAATTTGACATCTACGGTCGATGCCTTTAGAGCTTCGTCTTGCTTGGAACAGTCTATTACAAATATCGCTTTCTTATGAAATTCGTAATAAGTAAGTAGTGGTTGAGGATGTAATTTTCCGTGGAAACTTTTCTGAAAGTCCACATACATTTGATACGCATCCATGTACCGTTTTTTCTTGAAATCCATCCGTAAAGATTCATACGGAAAACACTGAGAGTTCAAATAGAGTCTCATGTCCGTTAATTTTACATTGTCAAAGAAAGCGTTATCTCCGTTGGCATTGTCCTTCCTGTTTGTTTGGAAAGCCACTATAATATATCTAGGTCGTTCAACGTTTGTTGTCGTTTTCACAGCCCACACATCACGATTTGTCTCGCGCAATGCGGGGAGCTTGTGGAATTCCCATCGTCTGAACGGAATCAGTATAGGTGACTCTTTAGATATTTCATTCAAAAGGCGTAATTTCACTGCATCATTTGGATATACGTGCTTCGCACGTAACTCGATGTTACTAATTTCAATAGATGCCGTCTTGGTACTCCCTGGAGAAATTACAAAACAGTTATCGTCGGTTCTTGCTCTTATCAAGCGCAGCGTATGCTTTCCACTAATCACACGTTTGTAATCTTGAAAGACCCCCAACATATAATCCAAGGGTATTCTAAGTGCATAGGTTCCGTCAGAATAGAGGGTTGGAACAGGCTGGTCGTCGCGTGGATAGTCCCACCCTGCCATGTCGTAGGGCCTACATTCGTTGGAGCTGTAAGTTATGTAGGTGCGTAAAGAGCTAGTTGTTCCAGGATCCCTAATTTTATCCACTTCTTTTCCATTCAACTCGTAGCTTATAGATTCAAATAGATACGCCCCTGAATTATTTGAAAGCTTCACTTCCCCCGGACCTTCCCCGGAAATTTTTAATTTTTTGCTTCTATATGCAACACTGCTTCGTACAATGCCAGGAAAATATCCTGTTGATTGATTGATATTAAGATTTCATCCGAATTGCCAAAAGACTTGGTCTGTGGGTGATACGTGTGTATTTCTTCCCGAACGATAGACTCGTCAAAATTTGGATCGTTGAATATTTCTAGTTTGTTTGACATGGTACCCCAGAGATCGAAGAAACTTGATATTTTCTAAAGTTAGAGCTGCTCTGTTGCGCCGCGGTTGTCGATCCTGCTCTGTAACGTTGTCTGCTAAGACTAGATCTTTCTGAAACGGTCCTGGGTTAATATACTCTGTGAATATTAAGCCCATGATGGTTGTCTCCTCAGTTCCAATCTGATTACGATTTCTTCTCCCCGAAAATTAACGGGGTGATTGTTCTGGTCGAGCAGTGTAAGCGTAATATTGTCTATACTGGTTTTGTTCACGAGCGGTAAATAAATATGATTGGTCGGTTCAATATTTATACTATACCCCGGACCAACTGTTGGACTGAATTCATAAATGGTGTGCGACTGAGTGTCACCGTAGTAAGCACCACTAGTAATATTACACTCTACTCTGATAGTCACAACTTTGATTATATTCACAGGTCGGACTCGTGTGGAACATCCGGCTTTAGTTTTCGTCTGGAGAATCCCAATATCGGACCGATGCTATCTTCTCGATCGAAATTAATGGGAAACACACTGTTCAGCTGACACTTCAATGTATTGTTGTTCGCGATCAGAGACAAGAGTTTCTGATTTTCCTCGTACGTGCTGTCTTCACCGACGAAAATGACTGAATGCAAATATTTTTCGTTGTCGATTATTTCATAGGACCCCGTCGGAATTTTAACGGATACTTCGGTGTTCTTACTGGTTTTCCTGTTTGTGGTTGTATAATAGAATTTATTACATCCCTCTTCTATATTAGGTATAGTATTGTACGTATGAAATCCTATAAGAGCTAGCGAATATTCAAATCTAGGACTAAGTTCTATTGGAGGGTAAAGATTTACAGACAACCTATTGCTGCGCCCCCTTAGGGTGAACGTCTGAGACATGACTGAAAGAAAAACACATTGATGTGCAATTTTATTTATTTAACAAAAATTTTAAACATAAATGACCACAATTAACACTTCCATAGTTTTGATATCTGTTATAATTATACAATATTTTACACCCGCGAAAGTAATTAAGTAACTCTACTGGGGGTCTGAGATCCCCGAAACTATCAAAATACTGCGTAACACTACCCCGCTTCTTATAAGCCACCCAGTGTGTTCCTCTTCCAGATTCGCAATCCAAATTGACTATCCCCGATTCGTTATGTCTCACGGTAGCCGGCATACCATCACGCATAAACACACCTCTGAAATGAGGAATTTCCATTTGTTTTGCGTACTTTACAATATCTGTGTCCGTCAACAGTTGATGACTGTTTTTGATTCCTGCCGACGGTTGGTTTAGTTTTTTTTATTCTTGAGAAAAACCCCTAATCCTGAACGGTGTGGTTTCAAATAGAGACCATTTCCTTTCTTACCCAGCGCAATTGCCTCCATGGTGTGATTGTGACGAGATAATTCATCAAATTTCTTGGTAGCTTGTTTCGAATCGTTAACAACCTTCGCAATACCTGCAGCACCTCCAGATAAAGCGCCCAATGCTGAAAGTCCAGCGAAGATGGCCGGCAAGAGAGGTAAGAACCCTCCAGACTTTGGAATTGGTATAACTCTAGGCGTTCGCACTTTCTTCTTACCTCCTGCTTTATGCACTGCTTTCTTTGCCGCTTCTAAAGCCAAGTTAACAGCATCATCAATGTTTGACGCTTTAGCATCTCTTATCGCTTGTTTGGACGTTTCTATAATTCGTCTTAAAGCAACCTTTCTCTTGGGCAATAATCGTGGTTGTTGTTGCCTTCACTGTTTCAGCCCCATTCCTAGTTTACGTTTAACTTTCATTGCATTTGTGACTGCCCAAGCCGTTGCCTTTTCACCGAACTTTCGCCATCATTCGGCTCCACGCTTTATGCTCGAGAATTTTATCAGCTTTGTGACGTTCCGCAAGATTCTTACTTTTGGAATATGCTATGTCGTGCTCTTTACACGCTGTGTCTAAGGGGTTAATGCCAGTATCCCCGCGTTGAAGTCGTTCCCTCAAATTAGTACCTGGTCCACAATACTGATAACCGGGTACGTGAAGCTCAAACGGTAACTTATTTATCAGAGTGTTGAACACACCCTCACCTTGATAGGTTAACATAGATACTGAACTGGTCTCGAAGATATGTCCTATAAATAGGTGCGTACGTGTAATATTCAACCAGTCAATAGGAATGCGTACAATTAAGCAAACCGCTTCGCTGCCAATAAGAAATCTCGATGATGATGCCGGATCTGTTGAACCTAAACTATCAAAGCATGGGTGCCTGCTACCGAACAGCATGCGCGCTCTCATTTGTGGGCCTAGTGGATGTGGAAAAACGAATGTCCTCATAAGTCTCATTTTCGATCCTAACGGATTGCGTTTTGAGAATGTTTACGTGTACTCGAAATCGTTGAAGCAATGGAAGTATGAAATTTTGCAGAAAGTTATGTCACGTGTCAACGAAGTGAACTATTATCCCTATGCGGATAATGATAACGTATTAGATCCATCAGAAGCGAAACCCTATTCTCTGATGATATTTGATGACATCGCATTTGTTAACCAAGCGAAGGTTTATCCCTATTTCACAATGGGGAGACATAAGCAAATCGATACATTTTATTTATGTCAAACTTATACTAAGATACCGAAGCATCTCGTACGTGATAATGCGAAATGTATAGTTTTGTTTAAACAAGACGCTCTGAATTTAAGACATGCCTACGATGAACATGTGACGACAGATATGACATTTGATCAGTTCAAAAATGTTTGTTCTGAATGCTGGAAGGATAGATACGGTATGCTAGTCATAGTAAAAGATAATGCGCTTAACGAGGGAAGATACAGAAAAGGTTTCGATGAGTACATTTTAATATAAATACAAGCTGTTCATTGATTAACGGTTCATATCATCTGGTGAATCAGCTCTGATCAGTTTATCTGGTCTATTCATAAAGAGCTCGACCTTTTAAGAGTGAACAGCTAAAGAGACCGTCTGAAGAGAGAGAGCGCCCCCGAAGAGACCGCTAAAGAGACCGTTCGAAGAGATCGCTTGAGCGATCGCATTGTAAAGCGCTTGACCGCATGAAGAGGTCACTTTGTAAAGCACTGACCTGTTGCGATGAAGCGAAAACATAATAAAGTAGAACGTCCACAGCGTCGCCTTCGGCATAACATCAAGCCAACCAAGTCTACGCACATTACAAAGGAACTTATTAAAGCCTCCGATAACATACGAAAAAAATATATGGCTTTAAAGCTGGGGAGAGCTGAAGAGGATGATTCGATCGATAGACTTATGAAATCCGTATCAAATCCTTTGAGTCACATAAGTGAAACTACTAAAGCAATCGCTCAGGAGGTAAAACAAATAAAAGAGGAACGTAATGTTAAAGAAGAACTACATCAGCAACATCATCAATTCGACACCCCTCCAAAACTAAAGAAACGAAAATTACACTTTGTACCGTTAGAGAACATTGCTGAAAGTTCAGATCCTGAAGTAGAAGAAAAGGAAGAAGAAGGAGCCCCAAATGAAGATGACGATGATCCAGAGTCTGTGTTTGAAAGTATGCAAGCTGAATACGAAAGGACGCCTGAACAACGTCAGCAAGAGTTTCTCGAGCAATATCCTCCGATAGCGAGAACGTATATAGAAGGTTACATACTAGACAAAACTCGCGAATACGATTCATCTTACGGTATTTATTTTGACGGAAATAAGTGCAGATTGGGAAACAAAATCGTCGAAATAGACGATATTGGTAATTTTATAATTGAAGGAAAAAAGTTTAATGCAACCCGTGGCTTGTACGAATTACTTTTCAAGCGTGAGCCAATGGAAACTCTCTACAGCAGAGAAGATGAACGCAAGTATAAAGAGATGCTGGAATTGACGAGCGCAACAAACGGAATTTCAATCCTCTGGACCAAATCCAAGGCACCAAGTCTCTAAAGTACACGAAAATAGTGAAACCTCTGTTCCCTAAGCAACATTCAAAGTCTTAAGGCGGGGAGGGGTTATTATATAACCAAAAAATCTGTACCGACAAACCAGTTGAATACGTGTACTGAGACGATATCAACGAAATTGTTGATCGATTAAAGTTATTGGTTGCGTCACAACTGTCGGGGCATACCAATCATCAAAACGAAATTCTATCAATCGAGGAAGAGTTAAGGGAAGCTGGTGTAATAGCATGAGTATCAATAAGTTTGGCAGAAGCACCCAACGAAACGCATCCGTGGTTCAAGGACCACGTGGTATCGGATTCACTTTAACTACCGAGAGCGACTTTGACATTCAGAATCGTAAACTGTGCAACGTTAAATTACCTACCGGTGAAAATGATGGTGCGACAAAGAGCTACGTTGATTCAGTGAAACATCTTCTGGAGACAAAGATGGATGCCGTGTCTATAAGCCTAAACAATAATTTATCATCTGCAGCTCAAACTATACAAGCTGCAAATAAAGATATTGACATAATTGAGAAGTGGCAAAAAGTTAAAGAAAAAGAAATTAAAATGATTCAACAGAATAAAGCGGATAAACAGTACGTTGATGATAAAATAGTGCAAGAAATCGGTAACGATGTAGATAAAATGGAGCAGTTTATAGTAACTAATTTGCAAATGTTTTTTTACTAAGGAGCGCAAACTGGATCTCGATAAGTGGGAAAAATTATTTCAAGACAATAATCGTATATTAACTGATCGAATTAACAAACTGGAGCAGAATCTTAATTCCACTCCATCGAAACGTTTAAAGCCCACACCAACAACACTCTAATACATAATATGTCTTCGAAAGTTAAACCTTCTGCGGGGAAATTACAAGTTGTCCGAGAATTGCATAAACCTGCTAGAAAAAAATTTCATCGCCGGCGCACAATTATCAAAGGACACGATGATTTGTGGCAAGCAGATTTGGCCGAATTTGGACAATATTCAACAACAAATCGAGGCCATAAGTATCTTTTAGTGGTAATTGATTATTTCTCAAAGTACGTGTGGGGAAAACCTCTAAAGTCAAAATCGGCACAAGAGGTTACAAATGCTTTGGCGGGAATTTTGAAAAAAGGACAACGTAAGCCTAAAAATCTGCAAACAGATCAGGGAAAAGAGTTTTTTAATGTACACTTTAAGACATTGATGGAGAAATATAATATTAATCATTACAACACATACAGTGTGAAAAAAGCAGCAATTGTTGAACGGGTTATTAGAACTCTAAAAGATAAACTTTACAAATTGTTTAGTTTAAATGGAACATATAAGTGGATAAATTTAATTGATGATGTAATCCTACAGTACACAGTGCATAAAACCACAAACAGGAAACCTTCAGAGATAACCAAAGCAGATGAAAATAAAGTATTGAATTACATTTTGAACCATATAAAAATTGTCGAAAAACCAAAATTTAAAATAGGAGACGTGATGCGCCTCAGCAAGTCAAAATTTCAATTTGAAAAGGGATATACACCCAACTGGTCAACTGAATTATTCAAAATAACCAAAATACAAGTTACCAACCCCTGTACTTACTTGTTGGAAGATATGACAGGGCAACCTATCATCATCATAAGGTTCTCAGTCCGAAGACTGGTTGGACGCGTACCTCCATTCTTTTCTATCCTGAGCTAACCTACGCATTTCCCTAAAAGTAGAACATCCTACATCCCTAACTATTTGAGAGCAGTAGTCTAATCTAGGCCTACCCCTACCTCTTTTTATTCCTATCTCTGACTCTAGTATGTCACGAACTATTCCTTCGTGTCTTAGAAGGTGTCCTACCATCCTATCTCTCCTACTCTTTATTGTTTTCCATACCTTTCGCTTTTCCCCAACTCTTTCTAATACTTCCCTATTGCTAACCTTATCTATCCACGGTATCTTCATCATGCGTCTGTAGCACCACATTTCAAACGCTTCTACTCTTTTTCTATCCGCTTCTCCTATTGTCCAAGTTTCGCACCCGTATAATGCTGTACTCCATACATACGACGTTAAGAGTCTCTTCCTAGTCTCTATATTAACCGTTCTCGAGCATAACAGTTGTTTCTTTTTGTTAAACGCAACTCGGCCCTGCGCCATTCTTTGTTTTATATCTTTAGTGCTCCTACCGTCTTGAGTTATTTTACTTCCTAAGTAGCAGAAATCCGCGACCTCCTCTATCTTCTCATTTCCAATTTGTATTTCCATTTTAGTTCTATTTTCACATCCCCTACATACATAGGGCAACCTATAAGTGGTGGATTTTACTCAGAGGAATTGCAGAAAACTTTGCAGCCAGATGTTTATCTAGTGGAAAAAGTCCTGCGCAAAAACAAAAAGGGGGATTTGTATGTATCATGGCTTGGATTACCTCCAAGTCACAACTCCTGGGTGAAATCTTCCGATATTGTTTAGTCGAGGTGAAACAGTGCCACAGTAAAGATGTCCGAAGACAGCGACAACAGCTGTGATAGCTTTCTTAATAGCCTGTGGAGTTTTATGGAAAATCTTTTGTCGAGACACGAAAATGCAATTCGCAATGAAAGACATTTTATTTATGAGACGAATTACGAGTGTGGAAATGGATTTACAGTGCTCTGCGGACTTAGCCCCGCGAGAGAGTTTGAACCTACAGTGAAAATAACAAACACGTTTTCGACGATTGGTTCGCACAGTATCTCCTTCCTTGCCAATGATTGGTATGATGTTGCTAAATTTCTAAGAGATTCATTGGAGGACTACTTTGAGAAACCTAAAGATGAAGAGATCACATACCATAGAGAAAGTGTGTGGTATCACGTTGACGGGGACGCTATTTTCGGAAACACACTGCTCAGAGTTCAAGAAAAAAAAGACGTTTCCGGTTCAGTGTTGTATCTGTGCGAGGATACCGTTAGACAAATTGTTAATTGGAAGTCTGTAATAGATTCTCGACTAAATATGTTGTATTTGTTAAACTTTAATGAATTTTACTATGACGTACTGTTATGCGCTGTTTCGGAGGAACTTAAAAAATATGAAAATAAAAAGGAAAGTGTTAAAGATATTATTTTAACTTTAAATCTTCGAGATCTGCATCCGATGATAACCGATGGTGTTCGATATTGTGTACAGGAATGTGTAGTGTATTGTATGGACAAACTATATTATGATTTATGCGTAAACTGATGCTGTACCTATTTATGTAGAAAACGAAATAAAATTTCATACTTTCATTCCGAATGTCGTTTAATGCAGACCTCCTTCAGTACGAAAATTTAACTAAGGAATTCATCGAAATACATTTAACCGCCACACATTTGGAAAGTGTGTGGGATAAATTACCTCGTTACCTACAAGACGATATTGATTTGCAATTAAAACGCCCTTGCTTTGCTCACTACAACAGACCCAGTGATAGAGATCATATAGACGGACCTCCTGGACCAAAATCTCAATGCTATTTCTGCTTAAAGTCAATAAGAGAGAGAACGTAAAGCAGATATGGCAATTTTAAACAGTTCAATTGTCATTCTGACAGCTTTAGTAAACCAGATGTTTTACGTAAATCAAGCGCCCGATCTAACGGAAGTATTTGCTTGTTTCGACGGTAAAAATGACAGTTGGCCTGACGCATAGTACAGATTAGAACAAAACACTGTATATGGAGTTCACGTTTTTGGAAGAAACATATCTGACGTTATCATCGTACAACATAATAAGCTGCAGCAGCTGACCTACAAGTTGAGACTTGTCTATTTTAATCGAACCTATGGAGACACTGCTGATTGGAAACGAATTATCATATCAGAGCTGCCACTTATTAGCGAAGGATGTGACTCATCATTACAAAGTTTACTAATCTACTACATATTCATATTTATTACCTGTTTTATAACATTCATCTATTTAATTTATAAAATGTATAAGTTTATACGAACAAGAAGTAATGTACTGATTTGACTCTGTGTAGTACACAGTCATATTAATAGTAACCATTGTGTTTGTGCAATCAGAAATTGTTTTACTTTATATTCCTATGTAAACAGTCTGTTACCATAAGATATGCCTAGTACCTAGATTAAATAAATCGATGATCCAGTAAATTGCTTTTTATTGTATAAATGTGTGGTTTGACCTCAAAGCGATCTCCAGACCGAAGGACAATGTGCCGAATATCTGCTTGTTCAGTAAGTCCTGCATAAAATTACAGCTATTCTTTCATTCTTCTCTTATATGTGACTGAAGTAAGACGTAATATTTAACAACAAGCAGTGCAAGGTGAGGTTATAACTGTGCGGGGCCCCATTTTCAAGACATATTCAGCAACGGGTTTATGTTTGTGTGTATTCGGGGGCCCCAAAGGGGGCCCGCATGTTTCGGTAACAACAAAGAAACGGATAAGATTACGCCTGCGCAATGCAGATGGCAGAATGGTATGTAGAAATATGTATAATTCTTTCCTGCCGTAAGTAAATCACACATGAACCTCTTGACAAAACGCGGTACCTACATATAATCATTCAAAATGTCTACATCAAATAACCTCTGTTGCGCACTAGATAGCGCTGCGGTCTTCTGCCCAGGATAGATAGATTGGGTTCAATCCCCGGCAGCTGCCTCCTGAAGAATTTTCTCTATATTAAAGCCAATAACTGCCCAAGTGTGCGTGCGACTGCCTACATACCGATATTCAATAATTTATGCATAAAGTCCTATACCGATCTAAAATGACCTCCGACCCCCGAATTTTAAGTAACATTGAAATCAACTCATACAACGGTATGTCTTCCTATGAACGCCAATTTCCAAAATCTACGCATAAAGCCCTATACTGTTCTTTAATGACCTCTGACCCCCGAATTTTTTAAAATAATCCTAAAATCAACTCATACAGCTATATATCTCTTCCTATGCACGTCACTTTCCAAAATCTGCGCATAAAGCCCTATACCATTCTTTAATGACCTCTGACCCCCGATTTTTTAAAAATAATTCTAAAATCAACTCATACAGCTATATATTTCTTCCTATGCACGTCACCTTCCAAAATCCCTACATAAAGCTATACGCCTATAAAGAATGACCTCTGACCTCGGGTCAATGACCCCCCCGAATTTTAAGTAACCTTGAAATGTACTCATACAGCTGTATGACCCTCACATTTTTTCCCAAAAATCCCTCCATACGGCTATACGCCTATATTAGGAATGACCTCTGACCTCGGCTCATCGACCCCCGAATCTCAATGACCCTGAAATGTACTCATACAGCTGTATGACCCTCCTATGCATGTCACATTTTCCGATGTGGAGGTAACTCATCTGGTGGAGGGATTTAACATGGGCTCTTATGGAAAAAAAGGGGAGAGGGTGTTCTGAATATCGTCTACCTACCTACTTATGTGAATAGCCTGTGTTAATCTTACGTAAACAAATCGTGTTAAGTAGTGTATCATCCTTGTCATTCTGAAGACCATAAAATATTTTAATAGAATCATCCACTGAAACATGACATACGTTTTTTTTACATCTTGAAAATTTTGGAATACCCACTGCAAGAATTCGGTTGGTATGTCGCTCAGTGCATCGGGAACCATATAAGTCATTACATAATCTCTAAAAATGATTCATGTGATATATAAATGAGAAACTAGATAATGCCAAACATCAACGTTCTTGAGTACGTGTCGCATCGGTAAAGTTGAATAGTAGTTTACGCAACGAGCATGGAAAGTGACAAATTTCATACGAGCGTGAAATTTTATGCACGAGGCGTAGCCGAGTGCAGAAATTCACGCGAGTTTATAGGAAATACACTTTCCATCGAGTTATGTACACTATTTTTCCTACGACCCCTTAAGAAGATAAATTTATGCATAAAACAGTAACTTTATTTAAGGATTTGTTGTCGATATTAACCGATGTCAAAATTTCCAAGTAGCCTACTAACTTACTATGAACCAAAGACATTCTATACTAATAGACACCAAGATCCCATGTATTCAGCATACGTACCTTATTTCCAACATAAAAGACGTGCCCTTTTCTCTCCCACTTTTTCTACCTAATTTTGTCGTGTTAACGTCATCTCTCTTTCGGCAAAAAGTCAAAATTATTTTTTTGGCGTAGGGCGCTAATTAAATTGCATGAAATTTAAACGTCACATCGCCTTGTCATTTGAATTTTTATTTTGCGTACGCGGGAAGAAATTTTTATTACTATCTACTATTTATTGTTCTGTTCGTTGTTAGGTATTTCTATTTTGTGTTTTTTTTTGAACTGGTACCTAATTTAAGAAATGGTTTCATATTGTTGTGTTTGTGGAGCCAACTCAAAAGATGGTACCCTCTCATTTCACAAGTAAGTTTCTTCAACACATACCAAAACGTACTAAAATACGGCGATTGTCACATTTAAGTAACATGGATTCTGATGACAAGCACCCAAAATATATTTCATTTTACTCGATGCTTACTCTCCTAAAAGATTTAATTTTCTCGTATCCAATTTGACAACTAGCACTGACAACTAGGAAACTTGTGAAATGAAGGTTACCCAGTGAATGTCAGAATTGACTTTTTGCCTTAAGAAAGATGCAAAATCCATTTTTGCGTGCTCCAAACGAAAACAGAGAATATTTTCTTGTCGCACGCATGTTTTCAGCTATATTAAATTGCATCTTGGTATCTATAGAAATAGAATATCTTTGCTATGAACATAATATTATAATAATTCCGACCAGCTCATGAATGACACGTTGATTTGTTCTCTTGCCCGCCAATTCATAATATGACCAGTTCGTACCTATATAAAATATTTAGATCTTCTACGGAGTAGCCATTAAAATGTTCAAGAGATTTTTCTGATAAAAAATTATTAGATTTAAAAAGAGACGCGACAGGATATTTATTCAGTAAACGTCAAAGTCTCAAAGCTGACTACAAAATATGAATGAACCGTGCGATTTTCAAAAATTACATCACAGTTTTGAGTTTAACGTACGGGTAACGCAATTGTCAAGTTTCCAGCCTACTATTCTGTATGCAACGTGCCGCTTTCCTAGGGGGTCCTAGGAAAAATACTTTTCCATGTACGGGAGGATATTAATCTAGTTACTTAGCCAGTTTTCTAAACGTAGTTTTGGTTGTCATAACGACAATAAGTTCCAAAAATACGGATAATTTTCAATGCAATATTAATGTATCTGTAGTAAATTCAGGATATTTAGCGTCGCACGTAATAAAATTATATATATATTACCAGATGATGACGTAAGCGTGTAGTACACATTCAAATGGGATTTTAATCGACGTGAATATTTATTTTAGGTTATGCCGAACTGCCGTGTTATACGTGTATGAGCATTCGGTACTTTTGAGATAATTACAAAAGTGGCATTTGATAGTTATGCTCTTTTCGTGTACCTAACTAAATCTAAATATCTGCTTTGAACAAAAAGCGTTCGCATGTATGAACACAATGTATTTAAGCACTTATGACAAAATTTAAACTACAAAACATAAAACTTTTCTCACACTATAGATATCAAGTGGCACCATACCTCTTTCTCTCACTAAAATTATTTAAAAAAATTAAATTCTGAACTAACTTATGGTTTTGTCTGACAAGGGCTTCGGAATTCTCGCATCGATGGTTAAAAGTTTGCCGAAGAATACCACGACACTATTTTCTATTTAATACTCAGGGAACACTGATTTTAGAGATTTTTCACTGTACCTATTATAATTTTAACGAACATAATATTCATCAAAACTTGAACTAACTATAAAAACCACATGAGAATTTGGCAGTTGCTACAAACAAAGCAAACAAAGATAACTAACAGAGAGAAATAGAAAGAGTTACATTAAGTGTCATGGAGCTTTGGCAATGCGAAAAAAAATTCTAACAAGTGCACCAACTTTAATTTACTTAAATAGAACACATACATTTTTTGATAAACGGATAGTTCCTTTATGTTTTGCATGTTTGAAACTAATTAATGACATACAACGCTAAATATCCCATACAGCGTTTATATTTATGTTCTTTTTCTTAATTGAAATTAATGATCATATCATATTTTCAATTAGATAGATAGATCAATTTATTCACTGGCACAAGCGTAGAATACACAAAAAAATCAACAAAATGGCAGTTACAACAACAAAAAAAACACATACACAAACAAAGCACAAAAATGTAAAAATGCAAAAATATTACTGGCAATATCTGTACATACTCTGCTGCGGTAAGTATGAACATCTAAAAGTAGTGGCTGCGCAGCTGCACCGCCACTGCTAATATGCAGAGGCCCACCTTGGCCTATCTAAAAAGCAGTATGACAAAACAGGAATTAATATTTTTCTCATTTCATGCAATTACAAGTTTAACAAAAACACACACCAAACATAATTGCTCATAATCATAAAGTTCTCAGTCTGAAGCCGAAGTACCTCCACCCTTTCCTATCCTGAGCTACCCAACGCATTTCGATAAAAATAGAAGATCTTACATCCTCAACTATTTGAGAGCAATACTGATCTGAGCCTGCCCCCACCTCTTTTTATTCCTATCTGGCTTGCTGGTAGCACCACCAAAACTGCCATCAGACAACATTGCAGAACCTCTGTCAATTCTTCCGGTCCTCCTTCTGTTAATAACGGTGAAGCCATCGTTGACATTCAGGTGGGAATCCTTTAACGCTAAAGTTTTTGATTGATTAGCGCAAGTTTCCTCACCTGCTGTCAACTCATGAAGGTCAGGTACAGCAGGTGTCTTGACAGTATGACTGGAAGGTAGTGCCATACCGGCCCCCACAGTTTTACCACTCTGATTATTGAAAGAGCTGCTGCCCTCTTCCAGGAACTTGATTTAGTCTGTTTTCTCAATCAAAAACCCCTCCAATGGTTCGGCTCTTTAGAACATTGAAGCACACAAGTTTCAGTATTAGATACAAAAACTACATCAAGGTACAAGCCCGTTGGGATAGACATAATTGCTAATGGGAAATAAAAAATTGAAAAAACAATTTTTTCTATTTCCTGTCTATATTTTAATAACCTTGTAATTATGTGAAATGACAAAAAATTACTACTATTTTGTCATACTCCCTACAATTTGATGTGAATCAGAAACTGATCGATTTAGGTAGGCTTTCATTTTTTTTATTAGTGTTCTGTACTTACTTTAAAATTCTTTTCTTAGACAATATTACTTGTTCTCGTTTTGCATCCCAATACCCACTGAAACAACTTACTACTATGTCTAAAATATTGAAAACCAGAATAAGATTGTTAAGATGGGAAAAGTATATGCTAATATGTTCATCTGCACACCAATAAAAGAATACAGTGCTAATGGGTTTTAATATGAATGACAGTAAAAAAATTATAGCCATGATTGGTTCCCAAATTGTTCTGAAAATAAATTTCCCTGTTAGTAATTAGTACAACTTTTGTTTTTTAACAAACATGAATAAAAAACGCTTGATATCGTGATAAGTAAATCAGTATAAAGGTGTTCTGCTGTTTAAGCGGTCGTTTATGCACTTCGTAATAGAGAAAATTAGGTTGTTAAAAGAATCAAAAGAAAACTTAAAGGGCAAAGTCGAATTCCATTTGGTGTCATTATGTCTTTCTCTTCACTAGACAAAAGCAAGGTAAGGAGAGACCACTGAAAGAAAATTGCAGAATCATGCAATAAATCAAGATCTACCCTTCTGCTATTCGTAGTTGAACCGCTTTCCCCTCATGTTTTCTAGCAACCCCAAACCAAGCTCGGCTAAATCATTCCCACTTGCTACCTCTATCTTGACCTGTTAAAATTCATACCCAAACTGTGCAAACCGAATAGCCTCTTTACAAGAGTTTCTCTAGACTGTGTAAACCAGCTCAATGCATCCTTATTAGAAGGATAAATAGTTAACAACATTGTAGTCCAAAACAGTGGTCATCATGCAACATTCTTTGCACTGGAGAGCATGCAGGTCTACTAGCAGTGCCATAGGCACACTTTATTTTTCAAACAAAATTTATTACAAATATGTAACAGAACCTGTATTAGAATTTACAATTTAATATTTTCTACTGTCTTTTGGAAAACATATTTATATTCAAAAACACATTAATCTACCAAGAAAAATAATATACATACTTACTTTTAAAATGTATTTACTTCCTGCTTCATGTTATAGCTGTGGTCTTTCGGCACATGTTATAAAATTTATTATTTAACTAAGCTATTTGTGGGTCTGACTTTTCTTATTTGTGAATTAAGTTACGTACAATCTTATAGAATAGTGCAACAACCAAAAGGCAATACGTACTCATAACTACTCCCATTTTTTTGAAATCACCAAAAAATTGCCCCAGGAGATTTTATTACATATGTAGATTTAATTTTCAGAAAGCTGAGCTGACTCAAAGCATGTCTAAAATAGAACAAGCGTAGGGTTAAGGGAACTAGAGCTTGATTTCTTTTTGAAAACTAATGGAACTAAACATGTTAGACTTAAAGCATGCTCTAGATTCAATTTCTTCTGAAACAAATAAATTCCTTACAATTTTTTGCCTTTAAACAGTAGCTTATTCACATGTTTTTGAATACTGAAACAGCACATACCGTCTCTTAAAGCCAGTTCAAACACATTTCTGATTCATGTTTGTTAAAAATATTTAAACAATGGTTATTATATTTTTAACGTCAGCCACAATGTTTACATTTATTTTTTGACTCTTTTACATAGTACATAAAAAGAATGTAAAATCTACGGTTGAGTTCAAATGTAATTCTTTACAAAACTTTCTTTTCCTGTTTTTATTGTCTAATTTCACATTTATTTTTCAAAACAGCACCGGCCTAATAATAGTAGTATTGCAAAAATCGTGAATGATATTAAATTTAACGCGGCAACATATGTGTTGGCTTTTGTGTTGTCGAGTCAAAGCCAGAGATTTAATTTTTTTTATTTTTATTAGTTCGATATAATGGGGTCGTTGCACTAAATAGAAAATCAATATAATTTTAATAGAAATAAGTAACTAGGTGTTTAATGGCCCTCTAGGTTACATTTATTTACTCACGGATAGCCCAAAATTTAATCAATGGTGATTTTATCAGGAAGTGCGCCTTCGGAGAATTAAACAGAAACACATGCTGCCCCAATTACATCATTAGCTTAGAAGCGCTTGTGATTGATCATCTGAATGATGTTTTGATTCTCAGAAAGCTAAAGTTACGTGGAGTTTAAGTCTGTAAAGTAGGGAGCAATAATGTTAGGAATAATCAGAATTTGACATTTGGAAGTTTGTTATTATTTTATTTGTATTGGGTGTATAACTAGTTCTTTGTTGTTTATTTATTTATTGTGTCAATTAGCATATTTGTGTACCGAAAATGGTTTCGTTAAAGCCAGTTCAGACAATTTATAAGTGAAATGATTGACAATTACTATTTATCTAATTTGGACTATTTCAGTGCTGAAATGAATAATGTTAAAATGAAACGGTGAGTGCTTCATTTATTTGGGAACTAGACAAACTGAAAAACAACACAGGGCACTATCTGTCAAACGACTCCACTGCCATGATTGTTTATTAATTTGGTTTACGTTAGACACAAGATGACATTTGCGCTAGCAAGCATAAACAAACCACGGTTGTATTTTCCGGGTAACATTGACACTTCTCGGCTTAAAGGGCCAGGGTCTTAACTTTGATGCTGGTTTAGATGTCTAAAACGTTCGCTGTGAGAAAAGTAAAAAAAATACGGGTCAAATATTTTACGAGAATCTTTGGGAAAATATGATTTTTAAAAATTGTGTAACGACCCCATTTGTCTCTTGTCACTGCCTGCTCAGACAAACTAGAGATGCCATCTTTTATTCTTGTGGTTGTGACCTGTCTATGGTTACCTAGTTATCTAGTTATCCGTAGACCTGACAGCGACTTTAAAGTTTTAAGTGTGTAGCAATTAAAGGAACTTTATTAACAGATTTCATTGCCTACCTTTTAAAAAGCCAATACATTTAAGGAATGTCATTTGGTGAATATTGTTAAAAATATTCATCATCATAAGGTTCTCAGTCCGAAGACTGGTTGGACGCGTACCTCCATTCTTTTCTATCCTGAGCTAACCTACGCATTTCCCTAAAAGTAGAACATCCTGCATCCCTAACTATTTGAGAGCAGTAGTCTAATCGTTAAAAATATTACTAAGATGTTAAAATAAATCTTTCAAACCGGAAATTTGCTTCTTTGGCAAATGAATTTGGTGTCACGTTAGAATTTGCATCTGCAAGCATTCATTGACCCTTGTGTGTTCCTAAAAACTGAATCAGTACCATTGAGGCAGATTTTCTATTTTTATAGAACTAATCTATAATAAGGATATACAGGGTGAATCAGGAATCCTTCTATATATTGGTATTTTTGTTATTTGAAGAGCTACAAAGTTGGTTAAATGAGAGAAAAGTTGCACTATTTTGGGGCCATCTTAAACCTACTTTTAAACTTTCAAAAATTTTTACAGCTTTCTAGATATAATTAAAAAATTAAAATTTCCGATTTTTTTTTCTTATGTTGATAACTCAACTGTGGTTTGTGCAAATGACTTGAAACTTGGAATGCTTACATAAAAGAACGTTGTGCATCGTTTGGTGACATTGGCAGTGCAGTGTGATCTGTCATTTTTTCAGAGGACAGTCAACTTTTTTTTTTCTTTATGACAGCCATATTCATTTCTGCCGCTGACATTAAGACAGCATTATTATGATTACAACGGTTTTTTAATTTTTTAAATCGAACCTCAAATAAAGAAGTTACAGAGAGAAACATGTCAGCACATGTAATCAAGGTAGCCATGCAACAAAAGAGCTGCGTTAAGTAAAAGTCTTTATGAATAAACGATTTACTTTGAGTGGAAGCTCACGTATTCCCACCTTTTCTATTTGAAGAGATAGAGATTCGGTTAAATCAACAAATACTTGCGCAATTACTAGCAATAAACGGTGGTTCCCGAAGAGTTTAAAAAATCGGCTGTGGTCAAAATATTTATGGAGAATTTGAAAAGGGTCAATTAGTACGTAGATTAAAATAAAATCCTACATTTCTTTTATTTTTTTTATTAACTATGGAACTTTAAAGAACAATAAAACAAATTAACTAAAACGAATAAACAATTTAACAAAATGCCATAAAACAACAATATAGGATTTTATTTTAATCCAAGTACTAATTGACCCATTTCCATAAATATTTTGACCACAGCCGATTTTTTAAACTCTTGGGGAACCACCGTTTATTGCTAGTAATTGTGCAAGTTTTCGCTGATTTAACCGAATTTCTATCTCTTCGAATAGAAAAGGTGGGAATACGTGGGCTTCCACTCTAAGAAAATTGTTTATTGATAAAGACTTTTACTTACCGCAGCTCTTTTGTTGCATGGCTACCTTGATTACATGTACTAACATGTTTCTCTCTGTAACTTCTGTATTTGAGGTTCGATTTAAAAAATTAAAAAACGTTGTAATCATAATAATGCTCTCTTAATGTCAGCGGCAGAAATGAATATGGCTGCCATAAAGATAAAAAAGTTGACTGTCGCTCTGCAAAAATGACAGATCGCACTGCACTGCCAATGTCACCAGACGATGCACAACGTTCTTTTATGTAAGCATTCCAAGTTTCAAGTCATTTGCACTAACCACAGTTGAGTTATCAACAAAAGAAAAAAATCGGAAATTTTAATTTTTTAATTATATCTAGAAAGCTGTGAAAATTTTTGAAAGTTTGAAAGTAGGTTTAAGATGGCCCCAAAATAGCGCAATTTTTCTCTCATTTAACCGACTCTGTAGCTCTTCAAATAACAGAAATACTAATACACCCTGTATATACTTGGGCCGCCGAACAGATGGAGTGATCACCCTGCAAGAACATCCTCTAGGCGGGACCACTATCAATTTAGGACAACTGAACCGCAGTGATGCGCTTTCTTTAGACTCAACGAAGTCGCATCACTCCAATTCGGTCGTCATAAATTACTATTGGCTCCGCTAGAGCACGTTCTTGCAGGGTGATCACTCCGTCTGTTCGGCGGCCCAAGTATAGTTAAATTTTGATTTGTTTGGTTGATATTTTTATAACCAATTCTTTAAACAGTGAAATATGCATATTTTCTATAAGATATGATGAGGTAACTTTCGATTTTTTGAGTTGACATTGGGCAGACGTTTTAAATATTACTTATAAGCTTTGTATTTACCGAAATGTGCTAAACGGATGTATTACAAAAGCATGTTCTTCTACCAATTGTTTAACTATTTGGTCTGTTATGTCAGCTTGACTCCTCAAGTATAAAAGGGGGTAAGCACTGCTTTCAGATATTACAGTAAAACGTAAAATCCATCTTCTTATTCTACTTTTTATATCGTCACCGGGAACATGTTGACTGATTGGATCAAATTCTTCCAGTTTTAATTCACATTCATGGCCGTTTCTTGTAAACTGAGTTGCAGTAAAAGATTAGTACGAAAAGTGTGACATTAAACAGAAAATAAATTTTTGGTCATGAGAAAAGAAATTCATTTATCATTTCGAATATCAATAATACACAAATCAGGGTTATTTATATACTGTATGAACCTTTGGTTTGGTTGTTACTGGATACCCTTGAACTTGGACGTATGTACCTACATAATAATTCAATGATTACTCTTGGCATATTGAGAAATAGTTTTTGTTATTCTAGAACGGCCTATGTTCAAGAAATGTTCAGATCTCGAAAGTGTAGTTTGTTTTTGGTTCCTACTTTTAATAAATAGGTACTTACTTGATTTTTCATTTTACAGCTTTTTCTATTTTTCTTGTATTGCAAAGATGATCGATCGACATCTTACCACTGAAATGTCACAAACTCACAAACATAGCCTTCTTTAGCTTATCAGTAAGTGACATGTCATATTTATTGCTTGATTGGAAATATTGAATTTCATATAATAATATTTCATTTGCAACATTTTATTAGGTTATTACATACAATACGCAAACAATTTTAACAATGCTAGTAACTATAAGGACAGGGGCAGAGCAGAAGGAACAATGTTAGCTAACAATGAGCTGTTGTATGGCAAGTTGTCGCGATACAATTCTGTTCTTTGGATAGTTTGGAAAAAAGCATCGACATGTTTCCCAGAAGTTACGTTGACCATTAACTGACAAAATATGTAGAAAATATGACAATCTTTTGGTTAAATTATACTTTGACTAGAGACACACAATGAGATGTGCAACTCGGTGAGAAATAGTAGGCCTGCAGCAATGCTGATCCAAAAGGCAGCACTAGAGGGCGCATATAATAACAATGGGGTAGGGTCCCTGTATTGAGAGAGTACCGCAATCTCCGCCATGTTTACTCACAATAACAGGCGCCAAATTTGAATTGTGCCGGAACGTCAGATTTCATATTTGACATGTGTTACAAATTGCGGATTCACCCTCTGATTTTTGATCCATAAACAAATAAAATTTGACTGTAATACGTTGAGGAATAATACTACAGACCAGATTGTGGAAATATATATCACTGATTCACAAAAGACGATAAAATATAAACACCAAACAAACCAACATTTCAGCTGGACTTTGACTGACATATTACATTTTGCTGCTGACACGGCAGTCCGCCATGTTTACTCACAGTTCTGAAACATAGTGGAGCTATTGATTGCGGTACTCTCTAAATACAGGGACCCTACAATGGGGGAATTTTAAATAACGATTAATTACATTAGTATTATGTTTACATTTCAGGTAGAAATAAATCAAATGCTTAAAAAGAAATGTTTATTAAACCCATTTTTAACCCCTGACAAAAAAGAGGGGTGTTATAAGTTTGACGAGTCTGTGTATCTGTCTGTGGCATCGTAGCTCCTAAATGAATGGGCCGATTTTGATGCGGTTTTTTTTGTTTGAAAGCTGACGTGATCGAGATGGTTCTTAGCTATAATTTACTAGCTGGTACCCGGCGCGTTGCTGCCTCAGAAGAAATAATAAATTGTGGTAAAATCGTTTGAAACTTGATCAATTGCGAATGACATATGCAGTTTGACGTTTGTTGTCAATTGTCACTTTACAAATTATAGCGACCCGCCCCGGCTTCACATAAACATATAAAAAAAATTCTGTTGATCCGATCGCTACCAAACTTCACAGGATCACCCGCTGGGCTAATCTGAAGATTTCCTGAAAATTTCATCAACATCGGTCCAGCCGTTTTGGAGTCTATAACGGACATAGGTAGAAACAATTTTTGTTTTATATATACAGTTAAACCTCCCATAACGAACACCTGTATTAACCGGATACCTCCGATAAAGGGACACTTTTTAGGGAACGAACTGTCGCTTATGAGGCTCTCTCTTTCTGTATTAAACGGACATCTCCCATAAACGGACACAAAATCGGTGACCATTAGTGTCCGCTTAAGAGAGGTTTCACTGTACAGGGTGATTCTTTTAAAGCGCACATTAGAAAATGTTCGACTTCTACTTATGCTAGAGCTTTGAAACTTGGAATTTAGCCATAATCGACGATTCCGAGACAAAAATTAAATATTTACAGGATGACGTCACTCTTAAAAATGGCGGAAGTAGACGCCATCTTTGTTTTTTTAAATGACAATCGGCCATTTTGATTTCTTTTTTGAATTCGGCATTTAATTCCGAGTAAAACTAACCAAATTGTCACTACTTATCTGTCATACTTTTTGACACCAATTTACTTAAAAACTGCAAATAGCACCAAAACGATTGGAGTTAGGTATAGCACATGCTAACATAATAACTCCCCTTAGAATTATATTTTACATTCAACGGTGACATAAAATTTGACACGCACCATTTGAAAAAATTGAGTTTTTGACATTTTGCGATTCCCGTATTCAAAAAATTGTAGCAACCGCTGGCATACTTGTTATGGCGTCGGTTATCAATCAAAACATTCCTTGGAGCTTAGGGAATCGAAGTAAAAAAATCATCGACTTATCTTCAGCGGTTCAAGAGATATCAATTTTTTAACGAACCCTTGCATTTGAAGAGAAAATGGGGCATATGCGAGGGCATATGTCAAAAAGTATGACAAATAAGTAGTGACAATTTGGTTAGTTGTACTCGGAATTAAATGCCGAATTCAAATTTGAAATCAAGATGGCTGATTGTCATTTAAAAAACAAAGATGGCGTCTACTTCCGCTATTTTTAAGAGTGACGTCATCCTCTAAATATTTAATTTCGTCTCGGAATCGTCCATTATGGCTAGGTTCCAAGTTTCATAGCTCTAGCATAAGTAGAAGTCAAAAATTTTCTAATGTGCGCTTTAAAAGAATCACCCTGCATAGATGAAGATCTGTTCAGGCGTTGTGTCGGGGGTTACTTAAAATTTTTAATTTTGTTTTATACATAGATGTTCTAAGATATTGATTGTTCATATTGCAATGACAGAAAATCATAAATGATAATACCGCCCAACTTACATTGTAGATTATGGAGATGAGGTGAGTTTATTTTAATAAACGAATTGGGTACATATTATGTCTGCTGAAATCCTAATTAGGCCATGTTTGAATATAGAGATATTTGATAGCCACTGGAAATTATGTTTGGCTCTCTGCCTCAGTTGATAAAAATATACAGGCTGTCTGAAATTCGGTGTGCAACATGGGGATCTCTGTTATCTTAACAGCTAGACCCTAGATTTAAATTCGGCAAAGTTGCCAAATATTATGCTGACTAATGTCCTCAAAAGAAAATCGAGATGTTCTTAATCGTTCTCGTGAAAACTGAAAAAAACTGAAAAATTGCGTTTTCGTTTTTTGGCTATAACTTTTTTGTTTCACCTTGTATCTTCATTCTGTAAAAACTTTTACATTGACACTTTTTATTCTCTATTTGATAGCATTGTCACTCATTGGCTACATCGATTCATTTTTGTTTTTTAAAAACCAACTTCATTTTTTCTTATGGGCGTCATCTGAGTGGCAGGTGAGCTAATCCGCGTTATTTTCCTGAATAAATCGATGTGATTCATGTTATCTTTTTTAATATTTTTACAGTTTTTATACATTTTTGCCCATTTTTATTTCTGCGTTCTAGTTATCTACGACAAAATCAGAAATAATGTGTTACCATGGAAACAAAGTCACCTAACAAGTTACTATACGTGGGCAGCCCAACAGACGGAGTGATCACCCTGCAATCATGAGCTCTCGGCAGGACCACTATCAATTTAGGACAACCGAACAGCAGTGATGCGCTTTCTTTAGATCCAACGAAGTCGCATCATTCCAATTCGGTGGTCATAAATTAATATTGGCCCCGCTAGAGCACGTTCTTGTAGGATGATCACTCCGTCTGTTGGGCGGCCCAAGTATAATAATTGTTGCTTGCAAGTTTTTTCGATTTGTGTCGTATTTGTTTACGTTTTCCATCGCCTTGAATTTGTTTTTGTTTGGTTCATTTTAATTTTTTGTGTTCCTAGGTTCCTGATCCTGTTATTGCTTCTTCTTTTACGTTTTTCTAATTTTTATATTACCTGAAAATATTCCCTAACAAAGAAAAACGAGATATGATTGAACTCTATTGTTCGTTGAGACAGAATGAGCAATTAAATTTCAATAATTTGCTATTATACTTGGGCCGCCGAACAGACGGAGTGATCAACCTGCAAGCATGAGCTCTAGACGGGACCACTATCAATTTAGGACGACAGAACCACAGTGATGCGCTTTCTTTAGACCCAACGAAGTCGCATCACTCCAATTCGGTCGTCGTCATAAATTAATATTGGCCCCGCTAGAGCACGTTCTTGCAGGGTGATCACTCCGTCTGTTGGGCGGCCCAAGTATAGGTTACTTTGTTTCCATGGTAACTCACATTATTTCTGATTTTGTCTTAGATAATTAGAACGCAGAAATAAAAATCTGCAAAAATTTATAGAAACTGTAAAAATATGAAGAAAGTCAACATGAAGCACATCGTTGTATTCACGAAAATAACGCGGATTAGCTCACCTGTCACTCAGATATGGCGCCCATAAGAAAAACTGAAGTTGGCTTTTAAAAAACAAAAATGAATCGACGCAGCCAATGAGTGACAATGCTATCAAATAGAAAATAAAAAGTGCCAATGTAAAAGTTTTTACAGAATGAAGATACAAAAAAGTTATAACCAAAAAACGAAAAAGCAATTTTTCAGTTTTTTCAGTTTTCACGAGAACGATTCAGAATATCTCGATTTTCTTTTGAGGACATTAGTCAGCATAATATTTGGCAACTTTGCCGAATTTAAACCTAGGGTCTAGCTGTTAAGATAACAGAGATCCCCATGTTGCACACCGAATTTCAGACAGCCTGTATATGGCTCTTTCAGTTTTGTTACGGACTACTAAATAAACACATTAATATGTATACTTGACAAAAATCACACTATATTCTGTTTAACGAACAGATTCAGTAAAAACTCCTCCCACAAATGAGCGCTAAATTTGAATAAAAAATTACCATTGGTAGACCGATTTTACACAGCTCTACTCCTAGATAAATAACTTGACTGAACAAAACCGATCTGTCATTTTGACGTTGTCACTGAATTTACTGTTATGCCCATTCAGTTTATAATATAGAACAAGTGGAACCCGTGGGCTACGCCACACGTCTTTTTAGAATTGTTGTTTGGAAAATTGTAATTACACGACAAAGAAAAACTAAAAAGATAAGGACACTTCACATTATCTAAGAGATGCCAAGGGCCCAGTCGCGCATTGTATGGTTTGGTTAATATTAATATTTTGTCGGTGATCGAGTGCGAGTTATTCACAGAACATGTTCTGTGGAGTATTAATGATAGTTATAAGTACAACTAATGTGAAAATCTAGTGAGTCTGTAGTACAACTTGCTTTTGGGCGACATCTAAAAATTAACATCTAAGATCATTAAAGATTCTTTTCTGCATGGGAAATATCTGGCAACCGGGGGCCGGGATATCAATACTATTTTCCTCAAATCAGTACCTTAACTTTTTCTGCAATGCAAGCTGTTTCGTATCCTAACCTGAACGGTTGATGTGTACTTCGTACTTGCGAGTGAAGAACTGAAAATCTAATTTTGGTACTGACTGAATATAAGACAACGTAGGTCGGAACTACGTGAATTGCAGAAATGGACATGTTTTGAAGTGTGTGCGGTAGTAGACAACACATGGAATTCGACACTATAATAAATTGGTGCGTAGCTATTTTCAAAAATCGAAACTTATGCGTAAAGGAAATTTTGATTTGTAGGAAAATGTGAAAGATGCAATTGTATGCCATACATAATGGCACATGAACTGAAAACTACAAATGTATGCCGCTGTTCAGCATGTTCAGCAATATATCTCCGAATGTGCGAATACAACCGATATTGCCAAATATGTGGGCACACAGAAGAAAAAAGTAAGATAATAAGAAACAAAAGAGCAGCTCAAATAAGAGAAAACATATCAGAGAATAAAAAGAGCTGCCTTTGAAAAAATAAATAAAAGAAAAAAGATGGAATGTATTCAATCAGCTGTATCATCACCTCTGCCTTCACGCCAAGAATTGAATGAATCATTTTCATATAAAAAAATACCGATGGCGATTCAGGCATCGGTGCACCAACCTTTTCATCTGCAGGTGAAGAACTTCTTAAATCATTTTTATCTTTATCTTTTATTTAGACAATGCTCTGTCTCAACTTGTAGACAACTTAGAAAAATTGGATAAAAGTGAGAATGAAACGTTAGAATTTTAAGTGAGAACTGAAACCTTAGAATGAGTTCTTTTTCATAGCATTATAATACTTTTTTTAATTTCTTTTTTATGGCATATTAGATGTTTTATTTTATGAGTAACGTAAATAAATGTTTTTGTTATATAATATTATTTGTACTCGCATTACTTCATAATTTTGTAAAAAACAAATATAAAAGATGTTGAAAGTTATTATTTGATTTATACCTACATAAAGAAATACATATTGTAGAACTTCAGTGTAAACAACATTACGCGTAAATTTAAATAAATAGTTTGGAAAAGAACCTTTTATCTTAGAGTCCTTGATTAAAATTTGTATGGAGTCAAATTTTCGAACGCGCGAAAGAGCTACGTAAAAGCTGTCCATGGGAAAATACAGGCTCTGGAAGGCAAAGGGCCACTTTTTTAAGCGTTTGTCCTTGGCTTTTGTTTTCTGTTAAGCAAAATGCTAAGCGTAGTGGGAATTGTGTACGTTCAAAGTGAAAAGATAAAGCAGAATCACATGGTTTTCATTTAACTTTAGGTATAAGTACACATTCTCGGCGCTTTGCTCCAGTTAAAATTTCGCATTCGATAATTATTTAATTGTCAAAGGCATGGCACTCTGCTTTTGTCGGAAAATACCTAATATTGGACATTGCAAATTAATAGCTACCTAAAATGTAACAAATGCTTCTTAAACCCCGAAAAGGCACATCTACAGCTTAAGAGCTTTCCGGTAGAGCCCACAATTGTTGAAATTTAAATCGATGGAGTCCTCGATGAGATATCCGGCGAACAAAGTTTCAATGTGAAATCACCTTCGCTAAATTATTTAATTGTCAAAGGCATGGCACTCTCTACTTGTCTACTTGTCGGAAAATAATATTGGACATTTTATTACAAATTAATAGCTACATAAAATGTAACAAATGCTTTTTAAGTCCCCAAAACCCCGAAAAGGCACATCTACAGCATTAGAGCTTTCCGTAGAGCCCACAATTGTTGAAATCGATGGAGTCCTCGATGAGATATCCGGCTAACAAAGTTTCAATGTAAAATCACTTTCGCTATTAATATATAAGGATTTTTCAATAGGTACTTGCATTGATTAGTTCATTGAATTTTGTGAATACATTAGGAAAAATACGAATAACTGTAAGTATTAACTGATTTTGGATAAGCAAGTATTTCTTTCTCCGTCAAAAAGTTGCCAGCTGTCAGCCATAGGTCCTGTTTTTCAATTGAAGGCAAGGAGCGAATTTTAAATATTTATAAAGTTTATGCTCACCAAAACCCTGACAACTCTTTGGTTTACTAAACCAAGTGACAACATCAAGACCGAAAACGTCGCATTTACTGCAAAAGCGGCAGGTAATGTACTAATAATAAATAAACTTTTGACAGATATGTGTTATTTTGTTATACCTAAAATTTTTTGAAGTAAGTATTATATTTTTATTTCACATTTTTGAAATTCTCGTAACATTTATTGTTCAAGTTCTTCAACAGTTTTAAACTAGGTATTTTTGAATTCCCCAACGTCTTCTAATTTGCAGCATGTGAAGCTGACTTTTACGCAATCTGTACTGCGCAATCAAGTCACTCTCACAAATGTCATTTACTGCATCTGTTCAATAAACAGGATATAGTAAAGTTTATCGCTGATAAAACGGTAGTCGGGACTTATAAGAGTGCCAGTTGAAATTAATCTGATTAATTTATGAAAGTAATAGGCAAATAATGTATCCGAGTGTAGAAACCAGCCTTTCCTGCACTCTGCTCTTGATTCAGATTCAATTATAAAAAAATAGTGTGTTTCCATTACACGCTCATTAATTATGTCAATATCAAGTGATTTGAAAAATTCAAAGAAAAATTTAAAACTAACATCAAATAACGATTCTTTCTAAAATGCCCGTCACTTAGAAAATAAAGGAACAGTGATATGTGGAATATTTTTTAATGGAATCGCCTGTATTTGTTTAGGTAGGTACATAACTAAAATATCAGGCCACATTTATGAATAAGGTCGAGTAGCAAATGAAGAAAAAAGTGTACAATGCAATATTCGTAAAAAATATTAATTTTAACACATTAAATACATCTTAAATAAGTACTGTAAAATAACAAGAACACAAACAAAGATAAAATAATATGATCTAGTAATATGCTTAAACTTAGTTTCAAAGTTTTTCAAATTACTTGATATTGACTGAACGTGTTAACATTAATATGTTTTGGCCTGAATTGAATTTGGAATAAAGTAGCGCTATTTTTTATCAGTATTTGATATATTGAATAATTTGGTTACAATAAAATAAATATTTATAGAAAAAATTAAAAAGTTACATTTCATAACAATACACGCAGGCAGAATAAAATCGGTAAACCCATCATTGCCGCTGACCCTCTTGTTGGTATTGCTGCTGCAGTTGTATTCCCTGAAAGTGAAAAATAAGTTAGATACATTAATCTCTATTTCAAGGATATTACAAATTCTTTATGCAAACTATGTTAAGTCTTTCGTTTATTGGAATGAGATTCAAAATTTCAACCTAAAGGAACGACCATTAAGAAACTATGACAAATTCACAAATAGCATATTTATTGTGAATCCACCATCCGCAGTCTGTACTCTGTAGCAAGCCTTTCAGGTAGAAGAGCTTTTAAAAACTGCAAGTTAGAAGTGCCCGACTTGGTAGCAGCAAACATTTCGTCTCTCATATAGTGAAAATGGAATTGATTTTTGGATGTAGAAGGTATTAAGTGGATTTTTGCAGACTTAGTGACTTAATACTGGAAGAACGTTACTTTTATTTAATTATGCGTAAAAGAAAGTGACTAAACTATGTGGGGTACCGTAGTTTACAGTGATTTATAAAATTTGATTTGTCAATTGATTTCTTTGTGTTTAAACTATATGTTTCAATGTCGTCAGAATAGTAATAGCTTCTGTCTGAAGCTATATACAGACTTGTAACTTCAAACTTTTGAGAACACTATCATGTAACTGTAGCACGTAACAGTGTAACTTGAATCCGTAACACCGCAACAATGACATACAATAAAATAGCGTTCCATAAAAAACACAACAATTCTCTATTACTCTCCTCCAATTTGTGTTTCAACCGGAAATGGAGAGGTTATAGAGAAAACTGCAGTTGTTTATACAGGGTGCTTCAGGAGGAATGGTATATACTTTGGTATGTTATAGTTTCGCTCATGTGGAACAAAAAAGTTCATATGAACACCTGTCCAATTCTCAATGGTTACTGAGTTACAGCCAACTGAATTATTGCATAAACAAATTTATTACTTCATTAAGGGACGGTTTTTCAAAGAATCCAACACCGGGTTAAGTCTGACACCGGCTTCGTTGCTATGATACAACCAATCAGAAAGCCGATATCATAGCAACGAAGCCGGTGTTGGATTCTTTGAAAAACCGGGACTAATTCTGACAACTAGCTTTTGATATACAAAATAAAGTATAGATCTTAGAGGAATGGCTCAAAAATCCCACCCCCAAACTTTGCAGTTCTTCCTGGCGCTCCTTTATTCTTGCAGCACTGGCCATAATACGGGCGATTAATTCATCATGTGTGCCTATTTTTCTCTATAATCATCATTTTTCATCCCTCTCCATAACCCATAATCCAATGGGGTTAAGTCCGGGGACCTAGCTGGCCAATTGATGGGGCCACCATGGCCTATCCTAATAGTGCTAAATGTCACATGACAATTGTTTTGCACCAGTGTAATGGATAATTGCTCTGTAATGCGCTCTACATTAAAATTATTGTATCTCAGCAGCCATTGGGAATTGGACACTTGTTCACATGAACTTTTTTATTCAAAATTAATGGTACTATAACATACTGAAGTATGTACCATTTCTCCTGAAACATCCTGTATATGTAAATATTTGTTTACTACTATATTTTTTTACTACTATGTTTTACAAAATAAACCTAGAGTAAGCTTAATACTATCAAAATATAAAGAGAAAGAAGAAAAACAAAAAAAGAAAAAACTATGGTTATTTATCATTAACAAAGTTACTACACAAATTCTAACGCTACTGTAAAAGAAAAAAGATATCAAACAAAATCGACATGCGTAGGTAGTAAGCAGGTCATCCATAGAGGAGCATTTTAGTCTTGACAGCGAAAGCTACAGCTTCAATACCGACGAGAGAATTGGCAATCTCAGGCAGAGCCAATACCAAGCTATTAAATAACGAACACATTCTATAAATAGGATCACGTTCAAGGTACGTATTCACACATAAATTCGGATAAAATGGCTGGCTATGCTTAAGCGTGTAAACTGCATCGCTCGCTGCATCGTTAGTGACAAAGACATCTAGAATGGACCTGGCGTCCTTATGCAACAGCTGATTTTGTTTTGAAGTCTACACGTTCGTAGGCTAGCGGGTCGCGGGTAGAGCTGTTTGTTATTAAATTCAAGCAACGGACCAGAGGAATGTTCCGTGATATTCTGTTTCCGCGGCGGCACCTGTTTACTACACAACTGGTCGGCTGCTTTGTTTTGCCTTTTCGACACACAAACGCTTAGACTGTGTGAATTCCTCCTGCTTCAGTCGGTAATGTAAATAGCTAAGTCCCCTCTACAAGTCTTTGGTTAGTGAGAATGGAACCTCTCAGGTCAGCGCAACGGATAAGATTCTACATTATCTTATAAAGAAAAATTATGTCGGAGGCATCCATCGAGGAGGACATAGAGGCAAGACTAAATTTCTTCGCAACACCACTGTATTCATGGTCAGTACGATGCATTGCATCACCTTAAAAACGAGCAAACAACCGTGACGCCTTGTGCTGAATCCTCTCCAAACAGATTATCGAGTTTTTAAAATTGGGTTGCCAAATAATCGAGCCGTACATAATAATTGAACGCACCAAGGCGAGGTAAGGGTATCGAATACTTTCCCAACTTGTGAAAGACTTGGTGTTTCTCAGTATAAATCCCCACATTCTATTTGCACGACCAACAACATAGGTAACATGTTTATTGAACTAAATTGTCAAAACTGGTGTAACTCCATCGCACAACATTTCTTTGATGGGACTCTAAAAAAACTGTCAAGCCGTGGAATGCGGCGAACATGTTCACATTAATCGCAGCGAGGTTCACAGTGCTGTCCACACAGACACGATACTGTTACGCTAGGGCGTTCATGACGCGTCGATGTTGCAAGTCTGTACAAGGCTCTAGGGTCTAAAATTTTAACACACTGCAAATATCCCCTTAAGGGAAATAAGTCACGACACTTGCACTTCTGCATTTTATTTACAGATTGATTTCATTTCAACAGTCACCATTGGAATCCCACTTTCTCGGAAAGATAGTGTAGTGTAGGTTTAAATTGGGCACTTTTGTAGAATTTGATGCTCATTAATATACCATCTCAGAATAATAGTAACAGAAGCGCCAGCTAGTGAATTCCCATTGCTATTTTCTAAACGAATTGTGTGACCTTGCGCCATTATTCTGGTGGTATTTTTACCAGGGTGCGAATTAACATTATCCTAATATTTCATTCTTTCTGGGAGGCATACCTTTCAATGTCTTTCGGAAGTCGAAAAAGCGGCGTTTTTATGTGTTGTTCTTACTTGACAACTAGGCACAATGCACTCACTTCTCCCCTTTTTTTACTCATTTTAACAAAAAAAATAAATATCTCCGTATTAAAATTGAAATTAAAAACGATTAACAAACGTGAAAAATTTGAAGTTGGTTGAAAACCACCAGTCATGGCACGAATAACCAAAGCTTTTTTCTGCTCAAAATACTTAATTCTGAGATACCTTTGAGAAATATAAACTATGTAACAAATATGACTTATGACCCAGAAAATCAAAAATTCTCATATTTTCAAGCAAGGCTATTTGATTCTGTATCAAAAATACATACAGTGCTTTCATAAAGTTGTGGATAAATTCCATAAAAACTGTACAAATATACACTGCCGGACAAAAAAAAATGGGACACTCTCAGAATTACTATTTTAGTGAATAAAAAAACAACGGAGGGTTTGAAATTATATTTAACATAGGTAACATGTTTATTGAACCAAATTGTCAAAACTGGTGTAACTCCGTCGCACAACATTTCTTTGATGGGACTCTAAAAAACTGTCAAGCCGTGGAATGTGGCGAACATGTTCACATTAATCGCAGCGAGGTTCACAGTGCTGTCCACACAGACACGATACTGTTACGCTACGGCGTTCATGACGCGTCTATGTTGCAAGTCTGTACAAGGCTCTAGGGCAGGCCCGTGCAACCTTTTAAGCGAAAGGGCCATTTGCAAGTTTTATGAAATCTTAGCGGGCCACACTACTGTCTATCAAGTGTTCCCTAGGTGTGATGGGTTCAAAGTATTTTGAATAATTAAAGACACACACGTTAAATATTGAGATTTACAATTTTATAATAGAAAAACACTGTGAATTCTTAATAAGTTAACCCCACATGCGAAAAAACAGTGACACAGTAATTAAACTCGACACGTGTTCCGCTGACAACGTGAGGAGTCTTGGCATGTCAAAGTTCTCGATCCAACCACTGTGGATAGTTAACAAAAAACACTTTTTTGGTAGAAACAAAAACATTAGGAACACTTGTACATGTGTAAAAATAAAAAAATATTTACCATCAAAACACAAATTATTGAGAAAAAATTGCAAAAAAATAAATATCATATTCTTCAAACAATTTTTAAAGGGAGTGACTACTGCATCGTCCGACCGTTACATTGAATTTTGTTCCAACACGGTCGGACGTGCGCATTACGCAATGTCAATAAAATACGCCAAAGGTCTCGGTGGGTGTACGGGTATCGTCTCAACCTAGCGCTAGATGAGTTCTACCCTCGTACGGGTTTGATTTGTTTTGCTTATGTTTTTACATCATCTTTTTTCTCAAAAAATTAGTGTGTCTGTTGCCCCGTCAGCTAAGTGGTCTGTTTCAAAAATGCACTCTGTCAGCTTTTGTTTCATAATCATAATTATTTTTACACTTTCAATGTATTGACATTCAGTAATGCGCATGCCCGACAGTGTTCGAACATAATTTTAGGTGACGGTCGGACGGTGCAGTAGTCACTCCCATTTTTAAATGAATTTTCAACAAAACTTTTAGATTACAATAAAATAATACCTATTAATAATAAATCAATGTGATTTCTGGCACTGGTGTTTGTCCACAATTTGAGCAATATTCGAGCGGATGTTGTTTGACGTTAATATAAGCGAATTTGTCAATTTCAACAAAGAAAAGAATTATTCACACCTATAATATGTGCTGTCACAGACGAATTCAAATTCGTCTGTGGTGCTGTACATTAGGGTGGAGCGACTGTATAGGTAAAAACTTTTATTTTCGAAAATGAACTTGCTTGGCAATGGAAAAGTTGTAGTATAAAATAGAAGTTATTTTGCATTTTTTAGGTGGACTACTCCCTCCACCGCCACAAGCAATTTAATTTTTTTTTTTTTTTTTTTTCAAAAAATAAAATTGCCTGAACTTTGTACAATTGTATTAGAGGAAAAGGATCATTTTTTTCTATTACTATTTTGTTGTACAGTTGTCCCCTCCACCGCCACAAAGCAAAGTACTAGAAGTTACGGATGTATAGATTTTTATTTATTTATCTTTATTCTGGCCTAAATCACTATACTTATCATATGTAGTTAATATTATCTTCTATTACTTTTTGGTAGAAGTTCATGATGAAACAAATAATATTACTCTGCGAACTACCAATATACAGGGTGATTTTTTTATGTGGTGTCAACATGGCTATCTTTTTCATCTTAATAGATACAGGTTCGGTTAAATGGGAGGAAAGTTGCGTCTGTTCAAGCATAAAGAAGTGCCGTTTGCAGAAGTTTATTATCTCTTTTCATTTTTGAGATAATCGAAAAAAAATAAATTTTGACTTTTACATTTGTGTTCATATTTTCCTTATTTGGCATTCAATCTTCAATCTGCAAAAACTTTCGTGAGACAACTTTTCATCCTCTTTCCATTTGTGGCAGCAGAAAGTACCTACCACTTTTCGTTTCTTCAGAATCATCATCAGGTTCATTTTTTCTTATGGCGCCTTCTTAGATTTTTTCACCATTAAATAGCCAAATTTTTTTTGAATAAAATGATATAACATATTTGTATGTTTAAATCGCATTTAGGCCCAGAATTTTAATAAAACATGATAAAAATGGTTTTTTCATCTAATCACAATTGCCGTGAAAACAAAAGTTTATCTACTTTGTCAACTCTAACGTTAAGAAACATTTTTAATACGATTATGTTTTATTGCGTTACAATGGATTACTCTAATGACGAAAAGGTTGACGTTATTTGTTTATACTACTGCCAGAAGAAATGCCGAAAACGCGGTTGTAATGCATCGCGAATCATATCTGGAACAAAGACAACCCCATCAGCGTTACTATGCTGCTCAATTTCACGCAGGGATACATCTTTACCTTCCTAAATTTTTTAATTCCGTAAATGCTAACACATTTTGCTCATTATTTCGGCCTATTTGCGTAACTAGATTTTCCTTGTTTATTTTAGGTTTCATAAACTGTCCATTGTCGTGTAAGTTGCGTTCCAATTTGCGAAAGTAACGCTGATGGAGTTGTCTTCGTTCCGTATACGATTCGAGATACATTGCAGCCACGTTCTCAGCATTTCTTCCGGCAGTAGCATAATCAAATAACATGTCAACCTTTTTGTCATTAGAGTCATTTATTGTAACCCAATAAAACACAATCGTATTAAAAAAGTTTCTTGACGTTTGAGTTGTCAAAGTAGATAAACTTTTGTTTTCACGGCAATTGTGATTAGATGGAAAAAACATTTTTATCATGTTTTATTAAAATTCTGGGCATAAATGCAATTTAAACATACAAATATGTTATATCATTTTTAATAAAGTAAAATATTTTTTAATTCCTGGCCTCGCAAATTACTTGTTAGCCTAAAAGAAACTTTTTTGGTGGAAGACATTTTTTTGTTATTCATCGTTTTTCACCGCCACAAGGGCAAAATATCAAAACTAAAATTAAATGAGGGGGGGCGGTGGAGAAAAACGTAAAAAAAATTGTTTTTTGTTCTCAAAATTATTATTTGAAGCTGCTACATATTTTCCAGTCTCAGGCGAACCTGATATCAAAAGTTTATTTTTTCGCTCCACCCTACTGTACATGAAACGGTGCATTTTATGTGTTCCTTGTTGAGAGAGAGACGTTACATTTTTTAATAGACATCACTTTGTTTTTTTTTAATATTCAGTTCTGTGCCACGCGGGCCGCACAAAAATGTCAGAGGGGCCGCATGCGGCCCGCGGGCCGCAGGTTGCACGGGCCTGCTCTAGAGTCTAAAATTTTAACACACTGCAAATATCCCCTTAAGGAAAATGTAATCGTCGAATATTTTCCATGTGACTGTTCTATTAATCAGGGTATTAATAATAATATAACTATAATAATATAATATAACAATAATATAATATAATTTATCAAACTTTGTATTATTGAAGGAAGTATGTAACAAAAGAAAAATATAAAGTAATGAGTAATAATCGGGCATAGCATTCAAGTACAACTATACAGGAGGCCTCCCACACGAAAAATGTGTAGTTGTCCTTGACTGCTATGCCATTTTATTACTCATTACTTTATATTCATCTCTGCGGTAGATTTAAAATTTAATATTTGTACAAAAGAAAAACGCACATCTCTTGAACAATGTTTTAAAAAAAATATTTAAATTCTCGGACTTATTTTAGTAAAGGAAAATAAATGTTACATAAAAGAAAAGGACCCCGCACACTTAGAGAGAAGATTTAGGTACCTAATACATTAATGCAGAAGCTACGAGATAGAGGGTAAGCTCACTTGTGTGCGTGCGTGCTTGTGCCTAAAATTTGGGAATGCGTAATCAAGTCGCTGGGTATCAAATTGATCTTGGTTTCTACTACATACAGTTAAACCTGTTCAGGGAGGCATTACTGCGCATGTCGCCAAGTAGTGAAGTGATATTTGCGCATTTGTATAGTGTACAAAATGTATCTCGAGATTCTTGTAGTGAGTTCTTAGTTGTTTACAAACAATACTCACATTTGTAGCAAGTCATTAACAGTAGTCACCTTTTCCATGATGTAACTGCACAAAATAAAGTATTCCGGTCATTGTGTGTGGAAGAAGAGATAAAATGGACTTAACAAATAATAAAATTGCACAGAATTAATTGCACATTCTTCGCTCTGTGGACGTGGGGGGCCTTTTACATAATATACTTATGACTTATTGATCATCCATGACAAATAGAATAAGTAAACATATTTTTTTACATTAAAGTTTCCGCTTATGACAGTCCATTTTATGATGATTCCATTTTACGCATGCTCATCAAATTGAAGAAATTACATACCAATTTTATTACTTTATGGCTTCATGTTTTAATGTGCATTAGGGTAATTCATCAACTTATCAAAAATACATTATGGGAAGAGTAAGTTAATGCAACCAGAAGTATCTTCTTTCTTTATTAACAGGCTCGAAGGTTCTGAACTGCAGCTTAAGTCTGCTTCAAAAGTCATAAATGCTCAGTTGTTTCTTTTTGTCGAAATTTGAATTACATTCGTGTTAAAGTTCTAGAAAACTAGAATGTTTTCACAGAAGATGTTCTGCCTCCTTTTGTCTTGTCTTCATCTATCACTTCTTTATCTAGTAAGTACTACATTGGTGCCACCTTTTGTTTCCATTGCTAAGATCAGAATCCTACTTAGCATATTACCCGTCTTGCTTACACAAAAACCTGTTTCATAAGTAAACTATTTGACCTTCCTGAGGTAGTGGTAACATCTGTCTTTTACTAATGTAAATGTACTGCTTTTTGACGGTATTCTGTAACAGTAAAAATGTATTAACCAAGTAAATGAACACATCTATCTACAATAAATTTCAAGAAACTACCTGTTGCAAATTGCAATTTCTACAACATTCTTTGCAAGCACTTGATTTTCTTACTGAATTCACTAACACACACTACAAAGCACATGAAAATTAAAAGTCACGTCTAAAATACAGTATGTGCACATTAATGGATCGTGATGATGATGGACTCTCGCTTCTAGCGCTTTATTACAAAATTACAATGAGCATTTAAATGAGTGTAGCTAATAATCTGGACAAGTAAGCTGTTAATAGCTAATAGGAAGGCATAATAGAATATTTTGTGCATGATGGTTTCTGCTGCATACTAAAGGATTTTTTTAAACTCCAGTTGTTCTGAAGTATAAAGCTGATCTTAGTAATGTTTTTCGACATTTCTGACTGTATACCTCTTGCTCTTGAGACACCCAGTGAGATACTAAAGATAGATAGATAATAACAATAAAAATAACTCACCTGAAGTTCCGAAGCTCAGGCCTGTACCAGTATTCTGACCACCAGCTCCTAGATTAAAAAAATAAAGTATAGTACATAGTCGGACGTAATACGTCTGCCAAAATATTATTTTGTCAGTATAAACCAAAGACTTGGAGAATGGACCCAACGTTCTTATGCAACAACTGATTTTGTTGTGAAGCCTACACGTTCGTATGACAGCGGGTCGCAGGTAGCGTTGCTTGTTATTATATTCAAACAACCAACCAGGCGAGTGTTCCGTGATATTCCGTTTCCACGGTGGCATCTGTTTACTACACAACTGGTCGGCTGCTTTGTTTTGCCTTTTCCACAAACAAACGCTTAGACTGTGAGTATCCTGGATGCTTCAGTCGTAAATGTAAATAGCGAAGTCCCCTTTGGTATAAACAGGAGTTCTATTTTCTGCCTTTTATGTTCCTTTTTGTCTCAAGTAGTCTGCTCGAAGCACGCAAAAGTTTTACTTATCTTTTAAAGTTATGGATTATTTCTGGTTTTACATCAACATTCTCTGAACTTCTTGTTTCTACGTCTTCTAGTATCTAGCGCAGGCATGGGCAACGAACATTTCAAAGTGGGCCATATTAAAAATTTCGATACATTTTTTTAAGTTTATTTATTTATCGTAGGTAAATAAAGTAATAACATTGATTCATCAATATGCATATATAAAAAATTTCAACGTCCTGGTAAAAATACAAAAGAAGCAATGTGTCGTGGGCCGAATTAAGGCATTTTGCAGAAGATATCATGCTGGACTAAAATTAATGAGGCGCCGCATAAGGTCCGCGGGCCGTAGGTTGCTCATATCTGATCTAGCTATCATGTTTTACTTAAATTGCTGGTACTCTTCTCTGTAATATGGAAATTATTGCTTTGCGAAAGGCATTCCACTAAAAATTTCCAGGCCTGAAACATTTAACTTTGGCATTTTCTTATTGGTTGAAGAAGGGCAGGTACCTACGGTTTGTTTTTCATATTAATTGAAACATTTAGGTACTCCAATCAGGGCTGCAAACCGAAATTATAATTTCGGTTCGGTTTCGGTTTCGGTTCATCGACAAAACGGTTTCGGTTTTTAATTTCGGTTTCGGTTCTGTACTATTTCTGAACCGGTTAAAAACCATTTTGAACCGGTTCAAACCGGTTTTAACCCAAACCGGTTAACTGTTTAGAAATTAAATAGAAACACCGCCTGTTTTTCGTGTGGTTCTGTCTCCTGTGTTTTGTCATAAATATTTCAGAACTATATCTGCAGTCTGCACCATCTAGTAGTAACTAACTTATAATTAGATGCCTACCCTACAAGCTACAATACAGAAAACTGTAAGCTGAACAATCTACGCATAATGCCTAAAAACCGGTTTAAAACCGGTTCACGAATCCCATAATTACGGTTTCGGTTTTCGGTTACGGTATTTTCTTTCAGTTCATTTCGGTACAGAATTACGGTTACGGTTCGACATAAATAACGGTTACGGTTCGGTTTTCGGTTACGGTTCGGTTTGCAGCCCTGACTCCAATAATAAGTCACGGCACTTACACTTCTGCATTTTATTTACAGACTGATTTCATTTCAACAGTCACCATTGGAATCCCACTTTCTCGGAAAGATAGTGTAGTGTAGGTTTAAATTTGGCACTTTTGTAGAATTTCATGCTCATTAATATACCATCTCAGAATAATAGTAACAGAAGCGCCAGCTAGTGAATTCCCATTGCTATTTTCTAAACGAATTGTGTAACCTTGCGCCATTATTCTGATGGTATTTTTTACCGGGGTGCGAATTAACATTATCCTAATATTTCATTCTTTCTGAGAGGCATACCTTTCAATATCTTTCGGAAGTCGAAAAAGCGGCGCTTTTATGCGTTGTTCTTACTGGACAACTAGGCACAATGCACTCACTTCCCCCCCTTTTTTTCTCATTTTAACAAAAAAAAAAATGAATATCTCCGTTTTAAAATTGAAATTAAAAACGATTAACAAACGTGAAAAAATTGAAGTTGGTTGAAAACCACCAGTCATGGCACGAACAACCAAAGTTTTTTTCTGCTCAATATACTTAATTCTGAGATACCTTTGAGAAATATAAACTATGTAAAAAATATGACTTATGACCCAGAAAATCAAAAACTCTCATATTTTCAAGCAAGACTATTTGATTCTGTATCAAAAATACATACAGTGCTTTCATAAAGTTGTGGATAAATTCAATAAAAACTGTACAAATATATTTTGGGAAAATCGTTTGGTTATGTTCGTTGTTATAGGTTCATTGTTGTGGACTATCTTGTTAAAACAGCCGAAAATGAAAATGAAACTTTAGCTTCATTCTGGTGAACAATATTTACAGAAATATAATTGTTTTTACAAACTTGTCTGAAAAATTATTAAACTTTTTCTTCCGTTTTCTTTTATTAAGATTTTGACACCCAATGCACTCCATGATTTCATTGCACAAAAAGCCAAAGACATTCTATACTAATAGACACCAAGATCCCATGTATTCGACATATGTACTTTATTTCTGACATAAAAGACCTGCATTTTTCTCTTCCTCTTTTTCTACCTAATTTTGTCGTGTTAACGTCATCTCTCTTTCGAAGAGTAGTCAAAATGTTTTCTTAGCGTAGCGCGCTAATTGAATTGCATGAAATTTAAACCTTGTCATTTGAATTTTTATTTTGCGTACGAGAATAAACATCAATTATTGCTACATACTAAGTTTTGCCTAGGAATTCCTGTTACTTAATAAGAATTTACTTTAACAGCTACTTGACTAAAAAATATTTTTACTTGGCTACTCGATGCTCACTTTCCTAAAAGATTTAATTTTCTCGTATCTAATTTGACAACTAACACTGACAACTCAGAAACGAGTGAAATCAAGGTTACCTACTCAGTTAATGTCAGGTTTGACTTTTTGTCTTAAAATAGATGCAAAATCCATTTTTGCTTGCTTCAAACAAGGACGGAAAATATTTTCAGCGATATTAAAGTGTATCTTGGTATCTATACAGGGTGTTACAAAAAGATGCGTACAGATTTTGTGTGGTTATTGAGGGGGTTAATACAAGTCATTTGGTTATAGCAATGCATGTTTGCTGAAGCTTTGTTTCCGTGCTACACCCCTGTGAAGTTACAGCAAAAACGTAAAACCAGGAAAGTAGGCCAATTGACTCAAAACTTGGTGTACCGGCCTAATTTTTATTTCTACACAACTTTTTCAAATAAGTTTTTTTACTATCGTTTACCGATAAAGCACTTTACCTACACGAGAATCTTTAGAAGCACCTAGCAACTTCACAGGGGTGTAGCATGGAAATGAAGCTTCAGCGGACTTGCATTCCTATAACCAAATGACTTGTATTAACCCCCTCAATAACCACACAAAATCTGTACGCATCTTTTTGTAACACCCTGTAGAAATAGAACGTCTTTGCAAAAACCACACACAGAAATTATTGTTCTCAATAGTTCATATTGAATGCCATCTTTTGACATATTTTTGACATTTTTTCGACAAGTTTTCAAAAACCTAAACCTCGTCAATATTTTTTTTAATGGAACCCTCAATTGTTTGTTCCGGTATTTGAAAGAGCACATTTCTTTACATAAAATACAGCAAATATGGAATTTATAAGAAAAGTTTTCTTTAAATTAAAAAATGCCAATTTACTAGAAAATAAGGATTTTCAAAAACAACAAAATTAAATGTTCAAATTGCGTTTCATTCACAGCCTGACAATAGCCAAGACGGTTAATAAACTCTTTTAGGAGGTTGTCAATAATTTCCAGTGATATGCACCGTATCCGTATTTCTTTTCTAGTAAATTGGTATTTTTAATTTCAAGATAGTTTTTCTTATAAATTTCTAAGTAAAAGAATGTGCTCTTTCAAATTCCATAGCAAAAAATGAGGGTTGCCACATAAAAAAAAATTGATAGCCTCATGATATTCATATATACAGTCTGTTCCACTTTACATGAAGACACCTAAATAACTTTTTTTTATTCTAAAAGCAATCGTTACAAAATTTTTACCAGTGTTGTAGGCCATCATAATGCATCTTTTAGTAGAAGTAGATTTTTAAAAAATACAATTCAAGCCTTATAATGAGTGGTAAATCATTGAGAGAATCCATTAACTCAGTGTCTAAAAAATTTAAGAACCATTCTGCGTTTAATGTATGAAAAAGGAAGAAAGATTGGTAAATTATTCGGGTATTTAATATCGCGCACCATACATTAACTTTTTGAGGATACTGCAATTGATAACCCAGTTTGGATTCCATGCTGCCCAGTATTTGCAGTTCTGAGATGAAACCACGCTGTTAGTGGTTAAGGTAGCTTCATCACTGAACATTTTTTTTCAAAAATTCTCTATTATTTAAGAAATTACCTTGACACCATAGACAATACTCCATTCTTTTGTGGAGATCCCCTTCCTCAAGGTTGTGTGAAAATTTTGGTTTATAAGGCTTTAAGTTGTGATGACGGAGATATCTCCAAATTGTAGTGCAGGAGATATTTAAGTTTCTAGATGTATCTTGTAAACTTCTTCAAGGATTATCATGATACTTTGCTAATATTGCTGCATCTAAAAGATGTCTTTGATTATTTAATTCTCGTGGTCGTGATTTAACAAGATTCCCAATACTTTGGTAAAGGTGACTCACGTATGCAATAGCTCCATGGTGGGCATTCAGGATGTTTTGTGTTAAACTCTCTGGCAGCCTCTCTGGTGGTTCATGCAATATCACCAACAATCTGAATTATTTCTACCTTTTCAGTGAAAACTCAATTTTCAATATTATTATTTTGGCACTCTTGTCATTGAAATTACAAGTTATTACTAATAATTTCGTATAAAAATGGTGGAAATTAAAAAAAACTAAAATCTTGAGTGAAACTTCATATCTGGGGTTTTGCTGTGATTTACAACAACTTTTTTAATATTTTATCTCTATCTTAATCACTACTATGACTTTACTTGAAACACTACTTTTTATTTGAATCATAGATTGCCAGATTTTGGTTTTAAAAGAATGCTAACTTAAAAAAAATTGGATCAAAATTGAGAAACATGATTTGTTGACATTTTTGCACTACAAACCTTTTTTGTTAACAAGAAACATGTTTTGTTACAGATTTGGTGCACCGGCATTTGTGTCTTTCCCACACTTTTATTTAGCAGATTCTAGTTATCGGGATTCAATTACAGGGATGAAGCCAAACAAAAGCGAACATGAATTTTCAATATCTTTGGAACCAGTTACTGGAGTACCCTTAGATGTGAGAGCTCAAATGCAAATAAATATTTTAATTCAACCAATCGAAGGGATTTGGTAAGTGGGGCTTGAAGTTTGGTGTTTCTTTGGTTGAACTGACTTGTTATAGGTTGTTTGAGAAAGTGAAGAAAACATTTGTTCCGATGCTGTGGTTCCGGCAAACAGCCGAATTAACACATGATTTTTCAGATTTAATTAAAATTCTTGTAACGTTACCTGCTGTGGGTAAATACACAGGCTACGGTATCTTATCTATAGGAATACTGATTTTATTTGTATGGATATTCGTTTCAATTCACAAAGGATGGAAAGGCCAGGATGGGCAACAATTGCTTCCGCAGCAAGTCTTATGAACATATTTTAAATTTATTTACACCAAAAATTATTATTAAAATTTGTAACTACTGTAAATAGAGGCACTATAATACTAAAATTTATATTTTTAGAAATTGATTTTTTTACACATTCTTATCCATATTTGTGTCATTAATTTTATACTTGTATTTTCGCTGCACTGTTATTTTTTACTATGGAGTAAATATTAACATATCTTCCTCCTTCTGTCAATCGTATAAAAAATTATTTGACATACCTATGTACAATGACACTGCAAAACTCAACTGTACTGGCTGCCTTAAAGCGGCTAAACCAATTGGGATTCAAGTGCACGTTCATCATATGATTTTTGGATGTTCCAAAAACACATTGAGATTTTTTTTTATTATAGCTGAAGTAATGTAAATGAAAACAAGTGAGTTATTTGGTTCATTCACTAGATATACGAGCCCAAGCACAAATGTATTCGTACTGGTTCCGAATTACTAATGCGGTTAGAATAATTATACTTTATTTGATTAAATGTTGGTGATAAAACGCTGAGGTAATACCTTAAGTGAAATATTAAATGTAACATGTAGAAATATGAACTTTATCAAACTAAAACAAATGTAACATAATTTTAACTTAAAGAAAAGTATTATCATGTTGTAACAAATTAATTCGTACTTTGATTACTTGCAACAAAAAAGATGGTTAATATTGTGTAGCATCTCCCTTTGCCTTAATTACAGCTCTCATTCTTGTTTCCATTGTATTTAATAGTTCTTGACATTTTTGGGCTGTAATGGATTGCCAAATTTCCGATATGGTAGTCCGTAACAGTTCTTTCGTACGAGGGCGCCGTTTTTTGAGTTGCTTCTTCATAATGCCCCAAATATTTTCAATTGGGCTAAGGTCAGGGCTACTAGACGGCCAATCCAAAGTCCCTACAGTATTTTCGGCAAGCCACGTTTTAGTACTCTTTGCCGTATAAGAACTGGCCCCATCTTGCTGAAAAATGTATCCGTCATTCGTGTGCAATTTTCCAATGGATGGCAGAAGGTGATGTTCCAAAATGTATTGATATTTCTTTGCATTAACAAGACCGTCTAAAAAATATAGATTTCCAACACCTTGACTTGACATACAACCCTACACCATTAATCCCTGGGCAAACTTTACTGTTCTTTTGAGGCAATCAGGATGAAATGCCTCAGACTTATTCCTAATAATTCTACTTCGATGATCACCAATACAAACATCAAATTTACTTTCATCACTGAATATGACTATTCCACTGGTCTTGGGTCCAGTTAAGATATTCTTTTGCCCATTTTAGTCGTCGACGCTTCTGAACTTCAGTGAGCAACAGTTTTGCTTTTGCCTAATAAATTAAACTTTTTAGATAAGACATTATTAAAAAATGTCAGTTCAACAGTACCTTGTAAAACCCGTAGCCTAGTTCTTTTATTCTGCGCCGGCAAGTCATTAATGAAACTTGTTTCCTGGTATGATTTTCCCACTCATTTTTAATATTGCTGCTGTTGTTTCACGCCTGTTTTCCGTAATAATTCTCCTCAAAGCCCGGTCATCATGCAAAGAAGTTTTTCGGGGACAGCCAGATTTCGGCAAAGTATCAATATTTCCTCTTGTTTTATATGTCGATATCATGTATTGCACCGTACTTTTTGGTAAATTAAAATTTGACGAAATAGCTTATAAGATTTACCATCTTCATAAGCTGTAACAATGGATCTTCGTAAATCTGCACTTAATGCTCGTCCACGAACCATTTTTAATAATTATCTTAATAATGAGGCGTCAACACTAAAGTCTGACAGTTATCAAGTGGGCCCAGTTTCATTTGTTTGCATTTCTACATACTAGATTTTTAACATTTACGAAATTGCGTTACTTTAGGAGGCGGTACGAGTTCATTTGAAGCATGCAATCGCCGGTACGAATATTTCTGACATAGAATAAACATGTTTAATATATTTTTACTTTTTGTTAAATTAAGATAACATGAAACAAATGCACAAAATAAATACACAAAAAATGTTAATATTATTTGTCACACAATTCAAGGACAGTATAAATTCATTTATATAGGGTATAAGAAATTTTGTTTTTTAAATGGATTTTATGACCTGTGGTACGAATACATTTGTGCTTGGGCTCGTACATGTCCGAACGAAAATTTGTATCCCGGAAAGTCCGGCAAAATAAACGTTTTGACAAAAATCCAAAACCAAGGAGACCAATTTTTAAGCAAAAATCATTCTTACAGCTCTAGGTGCAGGGGTAACAACCCCACCCCCAAATCAGGATTAGCAGAAATCATGATTTCTTTAAAAAATCAAAAATCGGCAATTTTTAAAAAATCATGAGTTTTGATTCTTTTCATTTTTATCATTAGAATGTATTGGGGGAGGTTCACAAATGCAAAAGAAACTAATGACTTTTCTGAAAGTTGAAAACTCCCGCTAAACACTATAGAAGCCTGAACGTATTCTCATGTACAGTTGCCAGCAGTTGAAAGTTAACGACTCTTACTAGCGGTGATTGTCATTTTGACATTGTTTAAGTAGACCTCTGCCACTGCCGCTGTGATATAAATTTAAGACAATTTTGACATTGTTAGATTATTAAGTCACTTGTCCTGTCAAATTATTTCAAGCCATACTTACATTAGGCTAAAAAAATTGTTAACTTTCATCTGCTCGTAGCTGTACATTCATTTGGCTTGCATATAAGATGTGCTATGCTGCAATGCAGTAGTTATTCTGCTGGGAAGATGGTGATTTATACGTGTTAAACAAATATTACCACAAAATTCCCCAGTTAAACCCTAGCAGTTGTATCTTGTACGTGGCGAAGTGCTGTGTCAGTATTTTTAAAAATCATATTTTCCCGAAGATTGTAAAATATTTGACCCGTATTTTTATTTCTCTCATAGGGAACGTTTTAGGCATCTAAACCAGCATTAAAGTTAAGACGCTGGTCCTTTAAGCCTTTTAAATGATGACGTATCCAGGGCAATGCCGAGAATTGTCGATATTAGCCGGAAAGTACAATCGTTGTTTGTTTATAATGCTTGCTAGCACAAACGCCATCTTGCGTCAAACTCAAAACGCGTCAAACGTAAGCTGAATTAAAAATTAATAAACAATCATGGCAGTCTAGTCGTTTGACAGATAGTGTCCAGTGTTGTTTTTCAGTTTGTCTAGTTCCCAAATAAATGAAGCACTCACCATTTCGTTTTAATATTTTTCATTTCAGCACTGAAATAGTCCAAATTGGATAAATAATAATTGTCAGTGCTGCCGTTTAGGTACAATTGTACCTAATTCGGTACGAAATGATGATCTTAGGTACATAGGTAGGTACTACTTTTTTTAAAATAGCCGTTTTCGATACGAAATTGGCATAAAATTGGATTCTAGTTTTTAATTTTTTATTGTGACATCTAGTGATGAAAATAGGCAACTAAAATGCAGTCATCTGTATTTTTTGTTTCTGTAAAAATACCCGGCGATTCTTGCATCATGATTCTTCATAACATGAAACATAACCTATCAAAAAACACATTTTAGCAGTTTTGTTTCATTGTTTGTCGTTGTCGTGAATGTTTAAACTATGGATAAGTATTATTTTCACGTGATATCATATCCTACAAATAATATACCACACAGTCCGGGCCCGTCCACAGATGTAATAATCATTTCAAGCGAAAGGGAAACTAGTGAAGATGAAGGTGATTGCGTAGCTACTACTACTAATTTTTTGTTTGTTTATGGAGAATATTTTTGTTTATTTTTAAAGAATATTTATTTTTTTATGTTGATTATGAAAAAAGTTTTGTCTTCAATAAAAATATATCCTACTAATTATCGATTTTTTAAATTTTCCATAACGATTTTGCCATTTGGGTACGTTTTTACTAAATTTAGTACGTTTTGCGGCTCAATGTTGGTACGCATTAAAATATCAGCGTGGCAGCACTGATAATTGTTGCTGGTTGTGTTGAAGGATAACAACTTGTAACGGTAACTTAAACTTTATTCTAATTGTGAACGTTATATACAATATTTACAACTTAAAACTGAAATTTGACCATGACCAGGCCGCAGTCTCACGGTCCTGTACTCTGAAGATTAAGACTTGGATATAGTGGCCAAATTCAGGCTCAATTTCCACTATTGGAATGCAGCTTCACATTCCGTTCCTGAAGAAATGGATTGAGTCGAATGACTAAATTGTTATGGCAGCTCCGACTTCTTATATAGTTAACTGACAGGTCCCAAAGTTCACTTCAGCCAATCGGAGGTCTTGCCCAAGTCATCGGAGCTCCCGCATATCACATCACGATTTATTTTTGTGAACCAGTATTTTGCACTCCGAACATATGAGGCAACCTCGCCCGGCAAATCATGTCCGTTCCCCATTCTGTTAAAGATGAAATCTCCACCCTTTTGAGAGGGGAGAGCGACACTGGGACATTGCATGAAATTATTCTAGTAGCTAACGCTCTGTCGGAGGGAACGTATCGCTCTCTTCGTTTTCACGCTCGCAAAATAATTGTTCTCAACAATAATTGTCAATCATTTCACTGCCAAGTGCCAACTATCGGTAAATTGTCTGATTCGGCTTTAACGAAACCGTGCTCTAATTTCCGTACACAAATATACTAATTGACACGGTAAATAGGAATAAAAACACGTAAATGAACGACAGAGAACTATTTATACACCCAATAAATAAAAATAACCTCCAAATGTCAAATTCTGATTATTCGTAACATTATTGCTCCCTACTATACCGATTCAAACCCATGTAACGTTAGCTTTCTGGGTATCAAAACATCAATTCAGATGACCAATCACACGCGCTTCTAAACTAATTACGTAATGGGGGCAGCACGTGTTTCTGTTTAATTCACTGAAGGTACGCTTCATGCTAGAATTGCCATTGTTTAAATTATGGGCTATTGGTGAGTAAATAAATGTAACCCAGAGGGCCATTAAACAGCTATTTACTTATTTCTGTCAAAATTATATCGATTTTCTGTTTACTGCAACGACCCCATTAGATTTCTAACCACACAACATTTGAAACACCATACAGGGTGAGTCATAATTGAGTGTAAAAAATGTAACTCAAGTTTATAGGCCAAGGCAAAGCAATTAGCTGAATATACCTTAGTACCAAAATGCTTACTTAGCTTCCTTAAGATTCAGGATGTTGAAGAAAAATTTTATATTTTTGGAAAGTAATTATCCGAATAATTTGGAAATACATAATTCAAAATAAAAACGAAATTAAAAAGAAAATAATAGGAATATAAAACTACAACAAATGTTCAAAATGACCACCTGCGGCTGCAATGGCACCATCGTATTAATAATAAATGTCTTTATTTCACATTTAAATGGAAAAAAATACACAATATATACAATATATCCAAAATCCAAAAATGTATGTGAAATCGCAAGGGGGAGTTCAGCAAGATTGCTGCTCTTCCACCCAACCCTTGAGATAAATAAATATTATGAAACATAATGTTAACAAAAATACATAATAGTAATTAAAGAACGAAAATAGTGAGAAAAAGTAAAAAAACATAACGTGATTTGATACAGAGAGATCCAGAGGCAATACAAACAGCGTGACATCTTTACAAACTCAAAACTTTTCAGCTAAGATAATGGAATTTAGGAAACTGTACAAGCTAGCAAGTAAAACTAAATGGTAGATATTACAGAAAATTGGGACTGGAGTAAAATCGTCTTCAATGATTTTTTGAACGCAGCAACAGATTGACATTTTAAATGGTCAGGCAAATCATTATATACTTTACTAATATTGTAAGTAAATGACCTTTCATACAATGAGGTACGATGCAGGGGTGGTGTGATTAAGCCTCTATGCCTTAAATTAAGGTGGTGCACATCAGTTCTGAAACTGATCCTGTCATACAGGTAAGAGGGCTGTTTTAATGTTATTATTTTGTGATAGAAACATGCAGTAAGCAGATACAACCTATTTTTCATATTGAGCCATTGCTGCGACCAGAGAGCCTGAGAAACATGATCACGTCCGCGAATTCCATGTATTAGACGAGGACAAGAGTTCTGTACTCTTTGAATTCTCCGAAACGTGTCGTAATCCAAGCAAGGGCTATACACTGGGGCACAGTAGGAAATATGGGACAGCACTAGTGTTTCACACAGCAGAGTTTTAATTTTTCGGTTGAAATAGATTCTGTGTGGAAAGATTAATTTTAAATTATAAAAGGCTTTTTGAATGTATGAAGTGACCTGCTGCCGATATCTAAAGGAACTGTCTATAATGACCCCCAAATTTTTTGCAACATTGACAAAAGGAACTATGTCAGGTCCAATCACGACGTTAGGAACGTAAGCATTTTGGCAATTTCTTCCTAGCACCAGGCAACAAGATTTTTCGGGATTTAGCATTAGAGCATGTTGCTTTGAAAGTTTTGTCATTATAGCCAAATCAGCATTAAAAGCTTCCATTGCTGGAAGAGCTTCATTAGGTGGAAAAGAGTAGTATACCTGTGTGTCATCCGCATACATGTGAATTTTAGCTGTTTTTAAAGATTTATGAAAAGAATGTGTATAAATTAAGAAAAGAAGAGGCCCCAGTATAGAGCCCTGCGGAACACCCCTTTCAACAGTTCTACATTCAGAAACAAAGCCAGACATCCTCACAACCTGTTTCCTGCAACATAAGTAACTCGCCATAAGTGATACAGAATCTGCAGACAAACCGATATGTCGCAAGATTTCTATTAGTAATTTATGATTTAGGGTGTCAAAAGCCTTACTATAGTCGAGCAATATAATTACACTAAGATTTCCAGTATCGCAGGCTGCGAGAATGTCATCGGTAATACTCATAAGGGCAGTGGCGCAGCTGTGAGATGAGCGAAAGCCGGACTGGGTCGTTGGTAAAAGTTTTTTGTCACTGAGAAAATCATACAACTGCCGGTGTAACACTTTTTCTAGTATTTTTGAAAGTGTGGGTAAAATACTAATCGGCCGAAAATCTTTACAATGCTTTGGATTATTTACCTTGGGAATAGGAACAACGCAACCGAACCTCCATGTCTTAGGGAATTTGCTCTCCATGATGCAATTATTGACAATATTGGTAATAAAAGGTAAAACATAAGGACAACACAATTTAATCATTTGAGCGTTTAAACCATCAGACCCAGTTGCATTGCTTTTCAATGACAACAAGATATCCGATACTACATTAACATCAACCAATCGAAAACCAAACTCAGACTCAATTAATAAGGTATTATTTTTATAAAAATCAATTATATCATGATCAACAGGCATGTCCGGTACACTATCAATGAAAAAATTATTTAAAGTGTTGGGATCTAGATCCAGCAATTCCGGGATATAATTCCTGCCTGCGTTCCCGATGTTCAACCGCCGAAGTTCACTCCACATTGTCGCACCACCACAATTTGAAAATTTAAATTGAAAATATGATTTTTTCTCAGTTTTTATGGCGTTGTTGGTATAATTTCGCAGCTGCTTATAATATTCCCAGGCTGAAGCTGTCTGCTTCCTTTTAAATTTTTTTTTGGCTTTATCACGAAGATTCATAAGAATTTTGATAGTATCCGTCAACCACGGAGCAGGCCGTCGTGTAATTCTTGCGGTTTTCCATGGAGCGTAAATATCGAATAATTGTATTAATTGACTACTCAAGAATTCAACCTTATCAGAAACATCCTCAATGCGGTACAACGAATGCAACGGCAACGCCGACAGGTTCCTCTTAAAAGCTTCCAAATCAAAGTGGGCAAAATCTCTATACGTACGAAAATGCAAAGGAGGCCCAACATGATTCATGTCTATATCACAGTACACAAGATCATGATCTGAAAGGTCGAAACTCCTAACACCCAACTGAACTGCATAAATTGCTAGCAGCAGACATTTTCACAACGGCAATCACAACTGAGTGCGGCTCTGTAGTTCAGATTATGTAATTATGTTTCCTTAGCGGCATTTCTTTATTGGTATAAAGTCGTAAATCATTCAAAGCATAGGTATAAATAATGGATTTATGTCAGTCTTCTTATTCTAATAAATACATTGGCATACTTGTAATTGTAAGTCGCATTTTAGATGATACAATATTGTCATTAAAATCTGCACGTGGTTACAATTTTTAGCTAAACATTCCAGTAGATTTATTTTTGTTTAACTTACGACATTTAATATGATAGAGAGCAAAAGATGAATATGCGTCTTGCAAAAGCTTCAGAACTACCTATATTTACCTCTAGTGACATCTCAGAAATTTGTCAAAACTAACGTTATTCAGTCTTTTCTCTGTAGTTGATGAGTCTGTTTTAGGTTGACCTGCGGGTCTTCAACCTCCAATGTCTAGTTAGTCAAGTAAAAATTTCCCTGGTAATGGGTATCTCATAAATGTAAGTTGTGTTGCCCCTCTAGGCTAGTATTAGCCGGGGCCTCTTGCGGGGAGGCAAGATGTCATCAATGTCATACGTGACAGCCCTCTTTATTGCCTGATTTACGTGTTCTTCAGCCCGTCGAAAAGTCTTAGTCGCTGTTGTTTTTGCAAAGTCTATGATCTTCGGTATCTGAAGGTCTTCGTGTAGTTGGTTGTTCGTGATGTACCACGGGGCGCCCGTCACTATCCTTAGGATTTTATTCTGGATAATCTGGATTTGTCGTATGTTGGTGGGAGCCGCCGTGGCCCATGCTGTGATGGCGTAGGTCAGCATTGGTCGAATTATCGTGGTGTAAAGTATCGTCTTTATGTATAAGTCTAGTCTGGAGCTGTTCAACATAGGGTACAAGGATTTTATGGCACCAAATCCTTTATTTTTGACGTTTGCGGTATGGTCCTTCCACGTTAGGCGGCGATCGATGGTGATTCCCAGGTATTTGGCTGAATTTTTCCACTGGATGGCTCTCCTATGAATGACCGGCGGTGGATGGTCCTCGATGCGCTTCCTCGTGAAAAACACTGCCTCACACTTGTCCTCGTTTATCTTGATTTTCCACTTTGTGGCCCATCCCAAGATGCGGTCGATGGCTTGCTGCAAGTTTCTTCGAGCTATATGCAGCCCCCTACTGGACGCAGTTACTGCTGTATCGTCGGCGAACAATGCTATCTCTGATCCTGGAGTCTTCGGGATGTCATGGGTGTAAATGTTAAACAGACTCGGTCCCAGCACCGAACCCTGCGGGACTCCTGCATCAATAGGTTTTAGCGAAGATAGCACTTGTCCGACCCGTACTCTGAAACTTCTTCCAGTAAGAAAAGAACGGATTATTTGGATGAGTCCGCCTTCCAGTTGACACTGCAGCATTTTGTGCAGCAAGCCATCGTGCCACACCTTGTCAAACACCTTCTCCACGTCCAGGAACACGGAGCTGGTCGAACCTTTCATTTGTGCTGCCGAAGAGATGAGTTCAGTGAGACGCAGCGTTTGGAGCTCAGTAGATAAGCCTTTTCTGAACCCAAATTGCTCTTCTGGCAGCACATTGTGGATTTCCATGCTCTCTGTGAGGCGACTGTGGATAATCTTTTCAAGCAGCTTGGAGGGCTGTGTCAGCAGGCTGATTGGGCGGTGATTTTCTGGACGTGAATGGTCTTTTCCAGCTTTGGGAATTGTTATTACCACCGCTTCTTTCCAGCACGTAGGGAAGTACTTTTCACGAAGACAGCTATTGATGATATTGAGCAGTTTTACAATGCATTTCTTGGGGAGACTTCGGAGCGCTGCATTGGAAATTGCATCCTTGCCCGGAGCCTTTCTGATCTTTAGCGCCTTTAGGAGCTGACACAGTTCTGGATACGTGGCAGGCCGGATGGGGTCGCCGGGCAGGAGGGCATCTATCATGCGAAGACTCGCCGCAACTTGATCTTCTACTTCAACGTCTGCCATCGGATTGATTTTACATTGGTGTTCTACGCTGGTGGCAAGAACCTCTGCTTTATCTTCATCCTTGTAAACAACACCGCCGGCGCTACGGAGTGGTGGTAGGTGCACCGATTTATTTCTTAAGTTCCTGGCTAGTTTCCAGACAGCATCCCAGTTTTGGTTCATATCTTCCATCTTTTCTTCCCACCTGGTTCCGTGAAATTCTTTGAGGGTAAGACTGAGCCGGTGATTGAGGGCGTTTGCCTGTTGTATGTCTGCGGGAGCCAGTGTCCTCTGGGCTAATTTACGTGCGCGCCTCTTCTCTCGGATCTGTTCCAGGATGCGCCTCGGAAGAACGTACGGTTTGTCTGGGTTAACCGTGACCTCCTGCGTGTGGGTCTCTAATGCTCTTTGAATTTCATTCGTAAAGATGCCAATTTCTTCATCAATGTCTTCGGTGCTGCCTAGCGGATGGATGCCAGTGGCCGTGCGTGCCAGTTGGGCCTTAAACCCAGTCCAGTTTACCTTTTTGATTTTCCTTACAGCTCTTGAGTCTGGATTGACGATTTTGGTGATTACCGGATTGTGATCCGAGCTGAGGTCAGCTACGACTTCCAGCTCGATTATTGTTTGGGTGTATCCTCTGGTTATGGCGATGTCCAGAATTTCCGGCCTTCCATTCCAGCTGAAGTGCGTAGGTTCACTGGGTGGGTGCACTATTATGTCATTGTTGTGCATATATCTATAGATCGTCGAACCGGTTGTGTTTGTTATGTGACAACCCCAAGTTGCGTGTTTCGCGTTGAGATCACCCAGAAGCAGTGTTGGTTGGCCGGCAGGGAACATGTTGATCAGGTCCAAGGGGGTGATGTTCTTATTTGGCGAAAGGTAGGCGGCGACAACGTCCAGAGTGGAGTTCTTAAAGAGTAGTCGGATTCTTGTGTTTTCTATTTGTCTACGCTGCTACAGAATGTCAAATGAAATACCTAGTGATGGGCACTATCGAATGAAACTGACTATCGACTAGTTACTAAATGAATGATTTGAACTATCGAATGAATTTATTCGAACGAATTCATTCATTTATGTTTTCGCAAAAAAGTAAGACAAGTTATTCATTCATTGTAGTGGATAGCTATCTATCTATGGTCGGTTACTGCAAAGCAGGTACTCTGCGATTAAGCTTTAAGCAAGTAATCCTAAAAAGATGGTTTTATTTTTTATAGGGATATATTTACCGTAATTTTATGATCGCACTTGGGGGTTGGGTATATGAGGGTTTGTGCTTTGTGTAATAACAAATTAGTCACAAATACTTTCGAATGAAAATAATTCTTAGGATCCCTAGAAAAAAATCAATCTGTCTTAGTTGTTCTTTGAGCGTATATTGTGTTGTTTTGTGAATCAGTGTTTTTGTTAATTTTTTGTCAAGGTTTAGTTTCATAATTTTATTATTTTTATTCATACGAGTACGTTGATTACGTTAGAGCAAATTCTATACCCAACAGGTACTATAAAAAATATTACTTATTATTTTCGTATTAATTTACTTAGGTGTTGTTAGGTAACAATTAAAAATGGGTCCAATGAGGCGTTCAGCAAAGCGTTCTGCAGTTTGGGAGTTTTACAAAAAAGTCTGCGAAAATTCCGTTGTGTGTTCAATATGTGCAAAAACTTTCACATTTTCTGGAAACACTTCTAATATGAGAGACCATTTACGTTGGAAGCATCCAGGGTATCTTGATTTTAATCAGAACGCCAGAAGAGAAATTTTGGAGCAGGAAATTCCTGAAACTCAACAAGAGCTTCGTCGGGAACCTTCTCCGGTACCATCTACGTCGCGTGAAGTTCCACGAGAACCTTCTCCGCTACTATCGGCTACACAAACAACCATTCTGCCGCAAAGAAATACAAAATCACTGGCGCAAATGAAGCTTGTTGTTACCAGCAAGAAAACGGAATTGCGGGAATCCGAAAGGGAAGAAATAGATGCGTGCTTGATCAAAATGGTAACAGTAGATTATCAACCCCTATCAATAGTGGAAGATCAAGGATTTTTAAAATACACTTCTAAACTGCAACCGCTCTACAAGCCCCCCAACAGAAAATTGCTATCTACAGTAATGTTGCCAGAAGGGTATAATAGAATTTTGAAACAAATTTCTCAACTACTGAGTAGTACAGAACACGTTGCTGTTACAACTGATATTTGGTCTTCCGATTCAAACAGATCATTTTTGACTTTAATCAGTCATTTTATGCATCGGGACCAAATATATAACCCGGTTCTAGCAAACAGGGAAATAAGCGGGCCTCATACAGGAGTAAATATAGCCACTGTTCTTTTGGGACTTTTTGAAGAATTTAACATTGCCGAAAAAATAACTACGAGCCCAGTCGCATATGAATTGGACCAAAGGGATATAGAATAAAATTTTGTATTTCTAAAGTAAATATTTTTTAAATTTTTATAATTTCAACAAAGTCAACTACACTACCTTGATACTATGTATTGTTACAAATTAATCAACCGTATAATTATATATATCTTAATTACAACAACAAAAAAAAATAAAGAAATATGTTGTTATGTCTGGCGCATATTAATTGGACCATAACTTACGAAATAAAGTAAATATGCATTTACCAAGCAAAATAGCATACGCAATTTTTTGAGGCGAATATATTATTAAGTGGACGTTGGAAACAAACAATTACATTATTACTTGAGCATTTGATGTTAGTTAGTTGTCAAAATTGTTCGCGGGAAAGCGTTATCGCAAGATATGCGAAATTCTATTGTGGCTGCCCACAAAAATGGATTTGCTGGGCATAAAATTGCCAAAAATTTAAACATTTCTCAAGGAACAGTGAGAAATATTATTTCACAATTTAAAAAGACGGGGAATATTCAGACAAAGGCTAAAACTGGCCGTCTTTCGAAGATTACGGAACGAGATGAGAGTGTTCTTCGTGCACTTATTAAACAAGACCGCCGAGCTTTCTCCAGGGAAATAGCTGTAAAATGGTCAGATGCTATTGGTAGACGAGTCTTAAAGGACACTTGTTTGAGAAAAATGAAGAAAACGGGATATGGGTTCTACAAAGTCAAATATAGAAATATCAAGCTTATCATTTTTCATTCTAGGCGAAGAAAAAACCACTTCTCGCTCTAAAACAAAAACGTAACAGACTTTTATGGGCACGGGAGCATGAAAACTGGACACAACGGCAATGGGATTCAATTATCTGGAGTGACGAATCTAAGTTTGAAGTATGTGTTGGAGATTCAAGAAGTAGAATTATTCGAATGCCAGGGGAAGAATGTCACACAGACTGCGTCAAAAGAAAAGTTAAGTTTCCGGCATCAGTAATGGTATGGGGATGTATGTCTTCACAAGGAGTTGGACGTCTTCTCTTCGTTGATGGTACCATCAATGCTGCTAGGTATAAAACAATTTTACAAGAAGAATTATTGTTGCCCTCCATTGACAAGATTCAACTGCCAGAAGGGGAATTTATATTTCAACAGGACAGCGCAGCAAGCCATACCGCCAAATTGATAAAATTATGGTTCCCAGAAATGAACATTCCTGTTTTAAAATGGCCTTCAAGTAGCCCCGACTTATCTTCAATTGAGACTCTGTAGCACCAAATGAAAAAAGCTCTTCGAACCGCTCCAGTCCGCACCATTCCCGAATAAAAGCAGCAACTTGTGGCAATTTGGAATGGATTTCAACCAGAGTACTGCAAAACATTAGTGGATACCAAGCCAAAGAGAATCAATGCTGTGTTAAAGCGAAAAGGTGACTGCACTCAGTGGTAACTGTAATTAAGTTTTCAAAACCATTTGGTCCAATTAATATGCGCCAGACATTACAACATATTTTTTTATTTTTTTTTGTTATTGTAATTAAAATAAATATAATTATATGGTTGATTAATTTGTAACAATACATAGTATCAAGTGACATAGTTGACTTTGTTGAAATTATAAAAATTAAACAAAAAAATTGTTTAAAAATACAAAATTTTATTCCATATCCTTTTGGTCCAATTCATATGCGACTGGGCTCGTACTGTGGTAAGTGACAACGGAGCGAACGTCAAAAGTGCTATAATTGAGCATTTAAAAAAAAGGCATCATCCATGTGTTGCCCATACTCTAAATTTGTGTGTGACAGATTCTATTGCATCCAATGAATTGTTAAAGGATCTTATAAAAAAGTGTAGAGCTGTTGTGGGGCATTTTAAACACAGTGTGGTTGCTACGGAAAAATTACGCAACATGCAAAAACAAATGGGGCTTTCGGAACTTAAAGTAAAACAAGATGTTCCGACAAGATGGAATTCCTCGTTAATTATGATGGAGAGGCTACTTTTAATTAAGGAACCTCTATCTGCTGTTGTAACGTCTCTGCCTAAAGCACCACAGTTCTTATCTGCAGATGAGTGGAATGTTGTAGTAGACTGTGTCCAAATTTTGAAATCTGCAGAAAGGATGACGACCGAGTTATCTGGAGAGAAATATCCAAATACCGCTTCAGAAAATAGTTACTGCAAATGCAGAGTTTGATGCATCCAAAAAGAAATTGGAGCAGGGGGGCAATCCATAAGACTGAGGAGATGTTATGGGTAAACACTGCAATTGAGGAAATTTTGACCTTTGTAGATTTTCTATGAGACTACGTACATGTCTACCTAACCCTATTGCTGTTGTTCTCACCAAGGGTGCATGCACTTGTAGTGGGACGCTACTTACTCATGTCTAGGCTAGAATAGATATTAGCACACTTTTCATTCTAAACTTTTCACAAATAGTTGATTTTCCATTTTGCATATCCAGTTACAGCAAGTGTGATATTTCATCATAAATTGGTTTTTGTGAGATACGGTTATCCTATTCTGAGTATAAATCGGTACAAATTATAGTGAAACAACTTACCGCCAGGAGGAGTCCAGGTATTACTTTCAATTGGTTCCGGATCGCCACAGAGACCTGGATATTTTGTGCTGCATTTCAAAGATCCACACTCAGAACACGCTTTTCCTCGTTTATAAACAGGTTGGTTGACATAGTTTCCTGAAGGTCCATAGTTGCAGACAAGTATTAAATTGTATGCATACCGAGATCCAGGGCCATAGATTGCTCGAGCACATCCAATGTGCGTTGTTTTAGCCCATACAAGTTGTGTAAAATGACCAATCATTACGCCGGGACTGCGTTTCAAATAAAAGAACTGTTTATTATAAAAGTCTTATTATTACTTTTTTATGTAATCATTGTAAATCGGTGTTAGTTGCACTTTTTTGATCATAGTAATTAAATTTCAAGTTATGACATAAAGTTACATAATTATTTAATTGTATTACTTTTTAATAGTTTTTTACGTAACGAGCATGGAAAGTGACAAATTTCATACGAACGTGAAATTTTATGCACGAGGCATAGCCGGAGTGCAGAAATCACGCGAGTTTATAGGAAATACACTTTCCATCGAGTTATGTACACTGTTTTTCCTACGACCCCTTAAAAAGATAAATTTATTCATAAAACAGTATATATACCTTTATTTTTAAGGATTTATTGTCTATGCAGTTTCGGCTTAAGAATAATTGTGTCACGGGGGAACAGATTCATGAGCATTTTACGCGGTCTGCAGTGTTATTGTATCAGTCGAGGCCCTACTCGGAAAATTTTAAGAGAAGTGTAATATATATGTCCATTCAAATATTTAATAAGCTACCTGCGTCAATTTCATCTATTCCAACTTTTTTAATGTTGAAGGCTTCTTTAAAAATATTATTGCTTGATAAGTTGTACTATAGTGTAGATGATTTTCTCGGGGGTTGAGAGTGTTGTTCCCCGGTTTCCTCATGTGAGGTTTTGATATATTTTATATATTTTTTTCTTTTGTTTTGTTTTGTGATTTATTTTGTTTGATATGTTATGTGTTCTATCTATGTATTCTGTATTGTGTTTTCTGTCTATGACGGGCTAAATAAATGATTGATTGATTGATATGTTAACAGATGTCAAAATTTCCAAGTAGCCTACTAACTTACTATGAGCATAATATTCTAATACTTCCAACCAGCTCATGAATGACATGTTGATTTGTTCTCTTGCCCGCCAATTCATAAAATATAAAATATTTAGGTCTTCCACGGAGGAGCCATTAAAATGTTCAATGTTTTAAGAGATTTTTCTGATAAAAAATTATTAGATTTAAAAAGAGACACGACAGGATATTTATTCAGTAAACGTCAAAATCTCAAAGCTGACTACAAAATATGAATGAACTGTGGCTTTTCAAATATTACAGCACAGTTTTGAGTTTAGTGCACGGGCGACGCAATTGTAAAGTTTCCGGCCTACTATGTTGTATGCAACGTACCGCTTTCCTAGGGAGTCGTAGGAAAAGATATATAACATGTGGAACCAATTCTTTTATTTTCACCCATTTTTATCAGAAATTCCTCATTATCACATACATAATCAATTTGCAATGAAAATGTGGAAATAGTTATTTATGATGCAAGATTGCGAAATGCTACTTTTGCATTCGAGAATGCAAAAGAATTTCGCAATCGAGTATCAAACAACATTTTTTCGAAAACTGTATCCCACAGTTCTAAAATTACTAAAAATGTGAAGAGAAAATTTTGACATGTACAAATTAATTTATTTGACATAATATGTCATCTATAAGGTTTGTACGCAAAGTCTGCACTTTTACACTATTTAGAATTCCTCGCTGTTCGCAAACTCTCATGTAATTGTCAGCTGGCGAATGTCAAAATATAAGATTGTTCGCAAAGTAGCCTGTAGTGGGAAAAGTGTATCATTTTCTACACCAAAGCAAGAGCAGGTGTAAAAGTGTAGTGTAAGTTATCTCTGGTGTGGATGCGCAGAGCTTTTTAAAATCCACTACACTGCCCTACCATACACCAGATTAATCTGGTGCAAAAGTTTGCGAACAAACCTATAATTTATTGCACTTATTTTATCAAATATTCTTTGGCGCGTCAGTAACGATATTAACGTAACAAACAAGCTTCAGTAAACAATCAACAAATCTATTAAGAAAACACGCCTTTTGTTAAATCTTGAGTTAATGGCAGTTTATTCAATAAATTTATCATGTAAAAGACGTCTACATTCTGTAGACAAAAAACTGTTGTTTTGACACTTAATAAATATCATGTAAAAGTCACAAGAGGCTACGTCGTTTATGTACCCGCTGTGAGTCCAACTCGGTGTCTCATGTCGATAGCGCAGCGGTAGTGTATCGGGTGACCAAGCACTGTAGTCGTGTTTTCGATACTAGCAATGGTCATTTTCTTGTTTGTTCTATTTTCTGTTTTTTTCATATCTGTCAGGTTATAGTCAATTAAGCAGAGGCCGTTAGGACTCCGCGTGGCTGGATCATTTGAAATAAATAAGGAATATCAAATGAAATTTGGTTGCTAGTTGTTGCATAATGCGCGCGCTGCAGGAATATCCGTGACAGTCAACGACGTAGCCTCTTGTGTAAAAGTCAACTTTTAACGACAGTTTTCGAAAAATTAATTTTTAGCAACAACTTGAAAACAAAAGGCGATATAGCCAAAATGACAGATTTTGCAGCTTCGAGATTTTTCCTGAAAAATAATTATACAGAGTTGCGCCATACAAATAAGCATCCACAAAAAATGCATAATTTCAATGAAAACACAATTTCTCAATTTTTACACCGCCATCCAAGAAAGCGTGTTTTTACATACATCCCTTGTCTTATCTGGGAAACTTGTATGTTCCAAGTAACCATTTCAAAAAAATTAAATCAAAAAAAATTGCACGTACTTACTAAACAAAAATTACTTACTTCATTGGAAAGCTGTCTATGATACTTGCTGTTGTATCTTGAATTTCCCCGTACCATTTATCACAAGCCTTGTCGAGTTCATTCCCTGGGTTAATTGCCTCTGATGACGAACTTGAATAGAGGTTTTGCCCAACAGCGGGAAATGTTTCTACAAAAACATCGTTTTATTGCCAAAACAGAGTGGGTTTGCTCTGATCTGTAGGAAATCGTTAAAACACTTGTGACTATAACTGTACCAAAATAAAATAAAGGATATTTTGATTGGTATTTTTTGAATTTTCTCTTGAGTCACCCGCTGTTGATTTGCACTGTTTCTAGATGTAGGTTTTAGGAACTTCAATTTCAAATTTCTGCCGAACTCTTGTATTTTTATACTTATCTTTACAGGACTTCTCCAAAGTTGTTGACTTGTTTTCGTACTTAAATTCAATTTTTAGTGACATGGTAGATGTTAAACCAAAGCCCTCTGACCAACAACAAATTAGAAAAACAGAATTTAGTTATTGGTATCATTAAGAATTCTCAATAAGTTAACCCCACACGCCAAAAGACAGTGACACAGTAATTAAACTCGATACGTGTTTTGCTGACAACGTCAGCATCTTTAGGAGTTGAAGATAACTAAATCTACTCTTACATTACATTGCTATAAATATCCAACTCCCACTCACTCAACCTCCACTCCTGAAGTGAAAGGAATCGATAACCTATAGGGTTTCTCAGAATTATTTCTGAGAAAGGGATCAGTAACCTATAGGGTTTCTCAGAACTATTTGTGAGAAACCCTATATGTTATCAATCCCTTTCACTTCAGGAGTGGAGGTTGGGTGAGTGGGGGTTGGATATTTATAACAATATAATGTAAGAGTAGAATTAGTTGTCAGCGAAACACGTGTCTAGTTTAATTACTGTGTCACTGTCTTTTGGCGTGTGGGGTTAACTTATTAAGAATTCATAGTGAATTTACGTCAAAGTTCTTGATCCATCTACTGTGCATTTTGGTATCATGTATGAATTTCAAGACCATTTCTAGAAAATGAATCGCGCGTCACAATGATGCTGCGCCGTCATAACAATATCTGTAATCATATCACTCAAATGTATAAAACAATCCGTGTGCTTACGATAGTTATTTATATATGAAGGGCAAAATGTGAGTTTTTCTACGACTATAATGAAAAGTGACACTTATGAATGTTTAATTGGTTAGTAAATCTAGTACATTGTATAAGACTTTTCATTCCCCACAATAGGCCCATTGTACACTTATTTAATAAATAATCGAAGCAGCTATGAATCCGTCTCTATAGCAATGGGTCCAAATATGTCCAAACAAATAATCATAAGTCTCTAATCTATGCAAATAATGTTGCTATATCTCAAATAAACTACGGTTAGCGTCTTTTCGTAAAAAAAGCATTTTGAAAATTACTTAAAAAAGTTATGGAGAGTAGTAGCGAAATTGAATTAGAATTAACACCTCCCAATATTGTGGAAGCTGCTCAAATTTAATACCAGACATATCCAAGGAAAAATATACAAGTGCATACAATTTCTTCAATAATTGAAAAATTGAGAGATATTCCGTCTACTTCAAGAAAGGGACATTTTGAAAACACGGAGAATGTAATTATTGAAAGGCAGTTCACAAATTCTCCAAAAATGGTAGGTATTTAATAATTGTAGTAATTTGACATTTAATATTGTTAATAAATAAAATAGAAATTTCAATTTTTTTCTGTATGTATAATATAGATACCTACATGTATAGTTGTAGAAAAAGTATAGTGTGAAACTCGTACGGAATGTCCATTCCCCACTCGTATGAATTGCAGCACTCGCCAAGGAATGAGTACCATTCCGTGCTCGTTTCACAACATACTATTATGGGCCGATGTGTAAATTGCACGGAGGGACATAAACTATAGTCACTCCTGATATGCATAATTCTTTAAACTGACGGAAATATCAAATTACGACACATCTTTGTGGTTATGACTAAATAGTGATGGTAAATTCCCGGGAATGCATAATTGGGAAATTTTCTGGGAATATTCCCAGGTAAATTTCCGGGAAATTTCCTCAAAAATTCTTGATTCGAAAAATGTTTTGTCAACTTACTAATACATATTTTTAACAGTATTCACCAACTAACACTACTTAATCATAGTTCCTTCAGTTACTCATAAATCAAGCAACCTCGCGTACAATCTGATCCCTGCGCGAAAGAACATATAAACTGCTAAACTGAAATATAAGCGTTGATTTTAGCGACCCATACTTCTTGCAGGCATCCAAGCATCATTTACAACCATATAATTGGTTGTCTACCCAATAATCAGTCAACGGTATAAGTAAGAGCGGCGTTTCTGTTTAAATAAATGTAGGCGCTGCGGCAGGTGAGCGGGTTTGCGGGGACTGCAAGGCCGAGCGCAGAACTGCTTTAAGTTGACTAGTTAGTAATAGGAAGCGACGTTCCTCTTCGATATTGAACTATCTTGCTTGGTAATGCAAATACTGTAGCTATGTTTGTTATGGTTTTAAGCGTTGTGCAGGCATATTCTTTGCAAATGAATGCTGTAAATTGTCATTTTACCACCTACTTTAAATTTGTAAGTAATAAACTAAAAAGTATGTATTTTAATGATCATATTAAAGAAAATATTTGGCAGCTCTGCAGCACTTATACAATGCGCTGCAAAAGTATGGAACAAATTCAATAAAATTGAAACCAATACATTTTGGAAAAAATCCTCGGACACATCGATTTTGTTTGTTTTTTGCGCATAATTTCATGTATCGCACTTTGAATTTGCACCGGCCACGTGACCGCTGTGACGTCATCGGCATTTTTTTTAAATAGCACCCTCCATTTTTTTGGCAGAATCTGATTACAACGACATACCACATTCATATTTTTTCTTAAACAGTTTGGTAGAAAAAATTAAAAATTAGATTAAATGTCGAAATTTGTGAAACAACGAAAATCAAGTTTTATTATTTTTTGTTTTAGTTGACACTTGAAATTAATTGTCAAAAGTTTATTGTAAGAAAAGAGTTGTATTTTAAACATTATTAGAAAATATGCGCTTAACAGGAGTTTGTCGCACGCCTTGCATACTGCCAGGTAGCAAATGGCCAACATTTTTTCTACCAAAATGTTAAAGAAAAAATATGAATGTGGTATGTCGTTTTAATCAGGATGATAAGCGCTACAAGATTCTGCCAAAAAAATGGGGGGTACTATTTAAAAAAAAATGCCGATGACGTCACAGCGGTCACGTGGCCGGTGCAAATTCAAAGTGCGATACATGAAATTATGCGCAAAAAACAAACAAAATCGACGTGTATGAGGATTTTTTCCAAACTGCATTGGTTTCAATTTTATTGAATTTGTTCCATACTTTTGCAGCGCAGTGTATGTACAGTAGCCGCCACTGGTTGCTACGTTAAATTTTAATATTATTTTCAATCATTTCCGGGGAATAATAATTGTACTTTGGGGAAATCCCAAGAATTTTCCTGTTCTTCAGGAAATTCCGCTTTTGAGAATTTACAGCTAGGTACCCATTTTATCAATATATCGAATAACGATACTGGAATGTCGATATATTGATATTATTTCCATATATCGATATTACAATATATCCGCATTTAGGTTTTACATGGAATTAAATATGTGGTATCGTTCTACTAAAACAAACACGTGATTCACTAACTCAAGAAATTAGCATTCGCTTGAACTATACAGCATGTCCGCGGATTGGATTACAAAGGGTGAAAACATTGTTATTTTTGATTTCTCAAAAGTCCTGCTTCTTCTCAACACTCCAGCAGCACATATTATTTTTTATTTAACTAATGCATAAAATATGTTTTTAATTTTTATGAAAATATTGCAGAAATCGCAGCAGGTGAGTTTCATAACTGTAGGTGTCGTCATCGAAGCATTTTTTAATAATTAAAGTTGCCTCCTCACAGCCCCCTTTCATCAGATTTTTTGTCCGAAAGTGTTTTTATTGGTGAAAATATTCAAATTTGACTTGACGGGAATCTTAACACTACAGTAAAAGATTTATTTAATTCAGTGCTATGATACTGGTGAGGAATGCGGTTAAGTAATTACAAAAATCAAAAGAAACAGATAAGTATTCTTCATGTTGCAGCGGTGAAATAGAAATATGTATTGATATAGTAAAATTCACTGCCTACATCAGCGTATATTTCAACACGAGATTTGAATTCATTATACGAGCGCGAATCAAATATGAACCGGACTTTTCTTTGTAATGCCCCATAAGTGAAATGGGGGTCGTGACGTCTGGGTATATATACGTTTGGTAGGGATGTCAAGAGAGGGGAGGAAACTGGCTCGCCAGACTGAACAGATTGGCTGTTAGTACCATCATTTCTGAGCAAGAGGTGCATATGTCTTGCGCAAAACGCATCATCATAAAATTTTTGTTGCGGGAGGGCGTAAAACCTGCCGAAGTTTAGCGTCGACTAACTGCATAGTTCCCTGAAAAAACACTTTCAAAGATCCAATAAATCATCCCCCTCTGCTCGATATTGCGCCAAAACTTTTTCACACACTGCAAGACGGTTTGCTTTCTGATCTTCCTTCAAGAGGCGAGGAACCCACTTTGCCAACAATTTTCGGTAACCCAAATCATCTGAAATGATTGATTGGGCACTCCCGTACGACATCCTGATGTGTACAGCCATTTCCCATACTGTAATGCAGCGGTCACCTTCAATCAGCTCGCGGATCACTCAAATATTCGTCTCACTAATGCTTGTCCGGAGTCGGCGTGCATGGCTCGCATTTTCCACCGACTCTCGGCCACCAAAAAGAAAATATAAAAAAAATCAATAACATATTTTATGTATCAGTTAGATAAAAATAATATGTGCTATGCGAGTGAGAAAAAACTGTGCTTAAATTAAACGCTTGCTAAAAAAATACTGAATGCTGGATAAGTTTGTCCATTCTGGTCAGGTCAGGCCAGAGGAGTACGGATGTGTTCAGGCCAGGTCAGAAAAGGGCAGTTTAATAAGACTTGGAGAGGGGACTTAGCTATTTACATTTATGACTGAAGCAGCCGGAATACTCACAGTCTAAAGATTTTGTTTATGGAAAGGGCAAAACAAAGCAGCTAACCAGTTGGGTAGTAAACAGGTGCCGCTGCGGAAACAGAATATCGCGGAACATTCGCCTGGTCGATTGTTGAATATAATAACAAACACCACTCCCCGCTGGCCTACGACCGTGTAGGCTTCACAACAAAATCAGCTGTTGCATAAGGACGCCAGGTCCATTCTAGAAGTCGTTGGTTTAATCAACATATCAAAAAACTGCAGATTTTTTTATCGACTATTTAGTACCTATTTACTATTTAGTCTGCAAAATGCTTAAATTACCGGGTGTAAATTCAGACCGAATAAAAATTTCTTTCCTCTTTGTAACACAATTCTACCAGGACACTGTATTAATAAAATTATGCATTTGCTAAACACTAAAACTATGTAAGAAATCTTTGCATTTAGGTATAATTTATAAATTGCAAGTAATAAGATGTCGGTACCTACCAGTTTCCATGTGATCAAAAATGTTAGGTATACGTTTTCAAGTTCAATATATGTAGTTTGATTTCGCATTGCATCCCTGATTTATTATAAGCCTTTTTGGCTTTCAATTATAGCAGAGTAATAATAATAAGTAATAATGCCGTCACCAGATTAGAAGAACATCGGTAAATTCTCGAAGTAAATAGTTTTATTTAAGCATGATTTAAGTTTTGGTTGAATAGCCATCTGCTTCAGCGGATTTAAACCAACGAAAATTGACTTCCTACAATACCAATCCAAATATAAGAATTCCTTTTTGCCACATTTTTAGGTATCAAGTATTACAACAAACGTTAACAACTTCCAAGATAGCATTGTTATATCCAAGGTTTTTTCAGTTCTTACCTGTTGCTCGACAATCATCATGTTTAAATTCGCAGTTATCGGCCCAACACTTCGCTACATATTCTAATTCCTTGTCATATTGCTAAAAATGAAAATATTGGTTCATTACTCATGCAACAGTCCCACTACAGTGTGCTGGATTATAAGCATTTTCCTGTACCCCCGCAAGCGGAGCCAATGAAACAAGTTGAGCATTTTCGGTCACAAAACACTGGGGAGAAGCTGGTATTGGTGCATTCTACAATCTGATTATCAAATAATTAGTTTGCGTTTGGAATACCGAAGCTCTGTGGATACGAAAACTTGATAGAATGCTGAAGTTCTGCTAAATACTGAAACCTGATGTAAAAAAATACTGAAACTAGGTGGAATGCTAGAACCCTATTTTTTTGTGTACAAGTAAGACATTCTTAATCAGGATAAATATACAGGGTGATTTACTTTATAACTGGGGCAAAAAATTAAGGGTCATACAACATCGAATTCTAAACAGAAAACACAATGGAACAATTCAGATGATCAAAAATAAACCCAACAACAAGTTATTCTAAATCGACTATCAAACACCGCTGCAGTCAGCTCTAAACGAGGGTTGACCACTTGGCAAATGTGGTGTACAAAGACTGCCAAATGTTTTACAAATGTGTTAAATGTCCTACGAATGTGTCAAATGTCCTACAAATGTTTCAAATGTCCGGCAAATGCGTTAAATGTTTGGCAAATGTTTCAAATGTACGACAAATGTGTCAAATGTTTCAAATGTCTGGCAAATGTGTCAAATGTCCGGTAAATGTTTCAAATGTCAAATTGGTGTACACAATTTCTGCAAGTGGTTAACCCCCCCCCCGTCTCTAAACATCAGTATAGGGGAAGGGAGATTGAAAAATATCAGTTTATACGGCTAAACACATGAACATTATTCAAACATTGTACAACATTCTTCTTCAGTTATAGAGTTTATTTATTTAGAAATGAAAACCGTGCTTTTTGTGAGAGAGTATAGGTCAGGCAATATACCCTATTTACACCGTAGTTCTATAGAACTTTATCGGGAATTTTCCTGTCTGATGAGAATAAACATCATAAAGAGCATTTTTCGTAAAATTACAATTTTACTTAAGAAATTTCAAAAATCAAACATTTTAACATTTTATGGTTCGTCGAATGATGCAAAATGACGGTAATTTTAAACATCGTAACAAATGACCATCATATGACGGTCACGTGACGGTCATTCTGGTCATAATAATAATTTACCTTGTACTCTGTGTAGGTATCTACAGGTGCATACGCGGATGCAGACAAACATGAAATTTGTAGTTGTTGAACGTAAAAACAAAGTAAAATTCAATGGATATTTGATATTGCAGTTCTAAATATTTTTACTTAACTTAAAAATAGGTTTTCATTAAAAACCAGGCAAATTAATGCAGCGAGTGTCTACCGAACCTGTCGGCAGGTATACTTTCGTTTAAGTACTTTGTTAGCTGCAAAAGCAACCAGCAGGGTCGGTGGGTAGGTAGATATCCCATAGAGTTGGTGGCGTGGTATTCTCGAGCTAAGTGGGGTTGACTCCCGAGGAGGTTGTTTTGTTTTTCTTATGTTTCTACTCTATCTTTTTTTTTACGAAAAATGCGTGTGTCTTCTGATGCCCCGTCAGCTTAGGGGTCTGTTTAAAATGCGTTGTGTCAGTCTTTTTCGTTCCCAAATAGAAGGGTGCACGAGCATGGCGGTCGGGTATCAAAAAATATTTATCCGCTGCGACGGTTGGGTGGACACTACCATTAATGGAACAGGCAACAGTTTTGGACTATATACTACATTTTGTGATACTTGAATATGATAATATGTGCTTACATTTTTATTGTCACCCACAAGCATATATGTAATTATTATTAGGGAGTGACTACTGAACAGTCCGCCGGTTACTTCTAAATTTTGTTCCAGTACAGTCGACACATGATCAGTAAAATGACGTTTAAGAACTTCGTTATTGAAAGACATCGGCAACAATCTCGGTGGGTGTTCGGGTATAGTATAAAGCTGCCATTTTGTTCTCCTACGGATACACGAGTTCTGCGCCCGCACGGGTTCCCATTCTTTGTTTGTTTCTACATCATCTTTTTGCCAAAAAATGCGTGTGTCTGGTGCGAAAGGGCAAGTAAGGGTCTATTTTAATTATTATTATTTTGCAACAAGAGGTGAAAATACTGTTTTTTCGTGAGATGAGAATTTGTCCACGAGCGAAGCGAGTTGGGCAATCTCGTGAATATACAGAATATACAGGGCCAAACTATTAAAATGCTCAGATTCGCGGATGATATAGCAGTGTTAGCATCCAGCAAAGAAGAATTAGGAAGGGCTCTGAATGAAATGGAAGCGGTTTTGACGGAGGGCTATGGTATGAAGATCAATAAAAAGAAAACCAAAATTTTCATGTGTAGGGGGCGTGAAAATAAGACTAAAACGAAATTATAAATTTCAAACGAGAAGATAGAGGAAGTCTCAGATTTCTGCTATTTAGGATGTCAAATAACTCGCGATGGTAGGAGCTCTAGAGATATAAAACAAAGAATAGCGCAGGGCGGAGTTGCATTTAATACAAAAGAAACAACTATTATGCTCGGGAATGATAAATGTAGAAACTCGGAAGAGGCTTTTAAAAACGTATGTATGGAGTACGGATTTGTACGGGTGCGAAACTTGGACGATAGGAGAAGCGGATAGGAAAAAATTAGAAGCATTTGAAATGTGGTGCAATAGACGTATGATGAAGATACCATGGATAGATAAGATTAGCAACAAAGAGGTATTTGAAAAAGTTGGAGAAAAGCGAAATTTATGGAAGACAGTAAGGAATCGGAGATATAGGATGGTAGGACACCTTCTGGGACACGAAGGCTTAGTTCGCAACAGACTAGAGTCAGAGATAGGAATAAAGAGAGGTATGGGGTAGGCCCAGATTAGACTACTGCTCTCAAATAGTTAGGGATGTAGGATGTTCTACTTTTAGGGAAATGCGTAGGTTAGCTCAGAATAGGAAAGGTTGGAGGTACGCGTCCAACCAGTCTTCGGACTGAAAACTTTATGATGACAAGTACACAACATGACAAATATTCCACTCAATACTAAACAACTAAACTCGTTTTTATTTTAAGGTTGTGTTAAATAACCTGATCGTCATTTTTGATTGTGACATGACCATGACCGTGGTCATATAACACGGTCATATAACCCACTCACATCACTGCCGTTCATGTAGGATAGAAAAAATTTTCTCACTTAAATTACTTAATCAGTACCACACAGAGTATAGTGAGCCATTCAGCGGTGTCTTTCAAAATTACGTTAATAATGGGAAGTAAACGGGCAAGCAGTTGAGAAAGGCAACAGGAGGCAAAAAAGTGAACGAGCGCAGATTATTCTATTTTTAAAATTACAATATAACTATGAAATGACGGCTTGTTCCCAATGGATGACTTCAGAGGAATTTTGTTGATCGAGTCATTGGGTGCCATAGAACATGTTCCAAAAGGCATTTTGCTTTCTAAAAATGTGTTCCTTCTTTATAAATAGTATTCCTTAATATTAACAAAGTTGCCTCGAAAAGTTCATAGAAATCAAAATGAATAGTAGGCAATACCATTCCGAACATTTTATTTGAAAAGTTCATCTTGGCACGCTATCGTCAACCTAATTTCAGAAGGCATCGCAGTATACAAATTTCATTATCAGTTATTAAAATGTAATTCTTAATTCACTTGCACTTTTCTAGTGGCACCTGTGTCAGCGTTTGTACAATAAAACTTTCCTAGATATTGGCCGAAATTTACTTCACCTAGTGATAGTGATCTATAACAGTTATGTGCTGTATGAGCTTGTTATTTGCTCCCAATAAATTTAATTTAATGTGCTAATCTCGATACCTCTGTTGAGTTCAAAATCTAACCTTGTAATGTAATACACAGTCGCTACCTCTTGTTCCAAATATTCAAAATCACATTTTAACGAGAAGTTCAAAAACTTTGAACTAACGAGTTGCATAAAAGACCTTGTACACAAAAAAGATTGCTCCAACTTACAAGTACAGCAATGTTTGATGCTTCCCCATTTCCTCCACGAGTATCTTGACCATTTGCGACTTTCTGCCTCAACTTGTTATGCTGGTTTAGAATGTACTTCCTTGCATTGTCATCCATGGGAGCAGGATCGTAATTTTTGCCGCATGCTGAACCAGCACCACAGGGCTGTAGTATTAGTCACAATATGTATGCAGAAATAACACACAATTTGATGTTCTACTCACATTCCTTTTACAGACCGTATGTTTTCCACGATCGCATTTCAGTTTACAATAATCTGAACCATTTACAGCAATAAATAAAGAAAATAAAATCAATATGGTTTTCCGCATATTACCAGCAGTCAATTAATCTATTTTTGATGTCATTAAATTTGTCAAACTGCTCACAGCCAGCTCAATACTAATCCATTGTAAACAAATACAATGCTTTTTGCTGCGGAGTATGATTAGGAACGCAAAATTTGGCAGTTGATGAATGGAGGAGCTATCTTTGCAGACATATTCCTTAGATTAGATGGATTTAAGAAATGGAGCCACCAGAATTTGCAAAGGGGGTTCAATATGGAAGCCTTTTTCAAAATAGCAAATGATAAAATTTTCAAATACATATTTAAATCAAGTTACATTTCCATTCCTGGTGTTGCGGACTTGTAAATAGGTGTACACAATCAGAAAATCAGGCCCTGAAAATGTTCAGATTTGTATCTGGATAAAGACAAAAATGAATTTTAAAGAAAGGACACAACAAAATATTCTTTTATGCCATTGTTTTCTTACATCGCTAGCCTTTCCGTGCCTTGAGAACAGTTACGAATTGAAAATAGTCAAATATGAAGGTTCAGGTGTACCGTCATGCAATGAATATTTTGCATTTCCATTATGCTTGCAATAAAGTGCTCCGTAATTTAAGACATTTTGAACAATGACAAATTATAAGTGCACAGTAAACAATGCCAGTTGGTAATTTTGTGTAGTAAGAATACCTGCTCAGTAATTTAATATTTAAACTCAAGCCTGTGTGCAAAATGTATACACGGTGTCCAAACGAAAACTTGCACCCCCATAAAACTCGGCAAAATAAACGTTTTGACAAAAATCCAAAAACACGTCGATTTTTATATCAAAGGGGACCAATTTTTATGCAATAATCATTCTTGCAACTCTAGTCCTGTGCGGGGGGGGGGGGGGTTAGCGACCCCCCCCCCCCCCAATTTTAAATGGGGCGGGGGTCAAATGATCCCTACTTTGGAAGGGTTTTTCATTACTTACACAACCGTATTTGTTTTATTCAATTCGATCAATTTGTTACCGAGAAATTGCTTCTTGAAGTTTCCAAGTTAAAAAATTAATAAAGCACAAAAAAGGTTTAAACTATCGAATGTATTAGAATGGAAAAGTAACAAAATCAAGTAAACTAATAAGAATAAAAAGTAAGAACAAACGAACATCAGAACAAATGTCAAAATAAACTTATTCGCCACAGTATAAAATCGTGTTCATTTATTTACTAGATCAAAATGGTTTATTCCAAAGAAGAATGCCGGCTAATAATTCCTGAGGTTTAGAGAAATGTAAGATCTGGATTTGAATCCAGAATGTGTTATTGTATGACAATTGGTGGAGGTCATTTCGAGCAATACATTCGATTGTTTAAACCTTTTTGTGCTTTTATTAATTTTTTAACTTGGAAACTTCAAGAAGCAATTTCTGGGTAACAAATTGATCGAATTGAATAAAACAAATACGGTTGTGTAAGTAATGAAAAACCCTTCCAAAGTAGGGATCATTTGACCCTCCGTCCCATTTAAATATTTTGGGGGGTCGCTACCCCCCGCACAGGGCTAGAGTTGCAAGAATAATTATTGCATAAAAATTGGTCCCCTTTGATATAAAAATCGACGTGTTTTTGGAATTTTGTCAAAACGTTTATTTTTCCGAGTTTTACGGGGGTACAAGTTTTCGTTGGGACACCGTGTATGTTAAGAACACAAATGGCTCTTGTAACATTAGTGTACTTATCTTGCTCACATCGAGCTCGCCAAAATTCCCGTCGACTGTTGGTAACTTCAAAAGATCAAAAGGTATGTTTGCCGGACCTCAGATTGTTGTAGACGGTTGAGGTGTTCACGTTTTATGTAGGCGTCAACGTGTAACTGCCCGGAAACTGTTTGCGAATTGTGCATGAACTGATCGTGAACAGGGCTTGTAACCATGTACGAACTGCTAGCGATATGTTTTCCTGCAGATACCTACCTTAAGATTTTGTACATAGCACTTGCTTAATAATAATAACTTAAACCATAATATATACTTTTTAGTTCTAATTTAATAATGCCAAATATTTGGTAAGTGACATGATAATAAGATATAATATTGCGCATTTGTTCTTAGCGGGCCTATGTCATTTGGTGACCCCACTATAAGTTATTTATTGGATAGAGCGCAGGTTGTTAAAATTAATAAAAGCTGTTCCCTTGAAGGCCCTCTCTTCTTCCCAATTTATACTTCTCACCTCTAACCCGGCTTGGAGAATTCTGAAGTTCTTTGTTATGCAGATGATATGCAAATTTTATATTATTTTCTGTCAGAGGGTATTTTACATTGCAATGACAATATTAACAAAAACCTTTCTATACTATGCTTGGGCCGCCCAACAGACGGAGTGATAACCCTGCAAGAACGTGCTCTAGCGGGGCCAATATTAATTTATGACGACCAAATTGGAGTGATGCGACTTCGCTGGGTCTAAAGAAAGCGCATCACTGCAGTTCGGTTGTAATAAATTGATAGTGGTTCTGCCTAGAGCACGTTCTTGCAGGGTGATCACTCCACCTGTTCGGCGGCCCAAGTATAGTTGAAGTTTCTCTTAATCACAATCTAATAATTAATAATAATAGTCTCGCTTTTACAAGGGCGAATCAAATATGAACCGAACTTTTCTTTTAGAACATTTATTGTTACAGTAAATAAAATTTTGAACACATCTTATTTTTCTACAAGATCTCCTCTTTTATTCACACATTTGTTTTTATGGCGTTGACTTTTTTTATGAGTCTGGAAAGACGGATTTGTGAAACCATTCTAATTCTAGTAGCTTCTATTTCTATTTTCTACCAGGAGTATTTATTGGCAAGCAAGAGGCCGGGAAAACAGTTTTTGAAGTTTTAGTTTTGGGAAATGTGACAAGAGAAAAAGAGCGATTAATTAAAAAGGCGATACTCCTACACCATCTATAGACAGGAATGGAGTAATGAAGAGAGGGGGAAATTCTTAAGTGTTTGCCCGTGACCACGATACTTGCTCTCGTTGTTTTTCTATTATTTTTCCATTTTCTTTTATAAACAAGGGAGTGGAGGATATCGTTTTGAGCAATACAAGTAAGAAACTACTGAACAATCACCTTCTCTAGTATTTTAGATGATGGCAGAATACTTATTGGTCGTAGTTCGGAGAAGGTCACAGCTGAATCAACTTTAAGAGAGGTACCACTATTGCCGTTTTCCACAGTTCTGGGATTTGTCCTGTCATTAGCCAGGCATTCACTCTTCCAATAAGAGGCATTACAAGATGTATCATTTGCACAGGTATTCCATCTGCTCCCACTGCATTCGATTTTGTACCATTACAATTATCATACTGACATATAGGTTTAAACTGGAAAGGTGACTTTTTTGCTAAATATTTATTTTGCCTATAAAACTAGTATTCGTAGCAAATGTTTACAAAATACTTATTGATTTATTTCATTTAAGATGCAGAATAATGATTGCTCATTGATATTTCTTTGTGGTGCTTTCTGCAAGATGCTTCCTTGTGGTAATGACCATATTGACTGGTTTTAAGTACTTACCTACTTACGTATTTTTATGTGGCTTCTTCTCTTTTTTGCTGAATTTCCTAAATTTTTCATGTCTGTATAATTTTTACTTTTACTTTAATCTTTACTGCTTTACTTTTCTGCATATATCGAAGAATCCCACACTATTGGCTCAACCTTTATACCTACATTTATCATATTTTTTGGTAGAGCCACCACTGAGTATGATTTCAAGTTGGCCTCAAAGGCTTTCAGAATTTGGATTTGGTGACACTCGAGCATAACATTGCACACAAAGAAGTAGTAATTGATAGTGTTAAATTGCAATAAGTTTTCAAATGTCGCAAAACTTGGAATGCAGAAATTTTACAGCCCCTCCAGTATCAAAGGGTTCATAAATTGCAACCAGGAAATGAAATTCAATGCGTGGTATTTAAGTCATTGGCTAAGTACTTGACACACTTGAGGAAAATTCAGATTTTATTGATTTGATTTTATCTACAAGTTATCTAAAAATAAGTACAGTAAAACCTTCCTTAACGGACACCTCTATTTAACAGGCAGATTCTAATACCCTAAAATGTTGTTTTTGTCTTTTTGTTCTCTAAACTACGGACACCTCCTTATAGTAGACATTTTAATAATTAGTCCTGTGTGTCTGTTTTACAGAGGTTTCGCTGTAGTACACTTTTATTTCCCACCATTAAAAACATTATAACAGTTTACAAATTAAAAATTTGGTATATTGAACAATTTCCAATTTATTGTAATGGAAAATTTTATTTTGGAATGGAATTTGAGCAGGAACAGAGAGAAGTAGATATCCGGAAGGGAGTGAGGCAGGGATGTGCATTGTCACCTCTAGTTTTCAACTTATATATCGAAGATGCGAGTGATATTGTTAAGGACAGAACACCATCAGGGATTTACGTACAGGGCCAAACTATAACCATGCTCAGATTTGCGGATGATATAGCAGCGTTAGCATCTAGCAAAGAAGAATTAGGAATGGCTTTGAATGAAATGGAAGCAGTGGTCACACAGGGCTGTGGCATGAAAATCAATAAAAAGAAAACCAAAATTTTGGTATGTAGAGGCCGTGAAAATAGAACTAAAACTGAAATACAAATAGGAAATGAGAAGATAGAGGAAGTCGCAGATTTCTGCTATTTAGGAAGTAAAATAACTCGAGATGGTAGGAGCACTAAAGACATAAAACAAAGAATAGCGCAGGGTCGAGTTGCATTCAACAAAAAGAAACAACTGTTATGCTCGGGAACGGTTAATGTAGAAATTCGGAAGAGACTCTTAAAGACGTATGTATAGAGTACGGCATTATACGGGTGTGAAACTTGGACAATAGGAGAGGCAGATCGAAAAAGAGTAGAAGGGTTTGAAATGTGATGCTACAGACGCATGATGAAGATACCGTGGATAGATAAGGTTAGCAATAGGGAGGTATTAGAAAGAGTTGGGGAGAAGGGAAACGTATGGAAGACAATAAAGAATAGGAGAGATAGGATGGTAGGACACCTTCTAAGACACGAAGGAATAGTTCACGACATACTACTGCTCTCCAATAGTTCGGGACTTAGGATGTTCTACTTTTGGGGAAATGCGTAGGTTAGCTTAGGATAGGAAAGGATGGAGGTACACGTCCAACCAGTCTTTGGACTGACAACCTTATGATGATGGAATATTAAAAATAAAGGCAAATAGGAAAGAAATTATTTAGCATTGGATTGTCTATACGCGCCGGTCAATAGTCGCTAAACCGTTGAACTTATGGGAAATTTTTTTAAATAAAACTTGTAAAGTTCCATCTTTGCTGCAACTGAAAATTATTTTCAATTATACAGGTTGACCCATTTCTTCTGCGCAGTGCCTAACTCTGGAAAATGCTGCTTCCTGATTGGTCAAAAAATGGCAAAAAGCGACCTATCAGGAAGCAGTATTTTCGAACCCCATTAGATAGAGGATTAAAAACTAAGATAGGGACACGTAAGTCATTTTTCTTTATCTCGAACCTTTTAAAAGTTATAAATGGCGAAACTTGAAAAATGACGATTTTTAACGTCACATAACGCCGAAGCCGTAAGACTTAGACCCAATGTACGGTTAACAAAGTGGCACTTAAATTCAACAAAGAACTCCAAAATGCGATCAAATACAGGGTGTTCCATTTAAAAAAACAGAGTTAGGCAGTGCGCAGAATAAATGGGACAACCTGTATAATTGAAAATAATTTTCAGTTGCAGCAAAGATGGAACCTTACAAGTTTTATTTAAAAAAAATTCCCATAAGTTTAACGGTTTAGTGACTATTGACCGACGCGCGCGTAGTGGACTACCCTGTATATGGGGCTTCATTTTTCGTCTTGCCAAATGCCACAGTGGGTATTTCCTTCTAAACGAATACTCTTCTTTTAATGCGGGAGTCCAGCGGAACGTGTGGACCGACGCAGCCTGCGCGTGCATTTCTCCGTGCTGTTTGAATGGACCACCATGGTATTTAACGTGTTAAGCTCATCTTTTAATTCAGCAGCATCTGATTTTAATCTTAGAATAGATGGTTTTCTACTCATATCACCTTTGACAGTTTTTCCAGCTTCATGGCACTTTAAATGCCTTTCGAAATAGCCTTTGTAACGAAAACTCTTTGTGCACAACTGGCACTCATACAAATTTTCTTTCATACATTTTCTTTCTTCCACTTCAATCTGCGGAAAATTTTTAGATAAAAAATTAGGCTACTAAGAGAAAACAGAAGGCTATTTTTAAATTTTATATTGACAACGAATTAAAGGCAATGTCAGGCAGTACAAATCTTGCTATGCAAATGGAGTGGTATCATTGTTAGCTATTTCAATCCTACATCAATAGATGTCATAGAAAGTTATAAGGTTATAACCGAGTTTTCTTCACATTCCAAATGCAGTGTTAGCAAATTTAACTTAATACTTCGGAATGTAAGCCTATGAAACTATCCAATATATTGATACGAATTTTTGCCCCACAAGCGACGCTCCTGGTTATGAGTCACACTGTTTGTCTGCAAGCCGCCGTTGTTTATTATGGCGTTGACCTTGTTGCCTGTTTATGACTCCCGAAAATTCGATTGATAGAACAATATTCCAGATCCAGAATGTTCGATCAAGAGTATTTAATGGGAAGCGAAAGGCCGGGATGACAATTTTAGTTTTTGAAGTTTCGGCTTTCAAATGCGAAGAGAGAGCGATAGAACCGCGCGAGTACCTATGTATATGTCTTACAGTACATGCTTAGTATTTTGGTGTCGGTACGTGCATGCGAATCTTGCTGCGTTTTTAAGTGTACCGGGGCGTTTTGGACGTGATTAACCATTGTTACTCTTGCAACCAATGAAACAATTGAAAATAACATAATTTGAATTTTTTAATAATATACAGTGTGGTGATAAATAAGTTCGGAACAAAATTCATAATTGCTGTTAGATTTGGTAACAGTGGGTGGAAGAAGAGAACTTGACAACAATTATTTTGATTCACGTTTAGAACATGAGGCCTTTCCATTACATTTTCGCAATGTTCTACCAGTTTGTGTACTTTCTATTTTTTGGATTTATACCAAGTTTTCCTACATTGCAATTTACGTCACAATGGCGAATCAGTTAAAATTGTTCAAACGAAAGAGCGATGCGCTAAAACATAGTTTATCGAATTTTACGACATTTCTGTTAACAATTCAAGATGCAGTTGCAAACAATGTTGCGGTTGATCCTAACCATAACTACCCTGCCACTCTTCTGTAAGAAATTTTCTACACACTGCCCTATTTTCTTCTTCATAACAATTCCTACTCCAGAATTGCGTGTTACTCTAAAATCTTTGCTCCAAAAGTCTCCAGCTTCTGGCAATCGCACCTCACTGATCCCTACTATGTCTAATGCTAACCTATCCATCTCTATTTTCAAATTTACTAACTTTCCTACTTGTTTCATGCTCCTAACATTCCACGCTCCGACTCGTGAAATGTTACGCTTGTTATTGCTTATTCCCGCCCAGAGATCCGAATGTGGGACTATTTTACCTCTGGAATATTTTACTCCAGAAGGTGCCATCATGAATTTTAGTACGCTGTTATAGGGACAAAATAATGTGGTGGTTTCCCGTTGCTTTCCACATCGCCGCAGAGTGAGTGCCATACTGACCCCCACAGTCCCTGCCACTTTGATTACTCAAAGAGCTGCTGCTCTCTTTCAGCGGCTTAATTTAGTCTGTCTTCTCAATAACCCCCCCCCCAATATGGTTAAACCTATGGTTCGGCTTTTTAGATCATTGAAACACACAAGCCATCCCACCCGTTTCAGTATGAGATACTGGAACTACGTGAAGGTACTAGTCCGTTGGGATAGGTAGAGACAAATAAAAATATTTTTCTACACCTATTTAATTATGTGACAATTATTAGCATTTTCTTTGTGAAATATCGTACTTATAATTCACTGTAGTGAATTATGGATTTATAATTCACTGTATTCGGCCAATCACAAATATAAATTCAATAATCACTGTTTCGCTGATCCATGATATTTTTTATCGACCGCGATCAACTCTTGCTGCAGCTGACAATCGACTCGGGTGTCAGCCAAGTGTATCACCATATTGCTTGTTTACGTTTTCCAACGTATGCACTTCGTACGAGTAGGTATCGATTAATCTGTGCAAACTGACAATTCAACCACTAAAACTGCCAATCAGAATTTAACAATGGAAGTGACAACTCCAAATTTAAATATTACTAACTGCACAAATTTCAATATACGTATATGTATTTATCATCCTAGTAGTTCATTTAATGAAAAATAAAAATTAATGTATTATTATAGTGTGCCATTAAAGTTATCAAATTTGAGTCTAATTTACATGTTTAATAGGTGTAGAAAAAGCATAGTATTATCTTCGCGATTATGACCATTATTCACTCAGATGATTTGCGCCACTCATCTTTGGCTCGTGGGCTCAAACATCATCTTCGTCGTGCATAATGGCCGTCATAATTGCTCATATAATAATATACTATTTATTCTCCACAATATTTTTAGGGAGTGACTACTGAACAGTCCGCCGGTTACTTCTAAATTTTGTTCCAGTACAGTCGACACAATATCAGTAAAATGACGTTCAAGAACTTCGTTATTGAAATACATCGCCAACAATCTCGTTGGGTGTTCGGGTATAGTATAAAGCTGCCATTTTGTTCTCCTACGGCTACACGTTTGCGCCCGCACGGGTCCGCATTTTTTGTTTGTTTCTACATCATCTTTTTGCCTAAAAATGCATGTGTCTGGTGTTTTAAAAAAGCGTTCTCTCAGCTTTAGTTTTTTTTACACTTCCAAAATGCCAAATATAGGTTACATTCTGTAATGCGCATGCGACCGGACTGTTCAGTAGTCACTCCCATATTTTTAACATAAATCGTCCAATTTAAATTTAAAACTATACTTCCTTTAATAATAAAATTTTATTTTGATTACTGGCGTAGGTATCTCAAGAAAGTTTTTACAAGAGAATTAAATTTTCACGAAAAGGTGTATATCAAAATAACGTTAATAATGCAAGTGCAAGACGAAAACCTTAAATCTTGCGTTGGGACTTGCGTTACAAGTGTTGTAAGTATAGAGTGAAAAGGCGAAATCAGAGCGCAAAATTTCAAATGCTATCCTAAGAGAATAGTTGGATAAATTTTTTCAACGCATTTTAAATGGAGCTTAGACGCGGCCTACGAGAGCATCAGGCCGTACTGCTGGTTTTTAATGGCGGCCGTCGCGGACCGATTTCTGCGACTCTGTGGACTAGTGAATGGCACTTCGCTGTGAAATGAAATTCATCCTTCTATTTTATGGAGTTGTAAAATACAATTTTCAGATGTAAAAATATGTACATAATGCCAAACGTCTATTACGTTTTCATTTGCAATTTTTTTGCATTTCTAAGTATATTAATAGCTCTACTAAAGTTTTAGATACATCAGTGGCGGCTCGTGACTTTAGAACTTGGCAGTGCTCTGGAATGAAATCACCGTTCAGGGGTTGGGGGGGGGGCTGGCGGTTTCTCCCCGTATTTTTTTATGACGTGCTTTAGAAGCCATTTTAAAACAAGAAATTTCACTCACCGCAATATTTGACGAAAATCCCAAATCCAAAAGGTTAAACTTTCGCACACAACTTTTACCGCGACCTTTCGAAAAGTATTTGATAATTCGCTCAGACTTAGGACGTCAATTTCGTTTTATTTCAAGTTTTTCGTCTGTATTATACATATATTTAGAAACCATATTCACTTTTAACTGAATGAAGTATATTACAACACAATAATAATATTGAAAAATGCTAAAATCAGGCGACCACTTTGTTAAAGTTCACTCCACAATATTTAAGTGTTCACTTGAATCTGGAACGCAAATTCTGTACTAGCTTGCAAGTGAGCTTTGGACACTTCGTGCTTTCTTATTTTTTCATGCAAATGGTTCAAGTCAGTAACGCCTATACTACTCCAATTCTTATCCATATTTGGAGTAAAAAATAACAGGCATTGAAAACAAAAAAGAGAATTCCTTACCGTACATCCACATATCCATTTGTTTCGTTTGTAAATGTCGCTGGTGAAATGCCTGGTGAAAGACCGACCTTCCTTTTTCTTCGCACAAGTTTGATTTAGTTTTAACTTTTAAAACCGGTGTCGGCCTACCTAACCGTTTTATTTCAATTTTTGTGCTCAAGTCCAATAATAAAAAGTTAATTTTAATAATATTGTCAATGGAATTTATGCCGCTATCACTACATAACACGCGCCACCACCACAAACTAAACCACTGGAAATTTCAATATTTCAAAATAATAAACACGATAGTACAGCTAATTACTCAAGTTATAAGCAAAGCCAGGAGCTATCTCAAACTTAAATATGGTAAACAAAAAAACAACGCCGCAGAAGTACCAATTCCGTATTATATTATGCATATGCTTAGCACAACCGCAAGTTTCAACTTCCAAGTGTGTACTGAAAAGGCACACGGATACGAGCTAAACTAAAAGCATATATGACGAATTTTCCCACGTCTTGCCGAGTTTTGCCGATCTCGCTCCCATATCGAATGTACGAGTACCACACCCCACAGTTTCAACACGCCAGACGCTACACTCGAATGTCAGACGGTTTGGATGTATTTGCACATTTGCACGTGTATTCTCTGCTAGGTATTTTGAAACTGACGACGCGGGATGCTTGGCGCGCATACTATTTATTATCTAAACGCTGGAGATTCAAAAAGTTTTAAACTTTAATTTGAACCTTATTAAAAAAAGGTTAACAGCAGTTTTTTGTAGGCAGTGCGCGCGCACGAGCGCACTTATTGAGGAGCCGCCACTGAGATACATACGTCATTGCTAGTTCGAACAGTGCCCAATAATTAGTAGATATCTATTTAATAAATTTATGGTGGTACTTATACTAAATGGGAATTATCGAATTAAAGGTAGAAATAAATAAACTCTGGCAGGCTACCTTATATTTAACGGAAATAAAATGTACGTAATGTTCTATACATACGACTGATGATTTTGTTGGAACAAAATCCTCACGATGTATAATAGCCCTTGCTCATTTCTTCGTTTCTTCTGGGTCTTTTAAGTGAAATCACTGATTTAGGAACTCCTTTATTTACTCGTTCGTAGTTACTTGCGCAACCAGGGACGCAGTAGTGTGAAGGTATCTAATTAATACAAAATAAAGATACTTATAGTTATAGGTAAGTATTTCCTAATAAATATAGCTGTTATAGAACATATATTAGTAAATAGGTAGGCAAATTATGCTATAACAACAAAATTATACCTTTCCGAACTTTAATCTTATATACAAGAGAAAGATTTAAGTTAAAATCATCGTTTTTATAGTTATTGGACATACAGTGACCGGCAGAAAGTCCGCACCATATGGGAAAATTTTGTATCTTTTAATTTAATAAATAAACTTTATTGTAAAAAAGTTCTGCATGTCCTTAAACCAAAATACCACCCATCGTACTCGGCAAAACTTCTGTAGTATACGAGGGAGGGGTGAAAATTTCAAATTGCTCCAAGAGTAAAGTAGCCTTATTTCTCATTTTAGGAAAGAATTTTATTAGGAAAAGTTGTTTTTATTTAAGAGTTACTTACGAATATGAAATTTCAGTTCCTTGGGGTGGAAAAACTATTTTAATTGTTTTTTCAGGTGCACGAGTTTGGCGAAATTATTTATTACTTAAGTACGTTTCTTATTGGCTTCTTTGCAGAAAAAACATATTTGTATCTTAAATTAAGGTACCTACGTAGTACGCAAATGATAGAGCCTGAGGCCGCTGTTCTTTCTTCATGGCTACTAAACAGATTTTGTAATTTTCTGGCGATTGAATTAGGTATCCATCATCATCATCATAAGGTTCTCAGTCCGAAGACTGGTTGGACGCGTACCTCCATTCTTTTCTATCCTGAGCTAACCTACGCATTTCCCTAAAAGTAGAACATCCTACATCCCTAACTATTTGAGAGCAGTAGTCTAATCTAGGCTTACCCCTACCTCTTTTTATTCCTATCTCTGACTCTAGTATGTCATGAACTATTCCTTCGTGTCTTAGAAGGTGTCCTACCATCCTATCTCTCCTACTCTTTATTGTTTTCCATACCTTTCGCTTTTCCCCAACTCTTTCTAATACTTCCCTATTGCTAACCTTATCTATCCACGGTATCTTCATCATGCGTCTGTAGCACCACATTTCAAACGCTTCTACTCTTTTTCTATCCGCTTCTCCTATTGTCCAAGTTTCGCACCCGTATAATGCCGTACTCCATACATACGACGTCAAGAGTCTCTTCCTAGTCTCTATATTAACCGTTCTCGAGCATAACAGTTGTTTCTTTTTGTTAAACGCAACTCGGCCCTGCGCCATTCTTTGTTTTATATCTTTAGTGCTCCTACCGTCTTGAGTTATTTTACTTCCTAAGTAGCAGAAATCCGCGACCTCCTCTATCTTCTCATTTCCAATTTGTATTTCCATTTTAGTTCTATTTTCACATCCCCTACATACCAAAATTTTAGTTTTCTTTTTATTGATTTTCATGCCGAAGCCCTGTGTCAAAACTGCTTCCATTTCATTCAAAGCCGCTCCTAATTCTTCTTTGCTAGATGCTAACACTGCTATATCATCCGCAAATCTGAGCATGTTAATAGTTTGGCCCTGTACATTGATCCCTGAGGCTGTTCTTTCCTTAACAATATTAATCGCATCTTCGATATATAAGTTGAAAACTAGAGGTGACAATGCACATCCCTGTCTCACTCCCTTCCGGATATCTACTTCCCTTTGTTCCTGCTCACATTCTATAACTGCCTTTTGCTCTTTGTCCCTGTATTTCATCCCTACCTTTCTCAGCACTTCGAACATCTTCCCCCATTTTACGTTGTCGAAGGCTTTTTCTAAATCTACAAATCCTATATAGACGCTCTTTCTCTTTTCTATCGTTTTTTCTATAATTACTCGTAAAGCTAGAATGGCCTCGCGCGTTCCTCTATTTCGTCTAAATCCGAACTGATCTTCTCCTAATATTTCTTCCGCCTTTTTCTCCATCCTTCTTTGCACAATTCTAGTTAAAATTTTTGACGCATGGGAAGTTAAACTGATAGTTCTAAAATTTTCGCATCTATCCGCGCCTTTTCTTTTTGGCAAAGCTACTATGATGTTCCGTTTGTAATCTTCTGGAATCTCGTCTGTCAGGTATATGCGACTAACTAATTTAAATAAACGATCTATTACCTCTTGACCTGCGCACTTTAAGATTTCTGCCTGCAAGCCATCTATACCTGGTGCTTTATTATTCCTTAAACTTTTTAGTGCTATCTCAAACTCTTCTCTCATTATAGGACTCCCTAGGTTATCCCCCTCTACACTGCTTTCGCTTTCTAATATATCTTGCACTTCCTGTCCCGCATATAAGTTTCCTAAATCCATGCTGATAAATTATTGCATGAAATATTGCAGTTTTAAGGGTTTTTGGAAAATTGTGTAGTGTAGAGGATAGATAAAGGTGTTGTGTATATCAGGGGTACAACTGTATTCAATTTTTATAATATCCCATAAAATAAAATAAGGTGTGCACCAAAAAAATCTTAGTTTTGATTTAATTTTTGGACAGGCCCTATCATTTGCATACGTACCTTAATTTAAGGTACAACTATGTTTTTTTCTGTAAAGAAGCCCATAAAAAACCTGCTTGGGCAATGAATAATTTCGCCAAACTTGTCATAGGGGGGGTGCACCTGAAAAACGATTAAAATAATTTTTTCATTCCAAGGAACTGAAATTTCATATCCGTAAGTAACTTTTAAATAGAAACAACTTTTCCTAATAAAAATATTTTCTAAAATGTGAAATAAGACTACTTTACTCTTGAAGCGATTTGAAATTTTCTCCCCTCCCTCGTATACTACAAAAGTTTTACTGAGTACGATGGGTGGTATTTTGGTTTAAGGACATGCAGAACCTTTTTACAATAAAGTTAATTTATTAAATTAAAAGATAAAAAAAAATCTCATATGGTGCGGACTTTCTGCCGGTCACTGTATTTAAAGGGGCGAATTGGTTGTGAATATCATAGTTGGCATGTGAAATTGTATGTAAGTACTCATTTTCACCTTTAAAGGCCCTCCAATTACTGGGATTTGGACATTAATGCACCACTGTCTGATGCGTACTGTGCATTTAAACGGCGAGAAGGACTTGAAGTCGGTCCGCGAAGTGTGAGTTATCAGCGCTCTACGATCGAGCAGTACGGCCTGATGCTCTCGTAGGCCGCGGCTTAGATGACCTTGCACTTCACATCGTATTTTTAACTTTCATCCTGATTTCTTAACATAAAATCAACATATGGCGATGAAGCTTTTTTCGGTGTTGGTCTCGAGGTTGGTCTTATAAAAATATTGATTTATGTAGTCATTTTGCTTAAAACTAAAATTCAACAAACTACTGCAGTTTACGGCGTAAGCCTGTCGGCACTAGAACCGGAAGATAGTCATCCTTAAAAAAGTCGTTAACAACACTAATTTTTAACACCTTCTCTTCTATTTTACACTTTTTAAATATAAATAAATGCTTAAACCACCTATTAAATAAAGATGAAGCAAAAAATAACCCGGAGAAATAAACACAACTTAACCTCAAACCCTGTGCAGCAAACGTCAAATAATCTCCAATGTTAATAGTCTGGTCTAAGCAAAGACATACGTTCGTCTTTTCTAATAGGTCCTGTGCTCCGTTTTAAAATATTTCTGAAATTAAGCTGTAATTTACGTTGTTTTTGAAAATGTAACAACTAGAAAGAGGAGTCTATATGTCACTTGCAGACTCCTTGTTAAGAAATGCACTGAGTTTAAATAATCAGTGTTTAAAATCTAAGTCCCATAAGAGCTCCACGATAAGAATTTTGAAGTAGGATAAAGCACAAAACGGGTAACATAACCTAACTAATGGACTCTATTTTCTTGTGATGAAAGCAATGTACTTAAAGTTAATCACACAAAACTTTCACCCACAATTATCCCATGATAACCTTAAAGCTCTTGCACCCAAGAAACTGAGATATGCTTGTCGAAAATTTCAATATTGCATGTTTCGAATGTGCATGGTTTCATCCTTGTAGGGCTCATCAGTACGGTGCTTTCCCTAGACACTCGAACCATGCAATATTATTTGCAGTATACATGCTGACGGGCATGCGTCAGATATCAGATAGAGCTATTAGACCAGGAGCCCATAGACCAAAAATTGTGCATAATAGGTTTACTCCAAAAATGCCTGAGATGTTGTGATTTTTGGGTCGTGGAGCACAGAAATGCCCATGCCAGTTTTTGTTTTTGGTACAGTGATGTGTGGCAGACCTGTAAATGTGTAAAAAAATGCTTAAAAAAGTATTATAGGTTTAGGGCTGGGGTTTGCGGGAAGCGCTAAATAATGAGAAGTAATCCAGCGGACGCGGTTCGCTTGTTGTGAATTCTGGGACACTGACCCGCTGCAGGGGTCAAACTGTGTAAATAAATCACCCCCAAAAAAATATAGGTTTACGCATGGGGATTGGAGCGATCTCCTAACTTACCTCCAAACATCATGAATCTCGACTCCCATTCATTTTGGTTGGTACAAAGAGGCGCCACACTCGCGACATTTTGTAAATTCACCCAGGTGAAAAAAATCATAAGTTTACTCTTCAAAACTTGGAGACAAGTTATTTCAATCACAAAAGTCGAGTATTCAATGTTGCCGATAAAAAACATTGGTACAGGGGGGCGCTAGAGACGCAACATTTTGTAAAAAAAACTTACGTAAAAAAATCATAAGTTTATGAATGGCGTTTACGAATTTGATTATGATGAACCTACTGATTACAAAAATACATTCCCTCTCGTTGAACGGTGGACAAGGGCCCGCTAGGAAGGTTGAAAGAAAGCAATTATTAATTTTCACCCTTCATCATAAAGATTTCAGTCCGAAAACTGGTTGGACGCTTACCTCCATCCTTCCTATCCTGAGATAACCTACGCTTTTCCCCAAAAGTTGAACATCCTACATCCCTAACTACTTGAGAGAAGTAGTTCAATCTGGGCCTACCCTTACCTCTTCATATTCCTATCTCTGACTAGTATGTTGCGAACTAAGCCTTCGTGCCTCAGAAGGTGTCCTACTATCCTATCTCTCCTATTCCTTACCGTCTTCCATAACTTTCGCTTTTCTCTAACTCTTTCTAATACCTCTCTGTTGCTAACCTTATCTACCCACGGTATTTTCATCATGCGTCTAAAACGCCACATTCCAAAATGTTTCTAATTTTTTCCTATTTGCTTCCCCTATCGTCCAAGTTTCGCACCGGTAGACTGCTGTGCTCCACACATACGTTTTTAAGAGCCTCTTCCGAGTTAATACATTTATCATTTTCGAGCATAATATAGTTGTTTCTTTTTATTAAATCCTACTCGGCCCTTCGCTATTCTTTGTCTTATATCTCTAGAGCTCCTGCCAGTTATTTGACTTCCTAAATAGCAGAAATCTGAGACTTCCTCTATCTTCACGTTTCTTATTTGTATGTTAGTTTTAGCCCTAATTTCACGCCCCCTACAGAACAAAATTTCGGTTTCTTTTTATTGATCTTCATACCATAGCCCTCCGTCAAAACCGCTTCCATTCGTTCAGAATCCTTCCTAATTCTTCTTTGTTGGATGCTAATACTGCTATAACATCCGCGAATCTGAGCATATTAATAGTTTGGCCCTGTATATTAATTCCAGCAGCTATTCTGTTTTTTAACAATATTCATCGCATCTTCGATATACAGTGCCTTTTTTTTATCAATGCACCATATGTATTTACATGTTATAGGTTTTATCTAGTGTTAATGGATTTTCTACTGGGAATTTCAAAATGATTTTTGGCACAATTTAAGTTTACATCATTTTTGACCTTTTCTGATTATTTCTAAAATTTAAGAAGTGATAAACTTTGCAATAAAAGGAAAATATCAAAAAATTATTGCCCATTTTATTAAACTGTGTTTTACGTTATAGTAGGCTATTCTACTGACTACCAAATAAATAATGCACGTCTGTCACTTTATTTTGCATCTTATAGCCAGAAAAGTAATTAAACATGAAATTTCTGTTGTAATATGACCAAAGAAAAAGTCATCATTGGTGTTCTGCTATTTCACGTCTTATTATCAAAAACTTTTCATGTTAAAGATAAGTAATAATTAACTCTTTAAATCGGTATTTATTTGGTAAATCATGAACAATCTAAAAATAAAACGAAATATTACTTAAATAATAAAGCTTTGATATTATCCAATTAAATGTTCAAACTGTTTGCCATAAGCCGCTAAACAGTACTCTAATCTATCCCGAAAATTTCTTTTCACATTTTGTAAATGTCTTACACTAATTTCATTTGAAACTTCGTTTATTCGATTCATCAAATCCTGTAAATCCTGTGGTCTGTCTCTTACATTATCATTACACTTTTGTGGCGAGATGTCCCCAATAAAAGAAGTCTAGGGGGCTCAAATCTGGACTTCTGGCTGGCCACTTTAACGGTCCGTAACGACCAATCCATTCATTTGGAAATTGGATATTTAAAAAGTTGGTTATTTCTCGAGTGCTATGCGGTGGAGCCCCGTCATGCTGGAATATTATTCTTCCATTTACTGCTATTCTATCTAAAGCTGGCAGGATTCTTTCATTTAACAATGCCAGGTACTTGGCACTATTTAATGACCCATCAATAATAAATGGACCAACAATATGGTTTCCCAAAATTCCCGCCCACACATTAACCTTTTGAGGCCATTGTGTGTGTGTTTCTTGGAAAATATACGGATTTTCTCGCGCCCATATTCTTGTATTTTGGTCGTTCACAGTTCCGTTGAGTAAAAATGTTTTCTCATCAGAAAACAGAATACGATTCTGAACATTTGGATTTTCGTTTATTCTGTTCATCCAGTATTCACAGAATTCCATTCGTGGAAAGAAATCCCTTTCCAATAGGTGATGTAAGTTACGTATTTTGTAGCTCTTGAATTTTTCCTCTTTTAATGCTTTGTAGCAGCTACTTTTTGAAACTTGAAACATATTAGATAATATTGACAAACTAGTGGAAGGTTCTTCCTCAATTGCCAAACAAACATTTTGTTTCAGATCGTCAGTCACAATACGGTTTCCTCTTTTCTTGTTTTTATTATGTTGCGTATTCAAACATCCGCACGTAATAAACTGTTTGTATAATCTTAAAATGGTTGTTTTATTTGGTACAGGACGATTTGGATACTCCGCCGCAAAGTGATCACGTACCTCTCTACTCGATAGACCTCTGATATAATCAGTAACCATTTTTACCTTTTCTGGTGTAGTATAAACTGCCATTTTCACGTTTGAATATTCGTTCGGCTTAAAAGTGACAGATTTGTAATTATTTAAGTACCTACTACATTATTGCTTGTCAGGGAACACGGCCTACTAACTTAAAAATTATTTCAATGGAATGAGCTATTAATTATCGAGTCTAGTTTCTCTTTATCGTAAACAATTTCACTTTTTACATTTTCAAAACTATCAGAAAATGTCAGAAATGATGTAAACTTGAAGTGTGCTAAAAATCATTTTGAAATTCACAGTACAAAAACCATTAACACGAGACAAAGACTATAGCATGTAGATACATAATGGTGCATTTGTAAAAAAAGGCAGTGTATAAATTGAAAACTAAAATAAAGTTAAACGTTTCATAGAACCATTTTAATTTTTTTTTTCAATTTCTTGCATATCCTATTTACTGCAGTAATCTACACGCAGTAGGAACGAAGCTACGGTACACAACCAATTATCGTAAATGGCAAGACTTTTGTACCACTTTTCAACGATGGCGAATGTATTTTCGCTCTCAGTATATTTATATTTAACAAGTTACTGAACGCCATTCATAAACTTATAATTTTTTTTACCTGGATGAATTTACAAAATGTCGCGAGTGTGGCGCCTCTTTGTACCAACCAAAATGAATGGGAGTCGAGATTCATGATGTTTGGAGGTAAATTAGGAGATCGCTCCAATCCCCATGCGTAAACCTATAATTTTTTTGGGGGTGATTTATTTACACAGTTTGACCCCTGCAGCGGGTCAGTGTCCCAGAATTCACAGCAAGCGAACCGCGTCCGCTGGATTACTTCTCATTATTTAGCGCTTCCCGCAAACCCCGGTCCTAAACCTATAATACCTTTTTAAGCAATTTTTTTTACACATTTACGGGTCTGCCACACATCACTGTACCAAAAACAAACACTGGCATGGGCATTACTGTGCTCCACGACCCAAAAATCACAACATCTCAGGCATTTTTGGAGTAAACCTATTATGCACAATTTTTGGTCTATGGGCTCCTGGTCTATATAATTTATACCGAATTATACGGAATAGATGATGAGATACGCTTTATCTTTATGCAGAAGGTGATATTATAAATAGGTAACTGCTTAGGAGGAGGTAGGACTAAGTTTGGCAGCACTGTGGCACAAGTAAGGAACCAGGAACCATGGCATTACTCACCTTGTCTGACTCACAGAAAGATTCTTTCTTCCGGGTGTGAACTAGGTAGTGCCTGCTCAGCAAATTACAGATCCGAAAGCGTTTATCGCAAAATTCGCATTTGTAGGGCCTCTCGCCCGTGTGGATCCTCATATGGACCTTTAGAATGTATTCCACTCGAAACGCTTTTTCACATATTTCACATTTGTAGGGCTTCTTATCTTCATGGATTAGAAAATGTCGCTTTAAATTTGAAGACGAACGGAATCCTCTTTTACAAATTTCACATTTAAAAGGCATCTTATCTGTGTGGGTCATCACATGACTTTTTAGATTTCCAAGCTGACGGAACCCTTTGTCACAAATTTCACATTTTAAAGGTTTCTCGTCTCTGTGCCACATCATATGGGCCTTTAGGCTGTTTGGCAGATGGAATGCTCTATCACACATTTCACATTCAAAAGGTTTTTGGCCTGTGTGCCACCTCATATGAGCCGTAAGACTATTGCTCTGACGGAATGCTTTGTCACACATTTTACATTTATGGGGCTTCTTGTCTGTGTGACTGACCATATGACTTATTAGACCTGTGCGATGATTGAATGCCTTTTCACATATTTCACATTTGTAAGGCCTTTTATCTGTGTGGCAGTTCATATGATCCTGTAGAGTTTCGCGCTCACGAAAGCCTTTTTTACATATTTCACATATATGGGGCCTCTCGTCTGTATGGCACCGCAAATGGCGCTTTAGTTTATGTTTCTCGCGAAATGTTTTTTCACATATATTGCATTTGAACGGTCTTTCGCCAGAAAGTAATGTTGAATGGGCTTGTAACCCATGGCTACCACCAGAGACTTTTGGACATCCCAATCTATTTTTGTTATTTTTTCCTTTTTCTTTAATCATTTCCTTTGGTTCATTCTTTATGACATCTTCATTTGTATTGCAAAACGTCTCGGTCTGTAACATGGAAACAATTCTATGATAAATAGGAAGAGAATATTAAGTGTCTGAAAATTAGTTAGAGGAATAGGTTAGAATTGGCATGCAACAGAGGACTTTCTCTAGCAAAAAATGGAATCTAGCACCTATCAGGAGTCGAACTCGGGTCTTTCACTTACCAGACGACTGTTTTCCTCTTTATACAGGGTGATCAGTTAAGGTTACGGAGCGGTTATGTATATCACGGAAACCGTTCATGCTACAATTTTAGGGTAATAAATTTATTAACAAATATAGCCGAAAGAATTCAGCCAAAAAATATTTTTAAGTTCCTAACTTCATTTCTAGGGGTCGTATTTACTGTGGCGATTCAAGAAATCTTCAATTTCTCTAAATAGCTTAGATATAATGTAGGTCGGAAATACACTTTTCAGAATCTTTGCTAAATCCTCTGTAAATTTTGTTTAAACAATTTTTCTCTACTTACCACGGCAGCGGCAGGGCGAAGAACTACAATTAAATTTTTTTTTAATGGTGTAATTTTTTGCGTTTGGCTTAACCGAATTTAACAAACTATAGCTCATTTTGAAGGACTCTTTAAGCCCATTTACTTTTGTTATAAGCACTTTAAAAATTAATTTGTATGCTAATAATTGGCACTATTAAAAATATGTCATACTTCATCTGATTTCTTCAAAAAATTAAATGCAATCCTACAGCTTTTTTTACTCTGTTTGATGGGCCATTAGTTGAGTTAAACAAATTTGAAAACCAGAAGTGCATATCTTTTTTCGTTTTAAAGTTATTACAAAAATAGTAGATGAGGATCGGAGGGCCCGTCTTTTTTAATACCCTAAATAAAATTAACTTGTTCTAAATGAACAATAAATGTTAAAACTATCCAAATTTATCCATAAGTGTTTATTCTTTCTCGTATGAGTATCTTTAAGTACCTAATTAGAGTGTTTTATTGTTTAATTTTTTTTAAAAAGGGCATCGTAGCATTATTTATTTAAATATAAATACCCTATAATAGCGAAGCAGGCCATGATCTATTACAATAAAATAGCATATCTGGAGCGGAAATCAAAGTGGCTGTATTTTCCATTCGGAGGCAGCTAAATTGCTGCATTCAAAACGATGGAAGACAATTTGAACATTTCCAATAAATTTGTTAATTTTATAAGTAATTTTGTTGTATTTCAGTTAATTTTGTTTTAATTATTGTTACTCCGTATTTTTCGTACCTAAGCTACATAAATTAAATAAAGACGGGATCCTTCAACCCTCATCTACTATTTTTGCAATTGTTTGAAAACGAAAATAGATATAAATCTTCGGGTTTTATATTTATTTCTCTCAACTAATGGCATACCAAACAGAGTAAGAAAAGCTGTAGCGTTGCATTTAATTTTTTTAAGAAATCGGATGGAGAATGACATTTTTTGGATAGAGTCAAATATCGTTGAGCATACAAATTAACTTTTAATTTTTTCCCAATAAAATTCAATCAGATTAAAGGGACCTTTAAAATGAGCCATCGTTTGTTTAATTCTGTTAAGACAAATCCAATTCACAGCATTTAAAATATTTTAAATTGTTGTTCTTCACCCTGACGCTGCCATGGTAAATAGAGGTAAAATGTTTAAACAAAATTTATAGATGATTGAGCAGACATTTTAAAAATCGTATAAAAATAAAAACTGAGAATGGCAAGGAGTATTGTTGTTTTCAAAGGGTAGCTGACTTTGATTATTTGGGGGTAACGATAACAAATAAGAATGAGGAGGACACAGAAATAGACAAGAGACTAACAAAGAGAAGTAAAGCCATGGGAACGTTAACGAAGATGATGAGTTCAAAAATAATATCATGAAAAACTAAGATTAGGGTTATAGAACAGTGATACAAGCTACAGTATTGTATGGGTGTGAGACATGGATTCTCAATAAGAATGTCGCTGAAAAACTGGAGAGATGGGAAAGGAAAATTCTACATAGAATCTATGGCGGAGTGCACGATGATGAGGGTCAGTGGCGAAGGAGAACAAACAGAGAAGTAATGGGCCTGTACAATCAGCCTAACATAACACAAAGGATTAGGGCACAGAGAGCACGAAGGTTGGGTCACGTATACAGAATGCCAGATTATCGGCATGCAAGAAAAGCTCTTTTTGGGGGAGAGGGAGGCAGGAGAAGGAGGAGAAGATCAAAAAGGAGATGGATAGAAGCAGTGAAAGAGGATATAAAAGAACTGGGAATCCGGGACTGGCAGGAGAAAACACAGGATAGGAAAAAATGGAGACTTATAGTAAAGAAAATTGAAGCCATGGGCCTTTAGGGCCTGCAGCGCTGTTTTATATATATTTCCGGCCTACATTGTATCTAAGATATTTGGAGAAATTAAAGATTTTTTGTAATGCCAAATCAAATGCGCCCTCCAGGGCTGAAGTTAGGAACTTAAAAATATTTTTGGTCAAATTCTTTTCTCCATATTTGTTAATAAATTCTTTACCCCAAAATTGTACCATAAACGGTTTCCTTCCGAGATGTAGCCGCTCCGTAGTCTTAGCTGATCATCCTGTATTTGAATATTTCCATTGCATTCATTCGCAGCTTATGTAGGACATTCTCTCGCGACGAATGTGCGGTGTCGATAGCCCAGTTGTTAGAGCAGTCACCCGGCAAATCAAAGCTCCGGGTTCCACTCCAGGTCGGCGCTAGTTCGCTTTTTTCGCGAGAGAAAGCCCTCGGTTGCATAACAATTTAATTATTATTGGCTGCATGCCAATTCTAACCTATTCCTCTAAATAATTCTATATACAGACATTGAGTGGATCTTGTGTCAGATAGATAACTGATTTCAGAAAAAAATGTTCGATTAAGATTTTGGAAACAAAACACAGTTTCAGGGCTGAGTGTGTAGGGTGGGTAAAAAACGGCCATTTAAAAAAAATACAAAATTACATTTACAATAGCCATTAAAAGTTGTAAAATCTTTTTTAACAAATGTATTCAGTAGTCTTTAACAGAATATGCAGTGCCATAAAAATTTGTCTCACTGTGTGTAATAGTATCCCTAACTTTTTTTTAAATTTTCAGATATCTTCAGGCTTCCACTAAGATTTTCTCAAAAAATTTCATCCAAAAATTTTAACGAATTTATTCCATTTGAAAGTTCTAGCCTGTATAACAGACTACTCTGTAAGCATGCAATAACTGATTCAAATTAGACCGTGACCTGCTCATTATCATTATCAGGACGCAGCAAAATAAAATTTCAAAAAAGTTTTACAAACTTTCACAAATATAGAAGTAACCAATAACTTATTGATCTACATGTGAAGCTCCAAATATGTATGCTAATTCAGAATTGTTACAGAATTTCGATATGTTGTTCAGAAAAAATATGAAACGACACTGTATTTTCGTTTTGACCAAAGGTGCAAGATGAGAATGTCGCAGTCCTCCACAGAGAGGCCAGCAACTTGCATTACTTAGTGATCACCCCCGGTCATATGAGATGGCATTGACAAAATTTTATCCAGTACTTTAAAAAAGTTGAAGATCTCTTTCATTTTCATTTCCCAACTCACATGAACATGTAGTGTTTCAGTTTCCCTTCTGTACATCATCAGTGTAAGACCATGTTAACAACTAAGTTAAGGAAACACTATGATTGAATGATTGTTAGATAATATGCACTTTAGTGTTAGCTCTACTTTAAGTAATTATTAGGGAAAATTGTAAAATGACGATGTCAATATTTTCTCCTTTTTGACTGTGTATTTTCTGGTCAAATAAATATATATAATAATAATAATAATATTATCCACTTATGCAACTACCCTCCACAATGCCACGATGTGCCAGAAAAAGTGCATAATATTGTCAAATTGCATCGGTAGCTTCAGCATTTCTTGTTTTGCACTGTACACTTATTTCACGAGTACCTGTCCAAACAGACCTGTAGACGCATTTAGATTTTTGATTTCATCTGGAAAATAGTTTTAAGAAACATGCATGTTCTAAATTCGGAGTGCCTTCTATCCTTATATTTAATGTTATAGTTTCATCTTTTCCTTTCTCGGATTTCATTTGTTCCTTCGGCCTGAAAAGGGTATGTTCTGCTTTGCGCTATTCTTACAACTTATTCATCCTATGCTGCTTACCACCCAGTCATCAACATTTTCCACATTACATATTTGCCGTAGATTCTCACTTCGTTCTCTGCATATTTTTCAAAATTTTCTTATCAGCCGCCTCTGAGGGCATTTCGTCTTTGCAGTATACGTCTTGTTTCTCCGTTACCTATAAATGCCATCATGGACCTCATTGTTTTATAATTTCAAGTTTTTGTTTCACATTCAAGATATTTGTTACAGTATATAGGTAGGTATATCGTACATATCATGAACTTATTAGATTTAATATTTACACAATCTGTTAAACTGAATAATATATGTATTTCTTCATAGTAGTAGTACGCAGAGTAATTTATTGATTCATCCTTATCTTATTAAGTATATTTTTAAATCCACTTTATTTTTATTATTGTCTGCTTTCTTATGTTATTAATTAATTTTATATCAGACATTTAAATACGAATTTTAAGAAACATTTATTATATCTGCAGTCATTGTATTTAGTTTAAATATTTTTGGGGATAACATGAAAATGTTATTTATTATTTAAATTTCTGAGTGCAAGACTGGTTGGAACGGGCAAACTGCTTCCGTGTAAACCTTTAAACACTTGTATTTAATAATTTTCAGACCTCCCGACTGCAAACTTGCTAGTGTGCGACCAGTCTTAAAGTATATTTTTAATCTCGTTCTCGATATTAATATTATTTTTCATTTTAGGACCTTCATTCATTATTAAGGAATATTGGAGTATCTGCATCTGCTAATTTTCCAGTAGAAACAGGAACACTTTATCAGCAAACCGGGAACAAAATCGACGCAACAAATTAAATGAAGATTGCAGTTAAAATTGCAGCATTCATCTAAGGACCGTGTTTTGGTAGACGCCTCATCACCATAGCAAACTCATGTTGCTAATTTTATGAGGAGCCAAGTGTTGAATTTTAATAAAGATCCAAGAGGACAGAGGTATACGACGAATGCCTAAATTTTGGCACTTAAATACATAAATAAAGTGGTCGTACCTATGAATTTTTAACTAAGTTATTTTGTCTCCAATCTAGGTGAAATCATGGAACTCTTGAAACGGATTCTTGTAGCAGCCATCTTGAATAAATATTTATTTTTCATTGTTGTCTCCTTTAACGATTTTTGTTCAGAAGGTCAGAAGCTGGGTACCTATGCTTTTATTTTATACTTAAAGGACTAACCTTGTTATGACGATGTAAAGAAAGCTCTTAGTAGTATAAAGTCAAATGCTGTCGGTATCGATAGGATTAACTTACAAATGATACGATTGATTCTTCCCCATTGCATTAATGCTCTTCTGGTTGTATTAAATGAGTCTCTGAACTCATCCACAGTTCCAAAACTGTGGAAAATAGCGGAAGTAATAGCACTACCTAAGGTTAAGCATCCAACGTCACTAAATGATTTGCGTCCAATATCACTTTTACCAACTTTTTCCAAAATTTTAGAGAAAATAATTGCAGCTAATTTAAAACAGTATCTCGAAGAGAACAACGTTCTGCCCCTTTATCAGTCTGGTTTTCGACGGAATCATGGGACAAACACAGCTCTTTTAAAAGTTGTAAGTGATATATCTTCTGCATACGATGGCTCCATGTGTACCATTTTGGTGTTGTTGGATCAGAGTAGGGCCTTTGATTCTGTGAATTTTGATTTGTTGCTCTCCAAGCTGGGGTACGTCGGGTTTGATGATGCTGTGTTGAAGTGGTTCGAAAGCTATTTAAAAAAACGATTTCAGCGAGTCAAGTTGGGTGATGGCAGATTCTCGCATATAGCGGAGGTGAATAGTGGGGTGCCACAGGGCAGCGTGCTGGGTCCTATTCTGTACTCTATCTTTACCTTAGATCTGCCTGGAGTTATAGAACACAGTAACATTCATATGTATGCGGATGATGTTCTTCAGATGTATCATACTTGCAGTTTAAATACAATACATATGGCAGTTGATCATTTGAATGGCGATCTGAATAGGTTTAGATATTGGTGTAATCAGAATGGAATCAAGGTAAACTCATCAAAGACTGTGTCTATATGTATAGGACCTGAGCGGCCCCGTAATGCGATTGAGTCTGATTATTGTTTGTCGTTTGACGGGCACTTATTGGATTGGAAGTCTCACGTGAAGAGTCTGGGCTTGATTATTGATAGCTCGTTGAACTTTGAAAATCACGCGAACGGAGTATATCGGACTTGTTTCTTCAAACTTAGGTCTATTCAGAGCTTGAAGTATTCACTTAGTATGGCTGTAAAGTTAAATATTGTAAAATCCATTATCTATCTGCATATTGATTACTGCAGCTCAGTTTATTATTTCTTTCTGAGTAATTGCAACAAGCTAAAATTACAGCGTATTCAAAATTCGTGCATGCGATTTGTGTGCTGCATTCCTTTTCGCAACCATGTGACTCCTTATTTGACTGAAATGGGTGAACCAAATGTGGAAGCCAGAGTGGAATCTATGTTTGTCAACTTTTTCAGGAAACTTATTAATACAGAGGCTCCTTCCTATCTGTTCGATATGTTGAAAAAACGTTCTGAGGTTCATGATGTCAATGTGAGACGCGACTGCTACACTATCCCCCAACACTCGACGTCAAAATTCGAGGGTAGCTTTTTGTATAGTGCTGCTACACTTCTCAATAAGCATGTTGTGTAGGGTTTATTTTTTGATATTATTATTATTATTGTAATTGTTGATTATTGTAATTTATTGTTGTAGTCTGTGTTTTGTAATTTTTATCATAGACATGCGGTACATTGTACTTTTCAATAAGCTTGTTGTGTAGGGCCCATTTTACTTTTAACTATTGTGATTGTTGTAGTCTGTGTTTTTGTAGTTATTCATGGTCATGTGGAAGATCGGCATTGCCGAACATTGTACCTTTTGTATGTTATTACAATAAAGTTTTATCTATCTTATCTTAAGAAAAGTAACTAGGTACCTATTGATTTATTATTTCTCTTTCCTATAAGCTATAAGATTACTTTGTGTTTTATATTCTTGTGACCAAAGTGAACCTTTTATACGGGTAAGTTCGCATTTTTTGTGATTTCTTGATGCGGTAAGTACCTAGACACAAAAAATATCAAAATACGTGGTTATGGAAAATTAATAAGTAATTTAAAGATTCGCTATTTTACAGGTTATTTATTGTTGGTTCATATTCATTTTGCGTATGCAACAAACTTTTTTTCCTTGCAAGAATAATTTTCCAGTTTCTTTAAATTCTTTACTGCAGTCTCGAAACTTGCTTCTCATCTTCAGGATTTTACTCCAATTTTTTGAAAATGAAAAGGAATTCTCGGAATGATAGTTAAGAATTTAAAGAAACTGGGCAATTATTTTTGCAAAGAAAATAAATTTGTTTCTACCATTCCATATTTTGACCAGTAGGTGGCGCTGAAAACGTTAGGCGAAGAAATTTTCTACTTTAGTGACATAAAAGTACGAAGGTTTTCTACTTTACTGGCATGCAAGTAGAAGATAGTGATACTAGATGTCTTTTGTGAAATAGGCTTCAAAATATAACATGGCAGTTCGCCACCTATATTATTTGATTTATCTAGGAGCAAGAGAACCAAAAGCATTAGGAATGAGGCAGGAGATATCCTAATCGAAAGCGGGGAGAAGGCAGATAGGTGGAAAGAATATTTAGGAAACTTATATGCGGGACAGGAAGTGCAAGATATATTAGAAAGTGAAAGCAGTGTAGAAGGGGATAACCTAGGGAGTCCTATAATGAGAGAAGAGTTTGAGCTAGCACTAAAAAGTTTAAGGAATAATAAAGCACCAGGTATAGATGGCTTGCAGGCAGAAATCTTAAAGTGCGCAGGTCAAGAGGTAATAGATCGTTTATTTAAATTAGTTAGTCGCATATACCTGACAGGCGAGATTCCAGAGGATTACAAACTGAACATCATGGTAGCTTTGCCAAAAAGGAAAGGCGCGGATAGATGCGAAAATTTTAGAACTATCAGTTTAACTTCCCATGCGTCAAAAATTTTAACTAGAATTGTGCAAAGAAGGATGGAGAAAAAGGCGGAAGAGATATTAGGAAAAGATCAGTTCGGATTTAGACGAAATAGAGGAACGCGCGAGGCCATTCTAGCTTTACGAGTAATTATAGAAAAAACGATAGAAAAGAGAAAGAGCGTATATATAGGATTTGTAGATTTAGAAAAAGCCTTCGACAACGTAAAATGGGGGAAGATGTTCGAAGTGCTGAGAAAGGTAGGGATGAAATACAGGGACAGAAGAATAATACATAATCTCTACAAAGAGCAAAAGGCAGTTATAGAATGTGAGCAGGAACGAAGGGAAGTAGATATCCGGAAGGGAGTGAGACAGGGATGTGCATTGTCACCTCTAGTTTTCAACTTATATATCGAAGATGCGATTAATATTGTTAAGGAAAGAACAGCCTCAGGGATCAATGTACAGGGCCAAACTATTAACATGCTCAGATTTGCGGATGATATAGCAGTGTTAGCATCTAGCAAAGAAGAATTAGGAGCGGCTTTGAATGAAATGGAAGCAGTTTTGACACAGGGCTACGGCATGAAAATCAATAAAAAGAAAACTAAAATTTTGGTATGTAGATGGAGTGAAAATAGAACTAAAATTGAAATACAAATAGGAAATGAGAAGATAGAGGAGGTCGCGGATTTCTGCTACTTAGGAAGTAAAATAACCCAAGACGGTAGGAGCACTAAAGATATAAAACAAAGAATGGCGCAGGGACGAGTTGCGTTTAACAAAAAGAAACAACTGTTATGTTCAAGAACGGTTAATATAGAGACTAGGAAGAGACTCTTAAAGTCGTATGTATGGAGTACGGCATTGTACGGGTGCGAAGCTTGGACAATAGGAGAAGCGGATAGAAAAAGAGTAGAAGCGTTTGAAATGTGGTGTTACAGGCGCATGATGAAGATACCGTGGATAGATAAGGTTAGCAATAGGGAAGTATTAGAAAGAGTTGGGGAAAGGCGAAAGGTATGGAAAACAATAAAGATTAGGAGAGATAGGATGGTAGGACACCTTCTAAGACACGAAGGAATAGTTCGCGACATACTAGAGTCAGAGATAGGAATAAAAAGAGGTAGGGGTAGGCCTAGATTAGACTACTGCTCTCAAATAGTTAGGGATGTAGGATGTTCTACTTTTAGGGAAATGCGTAGGTTAGCTCAGGATAGAAAAGAATGGAGGTACGCGTCCAACCAGTCTTCGGACTGAGAACCTTATGATGACAAGAGAACAGATCAAAGTGTCATTCATGAGCCGGCCAGAATTATTCGAATATGTTCATAATCAGTAGGTTACTTAAAAATTTTGACATTTTCTACCATACGAGCCCAGTCGCATATGAATTGGACCAAAGGGATATAGAATAAAATTTTGTATTTCTAAAGTAAATATTTTTTAAATTTTTATAATTTCAACAAAGGCAACTATGCTACTTGATACTATGTATTGTTACAAATTAATCAACCGTATAATTATATTTATCTTAATTGCAACAGCAAAAAAAATAAAGAAAGATGTTGTTAGGTCTGGCGCATATTAATTGGACCATAACTTACGAAATAAAGTAAATATGCATTTACCAAGCAAAATAGCATACGCAATTTTTTGAGGCGAATATATTATTAAGTGGGCATTAGAAACAAACAATTACATTATTACTTGAGGATTTGATGTTAGTTAGTTGTCAAAATGGTTCGCGGGAAAGCGTTATCGCAAGATATGCGAAATTCTATTGTTGCTGCCCACAAAAATGGACTTGCTGGGCATAAAATTGCAAAAAATTTTAACATTCCTCAAGGAACAGTGAGAAATATTATTTCACAATTTAAAAAGACAGGGAATATTCAGACAAAGGCTAAAATTGACCGTCTTTCGAAGATTACGGAATGAGATCAGCGTGTTCTTCGTGCACTTATTAAACAAGACCGCCGAGCTTCCTCCAGGGAAATAGCTGTAAAATGGTCAGATGCTATTGGTAGACGAGTCTCAATGGACACTTGTTTGAGAAAAATGGAGAAAATGGGATATGGGTTCTACAAAGTCAAATATAAAAAAATCAAGCTTACCATTTTTCATTCTAGGCAAAGAAAAAACAACTTCTCACTCTAAAACAAAAACGTAACTGACTTTTATGGGCACGGGAGCATAAAAACTGGACACAACGACATTGGGATTCATATATCTGGAGTGACGAATCTAAGTTTGAAGTATGTGTTGGAGATTCAAGAAGTAGAATTATTCGAATGCCAGGGGAAGAATATCACACAGACTGCATCAAAAGAAAAGTTAAGTTTCCGGCATCAATAATGGTATGGGGATGTATGTCTTCACAAGGAGTTGGACGTCTTCTCTTCGTTGATGGTACCATCAATGCTGCTAGGTATAAAACAATTTTACAAGAAGAATTGTTGCCCTCCATTGACAAGATTCAACTGCCAGAAGGGGAATTTATATTTCAACAGGACGGCGCAACATGCCATACCGCCAAAGTGATAAAATCATGGTTCCAAGAAATGAACATTCCTGTTTCAAAATAGCCTTCAAGTAGCCCCGACTTATCTCCAATTGAGACTCTGTGGCACCAAATGAAAAAGCTCTTCGAACCGCTCCAGTCCGCACCATTCCCGAATTACAGCAGCAACTTGTGGCAATTTGGAATGGATTTCAACCAGAGTACTGCTAAACATTAGTGGATACCATGCCAAAGAGAATCGATGCTGTGTTAAAGCGAAAAGGTGACTGCACTCAGTGGTAACTGTAATTAAGTTTTCAAAACCATTTGGTCCAATTAATATGCGCCAGACATAACAACATAGTTTTTTAAATTTTTTTTGTTATTGTAATTAAGATAAATATAATTATACGGTTGATTAATTTGTAACAATACATAGTATCAAGTAACGTTGTTGACTTTGTTGAAATTATAAAAATTAAACAAAAAAATAGTTTAGAAATACAAAATTTTATTCCATATCCCTTTGGTCCAATTCATATGCGACTGGGCTCGTAGATAACAAATTTTCAATATAAAGTTACTATTTTTTGAATAAATTTGACTTTCTTAAGGGTTCGTGGGAAAAATAGTCTACATACATAACTCAATGGAAAGTGTATTTTACATATACTCGTGTGATTTCTGCGCTCGGCTGCGCCTCATGCATAAAATTTCACACTCATATGAAATTTACCACTTCCCATGCTCGTTACGTAATATACTATTATAACCAGTTTAACCTATAAGTTGTGGCATTTGACTTGTTTACCTAACTAGATTACTTTTTTGTCAAAGCAACCTACGATTTTTGTAAAATGGCTTGCTCCGCGCACAATATTTAAATCACTGCATAAGTATTTATGCATTTTTCATAAAACTGATTACCCAAATTAAAAAAATTTAAGTTACAAAAAATATGTAATTTTACCCGATGTATCCATATATGATAAATTAAGTAATGTTTATGCACTTTGTATAATACCAATGTAATTCTGACATGCACAATGCGTGAGACAAGAATTTTACTAATGGCAAGTCGTGGTAAGCCGAAGCCCTGGTGTAAATCTCTTGATAGAGATTTCTAATAATTTGTGTGTATGTGTGTGTGTGTATGAGAGATACAACAGTTTGAAAAGTTGTTTGACAACAGCATTTACCTACCTTTTTGTTCTGTATACAAACAACCGACTCTTCTTTATCGACAATATATTTTCCTTCCATCTCTATGTCGCTCATCCAATCGTTTTCTAATTCTAATATTCTGTAATGCAAAAATAAAAAAATTAAACTACAAAACCTACGAAAAATATAATAGTACGCCCGATAGTGACATCAATTTTAAAATGATTTTAGCGTGTGGTAGAGGTTGTAAATTTGGTGGTTTGTGTGATGGCAAACAGGAAAATTGACATCTGCCCACCCCGCATCGGACATTTTACAATTGACATGTCTTCAAAAATTTCAAAGAAAGAATAAGTTAACTTCAATCTTTTCAGCGCCTCTGCCTTATGATTCATATTATCAATTGAATCAGAACAAACGGGAAAATACCCGAGGTAGAGGTTCTGAGCAGTCCCTGAGCAGAGGCAGAGGTAGGCCTACTTAGATTCAAACGAGCTGAAATAACTAAGTAGAGCTACTTTTCTAAACATATTTAAAACGTCTGCCTCTGATCTGATGCTGTTCAGGATCTCTGCCTCGGTTATTTGCTTGTTCTTTATGATTTAATTAATGAATTTAACCAAAGGCAGGGGTTCTGAAAAGATGTAGGTTAACTATTTTCTTTCGCATTTTTGAAGACCTGCCAATTGTAAAATGTCGTACGCTGGGGTCTCGCACATGGATATTCCTGATTTCCAACAGATAATTTACAATTTTATATGAATACGAAGGGCGCTGAAATCAGTTATAAAAATTCTCACTATCCGGGGTACTATAAGAAAAATTGAAGAAAAAAAGACCGAATATAAGTTATGCTTATTTCTTCACCAAAAGAACAGGTGGAACTTTTGAGGCGCTTTTGCTTTTGCTTTTCCATTGTAACGTATGTCCCAAAAGTTTTGAGAAAAAATATTAAAAGTCATATTTTATTTTGGTTTAAATTTGTATTAAATTCAACTACAAGTAATTATTTCTACATCTATGTTTTATAAAACTTTAAGTTTAAACTACGGATAATGGTCATGTTCCTCAACGGTGCGCAATTTAACATAAACTTGCGCCATTAGCCTTTGTGCGGCAACAGTGTCGATTCGTCGAATTTTCTGGTAGATCCGGTGACATAATTGTTACGTTTTGGGTTTCTCAGCCATTATCGTAAAGTTTTCCAGTTAGTAGACCCCAAAAATCTTCTATAGTCCTCGTCTGAGGCACGTTTAGAGGGTTGTCTACGTTCGGTACAAAATTGATGTTATTGGCAGTTAACCAGTCTGTCGTTTGTTTTACATGTGACACAAAGCTGGATCTGGTCAAATGATAATTTCGTCATTTGGGTGATTCGCAGTTATAAACTGACGAAGTTTTGTTAAATATTGCCTTGTACAAATGTCCGCATTAATGACTTCACCACGGGTAGGTTCGATGTCACGTTGGGAGACACCAGCCTCGAAAATGGTATACCATACTAAAATCGTTTCAGTAAATTTGACTTTTCCTTTTGGTCTAACTTCATCCGGACTGCCCTGTATGTTACCCGTATAGAAGACGTCGTTGCCCTTCATCTCGGAATTGGACAAAGTGAAATCTTTTCCATCATCAATGAACACGACCTCATGCACGGCATCATCTCGGATTTATTTTTTGAATTGGGTAGCGTTGTATTTTGGAACCTTTTTTCTTTCTCTGTATTTTAAATGATTTCGGGAGATGGTTCTGCGTACTGTCATGCGAGAAACGTTAAATCTTCTAGATAATTTATACACGATGTCTCCACTCTGTTTTTAACCAATTCAACAAGAGTTTTCGTTCATCTCAACTTAATATTTTAGGTCTTCCACTTTTTGGCAGGTTCACACCAGGTACTCCCTCCTCACAGTCTTTGATTGTTCGATAAGTCGTGACCAGTGAAATATTTTGATCCCTGTACAATCTTACAATTTCGCGCTTAGGTAGCCGTCCAAATAGCCTAGAAATATTTTTGCGAATGTCAAGCTTGTAAGCCATTGTAACCACAAAATTGTTGAAAAATGACATTTAATTGCAAACTGTGATTAATTATGAAGTTTTGTTTCCAACGTCAACCAGGTTGAAAGCATTTTTTGTTTGATAAGCTCGAGCGTATTTTTTCTCAAAACTTATGGGACATACGTTAATTGAATAAGTTACTCACTGCTGCAATGAAAAAATTAAAATCTGTGGTATGTTGCATGTTTCCACCTGAAGAACTAAAAGGATATTCTACAATCAGTCAGAAGTCATCATTGGATGTTAGTCAGAAACATGTTTTGGGAGTTATAGGCACCATTATGAGAGTCACGTTGTCTGAAAGAGAGACGGTGAGGTTCCAAGTTTTGCGACACATTCAAAAGCTTTTCTATAAACAGATTCATCCCTTTTCTTAAATGCCTTACTAGTCTAGAACACCTTCTCTTTTCCGTGCAACCTTAATTCTGCATCTAATCTGCTGCTTGAACTTGTACTCGCTCGTCCATGATAAAAATTTAAATTAAAAAATCAATATCACTTCCTAGATTATCATAAAGTTTTCAGTTCGCACTGATTAGACGCAAACCTCCATTATTTCCTATTATGAGTTAACTTGTGCATTTTTTCTAAAGTAAAACATTCTACATCCCTAATCCTAACTACATATTTGCGAACAGTAGTACAATCTGGACAAACCTCTATTTATTTTTATTCCTATCTTCACATCTAGCATGATGCGAAGTGCGAACTAATCCTTTGCACCTCAGAAGGTGTACCTACTTTCTTATGTTTAGTCATGTGTTTGTGTTGACTTAGTGGTGATTGTTTATACAAGATACACTTTATTCCTTAGATGTCCTCCACGTAACATCTGTAAATATAAAGTTACGCATGACGATTGACTGAAAGCATGCATACAGAAGAGACATTTTAAGAATTCGAGTCTGCAGGATGCGGTCTGAGCCCTCTACTGTTTTCAGCTATAATGGATGAAGCAATTAAAGAGGCACAGGGGAGAGTGAAACAAATGAAAACAGGGTACTGGAAGATGGAAGAAATCAAGATAGCAGGGTTGCTGAATGTCAATGATATGGCGATACTGGCGGTCACACAGGAGAACCTACAGCACAACATAAATGTACTTAATGAAGAGCTGAATAAAAGAAACATGAAAATAAGCAGTACAAAAAAACATTAAACCAGAAGTGGCAAAGAGAGTGGTAAGACCTTTAATACTATACGGGAGTGAAACATGGGCAATGACAGACAAACACAAGTCAAAAATAAATGCAATAGAAATGCGGCTTTTGAGAAAAATAGTGTGAAGAACGAGGAAAGATAGGATAAGAAATTAAACTTTTAGACAAGAATTGGAAATACAACCAAGACAAGACAAGAGAGTAGAGGGGCAACTGAGATGGTTTGGACACGTTTTCCGCATGCCGGAAGAAAGAACGGCGAGAAGGGTATATGAATCTAAGACCATAAGAAAGAACGTAAAGGGAAGGCCAAGAAAACTTGAAATGACATGTTAAAGAAAGAAGTAGAAAAAATTATAAGATGGGAAGCAGATTTATTTACAGAATTTTATCATCATCATAAAGTTTTCCGTCCGAAGGCTGGTTGGATGCGTACTTCCATCCATTCCTATCCTGAGATAACCTACACATTTCCTCAAAAATTTAGCATCCCACATCCCTAACTATTTGAGAGCAGTAGTCTGATCTGGGCCTACCCCTACCTCTTTTTATTCCTATCTCTGACTCTAGTATGTCGCGAACTAAGCCTTCGTGCCCCAGAAGGTGTCCTACCATCCCATCTCTCCTATTCCTTACCGTCTTCCATAAATTTCGATTTTCTCCAACTCTTTCTAATTCCTCCCTGTTGCTAACCTTATCTATCCACGGTATCTTCATCATGCGTCTACATCACCACATTTCACGTGCTTCTAATATTTTCTATCCGCTTCTTCTATCGTCCAAGTTTCGCACCCCTACAATACCGTACTCCATACTTTCGTTTTTAAGAGCCTCTTCCGAGATTCCACATTTATCATTTCCGAGCATAATAGTTGTTTCTTTTTGTTAAATGCAATTCGGCCCTGCGCTATTCTTTGTTTTATATCTAGAGCTCCTACCATCGCAAGTTATTTGACTTCCTAAATAGCAGAAATCTGAGACTTCCTCTATCTTCTCGTTTCCAATTTGTATTTTCGTTTTAGTCCTATTTTCACGCCCCCCACACACCAAAATCTTGGTTTACTTTTTATTGATCTTCATACCATAGCCCTCCGTCAAAACCGCTTCCATTTTCAGAGCCCTTCCTAATTCTTCTTTGCTGGATGGTAATACATACTGCTATATCATCTGCGAATCTGAGCATATTAAGAGGGATACGTACGTTGAAAACAACGCCGATATCAAGCTCTATGTTATGAAATATAGTGCTCTTAGGAATAAATATTTTGTAGAAATTTCTTCTTTGTCAGAAAGAAGAAGGTTTGTTCTACAATTCCGTCAAATCAAATTAAGAAAAAATATGTAAATAGTCATAGAAACGAGACGTGAAATTTGCCTTTTGGTGTATTTTTAGAAGCTAGAAACTTGGTTCAAAAAGCAACTACTGGAAAACTAATTTAAGTAGACTATAATATGAACATTAAATTGCTTGTGTTTCAAATTTGAATGCATTTAGACTGAAAATAAATAAGCTACATTAAATTTACTTCGACAATAAACCCATTTCTAAAAACTAGCAGATTCTAACCTCCCCTCGGCAGTCGGTGACAGCCGAGTACGTTCGGGCCGTATCTGGCCGGCAGATATGTTTCTCCTCGTGTTTCTCCTACTCTGGCTGGTGTAGTGGGGGAAAGTAACACGCGACAGAGTGCTTATTTTTCTTAAGCAACGTACGTATCCCTCTTAATAGTTTGGCCCTGTGTATTAATTTCAGCAGCTATTCTGTCTTTCACAATATTAATCGCATCTTCGATATATAAATTGAAAACTAGAGGCGATAACGCACATCCCTGCCTCACTCTCCTTCAGATATCTACTTCTCTATGTTCCTGCTCAAATTTTATAACTGCCATTTGCTCTTTGTATAGATTATGAATTATTCTTTTATCCCTATACTTCATCCCTACATTTTTGAGCACTTCGAATATCTTCTTCTGTTTTTACATTGTCAAAGGCTTTTTCCAAATCTACAAATCCTATATAGGAAGTGAGCGAATTTTCAGCCAGCGCTACCATTTAAAAGTTTTGGTGGTGTCAGATTTGACATTTATAATTTTTTGCAGTTTTAATTGTCATAAATATAACGCTAAAGTATCTTAACATAATAATGAGTGCAATGCGTCGTGTAAGTAACCAAAATTGCTGTGTTATTCATTGTTACAACAGTTACGCAAGAACCGGTAGTACTGTTAAGTTTTATCGGTTTCTTGGAAAGCCTCATGAACAGGAATGTCGCTTATTGTGGATCAGAAGCATCCGCAGAGGGAATTCGTAAGTATCTATTCCGTTTAAATAAGAGTATACATCTGAAGACGAAATTTAATAAAATTCAAGCCCAGGCCGACACGCATTCCAACTCAGATTGCAAAAATAACACAAGACTTTTAGACTGTGCCATATTTTTCAGGGCAATAATTAACATTGTTTCCTTATGATATGACCTACTGTTCGTCTTCCACTGGACACGCAAAATCGAACAAATTCTTTGTGTAAAATATTTTAATCATTAATGACTTATATACCCTTCGGAAGCTGATATGAGGAGCTCTTCTCATATTGATAGTGCACCCGTGGAAGTTTCAAGCACAGTAAAATATACAACAGTATATATTGCTTAAATTTACGCGGGAATGTCAAATTGACAGAGGTGTCACCTCTGTTAGTTACTCTCAAATGCTTGTCCATTTGAGAGTATTTGATTATCGAAGAGCTTACTATCAAGACTATCGGAGAGCTACTATCAGAGAGTTCTCTCAGAACCGTGTCCACTGTTGACATGCAGAGTGTCGTGTCCATGCTCTCGAGAGTCTCAGAAGCAGTGCGAAAATATGGACGTGAAAAAAATTGCGGCTGCAATCATTATTTCCAAAGTTTTAAAAAGAAAAAAGAAACGAAAAAGAAGCTGCTGGGTGAAACCGTGGATTCAGCATAGATCGAAACTAGGTGTATGTTTTACGTTTTACGTTGACAAGAGAACTTGAAATTGAGGATGCACAGCAATTTCGCAACTTTGTTCGTATGAATGCAGTACAGGTTCAGCATATAATGGAATTAGTAGGTCCAAAAATCATAAAAAAATTGCCGCTATCTCTTTCAATAGTTTGTCCTTATTTTCCCGATTTCGGTACTGCTTACATTTAGAATTCCATAAAACAGAGTTTTCCTTCATATACAGGGTGGTCACTTTTACAATGTACACCATTGGAGTCTTCTAAACCAGAAGAGATTCAGAGTTGGTCAAATTACAGAAAACGTGCACATTTTCCATGCTCTTTAAGGATCTGAAAAGAAATTCTTGATAGCTCTCGTTGTTCCTGAAATATCCTGAAAAGAATTGAAGTATTGCTTTTCTTATTTCTTCCATATATTATTTATTACTTGAGCAAATGCAATGCCCTTCGGCAGATTTACATAAGTAGGTATGGGCTATCCACTGGACGTTTCAAAATTTGTCTAAGCCTACTACATCTTTGAGTTTTCATAATCATGGCAACTAGATTTTGTAGATAAGGAGTGAAATTAGTGTTCCAGAAAGTTAGATGATCCATGTGCGATACATCGTTGAAATTGTATTTTTTTTCTCTATCCAACCTTATGAAAATCCAATATGGCGCCCATAAGAAATTCAAAAGTTGACCATGAAAACTTGAAGATGTAGTAGGCTTAGACAAATTTTGAAACATCCAGTGGAAAGCCCATACCCACTTATGTAAACCTGCCAAAGGTCATCACATTCGCTTGAGTAATAAATAATATATGGAAGAAATAAGAAAACGCAATATTTCAATTTTTTCAGAATATTTCAGGAACAACGAGAGCTATCCAGAATTTCTTTTCAGATCCTTAAAGAGCATGAAAATGTGCAACTTTCTTACCATTTGACGAACTCTGAATCTCTTCGGGTTTAGAAGATTCCAATGGTGTACATTGTAAAAGTGACCACCCTGTATATCAATTAATTCTATGGTTTCATCTTTTGACCACTCGTTTAGGGCCATATCTACATATACTACTCTCAGCAATACTCTCAAAAATTTGAAACGCGTCCATATTCTGCGAGTTACTATCCAGACAAACAATTAATAGCGTGTCCACTTGAGAGCAAGTCTCAACGCGCTCGCTCTCGATAGCTGGCAGGCGCTCTCTGATAGTTGCTCTCAGAAATGTGTCCACTTGCGATTTATACTCTCGAGAGCTGCTCTCGAGAGTATTTCTCTCAAATGGACACTTACCTTTAGTTAACACTAAATATTTCGCCGCCTTGAGTCGTTACTAAGCAGTATTCGCTCACTTCCTACAGGCGCTCTTTCCCTTTCCTTTTGTTTTTTCTATTATTACTCGTACAGCTAGAATGGCTTCGCACGTTGTGACGTAACAATTACGCTACACACAAGGAAGGATCCCTGAATATTAACTTAGAACTATAAAAAAATAACTTAAAGGTGCTGAATTCTAATAACATGAAATGAACGATTGAGGGGAAAAGATCTGACTGAATGACTTAGCCTTCCAGCACCGATGTTCCGCCCAAAAGAAATGAATAAATCAAATAGGCATGGATGACTCAAGGAGATATGGCCGAAGCTTTGTAAGCACACTGACGGGTCAATCGCACGCACACAACCTAGAAACACTATCGAACGTAACACGAGTGTCGCTCGTAACCAATTACAAAATAAAAACAAACTGTATCAAATTACTGAAGGTAATAAACAAAATTAGTAAATAATTAAATCAAGCAACTCAAAAAAACTAATTACTATGCTATTAAGTGAAATAACTACAAGTATAATATACAAAATACAATAAAAGAGGCAGAGGGTGACCACGCCAAGCCGTGGTCAGGCAAGTCAAACAGGAGCACGTCCCAAACGAACGAGCGACAAACAAAACAACGAAAGTATAAAAAAGGTTGGCCACGAATAAACCATGCCAGGCGCTACGTATACTAGTCGATGGATGCCGTTCCAATCGAACTAGGGACTAGGGAACTAGAGTCAAGATCTGACCTTAGCTTGGATAATAAGGGGAACAGCTACTCCAGGTGGTGTTCAGCAACTGTCAGCCTCCACGCTGTCTACAGCTACGATTACGACTGCGGCTACTAGTATGAATACTAGTACAACTAAATGCGAGTTCTACTAACAGTGTGAGTGCAACTGCAAAAACGAGACCTGTAGAAACATCACTAGCATCAAAATCTGCCCTCGTATTTGAGATACAAGGCCAGTTCAACAAACTCTTTAGAGCAAAACCAAAACTGAACCTTAAGTGGTGAAATAATAATCTAATCCCGGACAAACGGAAGACCTAGAGGTCGTATTCAATATATTATTCACCAAACCACACTAAATCTAACACACAATAGCCACCGTTTTCTGCCAGAAAAACAAAAAAGATAAAAACAAAAAACTGGGCCAATAAATTCAATTTTCGAACAGGAGAGAAATGTGTAGAGTGTAGATTACTCACAAGAGGGCGCCGGCGGTCAAATTAGGAGCTAAAATTTTAAAAGTAAAGTCGCTGCTCTTGCTGGAACATTAACCGCAACAGCGTTCCCCTATTTCTTCTAAATCCGAACTGATCTTCTCCTAATATTTCTTCCGCCCTTTTTTCCACTCTTCCTTGCTTAGTTTAGTTTAGTTAGAATTTCTAAACATGAATGATTTATTATGAACATAAAAAAGCTGTCAAAGTTGGCCAAAGGCATTTAATAAATATGAATTTACCAAATTAGTTAATGACGATTGACGATAGTAGTCACTCCTGTTTATAACAGGATCACAAAAGTGGTGCATCACAAACGTCAGATTTTAATTCCATACAAAACAAAGTCATGTGCTACCTGACTTTTTAACCTAACCTATGCAATACAGTAGTTTTCAAGTTTTTACACATAAGCGCAACACACAAATTGAAAATAAACTGTTTTCACTACAAAACTTAATAATAATAATAATAATAATAATAATAATAACATTAATAATTTGTCACCTTTTACCCCGAGTTAGCTGGAAATATCACAGAACAAAGACTAGCGGACCAGAAACGCGTTATCATGAAAAATAAGAGATTAACACCGCATGAAATACAAGAAATAAAGGAAGGAATAGCAGAAGAAATGAATGTTGGCGAAAACTATACAGATGATATGCCTGTGGCAAAAACTCAAGAAGATGAAAACGACATGCAGCAATTAGAAAATCAGGGAGAACAGTCATACCGAACACAAACAATGCAACAACCAACTATATCTGGAAAGCAAGCACACCAAAAACAAGAAACACAAAACTCACATACAAGCAAGGCGCAAACAGAGAAGGATAGTTGCAACAGTCTGACTATGGAAGATTTGAAACAAGACTTAAAGAATAGAATGGACGCTAACCTGATGATTTGGAAACATAGTGATCCTACCAAAAGACCTATATTGCCCAGACTGCGATATAAACAGCACACTAATACCCTTGTTAAAGTAATGAATGAAGAAATTATAACACTATACAGTGATGATTTGAGAAACATCGAAGATATACACACAATAGTATACGCCGCAGCAACAACTGTTATAACATGTAATAGCCAAAAAATACAAGAACACCAGCCGCGGGAAAGGAAAGCAGCTGGCAAACCTAATTGGCAGAGAAGAATAGAAAATAATGTAAATAAACTAAGGGCAGACATAGGCAGAACCACCCAATACCTAAATGGAAATAGGTCAAGTAAAATAATGAAACACTTGGAGAAACTACTAAAAGACAACAAACAGACAGCCCTAGAGATACTAGACACATACAAACAGAAACTTGCAGTATATTCAGCACGATTACGAAGATACAAGGAATCTACTGATAGGAGGGCAGACAACATACTCTTCAAAAAAAATGAAAAACTGTTTTATAGAAAGTTGACAAATGGGAAAGAGATTAAAATAACACCGCCGAGTAAAGAGCAAATTACCCATTTTTGGAGCGGCATATGGTCAGACAGCACAGAACATAATCATGCAGCTAAGTGGATACGGGAAGAAGAAGACAGACATAGAGGTATACAGGAACAGAAAGAATACCAAATAACAACGGACGAACTCACACAGCTAATAAAAAATACACACAATTGGAAAAGCCCTGGCACAGACCAGATACAGAATTTCTGGTATAAGCAATTTACTTCAATACATAGTCACTTAACGGAACAAATAAACAAAGTGATCGAATATCCACATCTATTACCACCATTTTTAACAGAAGGACGAACATATATACTACCAAAGAACAATGAAACAGAGAACCCAGCAAACTACCGGCCCATAACCTGTCTACAAACTTTATATAAAATCATAACCTCCGTGATATGTAAGAAAATAGAACAACACCTAACTGAGAATAACATCATAACAGAAGAACAAAAAGGTAGTAGGAAAAAGAGCCAGGGGTGTAAAGAACAGTTAATCATAGACAGTGTTATTATGAAACAAGCAGAAAAAAATCAAAGAAACTTACATGCTTGCTATATAGACTATAAAAAGGCCTTTGATTCAGTTCCACATTCGTGGTTGAGAAAAGTACTGAGCATATATAAAATACATCCAACTATACGAAGCTTTCTCTCCACAATTATGAAAACTTGGAAGACAACATTACACCTAACCACAGATGTGAAAATAATACATACAGAAAGTATAAACATCAAACGGGGCATATTTCAAGGGGACTCACTGAGCGCCCTATGGTTCTGTCTATGCTTAAACCCCCTCTCAAACATCTTGAACAATACAACATATGGTTTTCAAATCAAACATCAAAGAGCAACAAAACATACAATTAATCACCTATTATATATGGATGATATTAAAATATATGGACCAACAAAAACACAGATAAAAGGGCTCTTAAGAATAATAGAAGACGTAACCACAGATATTAATATGGAATTTGGGATAAGTAAATGTAAAATGCTGACGATGGAAAAGGGAAAGTGGGCAGAGGAGGTAACGGCGGAAACACTTAACAATCAAGTACTGGACAACATGCAAGAAGGTGAAACTTACAAATATTTGGGATTCCAGCAGAACACAAGAATAGAACATGCAATAGTGAAGAAACAACTCATTCAACAATATAAGAACCGGCTAACACTCATATTGAAAACAAAACTGCATTAAAGAAATTTATTTAAAGCAATAAACACGTTCGCCATGACTTTACTTACTTATTCCTTTGGAGTCATAAAATGGTCAAAAACGGATTTGGACAGCATCAGCATACTCACGAGAACAGAATTGACAAGACACAGAAAACATCACCCTAACGCATGCAAAGAAAGGCTAACGATATGCAGGAAGGAAGGAGGAAGAGGGATGATAGACATCCACATACTTTATGCAACACAGATAAGAATACTCAGGCACTACTTTCACAACAAGAACACATCACTGCACAGTGCAATAGTGAAGGCAGATAAAGAATACACACCACTCAACCTATCATCCAATGACCAACAAGAAACATACACACAGACTCAGGTACAGAAAGTGGACCAGTGGGCACAGAAGAAGCTACATCTGTACATTTGTACATCATGAAAAATGAGAACATCAGCAAGAAAAACACGTACCAATGGTTACACAAAGGTCAGCTTTTTCCGGAAACTGAAGGTTTCCTCCTTGCTATACAAGACCAAGTGATAGCCACGAGAAACTATCAAAAACATATAATGAAGAACACAGAAATAAATGACTCGTGCAGGAAATGCCATCAACACCAAGAAAGCATAGAACATATAACAGGAGGATGTAAAATTTTAGCCGGAACTGCTTACACTGAGCGACATAACATTGCAGCAAAAATCATACATCAGGAAATAGCCCGAAAATATAATCTTGCAACAGACGACACGTCCTACTACAAATATACACCAAACAACGTTCTAGACAACAACCAGTACAAATTATATTATGATCTCACAATACATACAGACAGAACTATTACATGCAATAGACCAGATATAGTACTACAGGACAAAATAAAGAAAACAACATATTTAATTGACATAGCCATACCAACAGATGTAAATATAACAAAGAAGTACGCAGAAAAAGTAGAAAAATATACACCCCTTGCAATAGAGCTGGCAAGAATCTGGCGACAAGAGCACGTGTGGACGTGTGTATTGTTCCGTTTATAATGTCTGCGACAGGCATCACACACTCAACATTCACACAACATCTCCAGGAACTCCAACTAAACTCATACATTCACCAACACATTCAGAAAGCAGTCATACTTAAAACATGCAACATAGTAGGATCATTTTTAAAATAATAGCAACACTAACCAGACTTGGTATACACCCGTCTGACTAGGAAGCAACCGGCAAGCTGAGAATGAAAATAAATAATAATAATAATAATAAACGTCTTCTACCTATAATTTATTATATTGCAAAAATTAGCTTAAGACGTTCTAATAACACTAATAAACGTCAAATGCCACGTGCATTTGTTTTGTTTTGTTTTGTAGTTTAGACTTTAGACGTTTAGAATGAAAATCTGACGTATGACGGAGACACTTGTGGGCTGTATTTTAAATGTGCGAATTTTCCACATTCAGAAACTGGGGAAATTTAATCAGTTTTGGGGAACTAAAACTGTTGGCAACGTATTGGGGGGAAAACCGAATAAAGCTACCTGGCAACGCTGAAAAGAATCCTTTTAAGGCTTTGTTTAGGCGTTAAAAGGTTATAGGAAGAAAAATTTGACCTTAAAGTTATATAGGTGTACACGCGGCCAGAAAAGGATTCAATAGGACAAAACAAAACAGTTAATACTTACATTGCTAAAAACACTTGATTTAGTACAGTATAGTAATTATACTAAACCAAGCACATTGCGCAAATAATGTACAACTCATAAAGACCGCCACAGTACTGTGGAATAGTAGAATCGTAGAATGTTGAATGTACAGGTATCTAGGAATGTACCACAGAAGCAGATAGCAGATTTGTACGAAGCCGTAGAAACGCCACATACAAACTTTGCATTGCACTTACCACAAAAATGTAGAAATGGACCATATAAGTGGCGCGTCACAAACGCCAGATTTTAATTCCTAACAAAACAAAGCCACTTGCTTTCTGACGTTTTAACCTAACCTCTGAAATATAATTATAGTTGTTTTGAAGTTTCTACACGTAAGCCCAACACACAAATTGAAAATAAACTGTTTTCACTGCAAAACGTCTATAATTATATTGCAAAAACTAGTTTAAGACGTTGTAAATAATATCGATAAACGTCAAATGGCACGTGCTTTTGTTTTGTTTGGAATGAAAATCTGACGTATGACGAAGGCACTTATGTCCCCTATTCAGGTATTCCGTATCCCCAGCATTGCTTTTATCCATTATTTTTTATGTCGGTGAACAGCGAGTAATATTTTCTCTGACTGTGATCAGTGAGTCAGTGCAACACCAGTGCAACACTAGTGTACTACTAACAAGATAAATAATACAATTTACAATGAAAATATAAAAACAAACGGCTGCGCCGAATGTCCACTGACCACTGTCCGTGTCCTGTACATATTTTCTCTGTCCTGCATTCCAGTGTTGCCGTTTCAGTACAAATGTACTGAATTCAGTACTATGTTTGTAATTTCAATACGTCAGTACTACTTTCTTAAATTTATGCAGTTTTCGGTACGAAACCAGCTATAGGAAATTTATTACCAAAACAGCAATAACTTTCTCTTTCTGCCAACAATCAATCTGCAAACTTGTCAACATGAAAATTATAGCTTTAAAACTCGTCCACACAGTTTGCCGACATGCCGCTTATCGTTTTGGCGGCATGTCGCAAAAGAGCCTGCAGTGCGCGGCGGCTGACTGAAGTCTACAGCAGTATTGCTCTTGCTTGCTATCAGTGGAAACCCAGCGAGGAGAGTTGTATCTAGAGATACCAATTCTACTTTGGCTTTCAGGCTTCCGCTGCGCGTTACTATGTCGGTAAAATGACGTTTAAGAATATCGTTATCGGCTAGTTACTCCAACGGTCTCGGTGGGTGTTCGGATATGGTACAGAACTGCCATTTTGTTCTCCTACGGCTAGACGAGTTCTGACCCCGCAGCGGTTTGATATATTTTGCTTGTTTTTACATCATCTTTTTTCCAAAAAATGCGTGTGTCTGGTGCGAGAGGGCAAGAAAGGGCTTTGTTTAAAATACGTTCTATCAGCTTAATTTTTTTACGCCTCCATTAGTCTGCACTATACTATATGCGGAAGCCTGAAAGCCAAAATAGAATTGGTATCTCTAGAATCAAGTAGCGAGGAGCTGATAAACTATAAAAAATAAAAAGGAGTAAATACTTGTCAGTTCAAGTTATATTGTATCGCCGTTTTTCACTTTATGCGGATCTAAGTGTTAGTAAGCATAATGTATGTTTTCTTTGGAGTAGATATTGATATTTAATAAATATTTTGACAGATTAGTATTCATATTATGATTTATAATAGCCACCTTAAGAATTTTTGAATTTCTTGTTTATTTTGTGTTTTGCAGTTGGGTTTTATTTGTTATTTGAACAACAATGTTTTTTGTACTGTTAAAACTGTTTTTTTTTAATAAATGGAGAAACACTAGGCGTTGTTTCGTTTAAATTTCGCGCCGGTCAGTACGGAAGGACGGGGATTCAGTACGTTTTGGAACGAAAAGTCGGTACGGAAATCAAGGCAGGAGCGGCAACACTGCTGCATTCGGATTCGGAGTGATTACTCATTACTGATTAACTAAGTCATGTCGATTTATTACAGTGGGACGTTAACACGCTCTAGTGGAGTAATAAGTGCTATCCACAAACAGCTAAAGTTATTAAATTTGAGGCCCGTGAAAAAAATACTCGTGCAATTCGACCCATTTCATCCAAAGGCAGTCACTGCTAGGTAAATCTAACCTCACTTTTACATTGATTCTATTTCTGAACTAAAATATATGCGCAAGCGTTCGTTAATTTATCCTAGAAGTTCCTTCCAGATATATTCTTTCTATTCATACCATTTCAATTAAATAAATTTGTTTCAGAGATTTTCTATATAACGTATCGACACCGAAAGTAGTTGAAACAAATTTGAATTGTATCATAAGGAGCAACATTGTGTGTGATCGAAGTGATCCAGAAATAAAAGTTGACTTAACAGGAGATGTGGGGTAATAGAAGTAAATTTAGAATGCAATATTGTGTTAAATAATGGATAATGTACTTGCAGGAGTTTGAAATTTCTTGCAAATAATCTCACAGTACTAGAAATATTACAGCAGTTAAATATACACATAAAACCCTTAATTAAAGAGGAAGAAGCACCTGCAAGTGTATTGGCAACTAAAATAAAGAAGAAGGTATTAAAGAAACGGTGAAATGGTTAAGAATAAGAAAAGCTACCAACTTAAATTAATAGAGCACATTTATAATCAGATACCTGCGTTTACAGATATATTTACGGAAGAAACATTTTATATGACGGCATTTACGTTTGTTATAGCTACAATTGTTGTTGTTTTCATTATGTCTAGGTTTATTACTTTGAAACCTGTTGAATAATTCTGCAAATAGTAAATATATTTTTATGTAATAGTAATATATGTATTCACTTTATGTAGAAATAATAGTTATTTAAGATACAAGTAGCATAATATGAAGTTCTGATAAGAGTATCTTATCTATTATCTTGTTTACTATCAGCACTACCACGACTATCATATTTGCTTATGAAATAATTAGTAAACGAGAAATAATTATGCACAAAAAAGTAGCAGACTGGTACGTATATATATTTTGACTTCCGTCACTACTCTTTTGAAATCTTAGAATGATATGTTTTTCCTCGGTCATCGAGATAGCAGCAATGTGGCTGTGAAATATTTTCCTTCAACATTCGGGTGTTGAGTTAATATATCAAATTGCGCAAATTTTGTAATTAATGTTTACAAGTAAGTTTCATTTGATTTGATTTTAGTATTAGTTTGGCATGCAATTCACTTCACAAAATGAGTGCGTTGAAGAATGTCAATTTGGCATTCTTTAGCGCATAAGGAAACTAAAGTACGTCATTGGAACTTTCAAATGAATGTTATAAAAATTTATATTTGGTATGTATTGATACCTAGGGAGTAGATAAAAAATAATAACTTTAACTTTTCTTCACTTATTTTGGATGAAATCTGCAGTCTCAAATGCTGAAAAATTATTTTAGGTACAAAAGCCAATGAACATACAGTCCAGTAAAATTTAAACTGACATCTGTATAAGTTGGTAATTCACAAACAATTTCATCTGTGTTGCGGACAAAATTACATACTGCAATAATATACCGAAAAACTTGTCCTGTATTCGAGCCGGCTTCTGCCTCCACTAATGTGAGACAGAAGTATGAGGTGCTCACTAACAAAAGAAATAAATAATCTATAACTTGACCGAGTTCAGCGATTCTCAAACAGTTTTCATGAATGATGCGAAAATTCTTTTTCTTATATTGAAAAAAAACTAATGCGATGATAAATAAATACGTAACCGGTTGTGTCTTCGCTTGTATGAAAACTTGTTCATATAACTTCTACATAGTGAAACATTTCAATTTTGAAGTTCGTAAGTAAAGAACCTTATGATTTGTTTGAGAACTGAGACACTCACTTTCATCTTATTTCATATAGCGAAACAACCTTTGGACCGATCAAATTAGATTTTACTGGACTACGATTTTGAAGTCATGTTTAGTGACTGTTTTTGGTGAATTGGTAGTATCACAATACACAGTAGCAGCTTTGTTTAGTAGTAAGTAGTATTGAAATTACATACACTCTGTTTCATTGTAAGATGTAGATGGGAAATTGAAAACAGTCAAATATTTACTTTCCTTGTATATAATAGCAATATAAATTGTCTTTTAAAAAAATCTTCATAAATTTACCAGTAGGTACCGTAAATCGGGGCGACTTTGGGCCACTTTTGAACTTTGCCGCGTTGTATTTTTTAGGTTTTTCGGATATCAGGTTAATTTTCATGTTAAATCCATAGTCTTGGCCTGTAGATTGCATAGCATTAATCAAATATTGATTATTTTTTCAAATTTGAGTAAAAAAGTAATTTATTGGTGGCCAAACTTTCCTCTTAGATGAGGGTGACTTTGGCTGGGGTTTATTTTTCGCTTGTAAGAGATGCTAGGCCAATGTATATCAATGTGCAGTGTACATTTATATAAATGTTCTAAGTAATGAAGTCAACAAAGAAGCTCGTTTATTGCACTTTATTATGAAATATTATTACAAAATATTTATTAGGTAAAAAAATTTGCAACAAAATTTAAAATGTACATAAGATGCTCCTCAAAATGTTCCCTTTCATGTACGATGTCAAAACCTCTTCTTGAGAAAGTTGGCGTTTTGATCTTCATTTTAATGTCATCAAAATGATAGGTACCATATTATGACATATTTTGTTGAAAATTTATATTTCTTGAAGCCACTGGAAATCACTGATTGTATGAAATTCTTTCACGTTATTTTTAATATTTAGTAGTTTCCTGGATAGCTCTTGCCTTCATATTCAAAAATCAAAATCATTTTCACAAAACTTGAAATAGTCTTCGTTTTTACTTGTTGGGCTTGCTATGACTCTCCTCATTCTCTTCATAAGGAATGCTTGAACTCTTAGACAGCCTGTCCCTGTTCCAATCGTCTCCCGACCCCTCTGAATATTCTGAATACTGGGAATCTTTGCTACTGACCTCGATTCCTCGATTAAATTATTTCTTAGTTTCTTGGACCTCTTTTTGTTTTGATTTTTGTTAGACTCGGTAGCTTGTAGTTGAAATGTTGAAGTAACCAGTTTTTGATTGAGCATGATATCCTCATTTTCTTTTGCTTCAGATATTAAAGAGGCGTCATTCGCTTGAGATGTTGAAGGAATCTGGTCATCGTTTGTTAGCTGCAGTTGTGAAGAATTTTGCACACTTTGTCCTGGCACAGTGTCAATTTTCTTCTTTTTCTTTGGCTGATTTGTTACATTTTTATCCCCATATCTTTTCTTTTCTAGGAATTCTTTTATGGATAAGTCAATTTTTGATGCAGTTTGAAGATTTTCTGTCGAAGGTAGCAATCGTAAAACTTCTGCACGATTTAGTGGTTGTATTCTACCTTTCCTAAAAATACTAATAATAAGATTTTTATCACCACTTTCCAAAGATATCAACAGCTTTTTCACAAGTCTTGGGAACTTTGACTTTGCATGGAACAGTCTTATTTGCTCCACTTGTTTTGTATTTTGTGTAACAGGAAAGTATTGTTTTTAAATTACCGCTCTCTAGTGGTGTAGTTTAGGGGTTACCCACTAGGTGCCGGTTTTTAAGTTGGTGGCGCTAAAAAATGATAGGGGAAATAATTTTTCCCCGAAGCAATGCAAAATTTTACGGTAAAAAACATGCAAAACGGGGTGCCAAATTCGTTCCTGTGGGTCAAAGTGGGGAAGTCCTGCTGGCTACGATTCGAAAGAGGAAAATTCAGTGTTGAGTTGGGTGGAACTCCGGATCGGTAGGGTAGAAAAATGCATTATAAAATGGTCAACAAAAATTTCCGGCGATCGCGAAATCTTCTAAGATCAGACACCCGTCTGTCAAATTTTCGTCCAAATCTCCAAATTGCGCGCATTTCATTATGTTCGGGGTGACTTTCATAGACCGCCCCGACGGCTATTCACTACGCGTTACTTTGCAAGTACTTGGGAATTAGCAAGTAGTGTGTACGATATGCGAGTACGACTCGGCTAGACTCGGCATGCTACTTGTACTTCCCAATTGAAGTCGGAAAACTGTCCAAAGTCAAAGGGCCCGAGTATTGTACTCGGCAAGTACATGGCGGCAGATACACACTACGCCGTTACTTACCTACGATTCGGGCTGAGAAATTTAGTTGAAATGGAGTGGTTGAATAGAACGACACTTTTATTTTCAGATACTTATCAGGGGGGACCGATTATCTGGGACCCCTCGCTCAAATTGCATAAAAATAGGAACGAGGTTTATGATGCGTGGAAGCGCATTCAATCAAAAATGGTGGAGGAAATGGAAGTTTCCATTCCCGAATTAGAAAAGAAGAAAGATTCCTTAATGGCAACATATTTAGGAACTGTTTGAGTTTTACAACTATTGAAATTGATGCTTCCGTTTCAGTATCGTCCGCCATGATGAGAAGCTTTTTGACAAGTACTTGCACTTCCCGCAAAAGATGAGCATTCACCGCTTTTCCGCGTAGTGTGTATGGTATACACACATACTATTCGCCAAGTACAAGTACTTTAACAAGTGAAAGTACTCGCCAAGTACCGCGTAGTGAGTAGCCGGCTTGAGAGATTAAGAGGGATACGTACGTTGCTCAAGAAAAATAAGCACTCGGTCGCGTGATACTCTCCCCCACTACACCAGCCAGTGTAGGAGAAAAACGAGGAGAAACATTATCTGCCGGCCAGATGCGGCCCGAACGTACTCGGCTGTCACCGACTAGAATCTGATAATGGAAGGAGGTGACTCCCTTTTTTAGAAATGGGTTTATTGTCAAAGTAAATTTAATGTAGCTTATTTATTTTCAGTCTAAATGTATTCAAATTTGAAATGCGAGCAACTTAATGTTCATATTATAGTGTGCTCAAATTAGTTTTCCACTAGTTGCTTTTTGAACCAAGTTTCTAGCTGCTAAAAACACACCAAAAGGCAAAATTTCACAACTCGTTTCTACGACTATTTACATATTTTTTCTTAATTTGGTTTGACGGGATTGTAGAACAAACCTTCTTCTTTCTGACAAAGAAGAAATTTCTACAAAATATTTATTACTAAGAGCGCTACGTTTCGTAACACACAGCTCGATATCGGCGCTGTTTTCAACGTACGTATCCCTCTTAATACCATATGAAAAGTGATTACGTTTCAGCAGTGGGTCTGCATTACGCTCCGAAAGCGTAGCAGATGTTAAGAGACAGATGTATACAAAATCTGCATAAGTCGCAACCGTCCACCGAACGTACCTACTTGCGCATGCTTGGTATGCATCTAACAAATATAAACGCCTTTTCTCTGTCACGCTTTTTGCACATGCAAGGAATGGGGAGTTGTGTGTATAAATATAATAGGTATATGCGTTTCAGCAACCAATTTTCGCCCATCTGCTCCGATTGAATCTTTGTATATTTTTCTTTTTCAAAATAATTAGGTACGCCACTGATAATAAATTTAACTCTTCTCTCGAAGCCATGTTTTATAAAACAGCGAAGTGTGTGTGTGGATCTGTGGATAACCGTCGCGCAACATTCCGTTCAAAACTTTTGAATGTACCAAGTGCACTCAAACAGCGCTCGGATACAAGCTTAATACACCGCATAAGTGCTTCCGTCATACGTCAGATTTTCATTATAAACAAAACAAATGCACGTGCCATTTGACGTTTATCATCAGTAGTATGAACGTCTGAAGTTTTTGCAATATCATTCTAAAAGTTTTGGCGTGAAAACAGCTTACTTTCAATTTGTGTGTTACGCTTACGTGTAAATACTTGAAAACAACTATAATTATTATATTGCATAGGTTAGGTTAAAACGTCAGATAGCACGTGGCTTTGTTTTGTTTGGAATGAAAATCTGACGTTTGTGACGCGCCACTTTTGTGGTGTATTAGAGCGCGTGAACATGGAAGTGACCTGTTTGGCGAAATCTAGTTGGGATATAAATAAAAGCCGCGGCAGCACTGTTTGTCCGCATTCGTATCGTCGCGTAGCGTACTCAATACACCGCACAAGTGCCTCCGTCATACGTCAGATATTCACTCCAAACAAAACAAAAGAACGTGCTATTTGACGTTTGTCGATATTATTTACGTCTTAAACTAGTCTTTGAAATATAATTATAGACGTTTTGTAGTGAAAACAGTTTATTTTCAATTTGTGTATTGCGCTTACGTGTAGAAACTTGAAAATTACTATAATTATATTGCATAGGTTAAGTTAAAACGTCATGAAGCACATGGCTTTGTTTTGTTTGGAATGAAAATCTGACGTTTGTGACGCGACACTTTTGTGGTGTATGAGTGTACTGCATACAATATTAACAAATGTCAACGTCAATACGTCAAATCAAGTTGACAAGTTCCCCGCAGTTGTATTCCGTTTTGTTTGGCGCTGTTCAAGAAATAAAAAATACATAATTTATCAATCTCCTGTAATTTTTGGGTGGCGTTATTTAATAACACATATTCTTAACAAGTGAATGAACCGGAAGAGCTCGAGCTTGCAGTGATTGTTCTAGAATTTTCCATATAGCATTATAGTCAGTAATATCATTACTGTTTGTCATCATGGCAGTGACGGAACCGGTAGATATTTCTCCTAAAAAAGACGGAGGAGTTTTGAAGCAGATTTTGAAAGAAGGAACTGGGGACGAATTTGCACCTGGAGGTTCTAAAGTAAGAGTGCATTACACAGGAACTCTTTTAGACGGAACCAAGTTTGATTCCAGTCGTGACAGAAATGAGCCATTTGAATTCAATTTGGGCAAAGGTTTGTCTTTATTTTTCTATTTCGGGTGTGATATCGGAGACAAACAATGAGACATGCAACTCGGTGAGAAATAGACCTGTAGGCTGTAGCCAATGCTGCCAGATCTCTCGTTCAAGCGGTAGATCTCACATTTTTAAAGATGACCTACCGCTTTATTATTCTATTGTATTCTACTGCTTTTTGCCGGGATAATTTTACTGTTTACAAAACTGGATTCATTTTTCGTTACCAGTACCATCATGTCAGTATCATTTTTAATGGTACAAATCGCTAGGCAACCGTACTGCATGGTTTTCAAATAATTTTATTTGTTTAAATTTAATTTGGCATTTTGCACCAATGCACCATTTTCTACCGCCTTTTAATTATGTAGGTAATTTACTGCAATCTAATTTAATGATCTGGTAGCACTGTCTGCAGCAATGTTTATCAAAAAGGTAGTACGAGGGCACATACAGCAACAACGCGGGAATTTTAAATATAAGATTAATTGAATTGATTGCTATTTTAAATTTCAGGTGAAAATAAAACAAATGCTTGAAAAGAAATGTTTATTATACTTGGGCCGCCGAACAGACGGAGTGATCACCCTGCAAGAACGTGCTCTAGCGGGGCCAATATTAATTTATGACGACCGAATTGGAGTGATGCGACTTCGTTGGGTCTAAAGAAAGCACATCACTGCGGTTCGGTCGTCCTAAATTGATAGTGGTCCTGCCTAGAGCTCATGATTGCAGGGTGATTACTCCGTCTGTTGGGCGGCCCAAGTATAAACCCATTTTACACAGATGTTCTAAGATATTGATTTCATATTATAATAAACGAAAATCAAAATCACATTACCGCCCAACGTACATAGATTATGGAGATGACGCTGCTTTTACATAAGTAATTGGATGCATATTATGTCTGCGATCTTACCTATACTTTTCTACTTTTCAGTTCTTTGGTAAATTACGATAGCATCTATTTATTCACGCGAGATTTATTGCACTTATTATGTAAAACAAAGCAAAAAACAAACACGAGTACCTGACAATTTCTTTGATATTTTTCAACCAAGTATGTCAGAGCCTACTATAAGCGCCATTCCTAGCACTTTATCTAAATTGCCTTTTGCATTTTTAAACGAAAACACTGTCATGCTGAAATCCTAATTTAAGGCGAGGACGGATAATTTAATAAAAGTAGGACATATTTCAATCTAGACTTGCAGGTCTCATTAGTTGTCTCTGGTAATATTTTATGATGATTCCAATTGCATCATGATACAATGATAACGAGATATGATACTAAACCAAACAAAAATTGTTCCATTTTGAGCTTGTCATTACAAATATACATTCTTCTCATCTTTGGTTTACTTTAAAACGAAGTGTTGTTCTTTTCAGTGGATTTGGGTTTGTTGTTGCAAATAAATTGAGTCCAAGGTTGACAAAGTTCAGTTTATTGAACAGAGTTTCACAAAAGGTACCTGTCAACATACAAAAGAATCAATATCTAATTTGACAATTTTCAATAAATAGAATTATTCATGACTTTATACAATACAATCTTAACATACCTTTTGAATCTTCTGACACTCCTTGTTTTATTAAACAAAATTATAATTCGGAGCACGTTTTGCTTTTTGCCTTTCTATTTCGCTTTTTACGCTGTCTCATGAAAATTAACAAAAGTTGTTTATCACCTGCCTACTTACAAAAAAAATGAAAGTACAAATAAATACATGATTACCAACTTTGACTCTATATAAAACAAAAGTAAAGTGTGAAGTAAGGTTAGATTTAGGTCAGCTGTCAATTGATCAAATTTCAACACTCCTCCTTGATCAATTTACAGCGGAGCGTCTCAAAGACTCTTCTGTTGAGTGGCTTTGTGAGAATGTCTGCAATCTGCTTGCTGCTCTCGACGTGTTGCAATGTCACAGTGTTGTCAACATGTTGCTGAATGTACTTTCGTGGTATCAATGTGTTTCTTGCCTCTGGTTGTCTTTCCTTCGTGTGCATTCTGTAACATGTGAATGGCTGACATGTTGTCAACTTTCAGAGTGATCGGCTGATCACTTTCCAGGATACCAAGTTCCAGTGCAATTCTCTTGATCCAGCACACATCGTCAATCACGGACACCGCGGCTCGGTACTCGGCTTCTGCAGTTGAAGTCGCTACCAAACGCTGCTTCTGTGAGTACCAGATCACTGGTCCTCCTCTCATCACCAAAACTCCACTCGTCGACTGTCCTGTCTCAGAGTCTCCTCCAAAATCTGAATCGGTATATGCCACAAGTTCTTTATCTCCTCCAAAGTAGATTCCTGCTGTCACTGTCCCTCTCAAGTACTGAAATACACGTTTTACCATCGCCTGATGGCTTTTCATGGGGTTGTTGCAGAATCGACTCAGGTAGTTCACGGCAAAGCTTATGTCTGGCCGAGTGATTGTAGCTAAGTACAGTAAGCTCCCTATCGCCTCGCGATAGTTGTTGTTTGCCGGAAGTGCCTCGTCGTTCTTGAAGTCTGTCTTCTTGGTGATCATTCCTTGCTCAATAGGTGTGAATGCTGGGTTACACTGTTCGAGTTTCATCTTCCTCAAGATCTTCTCCGTGTAACGAGACTGATTCACAAAGATACCATCTTTATTGATCTTGATTTCCATGCCCAAGTACGTCAACTTGTCCTGTGCTTTCTTGCTGTATGTGATCTGAAACTCCTTGCTTATCTCCTTCAAGAGTCTGTATATTTCCTTTTCAACCTTCCCAGCTATCAATCCATCATCCACGAAGAGTGAGAGCATAATGCTCTTGTCCTTGTTATAGTAAATGCACGGGTCATCATCTGTGTTGATTAGGCCAATCTTCTTTTCAAAGTGTGTGGTGACCCTCTCGTTCCACATCCTTGGAGCTTGTTTGAGCCCGTAAAGACTCGTATCCAACTTGCAAACTTTCCTTGATCCATCGTCAAACCCTTCAGGCTGGTTCATATATATGACTTGCTGCAGGTTTCCATACAAGAATGCCGTTTTCACATCGAACGATACCAACTTCATTTTCTCTGAAGCTGCATGACTTAGTAGTAGTCGAATTGATGCATGGCGGGCTACTGGGCTGAATGTTTCCGCGTAGTCCACTCCTTCCTTTTGTTCAAAACCTCTTGCTACGAGTCTGGCCTTGTATCTTCCGTCTGCCTTCTCTCGAAGTACCCACCGACAAGTGATTGGCTTCACTCCTTCAGGACAATCCACCAGTTCCCAAGTTTTCATTTCCATTAGCGAGTCGTACTCCTCCTGCATTGCCTGTCTCCATTTCTCATCTTTGAGTGCCTCGCTCACCGGGATGTCTTCTGTTTCACCAATCATGGCTACTTTTGCGCTCTTTCCTCCACGTCTGGAGTCAAGTACACAGTCTCTCAGTCTCGGTGGTGGTTGTAAAGTTCGACGATCTCGCAAAATTTTCTTTCCTGGCTCTTCTTCTGGCGGTTGTGTCCCATTATCGTTGTCACTTGTCTTCTCAGCACTTTCTCCAGTTGTCCAGTTGTCCTCTTCTTCGTTTGACTCACTGCTGCTTTCTTCTTGTTTCTCAGGTGTGCCCTCTGTTGCCGATGTCTCAAGTTCAGTGCCTTGTCTCTGTCGTATCTTTTCCTCGTCAAAGATTACATTGTCTGAAGTGACGACCTCTCCTTTCTCTTTCATATAAATCCTATAGCAGGGCGAAACAATGTCATAGCCAACCAGAATTCCCTTTTCTGATTTTCTATTTATCTTGCCTCTCTTCTGTGCTTGGGTCAGCACATAACATTCACATCCAAAAGGTCGCAGTTTCTCAATCTTCATTTTCCTTCCGAACCACAATTCTGCTGGACTCCTTCCTGGTACGTTGCTGGTTCCTGTCTGGTTGATCGTGAAGATTGCATGGTTCATTGCCTCTGCCCATAATCTCTCGTCCAAACCATCTGCTTGTATCTCTGCCCTGGCTGCCTCGACAATCGTTCTCATCTCTCTTTCCACCCTTCCATTTTGCTCTGGCATATGTACATTCGTAAAAGTGTGAAAAATTCCCAACTTGTCCATCAGCTCTTTCGTTTTTGCATTTTTCAGTTCCGTGCCGTTATCAGATCTCAGACTCTTCACTCTTCTTCCCAGTTGATTTTCTACAAATCTCAGGTAGCTTTCAATCTTCGCTGGGGCTTCACTTTTCGTCTTCATGAAATAACAGGTTCGGTAGTGAGTGAAATCATCTTTCAACATGAGCCAATACTTTGCTCCTCCTAGAGATGAGATGTTCATCTCGCCGGTGTCGACATGCACAAGATCTAATGGCTGCTGGGCTGTCTTGGGGTTGTTTGGGTGTGAAGATCGATGTTGCTTGCCATATGAGCACCCTGTGCACATATAATTATTCCAGTCATCAACATACTTGATCCCTTTTCTTTTCAGTATGTCCCTCACATACTTCACGTTTTGATGGGCGAGTCTTTCATGCCATACTTTGATCGACTGGACCATCAAGCTTGTCTCTTCTTCTCTCCTGAGCATCATTTTGTACAAATTTCCTTTGCACCTTGCTATTGCCACAATTTCCTTGCTGTCCTGACAGTAAAAAGTTGACTCGTTTCCATTTGCCTTCTGTACATGTCCCTTGTCTAACATCTGACTTACTGAGAAAAGATTAAAGTTGAGATTTGGTACATAGATCACATCTTCAAGTACCACTGGATACCACTTTTGACCATCAAAAGCCTCCATATCAATGTTTCCGACTGCAACACCATCCAGCCTGGTTGAATCTCCAATCACAATTGGAATTGGCTCGTCCAGCTCAGCAAGCTGTACAAACTATTCTCGATGAGACGTCATGTGTTGGCTGGCTCCACAGTCTTGATACCATGAAGTTGCCCTGTCCTGCGAAATGTCGTTGTCCACTGTCGAGAGTGCTGTGGTCAAAAAAGCCCTCTTTAATGGTTTTCCATTTCCTGACTTGTTTCCTTCTTCTCGGGATGGACAATCCTTTGCGAAGTGACCTTTCTGCTTACAATTGTTGCATGAGTATTTCTTCTTGCAATACTCAATGTATTTTTGACATGCCTTTCCTCTGCACTCTTTAATCACATGACCTTTCTTTCCACATTTGTAACATGCGAACTGTGACTTGTCCTGCTTGCTTGACGACTGTCCTTGTTTCTCACGTCTTGTCATGAGAGCGTTGCTGGCGCTGCTCTCTGCGTTTGTCGTCGGTTCCTTAAGTTGCTCGTCCTCAAGTCTCAGACGTTCGATGAGAGTATCTAAGTTTCTTGTAGGTCCCGTCACGTTGTTCCATGATGTCCTGAAATGCGCCAGTTTTGACGGTAAGACACTCAAGATCCTCGTCATGACCCAACTTTCTCTCATAGGATCATTTTCAGTTGACACTTCTTCAGCCAAGTCCATAATCTCCATACAATTCTCTACTGATGACTTGCTTTCATCATACTCAAAAGTAAAGAATTTGATTCGGGACGTTTCTAAAGTTACATCAGTCTTTGTGCCATATAAACTAACTAATTTGTCTATCATGTCTTTGGCAGTTTTACAATTGGCAATTTTGTTCGCTATCTTACTGTTTACATTTAAACCTATCAACGTTTGAGCTTCGACATCTTTCTTTATCCAAGCTGAAACGTTTCCTTCTGACACATCACCTGTTGGTCTGACTTTCACACCTGTCACAATGTCGTACAGGTCTTTATTCTTAAGTGCTAGATTTAGTTTAAATCGCCATGAAATGAAATTGACATTTCCCTGACTATCGTCACTTAACATCTCCAACTGAGATTTTACAGTATCCATTTACTTTTAAAAATTTTAGGATTTGACTGACTTCTGACAATTTTTAAAATAAAATGAATTTACAGTCTTTCGTGACGATTTTCTGACTTAAAGCGACTTGCGTTTACGTTGCTCAACGTTGACTTGCTGTGCGATGACTGCTCCGATGTCGCTGATTTGTAGATTATGTCTGCCGTGCCGGTTCTGACGTTTTGGACTGCTTTCTCGACTTCACCGTCGCTTTCCTGACCTTGCTTCCAACAATAAAAAACCCTTTTACAGCTGCCCTGGGCCGATAACCTGTTGTTCTTTTCAGTGGATTTGGGTTTGTTGTTGCAAATAAATTGAGTCCAAGGTTGACAAAGTTCAGTTTATTGAACAGAGTTTCACAAAAGGTACCTGTCAACATACAAAAGAATCAATATCTAATTTGGCAATTTTCAATAAATAGAATTATTCATGACTTTATACAATACAATCTTAACATACCTTTTGAATCTTCTGACACTCCTTGTTTTATTAAACAAAATTATAATTCGGAGCACGTTTTGCTTTTTGCCTTTCTATTTCGCTTTTTACGCTGTCTCATGAAAATTAACAAAAGTTGTTTATCACCTGCCTACTTACAAAAAAAAATGAAAGTACAAATAAATACATGATTACCAACTTTGACTCTATACCGGGTGGGGATTTAGTGCGTAATCGGCTCATATATCTGGAACTATTTAAGATATCAAAATGAAATTTTGCAAGAATGTGGGGAACCACATGGAGCATGTACCAAAATTATTTAGGTATATACAGGATGTTCACATTTTAAGTACCAGACCAAAGTTCTATTTCTTTAAATGGAAACCCTACGTGTCCTTGCATAATATGGATTCCCCATAAAATTCCATGAAAATTGATATACTACATGATGTGGTTTTGACTAAGGAATTTAGAGATATTGCCATTTTTGTGCCATTATGGACCCAAATTTATGACGCTACCGACGCATGCTAACCAAAGCCACCTAAAATTTCTTTATTGGAATAGGTTCACGCACTGCTGCATTTTTGAAATCTATAAATAAGTTTATCATAATACTTGAGATAATACAGGGTGGTTAAGTTATGCGAAACAGAATTTTTCTCAAAAATTTCAAATGGAACACCATGTATATTACTTGTACAATTGATGGTTATTTTACTAAGCTTTTTATTGATGTGGATATTGTCAGGTCTACCAGTGAAAGTTCCGACAGAATGTACAATTGAATTATAAAAATGTAGAGTTTCGTTAGTATTTTACATTATTTTTGACGATCTCCCCTATTTTGTCACCCAAAACTCCAAAAAAGGTCTGCATTTTGTTTCTATAAAATATTTAGCAAATGAAGTTTACATTAACACAAAAAATCCCATTGCAAGATTATTTCTTAATGATAATATTTTCTTCCATGGCACTCCTTGTTTGAACATTATACCCGACTTTAAAAAGACATTATACGTTTAAGAATATAACCATCAAGAAACAATTTTACAATAAGATTTCTTGTCTTTATATTGATACCAATTTGCAAATACAAAATATAAATATTATTGTGAGTTTTGAGCAACAGAATAGGAGGAATTCGCCAAAAAGAGTATAAACTAATAATGAAATTCAAAAATTTCGATGTTCAATCGTAATATCTGCCGAAACTACCAGTAGTAGACCTGGCAATATCTACATCAATTAAAAGCTTAGTTAACTGACTGTCAGTTGTGCAAATAATATACATAGTATTCTATTTGAAATTTTTGAGAAAAATTTCCTTTTGCATAACTTAACCACCTTGTATAATCCTAAGTATTATGGTGAAAGTATTTATAGATTTCACAAATACAACAGTGTGTAAACCACTTTCAATAAAAAATAATTAGGTGGCTTTGGTCAGTAGACGTCAGTAGCGTCATAAATTTGGGACCATAATGACACAAAAATGTCAATATCTTAACAGTCCTTACTCAAAACCACATCATGTAGTATATCAATTTTCATGAAATTTTATGGGGAATCGAAATCACGCAATTACTTGTGGGGTTTCCATTTAAAGAAATAGAACTTTGGTCTGGTACTCAGAATGTGAACATCCTGTATATACATAAATAAATTTACCAAATGCTCCATGTCGTTCCCCACATACGTGTAAAATTTCATTTTGATATCTTAATCAGGACCAGAGATATGAACCGATTACACACTAAATCCCCACCCGGTATAAAACAAAAGTAAAGTGTGAAGTAAGGTTAGATTCAGGTCAGCTGTCAATTGATCAAATTTCAACACGAAGAGAACCTCTTTCTAATCAACAAGGTTGCATAGTGTGCGAAGGAGGCCAAAGGCCCGGCTTGGTGATCCAGGCGGTTTATGAGAAAGCGGTAAAAAAGCGAAAACACGTTAAAAATTTATTTTTAAGAGAAAAATTGAACGATCAGGACGAAATTTGTGCATCCTCCAATTCATTACGCGTCGATAGAAACACCCTTCTGATTTTTTTACTTCAAATAAAACACTCGGTCACCAACCAATAACTAACTCTGCATATCCTGATAAGCTACATTTATATTATACTAATTCTAAGCATCTGATGAAGGGATAGCTTCAGTATATATTTTGTTACATTTTATATGTAGGTAGTGGGTCATCAAATGACGTATGCCTGCTGAGAGCAACATGTGCAATATCACATCTTATTATCCTTGTATCATGTAATTGCACCATCGATTTACAATAATTATGGGAAATATCTATAATGTAACAGCACCCTTGTGAACATATCGTCCGTCGCCCTCCACACGTAGTGGCGTAACTGAAAAATTTTGAAAAATTGAGATACGTCGCTAAGACATTTATAAATAAATTATTTCTGTATTTGTTTGTTTTACTTAGGCATTCTTAAAACTGCACTGAAATTTATACAGTTCCATGTACAGTTTTGGGTTCAGAATGATTTTTCGGGAACATTTTTTTTTTCTTTTTGCTCCTGTAAAATTTAGTCCATGTCAGTTATGCCACTACGTGTGAAGGGCGACGATATTATGTTATATAGTGCGCATAGTAGTGATAAACTCAATTATTACTTTATCGGCTTTCGTACCTGTAAACCGTAAAATATTTGGCCAAGTGCATGGTTACTGTACTGGAATGGTTGTCTCATACTGCAGCATGTAGAGAAATTATTGCATGGGTGTGCGGTGCGATTACTGTGTCATTCAGAGCCCAGGTCTGGCAGTGGGGTATAGCAACGAGTGCTCTAAATTGTCATCGCTTGGCTTATTATTCTACAGCAGCTAGTCTGTTTACTTTATGTTTGTATTATCTGCTCGTAGATTATTCAACACCATTCTAATTAGGTAGGCCAATGACAATTCACTATTTCTCTAATTTGTTCATCTCGGTCTAAAAACTAATGTAGCATAAATTTCAAGGTTCCAATAAATGTTTCCATTGATTTAACTCAAGATTTTGAATAAATGTCAGTGTCACGAAAGTTCCAAATTAGGGCATGACTTTTGCGCCACCAGTTATAATGAAATCAAGGCCGATAAATGCCAGCAAACACATTTGTTTGCGAGCAACGTGCGCATGATTGACTCAATTCATCAATTTTCATTGGCCAGTCAGTGTGCAACAAACATTAATAGCGATTCTCCGTTATTACAAGTTATTACAAGTTATTACAAGTGAAAACATCCATCTTTCACTCTCCTTTTATATTCTCTCCTCCATTCCCTCTGAGGAACACAAATCAAAATTGTAAATAAATTCGATTTTATGCATTCATTCACTGTAAAAGTGGCTCATCACATCTGTCACTTTTCATTCCAAACAATCCCCCATCCGAAGGTACCTCTTCAGAATTGTTTTTTAATAAGTTAATATTTTAAATAGGGAGTGTGATTAAAGGTTGGGATATAGGAGTAGCTACTATGAAAAAGGGAGAACAAGCTGTACTAACATGTGCTCCAGAGTATGCATATGGTAAAGCTGGAAGTCCACCAAATATACCGCCAGATTCTACTTTAAAATTTGATGTAAGTGACCTGTCATTTGTTTGAGGTCAGAGGATACCTACCCATTATTTAATATTACAGGTGGAAGTAATTGATTGGAAAGGTGAAGATTTGAGTCCTAATAAAGATGGGGGTATTGAAAAATTGCAAATCACTCCAGGCGAGGGTTATGCGACTCCGAATGACGGTGCTATTGTAGAAGGTATGTTCCTGAAATTTTGAATTATCAGTAGGTAATATTCTTAAAGCAGATTTCTTGCAGTTAATATAATTGGTAAATATGAGGGGAGAGAATTTGAGAACCGTGATGTTTGCTTCACGATTGGGGAAGGTTCGGAAGTAGGTGTAATAGATGGGGTCGAAATTGCCATCGAGAAACTCAAAAAAGGCGAAACAGCGCGACTTCTCATTACGCCTCAGTACGCATTTGGCTCTGATGGTAATTCCCACTATAACATTCCACCAAATGCTAGTGTTGAATACACTGTTACTTTAAAGTCTTTTGAGAAGGTATTTGTGCGATATTAATGTAGTTTTCTTTAATTTTAATTTTGTTTTCCATTAGGCAAAGGAAAGTTGGGCTTTAGATTCGACCCAAAGGTTGGAACAATCAAAATTATCAAAAGAAAAAGGTACAAGCTATTTCAAAGCAGAAAAGTACGAACTCGCTATTAAAATGTACAAGAAAGTTCTCTCTTACTTGGAACATGAAAAAGGTAAGTGCTATTAGAAAATATCTTTTTCAAGTATGAATATGTACCGCATCGATTGATGTCTAGATACAGAAGGACCCCAGGCAGATGAAAGAAAAGCCTTACTGCTCTCTGCAAACTTAAATCTTGCTCTGTGTTATCTTAAAGTGAAAGATTATTTTGAAGCTCGTAATGCTGCGACGTTTGCCTTGGAAATCGATCCAAACAATGAAAAAGGTCTCTTCAGAAAAGGACAAGCCAATCTTGCATTAAGTGAGCCTCAATTGGCTTCTACGGACTTCACTGAACTGCTGAAAATTGATCCAAATAACAAAGCGGCTCAGGCACAGTTAGCCATATGTTCCAAGACGTTGCGTGAACAATTACAAAAAGAAAAAAAGATTTACGCAAATATGTTTGATAAATTTGCTAAAATGGATACTCAGGTGAACAATCTTTAATATTAGAAACATTATTTTATATTTTATATGGTTTACGTTAGGAAAATTGTGTTTTGCATACTTTATTACAGTTTTTTGCATTTTGTTTGTCCGAGATTAATGTTTAAAATAAAAGATCATTGTAATAGTTTTGTGTTTTATTGTGTTGCAATCGTTTAAAAATTGTAGAGGGAACAAGAAGAGCGGAAGAAGGAGCCAGACGTGATGTCTTCTTTGGGTGAATGGGGCAAGGAAGACAGGGAAAGAGAACCCAGTGAATTTGAAAAAGAGAATCCTAATATACTTATGTTAAATGGGAGTGGACAGTTCAAGGATATGTAATGATTAATCAATAAATACCTTTTCAAGCAAAACTTTATAATTGTTTTACTGTATGTTAAGTCCTATTGTATGTATATTCAGATTCTGAACTTTTGTAGTGCTCCGTCCTTCAGATACTTCCATTCAGTGGCAGGGCGCCCACCACATTTTGAAAGAAAAATAGGAAAATAGTAACCAATTCTTCGGAATAAAAGTGACCAAAAGTAACCTATTTGTATAATACCCTTGTTTATATACATAGATAGACAAGGATAATACTATTATTAATATATTGTTAAAATTAAACATCGCATATTCTATTATAGTTTTATTTATACTTAACATCAAATATAAACTAAAGACAATAAAACATATAATTTACTCTAAAATAATCTTAAAAAATTTCAACATTTCTACAAAAAATAATTTTTATTTTTATGCAGTGTATGCATAGTACACTAACAAATTTCAGAATGTCATATCTGGCAAATTCAAAAAGAGATTCATTTTTAACCCCCGACGCAAAAAGAGGGGTGTTATAAGTTTGACGTGTCGGTTTGTGTTTGTGTGTCTGTCTGTGGCATCGTAGCTCCTAAACGAATGGACCGATTTTGATGCGTTTTTTTTTGTTTGAAAGCTGACGTGATCGAGATGGTTCTTAGCTATAATTTATGAAGATCTGTTCAGGCATTGTCGGGGGCTATTTAAAATTTTCAATTTTGTTACTTGTTCTAAGAAATATACAGAATGTATGTAGTTAATATTTTCTGTCTTGACTATTTGGTAGAAATCCATGATGAAATAGAAAATTACTATGCGTACTACCAATAAGTATAAAAATTATTTTATTGACCGGTTTTAAGATTCACAAACGATCTCATCATCAGAAATGGCAAATAAAATTTTATTTACCATTTCTGATGATGAGATCGTTCAGAATGTATGTATTTGAAATGGAAAAGCACGCTTGGTTATGCTCATTTATGAAGAGTTATTCAAAAATAAATGCTGGAATTTTGTAATTTTGTAGAGTGATAAGGTGAGTATAGACAAATATTTTTTCTATCTCATTCTATTCTCCTCCCTATTGTTTTTTAACATTTTTCGCTAACCTCACCGCTTTTCTTCAACAAGTCCCTACACTCTTGGTTAAACCATTCCTTCTTTCTTTTTGGTTTTCCTGTTCTTGATTCTTTCGCTGTTTCCTGTATTGTTTTTTGTCTGTTTCCACCTCTCTTCCATATCGTCTATACTTCCATAAGCTCTGTTCTCCTCACGTTCCAAGTTCCTCATCGCACATAATTCTTTTCCGTTCACCAATAACTTGCGATGCCTAATTTTACTTCTGTACCCTTTGTTTCTTTGCTTCCTTGCCACTGCCAAGATCTCTGACTCTTTCTTTCATTTAACGTTTGATCTTGATTTACATACATAGGGTAGTATATATTTGGGTGCCTCTCTGTCTGTTCTTACTATTCATTATTCTTCGTTTTTTTCGGCCATATTTCAGTTTTCACCACAATACCTCCTCCCGTTACCATATACTTCTGCAGGAAGTTCCTTTTTCAAGAAAGGCTGCACCACTTTTCGGTGATTTTGATTGTCCGTTATCGATATGCCCCTTATGATGATATTATTCCGTATTAGGGATGCAACGTTTAGCGATTTTTCGTAAACGTTTAAACGCGTATATTAAACGTTTAAACGGCGTTTAAACGCGCACCCTACGCGTAGCTTCCCAATACTGCAATATTGTTTTAAAACTTTAATAATTAGAAAAATATCAAACGTCGTTTGTAAGTTGGGTTATAAATCATAAAATAATACATATTCCGTTGAATGATGGCCGCCACAACGGCGGCGAAAGTCGTCAAAGGGATGCAAACAATAAATTTGAAAAGTACATGCCGGTTTTGCAATATCTAAGCGGCCGCGTCGCGACGCGTCGCTTTTGCTCTTACGCGGTGCGCGCCTATCGCTAGCCGCGGCTTTGTTTATCTGAAATTTAATGATACTTAAATTTTATCTGCCTTGCGTTTAAACGTTCCCTTAAACGGGTAGTGTCCACACGGGCGGTTAAACGTTTAAACGTTGCATCCCTATTCCGTATCTTCTCTTTTTCTTGTTTCTCTATGGCCCGTTCCAATATCCTTATCCTCTCTACTAAACCTGTCAGTATCTCAAAAAAAGATAATTTTTTTTATCTTAGATAGGTACTTTCGGTATCTTAGTTACAATATATCTTAGATACTTTCAATTTTTTTAAATGAAGTGCTTTAGAAGCCATTTTAAAACATTTTAAAACAAGAAATTGCACTCACCCCAATATTTGACGAAAAGCCCAAATCCAAAAGGTTAAACTTTCGTATACTTACACAACTTTTACCGCAACCTTTCGAAAAGCATTTGATACTTCGCACAGGCTTAGGACGTCCATTTCATTTTATTTCAAGTTTTTCGTCAACTCTATATTTAAATAAAATATTCATTTTTAACTGAATGGAGTATTACAACCCAATAATAATTTTGAAAAGTGCAAAAATCAGGAGACCACTTTGTTGAAGTTCACTCCACAATGTTTAAGTGTTCACTTGAAAAAAACCACTACCAACTAGCCATGCTATTGGAAATTTCAATATTTAAAAATAATAAACACGATAATATATCTAATTAAGCACGTTATAAGCAAAGCAACGAGCCAATCTCAGACCTAACCTAAATATGGTAAGATCAATAAACAACGCCGCAGAAGTACCAACTCCCCTGTACATGCTTCGCCCAACTAAAAGTTTTAAATTGTTACCAAGTGTGTACTCAAACAGCGCTCCCAGTCCACCTAAAAGCACATACGACGAAATTTTCCCGAGTCGCCTCGATCTCGCTCCCATATCTAATGTGCTATGTGCATTTACCCAGTGATTTTCTAATTTTCTAATTAGAAAATCACTGCATTTACCTAGAGCCCTGAACCAGTGCTGCCAGGCATTGAAAATTGAAAGCGGTAGTTGTGCTCCAGAAAAAGCAGTAGATTCAAAGCAAAAAAACAGTAGGTCAGAAAACTGATAAAACGTTCTTTATTTTAATATTTAAATTTTCTTGAGCTTCCGGCATTTATGTACCTAAATAAACAACAGTATAACATCGACGTTTCGCCCCCGTCGGGGGCTCTCTGGAGATTTATTTGGTATAAAAATATAAAATTGTCAATAAAAACTTTTGGCAAGAACAAAATGTTTGAGAAAAAAATTTTGTTCTTGTTAAAAGTTTCTATTGACAATTTTATATTTTTATACCAAATAAATCTTCAGAGAGCCCCCGAACGGGGGCGAAACGTCGATGTTATACTGTTGTTTATCTACATAAATGCCGGAAGTTCACGAAAATTGAAATATTAAAATAAATAATGTTTTATCAGTTTTCTAACCTACTGTTTTTTGCTTTGAATTTACCGCTTTTTCTGGTGCACAACTACCGCTTTCAATTTTCAATGCCTGGCAGCACTTCTGCGGCGTTGTTTATTGTTCTTACCATATTTAGGTCTGAGATTGGCTCGTTGGTTTGCTTATAACGTGCTTAATTAGATATATTATCGTGTTTATTATTTTTAAATATTGAAATTTCCAATAGCATGGCTAGTGGTAGTGGTTTTTTTCGAGTGAACACTTAAACATTCTGGAGTGAACTTCAACAAAGTTGCCCGAAAATTGAAATATTAAATTGTAACTGGCACAAATTAAACAAAAATCTTTATTTTTAAGTTAGCTTTAAATGTAATCAACATTTCTATTGGTTCTGTTCTACGAGAAGTACCGATATTCAGTCAGAGAGGGCAATGCGATGCTTCCGAATGCTGATTTCGATCACCTACGAATTTTGGGTGCTCGACTTGCAATTGATTACTTTTGAAATGTAGCAATGTAAAAAGCGGTATATTTTTGACGCTCTGCGGTAGGGCGGTAGACGAAGTTAATTCGTTTTGGCTCCACTCATTCGAGCACTAGGGTTGGGTTGATCTGCAGGTTGAATATTCAGTCTACAGTCTAGGGCTGTGCGTGTATGATAATGATAGGATAGTAAGATAGATAAAAAAATAAATATATTTTATACATTAGATAGAAATGAAAAGGGTGAAAATGCAATAGGTAGATGATTTTGTTTAATTTTCTCTTAGAAATTGGGGGGGGGGGGGCAACGCCCTAGAGCCTTTCATTACGAGTCGACATTCTTTTATTTTTTGGGAAAGTGGAAAAACAAAAATAGCGGACAAGTTTTTATTTTCACAGATTTGACATATTCCTTTTTCACTCACATAAAATAAATTTGCACCGACATTATGTATATAGATACATGATTTCAGTTAAAATTACTTCCGAAAAGTGAGCAACTTCCTTTTTCGTATGCAATTTTTCCAGAATATAACTTTAACCAAAATTCCGCTTTGTTTATAACCACGCTTGTTGGAAACTTCTTTTTTGTTTATGATCAATTCTTCTAATATTTCTTGATGCCATTGGAGATTTTGCCATATCAGTATCTTCAGTTGCAGTGTCAGTGGCAAGTGTTTCAGACGAGGTCACTACAACTTCTGGTATTTTCGGGGCGGGCCTTTTCTTTTTTTCTTTTGTTTCTCCTGTTTCTTGGGAGACATCCACACTCAGTAGTGGTGTGTCCACATCGACAGTCACTGTTGCCATTTCTATTGTAAGAGTACTTTTATCTGTGGTTATTATTTGCGAAACTTCAATTATTTCTTTGTTGTCAGTATCTCTTATAGTTTTTGCACATTCTTTTTTAGATTCCGAACTTTCTTCTGGTTCTTTTGCCTTATGCTCTTTAGAGTTAGGACCTTCTTTTAGTTCCCCTTTTACGACTTCCGTATGTTTTAAAGCTTCTATGACCTCACCTTTAACATCACCTTCTGTAGTGTCTGGTAAGACAGCCTTTTTCTCAACTGATTCCTCAACTTCCTTTGGCTTACTACCTTGTGTAATATAAGCTGGGGCAGACTTTTGTTCAACTGTCCTGCCAGTTTCCGTTAGTTTTTCTTTAAAGATGGCAGGTGCTCGAGTGTCTTTCTTAGTTTCACCTTTGGTCTATAAAACAATAATTATTAAAATAAAACTAATAAAACATGGACAACAACCTCTGAATCTATGTCACTTTTTGGTTTCATGGAAACTGGACAAACTTTTTCTGGTGTAAGTGGCTTCGGGCTTTTTGGGAGTGGAGGCGATTTCTTTTCATTAGAGAACATAACAGATTTTGCAGGAGAAACAGGTTCATTTTCTTTTAATTGAATTAAATCCTTGTCGGTTTCTGAAAAATAAAAATAATAAATAACATACATAAATTTTTATGGGTAAACCTACCTGGTTCTGGAGATTTTGTTGAAGGTGTGGCCGGAATGAAGTCTATCAACACTTTTGGGCTCAAAGGTTGTTGGCATATTGCAGATTTCACGTCCAAATTATTTCTGTCTCCTTCGTCTCTTATTATCTCAAGAATGTTTGACCCAGTTACATCCGGTAGGTCTATAGGGGAAGCAGATCGCGGCGTTGGCATTGGACTTCTTGTAACTATTCTCTTTGCTTCTTCCATTGCTCTTTGCAAGTTCTGTTGTTTTTTGAAAGAATCACGGCTACTGCAGTGACCAATTTGGGAACTATAAAAACATTTCAGTAATAATTGTTTGCAGGAGTACCTGACACTAGACGAGACTTACGCCACTTGTGCTCCTCTTATTACTTGTTTCCATTTGTTTAAATTGGAGTTTAGTATTGCGAGTCTTGCAATACGTCTGAATCTGAAACGAATGGTTTCAATTACCCATGATAGCCAGATGGTAGGTACTAAATTTTTAACAAATTACTTACTTGGATATCGAATCTTCATTTTGTGGAGGATTTGAGTAAACCAATGTTTCTAGTTCCTCATCAGTAGTAATAGGGGCCACTTTGAAGTCTTTCATTAGTCTTCTCTCCCAGATTTTCATCTTTTTGCCCAGGACAGCTGTAATATTTTGGTTATTTCGCGAAGGATGGAGAAAAGTAATATTAATACCTTTTTCTTTGGTGTCAGCGCAAGAAACGTCCATCCCATTTTTGCTAAGCACTTCTAGTATCTCGTAGCGGAATGTGGATATATCTGTTTTGACTTCGTTTATATCATCTTCTGTTACTGGATTTTCTTCACATTTTCTGTGCATAGCAGATACATATCTCCAAACAAGAGCGCGCATGATCGAGGTGTACCTGTAATCTCTTTCTTTCTCTTCTCTATTTCTCCTCTGAAATTTATTGCTTTCAACTTCCCAATCTGAAAATGCTTTTTCGTACCTTTGTGGACATTCTCCTCAATTTATCCTTCTCCCTAGCTCCACACAGTTTTAACAACATTTTGGGCGTAGGAAATATATTAAAAGGTGGAGGAAGAGTGCATCCTTCTTCAAAATACTTGAGCCAAAGTTTTGTTCGTGCGAATTTCCATTCAGTATCTGAAGCTTCGTCGATCATTGCGTAAGAATTAGACATCATAGCAATAAGTAGATTTAACAGGACAATTACGTTGATCACAGAGTACGAACCAAACATTAAGAGCCCCCAAAATCTGGTGTATGTTCTAATTCCTGTTAATTCGAAACTTGAGAGATCAACCATACCAAAACTAGCCCAGAACAGGGATTGCGATGATTCGAACACACTAAAAATTACGTGGAATTAGACCTGAGGATACTTGTATAACCAGTAAGTACCTGGAGGTTTGGAGCTAAAGAAAATAGGGAGAAAGATACGTATTGTAACGTACCTATTTCGTATTTAACAAATTTATTTACAAGCGACTATTTACAATTTATACAAGTGATTTGAATATATAAAATTTACAATGAACTATTAAGCAACAAAACAACAAGCAATAAATTATGAAACAACAAACGATCAATTATTGAACACTAAACAATCCAATAATACACATTTAACAGTTCAAGCTTCTCTAAATTAACTTTTCTAAACATCGTATCACATCGCCCTGGTATACCTACACTATTATTCAAAACAAATTTCTTCACCCCATCAAAATCCGCACTTCCATCGCATGTACCATTAACACTTTACTCGTATATTCGCTAGTGTATAGCTAACTCTTTGGCCGTCTTTTTTCATTAACTTCTCAAGAGAATTAACTGACTCACGGCCCCTTATTTGCCTACATATACAGTGTGTCTCAGGATTGATGTTACAAGAGGTATAATTGACAGAAAATTTTGGCATTTCAATTTGATATTTTGGAAATAAGTCCTGCTTTGTTCGAAACTAATTTCTTGTATATTTCGGTATTTTTTAAATCAAGAGGGCCATGACAGCTAACAAAAACAATTTTTGCGTCAGGTAAACGACCTTATCGGTTCATAATTCGGCAAAATGTTATGAAGAAAGATTGTTCAAAATGTTAAATTATGTCGCCGTGCAAACATTCAGGCACGTCCGGCTACTTTGATGTAACTCATTCTTCAGAATACCGTCTCCGCCGGGGTCTCCGCTCAGAACACCCACTGTTTCAAATTTATGAATTTAGTATTGACAGATAGGTGGATAGTAAGAAATGGTCCAACTGCGTGGCCCCCAAGATGACCGGATCTGACAATATTAGATTTTTATTTATGGGGTCGAGTTTATTGTCAATCTATCCTAAACGATACAGAAATACTAAAGGAAAGGAAAGAGACGCCGCGCCGCAAATCAAGTAGGTGCGTTTAGAGGAAATTCAAAAAAGTTTCAGGCATCGCATAGAAGTGTCTGCAGAAAACGGTAGCAGTTATATCGAATAATCGATAAATTGCATATTGATATTATTACGTGTTGTAAATGTTATTAAATTATAATGTGTTACTCCTTTATTTGTTTAATGAAGCAATTGTGCATTTCCATCTGAAAAAAAGGGTTTTATCAAAGTAGCCAGATTTGCCTGAATGTTTGCACAGGAGCATAATTTAACATTCTGAACAACTTTTCTTCATAACATTTTGCTGAATTATGAACCAATAAGGTCGTTTACCTGACACGAAAATAGTTTTTCTTCAGTTGTCATGGCCCTTCTGATTTACGAAAAAATTAAATATACTAGAAATTAGTTTCGAACCAAGCAGGGCTTATTTCCAAAATACCAAATTGAAATTCCAAAATTTTTAGTTAATCACACCCCTTGCAACACTAATCCTGGGAGCTGGGACACACTGTATAACTCCCGGCGAAAGTTCTTGTCACTTCTACACAAGTCTTTACAAAAAATATCGTCAGCTTGTTTGCCAACAAAACATTGAATCGCACTTTGTCAACAACTATGGGTGTAGGTAAGGGGTTACAGTTGTAACACTGCCCCTTCCTTATCGCGTCTTCATTCGATCGCTCTCCAGGCGTATGTGATTACGAACCCTCGAGTCGTTCTACCAATTTCTGAGAATACTCGACTACAGGCAACGGTCTTATTTTCTGGATGCCCAGATGCCCAAATAACACATTCATTGGCAGTCGCATTTCCCTTCCAAATAGCACACTTGCGAGTGTTCTTCCAGTTGACTCGTGCACCGCTGATCGATACACCGTCAGGAACAATGGAATATACCCAGTCTGTCTGGTGTTCGTTCACTATGATCCTCAGATGGTTCTGTTGAATCGCTCAACCATACCATCTGACTGGGTACGCAATGGAGTCGTCCTAGTCTTCTGTACTCCCAGCAACTTGAACACATTTTGGAACACGGCAGATTCGAAGTTTCGCAGTGTTGCCAACTCTACCGAAATTTCGGTAGTTCTACCGATTTTATATGTACTCTACCGATCTACCGAAATGATACATAATTTTACCGAAATTTCATTTTTTAATTTTACAATGAAGAAATAACCGGGAATTACGCACAGCGTTACGAATTATGGTATTCGTAACGCTCTTGCGTTTTTCCTTTCTTCTTTTGAACTCGTATGGTATCATTTTAGTGCAGCGGTATATTATAGTTATGCAAAAAAACTGGGTGCGTGGTCGCCACACGCGATAGAAGTGAAACTTCAACATTATTAGAGGAATGAAAAATTTGTGTAATCCGTATCAAAATATGTAATAATAATAAAAGAATAAATCGAATTTTAATGCTTCTAAGTTCTAACCAAGCGCTTTGTGGCGTCACGAGAACTGATACGCTGTGTCCTCGCTTTACTGACGCTTGCCTGAGAGAAACAGCGCGAAGCATATGAGACAGAGCGTAGCTAAGAGTGGGGCGGCGTCACGAGAAATGAAACGCTGTGGTCTCGCTTTACTGACGCTTGCCTGAGAGAAAGAGCACGAAGCATGAGAGAGCGCGTGGCTAAAGAGTGGGGCGTTCGATATTCCCTTTCTCATCTGCCCGTCTTCTCAGACTGCTCCCCTCCATTCGTTTCACTTTTCGTGACGCTTGCATTTGCCAACACAGGAACATACTCTACCGAGACAAAAGAAGTTCACTTCAAAAACCTAGAACCAAAACAAAACGAAACCGCCGTGCGCCGCGATTCGGCGGCACTTTTGCGACAATGGCTTTATTCAAAATTCCTACTCATTGTTTTCCTGTTTAAAACCGAATCTCCCGAAATCTACCGAAATTTGGCAATCAAGCTTCTGAAATATTTACGACTGGGGTTGGCAACACTGAAGTTTCGTCTCTGATCTGAATGAAGCTCCACGAGTGTGCCAAATCGACTGAAGAAATTATAGTTGATGAGGGGAACGGACCTGCCATGTCAATAGCAACTCTCGAATGGAACTCCCACATTATACTGGTGCATTCTGCCACGGCTCCTTGCCTTGGGTCCCTTGTTAGACGTGCAGTCGTCATATTTCCGGTACCAGTTTATTATGCCTGTTCTGAAGTCTAACCAACAGCGACTCTCCGTGACCTCCACCGTTGTCTTATTGACAACTAAGAGTCCTCGACTCACTCCATTGTGAGCCTCTGCTAAGACTTCCGGAACCTTTTCCTTCGGCATCACAGCCTGGGGTTTCCCCTCTCTTCCATCGGTGCTCTCCCGCATTCTCTTCAGAAGTCTCTCTTCAATCACAAGAGAATTTTCATTGCGCCCAGAATGACTTCAGGGGTATATCATTAACTTCTGTCCCATCCGATCTCTTTCCAGTTTCCTTCCGTTTCAACACAGGTTCGAAGGTGTGATGCTTTGGTGGTTGATGCTCAGATCTCTGACCATTTTCTCATCTGTTGTAGACTTAAATGTCAGTACAAGTATTCTGCGGTGCCCAGCTTTGCATATCGTGCGCTTAGTAATGTTGATTTGGATAGATTCCAATATGACCTTCAGTCCTTGCCTTGGCACACTATTTATTCGACGGACAGTATCGACGGCAAAATTGATATCTTAAATTCTTTTATTCTTCAACTATTTGACTTACATGCTCCTCTACGTGTCACTAAACAACGTAATCAGATCTGCTATGCGCCTTGGATTACTGATAATATTAAATTTATGATGAAATTAAGGCATAAGGCACTAAACCGGTTCAGACGTAGTAGATTGCCTGCGCATTGGGACTATTACAAACAATTGAGAAATTTCACCACATCTGCCATTCAGTCTGAGAAAAGGGCCTATCTCAGCTCAAAGTTTCGTAACAGTTCCGTGAAGGAGCGATGGAGGGAGCTGGGTAGATTGAAGGTTCTACGGCGCAAGTCACATAGATTGCCTCCTAGCTTATGTCACGTTGATGAGTTGAATAATTTTTTTGTGGAGAGTGGTAAGCAGGGACGTAGCATGTCGAAACCTGGCCCTGGTGCAAGACCACAACGGGCCCCCCTTTATCCTTTCACAAAAAAAAAATCGGTTGTACCAAATGCTTATACCCGTACTATTCAAAAAGAATAAGTTCAATTTGAGATTGCAATCACTGTTTTATTGCCCAAACATTTTTGCACTAACTTATAATAGGTATGGTAACATGGTAAGTGGCAACAGGTAACATAAGACTAATGTAATAAAGATAACACAAATTGACAAATTCGGTAACAAAGGTAACAAACATACAAATACAAAAACCAAAAACAAAACAATAGTCACTAATACAAAAGGAAAACAATAGTCGATAATACATATCTATTTGCTGAAAAAATCAACTTTTCTTGCCTTTTGGTTAGCAAACAGTGAAATTATCTCATTGAGGTGTAGAGTCCTGGCTGTTGCATTTTCAACTGATAAAATGGCCAAGCTTGAGAGTCTCGTTTGTGACATTTTATTCCGTAAATAATTTTTTATCAATTTTAAGATTGAAAATGATCTCTCCGAACTTGCTTCGGATACAGGGATTGTTAAAAAAAGGATGAAAGCACAGCAGATTTCTTTGAATGAACTGGAAATTATTTGATCGCAAATTACTAATTTTGCCAAGTCATTAATCGATATGTCTGCATCAATCTGCTCTTTATAAATGCGTCTAAATGACACTATTTCTTGTGATAGCGAATCTGATAAACCATCGGAATAAAACTTGATCAGATCCTTACATAGGCCTACCAAATCAGTATCAGAGTGCTCTCTCAGTACCGAAGGAAAAAGTACTTTAAATCTGTGAACTACGGTGTTCAGTCCTTTAAATCGTTCTTCAAGTTGTGATATAATAACGTCTAACGTTGGATTAAATACCGACACATGGAAGTTTTCTTTGGCGTTGGATAGTCGTTCGTCACATGACAACTTTTTCACCTTACGAATTCTGCGATTTGTGAAACTTGGATCGATTCCCCAACCACGAGCTAAATCAGCTGCTTCATTCACAACTTCTTCAAAGTTCCCTCTGATATCTCTAATATCTTTTTTAGCAGGTTCCAAAAGTATTGACGCTTTCTGTATATTTTGATTTTTATTTTATTGTTATCAAAAAATAATAATAATTGTTTCACCAAGTCTTTAGCCGATTGCCCTACACATTCTTCAAAACCAAGAAAAACTTCTCTTATAACAAGATCACGTATAATGTTTGTATTTTTATGGTCCTCGATTATTTCCACAAACCTAACTACAAAACTCACATGATCAATTTTCGCTATGTCTTGAGTTGTATCGATTATTATTGAAAAAAATGGAGCTGTATTGATTTTACTGATTAATTTAGTCTTCACCTCTCTGGCTAAGAGGTCGATAATTTCGTTCTGAATGATTGGCGATAAATATTTTACAGATTTTTTATCCTTTAACAAGAGCTCTTTCAAAACAGGATCATAAATTGACAGCAACTTGATAATATTTAGAAAATTTCCACGATTATGATCACCATCATATAGCGACTCCCTGTCTCCTCGGAAGGATACATTATTTTCAGCCAAAGTTAATGTTACGTTAATAATTCTTTCTAACACTTTAACCCAATAATTGGTATCGAATTTCAGCCTTTTGTACAAGTCCATGTCTATGGTTTGATCGTGTTTCCATTTATTATATATTTGACAAGCAAAAAGGTGATTATTGGAAGCTTCGTGAGAAGTTATACTTTGGGAAGTATGACGCCAATCGTTGAAGCCATTTACCCAATTTAATGGTCCGTGACTTCTATCTCCAAAAACCCAGCAAGGTTCGCAGTAAGCCACATCCAGTGTTGGTGAGTAACACAGCCAATTTCTTCTAAACACAATTCCTGACTTAGATTTTTGGGCATAGTACCCCAAACTGAACGATCGACCTTCAGTATTTCTTGGAAATTTCACATCTACTGGTTGACATGGCCCGTACTTTACAATAAATCTTTTGTCGGAATCACTGAGAATACTGCTGAAATTACATCTTTCGGTCCTAACGTTTGACGCCGTTGTTTGTGAAACAAAAACGGAAGTCGATGAAGTTGCCTCTTTTTCGGCAGTACTCGTCGTAACTGATGTGGATGTACTGGGTGTCGGTGATGGTAAAGTCTCGATTTCTGGTGTGCATGAGTCATCCTCATCTTGACTCTTAGGTTCAGCCTGCTTAGACACCTCAACACGATGGAAAAAAGAAGTCAGCTTGGGCAGCTTTGCACTTTCGCGTTTTTCAGTTTCTTTCCGTTTTCGCTTCTCAGCTCCTGACAAATACTTGTACTGACTCATTGTTCAAAATATATAGATAAATATTCAATTCTGAAAGGTAAATGATGTAAACTTTACCGCTAATCTATTAAACAGGCTTTTAAAGATAAGTTATTTACCATATGAATTTTAAACTTCTGATCTGAACTCAACTGACCAACAGGGAACAGGCAGGGGATTCCCACATTTACATCATTTACACGGAACGGAGCGCCAGCGCTGACTCACTGACGACAGACACAGATCGTTATTACAGAGTACAGCACAGTCTTCGTTCAAAACTGCCGCAGTCCCTACAAGCATACTTCGGCGTAATGTGGGTGCTCTACCTCGTCAGAATTTGTATGTTACTTAGTTTTTGAATCTTTATGTTGAAAAATGGTATTTAAAATTCAGTAAATTCAAATATTTTTAATTTGCTCAACTGAAGCCAACAAAAAAAACAATTTGGCCGAGGCGCGAGGGGCTCGCCGGAGCCGGGCCCTCGTGCACGGCACCGCTTGCACGCCCTGTTGCTACGTCCCTGGTGGTAAGTCGGATTTGCTACCTAGCGTTGATTTACTCGATTTTTATTCTTCCACTTTAATGCCTGGCGTTGCCGATACCTTGTCTTTCAGCTTTGTAGATATAACGAGCATTTCTCAGTTGATCATGGAAATTAAGTCCAAGGCGTATGGCAGTGACAATCTTAATATTTCCCTTATTCTTCTCTGTTGCCCATACATTCTTCTTTTTCTTACACATATTTTTAATGAGTGCATACGTGAATCGTATTTCCCGGGAGTCTGGAAGCAGGCTTGCGTGGTTCCCTTACCTAAAGTTGCTGTTCCCAAAGACTTTGGAGATCTTAGGTCGATAAGTATTCTACCTGTTCTCTCTAAGATTCTCGAGAGGATCCTTGACTTACAGTTACGAGTGCACTTGAATTTATACAATGTACTGCCCTCGAGGCAATCAGGCTTTAGGCGGGGTTATGGCTGTGCTACTGCTTTGTCAGATGTTACTGATGATATTTTTCGAACGTGTGACAGCAATAAAGTTAGTGTTCTTGTTTTTGACACGCTAAATCATGATATATTAATTTCGATTTTACATTACATAGGTCTTGCACCAAACGCCGTCAATCTTATGGCCTCATTTTTGTCTGGACGCAGTCAGTACGTTATTTACGGTAACCAGTCGTCTCTGCCTCTTTGTCTGGAGTCTGGTGTGCCTCAGGGTAGTATACTTGGTCCTATTTTATACACTATTTATACCTCTTCTTTCCACCTGTCCCTTCAACATAGTAAATATCTTTATGCCGACGATACCCAGATTTATCATTCATTTGACGCGTCTGATGCTTCTCACGCAAGTTTTCTGAATAGTGACCTTGACAAATTATCCTCTATTTCTAAACAACATCTATTAAGAATCAATCCTACGAAATCAAGCGCAATTATATTTGGTAATGACGTACAGCGGGGTTGTGTGTTGAGTGAAATGGTGTTGAAGATTGATAATAGGGTCATTTCATTTGAGAATTGTGTTAAGAATTTGGGATTGTTTATTGATTGTAATCTCCGTTTCACTCAACACATTAGCTTCCTTTTAAAGAAAGCATATATGTAGCACTGAAACTTATATATGGGCAAAGGAAATGCTTAGATTTGAAAACGAGGAAGATGCTGTGCGATTCTCTTGCACTTTCGCATTTTAGTTTTTGCGATAGTGTTTACGGTCCTTGCTTGACAAGTCACGACACTCGCCGTGTACAAAAAGTTCAGAATTCTTGTTTGAGACTCATGTTTGGGATTCGGGCCCGTTCTCGTATCTCTCACAAGTTGAAGGATGCTGGGTGGCTCAATATGTATAACAGACGCCGACTTCACATGGCTTGTTTCTTCCTCGGGATCGTTAAATGCCGTCAGCCTCCTTATTTGTATGACAAACTTATTTTTCGCGTTGATGTGCATGGCGCCAACACACGTCGAAAGTCTATGATGCTAACAATTCCTCGGCACCGCAAGCAGATTTTCAAGAGATCCTTCTCTTATAACATCGCTTCGCTTTTAAATAGATTTCACGAGTTTCATCTGTCTTCGTCTTGCGGTGCCTTCAGAAATAGAATGCATGGGATCCTGCTTGAGCAACAATAGTGTCTGATTGGTTTCAGTTATATTTTAATTATTCTTTCTCTTCGTTTCGTTGTCTTCTCCTCTTCCTCCTCATTCTTCTTCTTTTTCTTTCTCCTTTTCCTCTTCTTCTCTCTCGTTTTCCGCTTATATTTTTTTTCTACTAATTTTCTGTACATTAGAATTAAGTTAGTTTAGTACAGGCCAGCATGGAAGATCAGGCTCCATAACTGTCACATATGGAAGTCTGAATGCTGGCCTATTAACACCAATGTCATGTGTATTGTATTTGTAGATGTATTCTTTGAGTGTGGTGTTAATAAATATATTATTATTATTATTATCTTTCAGCTGGACCTCTCTCCAAGATTGTAAATGCTTTTCTTCGACATCTATTCGGGTTCGATGGCATCTGATGGGATGTACTCGTATATGCTTTTCTTCTCTTGCCTCACATAGTATGTACTCGCAATCTTCTGGGCAAGGTTTTCTCAAAAACGCATCAACATTGCCATATTCTTGTCGTATCCGGGTTTGGAGAAAACCATCCTTCTCCATCTTATACGTCGGCTTGTTCAATGCTACCAAACAACCAAGAGTACTTTCTACACAGATCCGTAAAATGTTCTCGGATCTAGCAGGCATTCTGGCTCTGGCCAGAAGTACGTCAGCATCTGCTACGAATATGACCTTCCTCTTTACAATTCCGGCATCTGGATATGTCAGCCGGGTTAAAAGGTTAATGTCGACCTCGAACTCTTGCAGAGTTTCGTTTTAACGTTGAGATCTTCCCTTAAGTTGAGCATGTGGACTTTCTGGAGGTGTTGATGCCCATATCTTATCTCCAGATGCTTAACTAACTCCTTATAATTACTCTGCTGTTTGCTTGTTACGGTATCCAGGATATTCAAAGCATCTCCAGGAAGTGCAACCACCAAATTAACTGCCTTTCCGGTACTGGCCGATTGGATCACCGCTGCCGTTGCTTCGAACTGTTTGATGTATGTGTGTCACGAGGACTTTCCAGCTAACGTACATATGTGGTATGTGGCTTCACTTTAACTGCACGGGCTCTTCTTTCTTCGTCCAATTCGGTATCTTCCATCTTTAGGTTTAGGGGCTTCTTCTCTTGTTGAGCCAGTCTCATTTATCTTCGGTATCACTTTTCTTATTTCTTGCATTCCACCGGTAATTCGGGTCTCTAGTTTGATTTCTATTAAGTAATTCTCTCAGCTACCTGTTTTTGGGTTCTTACTACAGCATTTCTTCTTGGCTATTTTTCATTTCTTCTAGATGGTTCTTCATATATTCTTGGGTTGTTCATTTCTTCTTGGCTGTTCTTCATAGTTTCTTCTGGACTTCTCTTCATTTCTTCTTGACTGCTATTCATTTCATCTAGACTCTAGAGTGTCCTTCGTTGCTTCGTCTAAATTGCTCTTTATTTTTTTCTATAATGCTATTCATTACTGCTTCATTATAGCTTCGTCCAGATTCTTCTTCATTGTTTCTATAAAAGCCTGCAGTTGCTGCTCCATCGCTGCTACACTTCTTGGTGCCGGTATAAACACTTTCAGGTACAAATATAAGTCTCAAATAAAGTCCAAAAATGTCGAAATTTCCACTTAATTCGGTTAATTCCCAAAAAATTCTTCAATCTTCCACAGCCTTACACGACGTTTTTTACTCTTCTTGACTCCAAAATCATAATTCTGACACCAGTTGCAATTTATTTCGTATTTAACAATTTCATTTGTTGATTGTTTACAATTTATAAGGGATATGACTATATAAAATTTACAATGAATAATTAAGCAACAAAACAACAAGCAATTAACGAACACTAAACAGTCCAACAATCATTTAACAGTTAAAATTTTTCTAAATTAACTTTCTCAATATCGTGTCAAATCGCCCTGGTATACAGTATTATGCAAAATAAATTTCTTCAGTCCATCAAAATCCGCACTACTATCGCCTGTACCATCAACACTTTTCTCATAATTGGCTCTTATAGGTATATCGCCTACTAATTCTTTCGCTTTGTTTTTCCATTCAATTCTCAAAAGAACTAACTGACTCACGATTTCTTACTTGTCTTACTGACCTGACCTTCCGAAGAAAGTTCTCGTCATTTCTACCCAAATCCGATTCATTATACACAATATCGTTACAAAAAATATCTGTCAGTTTGTTTACAAATAAAACATTGAATGACTGACAAAAACATGGGCACGGGTATGGGGGTTTATGCCAAATTCCAGCTAAAAAGGAAAATTGTACAGGCGTACCTTTAATGCATTAAAAGATCTGAATTACTCTTGAGTAAAAAAGATTAAAATTAGACGCAATTGTTGTCATTTAAATGTGCCCCCCCCCGGAAGAGTTACAGTCCACTAATTTGAACCAATGCCTCGAAATTGTTTTGAGCATAGCGATTATACTCGCCGTGCTTATTTGGGTTACCTTAAAGGAATTTTATAAGAGAAATATTCTTAAACAGGTAAGCTGCGGTATTCAGTTGCTGTAAGTATTTAATTATTTTTTTGAATTATTAAGTATGTCAAAACATAATTGATTTTGGTGATAATTGGATGCAGCGTTGTTTTGCTGTAAGCAAGGGAAGGCGGAAGTCATCAAGGGCGTAGCCAGGGGAGGGCAGGGGGGGGGGCACGTGCCCCCCCCTGGCCAGAGCAAATCACCTATAAAAATTTAAAAAATAAACCAAAAAAATCGTTTTTATTAAGAATGGATTGCTTGCAAGTTACTTTGCCCCCCCCCCCTACTCAAAATTCTGGCTACGCCCTTGGAAGTCATGTATGGTTCTCCATTTCGAAGCATAATACCTACTTTGCAAATCTTCTCCATTTCATGCAAGCGTCTCCAGCTCCATCCCAATCAGGTTCTCCATTGTCAAAATGGAAGCACTTCTTCCTTTCCAGATCAGAAAAGTACCACAACAGTTGATTTAACCCTAAAATCATGCACGTTAAACATTCACTTGCAGCCCCTATGCAATGTTACACTTACCACAAGCAAAAGCGAACAAAACCAAAGTATAAATGAAAAAGAATTTCACAATGTCTATAACCATTCTTCCTAAAGAAATTTGCAGTGGTCCTAGATGAGGATTTATAGAGAATAGATGAACCAGTTTCAGGGCACTAGAATTTAGAACTAAGCAATATAATTATGATTCTTACAATTTAATTTTCTGTACCTACCTGAAGATGTTGGCAGCCGCAAAGAGACCTTCTGCAATTAACTGGGGATCAAAAGCTTGCCAATCTTCTCTTCTTATGTAAGCTGTGGAAGGATCTTTTTCAATTTCAGAAGTTTGTTGAATGTAAGCTGCTACTCGCAACAAGAAAACCAGGCAGTACAAGAAATTTCTTGTAAAATCTATAAAATTCCATAAATCGCGCAGATACGATTGCATCCCTTCCACATAAATTTCGTGAGTTTCTTCATAGATGAAACCTGTTTGAAAACGTAAATTCATAAAAATATTTGAAAATCTCGTCAAGCCATCAGTCAAACAAAAGAATATTTTGCCGTATGCCAAGCACTGAGTACCATGATTAGGTTGAATTATGTCATAATTTATATTGAGCCTGATTCCATTTGACGAAATAAATTTCATCTGTTTTATTCGGTTTTGTTTGTGCCGAAAAACTATTCATGGTCGACAAATTCAACTTCAAAGCGTTAACTTAACACGCTGTATTAATTACTGAAATTGTTGTCTAATATTTTAATTATTGAATTTAATAGTAGTTTAGGTAATACACATCGTTTCGGAATACAATGAAAAGCAGTCAACCATTGTCAGTTTGAATCTGAAAATACTGAATAACGGAAGAAACAATTTTGAAAAAATACCATCAAATTCTATCTACTGTCAAACACGATGGTTGTTACAGGGTTGTTACCAACATAATTACGATGAGTCAGTGGCGCTACTGTTCCTGAATTTCGATGAGATTAATTTTTGTAAAGTAAAACAACGTATACCTATGCCTAAACTCGGCTATAAAAATTAGGAACAGTGAAAACCTTTAAAACATTTTTGTCCAGCAAGAAATAGTATATAATATGTATTAGGCATTCTAGGAAACTATAAAAGCTCCCCTTACAGGATCAAACGGAATGGCAGCCCTGTCAAGAATTGACAATCTGATTGACCGTGTAAACAGATTGATGGACTGATGGATGAGAAATTGATTTAGTTCTGGAAATTTTGAAATCCGTCAGTTTGACTGATTCAATTAGAATGTCAATCCGATTGATCGTGTAAGAGGCAAACTCTTAATCAACGAAAATGTTTCTCTTCAAGTCATTAACTTGCTTCCAAACCTCAAAGGGACCCCACGTAATTTCGAGAATATTGAATTACTGCCTCTATGCCACTCTTTGCTGTCAGTTCATTACAAAAAGAAAAATTATGTGAAAGTAGGTAATGAGTTAGCATATTATGTTAGCATATAAGCAAGTTGAAAGTATGAAACGAATGCAGAAAGCACTGCACTGACGAGTCCCACAAGGACGAAACCAGTGGTCTGCAGTTTTCTGTAATCATTTTGAACGCAACATATTTAATAGCTATGTTGGAAACAGAAAGTTTTAAAGAAGAACAAGAAACTGTTAGTATCTTTTAAATTTTATTAAAGTTGAGTGCGGATAAAATTCTGCGAAATGTTGAAGTCGTACAAAGAAAATAAAAACTAGTAAAATAGTGAAGAATTCGTAATTTTTCTTTATAATAAATCTTTGCCGAAGCCAGTTTTACGCAGATTTCTTATTTTTCCAATCTGGATTTTTTTGAAGTGTCAACATTAGGTGGGCTGATATTTCAAAACATTTTTTTTAACTTGGACGACCCTAGGTTACGACAAAGAACTAATTACAAATATTCTAGCGGTATTGACATGGAGCTATAGATTTAGTTTTCCCGTCCCGTTTTTGGTTAGATACTCAAAATACTCCTAAATACGTAAATTAACCAATTCTTTAGTTAGCAAAGTTAGGTACTAAGACAGGAATTTTTTAATTATAGTCAGACATTGACGTTATTCTAATAAAAGCAGTGTTTGGTTTGCAGACTAAAAAATTCGAACCCATTTGACCTCAACGTCAGGACGATTAATAATAAAATCAGTGAAACATTTATCAAAATCTTTAGTTATCTAACGTAAAAAGATGACTTCCAGAAAGTGTCACTTACCTAAAACATAAATTATGACAACATACTCTAAAAGTGTCGGCACATTTCCACGCTGTTTTTCATTTTTCTCTATTACGCGTTGCCTCATGGATTCCGTCCCGAAAAAGTCTATGAGAAGATCTTCAGCTCTTTGCGATACAAGTATTAGAATCACTAAAAATATCTATTAAAATTTCAATAAATCAATGCAATAGGTATATTTTTGAGCTTACAAAGGAAAAATAAATAAGATGAGGCGTGGATCAAGAATTTCATGAAAGGTTTTCTCATCAATTTTCCTGTTTTAGTTTCAGGTGCAATCATGTACAACATACAATAAAATGGAAATAAGAGCGCCACTTTAAGGCAAATCAATAATTTCCGACAGCTTGTTTTTCTTCTAAAACCTGGAACCCCTTCATACCATATAGCTGCTAACAGTTGTTGAATGTTTGAATGAGCTACAAACTAGAAAATGCTACATTCTTGAATTCTGTATTGCTTGAAAATGTAGAAATAGGTAACAGCTAAGACGAAGAAAAAAATGTTAATGATGTTGATGAGAGGTGGAAAGGAGAGCAGAAGGTTAAACTAACACGTTTAGAGAATCTTTGTTTTAGTGGGGATATTGGCAATAGGTAGTTGGAGAATTCAGAAAAATGGTTTATTTCATATCAATGTTTTGGATCTTGCATTGTTCAATATCTATACAAGGGGTAGATCGTCAGTACAGTGATATATTGTCATACGTAGATTTTGCCGAAAAAATTTTTCGATTGTAACGAGAGGTTGCCTAGCAATTTTACGAGTGACATTGCATTAACATTACGAGACGTTAGTCGAGTAGTTTTTCAACAATGTCACGAGCAAAATTGGGCACCTCCAGTATACAATCGACAATTTTTGCCGGGTAAAATCTAATCTCTAATGATATTAGCCGTGACTATTTCACTAAACAGACTGCAAAACTCAAACATAAACTTATTAAGTACTTTAAAGAATGCAAACTGACATTCTTTAGTGTACGAATTTTGTGAAGTGAATACTAATACTAATACTAAAATCAAATCAAATGAAACTTACTTGTAAACGTTAATTATTACAAAATTTACCGAATTTGATATATTAACTCAACACCGGGAGACGTTGAAGGAAGACAGCCACATTGCTGCTATCTCGATGTCCGAGGAAAACTTTTCACTAATCTAAACCTAGACTAGACTAGTCTAGTCTAGGTTTAGATTAATCTTCAACTCCTGAAGCTGCTGACGTTGTCAGCGAATCACGTGTCGAGTTTAATTACTGTGTCACTGTCTTTTGGCGTGTGGGGTTAACTTATTAAGAATTCATATCGAATTTACGTCAAAGTTCTTGATCCAACTACTGGGTGCATGTTGTTTTAGGTAAGTTGTGTTGTATTATACATTATATACAGGCGAATCACGAATCATAACAGAATTCGTGATTGGTACTTTTGTTATTTGAAGAACTGCAGAGTCGGTTAAATGAGATATGCAGGGTGGAAAAAGTAAGGAATATCGGGAATAAAATGGAAACGGAAGGTCTGTGGCTGAAACGCTCGAACACGTCGATTTTTGTTTTTAAAAACAATGTTCCTCAGGCACCTTTTCAAATTTAACCCCCACCACCTTCCGCGCTGTGACGTCATCATATATTTTTTTTAAATAGCAGCCCCATATTTTATTGACAGAAATGGATGCAACTCTTTCTCCTGAAATCAGAAATACTCCATTTGGTGGGTTTTTTTATTACTGCTGGAAAAATATTACGTTATTTGTGTCAAAAGTTGAAAAAATGTAATGACGTCAGAAAGTGATAAATATTATTATAATTTAGCAGATGAAGTAATGAAACTATCACTAATCTTCAGAAGAATGTCTAAATCATGTTTGTGTCAACTAATTTTGCTTTATAAACGCGAAGTTCAAAACGACAAATGTATAATGTGCCTACATAACTTTAATAATAAATTTAGTAATAAATATTAGAATCAAATTTACAACAGATGTTCAAATTGTGCTCCATTTACAGCTTGACAGTAGCCAAGGCGATGTAGAAATTCATCTTGCACAATTATTTATGACTTCTGGAGAAATTGCTCGTAGGTATAGTGATACTTGCCATCAAATCTTCAAAATTATTAGGTTTAGTGTAATAAACTTTAGTTTTCAAATGGCCCCACAGGAAATAGTCTAATGGGGTTAAGTCCGGGAACCCAGCTGGCCACTCAATCACTACACGCCTCCCTAACCATCTGTTGGCGAAAATTTCATTTAGAAATTCCCTGACCGGCGATCCATAATGCGACGGTGACATAAAGATGACAGTTCAAACATTTAGCCGCCTTGATGAAATCAGACACCTCCACCACGTTAAGCAAAATCAATAAGAGAATTTAATAAACCGATGGATGGGTAGTATTAGTTGGTATAAACATAATTCAGACATTATTCTGAAGATTAGTGTTAGTTTTATTACCCCATCTACTAAATCTTAATAATATTTATCACTTTCCCACCCTACCTCATTTTTCAATTTTTGACACAAATAACGTAATATCTTTCCAACTCTAATAAGAAACCTTATTAAATGGGGTATTACCGGGTTCAGGAGGAAGAGTTGTATACATTTCTGGCAATATAATCTGAGGCTGCTGTTTAAAAAATATGATGACGTCATAGCGCGGAAGGTGGTGGGGGTAAAATTTGAAAAGTTGCCTGAGGAACATTGTTTTTAAAAACAAAAATCGACGTGTCCGAGCGTTTCGGCCACAAGCCTTCCGTTTCCATTTCATTCCCGATATTCCTTACTTTTTGCTGCCCTGTATATTGTTACGCTATATTGTGTGTAGGGGATGTGAAAATAGAACTAAAATGGAAATACAAATTGGAAATGAGAAGATAGAGGAGGTCGCGGATTTCTGCTACTTAGGAAGTAAAATAACTCAAGACGGTAGGAGCACTAAAGATATAAAACAAAGAATGGCGCAGGGCCGAGTTGCGTTTAACAAAAAGAAACAACTGTTATGCTCGAGAACGGTTAATATAGAGACTAGGAAGAGACTCTTAACGTCGTATGTATGGAGTACGGCATTATACGGGTGCGAAACTTGGACAATAGGAGAAGCGGATAGAAAAAGAGTAGAAGCGTTTGAAATATGGTGCTACAGACGCATGATGAAGATACCGTGGATAGATAAGGTTAGCAATAGGGAAGTATTAGAAAGAGTTGGGGAAAAGCGAAAGGTATGGAAATCAATAAAGAGTAGGAGAGATAGGATGGTAGGATGTTCTACTTTTAGGGAAATGCGTAGGTTAGCTCAGGATAGAAAAGAATGGAGGTACGCGTCCAACCAGTCTTCGGACTGAGAACCTTATGATGATGATATTGTGACCGTCTTAAACCTACTTTAGATTTTTCAAAAAATTGCATGACTTTCTAGATATCACGAAAAAATTTAAATTTTAATTGCTGTACTAGAATAATGGTGAGATAACTTGGACTTATCTCACCATTATTCTAGTACAGCAATATGACAGTGCAATGCACAACGTCCTTTTACGTAAGTATTCCAAATTTCAAGTCACTTGAACAGCCCATAACTGAGTTATTAACAAAAAGAAAAATATTAGAATTTAAATTTTTTCGTGATATCTAGAAAGTCATGCAATTTTTTGAAAAATCTAAAGTAGGTTTAAGACGGTCACAATATAGCGTAACAATATACAGGGTAGCAAAAAGTAAGGAATATCGGGAATGAAATGGAAACGGAATCTAACAATCTAACTTGGACTTAGATTGTTATGATGTACACGAATAAATAGATAAAGCTAAGTAGGAAGTTAAAGAAAACGATGAATACCCACGGAAAAGGAAAAAAGGGAAGACGAATGTGAAGAAGAGTGTACATAATATTAAATTGTTTATGAAACTAATGTTTTGGAATTATATCTACCTTCTTTTGTTTGTACAGTATAGCAAGTTCCAAACGAGCTAACTTCATATGATCGCCTTCTTCATACGGTGGACTTTCTGGATCATGGTTCAAAATAACAGCCAATTCTTGAGAACTTCTAGACTGATAAAGCAAATCTACTGCAAACTGTTGACACTGCTTCCTTAACTCCACATAATCTGACTTACATTCCTATTAAAAAAAAGAAATATTAGTTTCAGTATAAGAACCGTAACCGTTAAGTTATGTTTACTGGTTCTGCAAACGCTAGATTCCTAAGTTCCCAAGATAATTGAAAGGCAGTGAGTATCGGATCGCTGGATGATAATGCAATAAGGGACGGACTTGCTAAGGCTCTGTATTCGTTTAGTCTTGAAAGAGAGTGCCGCAATGAGTCTTCTTCTGACTGCCGTATGCAATCTTCACAGCCACATCTGGAATTTTATTTTTGTTTAAATGCGGACTTTTATATTTTTGATAATTCTACTTTATATCATGTGGCATTGGAAGAGTTGCCCCTCGATCTAATAAAATTTTCAAAATTTCATAGTTGTTCCTATGAGCTGCCAAAATTAGCGGCGTAATATCTGGCGTAAATGTTGCCGTATTGAGGTCGATCTTTTGCCAGCTCTATGCAAAACACAACTTGATTAGCTATATTTTTAAGTTGATATACGTATAACATCAGACTTACGTAAGGTTCTCCATCTTTGTGAATCAATTCTTCGTGCTCGAGAAGTAATTCAACAGCTTCCACAAATTCTACACTTATGGCATGAAGAAGTGCATCTTTAGTTTCTACTCCCATAACTACTAATAATTCCACCATTTCTAAGTTCTCAGAATCTATAGCTAGTGTAAGAGCACCTCTTCCCAAACTGTCGACGCAATTCATGCAAAAGTTTTTGATTCTGTGGGCCTTTTGTAGCATTCTGTTATGAAAGTAACGAGTTATGGACGTAACAGGTTAGTTATACTGCGATCGAGCTTAGTGCTTTTATAACATAATTATGTGTAAAAATTAATATGAGAGACTTTACTGTTTTCAATTTGCGCCATTCCTTGTGTTAGGCGCGTACGCAGGGGTTTTGGCAATAAGGAAAATAGTTTATAGAACGGGAAATTTTGTTTGCAAGTATTCATATTTCATGTAGTTAATATTTTCACTTTTCACTATTTGGTAGAAATCCATGATTAAGTAATTTTTGATTTATTCATATTTCAACTAAACAGTTTTCTTTTTCTATATAATTTTACAAGGTCCCTCAAAATGAAGTCGATTAAAACTTGACCTCGATTTGATGTTTAAAAATGCTAAATTTGGACCTAAATAAATAAGTTGAAAATTTCAGGAAATATAGTTCGTTTATTTTTTGCATGAACCTTTGAATCATTTTTGGAAATAAATATCATAAGCAAAAAGAAGTAGCAAAGAGTATTAGATGCAGTTGTTTAGATTGTCACATTACCTTCGCACATTACCCATGTCCCCTCTTTCCACAGCCAGCAGAAATCTTTTTTCGTCTGTTGTCAAAGTTTTTGGAAGCGATGGCATGCCTAACGGCAGTTTTTTCGCCTCCGTTCCGGCTTCCACATCCGCCTGTACAAGAAAAGAATACCTACTTAAAATAATTGTACACAAATTTCCCTACAAACATTAAAATTTGTTAGTACTTACCTTATCCATGATGGAAATTTTGTAGCTATTATTTTTTAATTTTAAGAATTGAGGGAGTCATTGGATGTTAATAACCATTTGGTGAGACCCCCGATAAGTGAGCGCCAAAGTCTACTAATATAAGCAATTGTATAAAAGAAACCATATGTGGTGAAGCAGACTTAATATGTTTATTAAATTATATAATTAGCTTTCTGGGGCAACTTTAAGACTTTAACTCTTATTAAAGTTAGCTTTTGAAGTTCCTTTAAATATTTTTGCTCTAATCAATTCAAATGTTCACTGTATTTCATGTCTTGTTATAAAATTGTATTAAAAAACAATTAATATTCAAAATAGTAGAGATGAAAGCTTTTTTAGTTCCCAGATTCAGAAGTAAGTAAATACTGTTTATAGGTAAGACTACTTGAATAAAACTGAACAATACAATTGTGCTAAATTGTTCATTTTTTGATACCCATTTGTTTGCTGATATGAGCAAAGGCCCCAATAAATCAATCAAAAACCACATACGGTTGAAAACGAATGATACTAACAATTTATTTGCCTAATCGATAAAATCGCCTCCTATGTTAGGTTTCTCAATTCGGTATAAAATATATAATTCCCGAGGTTGCTCTAACTTATAATTGAATTAAAGACAAAGCTTTTCCAACTGTCTTTCAGTTAAGGTGCGAAAAACTGTTTGTTGATCGATACAGTTAATTTCTTAACAAGGAATAAAGTGAATTAAGCATGAAGGAAACGGAATCAACTTTTAATTTGATGGAGGAGGATGCTGAATATTCGGAAATGGGGTATTCCGAAAAGAATTTTGATGATATGTTTGAAAAACCCTTGACTGCTGTGGAGAAAAGATATTTACTGTATGCTGAGAGGGGAGACTGTGCTACGGTTAAAAAGTAAGCCAAATTTAGTGTGTACCATTTATTTAGAGAAACAAGTATATAAACAAGCAAGTTCTAATACATGATAAATTGAGTAGGTCGGTGAGCTACACGATTGTATTGATTATGCAAACCATTGTTTACACAATTTTAATAAGGCACCTACTTGATGTAATTCAGTTTGTGGGGTTCAGAAATTTAAATTTTAATTAATACGCGAATACACCCATTTACACGTTTGGCAACATCTACTACAACAGTTTTTTTTGCACGGAAAGCTGCGTTAGCTTATTTAGATAAACACATTTACATGTTAAATTGGGAGCTTTCATACAAGGTTTTTGCGACAGTTTCATTTATGGGGTTTTGTAGGCTGCTGCGGAGGAATATGTTAAAAATATTTGACGAACTTAGTTACCATTTCAGTGAAACTTTTTGACCTCTAGTGTAGGTAGACTGTAACATTTTTTATAATTAGAAAAAACTAGATATAAGTTTTTGAGTTGGCTAGGTCGTGTCGAATAATATTACAATTTTTCTACAGATTGTTGTTGGAACATGCAAGTGATGAAAACCTAGATAAAAATTGTGTTGATCCACTAAATAGATCCGCACTTGTAATGGCCATAGAAAATGAAAATATCGAACTCATAAAACTGCTTTTAGAACATGAGATAAGAGTTGAAGTAAGTTGCCAATGCTTTAATGAACAAAATAGCTATAAAATGATGCCAAATTTATGCATTTTAGGATGCTCTTCTTCATGCCATAAAAGAAGAATATGTAGAAGCTGTGGAATTGTTGTTAGGGTGGGAAGAGGAACACCATGCAGAAGGAGAACCCTATGTAAAGAATTGTTTATACAGGGCGTCCAATTTTTCAATATTATACATTACTACAAAAAGTCAAATTTCCTGTTGCGAAGCTACGAAACATATTTTTTGTTAATCAGCTTTCACTCATCCCCTCCTGGAAGCCCGCTCTCCCCTAAAGGCGGCGATATAAGCCTTTATAACCTCACGCTGGCTGGATGGGTTGGCCACGGGGGTTAAATTCATTGGACATTCAAACTGAATGGGCTCGTGACTTTTGATTTCGGTTAATCCAAATGTAAGCTGCGGAGCTTAGAAACTGCAAATGTGTGGGCGCGATTTATACGTTACTCCTTGTGCACGTAATAGTGTACCTATTCTAGAACTTCGACGTACTGCCCAAATACCACTTTTTGAGTCACAAATAACCGCAAAGCATCGCTCTGGGACTACAGTTGCTAAGCGAAATAATCGTTGATTTTTCAGATACATTTTTTTGAGGACCAAACATGATTTAAGCACAGGTCGGAAATTTCGGAATTGTGAAAGATCTATAACTTTATATTTGTCATAAAATGTTTCGTTATGGTTTCAAGACGCCCCGAAAATACGTGTCTTACGAGATCATCCATTTTCTTAAGCCTGTCTTCCTTTCGAAATAGAATATGCATGTTCTTTTTGCGAATAACTGCATTCAGTTTTATTTAACATTGCTGTTTTATCGTCCTTCAATATCCACATATCCAAAATAGACATATGAAATTAATGCACTGCATTTTAGAGTTGGGAGAAGCTCGACAGATCTACTTCCTTATTTACTTCAGACATAACTCCTTTAATCCTAGCAGCCCACAAAAACAATTATGAAATAGTAAAAATACTCCTGGATCGTGGAGCATCATTGCCAATGCCTCATGATGCCAAGTAAAAATGGAACGATTTCGACGTTTTATACTTACTTACTTTTCAGTTCTTAATTTCCAGATGTGGCTGCGATGAATGTGTTAAATCAAGTTCGACAGACTCCTTAAGACATTCTCAAGCACGCATTAACGCCTATAAGGCGTTAATTTCCCCGTCACTTATAGCTCTTTCTTCAAAAGATCCTATTCTAACTGCGTTTCAACTCTCATGGGAACTGAGACGATTGAGCCATATAGAGACAGAATTTAGGTCCTTGTATAAGGTATGTGTATGCTAGACTCAGATGCCGAAGTTCGGAACTAATTCATTATCTCGTTAGCTGGTTATTCGAAATAAATCAATTTGGTATGGGAGTATGGTATGCTAGTTTTACGTATGTTTTTGTCAGTGTTTTTGGTGTCATTTTGAAGATCTCCTCATATGCGAACTTGGGGGGGGGGGGGGGGGGGAATGGAAATGTAAGATTCGAGGGGGCTGTTACATCGCATACGTTTGTAAATAATAATAATAAATAAATTTATGCAGTATGGCGCAGCCGAGTGCAGAAATCACACGAGTATATGAAATGCACGTTCCATAGAGTTATGTACACTATTTTTCCCATGACCCCTTAAGAAAGTAAACCGAGGGGTGAACCGCAGAGCAAAATCTTGTACACCAATTCCTCTATTTATGTGTAATTCCTTTTAATTTCCCGCAATTCCTATCTAATTCCTGCAATTCCTCAAGTAATTCCCGCAATTCCCCATGTAATTCCTGCAATTCCTCATGTAATTCCTGCAATTCCCCTACTAATTCCTGGAATTCCCTTACAACTAATTCTTGCATTTCCTGTACGTCCGATACTGCAATAATTTACGGCGCATGCGCAATCGTTAGTATAAGAGGGGTAAACATTTCTGTAATTCCCTTGTAATTCCTGCAATTCCTTATTAATTCCTGCAATTCCCCAAACAATTCCTGCAATTCCCTACAAATTTATGTAATTCCTCAAGCTTGTACACAAATTCCTCTATTTATGTGTAATTCCTTTTAATTTTCCGCAATTCCTATCTAATTCATGCAATTCCTCAAGTAATTCCCCCAATTACCCATGTAATTCCTGCAATTCCCCATGTAATTCCTGTAATTTATATTTTTTGTAAAGATAATGCAATAATTTACAGCGCATGCGCAATCGTCAGTAAGCATTTCTGCAATTCCCTTGTAATTCCTGCAATTCCTGTGCAATTCCTCACTAATTCCTGACTAATTCCTGCAATTCCCCAAACAATTCCTGCAATTCCCTACAAATTTATGTAATTCCGTACTAATTCCTCTGCAATTCCTCAAGCTTGTACACCAAAATTCCTCTGCGGTTCACCCCTCGAAGTAAACTATTTATAAAACAGTAACTTTATTTAATGATTTGTTATTTATGTTATTAAATGTCAAAATTTCAAATTTCCATTTGGAATGGATAACTATATCATCTCCGGAAGAGGGAAACAAATAATAATAATAATAATAATAACAACAACAACAACAACAACAACAACAACAACAACAACAACAACAACAACAACAACAACAATAATAATATTAATAATGAATTTGTTGTTAACACCAGTAGGTACAAACTTAAAAAAATTATGAACACCGTCCCCACTGTTTTGTTTGTTGCAATGTGCGGACCTCTGTCATTGTTTCGAATTCGAGAAAATCTTCAGATGGTTTTGTTTTGTTTGAAATTTTGAAATGAAAATTTGACATATTATGTGACGCCATACTTGCGTAGTTTAAAGACCTGACCTCACCTGTCATTCTATCGGTACTCATTGGTTTACCTAAGGCTCTAGAAACACTTTAGAGAGCCCTAGATTTACTGATGGCTTACTAAATCAAAAACCACCAATGTCATTTATCTTTTGTGAATTGGAATATACACACGAAGCACAAAACACAAATAATGGCTATCGCTATTGACTGGAAGGGAAGAGCGTAAAGTTAAGAATAACGAACTCCTTTGACAGTGCAGTGTCGCCAACTCGTTAGCATTCCATTTCCTAATTTTACTAACCATATAAATATAAATAAAGAAATCTGTTTCTGTAAATTATGTTGTAGCCCAAATATCGCATTACATAGAATTTAGTAGCCGAAAAAGTGCGCTTTAAAAGAATCACCCTGTATAAATAAAAATCAATTGCTGCATGTACATTGTAAGATCATCACTTGAGAACGTCTCGACCGATTTGGCTGATTTCTTTTTTGTTGTGTTCGTAATTGTCAGGACAAGGTTTGTATGAAAGAAAATTTTGGAAAATCCACCGGGAAAGTCGAAAATTTGGATGGTATGTTTGTATGAAAATCTGTTTTATAAACAAAAATCTGACGTTCAGTTTGACAGTTCTAAAAATTGAATTGTCAGTGTGTTATCATGTATTTGGTGTTTCTTTGGAAAAAATGCTACCAGTGAGGCGTCGAAATATCGGTCGGCGTACGCGCAATGCAAGCCAATTACATGATCGTCGAGTCAATGACACTGACGAAGAGCGTAGACAGCGTTTGAAGCCAAGTCTAATAAGAATTTCTCAAGCCTCAAGCGCGATCCATTATGACTCCGGAACAACGGATACAGTCGAGTTCGACGCGTTCATTTGGAGCTTACGCACAAAATAATTTGGAACATCGACAAAACAGAGGCCGAAAGTGGCATTAGGGAACGAAAAATTGGAAAAGTTGCCCGGAGAATTGGAAAATTCGGGAAAAACTGAAAGTGCTTAACGGCTGGACCGATTTGGCTGATTTTATTTTGTTGTGATCGTAATTGTCAGGACAAGGTTTGTATGAAAGAAAATTTTTGGAGAATCCACCGGAAAATGCGAAAATTCGGGAAAAACTGAAAGTGCTTAATGCTTGGACCGATTTGGCTAATTCTTTTCAAAAATAAGGTTTTTAGGGAACGAAAAATTGGAAAAGTTTCCCGGAAAATTGGAAAATTCGGAAAAAACTGAAAGTGCTTTTTTCTATTGGATTTTTGTATGATATGGATAGGCTAAGATGGGAAATTCGGACAAACTGTCAAAATCATAACTTCATAAGTTTTTGTTTGCACTCGCGATCATAACTGACGATAGGAACGACATATTTGGTTGAACATAAACGTAATTAGAAAAATGTTTCACATTGAATAAACTATTTGGTTAATGATTCAAAAGTTCAATACGAAAAGTAATTTTAGGCAGGACAACGTCTGCCGGGCCCGCTAGTCTATACATTTATAAATAAAATTGAAGTGTATGTCTGTGATTTCGAAATAAATGGTTTTTTCTAAGCTCATATGATTCTTCGCACGTTACCAAAACATAAAATTGCATTTTTCAATTTTTTGTCTGTCTGTCTGTCTGTCTGTTTGTTTGTCCGGGCTAATCTCGGAAATGGCTGAACCGAATTTGATGAGACTTTCATTATCAGGTAAAGAATTTTTCAGGGATTGATATAGACTACTTTTTATTTCGGAAATATTCAGGTTTCCTGTGTAGAAATTGAAAAAATATAGAAATTAGGAGTCGGATTGTGTCACGCGCCTACTATGAACACATTTTACGTGCCATATACATAAAATAAATAAATAGATAAATAAATAAATAAAAATAAATAAATACATAAATTAGTTAATTAAATAAATAAATAAAATAAATAAGTAAATATAAATATTTGCCATTGTGCTTCTTTCTTTGACGCAGCAACGCGTGCTGGGTACCGCTATATAATATAAAAATCAATATTTGTTTGTTCGTATTGTATGCGCTGCCATACCGTTCATCCCATTGCGATAAAACTTAGTCAACTTAGTGCTCGCACTTGCGCGAAGGTTATAGGCATAGTACATAGTACGCGCGTGTCGTACCGGGAAATGTATTTGAAAGAACATTTCTGCAATTCTATAATATTTTCTTTCCTTTCAACATAATTTAAAAATTGACAATTGGCAATAGGTGACTCGCGTGTCGTACCGGGAAATGTATTTGAAAGAATATTTCTGCAATTCTACAATATCTTCTTTCCTTTCAACATAATTTAAAAATTGCAGCAAACGTCAAACGGCAGCAACGCGCCGGGTACCAGCTAGTTTAAAATAAAAGTGTTTGCATTAATAGGGAAAAACGGTAGTCGTAGAAACACTGCCAATATTAAAAATAAGTCTGCCATAATATGTAATGTTCCCTTACTAATTCGAACAACCATCTATGGAGATAATTAATTTGTTCCCAATTTTATTGGCACGCTGTATATATTTTGATAAATTTACTGCAAGAAATGTTAAGCACAGTGCCGTTTGCATCTAAGTAAGCTTTAAGAACAGACTTTTGCAAATAGACTTTTCTCATTAAATGGGCGTTTTCTTCTATGTATTGTATATTAGTGAAATAATTGAAAAATTTGTTAATAATGGTGGTATTTTGTTGTTTATCGTGAAATAATGCTATAAAACTTTTTGTTAACCAATTTTTTAAGGAAATGCGTACAAAGGTACAGGACTTTGCTGCAAATCTTTTGGACCACACTCGAACTTCTACAGAATTAGAAACAATGCTGAACTTCAACCACCAAGGAGGTGACTGGTCACCTGGCGACAGAGCAACTTTAGATCGCTTAAAACTGGCTATAAAATATAAACAAAAATTGGTATTAATAAATAATCGAACAAATGAAACATTTTCACAAATAACCTTTTAGTTTGTTGCTCATCCTAATGTTCAACAATTGTTGGGTGCCATTTGGTATGATGGCCTTCCGGGTTTCAAAAGAAAAGGTCTTTTGGAGCAAGCCGTCCAAGTGGCACAAATGGGAATAATGTTTCCAGTGTACTGTACCGTTTATATGATAGCCCCTAATTCAAAAACGGGGCAATTTATGAAGAAACCCTTCGTAAGATTTATTTGCCAATCGGCTTCTTACACATTTTTCCTGGCCCTATTGGGCTGTGCGTCTCAAAGAATAGAACTGTTGGTAATGGAATGGTTTGGCAATGACTACGTGAGAGGCTTGGTGGAAGAGAGGAAGAAGAAGGAAAGGGGCAGTACACCCGGGTTTGCAGAATGTGGAGTGGTACTCTACGTCATAAGTATTTTCTTACATTTACGAAGTTAAGTTTTACTCACAGTTCGTTATTAGGTCTGATATGGGCGGAAATCCGTGCGCTATGGTCAGATGGTTTGATGGAATACGTCCAAGATTTATGGAACATAGTAGATTTTGTAACAAATTCCTTTTATCTCATGTGGATTAGTACTAGGGTTGCCTCATGGATTATAGTTGCTGTAACCATCCATCCTTTTAGCTAAACACTTATTTTCTAATTCAGATTTTTCTAGAGGGAAGCAGAAGAAGGACACGATCCGTGGTATCCAAGAGAAAAATGGGAAGCTTTCGAACCTATGCTTATTTCAGAAGGCGCTTTTGCTGCGGGAATGATCTTCAGTTTTCTAAAATTAGTGCATATATTTAGTATTAACCCTCATTTAGGGCCTCTGCAAATATCTTTAAGCAGAATGATTATTGATATTGTAAAATTTTTCTTTATATATACCCTTGTTTTGTTTGCATTTGGATGTGGTGAGATACAATTATTTATAATTTATAAGATGAAGGAGTATCACACACTTTGTCCATTTAAGGGTTGAATCAGCTTCTGTGGTATTATGCTGAATTGGAGAAAAATAAATGCTACCATTTACCAGGGGGTTTACCTGATTTTGAAAACAATGACAAAGCCTGTTCTATTTGGCGACGATACGCAAAGTACCTACTCCAATATCTTTTTAGGAAATTCATATTGCAATGCGTCTGTTTCAGTTTGTTTGAAACTTCACAGTCATTATTTTGGGCCAGCTTCGGTCTAGTTGACCTAGTTTCTTTTGAACTCACAGGAATTAAAGGGTTTACGAGATTTTGGGCTCTACTTATGTTTGGTTCATACTCCGTGATAAATATAATTGTACTACTGAATATGCTTATAGCTATGATGTCCAATTCTTACCAAATAATATCGGTAAGTTAGAAAAATTAAAGAAAAAGATAAATAAGATTAACATTATTGAGAGGTTAGGAAAGGGCCGATGTCGAATGGAAATTTGCAAGAAGCAAATTATGGATGAGTTATTTTGAAGATGGGAGCACTCTGCCACCACCTTTTAACATCTTTCCAACTGTGAAGAATTTTTGTTCTTGTCGAGAACTTAAACCCCACACAGAATCATTTAAGGTAGGTTCTTGGCTGTTCCAATAAATAATATAATCTAACCTTGCCGAATACGCCTTTTCCATGTTGCTTTACTTCAATATCCTTGTTTTTACTTTGTTTTTGCCTTTATTCTTGCCCCTGTTTTTGTTCCTGTTCGTCTCCCACCCCCCTCATCCTCCTCTTTCTCCATTGTCTTCTTCCGCCCCTTTCTATCTTTACGATTATTTTACCTCTGAGCAAAATTGCTTGTTTTGGTTTTCAGATCCGCTCCTTTATACACCGACTGCCAGTTATTGTGCCATTTCTTCTGACTAGTAGTCTTCTTCCATTTTATTTTCTCTTTCTTGTTATATTCTCCAGTCTCGCGTCGGTCACTCTGTTTACAATTACAGCTCCACTATCTTCTCGTTCTAATCTTTTCTTTATATGTTTCCTCCTTCATCGAACATTGTTTAGGCTGTTATTGCTCTAATCTGCCCTAAAAATTCTGTGATCGAGTTGTGAGAAACCCTCTGTACCTTGTTCCATTTCTACGTCAGATCTGCCCACCTTACCTCACTATTCATTTTTCGAACGCCGTAATATCTATTCATTTTGTTTCAATAAAATAAAGGACAGGTCGAGACGAAGAACCCAACAACGCCACGAACAAGTAATGCACCTACTGATTCGAAGATACATAACGGCGGAACAAAGAATGCGATGTGAATTTGGAATTACTGAAGACGATGTGACTGAAATAAGACAAGATATTTCAACCTTACGTTACGAAATAATAGATATGTTTAACATAAACGGAATGAAGACTCCTAAATTATCTAGTGAAGATATTTCTAAACGTAAGTAACACAAATAAAGAAAGATTACAGGAAATTAAACTGTTGGTTTTACAGTAGCTGGGAAGAAAGGCAAAGTTATGGAACGACAGATTCTGAAAGATTTTCACATAGGTTTAGTAGAAGGCATCGTAAATCAGTTTGCTACGTCCAAAAGTGCTAACGACATATTCGGCAAACTTGCTCGTGTTATATCAAGGAAATCAAGTAAAAAGAAAGATTGGAATGCGATGGTGAGGAAAAATACTTTCAAACAAAATCCGATAGGAAGCTCTCAAGAGTCCGTTAAAAGAAGAAGACAAAATTTACATCAATATATTCTTAATAACTCTAATAGTGGCGAACGCATAGATCAACAGAAACTGTTGGGTAATTAGAAGATTTCCTTTTTTGATATTTTCATTAAAATCTTCTGTTCTAGAAATGAACGATAAATTGGCCGAAATCCCCGAAACAGCAAGAGTTGCATATATTAAGTTCATGACCAAGAAAATACAAACTGGCGAAAATAAAGAGGATCGAGTCGAAGAAAAAGATGATCATGAAGGTAATACAAGTACCCTATTAGTCTTACAACTGGAGATCCTGGGGATATACTTAACTTGAACCGCTAGATTTTTCATGAATTTAAAAGTTTCTTAAACCTATTTAGTTTTATCGTGGATAGATAAGGTTAAGAATATAGGGAGGTGTTAGAAAGGGTTAGGGAAAAGTGAGACGTATGGAAGGCAATAAAGGATAGGAGAGATAGGATGATAGGGCACCTTCTGAGACACGAAGGATTTGTTCGCGACATACTAGAGTGTAGAGTCGGAAATAGGAAAAAGAGATTTAGGGGTAGGCCCAGATCAGACAAGTGCTCTCAAATAGTTGGGGATGTAGGATGTTCTACTTTAGGGAAATGCGTAGGTTAGCTCAAGATAGGGAAGGATGGAGGTACGCGTCTAACCAGTCTTCGGACTGAAAACTTTATGATGATCTGATGATGTCGTTCAGATAGTCAATCGTACTTTTAATATGATAACAATTTGTATGTTGCAGCTTATTCTTTTCACTAGATAGGAGGTTTCTTCGGCCCTAGCCGGAAATCGTATTCGAATGAAAATTTTTCAGGGGTATAGAGATAGGTCCTGATTGGAATTCGCTTCGCAGATTGTTGGGGATGTTGGTGAAATGCGTATTAGCTCAGGAGAGGAATATGGGGGTACAAGCCCAACCAGTTTCAGACTGAAAATTTGCTCAATTGGGGCTCTATCGCCTAGTTTCTTCTTAGTTTCATTTCTGGATTATAACTCGTTATTTATTTTGATGGCATACTCAAGGTAGAGGCAATTTTTGACGATTGAAATTAGCACGTTGTTTTTGGTTATGAATTTTGTTTTATTATCTATTTGTTTTATGTTTGATTAAAACACTGATGTTAAAGCACTCTTCAAATATAGGTTAGAACATTTTGAGAATTGTTATGCATAGATTTCTTTTCGGGAAGTACTTACTTATGATTCATTTCTTGTATTGGGGCAAATTTTATTGTGAAATTCATACTGCGATTTAAAATTTTGTTACGGATGTTTATAAAGGCGGTTCATTGTTCTTTTTTAAGATACGTATGCGTTATGTTATCCAATGAATGAATTGTGCGTTACCGGTTTGAAATTTTCCGATTTCAAGTAATATCAGTGCAATAGCAAGGTGATTATGTGATTATGTGCGATGATATATACTTTCATGACGTCACACAAGATAAAACTGTTTCGCGCTGTTAGTAATAAATTATTAATTTTTCAAGACTCGTCATCTCAATATAACTGACAACATCAATAATTTACTTACCGCACAGATTCCGTCCACCACATCGCTGAGCGTGAATCCCGTAACTGAATTTAAAATCCTTAAATTTATTTACAGTATATATTAATAGAAGTCGAGACATTAATATATTTTTATGACTTTTGAAGCATCCACATCCGAACTAGCAGCATCCAGTATGAATGATAGAAAAACTACGTGCACGACAAAATCCAGTGGGGAGGGTAATGAAAACGAAGTTTTTGCGAAATCTGAAGTTATTGCATGTGATGACAGCTCGGAACGGTCGCCGGTAATGTGTTTATGCTTCAGAGGTGTAAATCAAAATTTTATGTGCAAATGCTGTTTTTTTTTGCTTTCGACAGAAATCGCATGCATCACATTTTAACGATGGGTCGACGCGAAAAAGGGAGTTGATGTCTGGGCAAATTTACGACGAGGGAAGAGCCTTTCGTGATGAAAAAGTGCAACTACCACTAGGCAAGAATGTTTTGTTTGTTACTGAGTAGTTCTATAGTTCTTTCTAAGTTTTTTGGTATTTTTCGCTGTCTTATTATGTTAGAGTAACCCCAAATTTGGAAGTTTAACATCATTTACTAGTGATTGTCCATTGTCCATTTTCACGGTTCTTGTCTTTTGTTTCTGACTAGGGTATAAAGTAGCAGGTACATTTAAGGATTTTATGTTGGTAACAATATTATCTTCGGCACAATCCAACAAAATTTGTATAAGTTCCTTCAGCATTTTAGGTGACAAGTAGTTAGCCTTTTTTGTAGAGTTTGTAGTGTAGTGTACTGTAGTATCTACAAATAGAAATTGTAACACATCTAAAATTGAAGTTAAGTTTATTTGAAGAATCTCATCGTTGACCAGTGTGGAAACTTTCTTTCTCAATGAGAGATCTTCGAATGCCAAAAACGTATGGGTACTTAAAAAACGCATTATAAGTGATGACCCAAAGTTATCTATATGCACATTGCCACATGCAGGTAATCAAACCGTACACGTAATGCAGTTAAAAATATTAGCGTCTCTCATTACTTCAGCCTCAAACGTGACAACCCTGCCGCAGAGCAAATTAAATTTATATCTTCAATTCCTTTGAATATATGTATGAAACTAATTAAATGGGTACCAACACAGGGTAAATTGAAATAAACTTTTATGATTAACTGACGCCATAACTGTAACTGCGGAAAAAAGACCAATGTAAATTGCTAAATGCAATAGTATGCGTATGTGGTGTGCACAGGGAATAATAAATTAACTTTTATTTCACTTTAAACCGGTAAAATATTTTTCCCACGACCCCCTAGGAAAACGACACGTTGCATACAGCATAGTAGGCCGGAAACTTGACAATTGCGTTACCCGTGCGCTAAACTCGAAACTGTGCTGTAATATTTGAAAATCGCACAGGTTAATTCAAATTTTGTAGGCAGCTTTGAGATTTTGAAGATTACTGAATAAATATCTTGTCGCGTCTCTCTTCAAATTTAATTATTTTTTATTTTTTTATTTAAATCATTCATCTATTACATAAATTAATAGTAACATTAAATAAAATAATAACTTTAGTCTAAATCATTGCAAGTAGGCTCAGACATTTCGTTCACCAAAAGTGAAGATCTGGTATAAGAGCCATACTTAATAGGTACTTAATGAAAAACAACACTTAAAGTCTACAATGATATGTGTAGTGTGAAACAAAAAAAATTGCACTTCTTAGCTAAAATTAATTATTGCAACTTATAACCTACGATTTATTCTACAATTTACTAAATATTCAAAAACCAAAAACTTAAATTTGGGAAGTTTGGTAACATCTTTAATGTACTTTGGTAACTCATTATAGTCTTTGCTTTTCTGGCACTGTTTTTTTTCTTTGTTAGTTCTTACTGAGTTCATATGTAAATTATTTGCACTTCTAGTTTTGTAACCATGTATATCACTATTTTTAATCAGTTCAGTGTTAGACCTTGTTTGGTTCGTCGTACATTTATGCATGTACATATAACACATTATTTTGAAAAATTACTTCGTGAAGCTGTAGCAAACGTCTCGGTATATTCGTATACTTTGTTGGTTCTCGTCCGAATATTATAGCCGAATAGTACTTTTATCGCCTTCGTCAACATTCTTGCCAATAACATTTTCATGGAAGTACCACACTGCGACCATACTGTAATGCAGTAAAATGTGACTAAGAATATGGGAGAAGTATATGGACTTAGCAGCTTTCCGTGTTACATTACATCTTCTAATGGCTCCGATCATAGGGGCAAGTTTTTTTTTACAATTTTTTCGGCATGTGGTTTCCAGGTGATAAATCTTCGTCTATTAAGATTCCAAGATATGTTGCTGAGGCGACTCTTCCAATTTTTTCTTCGTATATTTTTATGTCTATTTCTATGTCTTGCTTACTTTTCTGTTTAAAAACCATATACTTTGTTTTTTGCGTATTCAGTGTTAACATATTTGACACAAGCCAGTTTTCAAGTAATAACATATCGTTTTTAATGATTTCTTCTAGTTCGGTTTTCGACTTACCTGAATAAACAATAACTGTGTCATCCGCATAGACAGTGTATTTGCCTGCAAATCCAGCATTCTGCATATTATTTATGTACAAGAGATAAAGAAGCGGTCCCAATACAGACCCTTGTGGAACTCCCTTATTAATTGCACGTTTTTCACTAAGATCATCATTGACACATGTTTGTATCATCCTGTCTTTAAGATAGTTTCTTAATAAATCGTTTGTATTGCCTCTGATGCCTAAAGAATCCAAAGAAGTCGATAATATCTTATGGTTAACAGTGTCGAATGCTTTTTGCATATCTAAAAATAATGCAATCAAATAATTTCCTTTGTCTAACTGATTATTTATCTCTTCAACTACATTCAAGACGGCACATTGTGTATTAGAGTTTTTAAGAAATCCAAACTGATTTTTATCAAAACCGCTCGTATTACTGACAAATTTAATTAATCTGCATTTTAAAATCTCAAATATTTTAGCAATTGTGGGCTGTAGGGCTATTGGTCTGTAATTTCCTATTTCGGTTTTGCTTCCTCTATTTTTATATAACGGTATTACTTTTTATCTGTTTCAGCGAGTCAGGAAATATTCAATATTATTGAAAAACTCTGCCAATTTAGGGCTAATTTCGTTTGAAATCGTTTTCATTAATTTTACGCTAATTGTATCAATACCTGGGCCACTGTTTGACTTCATACTATTTATTGTTTTTTTAATTTCTTCTGCATCTGTTGGATGTAAGTAAATTGTTTTTTGTTGGTATGGTTTAAAATATCTTGCTCCAAAGTATCAGCTGCTGTCGCAAAGTATTCATATTCATATTATTTGCTATGTCTTTTGAATTTGTTACTGTTTCGTTATTTTCATTAATTAGTTTTTCTATAAAAGATTAAGATGTAAGAGACTGTGGTTAAATAATCAATTCAAGAATCAATTGTACTCCTAACCACATAAATTTTGAAATACTATATACGCATTTCGGCAGCTAAGCAGGGAAAAACCTATAGTAATAAAAATAAAAATGGCAATAACATTAATGCTAAAAAAAAAAAAATTATATATATATGACAATAATAATAACAACAATAATGATGATGTGAAACAATGATAGTGACAATAACAATAATATAGGTCAGGTATTTTCTGCTCACCACTCCGAAAGAATCGAAGTGCACTCGATCAGCTCTCATTCTAGCTTGAGAGCCATTTTTATTTTTATTACTATAGGTTTTTCCCTGCTACTGAAGATGGCAGCTTAGCTGCCGAAATGCGTATATAGTATTTCAAAATTTATGTGGTTAGGGGTACAATTGATTCTTGAATTAGTTTTTCTATTATATTATTCTTCTTGATTTTATTATCAATTTTTACTGCGTAGTTTATGGTTCTCCAAAATTTCTTCGGATCCTTTTCAGATTTAATAAAAAGGTACGGAATGATTAGAATATGCTCATAGTAAGCTAGTAGGCTACTTAGAAATTTTGATATCTATTAACATAGACAACAAATCATTAAAAATAAAGTTACTGTTTTATGAATAAATTTGTCTTTCTTAAGGGGTCTTGGGAAAAAGAGTGTACATAACTTGATGGAAAGTGTATTTCCTATAAACTCGCGTGATTTCTGCACTCGGCTTTTCACATTCTTATGAAATTTGTCACTTTCCATGCTCTTTACGTATTATACTATTGTAGTTTAAAAACTAGTCATTTTAGATTTATTATAAGTGTTGTTACTTTTATTTTTAGAAGCCACTGCCCCGCAGGAGCCTGCAAGGAAGAGGGAACCTACCTTCAAAGGAGCTTGGTTATAAAAGGATTAATAAAAAATAATCTGCGTTTCATATTAAGTAGGTAGCCTGTTCAAAGGTATAAATAAAATATTAATATTGTTAGCTGATTCATTAATTATCAATAAAGTTCGGATTTCCGGTTCTGCGTTCAACAGTTTTGTTAATAATAGACCGTTTAATTTCACACATCGCCCACACTAATCTGTATTGGTCACGCACTTTGGAAGTGGCCGTAACTTTTGGCGAACATTTGTCGAAGTTTGTTTCCACTTCTCATAAAGTTATATCTGCCACATACAATTAATAAATAACATTACCAATACAGCCATTTACCGCTTCCCAATTGTTGAATTTGTAGAATCAGAAACTTATTATATTTATGATGCCTCCTGTAGGACAATTTTGAATTTGGTCGCGTGGTTGATGCAGATTGAGATAAATTTAGATGCACATAAAATTTAATGTAATTTCAGTTGTTTATTAACAGAATATATTTATAAAACGTTTACACAAAATATAATAAAATAGAATATTAATAAATACAGTTACAATGTCCACAATAAGAAGGTTTCAATATAATACGTTTTTCCAGCCACGTTTTTTAATACTGACTCAAAAGGACTATAAACCTGTAGACCTACGAGGCATGATCAAAAAGTAAAATTCTTAAAACTATTTGTGATTATACATAAATAATTTTCTGTTTTGTAATATTTAAGCAGGGTATTGCTTCAGATTTGGGCGATTTATTCAACGTTTGGACTGATAACAAATAACCTGTAAATGTCGTTTAAAATTATGCTGTAGTGTAGGTAATGAAATAAATTGTTTTCACTTTTCTACTTTATAATCACACCCCGTGTAGCAGTTTTATAACGAACAGAACATCTCTTACTTATCCTTAAAATTACGCGCAGAGTCCTGCTGTTTTCTGTCAGTTATTGCTCGCAATATTCTAGCAAAACGGAGAGGATCATCCATCCGCTTTAATTGAGTGAAGAATCCTGAATGCATTACAGATTGTCTGGGCAAATGTCTTGTATTGGAATTGGCCTCAGACGATGAAGTGGGAGTCAGCATAATTCGATCTGCCGTCTTGTCTCGTCCGAAACGCATATAATAATCGTTCCTTCCGAATCTAACGAAATTACTGTTTCCTTTTGACTGTGGTTTTGCTTCTCGCTTCATTCGATTGTCGTACTGTGACCTGCCGAAACGAAGGTGAGTATCCCCGGAGCCTGGTTTACGGCCGAACCTGAGGAAGGTTGATTTATTACGACCGAAACGTAAATACCTGCAATGACACAACGTAGTTTGCAATGGAACTAGAATGATTTTGGAATAATACAACTCGGAAGTGCAAATTACAAAAAAATAAATATTTTAACTAAATAGGGAAGAACACTGCATCTTTCAATTTAATGGAAATTTTTACATAAATGAGTCTATTATAAAAATAAATGGTCAGCATTGGGAATCTACGATTTATTTATAATTCACAGAAATAGAACCATCTGAAATAAGTATTCTTCGCGTTTCGGGAACTGTCAGAAGTGATTGTTTTATTTAGGTGCTTTGAAAATACTTGGGGCAATTTTTTAAGTTTAAAATGGACGCACACGTTTTATTCTAGATGATGTCCAGTCGGGTCCACTTCACGTGTATAACTTTAGGACGTGATAGAGCATAGAAAAAGAAATGAATTTTCACCAGAATATTTATTTCAAAAAAGATTCTTTCTACAAAAGCTACAAAAAAGAAATTATGAATTATATTCTCGATGATATCTACGAGCTGAAACCGAACTGCAGATTCACCGATTTCGAAAGACGAGTTGAATGGGCTGTTTCGGTTTCACGAGTGATATCATCGATTATTAATCATAGCACGAGGAACAAGAATATGGATATAACAAAGTTTCATCTGAGTCGCACCGCAGATGGCGCTCTTTCAAAGTTAACGGAGAAGGAAAAATTGAAGTCAAAATTAATTAATTGTTAAATTTTCATTGTTTCATTTTTATAACAAAAATATTATTTCCACCGTATGCAATTGAAAATTGTGTATGTATATTCATACATATGGTTTCGTCACCCTCCATCTCAACCTAGGTCTTTGAAGATCTTTTCCTTGGAGATTCGTCATCGCTGACGTATCCAAGCCCATCATCGGAGCTGATTTTCTTCACCACTATAACCTCATGGTCGACATAAGAATCAACGCCTACTAGATCCCCTCACCCGCATTTCTGCGCGTGCCTACAAATGCAAAGACAGCCACACGTATCTGGAACCTAGCCTAAGCATCATCTTCTGCTGAAGTTCCCAGAAATCACTCGACCAATGGGACTTCCTTACAAATCCACGCACTTAACTCTGCACCACATCAGCACAATCCACAATTCTGTGACAGCCTGTATACTGCAAACCTCGCAGTATACAGTCGCAGAATGAGAACAGCAAGAAAAGAATTCGAAACTATGGTACAACTGGGAACTGCACGCCCTTCGGAAAGCAGTTGGTTTCGAGGTTGGTCCTCTCTACTACATATCGTCGCCCTTCTCACGTACTGGCGTAACTGACAATTGGTAAATTTTTCAGGCGAACAAAAAAACGTAATTCGCTTACACTTGTAGGACTGCATTAAACACAGTAACATAACCTACGGATTGTCTTTTTTATGTAGATTGGTGCTGCAGTTACGCCACTTCGTGAGGTGGTGCAGACACAAGAGATATGCATATTATACAACGTAACTCAATTTTCACAAAATTGTCAGTTACGCCAGTACGTGAGGAGGGCGACGATATGATACCCAAACACGGTGACGAGTGGAGACCCTGTGGTGACTACCGAGCTCTAAATGCCCGAATCATCCCCGACCGTTACTCAATATCGCATATCGAAGATTTTGCTCAATCTTTTAAGGAAAGACTCACTTTTCCATCGATCTGGTCCGAGCTTACAACCAGATTCCCGTAACCGAAGAAGATATCTTCGAATTTCCATATAAGTTCTCAGAGGATTACATTTCTGCTACGTGTACATCGACGACATATTAGATATTAGTAGCATTATCCTCAGCGAAGAGCACGATGCACATCTCTCACAGATTTTCCCGCGTCTCAAACAGTACGTATCTGTCACATTTGTGGGCTACTAGCTTGCATAAACACAACGCAGATAACATTCAGAAATAGACCAGTATGTAACGTAACACGTACTCATTTGTAATTCAGACAATAAATTATATCCTTGGCTAAGCATGCTATTTCCTCTTCGCCAAATTGCAACGAACATAAATAAATATTATATGGGTATACCCGAATTGATCCCATATTATCAACTGAGTTTTTACGAAAAAAAAAAACGAGATTTTATTCATAACCACACCTAAAAAAATTATAGAAAATAGCACACCAGGGTGGACTCGCAACGTCAAAGTACGGTTGTCTTTTTTGGCACGGAACGATGAAAGAATTCAAGTGTGCAAAATAATGTTTATTAATACATTGAGAGTCCGGAAAGGGGTTGTAGACATTGCAATGCAGAACAGAACGGCAGAAAACACAGGCTTTGAAGACAAGAGAGGCAAACACTATAAGCAGTCCACCAGCAGCTAGTCCATCTATTTATAGAAAGACGTTTTCTGAAGAGTATAATTTCACTTTCATCGCCCAAGAGAGGGACAGTGCCGAACTTGTGTGGCCTATAATAATCCAGCAAATGACAAAAGTGTTATGGAAACTGAATATCAAGCCTACATAACCACAAAGGATAGATCTCGAGATGCAAAGAGATCAAGGAAGCAATCAGCAGAGAACTCAAATGGAAAAATAATAAGTTGCAATTTTGTTCTTCCGCAAGTACTTCTGGTACCGAATGGCCCAAAAAATAATGCTTTGTTTTATAAACAGCATTTGATGATATTCAATTTTACTATTTATGACGCAGTTTCCAAGCAGGGAGACTGTTTTACGTGAACAGAAGTAGAGAGAAAACGTGGCAGTTATGAGATAGCAAGTTGTTTAAATTGTTGACAAATTCTGCAGAAGAGATTTTTTCATGTTTCAGTGATAGATGTGGGGGCAAAATATCGCAAGTTTGTGGCTGTTATGTGCTTAACCGCTGTATAATAAATCCCACACTTTGAAAATATAGATCTGATGTTTCTAGTGGTAGAACACAGCGAAATGGAGTGCACTCGGCAATTTCTACGGAATTGAAACGAGCAGGTAAAACGAATTGGCCTCAAGACTGGAAAATTATTGCAAGGTGTGCCCGACGAAAAGGGAATAAGTCGTATATTGTTCAAAATGCAACATACAACCAAATACTTTATTGGAAAACTCATGCAGAGCGGAATATGATTTTTAGAAAGATGACGAAAACTATAAGTCAGGGATGGCAAAATATTGCTGGATGAATTTTTCAAAGTATAGACCGTTTGTCATCAGATTCAAGGAAAAATTCGATGAAGATTTTAGAATTCTAAATTGCAATAGGAAAAGAAGACCGCGTTCATCTGTTACAGATTCTCTAAACTCTAAAGCCTTTATATCAGCATCAAATTTCCATTAAAAGGGAAAAATATGGTGACCTTATGTTATTATTTCGTATGACACCCCCTGCAGTAGTGATGAGTATAGGCCTTACTATGAAAACCTTCCTTTTCAAGTTGATAAACGTGGAAGAAATCAGATTCTTCTAGTATCAGAAAGCGAACTCAGAATAGATACATTTAGAAACAAATTTCTTCTGATGACAGGAAGTGATCCTCGCAAATACATTTATGGCAGTCACTTTGTATGTTATATTATTATTTGTAGAAAGCATAGTAGTGATAAAATTCAGTTATGTACATAGACTACCAAATATGTAGTAAATACTGATTGTGTTTACAACTTAAATCAAAATAACACCTACCTGTCGTTGTTGTTTGTACCAGACCTTGTAGGTCTTGTAAGGAAGTCCGGATTTTCGTAATCTATTTCGTACTCTGGAGGAGAACCACCCCTGCCAAATCTTATGAAGTTGCTATCAAGTAAACTTCGTCTTTTTGTCGCTATTTCTTGATCGATGCTGGGTGCCTCTTCTGCATTGTCGAGAAACATAAGACTGTTATCGTCATCGCTGTCAGGGAAAACGTATGATTCGTCTATGTTAGCCCCGACCCACACGATTTGAAGGATTAGAACTCCAAACACTGTAGGGAGCATGACCGACCTGTAAGGAAATCGTAGTTAATTTAAAACTGCATTTCGAGAGGCCTTTAAGGACCTATTAGAAGGTCAAGTCAGTTTTCAGTTCAGTTTCATTTCTGCTGTCAGTTTAGTTCGGAAATCGCTGTATTTCTGTTGAGTTTTCATTATTGTCATGCACAGTTCAGTCATGGATAAAGAATGCCTAGTTGCGTTAGCTTTGGTCTTAACGCTAAAGAAACCAAGAAAGAAAAGAAATAAATGGAGCAAAGACTAGCTCCTAAAATGAAAATCACTGTCTCACGCAAATTTCATGAAGGAACTTAATTTTGAACCTTATGATTGGTCAAACTATTTACGGGTGAGTGAGGGTGCGTATCGTGAATTGTAAAAAAACTTGTGTGTATCAGCTCCGACGCACAACTGGAGTTTACTCCTTACGAACGATTATTTTAACTTCAATCACTCTAGTAAGTCGATTTCCAGTTTAATTAAAAATTATAAAACGTTTAATTATGCATCTTTACTGATAGAAATCAATTGCCGTTTATTCAAAATAACGATAAAAGTAAAAAAAAGAAAACTAAACGCTACTGGATTTGAACCTCCGTATGCTCCGGATTCAATATCGACGGCGTGCGATTGAACTCACTAATCCATTGCGACGTGGATGGCATATGTCTTCTTTACACTTGTATTTAAACGAAGTTGATTCCCACGTGATATATTTTTGGAAATATTTTTGATATTTTTTGATAAACTTTAAAAAATATTGCACAAAAACGTTCTCTGGTGCACATTGTATGTGTCCTGATACTCGGAATATTCTTAAAACACTTTGGGGACATAGAAATCGCAATTTTCAAATTTTCCATGTTAAGCAGGATGCTTCAGGATTCCCGGGACACACGGTAAACAATTAATCAAACATACATACAGTAAAAAAAGACATAGCTGTTCGTATGTTCAATTTATATAATTCGTTAACATGAAATATACGCTACCAATTAACCGCATCCATGTGTTTTTCGGATTCTTTTTCATTATCACTGGAATAGGTTTTTTCCATATCTGTCAGTATTTTTTTAACTTCAATCACTTGATAATTTTGTTTATTGCACAGAAATATACGTATCCATAGATACACACATAATTTCAATGTTAAAGGTGCGTTGCGCAGAGGAACTTAACGCCTCACTTTTAGTTAACGCTGTTAACGCGAAACATAACACTTCATTTTACTACTCATAAAATTTCCGTACCGCGGGCTATAACTGAAAATCGATTCTTAAGGAGTAAACTCCAACAAGATACCAACATGAGAGAAGCTATGCATCATCATACGAAAGACTAAGTGCAACTCTAAGATTTTTAGCAAGTGGACGTGCTTATCAGAGTTTCCTATTGTAATATCAGCTCCAGCCTCCAAATCTAAGTGTGATAATACCTACCTGAAACTTGTAAAGCCGTAATTACCAGTACTTGGGATTATATAAAGGTAAGTGCTATATCGAAAATGAAGAAAAACGATTGATACAAAATGTCACTAATTTATTGAAGCATATAAATGGGGTAGTAGGTGCATTTTGTTTTAGAATGTGTTGGAAAACTGTGAAAAATAACTGTCAGCAGTATAATCTTCTGGTCTTTTGGGTGGTGTAGTTGATTTCCGAAAAATGACTCTGCGACTGCGTTGACTGCTGTCGAAAATTGGCTCTGCGCTATGCCTTGAATTTGTTGTCGAAAATTGGCCTCGCTGCGGCTGTGCTGACCGCAATTGGCCTTGCTGCCTTGGCTGAGTTATGATTGCGGACGTTCTGTTTAAGGATTTCATTTGGCCTTCAAATATAGCATCGTTTATAATTTTTTTACGAAGAGAAGCAGTTCGGGTGGCATATTAGTTAGTTCTTCCGCAACACGCTGGCCAAATTAGGCGTGCATATCTTCTTTAGTAGCATCTTTCTTAGTCAATTTATCAGCCACCAATTGTAGAACTTTCTTATTTGTCACGTTCTTGAAACTGCTTAATGACCTTTTGTTTCTTGTACTCGGAGTTGTCGTATTAGAGGGTCGTGGAAATGTTTGGTCTGCTTGCTTTCCTGTAGGTGCTCGGGGATGGCGAAGTAGACTGTCGTGTAGAATTTTAGTAACGCAGTGAAAGTCTTCAGAAATAAGTATGTGGAATATTTCGTAAATGAAGCTCAAGTTGTCTGGCAAGATGAAGTAGTTCACACATGATATATGGCATAATGTGCTGAAATTACTTTTCAGAACTTATTGAATATCTGGATCCTCATCCTCACCATCCATAGCGTGGTACTGTGGATCTTTTTTCCACAAGAATGAATTTTTTCGATAAAGCTCAATAGACTTGGTTAGAAAGTCGTGATTTGTTTTGACATGATGTACTCGTGACTCGTGACCACGCTACTGCGAAAACTGAGACATGAATTGATAACAGATAGGTACACAAAGTTTTGGAAAACCCATCGAGCCACGGATCCGTATCAGTTTCAGTTCCAGTTCCTCTTTCATTTTTCTCTGTAAGATGACTGACAACTGAACTGACCGTCTAAAAGTACCTTTAACTATTTCGTGCTTATGAGAAAAATATTCGTATTTGCTGCTACATGAGCAACCAGTTTATTAATGGACGAATGATTCAGGTCTTGTAGCTATGGTAATACGTCCCCTATAATAAAAAGGAGGAAGAAAATGCGTTTTCGAGTAGGAAATATTTCCTTGCGTTTGGCTTGGTCCCTATTCATAAACTACGTGAACGGCAGGCAGAAACGTATGACAGATATTACTACCCTAATCGGAATTAATGCGTGATTTGCTATATCAGGAATTGCACCCTGCCTACACGATGAAATATACTCATGGACAACATTTTTGTGCCGATGATGCCATGGGGTGAAAATGTATGTTATATTAAATTACCAATGTGAACATTCACTGAAAGCAAGATCTTTTTAAGTTTAAGAATCCTTTTCGAGAATAGGAATATCCTTATCCATAATTATAATTTTCCTGAGTGTATCGTCGTCGACTTTGGACGCAAAAATTTGTGAACACATGAACGTGGGTAAGGAAACAGAGATTCAAGTATTACGTATATATATTATTTAGTTTACGGGATCTGCTTTCAGAAATTAACACGACTATGAGTGAACGCATGACGAATAGCTAAACCTTACTCCCTAGCGACATAACTGAAGCTCTGCTTTCAGAAGTCTCTCCATAAATGAGCCCGCTTTGGAAACATAAGTTAACAGGGTACATTTTCACGGTTAATTTTGCGGGAGTGTTGGAGGCAGCGTGGAGTGTGTCAACCCTGTTTTGCTATGTAGGCATGGAATATAACACTAAATGGACGCAGAAAATTAAATTAATTGTATTAAATGTGTGCGTAATACACTGAAATGACCTGTATAGTGAGGTACTTGGTGTCAAAGAAATACTCGACATACCTACCTTTTTCATAATGTATAACAAAATAAAATTGCTAATTTGGAATTGCTGAAGCGTATTTTTTACAGTAGCAGCAGTCTATCTTGGAACAATCGCCATATTTTTGGTCTTTCGGATCGGGTAGAAGTTTGCCCAGTTCATATTGTCAATTTACTTCAAGAAGTTTACACATTTTATGAGGATTCAATTTCAAAATCGTCATAGAGGAAACAATTTTCGAAGCTATTAGAGACGTGAAGCAATTTGTCCCACCAATTTCAAAATAAAAGGTCACCAACGGACCCCGCAGCAAGAACAATTAATCAGGTTTATCAAGATGCGAACATAGCCCATTCAAGTTTTCGTGGAAGGTTATTTACGTACAGAGAAGTGGCATACCTACACTATTCATTTACTATTCCTTACTTACCTTCAGATTTAAATAGAATTTGCTTATACATACATGAAAAATTGTTTTTCGCTATTATTCAAGTAATATCTGCAATGGCAGAAACATTGGCAAATTGCTGTCCTCCCATATCTGTATAATAAGATTCGATATAGAATTGACGTACACAACATTAATGTTTGTAGAAAATCATTGATTACTCCTCCTTTCCATAGTTCTGCCACTTTTAAAAGATCGTTCTCGTTTAATACTGCGAAAGTCTATTATAAATTGCCTAGAGCATGCAGAATCCTGTCAGTCTCTGCATTACTTAAGAGTATAAAACAAATTCTTCTCAATAAATGTTAAATTAAAGTCCCGTATAGTACATAATTATACCGTTTATTAATACTCGTAACTGTGGAAGTGAGTTCTCTTACTATCTTGATTGCAGTAAGTATAATATTCGTCGTCTTTTCTCCCTTCTCTCCTCTATGTTTTTCTTTAACTTTTCTTGATTCTTTCTCATTTCTGATTTCCTCTTTTTCTCCTCTTCGTATGTACCCTTGCTACTTTACTCTACCTTAGCGTAAGATTAGATTTATCGGGTTAAGTGGAAGAACAGCATCGGCTGAACTTCACCCTTTGTGGCACTTAAATCCTAAGTTTTTGTTACCCGATATCAATTTGTTTTTAAGTTTTTTTGTATACGACATTGATTGTTTTTTTGTGTGTCACAATAAAGGACCTTTTATTATTATTATTATTAATTCGTAAACGTGGTTCAATTAAACATAAACTTTCTAGTTTACAATTTTCTTTCGTCCGATTCACGTGCGGCAGGATGCAATTTTAAATAATGATTCACGAAATATGAACCGATTCTAAAGGAGCTTGAAGAAGTAGAAAGTAGAATCGAAGAGTTATGTGATGAAGCCGATCTAGATACTCATTACAATGACCGCGATCAATTTGAAAAAGCCTATTTTCTTGAAATTTTAGTATAATTTATTAAAAAACTCATTCAAAACCGAATTAGTTTTGAAGGTTTTAATACGAACAGTCATGATGACAGATCTGTCATAGGTTTAGAAAAATCATTGCAAGATTTGCACCAAATTGAGGTTCCATTTATTAAATTGCCTAAGCACTAGTACTTATAACAATATTGGTTAGAATTTAAAGATATTTTTGAGTCAATGATTCATACAAATACGAGTAGGTATTAACGAAATTCAAAAGTTCCATTATTTGAGAGCGAGTTTGGAAGGAAATCCGGGCCGAAGGACCAAAAATGTAGCGACTGTTGCTACCTTAACATTTTGTTTAGCTAAACCATTACAAATTGTGAATAAATTGTAAATTGAATTATTTTTTGAATCTTCTGAAATTTATCTATTTATAAGCCTCGACACTTTTCAAGTTGTTTATTACATGAGCATACAGACGACCATGGTTTCGGGTTCTTAAACTACCAATCCATCCTCAAGAAACTATAATTCAGAATAAAAAATTCACAGACCTCGCATCTTACGCAAGTATCATAGGCGTATTGAAAATACCGACACAACTGCTCGGTTTCTAGGATGTCCAACAAAAGTGATCTGTGCCGTTTCAAGTTGGTATATTATTGATACAATAAAATAAAAGAAATGATTTGTGATAAGCACAAGGCACATAGTCAAACTGACGCAATACATAACAAAATATTAACGCATCCGTTTTGTACAGTTTGGACTTTTATTCTCGCTTTTATTGCAACGCGATATCCCTCGTACTTGCGCTCGCCGTACCTTACTTTACATCTGGCTAGCGCTCTCCATCCAATTTATTAGCGGCCTCGACTGCGCGCGCCGCCAACAGAATCTGTCGCGTGTCGATACATTTTTCTTAAGATGAGTCCCATATACACGAGCCCAGAAGTATTTTCAATACTAAAAAATCAAGCATGTAAATGAGAACGCAAGCTCAACAGACGAATCGTCTGATTTTAATCTGGAAACAACGGGTGATGATACATTATCAGATTTGCAAATTCTTCACAGAGCTGCTGCAATTTTAAGAAAATGTATGGAAAATTTTGCAATACCCATTAAAAATTATCCTTCCCCAGATGATATAAACAGTAAAAGTTTCGCTAAACAAGTACCTACCTCATTTACTACTAGCATTTATTTCGTGGCTATTACAGAAAGAGAGTTTTGAAAATGCATTGAAAGAAGATTTTAAAGGTGGCATTACAACGCTGTTCTTTTGCAAAGTAACTTGGCCGCGTTCTGTCTCCTTCTGGTGCTCGGCTATTCCCCATAGTCTATCCTTTTCACTCGCACGGCTCGTCCCGTGCACCGAAAGTGAATTTTTGACATCGGCGCATTGAAAGTGTTATAGCGGACTTATTTTTAAAACGCGACCATACATTATTCGAAATCATAACTTCGTTATACTATAAGGAAGTTTTCTATGCAAGAAAAAGCAAAATCCATATCGTGAAAAAAAAAGTTATCCAGGTTCAAAGCGGAACGTATTGTTACCGATCTGGCGACATATTTTAGATACGGTGCAATAAAATTAGTTTGGTTTCTTGTATTTATACAAAATTTACACCATTAAAAACGTCAATATTTCTTCAACAATTAAAAAAACGCAAAGTCCTAGGGCTTGTAATTTTCGCGTAAAATGCCCGAGAGTCTCCCGGGGCACGGTGGGGTAGATTTACTGCTTTTTCACCCCTAATTTTTTTCGGTACCACCCAAAAAAGTCGTAATTGCCATTTTTAGGTGCCAAAAGACTTTTAGAATCATCTGTGAGAGTTTTATCTGGTTATACTTTGGGATCACTCAAAGTTAAAATTTTTGCTGAATATCGCTGCACTACAACAGAATCTGTCGCCTGTCGATGCATTTTTCGTAAGATGAGTCCCTTATACACGCGCCCAGAAGTATTTTCAATACTAAAAAGTTATCCAGGTTCAAAGTGGAACGTATTGTTACCTATGTGGCGACATATTTTAGATACGGTGCAATAAAATTAGTTTGGTTTCTTGTATGTATTTATACAAAATTTACACCATTAAAAACGTCAATATTTCTTCAACAATTAAAAAAAAAACGCAAAGTTCTACGACTTGTAATTTTCGCGTAAGATGCCCGAGAGTCTCCCGGCGCACGGTGGGGTAGATTTACTGCTTTTTCACCCCTATTTTTTTTCGGTACCACCCAAAAAAGTCGTAATTTCCATTTTTAGGTGCTAAAAGACTTTTAGAATTATCTGTGAGAGTTTCATCTGGTTATACTTTGGGATCACTCAAAGTTAAAATTTTTGCTGAATATCGCTGCACTACAACAGAATCTGTCGCCTGTCGATGCATTTTTCGTAAGATGAGTCGCTTATACACGCGCCCAGAAGTATTTTCAATACTAAAAGGTTAAACATTTGTGCTGGTTGCTGTCACTATCCAAACAACTAGGCATACTCACAGTGATAACATAAAGTTCCTAAGACTATTTTAAAGGTAACATTTAGCTGGGTAATCAAATTTGCTCTTAAATTCATTCCGCGCGTAGAAATTATCGTAACGCAATCAACATATGGGATTGAAAATGAAGAACAGCACAGGATGGTTATCAACGTTTATAATAAAAATATCACATTCTATGCTATCCGGCAAGAAGATATGTAAAACTTTGTAACAAAGCACATTTACCGCCCTGGAACTCCGACAATGCTAGTGTCTGATAATGGGAAGCAATACGTGAATCGTATCATACAAGACATGGCAACTGCATTTCGGATTCGTCATCAATTTACACCACCGTATATACCGCAAGCCAATCCTGCAGAAAGGGCTAATAAGGTAATAGGAAAAATGTTAGCTCAGTGCAGCACCGATGACCAGAAGAAATGGGATGTTTATTTGACAGAACTGACAGATTCACTCCCGCTTGTTTAAATTTCGGAAGAGAGCCGATACCGCCGGGAACGCTGAGAAATCAAGATGCTCCAGTTAACCTGCAGGAAGAAAACGTCGGGAGATACCAGAAGTACCTGAAGAAACTACAAGATATACACCGAGTAGTAAGAGTGAACTTAGCCAAAGCATTACTCCGGCAGAAGGACCACTACGACCTCCGAAGGCGGCTGTATCGACCTAATAAAGCAGGAGACCTGGTGTACAAGCGTACACACGTACTTTTAGACGCCGTCAGAGACTTCAAGGCGAAGGTGGCCCCGAAGTACACCGGTTCATCAAATTCTATCACCCGTCATTATACCCTGAGAGATGAGGAAGGAAACGACGCCGGAAGGGTTCAATTGAAGGACGTGAAGCCGTATACCGCCCCCACGGAGTAAGTACGCTTGCCCTTGCCCCTCTCTAAAACATGCGTCATACTTCTGTTACAGCATACAACCAAAACAAAACCCGAATCAACCATCTTCTTAGAGGCAGAAGATACCAAGCATCTGTTTTCCCCGAAGGAAGGGAGATGTGTAACAAAGCACAATTAAAATGCCTATGTTACCTAACGAACTTTGGTTGGCATTCATAATTTGTTCTGTTAAATCGCTACAGGTATCAGGCTCCCAGAAAAGAAAAAGAGGAAGACAAGTTTGACGTCAACCGTATGCGTATCTGAATGGGAGAAGCAAGCGCGCGCCGTTTGAGGAGGAAAACATGTGATAGTCTGATAGCATATGTTTGCACACGACCCATTTATGATGCGATGGATCAACGTCACAATGGGGTCGTTACATAATTTTTTAAAATCATATTTTCCCGAAGATTGTCGTAAAATATTTGACCTGTATTTTTTCTGTTTTTCTCACAGGGAACGTTTTAGGCATCTAAACCAGCATCAAAGTTAAGACGCTGGCCCTTTAAACCTTTTAAATGATGACGTATCCGGGGCAATGACGAGAATTGTCGATTGTTAGAGACACTTACTCGGTAGTTAGCTGTGTTTTTTCATTATTGTATATGGGAGTAGGTTGTGAAAGTTTTTGTAAAAAAAATATAGTTATGTACAGAATAAAAAAAATCCGATGTCACTTAGAAGTTGAAGCAGTGTTTTTATCTTTAGCGAACCTTCGCGGAACAGAGGCGGGTAGCTTTCTGCAGAAGCGACACATTTTGGCGACCGTGACAGGACATTGGATTTTTGGTTATTGTTTGCTTATTGTTTGCGTGTGGTGAGGAAGCAGCATAACCACGTGACATATCAGGTACCCTAGATAAAGTTGTTTTAAAGTTTGAAGGGACCATTTGTATTACGAGATTGTTGCTACGTTACGTGATCGTTTCCTGTTGTCCTACGAGCGTAACGTGTGAGAACTGAGTTTATACAATGGATCAGAAGAAGAAACATCGCAAGGTACTCCGTACAGCTTTCACCAAGGAGGCAAACGAATTGGAACGTCTGTTTCTGTCTCCCACAACAGATTTTAGGCAGTTAAGTGTATCGTGGGAAATACTGCAACAGAAATATGAAAGTTTGCTGGTGGTTGATGAAGAAGTGTACCAGGCTTTTCTTACAGCAGATGTCAGCGAAGAAGAGTTACTGGAAGAAATGACCATTTGTGATGCCTACAAGAAGAAATTCGCCGATTTTAAATTCAAATGGAATGATCGTCAAGATAAGGAAATTGGTAAAGGAAAAGATCATTCATTGGTTTCCGGCGGTAGTGTCAGGGCTTCTAATGGTGTAACAGGTAGGCGTAAATTCAAATTACCTGTTATAGAACTTAAAAAATTTGATGGAAACATTCGCGATTGGTTGCCGTTCTGGGCACAATTTCAGAAGGTCCATGATGACCCAGATATCGACCCGAATGATAAGATTCAGTATTTGTTGCAAACCACAGTTTCTGGCAGTAGAGCACGGCGTTTAGTTGAAAGTTTCCCGGCGATAGGTACAAATTACAATAAGATTATAGAAGGAATGAAAACTCGATTTGGCAGAGATGATTTGCAAATAGAAGTATATGTCCGCGAGTTACTCAGAGTAATTATAAATAATGTCAGTTCCAGAGAAAAATTAGATGTTTCGATGTTGTATGATAAGATTGAGACACAATTGAGAGCTTTGGAAACACTGGGAGTTACGTCCGACAAATATTCAGCGATGTTATTTCCACTGATAGAGTCCTGTTTGCCACAAGAGTTATTGAGAGTTTGGCAACGATCTGCTCATTCAGGGGACGAAGAGGGAATGTCGAGTGTTGAAGGCCGTCTCAAAGGTTTAATGCGATTTTTACAGAACGAGGTAGACAATGAGCAACGAATCGTCCTGGCCACAGAAAGTTTCGGTCTTGTAGCAAGGGAAAAGGATTCGATAATTAAAAAACAGAAGTTTGAGAAGTCGACTTTGCCTACGGCCGCAGCACTGGTTAGCTGTGAAATGGAGAAATGTATTTTTTGTGGTGGCCAACATACCAGTGAATATTGTATTAAGGCTCAAAAGCTCACACTGGAGCAGAGGAAGAGCGCTTTAACCGAGAAGAAGGCTTGTTTTCGTTGTTTGAAGCCCGGACATCAGTGCAGATGGTGTCGATCTCGGCTAAAGTGCAAGTTGTGTGGAGGTGCCCATGCAACTTTAATGTGTCGTAATTTGCATTCTTGTAAGCCTGCATCGGCTGAGCAGAAGGAGAAGGTTGAAAACAAAGCTTCTGACCAAACTCTTGCTAATCATGGTAACTCTTATGTGTTTCTGCAAACCTTGCGGGTAAATATAAAAGGCGTACAAGGATATCGTGAAGTACGGGCCTTAATTGATACCGGCTCACAAAGGTCGTACATTTTGAAATCTACGGTAGAAGAGCTAGGCTACACCCCAGAGAAAACAGAGAAAGTCATTCATGGTTTATTTGGCGGAAGGAAAATTGAGCAAATGCATAACTGCTATAGCGTAAAGATAAAGAATAATGGTCTTCGGTGGAATCTAGAAGCTTTAGATCAAGAAATTATTTGCTCAGATATTTCTAGAGTATTTAATGGACCTTAGGCAGATGAATTACGTAGGCTGAATATAGTAATAAACGATAAAGCGTCAGGTCCTGTGGAACTACTGATAGGTGCGGATGTGGCAGGAAAACTGTACACCGGGAATATAAAAATTTTGAAATGTGGGTTGGTGGCTACTGAAACGATCTTAGGTTGGACATTGATGGGAAGAATTCCTGATGACGGAGATAAACACACTTTGTCAATGACTGTTTTATCTCTATTGGTAAGTCAAGTCAGTGTATCAGAATTATGGAGTCTTGATGTTCTAGGAATTACCGATCCCATCGAAAGGAAAACTAGAGAAGATTCAGCATTAGAAGCGAAGAGACTTTTTTTAGAAACCATTCGTACTGAAACAGGTGGGCGCTACGAGGTTAGATTACCTTGGATGGTGGGACACCCTCCACTACCAAGTAATTACCATATAGCCAAGAAGAGACTGGATACAACTATTCGAAAATTACAGAGTGAGCAACTTTTCGAGTCTTATGATCAAGTCTTTAAAGAGTGGTTAGAGGAAGAAATAATTGAGGAGGTACTTTTGGCAGAATCTGACTCTAATGTGCACTATTTGCCCCATCGAGCGGTCGTGAAGGAGAGTAGCTTGACAACTAAAATTCGGCCAGTTTTTGATGCCTCTGCCCAAGAGAAGAACAAGCCTTCTCTCAACAATTGTTTAGAAAAGGGTCTTAATCTAATAGAGCTGATTCCATCTATCTTACTAAGATTTAGAGAGAGTAAAATTGGGGTTACATCTGATATACGCAAGGCTTTCTTACAGATTGGTATCCATGAAATGGATAGGGACCTTTTGAGGTTCTTTTGGGTCGACTCTGAAGGCAAGGTAAAGATTTTTCGTCATCGCAGAGTCGTTTTTGGAGTTACTAGTAGCCCTTTTTTACTTGGGGCAACAATCGAATATCACCTGTCAAAATGTTTGGGAAAATGCGAAGCATCTGCATCGTATACTCGCCGAACAGTTGAAAAACTATCACGCAGTTTCTATGTTGATAACTGTGTCACTAGTGTCACCTGTGAGGAAGAATTGACACAGTTCATGAAGGAAGCTAGTATTTTGATGAGTGAGGCGAAATTCGATTTGAGAGGGTGGGAGTTTACAGGTTCTACCAATAAAAAATTCAGATACTTGGAATGATTTGGGATCCTATACAGGACACACTGTCGGTTAATGGGAATTTTCTCAAGGATTCAATCGACATTTGTACTGTACCAATAACTAAGAGACTGATTCTCTCTGTGACGCAGCGAGTATTTGACCCAGTTGGATTTACATGTCCCATTACATTGTGGCCGAAGTTATTATTACAGCGAATTTGGGAGAAACAACTCAACTGGGACGAACCTGTCGATGCTGAGGTTGAAAAGGATTTCAGAGGATGGGTAAAAGGTTTACCTTGTCTGTTTTCAATTAAAGTTCCTAGGTGGATTGCAGTGGAGCCGAGAGGACACCAGTTGAGTTTACATACCTTTTGCGATGCAAGTCAAGATGCTTATGCCGCTGTAGTATATTTAAGAGGTGTTCAGAACGGAAATGTATTTGTGCATCTATTGACAGCAAAGACTAGAGTGGCACCTTTGAAGAAAATGACAATTCCACGTCTAGAACTGCTAGCAGCAACAATTGGCGCAAGATTATACGAATCGGTGCAGAAGAACTTCGATTTTAAGATGCCGTGTTTTTTCTGGAGCGACTCCTCAACGGTAATTTCTTGGATTAGTCGTGCTGAAGAGTGGGCTATCTTTGTGGGGAATCGAGTGAACGAAATTCGCAGATTGACTCCCGTTGAGTCATGGCGACATTTGCCAGGCCATACAAATCCTGCAGATCTTCCGTCGAGAGGGTGCTCCGCTCAGCAGCTTTTGGAATCTCGATGGTGGGAGGGTCCGGAATGGCTTCACAGAGAATCGGGCTTTTGGCCGCAAATGGGCTTGGAGCTTAACGAAGAAGAAATCGTTCAAGAAAGGAAAAAGAAGTTAGTTACGACTCTGTTTAATGGTAGTTCAGACTATTGGCACCTAACATATTTTTCGAAATACGAGAAAACTGTGAGGTTAATAGCGTGGATTTTGCGTTTCACGTTTAACTTGAGACATTTACCTCAAAAGCGGAATGGTGAACTGACAATTGACGAGATATGCCAGGCTGAAAATTTTGTTTTTAAGATCGTTCAACAAGAAGCATTCTCAGGGTTAAGTGATAAATCATTGATTAGTTTACAAACGAATACAGATGAATTTGGGCTAATTCGTATAAAGTCGCAAGTATCTAGACGAGAGGATCTTAAAGACTTTTGTTATCCGATCGTGTTGCCCGCCAATCATTCAGTGGTTAGTGCTTTAATATTCCATGTGCATGAGAAGAGCCTTCACGTTGGAACTCAAGGTCTTCTAAGTTTGCTTCGGGAGAAGTACTGGATTCTAGGCGGTAGACGAACCATAAGAAAGGTGATATCTCGTTGTGTGGTGTGTAAAAGACATGACACTAAACCATTTAATGTGGAATATCCTCCGTTACCACGGGATCGCGTTCGTAACGCGGCCGTCTTTGAAGTTGCTGGTGTTGATTTCGCCGGTCCTTTATACTTGAAGAGTGGAGAAAAGGCTTGGGTATGCTTATTTACGTGTGCTGTATATAGAGCTGTGCACTTAGAGTTAGCTACTGACTTGTCGACACCTTGTTTCATGCAGGTGTTACGTCGGTTTATTTCGCGACGTGGGCGCCCGAATACGATTTATAGCGATAATGGAACGAACTTTGTGGGAGCTGAAAATGCACTAAGAGGCCTAGATTGGAAAAAAAATTCGATAATTACATCTGTGGATCGTATTGTGTGGCGATTCAACCCCCCTTCGGCGCCGTGGTGGGACGGTTTTTGGGAAAGCCTTATCGGGGTGTTGAAGCGAATTCTGCGTAAAGTTTTAGGAAGAGCCTCGCTCACTTATGAAGAATTGATGACTCTTCTTTGTGACTGTGAGGCCGTTGTAAATGCTAGACCTCTCACCTACGTTTCAAATGATCCGAGCGATCTAGTACCGTTGACTCCGTCGATGTTTTTGCGCGACTTGGTCGAAAGTGGTGTTCCCGATTGCGACGCGGTTGATAGAGCGGCTCTCTTTCGAAAAATGCGTTATAAACAAAAATTGAGAGACGATTTGCGTAGCAGATTTCGGAATGAATATTTAGGACAACTTAAATTGTTTAGTGAGAAGAAACCTAAGTCTGAGATTTCTTTGGGTGAAATTGTTTTAGTCGGGGGAGACAACAGCAAGAGGCTAGACTGGCCTCTTGCCAAAGTGATCGAGCTTCTTCCTGGAAAGGACGATAAAGTGCGTTTGGTTAGAGTGAAAACAGCCAAGGGGTGTCTGTTGCGTCCCATACAGCGGATTTACCCGTTGGAGTGCGGTAGGTCATTTATTGAAGAAGCTCCTGTGTCAGCTCAGGAAGTAATTATGGACAGGGAGCCTTATGCCTCAGTAAGTGCTTCAGACGATGCCCTAGAAAAGGTATGTGATCGGGATAGTGCGGGAGTGTATCAGAAGGTCGAATTTCACCTTCAAAGCAGAGTACCCGAATCTAATGAGAAAGTTACAAGAAGTGGTCGGGTGTCAAAATTGACAAATAGATTTCGTTAATTGTCACTGTCGCGTTTATCACACTTTTGTCATTTAATTTTAGCTATGTTGTATTTTGGTGTGTCTCTTGTGTTTATGGAAAAACCTTTCAATGTAATTTAAAAGTTTTTCAGGTGGGAGGATGTTAGAGACACTTACTCGGTAGTTAGCTGTGTTTTTTCATTATTGTATATGGGAGTAGGTTGTGAAAGTTTTTGTAAAAAAAATATAGTTATGTCAGAATAAAAAAAATCCGATGTCACTTAGAAGTTGAAGCAGTGTTTTTATCTTTAGCGAACCTTCGCGGAACAGAGGCGGGTAGCTTTCTGCAGAAGCGACACACAGGGAACGTTTTAGGCATCTAAACCAGCATCAAAGTTAAGACGCTGGCCCTTTAAGCCTTTTAAATGATGACGTATCCGGAGCAATGACGAGAATTGTCGATATTAGCCGGAAAGTACAACCGTTGTTTGTCAAACGCGTCAAACGCGTCAAACGTAAACGTAAACAATCATGGCTAGGGATGGCAAAATATTTTCATATATCGATATATTGTATCATATGATATATCGATACGTACGATATATTGTAAAGAAAATATCGATATATTTGAAATATCGATATATTTTTTAATTACAAAAACCTACCTATCAAAAGCTAAGTACAACAGACAGGAATAAAGCGTACTATTATTCCCTTGTTTTCATTAGTAATGGCGGATTTTCTTTAAAGAAATACTTTTCGTGACGGGACACCAAACACAACGCATGGAATGCAAAATTCTGTCAAATACAATAAACTCTATAAGAAAAAAGGAAAAAGGGTCCACTTGGTTTCGAATAAAAACTCCCTGCGCGTTTTGCTACTGGGCCAAGCTCGTTCCGTGTTTAGCATGAAGTTAAGCAGTTTATTAAAGCGAGTAAAAGTGGAAGTTGCCTAAGTGGCAAAACCTAGTTGGGATATAGATAAACGCCCAACAGAGAGCATCAGCGTACAGCATTGCCACTAATATCACTTTATAACCATGCAGTTTCACAGTTTGTGCTTTTCTCAAGGTAATGCCTGATGTGCGTATATTTTGTGTAAATTTTAAAATATCACTTCTTTGACAGAAAAGGGAAAGTAAACTTTTCGATATATCGAACTGATATATCGATACATATATCGATAGATTAGAACATTAAAAACGATATAAATATATCGATATATATGACTGCATTTATCGATATTTTGAATATATCGATATATTTTTGCCATCCCTAATCATGGCAGTCTAGTCGTTTGACAGATAGTGTCCAGTTAAGTGTTGTTTTTTAGTTTGTATAGTTCCCAAATAAATGAAGCACTCACTGTTTCCTTTTAATATTTCTCATTTCAGCACTGAGGTTGTCAATCATTTCACTACTAACTACCGGTAAATTGTCTGAATCGACTTTAACGAAACCTTGCTCTATTTTCCGTACATGAATATACTAATTGACACAATAAATAGGAATGAAAACTCATAAATAAACGACAGAGAACTATTTATACACCCAATACAAATAACGATAATAAATTTTCAAATGTCAAATTCTGATTATTCTCAACATTATTGCTCCCTTCTTTGCCGACTCACACCCCACGTAACGTGAAACTTTCTGGGTATCAAAGCATCAATTCAGATGATCAATCACAAGCGCTTCTAAGCTAATGACGTAACCGGGGCAGCACGTGTTTCTGTTTAATTCTCCGACGGCGCGCTTCGTGCTAAAATCGCCATTGTTTAAATTTTGGGCTATTGGTGAGTAAATAAATGTAACCCAGAGTGCCAATAAACATCTAGTTACTTATTTCTGCCAAATTATATCGATTTTCTATTTTGTGCAACGACCCCATTGGTGCAGACGGCATCAATGCTTCCGATGGAAGATCTCAAAATAAGACCGCAGATTTCCCTTCCCCCGGAGGTTTATAAAAGCTACGGTCCTGTTGGCCAAGGGACATTCGATTCCGACATTCAATCCGACTTCGAATTAAGAATCCTTCAGATTCAGAATTCATTCATCGCCGCCGATTCTCAAGACTGACTTTATTTAACCGCACTGGGTCGTTCTCGTTTCGCCGTTCGATCTGAAGATATATCCTCCGCTACCGTTTTCATGTAAGTCCCGATGGTTATTTATTCATAGCTTAGCTAGCAATATTTAAACATTATCCAACCAACGTGGTTGGAGCTGACTGTTTGTACGGCAACGGATCTACAGAAATCGGAAATCTCTGGCATGGGTAGGAAACACTTAATTAGGTTTTCTCCGCTGGTTATTTTATAGAAACCTGGGATTTCTTTGTGGTGACCGGTTCTCACCCAAATCTGGAGGTTGCCGGTATATTACATATTGGTTAGTGGCCTCCCCAAAGGGATAGTTCTGTAGTGCGGCAACGAAGATCCCGTACCTAAACCCCCGTGCTGGAGGGCATTTTAATGCTGCGAGGTAACACCTCCAGAAAACCAGCTCGCTACAGATCGCACGCCGGACGTGCGACGTGTATCAGGCAAACAGAATTCGACGAGAGGTTCGCTCGCCGAACCACTCATTTAATTGACTTGTACAGACCGACTTGAGAATATAAATTACAGCGAAGTCCTGTATTAATTTTGACTGCAAATATTTTGTATTTATACTTATACGTTTTTAACAACTGATTTGTACTTACTTACTTACTTATCCGCATCCTCTTCTACCATAGGTGTAGAGGCAATTACTTTTCTCCATGCATTTCTGTCTCTGGCCTTGCTCCTTGCTTGGGTCCAGCCTAATCCTTTCTTCTTCAGTATATCTACCACCTCCTCGTTCCATCTTCGCCTTGGCCTCCCCCTTCTCCTCTTTTTCCCGGTCTCCGTCTCCCATATCACTTTAACTGTCCTGTCTTCTCCCATCCGAACCAAATGCCCGAACCACCTCAGTTTTTGTTGTTCTATTTTTTGTATTACACTTATTACTCTCGTTCACTTCTTATCACTTCACTTCATATTTTGTCGAGCCTGGTCACTCCTGCAATCTTCCTTAAGATCCTCATCTCGCATGCCGTTAATTTTTGTTTCAATCTGTTGGTCAGGACCCACGATTCGCTTCCATACATAAGCACAGGGACTAGCACCGATTCATATACTCTTATTTTCGTTTTCTTCGTTATTTCCTTCCCGTCAAAGAATGGTCTGTACAGAGTCCCATGCAATGCAATCGCTTTGTTTATTCTATTTGCTATTTCTTCCTCTAATCTACCATCTGTCTTCGTAATTGTGCCTAAATACTTAAACTTGCTTACATTCTTTATTGGCTTTCCCTGTATTTGAAGCAGCATATCTTCGGTCTGGTTTCCAATTTCCATTATCTCGGTTTTTTCCACATTTATCTTCAGTCCATATTTCTCTATTTCATTTCTCCATTTTTCTATTTTGTCTTGTAGTTCTTCTTTACTGTTGGCGAATATTAGCAGATCATCTGCGTACATCAGCTCATCTATATACACTGGTCTGAGCATTCTGTATCCTATATGGGTTCTTTTAGTTTTCTCATTTACTCGCTTGGATATTTCGTCCATAACAATGATAAAAAGCAGCGGGCTGAGTACTCCCCCCTGTCTAACTCCTCTGATTGTTTGAAATCTTTCTGTTCTTTTTCCTCCTACCCGCACTACATTTTCTGTTTTTCTGTATATGCTTTTAATTACTCCAACGAGTTTTTTATTTATCTTTCTTGTCCTAAGAATTCTCCAAATTTCCTCTCTTTTAATACCGTCAAACGCCTTTTCGAAATCTATTGCTGTCACAAACATTTTACTATTTGTTGTTATTATCTTTTCTGAGATTTGTCTTATTGCAAATATCCAATCCTGCGTTGACCTGTTTGCTCGGAAGGCTACTTGTGAGTCACCCAGTGCTTTTTCTATTTCCCGTTTTAGTCTTCCTTCTATTATACGTTCATACAATTTATAAGTAGTGCAAAGCCCCTATGCCCCTATAGTTATTACAGTCACTAAAACTCCCCTTTTTATGAATTGGGGTAATTATTGCTGTGTTCCATTCATCGGGCATAGTTTGTGTTTTCCAAGCTAAATTTAATATTCTGTGTAATAACGTTATCCCTTCGTTTCCCATGTATTTTATCATCTCCGGCCTTAGTTCATCTATCCCTGGTGCCTTACCTATTTTGATTTTATTTATCGCTTCCATTATTTCGACTTCTGTTATTTCTTCTTTGTCTTCTTCCTGCTCCGGTTTTTCTTCGTCTTCAGGTTCTTCGTCTTCAGTTGTGTCTATTTTTTCGTTTCCTTCCAATAATTCTGTGTAATCTCCACCCAGTAACTGTTCGTAGTATTCTTTCCATCTTTCGGATATTTTGTTTTCATCTGTGATGATTTCTCCTTCTCCATCTTTGATATTTTTCAGCGGACTTTTCCTTTCTTTTCTCAGGCCTCTTAGGATGTGGAATAACATTTTTGCGTTGCCTGAAGCATTTTTCTCCATCTTTATCCCAAACTCTTCCCATGACTTTGCTTTAGCCTCTTTTACTTTTGCTTTCACCCTTTCTCTCTGGTTCTTGTATAACTGGTAATCATTCAAATTTCTGCTATTTCCCAAGTACTTTTTCCATAAGCGTTTTTTCTCCTTTATTTCTTGCTTTATTTCATTACTCCACCAGTACGTTAGTTTCTTTTTGTTAGTTGTCTTATTCACTCCACAAGCTTCTGTCGCTGCTGTCATAATTACCATTTTAAATGTTTCCCATATTTTCTCTAAGTCCGCTTCCTTTAGAATATTGTCCTTCGACTTTATTTCTCGCTTTATCAACTCTTGATATCTCTTCTGTATCTCGTTATTTCCTAATTTGTACGTTTTGATGCTTGCATATTCTATTTTCTTCCTCATTTCTTCAGTTCTTTTCGGCGCTGCTTTACTCTTTATGGTTGCCTTCACTAGGAGATGATCACTTCCGACGTCATATCCTCTTTTTACCCGGATGTCTTTGATCTTATTCAGTATATCTCTCTTTACTAGGAGTAAGTCGATTATAGATCTTTCGTTTCTGCTGGGCATTACTCGGGTGTATTTATGGATATCTTTGTGTTCATAGAAAGTGTTACTCACTACCAGGTTGTTCATCACACAGAAATCTATTATTCTTTGACCATTACTATTCATTACTGTTTCACCAAATTTTCCGACACACCCACCTGTTTTTTCCGTATCATTTCCTACCCGCCCATTCATATCTCCCACTATCATAATTGTTCCTTTACTACTATCCACCTCTCCTTGCAGACTGTTCCAATATTCCTCGATCTCCGGTTTTATCGCGCCTTCGATTGGTCCATATGTTGTAATTATCGTAAACAATTCCCCATCTTTTTCTATTTCTACTCTTACCAGTCTTCCCGATACTCCCGTCCAATCTCTTATTCCGTTCACATTCCTCCTGTTAATGACACATGCCACTCCTTCCTCTGCCCGTTGTGTGGTGTCAACACCACTATATATCATCAGGTGTCCTCCTTCTAGTTCCTCACATCCCTTCATTTTCTTTTTTGTCTCCGTGATTGATAGAATATCCAAATCTGCTTCTTCCATGACTTCACATATTTCAATTTCTTTTCCACTCAGTCCTCTCACATTTTGGGTCGCTAAATTCCATGTCACTTTTCCTCTTATTTTTTCCTGTCTTCCTCCAATTTCGCTTACTTTCTTTCTTTTTTCTTCTGGGATCCACCTCAGTTTCATTCCTAGCTCAATATTTTCTCTGTCCTTTTCCGTCGCCGATTCATCACCATTGTCATCCTCTTTTGTTCCTATTTCTTCTAGTTTTTTGGATGGGATTGTTTCATTTCTAATAGCTTCTGCCTCATCACATAGTTCATTTTCCTTGCCATTCAAACTCCTCACATTCCATGTTCCTAATTTCCAGATGTTATATTCTTCCATCATATCTGTACATGTACCTTTTCCGTTCCGTTTCGTTACCGTAAATCCATTCTCATTGTCTCCCACCGCATTTAAATTTTTCCGTTTTTTGACCCTACTCTGTGTTTCAAGTCAGCTTCGTCCATTCGCTTTGTTTTGTTATTCCATACAAACTTTTCTCCATTTATCATCATTCTTTGGTACCCAATCCTCACCGTTTTGTTCTGTCGCCTTTCTTCATTTGCCAAGTCTCTTATTCTTTTCTGTATTTCTCTTTCTTTCACTGTCAGGTCGTTGTCAATATGAACTCTTTCCTGGATGTTTTTCAACTTATTCTTGTTTCTCATTATTTCCAATTTCTTCTCAAAATTATTCAGTTCGACAATGCACATTGTAGCATTTATTCTCTTTGTACTATAACTATCAGCACTTAGCTCAATTTCTAGATTCTCTCTAAGGAACTCTCCTACATAAGGCTTGTTTACTTCATCGTTATCTTTCATTTTGAGACCGTTCATTATGACATTGTTCTTCTTGTGTTTTCTTTCCAAATGCTCTATCCTTTCTTCCAGACAATCCTGATCTTCAAGTTTTGTACGTAATTGTATCAATTCTTGTTTCATAGCTTCGTTTTCCCCTTTCAACGCTATAATTTCTTCCCTGTATTCTCTAACATCGCTTCTCATTTCCTTCATTTCAGTCATTAAGTTTAACATCAGCTGTTTTATTTCCTCCATTTCCGAGTCTTTATTTCTTTTTTCTGGTGTTCTATGGATTTTCTTGCTTCTCTTAAATACCTCTTCGGTGTTTTGAACTTGTCTCTTACGTTTGCCTTCGTCCGTAGAGAATTCTTCGCTTTCTGTATCTATGCTACTTTCTTTGCGATCCATATATAGTTTGGGTTGCCTATACAAGCGGCAAGCGAGCTGCCCTCCAAATCGACCGTTCGGAAGCGCGCAGGTACTTCAACCGTTTTTGCAGTTTCTTTTTTCTTGTTATTTTGTTCAGTTTGTTTCCTAATTTTTACTTATTACTAACTCAATCTAATTCACAATTTCTCACCGTTATACCAATTACTCCGTTCTGCACTTATACACAGATTGGTCACAATTTCTCGTATGTTTGATGCTCGTGGCTGCCCAAATATTGAACTTAGACACGGAGCATATATCACACGTCTAAACGAGACACTATTCTTCCTTTCTAATCTGATTTGTAAATAGTTAAATTAATAGAGTTGATTCTGTGACCTGTGTTCTATTTATCATCGTTTAGCAACAGAGAACCCTACCCGTTCTTCGACAAAGACCGCATCCAGGTTTAGTTGGTACCGAAAGCGAAAGGATAACTAGCGTTGCACAACAGTAGACATAAGTATCATTGCAACTTTAATTAATAAAGTTCGATTCCACATATTAATTTAATATCATTGTAAAGTGAAACGTTGGAAATTCTTGATATCTTAGATACTCATTACACTTGATGACACTTATGTAGGTAGCTTTGTGAACTAGGAATGCAACGTAGAAACAGAGATCATAATGTAAACCCCCTTGTTCTGACAAATTAGACAAAGCATTATTATCAAGCTCCAACTACACTATACATTTTTGAAAGAATTTAATAATTCTGTATCGAATTTATGATACCTTATCACAGTCCACGTTTGACGTGATGGTCTAGCGGTAGAGCGTTAGACTACAAATACAGCGGGCGCGGGTTCAGTCCCCAGCGTCTGCAGTCGCTATATTTGACAGTTTTTCAGCATCCGGGTCGACTCAACCTAAGGAAATGAGTACCTAGGTCAAAACCTGGGGTAATAGTAGACGGCTTGAGATGTAGTGCTTGCCCTACTACCTTCTGAAGACCACAGGAGTGTACTTCAATTAGTCGAGGGTAAATTAAGAACCTCTAACGTGCCTACTCGTACACTGTCGTCAGACGGTATAAAAGTGAGACTGTTATTATAATTTGTATTTCTTGAAACATAGATTCTTTCATTAAATATTTAGAATGAGAAATTGGAAAAATAAATGTTTGGGCTGTATAGATATAACGAATATATTTTAAGCTCAGAACTTTTTGGGGGGTAGATAAACTTTTACGTTTGCGTGACAAATATAGATCTCCACTTTCGACTTTTACATTTCTGCAAAATAAATATAAAGATACCTTTATGACACCCGCACAAATTTATGACGTGTCTTAGAGAAAGGGACACAAACAAAGTTATCCAACAAATATATCTTAGTTACGGCCACGGAAGAGAAGAGATTTATAGGATTTAGGACTTCAGTGCAGCGAAAAATCACATCGGCTTATAAATAAATACGTTAGAATGCATTTAAGAAGGGGTTTTCGAGGAGTAATTAGTGCGTAAATTGATTGTGTAGGCAATGGGATAGCTTCGATACGTACTAATAAACCCTCAATTTATTGAACGATTTGACGCGTTCTTATCAATTATATTGTAGCGTCTCAGCAGCACGTGCCTTGTGTTTCTCACTTACCGAAAATGTGACATGAAAATGTTTTGATATTCTGTTGGTATCCGATATACTATCTCTGCCTTTGGATACGAAAAAAGGGGTGTCTTGGAAGCTCTTTACAACTGTATGTCCCCTTACTGCCCTTCAACGTCACTATAAATCCTTGAGGCTTCCACCGTCACCCTAACATCTCACCGGTGCCCTCAGAATTATAGACCGACTTTTGGCATTGTTGGTCTACATGAACAATCACTAATTCATGTTATGTAGATATGCAGAGTCTACTGAACTCATAACTCAATAAAAATTTTCAAAGATTTATATTTCATAAGTAGATTCAATGACGTTAAAAACTAACAAACGGAAAATTTGTCCGATTCTAATAAATCTCCGTCTGACCGTTGGATATGTCGTTGCAGCTTTGACATTAAGCCGATACCAGATGCAGACGTTTTCCCAAGCTTTGCAATTTGAGGTTTAACAGATTCTAAATTGCCAATCAAATTTTGAGAGTTACAATTAGGTGCATTTCCAGCATGTGTCAGAGTAGACGATATACATATACCTTTATAAATTGTATAAGCATTGTACTAATTAATAATTTAATTTAAGCCTAGGAGGGGAGTCAGCGCAAAATTCCACAGGAATGTTACCGTGATTAAAACTCCTAGGTAGTAAATCTTGATAATGAAAACAATGCAAATGAGACAGTTTCATTCTGGCTTGTTGGTTGCTCTATAAGCAATCACAATCACGCTGCTTGTGTTGTCTTGGTTCCTATAAGATTCCGAGCGTAAAACCGTATTACATAGTACCTACATACTTGCTTTAGCTATCCACTTGTTGGCACTTCTTGGCAGACGGCCGTTGGCGACGTGTAATCAGTTACGTTTCACGGAGTCCCCGCTGTTTCATTCCAGTTTTGTTTGTTGCAGTGCGCGGCGTCTGCCATTGTTTGGATTTCATAAAAACTTTATTATTCTCATTGCAAGGGGAGAAATGAAGCGTTACAGATGCAGCCTGCAACTGCTCAAGCATATCTCTCCCATTGTCTCACTCGCACTCATTTCTAACACCTCTCCCCCACCACTAATTGTAAAATACTGTACTAAGTATTATCGGTACTTTAGTGACAAGAAGTATTGCAGGTGCAGCCTGCAGCTGCTCAAGCACTTGTCATTAAATTTGGTATAGTGTGACACCGAAATGTGGAATTAGCAACGTACAACGTAGGAATTTTAATTTATGTTATGTCTTGTTATATTATCTGCAAGGCAGTCAGGATTCAATGCCATTTTCCGTTACATTGTCCTGATTGTTGTACTATAATTTAAGTTAACTTTGCTTTTTACATGCACTTATCGGTAATTCATTCTACCTAGTTACTATGGGCCCTTTGATCTAAGCAAGTCTGGTAACACTGGCGTTTCTAATACAGTTGCAATATTACTACATTCAATGCTGTGTCAGTTCGATACCGGATGATTTTGCATTGCGATACCAAAGGGTATGGTGCCAAAATTACCGGAAGTGTATAGGACTATAAAAACTAATTTAAAAAATAATTTAATCATAACTTTTAGATGGTTTGCTTATTAGGTAATCAGGTTAGATACCAGCGGGTGATAGGATTAATTTTTATAAAACACTTACTAGGGCGGGGTTAGGAACATTACAATACGACATGAAAATTGAAAGATTATTTTTATTATCGGTTTTTAACTGCCAAAAAATTCGACGCGCTGATGCAGAATTAGAAGCTAGTAGTTGACTTAATTTGGAAAAAAAAATATTAACAATCTTGAATGTTTCAATTAAATTCACTGTGAACTACAACGAATACAACTAGATAACAACTTGCACTTGCAACGTGACAGGCGAACTGATTCCGTTCTCTATGCTTCATTGTGCAGTTCAGTGTTACGAAGTTTAGTGTAAGACAAATGCAGGAGTAGTGACTACAGTTTATGAAGTAAAACTTCTTTTATAGTACCAATAAAAGAAAAACACGTACAGTAGTGCATTAAGAAAATAATAGAAAATATGAATAAATGAGAAAAAATTTGCGGAAGTTCTAATTTAGTAATCTAGTTAATGCATTGAAAATGAACTTGGCTAAGTTTCACGAACACTCAGTATTAATCAAAGCACCAACATGTAGACCAGTCTTTCTCAAAGTGGGCGATAACGCCCCCTTGTGGGCGCTGGAGGCCTAGAGGGGGGCGGTAAAGTTCCCAGAAAAAATTGGGGGGTGTTGAAGTGGTTTAGGGGGGCGATGGCTGATTTGTAATTTCATCTACTTAATATTTTAAAATCCACTGAAATTAAAACCTACCTACTACACAACATCGATTATTTAGTATTTAGTTCATATTTCTGCCCTGTTTGATTGTACAAAAATTAAAAATATTTAACATAGCTTTCGTGGGATAGCCCGTGAGCAATCAAGTTTTAACAAGTTTTTGTTAAATAACGCGATTTGTGCAATCCTGTATCGATCGGCTGGTTCATCGATACTTGTTCTTACTTGCTCAGTACGATGGAGCGTCGAATGAGATAAACGAGTTTGCGCAGTTTGTCTTATTCCTGTCGGTGCGTTCTGTATTTCAATCCTATATAAAAGCACGTAATATTTCTTTTATTTTCATTAGATTAGTTTTTAAATTAAAATTGATTATGTTTGTTTTCATTTTAATAACACTAAAAGATACTCTTAATATTATAAAGTTGCGTTTTAATTGCTCTCACTGGTAAAAAAGTATCATTTACAATGTAAGTTTAAATTCCACACTAATAAATATAGCACACTATAATTAAATGAAAAATGAATGTCATTGTGATTTTTAAGATGTGGTAAAGTAAAAAAAATTGGGGGGCAATGAAAAACAATTGATTTTCAAAGTGGGCGGTAGACGAAATAAGTTTGAGAACCTCTGATGTAGACGATGAAAATGCTTAAAAATTTTCACGAAATCGAAACAATGACAGATGTTCGCACATTATAAGAAACAGAACTGGAATGAAACAGTGAGGACTTCTTGAAACATAACTGATTGCACGTTGCTAATGGCCTTATTCATTGTTTACGAGCTTTTATTAAGTTTGGCAAGTTTGTCTGTCTGTTAAAGTAAATTGTTGCAATAGATGTTTAACACCCCCCCCTATCTTTACGCGGAATTAAAATTTACTAAAAACGTACCTCAATTTCACACCTCTATAATATCGCCCCCATGCACCTCAGACCCCAAAAATCAACCCATACGATGTGCATCCTCTTTTAAATTAGCCCAAAATGAAATTTGGATATTAAAAAAATGTGCGATGTAAGAGCACCGAACGCTTCCGTGTCTAAAAAATAGTTTTAACCCCCGTATTTTCGACCCATCGAATCTTACATTTTCTATGCCTCCCCCAAAAGTTTGCATTTGACGTGATCTTCAAAGTGATACTTGGCATACGCAGAACTTGGCAAAAATTCACAAAATCTGAGAAATTCTCTAGTGACACAGAATTCGCTACTGCAGACTGCAGCCCCCGTAGGTATAACTGCCACACTTCCAATTTGTTCAACATGTCAATGTTAAAATCTCTAGTGTGGTAAATATGTATGAATATGTATTATAAAATGTATGAAAGACGATAAAGAATATATAGGAGTCATGAAATACTTTATTTAAAGGTAGTGCCTCCGTAACCGGCGCCGAAGCCGGCTACAGTTTTATTATAGGTGCATTGTTGCCGGAGCCGGTTTACATAACTTCGGACGGCAGTGACAGTACGGATTAATAATAGGGCAGTTTAAGTACCTTGTTAGTTGTAACGCATCCAGCAGCGACGGTAGGTAGATAGGTATCGCATAGAACTGGTAATTTGGTATTCTCCGACCGGGTGGGATCGGCTCCCATATAGGTTAGTTGTTTCTCTCGCGTTTTTACAGTATCTTTTTTGCAAAAAATGCGTGTGTCTGGTGAGAGAGGGCAGCTAAGGGATTTGTTTAAAATGCGTTGCATCAGTCTTTTTCGTTCCCAAATAGAAGCGCGCCGGCACAGCATAATACAGCAAAACAGCTCTCCCTAAATTTTCTAGCTCGCGTAGCCTAGCCCGCGCAATTTCTCAGGCTACGCACGTGTTCTTTTTCGTTTGTCGCCAAGTTAATACCGGCGTCAAACCGTTTGATAAAACGCCGCGGTATTAAATCATTTACAGTTGGAGGTCACCAAATGCAACTAAAATAGTTCAAAGACATCGCCAAGAACTTTAACTGCTGTGGCGCCGCCAGCTATACGCAAGGCTGGCGCCGGCTACGGAGATACTCCCTTATTTAAATAGGCACAACCACCGGAACTTGGAGTACGACGAGTTTTAACACTGAAAATGATCGACGAACTGAAAATGTAACGGTATGCTGTTACTGAATATACATACGGGATTTCCAGTAGCACTTGGAAATTTCGCAGTGTTTGCGAATTTTGGCAAGTTCTACGAATGCCAGCTCAATGTTTTTGGTGTAACTTTGAAGACCTCGGCAAATGCGAATTTTGGGGGGGAGGAATAAAAAATATAAAACGCGAGGGCGTGAAAGTACGGGGGTTAAAACGATTTTTTGGACACGGAAACGTTCGGTGCTGTTACATCGTACAGTTTGTGAAACGTTCATATTTGATTTTGGGCTAGTTGGAAAGAGGATGAACAAGCCAACATCGTACGGGCTGGTTTCTGGGCTCTGCGATGGACGGGGGCGTAGGGTGCTGTTACATGGTATACTTTTTAAATAATAATAGTAACATTAATAATTATTAACACCAGCACAATTTACAAAAAAATAAAACACATCATTAATAGAAAGACGAAAAAACTGGTGTCAAAAGGCAAGCATTCAGGCTTCTGCACAGTAATTGCAGAGCCTGGGCTTTCATGTATCCATCCAAATTTGGTTTTGGACTAGTTGAAAAGAGGGTGAACCAGTGCCCATCATATGGGTTGACTTTGGCTTGCGATTCATGGGACGATATTATGGTGGTGTAAATTTGAGGTAGTTTTTAGCAAATTTCAATTTTGCTTAAAAATGTGGAAGTGTGTTAACTATCTATTGCAACATTTTACCTTAATAGGCAGACACATAATATGTTAAATTTAAAAAAAGCTTGTAAACAATGAATAATATGACTGGTATTGTAAGAATAAGTACTCCTCGAGTATTGAATTAGAAACGAATCCAGATTTTTGACAATGAATAATAATTCGTGGGAATGTTATCGCCGCGCGGCACTTGCTGGCAGATGACCATTTCCGCCTTCAGTTAGTTGCTTAACTGCACCAATAATGTGATGAGAAGCAGCTGGGACTCGAACCCAGACTGAACTCTTTTCAGGTGGGTCTTGTAACCACTTTACTATTGGGGTCTCCAATCATCAGTTGTGCGATGGTATTTCTTAAAGCGTCTAATTTGTAAGTGAAAACCACGCCTGTCTCCGAACGACGGAATCTGGCAGGTTGGGAGTGAGTTGACATTGAATATTATATTTTCTGGTAGCTATTAGTTGCTGGTTAATTGCCAAATTCTGCTTGGAATTCGTTAGATTTAAGAAAAACAATGATTAACCGCAGAAATAATGTCTTGAAATTTTCTGTTAAAGATTTCTATATAATCCTGTAATGCCTTAATCTTAAAATATTTAAAGGACGTAATAGTAGCTTAGTCATTAAACAGCTTCCTCTAGAACGAAATTTCCTTTATGAGACACATACAAAGATGAGCGGATGTAATTATTACTTTTTATAAAGTATCTCTCGCTTTGTACCTAAATCTATCCTAAAAAACCTACACATGCATTTACAGGAACTAGTCATATGAGGTTATTAAAAACTATGGCTGGAAGTTTCAAGCTCCAGGTAATCTCATTGTTTTAGTTTGGAACAAAAGTAATAAACAATACATTATGAAACTTTCTTTTTCAGATAACAATGGGGAAAGAGCCATAAACATTTCTTAAATTGAAGGCAATTTGGATTACACAACATGTCATCAACATAAAGTTGCTTTTTAGAAATAAAATGGTTATTTTTGCAGGAAATTTAAATAACAAATTAATTTAATTTAACTTTAATGTACGTTTTTGAGAATCACTACTGATGCCATTTTCGTCTACATTCTACTGACAAAAGCTTCAATTAGATTGAACTTGTTCAAAAATTAAATGAACGGCGCATTTCTCCAGAAAAAACAGGGACGTGCTTTGTCAAAATGGTGGAGGCGCCAGTAACTATTTTTGGAAACCTCATGTATTTATTTTTAATTTTTAATAAATTTACAAATAATAAATTATTAATACTTATGCCCAAAACTAAGCGTGTTAGAAGTTACAATTTTAAATTCAATGAAAAATACAAACGGCACAACCACGCACCCAACCTTACAAGCAATTCTCTCATTTCTTACCACCCACTAAAGTGACAAAATGTTTAAAATCCATTAATAAAACATACTGACTGAGACAAAGTGGATCTATGAAATTATTTTCTTTGCATAAAAAGGCGTGGTTATTTTCATATCCTTTTCCGCTTCCGTTCATACTTCTCCACAAACAACAATATTATCTTACGTTTTTTACGTATTTTTAAAAGAGAACCATTGTGTTTTCACTTCTTGATTGAGCATCTTCCAAATCATTTATATTTTACTGAGAAAACGATCTCAAATATCTTACAGAGAGTTCAATGCACATTATGTATAAGCTGTGATATGTAATGTGTATCCTTATAATGTTTCATAATATTAATGATGAATGCAAGAAACGTATTCAATGACGCTACTATAATGTCTTGCCCAAAATGATATAAGCATTCACACTTTGCTTTTATTCCATACAACAAACGCCATGCATTTGGCGTGGGTGACCTTGAGGACAGTTTGCAGATTACCTACTTACGGTTGCGCTCACCGCCATGTCTCTAATCCTCTCATTAAGTAGTCCTTAAAAGGGTCGGGGCATCGTTCACTCGCGGTGAGTTTTTACCTGAAACAGTCACATCTCGTGCTTGGCAGATACGACTGAGACTTACAACGCTCCGCTCGCTTCGCTTCGCTCCGCTTGACCTTAACCTGACAGATTCTTGAATAAAAGAATTTGCACTTAACAACTAATAACGTATTCAGTTGGATGCTCGTGGCGGTAACTTTTAACATTGAAAATGTTTAACGAATTGGAAGTGTGACGGTGTACGGGGGCCCCAGTAGCGATTTATGTGACGCCTGAAAATTTCGCACTTTTTGCGAATTGTTGCAAGTTCTTCGTATGCCAGGTCAATGTTTTTGGTGTCATTTTGAAGATCTTGACATATGTGAATATGTGAAATTTGGGGGAGGGATAGAAAATGCAAGATTCGAGGGGGCGAAAATACGGGTGTTAAAACGATTTTTTGGACACGGAAGCGTTCGGTGCGGCCACGTCGCATACTTTGTGAAACATTCAACTTTGATTTTGGGCTAGTTGGAAAGAGGATGAACTGGCCAACATCTTATGGGTTGGTTTTTGGGATCTGAGATGTACGGGGGCGATATTTAGGGGTGTAAAGTTGAGCTACGTTAGTAGCAAATTCTAAGCGTTTGGTGCTCTTACATTGCATGCGCTTGTAAATAATAATAATAATAATAACATTAATACAAATAATAATAATAATAATAACAAGGGGGTAAATCGGACCGGCAGCCTCCACGTGGCACCCCCGGGAGGGCTCTTTCTTGAGCATTGCGAATGTCGGCCGGGGGCGGGGGGGCAACCCCCCTGTCCCGTTTTTTCGGGTTTTCGATGAAATACCTGGAAGTGCGTCTCCCAACCGGCCCCTTCAGGATGGGGGGCACAGGCAGCGGAGGGAGAGCGAACGCCACTTGCCTAACGACGACACAGGCCACGGCCATGGAACTCGATTTGAGTGGACGGATGAGCTCAGGAGCGATTTGCTTCAATGCTACGAGGACAGCTCTCCCACGCGTAGGGGCTACATGCTACGAATGCAAGCCCGTTGGATCGAGAAATCGAGATACATGCAGAGCACTCTTTCTCCCAACAAAAACTGCGGGACTATGCTGCCTACTTGCGTAGGGTCGGATACGCCATCTTACCTGTCCGGCAACCGGAGCTAGTGGCGACTCCGTCACCACAACGCCCGCGAATGGTGACGAGGCGGTCTCTGTTGGCCTCTGATGTTGGTCTCCAAACTCGAAAAAGGAATTTAAGATCACGCGTCCCTTTAAAAGCTGAACACTTGGCGGCGGTGGCTGAGGAGCTCGATGGGGAACTCCCGGAGGAATCGGATATCTGGCAGATCAACTGTGCCATGTACAACGCTGCGAAAAGACTTCTCCCCGAAAGTCAACAGGAGAGAACACACTGCGTATATTCTAAAGATAAGCGGCGAATACAAAAGATCGCAGATAAAATCAAGTTGGCAAGACAGCACGCATCCCGTATAGAGTGCGTGATGCAATCCATTGGTTGTATACCTTTCACAGTGAGGATCCGCCGGAGTCTTGCAAGTTTGAGACGTCGGCATCACACATTCAATCTCAGGTTGCTATTGACCGTCAAGCAGCATTGTTTGGAAGGGATACGGGCATTAGTGACTATTAAAAAGTCACTATATTCTGTTTAACGAACAGATTCAGTAAAAACTCCTCCCACAAATGAGCGCTAAATTTGAATAGAACATTACCATTGGTAGACCGATTTTACACAGCTTTACTCCTAGATAAATAACTTGACTGAACTAAACCGATCTGTCATTTTGACGTTGTCACTGAATTTACTGTTATACCCATTCAGTTTATAATATAGAATTTGTCAATAGGTACTTGCTTTGATTAGTTCATTGAATTTTGTGAATACATTAGGAAATACGAATAACTGCAAGTATTAACTGATTTTGGTTAAGCAAGAATTACTTTCTCCGTCAAAAAGTTGCCAGCTGCCAGCCATAGGTCCTGTTTTTCGGTTGAAGGCAAGGAGCGAATTTTAAATATTTATAAAGTTTATGCTCATCAAAACCCTGACAACTCTTTGGTTTACTAAACCAAGTGACAACATCAAGACCGAAAACGTCGCATTTACTGCAAAAGCGGCAGGTAATGTACTTGACTTACCGATCTAGGGTAATGTACTAATAATAAATAAACTTTTGTCAGATATGTGTTATTTTGTTATACCTAAAATTTTTCGAAGTAATTATTATATTTTTATTTCACATTTTTGAAATCTTCGTTACATTTATTGTTCAAGTTCTTCAACAGTTTTAAACTAGGTATTTTTGAATTCCCAACGTCTTCTAATTTGCAGCATGTGAAGCTGACTTTTGCGCAATCTGTACTGCGCAATCAAGTCACTCCCACAAATGTCATTTACTGCATCTGTTCAATAAACAGGATATAGTCAAACGAGCGAGAAGGATAGCGGAAAGCAACACTTTCCGCGATAATCCTGCTCGGCTATTCCAACCGCCGAAGCGTGTCCTTGATAATCCGCCGGCGTCGCAGGACGTCGAGGATTTTTGGAGGGCTATTTATGAGAGACCACAACCGCTCAACGAGGACACGCCAGCGATCGCGCACTTCGCCGGCTTTGTCCGGCAGCACCCACCGCCGGGTGAGGCGTGTGATCGGATCACTGAGGATGATGTCGCCTGTGCACTGTGCGGTACACAGAATTTCTCAGCTTCAGGACCAGACGGAATTAACAACTTCTGGTGGAAGAAATTCACTTGTACTCACCGACGTCTGGCAAAGGTTTTTGATTCCTGGCTGAGTGGGGAGTGTCCGATTCCTCAGTGGGTGGTTGAAGGAAGGACCATCCTTCTCCCGAAGAAGGTGGACTTGTCTGACCCCCAAGAATTACAGGCCCATAACATGTCTGAACACCTGCTACAAGATCTTTACACGAATCTTGTATGAAAGGCTACTTGTGGCGGTGGGCCCTGTGTTTGAGTCGATAAACGATCAGCGGGGAGCTAAGAAAGGTGTGGCAGGTTGTAAGGAAAACCTCCTGATCGATCGGTGTGCCACCCAAAATGCCAGGCAATACAAGCGTAGCCTGTCTGCGGCCTGGATAGATTATCGCAAGGCGTTTGACACAACATCGCATGAGCTAATAATAACTTTGCTCTGTCGCCTCGCGGTACCTCTCCCGTTAGTGAGTTGCATCCAACATCTACTACCGCTATGGCGCACCTGTTTCACCCTGACATCTGATGGTGATCGGGTTGTATCTACTTCGCCGGTCTTGTACAGGAGGGGAGTGTTTCAGGGAGACTCCCTTAGCCCTCTTCTGTTCTGCATCTCTCTGATGCCGTTGTCGACGTTGCTCCGCCAAAACCGTGGGTTCAGCTGCGGTGCCCCAGACTCTTGGGTGCACAAGGTTACCTATCTGTTTTACATGGATGACCTTAAGATCTATGCGTCCGGTGAAAAAGATCTCAAAAATGCTCTTAGGATAGTCGAGGGATATTCACGGGACGTTGGTATGGAGCTCGGGCTGGACAAATGTGCGGTCTTCCATTTGAGAAGAGGGCGATGCGCGGGTATCTCGCAAGATGCGCAACTCACGGATGGGGGCATCCTTAAACATCTGGGCGCAGAGGAGACCTATGCTTATTTGGGTGTCGAACAGCAGGGCATTCAGGATGCATCGAAAACCAAAGAGTCTCTTTGTGTCAAATATATATAGTCGCTCCTCCGACAGATATGGGCCTCTGAACTGTCGGGCCGGAACAAGGTTGCCGTCACAAACATGCTTGCCGTCCTGATACTCACCTATTCTTTCGGGGTGTTGAGATGGACGGTCGATGAGTTGCGTCAGTTGGACCGGGAGACCCGCAGTCACCACCCAACAGCGTCCACTCCCCGAATATACCTCCCACGTCAACAGGGAGGACGGGGACTTTTGAGTGTGGTGTGTCTTCACGACAGGGTGGTTTTGAGTATGGCCTGTTCCGTCGTCAATAGCTCAGACCCACTTATTAAATTCGTAGCAGATCACGAACGAGTTGGTGTGGGAGAGTTTCTTTTTAAGGCAGCGGGCAGAGCGGCTTGGTCTTCGATTTGAGTATGGCCGGGGACGCGGACTGGTTGACGCGTCATCTGTCACCGAGTTGGAGCCGAAGAATCTCAGAGCCCGAATAGTTCGAGCTGAACACGACCTGCTTCTTCGGCAACATGTTGACAAACCCATGCACGGAGTCTTCTTTCGTACGGTGCAGGAGAGAGATTTGTCAACAAGACTGACGTTTGCAAAAATGACTCTAGCATCTACTAAGAAATTTAGGCCCATTGAAGTAGGGTCATATGCTTCTCTGGTAGCTCCTAAGGTCGATCGTGAACATTTAGATTCTCAGAACTTTAAAGGGAAAGTAATGGCATGAAAAATGATCTTTAAATGAAACTGGAGATTACGAGTCTACGACCTACCTTCCTTTTTGATTTTGACTAGCTCATATTAGACAAATTATGAAATTTCAGAAAACTGTTAGACATAACGAGATTTGCAATATATCTGCTCATGTTTCGAACATTCTCGTTACGTACAGGAACTTTATAAAACGTCCGATATTGTGTTATTCCTACGCCATATCCATGAAAATGATATAAATCCAGGCCCAGTTAGTCTGCGGAAGAGCCAACATGTGGATATACGTTATTTTTGTTGTTTTTTCGATTTCATTTTAATAGCCAAGAAATACACAACGTTCTGCTTGGCCGTATATGGCAGAGACCAATCCATGAAAAATTACTAGAAAACGAAACCCTTTTTAGATGGCTGAAAATTTAAAGCATTTACTTATACCGAACAGTTAAAAAAAATTGCATGTAAACCGGAAGCGGAAATTCCAGACGTAAATACAATTATTAATGTACACTCTATTAAGAATTCTCCGGTTAGAGACGCTTAACTTTTATTTTAGTTGTTTAATGAAGAAACATTCGAACGTATTACCTCGTTAATAGCTTCTACCGGTAATCCTATGCGATGTATGTACTCGTATATAGGTAGGTGTGTTGCATTAGCGAATTTTATATTACCTAATGTTTTCATCCTTAAATAAACAATTTTTAACTCATTTATGAGGCAGAAAATAAGTACGAAAAGTGTTTACTTTCCTTTAGATTCCAGGATCTTCACAAGAATCCCCTTAGGTAATACCTACGCGCCGAAGTTCCAACAAAGTAGGATTCATTTCAATAAATACATTAATATGAAATGTATTCTATTATTGACAATAAATGTAATATCAGACCAAGAAGGCATTAATATTCAATCAATATTTACAGCGAACAAAAAACAGTTGTGGGCTTCAAGATGAAATTAACCCATTTCTCTTGACGCTAGGTCGAGCAGTAAAAGGATAAAGCAGAGGGCAACGAATTAAAGAAGTATATTATTTGTATAGCACAGGTTGCGATTTATTTGTTTGGTTTCATAAACTATAACTAGCAGAATAATAGTACCTACCAGAGAAAGGTGCTTCTTGAACTGGCCCTTAACAAATAACGAGCACATTATGTAAAATCATACTCGTACTTACTGGATTCAAATTTTCAGAATTGTAAAGACGTAGAAAAATTAATTTTTATGAAAATTTTAAAGAATTAGTTCGAGAACTTCCTTTATTATCCTAAGCTAACCTACGCATTTCAATAATAGTAGAACATCCTACATCCCTACCTATTTGAGAGCAGCAGTCTAATCTAGGCCTACCCCTACCTCTGTTTATTCCTATCTCTGACTCTAGTATGTCGCGAACTATTCTTTCGTGTCTTAGAAGGTGTCCTACCATCCTAACTCTCCTATTCTTTATTGTCTTCCATACCTTTCGCCTATGCCTAACTCTTTATAATACTTCCCTATTGCTAACCTTTTCTATCCACGGTGTTCATCATGCGTCTGTAGCACCACATTTCAAAGGCTTATACTCTTTTTCGATCCGCTTCTTCTATTGTCCAAGTTTCGCACCCGTTTCTACATTAACCGTTCCCGACCATAACAGTTGTTTCTTTTTGTTAAACGCAACTCGACCCTGCGCTTTTCGTTGTTTTATATCTTCTACGACAAAATCAATTTCATTTTGTGCAGATTTATTTAAATATTTTGGAAGGCGAAGAAAAACATTTGATTTCATTTTAGGCACTATTGTTTTAGATAAAATCTATGCAACTCACTCGCGACAAGCGACTTCTTGCAGAAAGAATAACGAAGTACTTAGGTACTTGATTGTTGTTTGAAATATGCATGTAGTAAGAGTAATTCTCATTTATTTCTAGTGAGAGTATTCAGTGTATTGCGTTTTACTCTCTAAATAACTCACTAATAAGTTCTCGGTCCCATACGAACCGCAAAAATGTCAATAATCCAGAAATATGTGTTGTGCAGATTCTGAACAATGAATTACGAATTAGGTATTGGCGTTTCAAATTACGGGCACAAAATTAATTTTGCCATGAATATTACAGAAGCATATACCAGGTATTTATTTGTGTATGTGATTTGAAACATTCTCATTATGAAGATTAAAAGATTTATAAAATAAAAAAATAAAAATTACCTACCTAAATAATTTACAATAATTTAAACAGATCAGACTGTATCAAATCAATTTGTTCGTTAAGAAAGTGAGTTACACTTTTTATCATGTTTATGTTTTTAATTTATATAGATTTTAAAATACCTTAATTAATAACCTGTTTCTAATGTGTGCAGTAATTATTTTTAGTTTCTTCAAGAATAGTAAATTTTGTGATGATTTTCGAGAAAATAGTTGTCAAAATTTGAATCGTTATTCCTCAACCGAAATGATCTCAAATGTTCATTACATATCTATCATTATATAAGGTGAGTAAAAATTAGTTCGATAAAATATTCAGGATTCATTTCCGGAAAAAAAGGCACGTCGATTTTTGTTTTCTAATGTGCTGTGTTTGACGTAAATTACCATTTATGTTTCCACCATATAGTTGTAACGTCATCGTCAAAATTTTTAAATATCAACGCCTATTTGAAAAGAGAGGCACATTCTGAGTCTAGAAATGATAAAAAAATTTCCTTAATATGGACAGTTTTCCCTTTACGTAATTATTAATTCCAAAAAATGTATGGATAAATAGTGTTACCCATGAAGGAGTGCTTTGCGAACAAGCAAAAATTCCCAATTTCGCAGAAATATTGGCTGTTGGGTGTTGGATTTCGTCTGAAGTTCCGATTATGCGAAATTTTTGTATACCACAAACCACTCTTGCATGGTTAACCCTTTTTTATCTCCTACATTTTTGGAAATTAGTCATTTCATATCGGAAAACCGTGCCTCTTATGGAGATTTTCACATTTTTCCTGCAATGTTTTCGAAAATAATCACAAATTTCCTTATTGAAGAAACTAAATTACTGTACGCATTAGAAAAATATTATCAATTAGATGTTTTAGAATCTAGAAATTTATAAACATAAACATGATAAGAAATGTAACTTACTTATCGAACAAATTGATTTGATATGATCTAATCTGTTTAAACGTACCTTTACACTATCTGCATTTGATTTTTCTATTTGATAAATTTCAGAGGAATTGGATTTAGCCCCAAGAACATTAGAAAGGAGGCAGGTGACATCCTAATCGTAAGAGAGGAAAAGGCAGATAGGTAGAAGGAATTATGCGGGTCAAGAACTAGGAGATATATTAGAAAAGGAAATCATTGTAGAGGGGGATAACCTATGCTGTCTTAAAATGAAGGAAGAGTTTGAACTAGCATTAGAAAGTTCAAAAAACAAAAAAGCACCAGGAGTAGACGAATTGCAAGAAGAAATTTTAAAGGTCAAGAGTTAAGAGAGCGCCTATCTACATAAACTAGTTAGGTGAGATTCAAGAAGATTGCAAAAGGAATATCATAATCGCTTTGCCAAAAAGGAAAGGCGCGAGTAAGTGTGCAAATTTTAGAACGATCAGTAAAGGGCGTGGAAATAGAACTAAAACTAAAATACAAATAGGAAATGAGAAGATAGAGGAAGTCGTGAATTTCTGCTATTTAGGAAGTCAAATAACTCGCGATGGTAGGAGCACTAGAGATATAAAACAAAGAATAGCGCAGGGCCGACTTGCGTTTAACAAAAAGAAACAACTGTTATGCTCGGCAACGGTTAATGTAGAAACTCAGAAGAGACTCTTAAAGACGTATGTATGGAGTACGGCATTGTATGGGTGTGAAACATGCACAATAGGAGAAGCGGATCGAAAAATAATAGAAGCGTTTGAAATGCGGTGCTACAGGCGAATGATGAAGATACCATGGATAGCTAAATAGATAAATAGGGGGGTATTAGAAAGAATTGGGGAAAAGCGAAAGGTATGGAATACAATAAAGAATAGGAGGGATAGGATGGTAGGATGGTAGGATACCTTCTGAGACACGAAGGAATAGTTCGTGACATACTAGAGTCGGAAATAGGAATAAAAAGAGGTACTGGTAGGCCCAGATTAAACTACTGCTATCAAACAGTTGGGGATGTAGGATGTTCTACTTTTAGGGAACTGCGTAGGTTAGGTCAGGATAGGAAAGGATGGACGAGGTACGCGTGCAACCAGTCTTCGAACTGAGAACTTTATGATGATGAAATCCAATTGAAAAATAACAAAAAATGTTCGAATTCATTTTTCAATATATTTCAATATTCAGACTATCTGATTTAGCATTAGAATTTTCATTCCAGTTACGTCATCTGTACCTAGACATAACCTTACTTCTTTATGTCCGGTCGACCAGTTTTGTCTTGTAGGTGATTTTTGAAGCATCTGTTTAAATAACAAATGAAGGAGGAATACATTTTTTACAATATACTGTTGTGTAAGAAAAAGTATAAAATAGGACTTCGTGAAGCAGAAAATGGTTCTTGAGGCGTAACGAGGGACGTGGAATTGCAAATTTAGTATCCGATGAACTTAAAATAGAAAATTCACGTAGTTTCTAACATGTTGTGTCCAAACAGGTCTAAAATTCGTATAATTAACAACCACTTAACATTAATTTTTCTTCTATTTTTCCTTACTTACTCAACCATCCCATTTTATCTTTTTTAACTCTAGGCTCCTCAGAATCTATTGCAATAAATTTCTAAACAGAAGGAGCAACCAACCAAACATGCCACAAAAGTCTCTGGCCTCCTCTTTAAATCTAACTTTAATATATATATATATATATATATATATATATATAATCGATTCCTCTTCTACCGTTAGGTTTCATTCATGACTCGTTCACAATCATTCTCCATTTCTTCCTATCCCTCGCTAGTACTTCTGCTTCTTTCCATGTCAATCCTCTTGCCTTAAGTGTTTCGGCTACCACGTTGTCCCATGTCCTTCTAGGTCTTCCTCTTCGTTTCTTGCCTATTTTCTTCGCTTCCCATATCTTTTTAACTTGCCTATTTTGATCCAGCCTGTTCAAGTGTCCCCACCATCTTAATTGCGCCTTTTTTCACATGCTTGCTGACACTTTCAACTTCTAATTTTTCCCTGATACTTTCATTTTTTATCTTATCCATTATAGTTACTCCTGCTACTCGCCTCAAATACTTTATTTCAGCAGCTTGCAATCTCTTTTCCAGTTTCTCTGTGAGATTAGTAATTTTGATTTTTTTAGGTTTCCTACTATGTCTGTCAATACTAATGTCAAAGTCACTCATTATCTCTTTGTTGCAGTCCGAGTTCCAATATTGTGCTATGGGTTGTTTTTTGAAGTTTGGTTCTTTTGTAATTTTTGCTTATTTATTTTTCGAGAATAGAAATAAAGTTTCTTCAGAAGATGGGAAGTAGGTAATTTCCTGAGAATACATTTCAGACAGTGACTTTATAAGTTATATTGCAATTGGTAGAAAGCATAGTATTGATAAATCTCAGTTCTGTACATAAACTGTCAAAAAGCAAACAGTGATTGTCTTAACAACTTATAGCACAATTCAATAACTTCAAAAATATGTTTTTCTATTTAGTAAGCTCAAAAACCTGCAGTACTCTTTGGGTTTAAATGCAGTAGGTATATTGTACCGACGCCAGCTTTGGAGCAGGCGTCGACTGCACAGGAATATTAATTTATTCATTTTCATTGATTTCGCTTGTTTTAAAAGTAAAGTTAATTTTTACTTGCTCATGTGATTTCAAAAGAACTTCTTCTAAAAAGCAAAGTTCAAGGGTGCATACCTTGCACTTATTTTTGGTGAATACATTTTTCTATTAATGCCCTAATTATGGCGTAAATGATTGAACAGAAACGGAAAAAATAAGCCAATAATAAATTAAAAGCAGGATTCCGTATTCCGATTTAACTTGATTTGTATTCAATTAAATATCGTTCAACTCTTTTAATTTACAATCATTGAACCTCGTATTGAACACTTCTGCAGAATGAATTTTTTATACAGTCACTTTTTACGCGAATTGTTTAGAAGTGCTCAACTATGTATATGGTGCTGCAAATTAAATTTCAGGTTTAATTAGCGAATTAATTAATCCTTCCTTGTAAGAAGTAAGAAGAATTCGGTTGGCACCCTTGAATGTTCCATCGTAATACATCTTGGTTTTATTAAGAAGATCACGTCATGGTTGCACCACAAATTAATAATGCCTAACTACTGTTTGTTCTTAGCACTAACGACGAATTGGACTGTTATTTCACATTTCCATTTTCCTCTTGCATATATTATTAAATCCCCATGTTTAAGGTTCCCTCAACCCTGCTGTGTATTTGCGTAATAGAAATTTATATCTTGCGAAGTCCCTATGCAGTTGTTCTGTTGCAACATCGCTAGGTGTGTTTTTATAATAATGTTTGATACCTAGTTGTAAGAAAAGTTTGATGTTAACAGTTAAACAAGTAATGTATAATTTTGAAACGAGTTAGTAGAGTAAAAACCAAAGCAAAAGTCGCTTCCTTCTCGATTTTATTTTTTATCTTAGAACAAACTGAGACATATCTCATTTTATTAGTTAGGTCATTGTTTATGAGAAATCACAAAGATACGACATTTTTTTGTGGTCACGAAATTTTTTATTTCCAAAAAAGTGTGGATACGTACCTTTTTTAAAAACCTTGCTTTTTTATATATCCACTCTAATATCTAGGTATCTAATTGAGCTATCGACATGATCTTTTTTTTGTTTTACAACACACACTTAGGCGCTTCTTTCTAAGCATAGTATTGGTTGGTGTCTTTTGTTTTAATATCCTCAAAACGTCTATAACCTAGGAAGTTCAGAAATTACGCAGGCAAATTTTCACTAATCGAGAAACTTTTTTGTTTTGGAAATTTTTATATAACATGCTGCGAAGGAAATGCCGCCAAAAGACCAAAAAAGTTTTTGGCAGCATATTGTTATTGTGACTTTTGTAGTTTACGCGCTGTGATTTTTTATATCGGCTAATAATAAGGAGCGACCGATGACAATATCGACGCGTGCGAGATATACGAGTAACATAAAAGAAATAAATAATCTTTTATTTACACATTAGTTCATATTGTTAGTGGCGAGTTCTTTAATTTTTACTGCTTAAAAATATTTAAGATAGATGAGCTAAATATTAAAATGAAGTGCTTATTATGTGGTGAAGTTGTGGAGGAAAAAGATAAAGTTGTTGTGCATAAGCCTTGGAAGTGGGGTTTAGAGACAATAATTAGGGCTGTGGAACTGAGAAAAGATGATTTTGGACAGAAAATTTTAGCAATGAAGAATGATATTTTAAACGGAAAAATTATAGTAAAATATCATGAAGACTGCAGAAAGGTCTATACCAGCAAGGACAATATTGAGATGATTTGCTAAATTAGTACAGGACGGAGGCAGAAACATTCCGCGAGACATTCCAGGTTCTTCAAAAAGTAGGAGTAACATGGAATCATAAGTGAAACGTGTCTTATTTGCAATCAAAAAGGGACAAAGAAAAAGCAAAAATTAACATTTATACAAACAAGTTTGCAGATTGTATTAGGTACCTACCCATTTCATTTTATTATTTTAGGGGTTTCGTCAGTCAAAAGATAAACAAAAATAAAACTCGAAAAATTCTGATTAATGAAACATTAATTTGCATAAAAATATACCACTGATATATGAAATAAAAAAGTTCCAAATTGATAATTTTTTGGGGTTAGGTCGAGAGTGAGGTTGTAAGTGCCTACTTCAGAATAAAAAAACTACTGAGGTACCTAATACAGTCTACACTTTTGTTTGCCGACTTCTATTTGGATAAAATACACTTAAAATATAAAAATATGAAACCGGATAACGTACAATAAAAAATTATAGAAACTTTTAAGAATATGTACTACAATAGCAAATTTTTTATCTTAATCTCTTGAGGGGACAGGAAAAAGTACTTATGTATAAATAATCCAAGCGGCCAAAAAGAGGGGCGATATTGGAATGGTTGCAAAGTTCACCGTTTATGTTTATGTTTGTGCATGATGCGAAATATCATAGGGCGTGTTATAGCCATTACATTTCGAAATATGTATAACATACAAGAATTTTTAAATAAATTGAAAATTAACAAAAAATTAGCCCAAGTCCCGACTTTTTCATCAAACTCTGATAAAATAGAATCAACGAGAGAATCAGATTCAAGTTCTTCCTTTGTATCTGAAACTGCTAATAATGATGTCTGTAAGGAAGAAGTTTATCAAAATGAATGTGAAATTTTGCATCAAGCAGCTGGGATTTTTAAAAACACACAATTTCAGTTCTCCACGAAAAATTTTTCCTCGTGATATTAATCAAAATGAGTTTACAAAGCAAGTACCAAATATGTTGCTACAATTTATATCTTGGCTTATCGACGATGATAGTTATAACGTTAGAAAAAAATATAAATCCAAAAGCTGTTATTCCTTGCAATCTTATTATGGCGTTGTTCGTCAAGTTATATGTATAAAAAAAAAATTTTAAATTTGGATTAGACTTATGTGTACACCATTTACTACGAAGTAGACAACTTTTTGACTTCCTATCTGAAATTGGTATTAGCTCTGTACTTATAACGATATTAGACATTATTAACTACCAACATTGCCAAACAAAGAATTAGTAATGACAAAATTTATGTACCTCCAGGTAAAAGTTGTTGGTAATACAATCAAAAATTACACACACGCGAGTATAGATAATTTTGATTTAAATGAGGACACAATCCACGGAAAAAATACTACTCATTGCGTGCGTATTTCAGCAACGTTTAGAAAACATTACATTTATTGGTGAAAATATACCTAGAAAAGGTCCTTATTCATTAAGCTTAGAAGATCTTGATTTTCTCTTTCGACACATATTGCCCTTTTTACCCCTCCAAAACGACCAGAGCTTTTACCCTTTAAGTCCTTTGAGTTTAACAAGAAAACGATGAAATATTTACAAAAATAAACTTGACATGGAAACTCTTTCAATATTTTAAAGGCACTAGTCCATTTTTAACTTGGTCAGGCTGTAATAATTTGTATCTGATATGCCCAAGCATTGCAGATCAATAACTGAAAATACTGAAAATAGGCAATAAACACAGCAAAATTGAAGGTGCCGAACCATTACCTACTATTATTGCACCATGCGCGCAAACTTAGGTATTACCCTCCAAACTAAAAAAATCATATTATAAAAACTATTGAAAATATCCAGATTTTTTTTTCTAAAAACTTTTTTGGTCTTTTGGCTATATTTCTTTCGCATTATGTTATATAAAAATTTCCAAAACAAAAAAGTTTCTCGATTAGTGAAAATTTACCTGCATAGTTTCTGAACGTCCAAGATCATCGGCGTTTTTATCATTTATTTAAAAAACAATACCATTATTATTATACATCTAAAGAAGCGCATAGGTGTGTGCTTTAAAGCAAAAAAATGATTGCGTCGATAGCTCAATTCGTTTTTGAGATATGCCAGCAGATATGCAAAAAAACATGACTTTTAAAAAAGTAAAAATTTTATAGTTTTTTTAAAAATAAAAAATGTGGTGACCGCTAAAAAATGTCGTATTTTGAGTTTCTATGTGTATAATGCTGTTGTTGACAATACCCACTGGGTCTGATCTTGTTCTAAGCTCATCAAAAATAACGACACAATTTTACCCATTATTTACTCCGCTAAGTAATTTTATGATGTTCTTTTCCATTGTTTGAAACAAGTAGTTTCTCGTTTTCGACAATAACTACTCATGAGTTATGAAATAGTAAGAAAATAAATTGCAAAACGATGCATAGATTAATGATTAGCTGAGTTTTGTAATCGCATAAGTTAAATAGTCATCCATATTCCTTACGTGTTTAACTTATGTGTTATGAATTTTCATTAAGATTTGAGACAAATTGAAAAATGAATGACTCTACTTCAAATAATCTATCTGATGTTGGAGATACTGCCTCATCTGCATGCAGCATCTTCATTGTCAAAAGACAAATATTTATCGGGTTCGAAGGACCGTGGTTAAATCAAGAGTCCTCTTCTTGTTTGGATACAGATATTTAAATTTTAATGCAAATTGACGGAAATGCATATTCTTCTTTACAGAAAAGGAAAGAGTTCATGAAAATTCGAGATAACGACGATTTCGCATGAAAGGAAAGAAAATTGCACGGAATGGATCTCGAAGTGCTCAGAACTCTTGAAAGTCTGTGAAACGAGGGAGAAAGTAAACATGAATATAAAAACAAGGAACAATTTTGAGAAAGCACAAGCAAATCCTCCGATTAATATATTTTAGTAGATTTTCCTAGTTTTTGAATTTTTTGTGAATTTATTAGAATCCTTTCTGATTTACACGAATAAATAGCAAACATTTGTGAGATTTACACTTATAGGTAGGTGTCAAATTTTGACTAAAAATTTTGACTAAAAATTATTACGTAATCGTAATTTTCAATTACCTAATGGGAAAATTTTCGCTGTGTACCAGTTTACAACGTGATTAATATTGACAGGTTTTGAAGTATTTTCCAAGCGGCTTTTGTTCTAGTTTTGGATGTTACGAAATTAATTTTTACTTCCATGTTCCGTATAAGGAAATTGAAGTATTGTATTACCGACAAAAATTCGTGTCCGAGATAAGATCAGATTCGTATTGTACTAACTTCGAAACGTCGAGAAACAATTTTTTTAGCTTCGTGTCTGTGCGTGCGTGTGTCTGTACGTGTGTGTGTGTGTATGTCCGGATTTCTTTGGCGTTCGATAACTGCCGTAAAAACTAACCGATTTTAATGATTTTTTTTAAAGTGCGTCTCGACGAGGATCCAGACCTATTGATTTTGGTAATAATTAAACTAGGCGTTCATTTGTTATTAACATTTTAATTCTTCAAAAAAATATTGTGGACAAACTATTAGAGATATTAAAAAAAAGTTTGAATAAAAAATGTTGCGTATTTTAAGGCCAAAAAATTTTGTTACTACCAATTTTTCCCTAACTCAATTATTTATTAAGTTATTTGTTAAGTTATTAACCATTGCAGTAGCTTATCCAACGAGCGAGTTATAAACGTTGCCATAGAAACCTATAATACACATAAATATGCTCTCTTGAATTTCTGAGACAAGTAAAATATAAATTTGACACTTCTGTGGCATAGTAACCTTGATGCTGTAACCGAAATTTTCTGATTTACCTTTGAATAATAATGAACATTCTTAGGCTTCAGGAAAAGCAGGACGCACATGTAATGAAGACGTTATTTGATCAGAGCAAATAAAATTTACTTATTTTAAGAAATTTTGCAAAAATGTTTCTCCTTTAAGATATGTCGATATAATTTATACTCTAGGGTTTATAATTATTGTAACCTACGATAGCGTCAATTTGATAGATACTTCTGATTACTAAACCAATTTTTCGTAAAATTGCCGATAATAAATAGATAATTGATGAGTCTTCTGAATTGCTCCATATTATCGAGGTTATTATTGAATTGGGGAAGGAATTTTATCCGTTTATAATCCTCGACACTTAGATAATTGTTTTAAGTGTTAAGTTTAACTATGAGCATAATATTCTAATAATTCCGACCGGCTCATGAATGACGCGTTGATTTGTTCTCCTGCCCGCCAATTCATAAATGACTAGTAGTTCGTACCTAAAATATTTAGGTCTTCCACGGAGCAGCCATTAAAATGTTCAACTGCCATACCTTGAGATGTTTCTGATAAAAAATATTAGATTTAAAAAAGACGCGACAGAATATTTATTCAGTAAACGTCAAAATCTCAAAGCTGACTACAAAATTTGAATGAACTGTGCGATTTTCAAAAATTACAGCATAGTTTTGAGTTTAGCGCACAGGCAACGCAATTGTCAAGTTTCCGGCCTACTCTGCTGTATGCAACTTGCCGTTTTCCTAGGGGGTCGTGAGAAAAAATGTACGGTTCTGTTTGAAATTAGCAAGTTTTTCTAATTTAGTCATGTAATTGCTCAAACTATGTACCTATAATATTTTCTGATTTTTAAATGCCAGTAGTTATTCCTATACAATACACTGCTTTAACTCTTCCAAAATATCATTTCCACAACCTCACTTAAACCAAAGATGTTTAATTTGCCTCTGTTAAAATTTGAAGACTAATGCGAGCAACTAAAAAATATGAAATTTAAACAAGAATCACTTTATACAACCTCGTAATCTGAAACCAAGTAACCCGAAAATAAAATCAAATGCAGGAGTGTTCTATTTAAAATAAGGAAGTTGATTTCCATACAACAAATATGAGACACGCTGTACGGCAAGAAATAATTTAAGTAAAGGCACAATTTAGCTTTTCCAGAACGTTGAATTACCCTGTATGTCGAGCAGAAGAAATGAGACAACTTGTAGATTTTCCATAATTAAGAATATTAGAAATAAAATGGGCCCTCTCTCATAAATTTTATTCACAAGACATCTGAATGACAATCTGCATATTGGACCCTTTTATATATTTGTATAAGTAGTGTATAAATAACTGATTCTGAACAGAAAATGCTACAAAATTTTCACAGGTTTTTGTCATTGAAAGTTTCTCAGTATAAATGTACCTATTCCGAAATATTTATTGTGAAAGAACTTGGGTTGTAAATATGAATTCGTAATAGTGCAGTTCGTAAATTATAATTTAGGGGATAGAAAACTAATTTAAATTATAAAACTTTTCTAACTAATCTGGTAAATCTGGACGACACTAATTATTTCTTAAACTCCCCTAATATACATGCCATTCAATTTAAATGTTGCTGTCAGAGTTGTAATTTAGAGTTTTGTCTCGTCTAGTTTAAATACCTACTCAGTGTCACTCACGTTTTAAAAAATGAAATAGGGGTGAAAACTGAACAAATATGGGTTAAATTACTAATAAAATATAAAAACAATTTTTAAGAGCTTACCTGTGAAGCGTCTTAACACCATTAACCGCTTCCTCGTTGAAAGAAGAAACTTCCGGAGTAGGTGCGTTTGGTTGCAGGATCAACAGGCGTTTTCACTGTGAAACCCCCACATGATAAAGCTTTATCCTTTCCAGGCGCCTACGATCCTTTCTGGAGGGGACGCTGTCAACCCTATTGGCCGTGGTATAGTGTCTTTTATATATAATCACACACATCGCTGTGATTTACGCTTACTTCAATTACAATTAATTATAGTTTCGTGCAATTTATTAACTGCTTCTTAGTGCAAACATTTATTGAGGTTTAATAAATTAACTTGAATAGATGAGGCTGACTGGTATCATGTTAAAAATATATCAAAAAATGCATAAAGATATATGTATGTATATCTGGATGATGTAAACCATTTTTATAATATACCTGGGAATTAGTCAACTATAAATACTCCTTAGTTTGTAATTTATGGTGAAGTTCTGAAGAAAAAGTGTTATCGTCGTATTTGCATTCACTTTACGGTAATCCCCCATAAATGAGAATAAAGTAAAGTTTTATATTATATATTGGCATTATTAGCATCATCTGCACAAAGATCTAAATATACTTAGGTGCAAAATAAACGGGCCACCAAAGATTTTTATTTATTTTAATATCAATTATTAGAGGATGTGGTCCAAATGTGGAAACCTAGTTTGTTTTTAATTTGTAAAAAATCATTGAATCGTTATTTTAACCTGGAAAATTGCCTTAAAATGCCTTATAATGTTAGAAATAGGGGGCCATAAGTCACAAGTGCAAAACCATGTATACTTACTTAAAAAATAAAAAAATATTTGGCTAGCTTTCTACATTTTTCGATTTTTGAAAAAAGTGTGGGTAATGTGGAAACACCCTAAAATTACAGTAAACCAATGTCTATAAATCTAACTACATAAAGATGTTGGAATATTGAACTTTAAGCATTATATTCTTTTTATAATATGTTTTTATTCATAGAAAATATTATTCGTTGATAAAAAATACAACACATTGCCCTCATCCACATGTTTCCAAGTTACCCGCACTTTAGCCAAACTGGACTTTACGAGTTAAGTCAAGAAAACGTTAGCTTATGATTCACTGAAATCCAACAATACCTTCCCTATAACTCCCTTTCCCAATACTCTGATACGCATTACGCTACCTCTATGATAAGTTAGACTAAATAATACCACAAACTTACCTCCAAAAACTTCACGAAAATCACGAAACAGAAATCGACGCACCACCATTAACTACAATGTCCGTCTGATTCTTAGCGCTGCGCCGTGACGAATAGGAACGAGAGTGACTGTTTACGGCAATCGCCGCTAGAGTGAAGCTCTCTGCAGTCGAAATACTTGCCGTTTCCACATTATCCTCATGTTTCCACATTTGCACCCTCTCCTCTATAATTTGTAATTTAAATTAACCTTATAAGCAGTTAGGGAGCCACAATGGTAAATTGTTGCTGCATTTTCTACCACGCCAGCAATAATTTATCATTGCGGCTCCTTAACTATTGTGTGTTTTATGATACAATACACTATTAGTGCGTAGAAAAAGACAGCATGTAACTAGTAGGTACGGAATTAAGACTATTCCATTCATCGAATTTTAAACCAAGCAAATCTCACCATTTCTTATGGACATGGACACAGGGTTATTCTGATTCGATATGAGATATCGTAAACCGTATGAGCTACGAAGAAGGTTAAATTGGGGCAAAGTTGTGAAATTTGATGGGAATTAATATGCCGTAAAGAAATTTGCAGTACCTATCATTTTTTGTTTTCGAGAACAACAGTAGCAGCCACTTCATTTTATTTTTTAGAATAGGTACCTACTTGAAACTCAGCAGCAATTCTGATACGTGGTTAAAGAGAACCTAAGTTTCACTTTAAATATTACTACGTGGTTCTGCATTTTTAAGGTTCAGTTAAAGTCCCAAAATCGTAGTAGCAACTTCAGTACTACTTACTTCAAAGTTGTAAAAACTATGAAGTAATACCGCAAAGATTTTGTTACTAGGTACCACATATTACTTCAAATTTCCAATAACATTCAGCTTACAAGAAATAAAAATGTATAATAAGTACTAATCTGCAGCTAAAGCAACTAGATATGTTCTTAGTTATATACCTAAAGTAATTAGGTACATATAAGGGTATCCCACGACAACCTTACACGATCTGTATATAGAAAAGTATATATAGTAGAATTACACAAATTTGCACAAATAGGTAATCGAGGATGCTCAATTCGACTAAAATATTTTTTACTTTCTGCGACTTCCGGTTATACTGGAAATAGACACCAACTTCCTTATTTTAAATGGAATGGCCACATTTTTATCACACATTTAGATTTTTGGTCGAATCTTAAGGTCACCTTATGCAAAACATCATATGTGTAAAGTGCATTCTCTTCCAGATATTAGACGTTAAAAATCGTCATTTTTCAAATTTCATCAATTATAGCTTGGAAACGGTACGAGATAAAGAAAAATGACTTACATGTCCCTATCCCAGTTTTTAATTCTCTATCTAAAGGGTCTGGAAAATACTGCCCCCTGATTGGTCAAGAAATGACAAAAAGTTGCCAATCAGGAAGCAGTATTTTCCAGACCCTTTAGATAGAGAATTAAAAACTGGGATAGGGACATGTAAGCCATTTTTCTTTATCTCGTACCGCTTTCAAGTTATAACTGATGAAATTTGAAAAACGGCAATTTTTAACGCCTATAATGCCTAATATCTCGAAGAGGGTGCACTTTACACATATGATGTTTTACATAAGGTGACCTTAAAATTCTACCAAATATCTAAATCCGTAATAAGAATGTGGGCATACCATTTAAAATAAGGAAGTTGGTGTCTATTTCCGGTATAACCGGAAGTCGCAGAATGTCAAAAATATTTTAGTTGAATTGAGCATCCTCGATTACCTATTTGTGCAAATTTGTGTAATTCTACTATATAATTCTACTATATATTTTTTTATCGTGTAAGGTCGTCGTGTATATAACTATGTAACAACTACTCGGTGGAAGTTCCGGTCTCGGTTGCCACTACTTTGTTGCTGCTTGGGTAGGATTCGGTATTTGAGAAGTACGATGACCAAGTAGAAGGCAAAAATGCAAAAAAGGCAAGCAGAAGCGAAAAAATCAACAAATCCGAATTTGTAAAAATGGACAACCTTCTCACAAAGGTCGACCATTTTCTCCTCTAGTTAATGCACCAATGTGAACCTGAAAACTGTCGCGTTTTACATTGTTCGTTTTCACACGAGAGACCGTAGTATTAATGTTAATAATCTTTATTAAAGAACTTCTGGAAATTTCAAGTTGAGTAAATCTCATTAGGTGCAGTTACGAATTTGCCCTTAAACAAGAGTTCTAATGAATATTCATGGTCATAAAGAATGGTAAAACGAACTTGATATTATCGTGATTCTAAAGAAAGAGTGTCAGGTGCATACGAGAATATGCACTTACGTAAGTTACGTTAATGTTTGTTTGAATCACAAAATAAACAAGGCGTGAGTAAATTGTATGTGTAATGAAGTTCACAGAATCAAGCAATGCATTTGCTAAAATCAGAAAGTTATGTTTGGTATATGGAAACGCAAAATTCAACAACTTCTTGCTAATTCCAAAAATTCAACATCCAATTTTGATTTGAAAGGTGTACAAGAGAGTAGTATTCTAAAGCAATATTAAGAAAATATGTATTTACTAAAAATATTTGGTGGATGCGCCGGAGACATTCTCGTTTGGTGGGAGTACAATGTACAAACGAATTCTGACGTTCGGGCCACTGAAGTAGGCAATGCTTATATGCCCTATTGGTGGGTTCTTAGTTTACGTTATTAATCAATGTGGTGGATTACAAGGAAAACTATTTCTGTAGAACACCTACATCCAGTTTGTCTCTTGTACTCTCGGAGTAAGGAAGATCACCTAGACCCTAGACGCCTAGACTGTCAGTCTGCATCTTTCTACCAACAACCAACTTTTATGGTAGCTATTATTAACAAAAATGAAAGTTTGAAACACGACTCGTAGACCAGTGTTTTAATTCTTCCGAGTTAACTCGAGAGTAGAATATTGAACTTTATCTGCGAAAATTCGAAGGAAGTTGTACTTTCATGTCTATAGATTAAACTCTCCACTTTAGATACACAGAAAGTAGACCTTGAATGACGTTGCTATAGAAACAATACATACACGATATCATGCCAAGTATCTATAAATTCGACATTTTCCGCGTCACAGCCAATCTCATCATGCTACATTAGGAATTTTCTGATTGTCTGCAACCCATTGGTAATGGTTCATTAGTCAATGGCCGCTGAATAATGAACCGCATTATGCGTTCGGAATCGCACAAGTAATGAACGTATAATGGGGTAGTTACGCGATTTTTAAAAATCACAATTTCCTAAAGATTATATCGTAAAATAGTTGCACCATATTTTTTAAGCATCTAAACCAGCATCAAAGTTTAGACGCAGGCCATTTAACCCTTTTAAATGATGACGTAAACGAAGCATCGCCGAAGAGTGGCGATAATGGCCGAAAAGTACGTTATTTGTGCTTCCAAATGTAAAAAATAACAAACATGGCAGTCCTGGTTGGCTATAATTATAATTGTCAATTATTTCCCTAGTAACCAACCGATAATTTTCGGAATCGGCCACATTTTCGGTATTCACCATGCAAATTGAGGAGATAAGTGCCTCCGTCATACGTCAGATTTTCATTCCAAACAAAACAAAAGCACGTGCCATTTGACGTTTATCGATATTAATTACAACGTGTTAAACTACTTTCTGCAATATAATTATAAACGTTTTGCAGTGAAAACAGTTTATTTTCAATTTGGGTGTGGGGCTTACGTGTAAAAACTTGAAAATAACTAATTATATTTCAGAGGTTAGGTTAAAACGTCAGAAAGCACGTGGCTTTGTTTTGTTTGGAATGAAAATCTGACGTTTGTGACGCGCCACTTATCTCCCGAATTGACACAAGGAATAAGAACACACAATCACACAAATAGACAATACTAAACAAGAGACTTAAAACTTCTAACTGTCAAAATTATTCCTAACTTTCTTGCTCCCTACCTTATCGACTTAAAATCCACGTAACTTCTTTGGTCTCAGAGCAAAAGTTCAGATAATAAAGCGCAAGCGCTTTTAAGCTGATGACGCAGCCAGGGGCAAGCGCGTGTTTCTGTTTAATTTTCTTCATGTTAAAATTGTTATCATTTAAATTCTGCAATTAGCCAGTAAATACATGTTATTTAGAAAGTCAACAAACGCCTAATTATTTATTTCTATCAAAATTATATTTTCTATTTAGTACAACGACCCAATTTGACGGTTGTAGATGAAGATGGTAAATTTAATAGCAGTAATTCTTTAGTGACAAAAAAAATGCATGCGATTCTCTTTTCTAGTTAACATTTACCGTTATGAAAACATTATTGTAGTAATTTAACCATGCAAATATAGTAAAATTGTTTTGATAGGGGTGAAAGTGTGAGTCTGTGGGATTTGACCGACCACCATTTGCAAGCCACGTAACGCCGACGAATGGCAAAAAGCACTTTTTCTCGAAATAAAACATCTTTTTCTTCAAATATCGGAAACAGACGAAACACGTGGAAAATAATTAGGTGTATATAATTTTTATTTTGGAAGCAATTCTTCGCCGCCGTGGCTTTATGTATAAATAAAAATAAATAATATTAAAAATAAACACAGAAATAAAAATAGAACGCATTTGTTAAATAAAGACAGAACTATCAAGTGCTTAGGTCGCATGTCTGCAGAAAATTGGATCCGAAATTCTCTTTTTCGCGGTTTGGTTCTTGTTCATTGCGGGCGCAATTTCTTGGGTTGATTCATTTTTTATTTGTTACTAGATGACCCGTTGAAATTCGTACCACCTAAAATTGATTTGGTGATTAAATGAAATTCGTTTGTCGCTGAAATGTTTAACCACAACCGCACTGAGTGAATAACAGTTATGCATGGCGCTGGCGCAGCTGTCAAACGATAGGTCCGCCACGAACGCCATCTATTGAAACTAATCCGAAGTGCAAATTGCCAATTTCGATTTTTTCGATTTTTCGGCCGTTCCTTTTCCGATTTTTTTTCTTAAACCACCCCAGTATTGTGGCGAACAAGACAAAAAAAATATTCATAGTAGGTAACCTTGAAGTACTTACATGTGTCAAATTAATTTTGAATTTTTGTGATCATTATACAGAGTGAGAAAATAGTGTGTAGGCGGTCCATATCTCTGGTACTATATTCAAAATATCAAAATGAAATTTTACGTGCACGTGAAGCATCTTATAAAATTATTTTGGTGTATGCAGGTTGTTCACATGTTAAATACCAAACCAAAGTTCTATTATTTAAATGGAAATTCCCAAATTTGGGTTACATATTAATTTGGATTCCCCATGGTGGGGTTTCAAGTAAGGGATATTAAGGTACCTAATGCCATTTTAGTGCCAAAGTGGAAGCAATTTTATGGAGTTACAGGCGTCTAATCACCAAAGTAATCTAAGATTTTTTTAAATGTAAGGCAATAATTAGGGACCATTTGGAAATTTTTAGAACGCACAAGATAGATTTTGAAAATAAAAAGTGTATTTTTTAAAAACATTTATTATTTAATAGCTTTTTTATTTGCAAAGAAAATTTAATGACTTGAGCCAAAAAAACTTAAAATTAAAAACTAAAATAGGAACATAATGTGCTTCAGAATAGCATATGAGGACGAGTTTAATTTTCAACTCGATTGTTTAATTTTCCATAAATTTTTTGTTGCCTAGTAAGCAGTATGATCTACGCGAACTGCTATCATAGCTACACATTGCCGTGGCATTGAATTCACAAGGTTATTCATCAGCTCCACCTGAATTCTGGGCCATTCTTCATGGAGAGCAATTTTCAATTCATGGAGTGTCTGTAGTGGGATTGGCCGTCCTGCAACAAGTCTTCCCAGTACATCCTAGGCATGGTCAATTGAGTGTAATTCAGGTGAACAAGTTAACCAGTTCATGGTATTGATGGGAGCTTCTTCCAGAAAAAGTTTCACAAAGGTTCGCACGAAGCGGACTGGCGTTACCGTTCAAAAAATGAAATCTGGTCCAATTGCTGCAGCATAGGGGACGACAAGAGGTTCAATAATTTCATTCCTGTATCGTACGGTTGTCAAAGATCCATTGCGTATAACACCTGAATATATAACATAAGGATCGGTGCAACCATTATCACTAATCCCTATCCAAACCATAAAGCTGTTACCTTTATATAATGGTCTTTCCCCAACAAATCGAGGATTGCAAGCTAAACCTAGACTCGTCGCTAAAAGAACACATTAGGCCCAATCTCGGGCCCAATTGTCTGTTATCCAATTGAGGTGTTCTTCAGCCCATAATCTTCGTGTCCTTTTGGGGTTTGTAGTTAATGGGATGCAAATCAAATGCCGGCGTGCCCACGTGCCAACATTATGTAATCGATTTTTCACCGTTTGAGTCGATACATGGTATCCTGTAGCTACTGCAAAGGCGTTTCCTAACAGCGTTGCTTTTTGATTCCTGTTTTATTCGTGCTAAAACCGTCAAATACCGATCATCAGATATGGTTGTAGACCTTGGTAGACCGTGACCGAGCCTTCTATTAACACGTTCAGTCGTCAAAAACCGATTAGATAAACGAGAAAACACATTTTGTTGAACGCCTATAGCTTGGGCTACAGACTGTTATGTCTTTCTACTTTCCAGACTCCCAATTGCTCGACACGCCATATCATAAATTCTTCTAAATTTTGTTGAGCGGCCATTTTAAATTAAATTTAGCAAGAAAAACTTTGAATAATAACTTTCGATCATTTTTTTGTTGCGTTTTTGAATAGCATACATTGACAGTTCTAATCTCTTACTCTAAAAACAAAAGCAAATGAAAATTTTGGCACTTCGACACTTGATTTTGGTTGGGAGGATCAATAACTGAGTAAGACTTGTCATTTTCGTAGCACGAAATTAATGTCCTAACGTGTCCACGGCTTAACAATCCAAATACTTATTCCCTAATTGTTTTGGGCAGTGGATTACAAATCTTTGTTTTATCAGTCTTATAATAACTTTTGTCAAATTTTAAAAAATAATATGAAAGTACTCGAGTAAGTACTTATTATGTACCTATGTAAAATACTCGTACTCGTCGCGAATTTCCAAAGTACTCGTTATACTCGAGCCTTTGTCAGGTAGGTACCTACCACAGGTTTGGTAATATGGGGATATGTGCCGGAGAAAGCTGTATTTCTGCCATTGTCAAATTCAATACGAAGTATTCTATAAATATGTTAAAAATTTAATATAAATCTATATGATGCAGGCATTTAATATTCGTTTTGAATTAAAATCGAAAATACCAAACAAACGTGAGTATTTATTAAAATGCAAGCGTTCCTCTTATTTTATAATTACCTGATATTGCCAAAACGAAGACGAAGTAGGTAGATTAAAAGCAAGACGTATTAATCTACATATACAGGGTGGTTCAGAGCCACTGGAATTCTTCTCTCCTGCCTTTATTGCACATTTTAGGGGAAAATGTTCAATTTCTGTGCCATTCACCTAGTATAAATATGATGAAATATGATGTCAACTATGAGGTCTGCTATCAAATAATTCTTCTTTTGAATAAGAATAATGACCAGAAGGCATTAAACTAACAAATTACAATGCATGCCAAAAAGAGAAACACACATTGTTTTGCTTTGCGGCAAATTAATTAATTCAGTTATAGCTATTATTTTAATTTTCTGTTTGGTTTCACCCTGGTTTTACCATATTGCCTTTTAAATAAATTATCAATTATTCAGAAGAAGAATTAGTTGATATGATGTCACAGAAATTATCTTCTTGCACCTCGTGTATACTGACAAATGTATTCAGAGAGACGTCCGCTGCAAGTAAAATCATTGCAGAAGCTCATGGAAAGATTTATCAGTACATACAAAAACAGTACGTTATAAAAGACTTGTCCAAATTAAATCCGTGCTTATTGAAGGAAATGAAGCGTATGTTCTAGTAGAAGTTAGTAGAAGATCCTTATGAAAGGCTGCCGCTGTAAGTGACTTGTTAAATATCAGCTATACATCAGTGAAGGGAAACCGTTTTCATTCATATCACATACAGAGTGTCAACTCTAAAATTGACTCCCCTCTACTTTCTTATTTTTAAAGATTGAAAGGAAAATTGAAACGCAGCTTATCAGTCATTTTCCGAATATTTCAAATATAAAATTCAATAGCACCCAAAGTCAATACATGCAAGGTGGTGAAAAAAAATTTTAATGGAACACTATGTATATTCTTTGACAGGTTTCTAGGACTTTTAGAGCGGAATTCAAATATATATTACTCTTTTGTATATTGTAGATATTTTTAGATTCAGTTTTAAAAGTGCTACAAACCTGTCCAATAACGCTCTTAGGTCCTGTTGTACAAAGAAACCAACCCCGGCTTAAGTCTGACACCGGCTTCGTTGCTATGATACCGGCTTTCTGATTGGTTGTTTGGTTGTACCTATCATAGCAACGAAGCTAGTGTCCGACTAAAGTCTGTGTTACTTTTTTTGAAGAACCGATCCAGTGTTCCATTAAAAAAATCACCACCCTGTATGTATTGACTTTATGTAATGTTGAATTTTATACCTATATGAAAAATGACTGTGATAAGGCCGCATTTAATATATTTTTTAAATCTTCTGGTGATGCTGCCTTTCACAACATTGAGAATCTAAACAGACACAATCTTCATTTCTATTCTAACAATCTTCATTTCTATTCTAATGTTAATTTACATTTTTCAAGGCCAGTGTGCATGAGTTTACTGGCCTGCAAGGTCGCCAGACCTAACAAAAATGAATGATTTTTCTTGGGGTGACATAAGACATCTTGTTTCGTACACTGCCTGCCGCAAGGGAAGAAATGTTCCACAGAATAAGAAATGCATTTTTAACGATAACTCCAAAAATGTTAGATCCTTTTACCAACGAGTTCAAATTAATACGAAATGGTGACCACCGCTTCAGAAAACCAATTGTAGGAATTTTGGAAATTGCATCAGGAACGTGGTTTAGTTTTCGGCATCAACAACCGCCTGTTTAATCAAATTAGACAACATAATTAATGCCACACTGTTTTGAAACACCTGCTTACTCAAAAATACGTATATGTTATGTATAAATTCCCCAAAAAAGCAAACTTGTATTTTGTTACACAAGCCAGGGATTAAATATTCAATTTTAGATAAAATTGATAATTTTATGCGTTTATCTCAAAAACATATACCTACGTTTAGGGAAGTGTATACCGTATTGAATGATAATTTCAAAAGGAATGCGATGATGCCACAAAAGAATTGCAATTCCATCTGAAAAACAAAAGTTTTGTGGTTCAATATTGCTTCAGTATTAACAAGAAATTTTTGAACAGCCTGTATATCATATCGACAGTTTTATTACAGCACTGACTACATCAGGTTTGAATTTTCTCCCTCGCAACGTTTATCCATCTTAAGATAAAGAAGTTTCAAAATTACTCTGCATCTATCAAAATTCAGAAATAGTTGAGCATTATTCAAAAACTATCAATTTTAGACATAATATGAACTATATAACAAACTTTTCCTAAAATTAATCAAGGAATTGAAATATGCAATAACAGATAGGGTGTTCCATTTAAAATAACGAAGCAAGAGTGTGAAAATGGGGCAACGTGTATAAATGACAATAATTTTAAAATATAAAGATATACAAGGTAGCCCGAAATTAGCGTGCAATATTTTACCAGCGTGTTCTGTGGTCAAAAATAAGACTCTTATAAGCGTATACCGAAATATATGCTTCGCAAAGGAGCTATAGCTTTCTAAAAGAGAAAGCCTGAAGGCGTTTCCTTCTAAATATCTTCAAAACAAGTCCAGTTAAGATTATGAAATTTTATGAAATGTGTAAGTACCAAATGCTGAATCTTTTGCTGTAAACATAATTTCTAAAATTTAACAGGGGCGTCCCAAATCTGGGGGTGGTGGAGGTAAGATTTACCCCAACTTTTTTTACAACATGTCGTTTTCAATTTTTTCATAAAAATATGAAACTTTTTTGCAAAAAAAATGTGCTCCTGTCTCGTTTTGATAGGAGGCACCGTTATCGAGCACAATCGATTTAAAAATTTCGCTGCATGCCCAAAAAATTCCGTTTAAGTATACAAACGAAGTTTTCCACTTCATGTAGGAATTTTTTGGGCATGCAGCCAAATTTTTAAATCGATTGTGCTCGATAACGGTGCCTCCTATCATAACGAGACAGGAGCACATTTTTTTGCAAAAAACTCTGAAGTTTCAAATTTTTATGGAAAAATTGAAAACGACGAGTTGTAAAAAAAGTTGGGGTAAATCTTACCTCCACCACCCCCAGATTTGGGACGCCCCTGTTAAATTTTAGAAATTATGTTTACAGCAAAAGATTCAGCATTTGGTACTTACACATTCCATAAAATTTCATAATTTTAACTGGACTTGTTTCGAAGATATTTAGAAGGAAACGTCTTCAGGCCTTCTCTTTTAGAAAGCTATAGCTCCATTGCGAAGCATATTTCGGTATACGCTTATAGGAGTTTTTTGTCTTATTTTTGACCAAAGAACACGCTGGTAAAATATTGCACGCTAATTTCGGGCCACCCTGTATAATTGAGAAGGGATTTGGTTAAAACTTTCCGCTCAAAGTAGCCTCAAAGTGTAAAATACAGGCAGGCTAGAATATTCCAGAGCACTGGACCAACCTGTATATAAGTATGTCAGTTTTGGAGATAGTTTCCAGTCATTCGGGCAAGCTTTGTTAGTAAAATTTTTAGAAATAAAATATCGATAGCAACCATTCTTTTGTAGATTAATTACGCTCATTTTTGTAAGCTAGGCAGCACGTAGCAGGTATGCACATATTAATTAAGCATCATTTGAATAATTAAACATAGATGAAATAAGAGAACTGGCCATTAAAAATCCTCCAGGAAAAAGAAAAGTGATAAAATTTCTATTAGAGCTGAAAGCATATTATATTTTGTAGCAACCCAAATTTACGAAAATAAAGCATAAGAGCGTCCAGCGCATTACAGAGAACATAAAATTTCGAAATTAATGAGTATAAAGTTTGGCGTACATATCAATAAATCTAAATTAGTGGAGATAATAACTGCACTAATTAGGCATCATATTTACAAAAAGCCAATTAAAGGAATACCCTTAATGCTGCCCCAGAAACTTTCGCAAGTGTTAGCATAACAATGCTGTTAGTTGTTTGCTTTATGTGGAAATTCTATACGCGTACTCAGGACGTATGACAATGTAGTATACCTGTCCTGTCCTTTTCGTTTTAATGTAGGGAGACTCACTTACTGGAAGAAGGTTTTTGAAGGTAAAAGTTTTAATGAATTGATAAGATCGAATCAATGTCATGTGCGATGAGAGCTTTCGCAGTTTCGCGGACATTCCACGTTGTTTAATGCTGTAGTGTTCCACCATGAAAATGTTTAATTAGAAGTGTCACAGTACACGGGGGTCCCAGTAGCGATTTCTGTGACGCCTGGAAATTTCGCAATTTTTGCAAGGTTAATGTTTTTGGTGTCATTTTGAAGATATTGTCAAATGCAAACCTTGTGGGTAGGATAGAAAATGTAAGATTCGAGGGGGCGAAAATGCAGGGGTTAAGACGATTTTTTAGGCACAGAAGCGTTCGGTGCTGTTACATAGCATACTTTGTGAAACATCCAACTTTGATTTTGGGCTAGTTGGAAAGAGGATGAACCAGCCAATATCAATATCCTATGGGTTGGTTTCCTTTGACGGGCGATTTTTTAGGTAATCTAACCTATGAGCTGGACTCGTACGGTCCTGGAAGTTATATTTCAGAATTTGTCAGTGGCGGTCCTAAAAACTATGCTTTTAGAGTTCTACTAAAAATGAATATTTTAGTGTTTGCACGAGTGAAAGATTATAGGGGTGTAAAGTTGAGCTACATTTTTAGAAAATTTTAAGTGTTTGGCGCTGCTACATCGCATACGTTTACAAATAATAGTAGTAAATAAAAATCGCCCGAGTGTATGAAATACACGTTCCATGGAATTATGTAGACGGTCCTATTTTGATTTGGGGGTTTCTCATAGAAGCAGCAGAGATAGAGCCTCTGGCTTTTCGCGAACCTGAGCTACTTTTTGAGTATAATAGAAAGCTGAAACCAGAATTTGGATAGGTATCGTTTTTAGTTTTCGAGAAAAAAAATAATGTTGATTTTTATCGTTTTTCGAAAACTCTTTCCAATTCTTTTTGTACTAAGCAGACTAAAACTGTTACGATTGACTCATATAGAACTTTTACCAAGGAATTCAGTGGCGTACGTAGTTTTTTTCTAGGGAGCGTATTTTTTGAGTTATGACATAAAGTTAAATTTTTTTAATGGAGATCATAGTAGGCTTTGGTTTAGTTCGAAAGGTCTTTTTTTAAGCTATCAAAATATATATATACATACTTTTATATTGTTATTAATCATTTTCCGGGTAGATGGTTGGGTACAAATGGACCTATATTGTGGCCTGCAAGATCACAGGATCTGAGTATATTAGACTTTTTTGTTTGGGCATTTTTAAAAGAAAAAATATACATACGAAGATACAACAATCAAGCCGAGCTAGCAGAGGCAACACATGCAGCTTTCCGATATTTGCAAGCCCATCCTATTTTTTTAATTAATGCCATCAATCTATTAACTAAAATATGTAGATTATGTGTTGAAAAACATGGCAATCAATTTGAGCAGTTCCTATAATTTTGTTGTTTGTTGTTTGATGTTTTTCTTGTTTTTGTTAGTTTTGCTGTTTTGCTGTTTTTCTGTTTTTGTTACTTTTATTTCAGTTGTTATTAAAAGTTGCCAACATAAAATCACAGGTATCTTGGATGTATATACCTATCTTATATTTGCTAAAGGTAAAAAGTATCTACCAAAATCGTTGCCGTTTTTTGAAATAACAATATAAAAGTATATATATATATATTTTGATAGCTTAAAAAAGATTATAAACACCGTCCCGACTGTTTTGTTTGTTGCAGTGTGCGGACGTCTGTCATTCTCGATTTCTCTTGAAAATGTTTTCATTCTCATTTTTTTTACAAATTGTTTCGTTGATTTATACCGAGTATACTTGAAACTTAGCCAAGGTCATTTTCAATGTCTTCACGAAGGTTGCTAAATAGCAACTTCTGTATTTTTTTTGTCAGCGTTCGCCATTTACCAAATTAAAATCAAGAAGGGCGTTGTCTCATTTTGGTCAGATAAGATTTACTTAAATGATGTTTAAAAATTAGCTCTGGCGAATACTTATATAAAAAATGTAAAATAACTATTTTCTCATGTTCTGAAAGACGCCAATTTTGAGCATATATTATGCCGTTACTTTTTCAATTTTGAAAAGAAAATTCCAGGATGCACTTATCCTTTATCTATACATAGAACCACAATTAGTTCTCTAAATATTTGCGTGCGCATATGAGTGGTTCGGTATTTGCCTATATTTCAGATGTTCTGCCTTAATCTTTGCGAGGATATAGCCCAGTATTGGCAAAATCTTAATGATTTTCATAAAAAAATTAAAAATTAACCTTTGCTGAGATGGGAGGAAGCAGGAAGAAGAACGGTTGGGCAGAAGTATTTTACAAGAGAGTCGTACTAGGTCCAACGGGATTCTCCTGTCACTGAAGACGGTCTGTTGAAGGGAATGAGTACAGACGGAACCGAGAGAAAACTTCAGGTTGTGGTATATTCAAGAAGATTCCGGAAGTCTTAGCAGTGACCCACAATGGAACGAGTGGGAGACACTTAGGTGTCAATAAGACAACGATCCGGGAGAGGTATTATTGGTTGGGCTATCGAATGGACATAGTAGATTGGTGCCGGGAATATATGACCACCGCATGTCCAGCAAAGGGCCCAAGAAGAGGAGTCGTGGAAGAGTGCTCCAATATAATGTTGGAGCTAAATTCGAGAGTGTTGCTATAGACGTGGCAGGTCCATTTCCCGCATCAGCAGATGGTAACAAGTGCATCCTGATTGTGACAGAGTACTTTACTGAATGGTCTGAGATCTCTGCTTTACTTAAAGAAGACTTAATGGCGTTTCAAAAATACCACGTTGAAAATTCATGAAGCATTTCGCCAAAAATCGTTGTACCTACCCACTCCCTACTCCTCTTAATATTATCAAATAACCCTCAGTTGCAGTGAACCCTGATTTTTAAACACTTTAATAGAAACCAGGGGCGTAATTACGGGCCCGTGAAGCCCGCCACCGCGGGCGGGCCCTGGCATTTTTGGGGCCCCGTGCTTCCTTTAATAATTCCGGAAACAAATGTTTTGAAAGTTAAAATTATGTTTTTTGATAATACAGTTTTTACTTTAATTTGTTTTTCAACGGGGAGGGGGCCCCCAGAAATTTTGCGGGCGGGCCCCTAATTTGAAGTTACGCTACTGATAGAAACACTGAATTTAGCAAGTATGCTGTATACTTATTAGGCGTGGTATTTAATTAACAACGCAGCTTTTAAAGAAATCTTGCTGATGGAGTATTGAAGACTCCACTTACAACATTTAAGTCATATTTAAATTTAAGTATAGGTTGACCAAGCAATTTAAAAGAGGTGTGCCTGTATTTTAATTCTTTAAATGTTTGAGCAAATAGGTACCTAACGTGCAGTTGGGAGTGGGTATATTACCTACATACCACGTTTTTAGATGAATCGTTGAAATCGATATCCTACATAACTCTTAACTCTAACTTTATTTTTAGTTGTTACCCTAAAAAATTTTGTAGTCGGATGCATCAGCCAGGTATAGTGAGACGATTATCTATTGTTTTACTAGCTCACATCTTTACGAGGGAAGTAAAAAACTAAGAGGCTTTATTACCAAACTTATGACACTGTATTGTGAAATAGAGCTAAAAGCTTTCGTACATTGTCCGCTGTCCCACACAAAGGGAAACGCCTTTATAACTTAATCTTTATTTATTATAGTTACAGAGAAGGAAAATCATACATTCTACAATTCAAGTGGAAAACTGTGTAGTTCTTTGTTTAGTTCTTTTCTCATTTGTTCATTTGCGGAAGAAGGTACTATGTGGACCTAAAGATGTAAATGTAAATTTTTAAACATAAAGAAGTAAAGAAGTTAAAAATAATTATTGGTTTGCTAGCTTGAACTTTGGATAGAAACGTAAACAGTTTCACCAGATACTTATTTTTGTTTAGGTAATTTGCTTTGTAAGTATGCATTTAATTATTTTGATGTTTTGAAGGAGCCTTTACGAAGTTTCAACTGTCTCGCTCGCGCACATTGATTGTCTTTGAAAACTAGGTCGTCGTTTTTCACAGATCACATATACAACTTACGGAATTTCTACTTACCTATACCAGAAGTTTCTCAGACTAAGATTCTTATTATGCAGAAATGCGTTATGACTTCAGTTTTTTGTTAATTTTAGGAACAAGCATATTTTTATTTAGGTTCTTAAAATTTCACAATTTTCTCTAATTTTAAATACGAAATAAAGCATTTTTTCTCAAAATTACAAATGAACTGAGATAAGAAAATAAAAAAATAAATAGCAAGAAGTTTCAGTGTGCAAAAAAATTCCGAAATTTGGATGTGTACTGTATGAAAAACGAACATCTACAAGTAGTTCTCGGGGACAATCAACGTGTGCGTGTGAGACAGCTGAAACTTCTCAATGGTCCACTTCAAAAGTTACACCTGCAGGGCATCGGGTCGGTGAGGTATCCGTTAGAAATCGGAGCAACCTATCAGCTGTGTTGCAATACCGTCGCGCTAAACACATTTATGGACACAAGAACAACGCACATTCAAAGCCCGCGCTTTCGGTACCTAGTAAATGTGACAACGCCGCTCTGAGTTTACGCTCACTCGCTACGCGGCGGCAGCACATGCCAAAGCATATTTTGCGTTTGTAGTGCTCTCGCTGTACCACGATTAAACCTTCGTCCTAGTAAATTTAGCAACACGAAAGCCTAATTATTGTGGAAGAAGGTATATTTTATGTCTCCATTTAAACAATTTTTCGAAAACTGTAAATCTCTTGGCGCTATGCACGCGTGAAGTTGGTCAAATTCATGAGTGAACTGACACTTTCTAAGATAGAATTTTTAACTTTTCTTTCTGTAGAAACATAAAATAAAGTTTCGTTTATAAACTGCCCAAAATTCAACACTTCAATTTTCACGGTTTAGAAATGAGTATAGTACTACGAAGTCAGTTTTAAGGTTCTTTTTAAAGGGGTTTGCCGGACTCTTAAGTGCGCATCTAATCTAATTAGCATTAGATTGAATATTCTCGCATTTGGTTTAACCAAATTTTGGTACTTACCTACTTTTATTTCTATCAGGTGGAGGTCAGGTCATGAGGCTTCTATTATAATGATTTATCAAGAAAGCATCTCAACACACGGTCCACGTGAGAGCTATTAAAATTTATATGCACAAATCCACAAATGCCGATTAATGTGTAAGTTATCATCATCATCATCATCATAATATTAAAAGCGAACTGGCACAACAGTTGAAATACGGGTGGGGATATCGGTCGCTCGGTCTCTTTTCAACTGGCAGAGATCGTATGGGTGAGGTCGTGCACTCGATCAGGTGTTTCTTTAACGCAAATGAGAAAATTATATCGGCATAATTTCGATGGATGCTTGGATCTGCTGAGCGCTGTTCGCAGTCGTAGTTCAACGTCGCACCCATAGGTAGAATGGTTTTTTGCCGTATTAAATTAAACGCAAATAATTATTTAAGAATATTCTATGGGAATATTCTGTGGTGCACCTGGGATGCACCTACATTTTAAGTATAATTACTACACCCAGGGTTGGGCGTAATTGCAATACTTTGTAATGATGTAATGGCATTACGTAATGTCATTACATTTTTTGCCAAATTGTATTATTTAATGGATAGTGCAATTATTTTTTATGCGCATAATATGTAATGTGATTACAATTTACGTGTAAACACATTACACATTACTTACATAGCTCGCTAGTTACTGAGTAGAGCATAAGTAATAAGTAGTGATTTTGTTTCGTGTTTCCATTGCGTTTGGTGGGTTGGCATTCTTGGTTCACCAAGATTTTCATTATATCCGCGCTTAGCACTTACTGTTCCGAGTTCCGTGTCCGTGGCGTCATCCACAACAGAACTCCTGTGCTGAAGAGTTAGGTACCTCTTGTTCGTTGTTCTTACATATTTAGCATTTGTTCATTATGTAAACCATTTTTTAAATGACTGTGTTCTTTAGGAATAGACCCGTTATTTCCGCAAATTTGTAATTTTTAATGACAAGTAATCAATCAATCAATCAATCAATCAATCAATCAAGTAATCAAGTAATTTGTAATTAAATAAAAAAATTACTTCGCTTACTACCAATATGTACAACAAATTATTTTATTTAAATTTATATTGGTAGTACGCGAAGTACCTAATTTTTTTATTTAATCATGGATTTCTACCATAGAGATTTCTACTAAATAGTGAAAAGTGAAAATATTAACTACATAATTTGTAATTTAATGCAAATACAATATTCTAAGAAAAGAATTGTAATGTGTAATGTGCAGTGATGTTAAATTACCGTAATTTATATTTTTGGTAATTTACGGCGGTAATTTACGATTTTTAATTACCGATATTAATTACCGTGGTAATAAATTTGTTTTGTAAGTTACCGTGGTAATTTACCGTAATAAATATTGCGTAAATTACGGTAAATTACCGTATTTTACCAGTAAATTACCGAAATTTACCTGTAAATTACCGTTAATTTACCAATAAATTACCGTAATTACCAGTAAATTACCGTAATTTACCAATAACACAGTAATTTAGAATTAGATGTTAGATGAAAGATGATGTCACCAAAATATAAATTTTATTTGTATAGAATATAAACAAAATTACTATAAAATATGGTAATTTACTTCGTAATTTACTGTGTACTTTACGGTAATTTTCCCCGTAAATTACGGTAACTAATTTTTGGTATTTTACTGTAAATTACGGTAAATAACCGCGGTTATTTACTGGTAAATTACCAGTTCACATCACTGGTAATGTGTAATTTTAAACATTTTTGAACCTTTAATGTGTAATTTAATGGCATTACTTTTTTGTGTGATGTGCCCAACCCTGACTATACCGATTCACCACTACGTAAACGTCATGGGTTCATCTAGTTCGAGATCTAGTTCCTTTTAATGTTCGAAGTATAAAGTGTACTTCTTATAGTGTACGCTTAAATCTAGGCCGCTCAGCGGCCTAGCTTAAATCCTACCCCTTCTTTTCAAGGAAATATTGGTGTGGTGTAAACGTGCTTTGTAGATTGTAGCGTGGTGGTGTAAACAGACGCGAATGTCAGATTTTACATAACCTATGAAAACTTGCGCAGTTAACTTGCAGAGAGGTTGCGCAAAGTCCCTGCATCAGATGTTGGCTTTATTTGGGTAGTTTTCAAACATGAAAGAATGGTTTTCGTGATAAGACATTGAAAAACAGTCAAAAATGGTAAACGAAGTGTCAGTAGAGGCTGTGTATTCCGCCACTTACGTTGAAAATTATTTGGATTGCGTGGAAAATCTTCCAGATGACTTGCAACGTCTGATTTCAAGAATGCGAGAATTGGATGTTTATTATTTGGGTAATAAATTAAATATTTTACTCGTATTTTCATGAATCATCAATCAATCAATGGTTTGCATATTTTAGCGAAGGTTAGAGAAGCAGAAATACAAGCAAAACTCTGTAAATCCCTTGGAAACGACAATCCCGCAAGGAAAGCGAGGTGTTTCGCTAGAATGCAGCAAGCCCTAATTGTCGCACAAGAACTGGGTGACGAAAAAATGGGACTCTTGCAGGTTATATTGGAAAAAATTGAAAATAAAACGAGGTTGCTAGACCAAGATCATAAAAACTTAGGTAAAGTGAATTCCTTGATTTTACATAAAGTCTGAATAATATAAGTTGGCGTATGATTGAAATAATCTACGCATCATGTTAGTTTGATGTCTCTCTCGCACGCAACTAGTTGATATGGCAGCTAATTATTAACGTAAGATGAAATAATCAAATTTTACATTGTAACTCTTTATTTCACTCATTCTCATTTATAATGTTGGATAACAATGTATTTGTACGTCTTTGCTTGTCTCGTATATTATCATGGAAACCAGTATTAGGCCCGGTTTTTCAAAGAATCCAACACCGGATTAAGTCTGACACCGGCTTCGTTGCTATGCTACAACCAATCAGAAAGCCGGTATCATAGCAACGAAGCCGGTGTCAGACTTAATCCGGTGTTAGATTCTTTGAAAAACCGGGCCTTAGTGTCACAGTACTGTCAATGTCGAAACAAATTAGTTCACATGCATGTGTCAACCCATACGCCAAGTTATATGATTTAAACTTTAGGTATTTTGTTATTATAAAACTTGTTTTTAGATTATGGTAAAGATGAGCCAGTTACGGATAATAAAGAACAACAACCTCCAGCTACAAATACAACAAGCAGTACTTCTTTAACGAATAATGAGCGACCTACAAAGCGTGCCAGACGTACTAGGAATGACACATTCTCTGGTCTGGAAGCAAATCATAATGAACCAGTTGCTGCAGACCATGTTTTACGTAGTCAAGTAACTACAAACTCTTCCACTTCAACCCAGAAGAAAACGACAAATGGTATGTCATTTTTAATTAATTTAACAATTTTCTTGAATTAAAAGTGTTAAGTACCCGAAATATATAGGCAAGAACTTATTGGTAATAAATTTCGTTTTTGAGCAATATTGCGGAAAAGAAAAAAATTATTGTTACTGGTGTACGGGTTGTCCAAGTCTGTAATTATTCGAATATGTACTCGTTTATTTTGTCATTTAAAATTCTTTTTATTTACATAAGTATTGTTCCATTGCTTATACTTAATATTAACTTGGCTTTATTTTAATAGAACATACCTATTGTATTTTTGAATTCCCTAAATTATTTCACTATAAAATTGTTTTGCTTCGATAAATAAAAGCTATAGAATTACTGATTGATGTTGTTGTTCAAAGGTAAAAAGAAAAAACGTAAAGCTCGTCAAACAAATCAAGTGACACAACGAGAGGAGTCTCCACCGCGTGAGGAAGAGCCAGCCATAGATCCAGATGAACCAACATATTGTCTCTGCGATCAAATATCTTACGGTGAAATGATAATGTGTGATAATGACCTTTGTCCTATAGAGTGGTTCCATTTCTCTTGCGTTACGTTAACAACAAAACCGAAAGGTAAATGGTACTGCCCCAAGTGCAGAGGTGACAGGCCAAATGTTATGAAACCCAAGGCGCAATTTTTGAGGGAGTTGGAGAGATATAACAAGGAAAAGGAAGAAAAGACATAATGAAGTCTTTTTTATTTTAACTGCATCTTATATGTGTACTTTTCTAACGTAAAATTTTCTTGTATTATAATGAATGTGTAATTTTAATAAATACGAGAGTTACTCTAGGTTCTTTTATCTTTCCATATGGGTGATCAAGTTTGACTACAACCTATATTAATTTATAACTAATGGGTGATCAACCAACTTTTGACCACTAATGTAACAAAAAATACTATCAACTGAAAATTTACACTACTGAAACAAACACAAGATATGTAGCAATTTGATAGACATTGATGCTTTTCTAAAAAGGTGAGTATGCTGAAAATCAAGATGAGTATTATCCCAAAACCAAAAATTTGCACAATGTTTTCCCTCTAATGGGTAGCTTGCATATTCATGTTTCAAATATTCCCTTCGAATTCCCTTCTATATGGGATCTTATATACAGTCAGGTGACCTAAAATTTCGTGGACATAGACCTACTTCAAGTTTTTGGGGGTCAAAATAAGTTGATTATACTTTATACTAGACCTCGGACTAGATTTATTTATACAAGGATGGGCAAAAAAACGAACAAAGTTTTTGGAATTGATTGATTATGTCAAAGTATTAGTATTAAATCTCGCACAAATCTTTCGTAAGCACATCACGACATTTCCATAACGCACTAATAATAAACATCGCCTTAGGTGGTATTCTTGCAGATTGGTTTTGAAATGAAAAAGAAATCGTCAAAGAGTTTTGCCAGTCGGTGTATATCAAAGTGAAAATGTTTTTTCGCCGAAACTGGGTAACCGACTTTGTAAAGGCGCGTCCACATTATACAGGGTGTATCCAAATAAGTGCGAAAAAATTTAAGAGGTGATTCCTTGTTGAAAATTAAAGGGTGTGTTTGATATAAACAAATCCTCATATGTCCCTCCCTTAGGAGTTACGCTCCTCCAAAGTGGGAGGTGGAAATTATGTTTTTAATTTTTTTGTCAAAATCTGAAATAGTTAGGGAAATGAAATTTGGTGGAAGGTTTCTAATGTTAAAAAGCCTACTTTCGAAGATTTTCTAGACCGATCCATATTGTTATAAGTGGATGAAATTAGCAACCCCTCTAAGCAACTTGGTGCCGCCTACTACTTTTACTTGGAATTTAATTCTTTCAGTGCATGATGAAGTTAATCATTTTTTTCCCGAAAACTATTGATTTTACAAAAACAGCAAAAGAGATACGAAAGTTTTTAAATGAATGAAGCTTTCTAAGGCATATTTTTAAACAATCAAATTCTTACACGGTAAAAATGTAAAACGTTAAAAGAGAAAAAATTAAGAGGGGTTGCGAGTTTCATCCACTTATAACAATATGGATAGGTCAAAAAATATTCGAATGTAGCCTTTTTAACATTAGAAGCCTTCCACCAAATTTCATTTCCTTAACTTTTTCAAATTTTGGGAAAATAAATAAAAACCTAATTTCCACCTCCCACTTTGGAGGAGCGTCACTCCTAAGGGGGGTACATATGAGGATTTGTTTATATCAACCACCCCCTTTAATTTTCAATAAGGAATCGCCTCTTAAATTTTTTCGCACTTATTCGAATACACCCTGTATAACAACATGTTATAAAGCAAACTTGCACAACAAATTTGTTTTCAACTTGGCTGTGTAATTTGTTACATAACTACGCTTTTTCAAGGAGCGTCCAGAGTATATAACAAAATATATTATAAAAAATTGCACAGAATTTTTCAGCTCAATACGTAAAATGGTGTCAAATGTAGAGGATGCAATTATGGCAGCAGCAGCTTGTGTTATTTTGTCTAGACGGCGCGTTAAGTCTAAACGAAGATTTTGGGTACGATCATCTTTAAAGGCTCGAGAAAAATATAGCGGTACAGCTCTTTTAACAGATCTTTCAAGAGATGACATCGACCCATTGACTGGAGAAGTGCGGTGTGATGGAAGTTTTAAAAACTTTACAAGGATGAGAAGTTCTGATTTTGAATACCTCATAAATGAAATCTGTCATAAAATAGGCAGGAAGGACTAAACGCTAAACGAAATGCCGGAGTGGATGTTTAATAAAATGTTTTCAAGTATGGACAGGTCAGGGCGTGTTATACAACAAAGTTTTACAACTTTCTTTGTTCTTTACCGACATTGGATGGATAACTTAAAACATGCTGTATAACAAGAAAAATGTTTTACAACACTGTGTTATATAACACGTTTCTTTTCTTTCTTCTAACAAGTTGCACAACTTTGCTATAAAACATGTTTTGTAATGTGGACGCGCCTTAAAAGAGGCAAAAGATTTTAACAATGAACATACCTTTTCTGCAGAAAAAAAAATTGAGACGACCACGCGACCCTTAAAATAATTACAACAAAATTTAATTGGGGGTAAGGATAGTTTTTACCCTTCTCAAATATTAGTGAATTTACTTTGCACATCACAAAACAACACTTCCAAGTGAATATCTAAATACCAAATTTTATTAAATTGAAAAGTGTTTCAGAGTTAATTGAAGAAAAACGACTTTTTCAGAAACTTTGCAACATTTGGAAGTGGCTGGGCATCCAACACCTGATTGGGACGCGGTAAATCAGGCATTAACCATGCTAAGCCCGTTGGAAGGTCAACCAACATTGGAGCGGTGCTATAAGCCCTGGTTTTTAAGAACTTTCCGCTGACGCAGTTGCGCTGACGGACTCCGTCGACGCACTGCGCTGGGGGACTTTGGTGAAATCAAACCTGCATAATTTGGTTATTGCTAAGTTACGCCAAATAAAAAACTGAAAATTTTCTGCCGTTAAAACAGCGACAGACTTAAAATACAGCAAACGGAATTCCGTCGATGCAAAGTGGTTAACAACCAAAAATCTGGTAGCCCTATACTCACAGAATTTTGGGACACAATGTTCATTTTTTGCTGTTTAGGTCATCTTAATACCTAAGAAATTGACTTAGGGACTTTTAAGGTCCTGGTTATATTTATGGGGTCAAATGCTGCAACAGTATGCTGACCACCAAGTCACTTCCCCACTGCTCAAAACAACACCGTCCAAAATTTAATAATTGTATAGTTAGGACGGGTATTAAAAAGCAGTTATTCAGAAAGTTTCATTTATTTTTTCTGCATAAGTTTAATTTTCTAACAGTCAAAGGCTGTCTATTATAAAGAAGAGTAATTTCAATAAATATGTAGTATTTTCATTAAGTACATAATTAACACAAATGCGATTTATTTGTGCATTTCTTTGTAGAGTTCATTTCTTCTAATGGTAAGTATGTATATTGGTCAGTTATAAGTGAGTACTAGGTATTCTATTCCTATAAATTCAGGGGAAACAGAGTAAGAATTACATGCAGGGAGATTAATAAAAAGTGGCTTAAGATTAATTTTTGCAGAGATTCAGAATTTAGACCTGAAAAAATTAACCCTACATTCCAAATTGTGGCAATTTAAAATGAAATAAAAAAGTCTTACGGGCACAGCAGTTTGGCCTTATATCATTTTCTGAACAGATTTAAATAAAATGTACAAAAATAAAATTTACTTCTAAAATAATGGTAGTACAACATGGCAGTGAACAAAATATACAAAAAACGTGCAAATTAAAACTTTACATACAATTCATTATTCTAAATTAAAAAAATATCCAATCACCTAAAAATAAATAACGATCTACCTATAATTTACTAAATAAAATGGCATTTAAACAAATCAATTTAAAAAAATCTTACAACTATCAGACTTGAAATCACCGTTTAGACCCAAACCCCATGAGGGTTCTTATTTGTCGGTACTGCATTCTCTAATTGTCTTGGAGATCCAATCATTTTACGGGTACTCCCGCCCTTATTTGGCCCTTCTAACAAATGCTTCAGTTCTTCAGGCGGTGCTATACTCAAACTTTGCAAGTTTGCTTCTTTCATTTCCGTTACTAAATGCTCTACTTGTTTCTTTTTTTCTATTATTGCTGCTTCCAAAGCAGAAACCTAAATACCGATATAAGCTGTTATGTTGTTAACACACATATTACAAGCACAGTCGCACATTAACAAAACCAAGAAATATTTTTCTAGACGGATCCATTTACTAAACAGATCTGAATTTATTATTTTTTTTGTAATACAAACAATGATTTGGGCGAGAGTGCACAGATCCGTTTTTAAAATTCGTCCAATTGCAAACCGTTAAAGTAAGTGAATCTGCTTTATAAATGAGTCAGTTTAAGAAACGGATGCCTAAAGTTGCTTAGCACTTTGTCAATATAGACGATTAGTGCGACCACAACTTCGACGACCAGAAAATTATTTGGAAAGCGGAAACGAATAAAAACATCGGCCAAGTGTTTCAGCCCTGCAAGGCAAGTTAAAGTTAAGGGAAATTAACTCTGTCTTGCTATAAAAAGTTGACAGCACCTTGTGGTAACTTCAGCTATTAGCTCACAAACAACTAGCCTAACTTCCTCTATTCTGTGATTTTTACAATTCTCATAACTGAGATACGTAACATGGCATAAACAAATGTGGTGGGTGCATAGTGCGACAGGTTCTTGACATTCGCGCACAGTGACATCACATTCGAGGCTGCCAGGCAAGTTCACTCGCTGGTTTGTTGTGGAATCAATGACAAAAATATCGACTTTCGCACTCTTTAATAAAATGGGGGCGTAGAAAATGCGTACTATAACGAGTGAGATTTATGTTAGAAATTTTTCAAAATTGCATGTTTCGAATGTGCATGGAAAACCGTAGACCACTGGTTTCGCTCTTTTGGGACTCATCAGTATGGTGCTTTGCCCTACACACTCGAACCACGCCATATTGCTTGCTGTATATACAATACTTACAAGCTTGGTGCAAGTATTAGCAAGAGCCAATTATTTGCCGAATTATGTGGCGGACATGAGTGGTACTGGCCCGTTTGAACAACAACTCCTCGGGCAAATATTCCATGAAGGGGTATTTGCAAATATCAGTAAGCTCTTGGGCTGACATTACACAAAGAAATTACCGCGGCAATGTCTGCAGATTCCCACTTTATAATAACACGGTTGCACCCTCAAACCCTTTCATGATTCTTAAGAAGTTATATGTTAGGCTGTGCTAAAGATTTAGTCATCATCATAAGGTTCTCAGTCCGAAGACTGGTTGGACGCGTACCTCCATTCTTTTCTATCCTGAGCTAACCTACGCATTTCCCTAAAAGTAGAACATCCTACATCCCTAACTATTTGAGAGCAGTAGTCTAATCTAGGCCTATCCCTACCTCTTTTTATTCCTATCTCTGACTCTAGTATGTCGCGAACTATTCCTTCGTGTCTTAGAAGGTGTCCTACCATCCTATCTCTCCTACTCTTTATTGTTTTCCATACCTTTCGCCTTTCCCCAACTCTTTCTAATACTTCCCTATTGCTAACCTTATCTATCCACGGTATCTTCATCATGCGTCTGTAACACCACAGTTCAAACGCTTCTACTCTTTTTCTATCCGCTTCTCCTATTGTCCAAGTTTCGCACCCGTATAATGCCGTACTCCATACATACGACTTTAAGAGTCTCTTCCTAGTCTCTATATTAACCGTTCTCGAACATAACAGTTGTTTCTTTTTGTTAAACGCAACTCGTCCCTGCGCCATTCTTTGTTTTATATCTTTAGTGCTCCTACCGTCTTGGGTTATTTTACTTCCTAAGTAGCAGAAATCCGCGACCTCCTCTATCTTCTCATTTCCTATTCGTATTTCAATTTTAGTTCTATTTTCACTCCATCTACATACCAAAATTTTAGTTTTCTTTTTATTGATTTTCATGCCGTAGCCCTGTGTCAAAACTGCTTCCATTTCATTCAAAGCCGCTCCTAATTCTTCTTTGCTAGATGCTAACACTGCTATATCATCCGCAAATCTGAGCATGTTAATAGTTAGGCCCTGTACATTGATCCCTGAGGCTGTTCTTTCCTTAACAATATTAATCGCATCTTCGATATATAAGTTGAAAACTAGAGGTGACAATGCACATCCCTGTCTCACTCCCTTCCGGATATCTACTTCCCTTCGTTCCTGCTCACATTCTATAACTGCCTTTTGCTCTTTGTAGAGATTATGTATTATTCTTCTGTCCCTGTATTTCATCCCTACCTTTCTCAGCACTTCGAACATCTTCCCCCATTTTACGTTGTCGAAGGCTTTTTCTAAATCTACAAATCCTATATATACGCTCTTTCTCTTTTCTATCGTTTTTTCTATAATTACTCGTAAAGCTAGAATGGCCTCGCGCGTTCCTCTATTTCGTCTAAATCCGAACTGATCTTCTCCTAATATTTCTTCCGCCTTTTTCTCCATCCTTCTTTGCACAATTCTAGTTAAAATTTTTGACGCATGGGAAGTTAAACTGATAGTTCTAAAATTTTCGCATCTATCCGCGCCTTTCCTTTTTGGCAAAGCTACCATGATGTTCAGTTTGTAATCCTCTGGAATCTCGCCTGTCAGGTATATGCGACTAACTAATTTAAATAAACGATCTATTACCTCTTGACCTGCGCACTTTAAGATTTCTGCCTGCAAGCCATCTATACCTGGTGCTTTATTATTCCTTAAACTTTTTAGTGCTAGCTCAAACTCTTCTCTCATTATAGGACTCCCTAGGTTATCCCCTTCTACACTGCTTTCACTTTCTAATATATCTTGCACTTCCTGTCCCGCATATAAGTTTCCTAAATATTCTTTCCACCTATCTGCCTTCTCCCCGCTTTCGATTAGGATATCTCCTGCCTCATTCCTAATGCTTTTGGTACTAGATCCAATTTCTCTAAAATTTCTCCTAATTATTTTATATGCTTCATCAGTCTTTCCTATTTCGAACTTATTTTCCACTTCTTTGCACTTATCATCGATCCATTGCTCTTTCGCTTTCCTACATTTCCGAATAATTTCCCACTTGATCGCCTTATATCTTTGTTTCCCTATTTCATCTAACCTATTTTTATATTTGCGCCTTTCCTCTATTAGACTCACAATATGTTTTGTTATCCAGGGTTTCCTACTTTCATTCTGTTTATGACCCAAAATATCCTTAGCTGAGGAAACTAAACTATTTTTAATGCAATTCCATTCTTCCTCTATGTCCCTAACAATATTTTCGCCCGCGCCCTTTAGTACTTCGTTTGTCTTTTTCTCGAACTTATCGCGCGTATCATCATCTTTTAGTTTCTCTGGGTCAAGATACCTTCTTCCGCTTCGTTTTTTCAAAATCTTAAATTTAAGATTGGCCTTCATAACGACTATTAGTGGACAACAATTTTTTTCAGTTTTCTGAAATGATCATAGAGCTTCCTAATAGAAAAGCAAAATGCATCCATATGAAATTGTAAGTTTGTCAAATCTTCATTACACCAATTACTTCTCGTTTTCAATTTAAATTCTGGGATAAACAGCACAAAAATGAATTTAACATTAACAGGGAATGTTCTTAAAGATATAGTGATTTAATTAATGTAATGAAGTAATAAAGAATATCACTGATTAAAGTGTTTGAGTCTGAAAGTAGAGCAGGATTTCCACATTTAGAAAATGTTTCAGCACTGGGACACCTCAATAGAAAGTGGCAAGGGAAAAAGAATGTCGTGACTAGTAAAATCGGGGCAGGAGAGAAATCATGAGAATCCTGAGCTTTAGAAGTCATGCCAAAGCATTTTTGGAGCTTTGTCACATTTTTCTGACAATCAGAGAGAGTACGCTTTGAGTTTAAATAAAAAAGTAAGAAAAAATTAATGCTTCAGAAGTAATTTTTTACATTTTTGAAAATTGATAAAGTCTGTTTCACTTCGAGTAGAATAATAGGAAGTAAATGGGCAAGCAATCAAGGAAACACCACAACAGGAGTTCTCTCTTGTGAAAAATGTGAATGAACACCAACTGGCATTTTATTTTTGCGAGAGAGGGCTTCCTGTTGTTTTGTTTACTTCACTGCTTGCCCATTTACTTTATACACTGCCGGACAAAAAGAACGGGACACTTTTTTTAATTTTTATTTTGAGGCCCTACAATATTTTTATGTAACTTAACTTACGCAGATAATTAACGATTGCCCTACTAGTGGGGAAAAATAAACTTTTAGCTGAATATTGCACCTTTTGCAAGCCTAAACAGCCAAATCAGCATTTTGACTCTTCATGCATCTTTATTGAAACATCAAAATCTTTTAACTTATTGGGCTGCTCTGTATTTTCTATTGTTTTTTTGGTGACATTTCATTTGTAAACATCAACATTTAACATTTTCCATACAATGCGCCCCAAATTTTGTTCACAAATTGTTGCTTTAAGCCACGATGGCTGAAGTGTGCGGTATATTGCTCAAGTGCTGAATATACCCTGTAACACAGTGCAAAATGCACTCTTACGATTTCGTGAAACTCATGGGTTTGCAAGGAAGGTCGGATCTGGTTGTCCCCGGATTACGAACCATCAAGATGACCGTTTTCTCCATGTTGCTGCGCTGCGCGATCGAGCATTGCGATGTTCGAGGAGTGGCAGTTTCAGCCAGAACAGTTCGAAGAAGGTTAAACGAATATGGTTTGACTTCAAGTAACTCAGCTACGGGTCGCCTGTTGACCGTAGAACATCGCAGAGCACGACTTGTGTTTGCACGGCAATATGTAAATTTGGACGAACATCAATGGATGAACGTGCTCTTCTCGGATTAGTCAAGATTTAGTGTCAGATCACCCAGTTGGGCGTGAAAAGGTGTGGCGAAGGCCAGGGGAGAGGTACAGTCAATGTTGCATATCTCCCAGGTTCAGGTTCAGTGGTGGTAGCATTATGGTGTGGCCGGAATATCTTTGGGGACTTACCCCGAATTGGTTTTTATTGAAAATGGAACAATGACTGCACACCAATACATTGTTGAGTGCCTGGAAACCCATGTCACACCATATATGCCATTTATAGGGGACAATTTTGTGTTTATGGATGCCAACGCCCGCCCACACACAGCAAGAATTGTTATCGAGTACCGTGAAGAGGTTGGTTTTGGACGCCTCCCATGCCCAGCCAATAGTCCAGACCTGAATCTCATTGAACATCTGTGGGATCAGCTTGGGAAAAGGATTAGACATCACCAACCCCTACCAGAAACATTAAATGGCTTAAAGATGGCGCTTCAAGAAGAATGGGAACAAGCACCCTAAGAATCTATTGATAACCTCATTCAGAGTATGCCACAACGTTTAAGGGGAGTAATAAGAGTTCGTGTTGGTAACACCCATTATTAATTTGGTTCTACTAGTGTGCTTTTCCTGTTAATAATTTTTTTGTTTGTCTTTTTAAGTTCTTAAGTAACAGTTGATCTCTAAAATATACTTTTGTTAGGTTTTTGTTGACGAATCATTTTGTTTCTTGTTTTTTATTTATTGCTAAGATGAAAAGAATATAGTTAAATATAATTTCAAACCCTCCCTTGTTTTTTTATTCACTAAAATAGTAATTCTGAGAGTGTCCCGTTATTTTTGTCCGGCAGTGTATTATTCCAACTATTATTCCAAGTCATATTGGTTGAGGTTATTAAAGTTTCACTTTGAGTAGCAAGTGGCAACTGCGCTGTAACTTAATTTTTGGGTGAATTTTAAAACTTTTTTTAGATTGTAGAGAATGAAAAACTCAACCTAAGAGATTCAACCGAATTAGACGAAATCTAAAATATTGCCTATACTATAATAGAAAACGTTGGCCAGAATTTGCGACAATAGGTTAGGCGTTTTTTATCCAATAACAGACTATGCCGTTATATTCAGGGATATCGCAAAAGTCTATATTCAAAATTTGGGACAAATCAATAACTTTTGAAAATCATGAAAAGTTGCACTAAATGCCCTATTTTTCATTAGAGTGCAATAACTTAAAAATTCATTCTTTTATTTTCTGTATAGCACCTGTCAAACAGTTGCCAAGCCACTAATGAGAATTAGAGCATTTAATGCAGCTTTTCACGATTGCACCAAATTTTGAAGACAAACATTTTTGTGATATCCCTGAATATGATAGCTCTGTCAGTTATTCGATAAAAAGAAATCTAACCCATTTTTGTAAATTCTGGCATACATTTCTTATCGCAATAGGCTGGGTTTTGGATTTAGGTTAATTTGGTTGAATCTCCAATGTTAAGTTTTTCATTCTCAACAATACAGGGTGTCTCATTAAATTTTGATGCATTTTAACACCTCATATCTACCAAACTGTTTGTGATATTTTTTCTGGCATTTTATTTATCATTGTTATGTTTTTATAAATCAAAATGACTGCAATTTCAGAATTTCATATTAATTATGCACTTGTTTTTATTTTAGTCTTGCCTAGGCTAACCGATAATTGATTTGGCTAATTTGGCCTAAAATTATTGGTCTAATGGCTACAGAAAAATTATCTCCAGCTTAAACACCGTATACAATAGAGTTTTTCTTGAAGTTTTCAGTGAAAAAAAATAAAATTGTACTGCGTATTTCTGTGGTATAATTCATGTGCAACTGGGCGGGTACACTAATTTTATTTATGTTACAACTGAAACAAACCTTTGAAAACGTTTCCTTTACTCCAAATACATTCACAAATGTACTTACTTCTTTTTTCAGAGTTTCAGCTGTTAAGTGATGCAATTCAGTGCTTTGTTTAGCTAATTCTATGTCTTTTTGAAGCCTTTCCATTTCCACAAGTAAATTTCTTTCTAGTTGCTTTTTGGAGTCATTCCTCCTCGTTAAAGCTCTTTGTTCCATTTGCAACTCATCCATCACCAACCTAAAGAGATTCACTATTACCAAATGAAACAAAAAAAATTGTTTTTTAATACCTGATTTTATTTTTACATTGCAATAATTCGGTTTCGCAATTTGCTAGTTTCGACCGCAAAAGTGTTATTTCTGATTTCAACGTTTTTTCTTGTTGTTTAACTATTTCACTTTCTTCTTCTATGTAGTTTAATGCTTGTATCTAGAGATGGTTTAAAATTAAAAATCAGAAATAAAAGACCTAAAATTGTTTACTTGTTCTTGATTTATCCTACTTGCATTACTAACTGTGATCAATTCTTGATTGATAAAGTCCATCTGGAATTGCTTTTCCCTCTCTTTTCCTTCCCAGAATACTATTTCGGCGTCGTACTAAAGAATTAATTTTTTTAATAGAGTTGGAAGGGTACAATGCATAAAACTTAAAAAGCAAGTTATATGTTTTTACTGATCAGGCAGCAGTAAGTAACACACAGAATGACACAAACAGATTATGGAATGGAAATAAGAAAATACAAAGCCAAGGGTAACTACAGTTACTAGAAGAACAACTACTAAACATTTAAATAAATGGCACCCTAACAGAACAGGTTAATCTGCTCATCATTTCAGAGTACCACTTATATGAGATACTTATAGCAGGTATGGGCAACCTTCTGTTCAAAGTGGGCCTTATTAAAAATTTCGACATAAGCAGCAGGTCGCATAAAGAATTGGATGTATTCTTTAACTTTATTTATTTATCGTAAATGAAGTAATACATTGAACCATTGATATACAGTGAAATCTCTTATAGCGGACACCCCCCTTTAGCGGACGCCTCCCTTTTACGGACATTTTTGTATAGTCCCGTTCTTGTTCCATAAGAGAAGCATGTATTTTGTTCTCTACTCAACGGACTCTCCCTTGGACGGACGCGGACAAGACTAAATAGCACTTAGGTGAAACAAAAGTCTCTTTTCAACGGACAGCGGCACTTTAGACATCTGCGCGGCGGTTTGCGCCACAACGAATTCGGGGATTCCCCGGCAGCCAATGTGTCTCTACAGTGCTTAAAACGTGCGTGCTCGTAAATACGGCAACAAAACGGAATGTATTGACGTTACAACAAAAGATTGGTGTTGTTGAGGTGTGCAATAAAGAGAAGTTATAGAGGTGTCTGATGATTCAGATGATAATATGATGGAGATAACAGAAAGCAGCGAGGACAAAATCAGCACTAAACATGATGAGACAGACAAAAACATTCGCTAAAGGACAAAGTGATGTCCAAGCCTTGGAAATGTTGTATTCCTTAGAAGTACATATTCTGGGTCATCTGATGACCAGCCGCGTCCGCCAAAAAAGTATTTCAGACTATTTTACTTCTAAGGCATCCTAAATATACTTATTTATATTCCCTTTATTTTATTTTGTGTTCGATTGGTTCATATCTTCTTATACACATGTAATACATAATGTGAATACATATATGAAAAAAAATTTTCCCACGACCTCGTAGGAAAGCGACACGTTGCATACTGCAAAGTAGGCCGGAAACTTGACAATTTATTGCGTTGACCTGTGCGACCCGGGCCGAATTAAGGAACTTTTCTGAAGAAAAATTAATGAAGAGCGAAGGGCGGCATATGGACCGAACTGATAAGTGTTGCTGTTTTGAAATCCCTGTTGACAGCCTTGGGGCATAAGAGAAGTTGATTAATTTTTAGACATTTTTTATGCAGATAAAAGAAGAGCATGATAAATACGATGTTAAATATGTATATGTTATACATATAGTTTTTAACAACAGGGTTGGGAAAACCCACATTTTTCTCTTTTTGACCAGGGGATGGTTTAGAAATGGTTAAAACTATTTTTAACCAGCGTCTGAAATCAAAGATATTTTGTTTTGACCAGGGAATAAAATACCAAAAAAAGCCGTGGTTAAAACCACACTGGAAAAAATTATCAAACCAATACCAATTTAATTGGAAATGACTAAAAATTAACCACCCGTTAATCTAAGGAATCATAAAAACATGATTGACTTCTAATTTGCACATTCACTTACTTTAGTGAGATCAGCTTGTTGTGTTGACAATTTTTCTCTCTGGTAATTAATAAGAGAAACCAACTCTCTGTATTGCACATTATATAATACAGATTCTTCTAATTTATGCATCTTATTCCTATTTTCTTCTACATCCCTATGAGATTTATTTGATTCCTAAAAATAAACAATTGAAAAAACCACTCATGCGAAATAGAAAATTAAGTTGACTTACTTGTAATATATTTTTCTTATATTTTTCGTAATTAATAGATGAGGTAGGCAGAGGAGGGTCTCTATAAGGTGGAGGGGCAGGAGGATCCTTATAAGGGGGTGCTACTCGCTGACTAGAATGTTCGGAGACATCCGATCCGCATTGACTACCTTTTTTAGGCGATCCATGCGGTGAGTTCAAATTATCTTTAACTTCGAGTTGTAATGGTCTTATTTGGGGTGATCCTACATTATCGAACATCTTCTGCATTTCTTTATGTTTTTCTGGTGATTCTGGTGTATTACTCGGAGAACCAGTAACAGATAATTTAGATTTATTTAAAATGTGATTTTTATTGTTGTCGTTCCATTGTAAAATAAACTGTACATCATTTGAATATTCTCCCCATTTCATAAGAATCTTTAAAGGGTTTTCAGTTGGTGCTAATTGCCTTTCATTATTTCTCCATCGTTCGATGAGAGTGAAACGGCCTGATTTTCCAGTTGCGTGTGCCAAAGCAAAAACTACATCCTAAAAATTGAGAAATGTAGGATTCTTAATTATTTTATTAGACTACGAATTATACTTGACATGTTGTTGAATCTGTAACACCACAGACTATCCTCTGTATTCCTTCAACCCACACTTTCAATTCCATATTGGGTTATTAAAGGAGTTTTAATGGAAGATTCTAAAAATACGTAAAAATATAGAATTTTGAGATCGAGAACGAAAGAACTACTTTGGTGTCACTCACCCATGTTTATTTGAGGTCATTGTGTTTATAAGCAAATAGAACCACTTAAAGCACCTCGAAGTATTGCCGTATGATAATATTCACTTAAGAATATCAAAAAGCACCCTGGTAGTAAAACATAGTTAATTAATTTAACAACAAATATTCATGAAAATAACAATCTGTCACTTGTCAACAAATATTAACTAGGGAAAATTCCTTTCCAGGTTTCCAGTGCAACCACGACTACAATGACAAAAGTTACCATATGCTGCTTTAAACTCTGGCGAGTAGATGGCGCTACAATTGAAGAATTCGTAGGGTCCCTGTATTTAGAGAGTACCGCAATCTATAGCTCCATTATGTTTCAGAACTGTGAGTAAACATGGCGGACTGCCGTGTCAGCAGTACGGATTACTGGACGTAAGGATGCCTATCACGCCTATGCTCCTAGTTATTATTTTGTACCCGTTCCATAAAAGTTTACCATAGTGCCGCGTGCAGCGCTGCGAGCAATAGACCGGCTATAATTTAAAATTGCCATAAAGACGCATGTTTTATTTTTGCGGAGTATTTTGGTGGTGCATCGTTTTGTTGGGATTTTTTCGGTAAGAACTTGTTAGCGAGTATGTGCCACAGATACCCTCACGATTAATTTTCAGTTTTGAAAAGCTACGAGAGTTATTTTAGCTGTTTGCTTGAAGCTGGTTTGGGTTTGTAAACGCATGAAAACCTGCTTTGTTCCCGGTTGCAAAACGGGATACAGGAGTACGGCAAAGAGGAATAAGGAATTGGGAGAAAGAAATAAGAGTATTTTTAACGTTCCAAAGGTTAGTAATAAACTAATAAGTGAGGTTCTAAGGTTTGTGACTTTATTTCAGGTTAACTATAACCTTTAAATATGTATTCAACATAATGTTTTGTCATTGTAACATAATTCAAAATTTTTTATCTGCTATACCTAATTTCATTTGATGTACCTACACTCACTCACTGATAAAATTAACCAACTACCTACAAAACATGCAAATTTGGCACCTTAAGTAAACTCGGTATCGAACCCAGTATCATTAGAAGCCACTAAATTACGTTCCCTTCCACCTGGAATTATTATTAGTCACATATACACCTGTGACAATGTTCTTGATATATTTTTAGACCTAGTTTTGTTTTTACTAAACTAATGAAAATTTTTAGAAGTATTATAATAAGCGATTCGTCATTTACATTGTTATGTATTTTAATGTTCAATTTGTTGAAACCACTAATAGGTACCAAACTATAATACGTACCTATGTCTATGTATTTTTATATGCCAAACTCTTGAACTCTAAATAAAAATGTACATTTGCAAAAGCAGAAATGTGTTTTATTTTAATATCATCAGATACACGGTTTCAATTCATATTTAATATAAGTGGCTTTTGAGGATACATAGTGGGTGTCTCGAAAAGGTTGGGACAACATGCTACCACAGTCTCCAGACACCAAAATATGTTGATTGAACAACATATCTATACAAAGTTGCTTGATTGAAGCGTTATCGATGGTAAAAGTTTCAAAACTGCACGTCTTGATAAACCTAATTCAACACCAATGTTCGCCTGGTACTAAGAGATTGTTCTTTTGAAACGATCTAAAATTTGCTCTTCTACATGAGGTGTCCTCACATAAGATGATGTCCGTATAGAGTTGCCAGGCCTGAAATTCGAAAAGCCGGACTTTACTTATAAATTTGGCCGGACAGCATTCGTTCGCCTTAAAAAAATAACGCACAAAATCAGTATTTTGATATTTTTACTGAACTTGAATAATTTAAAAATAAACATTTATTACATAGGAACAGAACAATAAAATATATCTATAATAGAAAAGCTACTAAAAACGAAAAAAACGGGAAAACTACATATGTTTTATGCGCGTATTTTAAAAAAGCCAAACATGTCCGGCTAAAGCCGGTCGCCTGGCAACCCTACGTCCATAGTCAACTGTGGAAGTTTCCCGAAGACTTTCAACTCGAGCAAACATCTTGTGATTCGGCAGACGGTGGTTAGGAAATCTTTCGTCATATACAAAAACACGGCTATTGCCTTGGCAAAATCCGTACACAAACAACATGTCTTATTGAACCCAAACACTCGTTCCAATCGAAGAACTCAGTTTTGTTGTTTAAAAAAAATTCAAGGATTTTGACCATTGAAAACGCTGCAACCAAGCAACTTTGTATAGAGGTATGTTCCATGTTCGGTTCAATCAACACATTTTGGTGTCAGAAAACTGGTAGCGTGTTGTCCCAACCTTTTAGAGACACTCTGTATATTGTACTGTACGTCTTTGCAACTAGCATTGCAAAAGTAAAGTATCAATATGTACAAGCAGTATTGCATAGTAGAGATTATATATTGCGCTGTTAATATTCGAAAGATCAAGAGCTTCTAAATTATCCCTTAATAAAATACATCTATATATATAAAAGAAAGTCGTGTTAGTTACTTCACTTATAACTCAAGAACGGCTGAACCGATTTAGCTGAAAATTGGCAGGGAGGTAGTTTAGAGCCAGGAGAAGGACATAGGATACTTTTTATCCCGTTCGACATCATTCCCGTGTGACTTGACATGTAACGTCAGTCACTATAAAACGTGGTATAACATAAAAGAATCAGACTTGGAATAACAAAATTGACGTATAATGACAGCTATGTAATGACGTATGGATGACAATTTGATATTTGTAAGAAATCAATAATAAAACTATTTCTATTAAATAAATAATTAACATTATTGCCCAATTGCCCATTCGTATAAACAGTGAAGTAAATAATTAACATTATTGCCCAATTGCCCATTCGTATAAACAGTGAAGTGAACTATAAAACTCGGTATGGTTGAAAATTTAAGTTTTTAGGTGAAGTGAAGTTTAATTAATAATGCCGCGACCAAGACGATCGAATCTTTCCCGACAAAGCCGTGATGCAAGAAGAATACGAAATACTGCAAATGAAAGGACTGAAGAAGAAATTGCACGTGAACAGCGCCGCGATAGTATGGCTCGACTTCGTGCTTCTCAATCACGAGAGCAAAGTGAAGCAGCCCGTGAAACAGCTCGGTTGGAAATGCAGAATCGTCGAGCGAACAACAGAGGTCAACAAATAGATAATTTGCGACGCCTATATATCTATATAAAAGAAAGTCGTGTTAGTTACTTCACTTATAACTCAAGAACGGCTGAACCGATTTAGCTGAAAATTGGCAGGGAGGTAGTTTAGAGCCAGGAGAAGGACATAGGATACTTTTTATCCCGTTCGACATCATTCCCGTGTGACTTGACATGTAACGTCAGTCACTATAAAACGTGGTATAACATAAAAGAATCAGACTTGGAATAACAAAATTGACGTATAATGACAGCTATGTAATGACGTATGGATGACAATTTGATATTTGTAAGAAATCAATAATAAAACTATTTCTATTAAATAAATAATTAACATTATTGCCCAATTGCCCATTCGTATAAACAGTGAAGTAAATAATTAACATTATTGCCCAATTGCCCATTCGTATAAACAGTGAAGTGAACTATAAAACTCGGTATGGTTGAAAATTTAAGTTGAGTATCAGTATCATAATTTATTTCATTTATTTGTGAAAGACACTGATTTAAAATAATGCTTATTAAAAAAATGGTTAATGTCTGTATTGTTTGCCTTTAAAATTTGCCTTTGAAATGGTTAATTATCAATATCTATATAAAAGAAAGTCGTGTTAGTTACTTCACTTATAACTCAAGAACGGCTGAACCGATTTAGCTGAAAATTGGCAGGGAGGTAGTTTAGAGCCAGGAGAAGGACATAGGATACTTTTTATCCCGTTCGACATCATTCCCGTGTGACTTGACATGTAACGTCAGTCACTATAAAACGTGGTATAACATAAAAGAATCAGACTTGGAATAACAAAATTGACGTATAATGACAGCTATGTAATGACGTATGGATGACAATTTGATATTTGTAAGAAATCAATAATAAAACTATTTCTATTAAATAAATAATTAACATTATTGCCCAATTGCCCATTCGTATAAACAGTGAAGTAAATAATTAACATTATTGCCCAATTGCCCATTCGTATAAACAGTGAAGTGAACTATAAAACTCGGTATGGTTGAAAATTTAAGTTGAGTATCAGTATCATAATTTATTTCATTTATTTGTGAAAGACACTGATTTAAAATAATGCTTATTAAAAAAATGGTTAATGTCTGTATTGTTTGCCTTTAAAATTTGCCTTTGAAATGGTTAATTATCAAATTTTTAATTTCAGGTATTGGCAGGGAGGTAGTTTAGAGCCAGGAGAAGGACATAGGATACTTTTTATCCCGTTTCAAGTTTGGTAGCGATCGGATCAACAGAATTTTTTTTCTTGGTTTTGTGCGAGGCGGGGGCTTGAAATGACACATATCAACTGTCAGATTTGACAAATAAAATTCAGACCGTCAGAAAGTATTAAATAAATTTTATTTGTCAAAGTTAGCTCAATGAATTATTACGCATATCGTTTGATGATTCGTAAAAATGCTGACAACTATTTGCTGCGGTTTCGTCGATTGTTTCAGCAGTATTGCGTTGACATGTATGTAAAAATAGAAACGGAACGTTTAACATTCATTAGGTTGAACCAAGCCAAACTGCGTTCTGAGGAGTACATCCATTTACGTGATGCAGTTAGTACTGAAGGAAATGCAGCTAATATTGGTCGATTAACTATTTTGCCGGCGACATACATTGGTAGTCCACGTCATATGCATGAATATGCACAAGATGCAATGACATATGTTCGTCATTACGGTCGGCCCGATCTCTTTATTACTTTTACCTGTAATCCAAAATGGATAGAAATTACTCAATTGCTGCTTCCCGGACAAACATCAAGTGATAGACACGACATCACAGCACGTATATTCAGGCAAAAAATTCGGTCCCTGATGAACTTTATTGTTAAACAACGCGTCTTTGGAGATACTCGATGCTGGATGTATTCAATCGAATGGCAAAAGCGAGGCCTGCCGCACGCACACATTCTTATTTGGTTAGTGGAAAGAATTCAGCCTGACCAAATAGATGATATCATATGTGCTGAGATTCCTGATTATGAAGTCGATCCAGACCTACATGATGTTGTTACTACTAATATGATTCATGGACCGTGTGGTGCCATCAATCCCCAATCACCTTGCATGGTCGATGGAAAGTGCTCTAAACGATATCCACGGAAATTAACGGCGGAGACTGTCACTGGCAATGATGGTTATCCGCTGTATCGGCGTCGATCACCAGATGACAACGGTCGAACTGTCACAACGAAAGTGAAAAGAATGGATTTCGTTGTCGACAACAGTTGGATTGTTCCATATTCGCCACTTATTTCTAAATCGTTCAAGACACATTGCAACGTTGAATACTGCAATTCAGTTAAGTCCATAAAATATATTTGCAAATATGTCACGAAAGGCAGTGATATGGCGGTTTTTGGATTGCAATCCTCGAATACCAACGATGAAATTTCACGCTATCAAGTTGGTCGTTATGTGAACTGTAATGAAGCGATTTGGCGTATATTCGCATTTCCCATTCACGAACGTCATCCTACTGTTACGCATTTGGCGGTGCATCTGGAGAATGGTCAACGAGTATATTTCACGGCTTCTAATGCTACGCAACGTGCTGAAACACCTCCAGCAACTACATTGACCAGTTTTTTTGCAATCTGCCAAAGCGATCAGTTTGCACGAACTTTGCTTTACTCGGAGATGCCACGTTATTATACTTGGAATGCTTCATCGAAGAATTTTCAAAGACGGAAGCAAGGCGATGCGGTTCCTGGGTATCCAGATGTGCGTTCTACTGATGCTCTTGGTCGTATGTATACAGTTCATCCAAAGAATAATGAATGTTTCTATTTGCGGTTGTTGCTGGTAAATGTGCGTGGGCCAACGTCATTTGAGTCACTACGAACTGTTAATGGTGTAATATTCCCAACATATCGTGCTGCATGTGAAGAATTGAAGTTATTAGAAAACGATAGTCATTGGGATACGACAATCGCTGAAGCCATTATCTCTGCATCTCCAAGTCAGATACGCACATTATTCGCTATCATAATTTCGACATGTTTTCCATCAAACCCATGTAACCTGTGGCACAAATACAAGGATAATATGTCAGAAGATATTTTACATCAAATTCGTGTCAGTTCCAGAAATCACGATATTGAGATGAATGAGGAGATACATAATCGTGCTTTACTCTTGATCGAAGATATGTGTTACCTCATGTGCGGTAATTTATTAATCAGGTTAGGAATGCCAGCACCATATCGTGAAATGAATGACGCATTTAATAGAGAATTGGAACGGGAACGTGAATATGATCACCAGGAATTAGATTTAGTAGTTCAAACGAATGTACCCCTGTTGAATTACCAACAAAAGGAAGTTTATGATACTTTAATGAAGGCAATCGATGATGAAAATGGTGGTTTATATTTCCTAGATGCCCCTGGTGGAACTGGCAAGACATTCCTCATGTCATTAGTTTTAGCAACTGTTCGGGCGAGATCTAACATAGCGGTTGCAGTTGCTTCTTCTGGAATAGCAGCCACATTGTTAGAAGGATGCCGTACGGCTCATTCAGCATTCAAATTACCGTTAAATCTTCAAACTATTGAAGAACCAACGTGTAATATTGCAAAACACTCAGCAATGGCCAAAGTTTTAGCGGTATCGAAAATCATCATCTGGGACGAATGCACAATGGCGCATAAACGTGCATTAGAAGCACTTAACCGAACATTAAAAGATTTACGCAATGACTCGAGATGTTTTGGAGGAGCAATGATTTTACTTTCTGGCGATTTCCGCCAAATACTGCCAGTAATTCCAAGATCTACGGCTGCCGACGAAATAAACGCTTGCCTCAAATCGTCAAATCTATGGCGCCATGTGAAGAAACTGCAACTGACAACAAACATGAGAGTTACATTGCTTAATGATACATCTGCTGAAGATTTCTCGGAGCAATTGCTGACTATCGGTAATGGTCAAGTACCTGTCGATGAATCGAGCGGATTAATATCATTTCCAAATAATTTCTGTAATTTTGTCTCATCAAAAGACGAACTTATCAACAATGTATTTCCAGAAATTATTTCTAACTACAAAAATTATGAATGGATGAGTGAGCGAGCAATTTTAGCGGCTAAGAATAAAGATGTAGATGACCTAAACTACATAATTCAAAATAAGATCATTGGAACAATGCATTCATTCAAATCTATTGACTGCGTCACAAATGAAGATGAAGCCACCAACTATCCAATTGAATTTTTAAACTCTTTGGACGTGCCTGGCTTACCACCGCACAATTTACGCCTAAAGGTTGGCTCCGTAGTAATCATGCTTAGAAACATAAACCAACCAAAACTGTGCAACGGTACGCGTTTGGTGGTTAGAAAATTGATGAACAATGTAATTTACGCTACTATAATGATAGGAAAATTCAAAGGTGAGGAAGTTCTCATTCCGAGGATACCGATGATCCCAACCGATATGCCGTTTGAATTTAAAAGACTTCAATTTCCGATACGTCTTGCATTTGCCATGACCATCAACAAATCACAAGGCCAATCCTTAAAAGTTTGTGGTTTAAATCTAGAACATTCATGTTTTTCCCATGGTCAATTATACGTGGCATGTTCACGGGTCGGAAGACCATCTGCGTTGTTTGTTTTTGCGCCTGATAATAAAACAAAAAATGTCGTGTATCACAAGGTACTTTAATAAAAAAAAAAAATCATTTCATACTGCATAAGTACGGGATATCGTACTGCACAAAAAAGCCCCGTTCAGTATTTTTTAACATTATTACCTAATTCAGTACCTACTAAACTCAATAAGAAAAAGATAAGAGTATTTCATTTTCACGTTTTTGCACGGGAACTGTTAAAAACAATCTTGCTGAACATTCCATTTAAATTTTACCGTGCGTGATTTCTGAGAGAAAATTGATTTTTACTGTTATACAAGGCTCTTAAACTATACAGTTTAACGGTTTTGATTGTTATGTAGATCTTACTGGTATGATTGAATGCTGTATTTTATTTATATACAGTAAAATAGTCCAGAATTCGATAAAAGATCGTGAATGGGTTCATATGAAAGTTTGGAAAAATGACCCACCAAGAATTCGCAGCGCCACCGGCGGATATTTATTGAACTTGTTAGAAGTAGAACTTAAAATGGCGCGTCGATAATGCTCCTTACCTCTAGTCCTCCATAGTCAGCAGCAAAATGCCATTATGTCAGTCAAAGTCCAGCTGAAATGTTGGTTTGTTTGGTGTTTGTTTTATCGTCTTTTGTGAATCAGTGATATATATTTCCACAATCTGGTCTGTAGTATTATTCCTCAACGTATTACAGTCAAATTTTATTTGTTTATGGATCAAAAATCAGAAGGTGAATCCGCAATTTGTAACACATGTCAAATATAAAATCTGACGTTCCGGCACAATTCAAATTTGGCGCCCGTTATTGTGAGTAAACATGGCGGAGATTGCGGTACTCTCTCAATACAGGGACCCTAAGAATTCGTTTATTGATATACTGGAACCACAGAGCAACTCTCTGTGAATGGAACACTCCCAAAACCTAACCCAAAATTTCAAGTAAACCCTATTTTTTTTTTGGGAGTGTCTACGGAACCGAATATTCGGACGAATAATATTTATTGTGGAACCGAATATTCGGATACGTAACAAAAAACAAACGGTATTCGCTAATTTTGTGTATTCAACCGAATGTTTGAACTGGATTGATATGTTTTTGTGTACACCTAATATGCGTATTCGAGTTACTTTTTAAAATTATCCTCTATCCATCATTAGAATAATAAATTAATGATCATAGTCTAAAATCGGCTAGTATAAAGTATAATTATGAATGCCCAAGCACAAGAATGCGAGTGTTTAGGTGTTTACCTACTGATTACAGATATGAATATTGCTGTACACGTGTTGTTTGTTTTCGGAAAATTTCTGGTAAAATTAGCGAAAATGTTTTATTTTTTAAAAATTACTCCATCCTCCCACAAGTCTCTCATCACAAGACTGTCAATATTTTTGATGAAGATAGGTACCTATCTTTTGCAGGACGATCAATTTTTTATGAGCAGCTCATCACGAATTGATATAATAGTGAGAACATGAAAAAATAATTTTTGGGTGTCGTGTAAAAACATATTTTCAAAACTATACAATTTCTGAAAATTACTTATTTTTCAATTTTGACGCTAATTTCCTAAGTTTTCGGCGGAAACTGTAAATCTTCCAGAAAATTTCCAAATGGAAAATTACCGGGATCAACATCACTGCAGCACACTGACCTCTGATCTATAAAGATTCAATGTATACCGGTTGTCACTGTGGCATACTTCGGTGTAAATTATAAATTATGGTATACTTAGACCATTGTTAAACTTATTTTCAACTTTCCCGGCCAACTTGTTCTTTTAAATCGATCAAAGTATTCAATTTTTCAAATTTCAAAATCAGACGATTCGAAAAATTTCCTTTCTAACCTAATACTTTTTTACGTAGGTATACTAAAAAAGAGGTCATCCTAAAACTGTACATTTATTACCTAATAATACTTAAAGACAACAAATTAATAAACTCTCCATAAGTAATAGGTACCCCAACGCAACAACCAGCAACAAGTTACTGGAATCCGGGAACGGGAACAAACGACTGTTAGACTATTACTGATGAGAAAGCATGTGCAAAGCGGTAGTACCAACGAATAAAGTAATTTATTATCCATTCGAGTATTCGGTGCTATAATAAATACTATTCATCCGAATATTCGGTTCCATAATAAATATTATTCGTCCGAATATTCGGTTCCGTAGACACTCCCTTTTTTTTTAGTAATAATAACAAAAGTTGCTTGGTATTTCAAGCAAACTAAGAAATCAGTCAGTAAACATTAATAGCAAATTAAATTTAGACTGTAAATTTTAACAGCAAATTAAATAATTGAATAACGTGTCGGACCTCCTCTAACCCTTACCGTTGATTGAGGTTGAGGACTTCTCAATCAACGCCCTTACTACATACATATTTCTTTACAACGTCTTGGCATGCTGGAAATTACGTGTCGAATATATTCTATTGGAACGTTTTTCCACTCATCCAAAATGGGTTACGTATTCGGAGCGTCTATGGTTGTTTGGGTGTTGGGTCAGGTCCCAAACATTTTCTGTTGGACTGGAGATCCGGTGAATTCGTTGACCAATCGATACGAGGAATATCATTCTCCCCAAAAACGCGTTCATCTGCCCTGTGCGATGAGGACGAGCGTTATCATCGACAAACACGAACCGATCACCGAATTAATTTGCAAATGGTATCACCACAGTGTGCAACACCTTATTCACGTTTCACCATTCATGTTAGCGTTTCCAAGCAGAGTCAGCTGTGTGAGATGAGCCCATGAAATGCCGCCCCAAACTCTTATTGAACCACCTCCGAAAGCTTGATGGTAAGTTACATGGTTGGCATTATAGCGTTCCTCAACATCCCAATATATTGGTGGGCCCATTCTAGCCTAATTTTTTTTGTGAGCTGCTGTCAACAGAGGAAGTCTTGGAAGATCTGGATCTCAAGTTTGCTTCATGGAGTCTTCTTCTTACTCTTTGGGTTGACATCATCGTACCAGATGCATTCAGTAACTGATTCTGTGGTAGTGAAAAACCTACTTCTATGGCACTGAATCGTCAAAAACGATCCTGTCTGATGACCGTTGCGCAGCGCTGCCGTCCTTCTCCATGTCCATGTCGAACCTGTGTATTATGAAACTCTTCTGATTACATTGTGACTGACACAGAAGCGTGCACTGAGGGGAGACGCTTTTAATATTCTTGATGCGGTGACGAGCGAACAATAGTATGACTATAAAGAGATGAGGTATGGTCACCAACACCACCAGCAAGTGCACGAGGCTCAGCTTAAGGGAAGGTCTTAACGTTCTAACAAGACCTTGCGAGAATTCGAGGCTGACATTGCCCGTTTGAACCGGCTGGCATATTCAACAGCCCCGGAGGAATTCTTGGAGATCCTGGCACTTGCGAGATACTGAAACTAAACTTGCGCTTGAAATGCCTAGGCACAAGGCTTTGGTCCACGCCTTGGAGAATGAAGCCGTAAAACAGACATCCTGGGGATATTCCAAGCTGTGTCAGCGAACCAGAATGATGATCGAATAAACAGACTTTTGTAGAAATTCTGGCTGAGAATTAATAAATCAAAAGAAGACAATAAGTGGACTGGTAGTAGATGGAATGGAAGGGAGAGATTTCTACGATGCTGGAGCTGTGGAGAAAAAGGTCATCTTCAGAATACATGTCGATATACTCCCAGACAGAAGCAGAATGAGAATGTCGTCCCGTCCTACCAAGCTCCAGTGGAAGAAGGGAAGGTGTCGAGACTGGCTTGATATGGAGATGGTCTGATGATTGAGGGAGTTATTGATGGTGAGAAGATTGGAGAATTACCATCGATATCGAAGCCAGTAATACGGTAGTAAGAAAATATGTACCAGATTGGAGAATTAGGCCGACCAGTACAAAGATTCATCTGGTTAGTGCTACAGGGGAGAGAGCACCTTTGTATGGAGAGGCAGATATTGACGTGATGTTTGGAGACGTTGTTATTCTGCAAAGGGTCTTTGTGGCCGATGCTAGGGATGAAGTGATACTGGGCCTGGACTGTATGAAGAAGCACGGGGTTGTGCTTGATGTTGACGCCGGTGTGCTTCGAATTGGTGAGGAAGAACTGGTGATGAATTCTCCTGGGCAGAAGGACGGAGTTTGCCGAGTGAACGTCAAAGATGTAATGCCTGCTAGATCCGAGAACGACGTATGGATATATGTGGAAGGTGCTCCAAGTGACAGGAGAGTTGCTTTAAACATCGGAAAGGACGAGAAACTGGCAATACTGATGCGTCTTCTAGAATACTTTGTTCAGAAAGTCGCAAGAACAGCGTGAGGCAAGGGAAAGAGCATTTAACGCCAATAAGATGTCATCGAACCCAACTACCGGTTGAAGATGAACGCATAACGCCTGGGGAGTGACCGCATGAAGACGCGATATGACGTCCGATCTAATTCGGTAGGGTTCCAAAAGAGCGATTTATTGTGGCTATACAGCTTGGAAGAAAGGACGATCGTCGAAGCTGCAGAATAATTGGGAGGGGCTATATCGAGTAGCGACAAGGATCAACGATTCCGTGTATCTGACCCAATCAGTAAAGGACAAAAATGCGTATTTAACCATGTATGGGTGTTTCTATATATTTGCTGGTTTCACTAAGCAGATCCGATCCGATTACTTTAAAAGATAATCTGAGCGGCGCCAACCAAAATCAATTATTTTAAAAAAATGGAGCAAAATTTAGAAAAGTATGAGTGTTTTGAAAAGTCTCAACATGAATTCCAGAGCATTGCAGTTCATGGAAGTGTCCAAGCAAAATCCAGGCAAATCTTCACGGGAAATCTAAAATATAACTGAGGAAGTTACTAAAAGAAGCATGCTCTAAGAATTTTCACACAACATAGCCATATAAATATAGAATAAGCCATTTTTATCCTGAGGATCACAACTGACACCTGCAGTTTCACAGCTGGTATAACCAAGAAAGAAGTGAAAATTATAATTTCAAAAATAACATTATATCGTAGACTGAATAAATTAAGACCCCTTATATAAACGGTGTAGGGGTTTCTAATTTCATAGTACATAATTGACTAATTTCATAGATGGCGTACTTATACGTACAAAATTCATATTTCCTAGCTTCAGCTGTGAGAATATAGTATATTATACATGAATTTATAATGAATGCTATTATTACCGAGGATGAAGTTTACAACACGAGCGAGTGAAACGAGCGAGTTTTGTAATCATCCGAGGTAATAATATCATCATTATAACGAGTTGTATACTATACTTTGTCCACAACTATCAAAACAGATTCCCAGAAAGAATTTACCTTCATTTCCCTTCTCCAGTGTAAGAAAGATTCATACATACGCTCTCAGGTATAATTTTCTTGTTTTTTTTTGGGCAATGAATCTAAACGAGGCAAGTTCTGCAGCTTCTTTTATTGCTGGTGCTGTTAAAGAAACCTCGTTTTCACTCTCACTACTCATTATATCTTCTTTTTTAGAATATGCATTTCAAATTAAAATCAAACCATGCTGATTTGACGTTTCAATTTGAACTGACACATTGCGATCGCGGCCTACTAAATAAATGTAAAAAAGGGTCAATGCGATGTTCCTATTGGTGTAGTGAATAATATTCATTAATCACTGCAGTGATTAATGTATCTAATTATGATTGAAGAAACACAAGTATGAAGAGTATATTATAAGATAGTCGTGGACAAAATATTTTATTTCTCGGGCCGGCATCTGCCATCTGGATATATTTGCACGTGGCAAACTCAAACAGCAATCGCTCAGGATCTGCCTCAGTACATCTGAGTATAAGAACTTGTCAGTAATAATTATTGCAAATAAAGCCCAACAATTTTAAAATTCTTTAAAATTCTTATTCCTTGTGCAATATAATAAATTTATGAATCCCACATAGGTATCTACCTGCCATTTATTATTGAAAATTTAAAAGTTGGCAACCCTGACTTTGAGGTACAACCTTAAAAGTTGTCATACCTCAAAATCATATTGCTGCCTGTAAAAGACGATTAAATAAATGAAAAAATCGTGCAGTTTAATATAAAGACAACTTGACTTAAATTTTATAAATAAGAAAATATATCTGGAAATTGATCTTCCTCTTAAATACCTACAGTCTGTCCTTCATAAGAATTCCAACAAATGATTTTAATTTAAGGGGAGTGCAATCGCAATGCTGGCCTCATTCAAGGAAGTGCGCGGGGAGTTATGGGACACCCGTATAGCTATAATTTCGATGAAGTCCCACACTTTATTGAGGAAGTTACACATTGATGGCCATGTTGGAAAATATCGGTTTACTCCGGATTCCAAAACAAAGTATTTTTATATTCCAAAAATTTATTTTACCTGAATATAATGCCCATTGTTTACATCTTTCTGTATCTTGCCACGGGAAATTGAACAGTTTCAAACCCCAGATTTTATATTTACTTTTACGGCAGTTGAAATAACTACATAAATTACCAGCAACCGACATTTTCAGATTGCTTTACATTAGCGGCATTTCTTTATTGGTGCAAAGTCGTAAATCATTCAAAGCATAGGTATAAATATTGCATTTACGCCCTTCTTCTTATTCTAATAAATACATTGGCATACTTGGGAACGTAGGCACAGCATAATACAGCAGAACAGCTCTCCCTAAATTTTCTAATTCTAACTCGCGTAGCGGAGCTCGCGCAACTTCTCAGGCGAAAACGCTTCAATCTAGAAAAATTCTGACTACGCCACTGAATTGTTTGATGACAAAACTTTTTAAGAAGTTTTTATATTTTTAGTAATAACGAAATTACGATTTTCTGAAATTTGGCGATAATATACAGGCTGTCTGAAATTCGATGTGCAACACGGGGATCTCTGTTATCTTAACAGCTAGACCCTAGGTTTAAATTCGGCAAAGTCGCGAAATTTTATGCTGTTTACTGTCCTGAAAAGAAAATCGTGATATTCTGAACCGTTTTCGTGAAAACTGAAAAATACTCAAAAATTGCGTTTTCATTTTTGGATGTAACTTTTTTGTTTGACCCTGTATCTCCATTCTGCAAAAACTTTTACATTGCCACTTTTTATTCTCTGTTTAATAGCATTATCACCCATTGGTTACAGCGATTAGTTTTTGTTTTTTAAAAGCCTACTTCATTTTTTATTATAGGCGCCGCATCTTAGTGACTGTGAGCTAATCCGCATCTTTTTTCCTGAATACAACCATCTTCCCCACATTGCCCTTTAAACTGTTTTTACCAATTTTTTTAAATTTGATCAATTTGATCAATTATTGTTGTATTTGCTTTCTAATTTATTATCCGTAATTTAATAGGAACAATGTAATAGTTACCATGGAAACAAAGTAACCTAATACAAATTATCGTAAATAATTATTGCTTATTCTGTCTTAACGAATAATAGAGTTCAATGATATCTCGTTTTTCTTCGTTAGAGAACAGTTTCAAAATTAATTACAAATAATACAAATTCAAAAACACAAAAGAAGAAACAATAACGGTACCAATTCAAGAACACAAGCGAAAATGAACAAAACAAAAACAAATTCAAAGCGGGGAAAATGTAAGCAAATACGGCACAAATCGAAAAAGTTGCAAGCGAAAATTAGCAACTTGACTTTAACTGACTTTGTTTCCATGGTAACTCATATTATTGCTGATTTTGTCATGGATAACTAGAACGCAGGAATAAAAATCAACAAAAATGTATAAAAACTGTAAAAGTATGAAAAAGGGCAAAGTGAAGCATATGATCGTATTCGGGAAAATAACGCAGATTAGCTGACCAATCAGATATGACGCCTAAGTATAAGAAAAAATGAGATTGACCCTTAAAAAACAAAAGCGAATCAACATAGCAAAATGGTAATAATGCTATCAAATAGAGAATAAAAAGTGGCCAATGTAAAAGTTTTCACAGAATGAAAATACAAGGTCAAACTAAAAAGTTACAGCCAAAAAAGGAAAACGCCATATTTCAGTTTTTTCCAGTTTTCAGGAGAACGATTCAGAATATCTCGATTTTCTTTTGAGGACATTAATTAGCATAATATTTGAAAACTTTGCCGAATTTAAACCTAGGGTCTAGCAGTTAAGATAACAGAGATCCCCATGTTGCACACCGAATTTCAGACAGCCTGTATTTTGACTTGTAGGTCGAAAAATGCCTGGCTTCTTGGCTAACATAATATCGTCATCGTCCATCTACGAACCTCATAAAAATATACAAAGGCAGTTTGAGGTAGGGACTCATTAATTCTAGGTTCTGTGTTGGATAACCCTATAAACCAAATTTTTCTTGTGAATTTCATTCGGCGGAAAATCAAACAGACACAGTAGTTACATTTTTTTCATACTCGTATTTTTAACCACACGACGCGACGCCCAGAGCTACAACAAGTGAATGAACTGAATACGTAAGTATTAAGTAATTCGTATCGATAAACACTTTCTTACACTTTAATAACAACAACAAAACCAGCATAATCGATAAAAATTATTATAATCACTATTTGGTAGAAATTCATTATGAATACAAAAATTACTTCGCGTACTACCAATATAACGATTTATTATAATATTTTGTCCGGTTTCAAGATTTACAACGAGCTCATCATCAGAAAATGTTTATGTAAAATTGTAAACAAATTAATATGACACAAAGGCCCGGTTTTTCAAAGAATCCAACACCGGATTAAGCCTGACACCGGCTTTGTTGCTATGCTACAACCAATCAGAAAGCAGGTATCATAGCAACGAAGCCGGTGTCAGACTTAATCCGGTGTTGGATTCTTTGAAAAACCGGGCCTTAGGGAACAGTTGACAAGGAAACTAAAATTGACAAAACAATACAAAAAATAATGATATCCATGAAATAAGTTAACTAAATAACTGAATTTCAGTATTTACCCACGGGACATAAGAAAAACACAAAGGAAATTCGAATACCTCGTACCTTAAAGGGAAAAAACAATGAATTTAAAGAAAACCATTTAGGATAAAAACAATAAATTCAATTGAAAAAACCTTCAAGTGAAATATCAACTGCTAAACTTGCAAAAAACTGCGTGGTCAAGTCTATGTGTTCTGTCTTGACAACTGCCAACTGTTTAATCTTGATCCGGAGCAGGCGTTGCAATATCCCATCGGCGGCGGCGGTAGTAGCAAATTCAATTATTTTACCTTTTTGTTAAATTGATTAGAATAGGGTTTTAAGAATGATCTGTAAATTAATAAATTCACTTTATACACACATTCAGAGGCTGGTTCAATTTTTATCTACGATTACTTTGGAAGAACTGGTAAGAAGGCGAGTTTTAACATTAACTGTACACTCAGTAATGTTTTATTCATAGCAATTATGCTAATACAATTCAGAGTTGGTATAATCTGCTTTCTTGTTTGAATTAACTTTCCCACTCTTTCAAATCTTATACGCAAAAAATCAAGTGTAATGGCTAATTTATAATTCAGTTTTTGTATTATTTAGGTGGTGTCTCGGGGCAGGGGAGTGTAATTTATTCATTAGTTAACTAACTTGCTTTTAGGCGTATTTTATATTCTTTAAAATATCGATTATAATTCAGAAAAAGAACAGTTCTTTTTACGTACAGCGTGAGTAAAAATTAACGCATAAATTCGATAAAAAATTGAAAAGAGCGACATATTCTGAGCCTAGAAGTGGCAATTTTTTCCATAATTATAGGTATGGTTTTCCCGATATGTTATTACTAATTTCTAAAAAATGTAAAGGGTTTTTCATTATTAGCGTTCGATCTTTAAAATGAAATAAAACAAATTGTGTAAGTGATACCGCCATACTTTTATTTTTATTTTGAAGCAGATTCGACAACATGATGTTTTAAAAATTATATTAGCCAAATGGCCGCCGCGGCTTCGCTGGGTGAGTTGGATCCTGGAGATCCAATTATCAATAACACTCTCGCATAAATGATGCTCAATTTCACCAATGACGCGAGTAATGTTGGTCTTTAGGGCGGCAATCGTCCGTAGCCTGTCAGCATAGACCCGAGATTTTACGTAGCCCCACAAAAAATCCAATGGCGTTAAATCACAGGATCTGGGTGGCCAGTTGATGTCGCCACCTCGCGATGTTACGTAGCCTTCGAAAATCTAAACGCCCTGTAAAAAACTGCCTATTGCAATGGATTCTACGGAAAAAAGTGCCTTAAGAAAGTTTTTACCAAAATGAATTATCTTTATTAATAAACAAGTTATAGGACATAAAAGAAATCGACGAAATTTGAGAATCGCCCTATAGCGGCCAAACGATAAGAGATAGCAAAGTTTTGTTTGCGCCTGTGGTTTTTTCATTAAATTTGAGCTCCGGACACCTTGGTTAATTTTTTTCTATCTCTTCAAATAAGGGGTGTTCCCATAAGAACGCGTCCAGTTTGGGACACAATGTACACGTGTTGTTAGGTCTACCACCGACCCGGTTGCCCCGAACTTATTTATTAGACGGCGAATTGTGGACTCAGCAGGACGGTCGTGGTGAAAATAAATTAAACCCAGCGCACGGAACGTTTGGCGAACAGAACACTGATTCTGATGATAAATTTTCACTATTGCCACGCGTTGTTGAAACGTGTAGCGTTCCATGGTTAAATGTCAAGCCTAACTAACCACGCCTCCTAAAAATGACAACTGTATCATTCTCGGCTTGCTTGCGGCGTTGATTGACTTCTCAATCAACGCTTGCGGGCAATTGCCAAACATCGAGCGTCACTATTGAATAACCCTTTTGTTCCAGGGAGATTGGGAGATTCGGCTAAACGGAAATTCGCCGTATTGGCGGATGACGATCACGTGACGCCAGCGAGTGTAGGGGAAATGACAGTTTCTCCAAATACCCGAAAGTTGGTTGAATAAATAATGATAGCCATGTGCCATGTGCTCTCTATCATTAAACCTCCATTTACAATAATTAAGGAAAAAATATAGAGTATATTAGTAATCGACACCACGTAATAAGAAATATTGATGTGTGGAAAGCGTTGTCTTAAGAGTAATAAATTATGGCCCCATTCAAAATTCGACCCTGAAAAGTTTTATCAGGTAGATAGAACCAAAAATGAATACTTGCCAGTTCTGAAACATTCTTTGCATTCATGTTCTAAGAGCTCTAAGAAACCGAAAGTTTATTGATTTATTTTATTTGTGTATGTCGGATAAGACGAAGGTAACCATTAACCAATGTAGTGTAAGTTTTAACTTTAGTTAACTTCATGCTCCTGAGGATGCTGACGTTGTCAGTGAAGCACGTGTCGAACTTATAAAGAATTCGTACCTTAATTTATTATGGAACTACGAGTACATGAAAATTATACAGCCTTATTTTCTTTGCAATGCGAAGAACGAAGATTGACGAAAGAAAACGTTCACATTTCCATTATGAATAATAAATTTAAGAAACTCTTCAGAAGCTTGAAATTATAGTGTTGTCCTAAATTGATTAGGAACTGTGCAATTTGAAATTTATTCATATAGTGATTGTTCATATGACATCCGTAACGTTGTAGAGTTCTCCTAAATATCAGCTCGGCCCTTGGTTTTGACCATCACTTTTAGTTTACAACTCTTCTAAAACAAATACTCCGTTGGTCTTTCTTTTACAGATATTTTCCAAAGCAAAATGGGGTTTCATACGATGCTTTTATCCGGAAATAAATGTTAGCTTTCAGAATGGAAATAGTTGTCAATATGGATTTGCATGAGATTCGGTAATAAAGCACTTATGATAAATACCTACTATCTGGCAGTCGTCCAAACAAAATTTCACACGCCCTTATCTTGTATGTGCATCGTGAACATTGGCGCCAGATATCCCGTAAAGCGCGCATATTCACGATGGACAAACAATCCATGAATTCTGCCAGAAAAATCATGTTTTCGGAAACTTTTACGATTTATATTTTTAGTGGAATTGCTTATATCATATAACGTTAAAAAGCATGAAATGCGTTTGACAAATTTTGAAAATAAGGATAGGATAAGATAGGGCGTTAAATAAAAAAAAGATTTATCAATAAAGGATCAACTTAGAGACTCGCACTACTTTTATGGTAATATTTTTAGTTCGCCTTAAATAAATCACCCTCAAATTATTGAAAAATCCGTCATAAAACCGTCATAAACTCCACACCTTTTTTACTATTTGTACACATATTTATCGTAATTAGAAAGTAGGGTTGTCTAAGTTAATTATTCGTTATTCATTTTCGACCAAGAACGTCTTGATACGTTACTTGGTTCAGCCGGAGTGTTGGAATGAAAATTATTTTGCTATCTCTCCATTTTGTGAATATTTGGGCGAGTTGCACAGTAAACTGGACGTTTGACAGTAGTAGTAGTGTGGTGCATTGCAATGCAGATGGCGGTGGCGCTTCAGTTTATCCTCTTATTTCTAAATATAAAATAACAATTTAAAGATAGGACCGCCGATTAATCCTCCTAGATTTATTCGGCCGCCGTTAAAACAAAAAACCTTGAAAATTCCAAGCTGTAGAGGTTCCGCCGGAAGAGTTTGCAGCTGTGATAGAAACCAATCATAATAGATTGTGAGTATATTTTGCATAATCCTGATCACACTTTTGGGCGATAGGTGGCAGCACTTTATAGACTAACAGCTGATATATCGCAGCCTTAATAATATCACACAGTATTGAATTTTGCAATTGGACGATAAGCAGAATAACGGGTAAGTACTTACCACATTTGTTTTACTTGTACGTAAATTTCTATGCTATTTTGGGCTTATTTGTCTGGCTTTGTCGTAAGAGATAATTAATTTTGCACACGCTTCGGGATTGAGCAGGCGCGAGCGGCGACGTCGGGGCCAGGGTCTGCAGTTGGCACTTGGTGGCTCCGCACTGCCTACCTTACCGATCGCGTATTGGATTTCCTTCCGGACTACAGAACACAAAATATTTCGAATCACTGGGACCTTCCCATTGACGGGTACCACTGGATGCAACACATTTTTTGTGGAAAAAGAAAACGTAAAAATACAACAAAAGGACACCCGCGAGTATCGAACCCACGGCGCGAAAATGAAGAATGAACAAGATTATCATCTCGAAGCGTACGTGCTAAGTCAAGAAACCCGTTAGACTAGTTTCTTAATAATCAGGTACTTGAATCAAAGGGCATATCTGAATTTTCAGTTCCAGAAGGAGAAGTGCGTAAGCTCGCAATGTTTTAAAACGTTGGTCGCAAACTCTATATTTGAACTTGAGTGACGTCAATAATCTTAATAAATATTTTGTTCAATCGTGTAAAACTGATGTTGTACTTACACCAGATTTGCTCTTCTTCTATTCTTCTATGTCGAGGCACTGTGTTTCAAATAATATATTGAAAGCGTGAGCATGTTATTCCCCTTCTTAAGATGATTTAGTGATTCCCGATGTATAAGTATTGTGCAAGTACTTTTAAAAATTTTTGAAAAGATTTTGAGCTTGTCGGAGGTTTCGGATTGATATTTTCACATTATAATCTACATTTTGTATTAGATTGGTCTTGCTCATGAAAATGTAATACTTATTGCTTCGGTCTTATCCGTCAGAAGTCAGTGTGTTGTTGACAACAGCTGTTTATCCTAGAAATGCAGTTTCACATAAGCAATAGTCTGTTTTCTGCCTGATGCTTTATATTTGTGCTCTTCTTGTTCACCTTCCTCTTCTCTCCTGTTCTTTCTGTTCTTTCTTTTCTTTCTTTTCCTCTTTTATCTTCTTCTCTTCTTGTCTCTCGTTCCTCGTTTAGGTAGTTTGTTCACATACGTTTTCTTTTAGCATCTAATATAGTTTGTGAATTGGCTTGCATGAAATATCAGGCTCTGTGAGTACTGTGTTACTTGCAGATACCTGAATGCCTGCCGTTTAATACCATTTTATTTTTCATTTTGTTGATGCATTATATTTTTTGTAATATCGACTTGGTGTTAATAAATTTATTATTATTATTATCATGTGACAGTGTCACATTCTTACTAAGGTACTCTATATGTGTAAATCAAAAAGTAACTTCCTATCTAGATTTTCTCCTATACCTATACGAGTTTTTTAACATTTTATTTTTTTTATATTGTTTTTTACTGACACTTACTTAATATTCAAATAACGTTGATTAATAGCAAAATAAGGGATATAGCTATCGCAGGATTAATATGCAGTAACGTGGGTCTAACAAAGAATGAACAAATTTTTGTCAAAAGAAAAAAATTTAAAACATTTTAAGTACCTATAGGTAATGAGAACATACATTTTCCAGTGCGGCATGCATAACTTTTTCATTCATCTTATTTCTTCTTTCACCATTCTAGAAAATCTCTTAGCTAACCCCCCATAAAACAAGCGTGCACCGTGCAGTACGGATACTTGATCATAAAATCAAATAAAATATATAGGTATTGCTTTTATTCGTTGCAAGTATAAAACCGCCCCTCGAGAAAGGTTTTTTGTTATATTACTCCTAGACGAAGCAGATTCAGGACAGCGTGAGACGTGTGTAAAATATAGAAACGACTTGAATTAAACCACGTAACCTCATCAAATAGTTCAAGGGATGAAGGAAGCTTGTCGAATTTCGAATATGATATTGACGATGGTCACTGCATCAGGAATTATTCCGCTTGGTAGAATTAAAGTCTAAGATTACCTATACGAGGTAGGTATTGTAAACACAGACACACACGCGATGCCCACTGTTGGTTATGAAAATGTCAAATGACAGATACCTAGTCTATTTTTTCTTTTAATTGGTTAAATCTGAACTTTTCTGTAAAACATACAGACTCGCAACACACAATTTACATGTTGACTTGCTCACTCCAACGATCCTGTTTGTGCACTATTGTTGAAGGTACCTACCTTTTCAAATGGCGCCTGGACGAAAAATATTATTCTTAAACAAACAAATGTCTGCTGATATGTGTAATGGGAATTCTACCTTAGTGGGTTTCCAAGTTGACGGTGTAACGACGCACTAACGAGCATTTTGCCTCAAAAATCGGACAAAAGTGAGAAGTACAAACTACTGTGAATGCCACGCAAATTGCGTTTTTTTGGTACACGAGTTACCGTACTACAATAAACTGAGTCATAAAGTGGATCCCACCCACGCTATATCGCCGGGCAAGTAGTCGGAATCTAATCTTAGTTGATTACGCACGTCTTTTTTCTCGATACCCTCTAGTTTTCCTGGAACTTGCAGTTGGTGTTTTATGTTGTTTGAAGTGAATTCTGCAAAATATTTGTTATGGATTCTGGACAACATGGTATGTACTTAATTTTAATGTATGGTTTATTTGATTTAATGTATAATTCTGTATTTTCTCGGAAAAACATTGAAACGCGCAAAAAAAGAGAAAAAACGTGTATTTTTTTCCGTGTTTTTGTTATAGTGTCTGGGGAGGTCGGACTATTAATTTACTTTTTTAGTAAACTACAGGGTTTCTATGTATTATATAAGCTGAAACTTTTTCCACATCTTTCCACTACTTTGAAAAAATCACGTTAAAATTAGCATATTTTATATTTCATATATTTCGTTTTTGTCCAGGTTCAACATCAAATGTTATGGAGATGTCTCGAAAAACATTATTTATGTTTTTTAAGGAAAGCACAGCAAGAAAATTGGATGATAAAACCTCATTTATGGAACATAAAGTTCGAGAAATGATGAAATGTCCCCAAAACGAATTTCAAACTTTAAGTCATGATTTGAAGCATTTCAAATCGGATTTAAAGAAGAGATGGGCATCGTCCAATTATATTGAAGAGAGATTTATAGAAAAAAACGAGAAATGGCTTAATGCTTCAATATTAGTACATAACTGGGCACCGAGTACTAAGCCGGGACGCCCAAGCAAGGACTTCCGAGAATTGTCTGATCGTAGTAAACGACGGAAAACAAAAGAACTTCGCGAGCAGGTACCGGTCCAGGAGCTTACCTACGCAGCTAGCGTTAGTCAACGGATGTCGGGTAATGCTGCTGCCTCTAAACTCTTAATAGATGTAACTTCTACACCAACAAGGGCCAAAAAGTACAGAAAATTGTTGAAGGCTCAGAAGTCAAAAATAAAAAAGTACACACCTGCTGAAGCCTTACAAATCTTTGTTGAAGGTGACTTTACAAGGAAACAGTGGGAGTTATTACACGAATCAAACAAGGGTATTTTCCCCTGCTATACGCTTATTAGAGAAGCGAAGAAACTCTGCTATCCAAAACAAGAGTCAATTCGAGTTACGGAGACATGTTCTGAAGTTGCGCTCCAAGACTTACTCGATCACACTATTACAAGGCTTTGTCTTTATATTGAGGAAGTTCTTCAAAACTGCACTGAATCGGAATTAGAAAATCTTGAACTTATTTCAAAATGGGGCTGTGATGGTTCACATCAGATTGCATATCAACAAAAGTTCTCAGATAGCTCTCATGACGACTCCAACATATTTCAAAGTTCATTGGTTCCCTTAACATTGCAGTCACATATTGGTGACAGAAAAAAAGTTCTGTGGCAGAATCCCACACCATCATCCACTCGTTTTTGCCGACCAATTCGCATTAGATTTCTCCATGAAACTGTTGACATTACAAAAGAAGAAATAATGTACGTAGAAGATCAGGCAAAACGATTGCGGAAGACCAAAATACACAATCCAAAGGGAGACACTTTCGTGCGACATACGTTGCTTCCAACAATGGTTGATGCGAAAGTTTGCAATGCGGCTACTAATACCAGCTCTACCATGAGATGTTATATATGTGGGAAAACGTCCAAAAGTTTCAATGACTTTGAAAGTGCCAATGAGGAGGATCCCCAATCATTAAAATTCGGTTTGTCAATTCTCCATGCTAGAATCCGTTTATTTGAAACCATATTACACCTTTCATATAAACTTCCTCTGAAGAAATGGCAAGCCCGGACCATAGAAGAGAAGAAAATGGTTAAAGAAAACAAGGAAAGTATCCAAAAAGCCTACAGGGAAAGAACTGGACTAATAATAGACATGCCAAAAGCTGGTTTTGGAAATTCCAACTCGGGCAACACATCTCGAAGATTCTTCAGCGACCCCGATTTAGCTGCTGAAATCACAGGAATAAATAGAGATTTTATAATTAAACTTAAGGTCATTCTGGAAGTACTGTCATCTGGCCACAAAATTGATGTAATGAAATTTGAAATTTTTTGCAAAGATACTGCAAAGATGTACGTAGAGAATTACGGTTGGCATCCAATGACGCCAACTCTTCATAAGATACTTGCACATGGCTCGACAGTCATAAAAAACGCCATTCTACCTATCGGCCAGCTATCGGAAGAGGCAGCGGAGGCCCGAAATAAGCACTATCGTTCATACCGACAAGACTTTGCAAGAAAATTTTCACGGATCCAGTGCAACCAAGATGTTTTAAACAGGCTTCTTCTGACATCCGATCCATTTTTAAGTTGTCAGCGAAAACGTCAGCGAAGCAAAAGCCAGCCCTTCCTGAGTGAAACTTTGGACCTTTTCGAGCCACAAGAACCGGACGTCCACACAGAAACGGAAGAAGCAAGATTGACCAACCATTCTGACGAATCAGACTAAGTCTTGTCAATACCTACACTACAATATTTTTTATTTTAATTTATTTTAAGTTTTTCATCATTTTTATATCAATATATCCCATTACCATATTCACTCATGCATTTTTATTAATTTCCATTGATAAAATCACTTCAAATAATTTTGTCCGATTTTTGAGGCAAAATGCTCGTTAGTGCGACGATGAAAATGAAATAACAATAACAATAAATTAATAGATAGTTTCATTTTCTTTTGCAAGTTTTTGCGAAGGTAAGTGACGACACGCACATACCGCTCTACCTTCGTTTCCACGTCAGTTTGAATTTCATAGAAAAACGCTTGAGGAGGAGTAGCCAACCATGATCAGCTTGTACTGTTATACCGCCGAAATACAGTCCAACAGATTTACGTTGGCGAGCGGTGGAGTTGCACATGAGCATACTTTATGGATGCAATAAAATATCTTTGCAGTACCAGTGGCGCAGGTAAAATATTCAGTTACCGGTGAGCTACTGAAAAGGTAAGATGGCGGGTTGCGAGAGGAAAGGTGTTTTATGTAGTCAAACAGGGGAAATAACGTACACAGTAAAGATGTCTGTTACAACGGGCGTGTCTATTAGATCTATAGAGAGAAAAGCTAGTGATTGCACAACACTAGCGCGTCGGAAAATAACGGTGGAGCGATTTCTAGAACACCAGGAAAGAAGCGTACAAGGAAGAGTTCCTTAACAACTGATTTGCCGGAGAACAAGACAGCTGATAAGTCACATCGTACACGAATTTCATAAGACTGAAGGTTGTCGTGTTACCCTTGCAAAATTGAACCAAAAAATAAGGACCGAGCTAGAATGGAATGGATCCAATGAAACAGTGAGTTCTCTTGCGCAAAATGGGGTTCAGATGGAGAAGGAAGCAAAATAATAGGAAAGTCCTAATTGACAACAGGATATAAGGTCTCTTCTTATTTCGTATTTGAAGAAAATTCAATAATTCAGAAGTCAAAATGGACCGATTGTTTACCTGGATGAAACATATTTGCACAGTAGCCATGTCTCTTCGAATAATTGGACAGATAACTTAACCAAAGGACTATTTGCAAATATCTCTAGGTCAGAGATTAATTATTGTAAATGTCGGTTGCGAAAAGGGTTTTATAGCTGGATGTTTGTTAATATTTAAATTTGGATATAAAGCTGGCGATCACCATTCAGAAATGAATTCAGAGAATTATGGCACGTGGTTGCAGCAAAAATTGATTCCTAATTTATCAAAGAATTCCATCGTCGTCGTAGACAATGCACCCTACCACAACTTCCAGACAATTCCCGCACCCACATCAAATTCTAAAAAGGCAGATATGATTAAATGGCTAAACGACAAAAATATTAATTTTGAACCTAACATGTTAAAACCACAGTAGTACGAAATTATCAAGCATTATACGAAGAGGTATACGAGTATAACTTACAAGTTCGACACATTATTACAAGACCATGGACACACTGTTTTACGTTTACCGCCATATCATCCAGATTTAAATCTCATGGAGTTAATATGGGCGATAGTGAAAAACGTCGCTGCAAAAATGCTACTTTCAAATTAGAAGATACGTGGAAGTTAGCGGAATATGAATAAACCCAGAAGACTGAAAGAAGCGTTGTGATCACGTGAGTAAGATCGAGGGAAAATATTTAGAAAATGAAGTGTTCGCAGACAATATCAGTGAAGTTGAACCATTAATTATATTTCTTTAGGCGACAGTGACAGTGATACAAGCGATTCTGAAAGTGATGATTAAGACCTTCATTATTATTATTGTACTATTATTTTTTTTAATAGAATTAAGACAAAGAATTTGATATCAATGATTATTCTGCAATAAATCACATTACATTAGTCTTTTTACATTCTGAATTACCTTTGGTACAATAATTTTCTTAATACACGTTGAATAATATTTACTGAATTTTTATTATTTCATATGTATTCCCAAGAGTAAAAAAAGTCCACGCCCCTGTTACGCTGAGTAAGACGCAGGCTATGGCAGTCGCCAACGTGTCGCGCCTTCACCGCTCGCCAACTTAAATCTGTTGGACTGTACCTAGTAAATATTTCATAATATTACCAGCAGATAAACTGTATCCAGTTTATTTGCTCTGAACATCAAATTAATGTAATTGGGAAATCATGCTTTCGAAATGCTTTCTTCTGCAGTTGCATGTATGAGGACATCCTTTATTGTACCGATGATAATATTTATACATCCGTGTATCAGTGATGGCACACATATTTCCATTTAAGATAGGTAGAAAGCGACCATTCAAAGTAAGTGGGTAGGCACCCCCTGGGACTCTAGAACAAATGCGTGCCCTGTGGCAGCCTTTTCCATTTTTAATTCAATAAAAGCAAGTTTCAGTTACGCTAACCGAGAGAGCACATGGCGGTGCAGTAACGGTGCCAAGAAGTCTAAATTAGATAATCAATATTCCATGAAGAATTCAAGTCACTGCTAATGTGAATTTCAGGTCAGAACTCAAACTATGACCCTATTGCATCCTACGCAGACGGACAATCTATTTCTCTCTTTCTCTCGATTATGATTCAATCTCCCCGAATTCGATCGAGGACGCCACTGAAATGCCACGGGGTTTTGACGATGGCGCAGCAAATATTTAATTGAATCGGGGAAACAAGATAACGGTAACGCAGAAGAGGATTTTATGTGTCAATTTTCAGTCAAGATATAATCTACTGTAATGAAGAACATAATAAATAGGGTCTGTATACGAGAGGGCTAAAAATATTTTTTTGGCGAAGGGGTTTTTAAGGTTATGTGACGTCTCAAGTGCTGAAGGGAGTAACGAGAGAAGTAAAAATAGGAATGTATAAAGAAATTCTTTGATATTGCATCAGTTTAGCTATTCTCGTAACTTGACAGTAACCCAATTTTGCAATTTCAATTTTCACATTTGTTAATTGCCCCAGTGATTAATGTACAAGGTCAAACTATTAACGTGCTCAGATAAGGTTAGCAATGGGGAGGTATTAGAAACAGTTTGGAAAAAGCGAAGACAATAAAGTATAGCAGGGATAGGATGGTAGAACACATGAAGGACACATGAAGGAATAGTTCGCGACATACTAGAGTCAGAGATAAGAATGAAAAGAGGTGGGTGTAGGCCCAGATCAGACTATTGCTCTCAAATAGTTGGGGATGTGGGATGCCCTACTCTTATGGAAATACGTAGGTTAGCTCAGGATAGGAGAGAATGGAGGTATGCGTCCAACCAGTCTTCGGACTGAGAACTTTATGATGATGGGATGGATGTATGAATGTTTTCAAGAAATTAAAAAATCGGGAGAAATCAACAAATAGACATTTTAGTATGCAGTGTCGAAAACACATTTCAAAAGTTATAATAACAATTTGCTCACTGGCGAATTCGTTCGGGGTCTAAATCTAACGACTCTCCACTATACAGGGTGTCCCGGTAAAGGTGGGAAATCTCTCGGGTGCGTATAGATTATACGAAAATAACACCCCAAGTTCATATAAAGTTTTCTGCTACGACCTTCCCCTGCCGAAATATTCTTCCTTAAATTGAAGAAATAAAAATAGTTTTTTTACATAAAATTTTTATTTTGAATTGTATTTTCATAATTTTTCTGATGACGTACGTAGCAAGAGGTACCGTGTTTCTATGACTTTCGTTTTCATCTTTTCTGGCATTCGAAAATCCGAAAGCAATTTTTAATGTAAATTTTCACTACCTTTCGCAAACTGTTAAGGTTATTTTTGTACGACGTTTTGTCTGTTGTCTACATCGTCAATTTTTATTTTTTCTTAAATACGGACCTGGACAATTTTTAATGAATTTCAAAAGAAATAGCTAATGTAGGGTCAAATCATACTTAAAAAAATCCTAAGAAATAATTTATTGAAAGAGCTTTCGAATTCTTGAGATTTTTGATTATTATTTTCATCGTCAAATTGACCAATAGGAACATTGCATTTGGGTCTATACTTGGGCCGCCCAACAGACGGAGTGATCACCCTGCAAGAATGTGCTCTAGCGGGGCCAGTATTAATTTATGACGACCGAATTGGAGTGATGCGACTTCGTTGGGTCTAAAGAAAGCGCATCACTGCGGTTCTCTCGTCCTAAATTGATAGTGGTCCCGTCTAGAGATCTTGCTTGCAGGGTGATCACTCCGTCTGTTGGGCGACCCAAGTATAGAAGCGTGTATTATTTCGGTAATTTTTTTCGATAATTTTGCTTGTTGATAAGTTGCCATAGTTTCGAATTTGTAGGTGCATTTATAATGTATAATCTAGTTACTTTAGTACCTGCCAAACGTCAAATATTCCAAACACATCTCTTTGTATGTGAATTAATTGAAATAAAATTTCGTTTTGAACTACCTTGCTTCGATTCAAAAAATAATCTTGTCAAATACAATTCGTGGTCTGGAATTTTTAGGTAATTTTACTCAAGCTGTTGCTTTTACTAGCCACTCGTGCAAATTTGACAGAAGATCACTCGCGCAAGCGCTCGTGATCTCTTTATCTGTCAAATTTACATTCGTGGCTACCAAGCAACGCAACAGCTTTCGTAAAATTTCCGACAATTCCAGACCACTTACAGGCCTATTTTATAACTTGTAACGACTCGTTATTGGACGATTGTCGTTATATAAACAGGTCAAGCGATTCCGTAGTTGACAGCTGTTTCGTGCAAGTAGTTATCGTAACGACTAATTGTTTGTGAACAATTTCAAATATTGGGAGTTGTTAGAAGACGATATTTCGATTCTGTAAACAATTATATGTTGCTGAGTAACTACAAAATCGTTAAATAACCATCGTTCATAAACACCTCCTTCAAACATACAGTTTCCATTGTGACATTTCGCATTGTTGCATGAGATAGATCTATTCTGCGAACTGCTATACCAAAAAAAAAGAGTTTGAGATGGATTGGGCTGCGGTAGTAAATGATTTATTATTCGAACTAGAAAGAAAGCAAGTATGCATTGAATTTATGAGAATTAAAATATACTTGTTAGGACAGGTGGAGATACAAAAACTATCTCTTATAACTGTAGAAGGACGAATAATTATTTAATGCTGCAATTACGGGACCCTTTGAAATATTTCGAGGTCAATAATATATATAGACTCAGTAGAGAATCAGCCAGATATGTTTTTTATGGAGATCGTTAACTACGAGTACCTATATGCATGCACCCCAGCGAAGAACTGCTACACCTCCTGACGTTAAAGTGAGTGTTCATTTTCATTTCGTTTCATAATTAATGATTTGAAATAAATTTGAAATTTATACAAGTATATACAGTGCGATCCAAAAGTCTCCCCTCCCCCTATATCTTCAGAATGGCGAGACATAGAAAAACCAAATTTGGGTTACCTTCATGGCAGCTCAGATAGCAGCTTTGGACAGATGAATCGCCAAAGATGGCGACCGGGCGCCATCTTGGTCTAAAAATTTTAATTGCAGTAGCGGTGAAGTGTGGGCTGAATCGAAAGCGCTCTTAGTACTGAATACGATAACCAAGTTTCGTAATATTCTATCAAATAAATTCAAAATGACGGTGTATAGTAATTTCAGGAAAATCTTATATTTTAACAGTAACAGTGTGATATAGAGCATGCAAGTTCGGGAAACCATCATAGCAACTGCGCTAGTGCATTTTAAAAATATTTGACAAGTGCTTCCCGAAAGAAGGCGGTCGGGCGCCATCTTAGTATAAATAATTAAATTATGGTAGGCATCAAGTGAGGGCTCGTTCGAAAGACCTTTTGATTCTGAACTCGGCGACAATAGCGGTTTTACGTGTTAACGTCGTTACTACTAAAATATTCAAAATTAAAATAAAAAACTGGAATATTGAATCCGCCGCCATTTTGAATTGTGCCCATAGAATATTATGAAACCTGGTTGTTGTATTCAGAATGAAAAGCGTTTTTGATTGAATCCCCACTTAACCACTACTGCCAATCAAATTCTTAGACCAAGACGGCGCCCGATCGCCATCTTCGGAAACTCACCTGTCAAATATTTTGAAAAAGCTACTATCGGACCTGCCCTGAAAGTTCCCCAAATTTGGGTTTTCTATGTCACGTCATTCAAAAGTTAAGATGGGGGTGAGGCTTTTGAATAGCACTGTATGTAAATAACGTTAATAAACAAGCCTTTGTTTTATTTTTTGTTCACAAAAGCCAAAACTAAAACAAATTACTGATGGTTTAATTAACAACAAAATAAATCCAAAATGGTTAGAAGAGCAATTTCACACGGTAACAATTATTTTTTACCACAGCCTACTACACTTCAACGCTTGCCGACAGACGCACGTTACTACTGTTTGAAAGTCGTTATGATTTCGCATTGTCACAAAATTAACGATGACAGACACAGAATACAGTTTTTATAACAATCGTTATAAGTGTCGTAAAGAAGCAGTAGTTCATAAGCGATGTTGTTAGTTAACGATAATATATAGAATAGGCCTGGCATTAGTACAGAAAATAATGCCAGAAAAAATAAAAACGAAAATCGTAGAAACACCTCTTGCTCGTTGAGTTTTATTTTCTCGAAAACGCTTCATTTTATCAAAACCTAACAAGAGTAACTTTTTTTTAGCAAAATGTCTGTGGAAACAAACAATGCGGTTAAAAATTAAAAATATCCAGCCCCTTAAAAAATATGAAGTTAAGAAAGTACGAGGTAGTTCACCCTTGCTCCCCTGATGCACTGTCAAAAAACGGGCCCCATTATTTTATCGACATTCAATCACTACGTACGTCACCAAGAAAATTATCGAAATATGTACATTTAAAAATAAAAATTGTATGTAAAAAAAAGATTTTTATTTCTCCAATTTAAGGGAGAATATCTCGGCAGGGGAAGGTCGTAGGAGAAAACTTTATATGAACTTGGGGTGTTATTTTCGTGTAATCTATACGCACCCGAGAGATTTCCCACCATCACCGGGACACCCTGTATATTACGTATGAAATTTTACAAATATGATTTTCGAGACTTTCTCGTAGCAAATTTATCTATTAAATTCAGCCTCTCCCCAAGATAAAATTGTATTAACTTTAAAGCAGAAAAGATCGTTCTGCTATATCTAAACTTGGGAAAACAGCCGGAAGCTGCTCATTTCGCAAGTACTTACACATTTCTAAGAATCTGATATTTTCAATTATTAGACTTGCGAAATGAAGATATTCGTTTACTAAAGCCGGTTCTAATTCATCTCCGTATTTGTATTGCAATTTTCTTAAAGCACATTTCGCCCCCCTTTTTATGGAAGTCCCTAGACAAGTGCGAAGTAAGCCTAAAAACGGCAATCCGCTACTGAGTAGGTACCCATTATGAATTGCAAAATAATTTATGAACACATAGTGGTTGGATCGGGAACTTTGGCGTAAATTCACTACGAGTTCAAATTCTTTATGATCCTGAGGATGCTTAGGAGCGAAACACGTGTCAATTTTAATTACTGTGTCATTCATTGTCTTGGCGTGTGGGGTTAACTTATAAAGAATTCATAGTGATAATTTATGCACCTTAACTCTTTTTGAAATCTAATTTCAGTTGGGAAGACTGGGTGATCTTTCTGTGTAAAGATTATGCTGAAGTTGGCAGACGAACAAATATCCTTATTGAGGCGTGTCTCACAGTTTGAGAACCACTGAAAGAGACTTTCACATTGTCAAGAACGGGACTTAAATAAATTGCCTGAAATTGAGTTTGTCGTACCTTCAAGAAACTGCAAGCAAATCAGTTTATTTAAACGAGGTTCTATCGCTATTAGAGCCTCAAACGATGTGGGAAATTCATCCCCATTTACATTTTCCCTAAGTTTACCAATTAAATTGACTGTTTAAGCTTTAAGGTGTTCGCTATAACGAAAGTGGGTGATCATACGTTTTCCTACTTGCTTTTGTGCTGGGGTTCGCGTCGGCCTCGTAAATTGTTTCGATCTTCATTCGAATGTTCCGACTAATTGTTCCCATTAGTGGTGCGGGAGGTACCTATTCAGTTCGGGAAATCTGCTACTGTAATCTGGTAAGTTTTATTGGATACGGTATAAATAACTGAAAATGTAGATGGCTTCGTATTATAACAGGTCATTTAATCTCGATTAAATTTGCAATCTTATGTTTGAGATGAATTATATTTGTTAAGGCATTTTGATAATAATAATAATATTAACATTAAACCGATTTATTATATACAAGCAAGTTGACAAGCTCAGTAAAATTTCAGTTACATACAATAAATACGCATATATTCGAGTAGGTACATAAAAGGTATACTTCAGGTAATAATGCACAACAGGTTACCTGTTCTTCCATAAAGGTTAGGTGGAATATTCCACCTAATCTGAACCTAAATCTGAACTAAATATAAAATAAAGATGAAACAAGAAGATATACTTAGAAAGGAAGCAGGGATAGAACATTTAGAAAATTGGTGAAGATGAAAGAAGGGAAGGACAAGAAAAGAAGCAAAGATAAAAGATAGATGCTCGGAAAAGAGAAAGAAATGTGAGCACACATATTTATTTCATGAATATCTTACAACCACTAACCACATCGGATTTGGAGTCCAACAAATATTGCTTGAAGGAATAATGGTTTCCGAGCTGGTTGCCACGTCGTCGTTGGCAATCTGCAACACTAAAATTAAAATTAACATTAACACTTGACGTTTCGACTCGCATATCGGAGTCTTCTTCAGAAGCTACTCTGAAACTGAAAATCTATCGCAGGTGACTCTATTATACTCGTCGGTAATCACTGAAGCGCGACGTTTTCACGGAACAGTGATTTCCAAGTAACCGGTAGATCCATTCCTCCATCTCTTTTGAAGTTGGGTCTCTTGAAGATCTCTATAGCCTCCCTGATCCGTCTGGGCCAGAAATTGGGAATCCTTGCTAGCGCCTTAACATCCTCGAATCGAATCTCGTGTCCTGGCAAAGAGGATTGTTCCGCAACTGCTGACTTGTCCGTCCGTTGGTTCCTGACGTCCTTCCTGTGCTCTTGTAGCCTCGTGCTGATGTGTCTCTTCGTTTCTCCGATGTATTCCTTACCGCAGATACATGGGATGCTGTATACTCCTGGTCCTTGATGCTCCTTCTGCTCTCCTATTGTCCTATAGGGAAACTTGCAGCAATCTTTCCAGGCGGATTGTACACTACGTTGATCTTATTGTACACTACGTTGATCTTGTGTCTGTTGAGAAGGGGTCCGATTTTGTCCGTGCATCCATCTATGTAAGGAAGGTAGGCCGTCGCAATGTAGGTTTCTGATCCCTCTCGCCGTTGGTCGCTCTTCCTGATAGCACACTCTATGGCTCGTAGAGAATATCCATTCTTCCTTAGGGCTGGTTTCAGATGCGCTAGTTCTTCCTCCAAGTGTTCCGGTTCGCTGATTTGCCGGGCTCTGTGCACCAAGGTGTTGATGATTCCCTGCTTCCGTGCCGGGTGATGATGGGAAGCGGCATTTAAATAGCGATCCGTGTGCGTCGGCTTCCTGTATACTCTGTTTCCCAGGCTTCCATCAGTCTTGCGGTTGATGAGGACGCCCAGAAATGGGAGGGCGCCGTCTTTCTCCATTTCCATCGTGAACTGTATGTTGGGGTGGAGTACGTTCAGATGGTCCTTGAAATTTCCGAGGGCGTCCGATCCATGGGGCCATACGATGAAGGTATCATCCACATACCTGAACCAACACTTCGGCTTGAGAGTCGCTGTGTCCAGGGCCGTGGTCTCGAAGCTTTCCATGTAGATGTTGGCTAATGCTGGTGATCCCATCGCTGCTCCCTCGGTCTGTTCATAGAACTCCCCGTCGAAGGCGAAGAACGTAGATTGCGTGCAGAGTCGGGCCAAATTGAACCTTGTTTTAAACTGCTTTGGCAAAAGAGATTTAGATTCTAAAGGGGCTGAATTATAGATATTAGTAATTTGATAACCGAATTACATATTAAAAAAGTTTAATGAATTGGAGTGGTACCTACTCGTACCTAAACCGAATATTCAGAGTGTGAATATCAGTTCCAAAGATTCTCTTAGTGTGTAAATATTTAGGGCGCATCCTGTGACTAAAACTTTATGGAATTCTCAAGAATATTGCAATATTCTACGATTACGGATATTGAGCCACCCACTCTGTTCTAACTTATAGCTAACTCGATCACGGCGACGAATACCATAAATCAGACGGAGGCATGAGTTTTGAAGCCTCTGTAGCTTATTTCTGCAAATAACGTAAATGCATCATGGCCCATATAGAACATCGGCGTAATTTAACATTAATAGAACTGACGCTTTACAAACGTTATTTTGGTTTGCAATGTTTCCATAAATAATCTTCAAGGAACAGTACTTATGCTTTTATATGAATGTTGGTCATATGAGTTCGAGCATCAATAAAAACACACAAATGTCTAACGTTGCGTTTAACAAAAAGAAACGAACTGCTGTGCTCGGGAACGGTTAATGTAGAAACTCAGAAGAAACTCTTATAGACGTATGTATGGAGTATGGCATTGTACGGATGCGAAACTTGGACAATAGGACAAGCGGATCGAAAAAGAAATGTGGTACTATAGAAAGAAGTATGATGAAGATACCGTGAATAGATAAGGTTAGAAATAGGGAGGTATTAGAGAGATTTTAGGAAAAGCGAAAGGTATGGAAGACAATAAATAATAGAAGAGATGGGATGGGATGGGATGATAGGACACCTTCTTAGACACGAAGGATTAGTTCACGACATACTAGAGTCGGAGATAGGAATAAAAAGAGGTAGGGGTAGGTCCAGATTAGACTACTGATCTTAAATAGTTGGGGATGTAGGATGTTCTACTTCTAGGAAAATGCGTTGGCCAGCTTAGGATAGGAAAGGATGGAGGTACGCGCTCAACCAGCTTTCGGACTGAGAACTTTATGATGATGAAGTAAAATAAAGTCAAGAATGGTAGTAAGCAAAGTAATTCGCTGCAGCTATAAAAGAAAATGTTTATAGAAAAAATGATATCTGTTTGACAGTTAAGTATAGTATTCCGATAAGTCGATGAAATATTCATTCTCTGACTTGCGGGAGGTCACTTTCATGTTCCAAAGTGTCCGTATCTCACAGTGCATAGCATCTTCCTGCAATCGAATTTTTGTTTTATCTGAAGCTTCCAGGGTAGCTCCAAATCCGCATCCTTTCTAGTTAGCTGCACCGTAATTGGCAAATGCAAAACGCAGCCACAGAAAGCCGTCGAGGTCACATTTGTTTTGCATAATGAAATGTGCAAGTTGAATTAGGTCGTTCATTATTCAAAGATAATGCTATTTCGTACAGAAGCTCCGGCACGTAATGAATTGTCCAGTTATTAGGTACAGTTACCGCCAAAAATACTCGTGAGAATGAACAGTAGAAGGGGAATGATTTTGTTTATGGGTTTATGCCATGAGTATTAGGGGTGGGCGATATTTAAAAAATATCGATACAATCGACATATTGATATATCGATGTATTGATATATCGATAAATCGATTCATTGGTATATCGAATAATCGATATATCGAATTTGCGACATATTGATATACCTACCAAATTATCAATATATCTTTATATCAATATATTCAATACAAATACATTCTCTAATAAACCTAAATAACAATAAAAATTAATACAAATACAAATATGTCCAAACAAATGAAAAATAATTTCGTAGACGAAAATTAAAATGACAGAATAATTGTCTAAGGTCTTACAAACAATTGTATTGTATTAATATGTCACCAGGTGACAGATGATCCATCTCTGTGACCCCTTGCAGTCCGCGCCGGTCACGCGACTGCATACAATTTCTTCAAAAATTGTTCTTCGGACTTAACGATATATCAAATTATCAAAATATCGATATAGTGATATATCGATATATCGATATATCGATACATCAAATTATCGATAGGTATATCAAGTTTTCGATATATCGTTATATATTAACAGTTATTTACGAAACGAGTGCGAGAAGACATTTTTCGCGCATGAGCGCAATGTTTGAAGCATGCACGAGCGACGAAGGAGCGAGTGCTTCATTTGCGCGAATGCGCCGAAGACGTCTTCACGCATCGAGGTTCGTACAATATTTTTTAATTATTATCTAATACGTTTCCAATCTAAAATTTCAAAAAATCAAGTGGTTACATTGACAGATTTCCATTTGACAATTGTAGAAAATGACATTTGGTTTAATTTATTGAATTGAGTTGTCAAAGTGTCAATCGAATTAATGGCGATTTATCTTTATTCTTTCACTATTTTCAACATCCAAATTGGAGAAATGGCGTTTTGTTAACCAAACTTTATTACTATCAAGTCAAATTATTTCTAGAAAGGGCCAGTGCTTTTTGCTAGATTTCGCGCACTAGTGCGCGAACACTATGTTTGAGTTTGTCTGTCGGCTTCGCGAAATGTCATTTTGAGAGCGGTGAGTTCAAAAAAAACATATCGTTATTCGATACCTATATCATTATATCGATATTTTTATCGATATATCGAGAAAAGCGCTCAGCCCTACACGAGTAGGTACATATCTAATCGTCAAAGAAGGCAATTTGTACTAAACAAAAATAAAAAAAAGATTTGTTAACAGTTTGTATACGCGGTATGTTATGCCGATAAAGTCATCATCACCATCATTATTATTATTTTACAAAGGGCATTATTTCCGAATGACAAAAACGAATTTATACGAATGTACGCATATCATCAGGAAATTAATTTTTAGTTGAATCCACATAAAAGTGTCACCGTCTATGTGTCTGTTTTCCAAGATACCCAGGATAGAGTGTGGTTAACAACTTGGAACAAGATACGGTATTATCCATAATAAATTTTCTAACTGCTGCAATGTTTTGCTCCTTCATTCTACCCTATAAATCTGTTCCCTTCCCTTAACTCAGTGGCCCGTGTCTGCTTTTTATTTAAAGAAAGCGCATGCAAACGTGTGTGTGAACCAATAAAAGGACTTCAAGAAGAATTTCATTTCTCTTGCCGTTATTTAAATATTTTTCCTTCATGGCCTGAAATATAATTTAGAAGCGCATTATTGAGTATATACTAAGTCTTCTTCATTTTGCGAAACGCTAAATCCTGGTAGTGAAAATATACGTGGACGTTAAAATTTAACATTTATGAATAATGTAAGGGTAGTTATCCGAACGGTAGTACTTTGTGTGCAGGTCTCGAAGACTTCAGAATATAAAGTACCTGAAATAAAAATTAAACTCTGCTTTCAAAGATTACAGGCATTGGAAGCGCCAGAAAAATACACTGTAACTAAATTTAAGTATGTATAAACGGCAGCGGCATAAAACGGTACCTATTAAACTCCCCACAAAACGAAGCCAATCAATGAAGTTTGCAGATAAGAGGCTTCCACAAATTGGGATTTAATTTAACTCAAAAAAGTGTAAATATTTTCCTGTAATATTGATACATAATTTATCGTTTCAATTAATTGGAATATTGTTTTTGAACTCGCCGCTCTCAAAATGACATTTCACGAACCCGACAGACAAACTCAAACATAGTGTTCGCGCACTAGTGCGCGAAATCTAGCAAAAAGCACTGGCCCTTTCGGGCTTTCTAGAAATAATTTGACTTGATAGTAATAAAGTTTGGTTAACAAAACGCCATTTCTCCACTCTGGATGTTGAAAATAGTGAAAGAATAAAGATAAATCGCTGTTAATTCGATTGACACTGTGACAACTCGATTCAAGAAATTAAACCAATTGTGGTTTTCTACAAGTGTCAAATGGAAATCTGTCAGTGCACCCACTTGATTTTTTAAAATGTTAAATTGGAAACGTATTAGGTAATAATATTAAAAAATTCTAATGTTCGTTTCAAAAAATATTGTACGAACCTCGATGCCCGAAGACGTCTTCGGCGCATTCGCACAAATGAAGCACTCGCTCCTTCGTCGCTCGTGCTTCAAAAAATGCGCTCATGCGCGAAAAATGTCTTCTCGCACTCGTTTCGTAAATAACTATTTCATAAGTTAGAATATTCTTTCAAAGTGGAATATGCGGTCGGTTAGTTATACACTCCTACCAGTTCGTGCTATTCGGTTATTTCATTTATCTCACGTGAGTATACACTATCAATCTAAATAATATCAAGTTATAGTTTTTCGTCTGAGATTCTGTTGCGATTTTCTGAAAGCACGTAATTTAATTTCAAAGCTCACAACAGGATTTCATTTTAACTACCAACATTGGTATGTGTCTACAAAGATTTCTGATGACTGATCGTATTTGTCCTTACCTACCGAAGAATAAACTCTTTGTTCAAACAACGTAAAGCAAAGAAAATTATCGGTTCTCTTGTTCTGCCCTACGCTGGAATGTTTAACGAGTCTAAATATTGCAGGATGACATGATGTTTAACCTTTGAACAGCAGCTCCGTAGATTTGTTGTTTGTTCTCTTATTTTTACGTTTAGAATGTGGTACAAATAAGTACGAGTAAATTATAAGTAGGTTACATGTTTTGGAGTTAGCAAAAAGGGTAAAACGTCATTTTTATAAAGCCTCATCATGGCGATTTCGACAATGAAGTTGATGATGATATTTGAGAACGAAACGTCGGGCGGAAAAACTGATATTTCCTTGAGATAGTCTGTAAAAAGTTGCTCTGAGGAAGTGCTCTTTTTTTGTTCCACCTATGACAATAACATCAGAAAAATTGAAATATTTAGTTTTTTTGAGTTTTCTTGAAAACCAAAATATTATTGAAATTTTTTCGCTTGCAAAATAATGTCCTTTTACTTGCGCAACTTTTTTCACATTTAACCAAATCTGTATCTATTACCATTGTCGAAATCACCATGATAGACATCTTTATCTTGGACACGTTGTATAGGATGTCCCATCGATGTGTGGATCGAGGATAGCTCCTCAGTCAGGCAATATATGAAGATTCTGTTTTCGTGAGTCAGCAGGTACACCTTGAACAAACATTTTAAAATTATTTTAGTTTATACAGGATGACAATATACAGAATGATGCACTACATGTACTGTACATTCCAAAAGTGGTGTTCCAGTTTGCGACGCGAATCGTTTATGCCGTACGCTGCTATGTTTTCGTCAGCTCCGCCCCCCATAGACGATGTGATTTTTCGTTAAAAGAACATGACTATTTATCTATTTTTTTGCTGCCCCTTGTTTACTAGTTCAAGGCTAACACGTTTGTTGTCATTCAAATAAAATCGTTTAGATCCGCCTTCAAAACTTCATTTGGCAGACAGTTGCTAAGGTTTTTTTTACCTCAGAATGGAATTGGTTATGGCATTTTAAGCGGAATTGAACCGCAAAGTGGAACAGGAATTTTGACGTTTATAGTACATTTTTATTTTTTTTTACGCTTTTGGAAAGCCCCGTCAGTTCTGAAGTGCTTATCAAACTGGTAAGAGGAGATGAGGCTATTTTCAATCGTTCTCCCACTAGAGAGTTAATTGCAAGAAACCGGTCCTAATACCTATTGGAGATATTGATATCGGGTTTTCACAGAAAAAAAATGGTGCGAATTCCATACCTACACGCAAGACGAAATTGCGGTTTGTTTTTAATATGCCTACGGGTTTTTAACTTTAAGATTTTAATTTTTTGGAGTTTACTCCTTAAGAATTGATTTTCAGTTATAGCCCGCGGTACGGAAATTTTATGAGCAGTAAAAAAAATCAAGCGGTAACTAAAAATGAGGCGTTGCGTTACGTTATCCTTCATATTTAAATTATGTATGTATTTTTTGTGGATACGCATATTTCTGTACAATAAACAAAATTATCAAGTGATTGAAGTTAAAAAAATACTGGCAGATATGGAGAAAACCTATTGGTAAGCGTATAATTCATGTTAACGAATGATATAAATTGTACATACGAACAGCTATGTCTTTTATTTAGTGTATGTATGTTTCATTAATTGTGTGTCCCGAGAATTCTGAAGCATCCTGTTTAACACCGGAAATTTGGAAATTGCGATTTCTATGTCCCCAGTGTTTTAAGGATATTCCGAGCATCAGGACACATACAATGTGCACCAGAGAACGTTTTTGTGCAATAATTTTCAAAGTTTAACAAAAAATGTAAAAAATATTTCCAAAAATATATCGCGTGGGAATCAACTAACTTTAAATACAAGTGTAAAAAGCAAGACAGCCATGTTCAAATGGGTTAGTGAGTGTAGTCGCATGACCGTCGAAATTGCATATAGGCTACGGAAGTTCAAATCCAACGGCGGTCATTTTTCTTTTTACTTGTATTGTTATTTTGAATGAACAGAGATTGGCTTTCATCAGCAAAGATGCATAATTAAACTTTTTATAATTTTTAGTTAAACTGGAAATGGACTTATTAGAAAATTATTCACATTATTAAAGGCATTTGGGTATAAAACTAATATTTGCGTGTACCCTATTATCAAGAGAAGTTAAAATAATCGTTCCTAAGAAGTAAACTCTAGTCGTGCGTCGGAGCTGACACACAAGTTTTTATCTTCCTAGCCGAGCTAGGTGATAGTCGTTTTTTGACCATGGTGTGTTTTCATCAAATGTGGACGTTTCAGGTCATTCTAAGATTTTTTGGCAAGGTGGCACATTTCCGTCCGTATGTATGTGTGTGTGTAAGTCTGTTGGCACTTTTGCGGGAAAACGGCTCCACAGATTTTGCTGAAATTTTGCATACGTATATCAGAGATGGTCCATAGGAAACTGACGGGGCGGTTTTTTAAAGCACTTTTGAGCCAAGATATGGCGTCATCGAAAATTTTTTTCAGTGAGACCGTATATATTTTTGTATTGCATCGGATAGAGGGTATTTTTCGCTACACGATGTGCGAAAATCGTAATAGGTTGTGTTCTGTTTTGTTCAGCTTGATGCACTCTATGGAGTGTGCGTCCATAATTTATAGATCAGTGGGAGTTTTAGTTGACAGTTGAATTTGTTCTGGTTCTTGTAAGAGCATGGCATGTTGTTAGCTCAAGTTGTACTGCTTAAACTATTGGTATTAAGATGTAAATTAATAAAATTGAAACGTTAAAGTACAGTCCACTAATTGATTAAGAAGAAACATTGGTCCATTCGACCGGATGAGAATCATCAGCTTGGATTTAAGGTGATGTTGAGAAGAAGAAATTGAGGTGACGATTGCACGAGGAGAATTTTGTCCAGTTTCACGATTGCTGCCCTATTTCCGAAGTTCCTATAAGGGTAAAACGGTATACCTGAGATTTGTTTAAGATTATTTGGTGTTCGTATTGTAATACGTTCTTTGATTTGTTGGGTGAGTAGAGTGCCTAACTTGATTTAATTTGTTATTGTTTTTAAAACAATAATTGCGATTTATTGTGCTAGTAACTGGGCGCAGATTTCATTGTTTCATTTAGTGAATATTTGGGGCATATTTTCTCGTGATGGAGGATTTAAAACAATTAAATAGGAAAAGAGGTGGTGTGAAGCACAAACTAACTAATTTTAGACTTTTCCTGGAGGCATTAGAAAGGGATATAAGTCTTGATGAGGATGTATCCATTCGTGTTTATGATCTACGAGGTAGGTTTGAAAAGTTGTCATTAATGGAATCAGAATTTGATCAAGTTCAAACACAAATCGAATGCATTTGTGAGGATAATATTTTAAATGAGCAGTATGCTGAGAGAGATGAATTTATAAATGATTATTCAAATCAGTTAGCAAGGGCTAAGGTGATTTTAGATAAATTTGAAAACAATGTTGGCGCGGTTGACAGTATAAGTAATGTGGGATCTGTAGCATCCGTTTCTAATGTTGTTACACAAAATAATCAGAATTGTGTTAAATTACCTACAATAAAATTGCCCAAATTTGGAGGTAATTATTATTTGTGGTTAGAGTTCAAGGACACTTTCGTCAGTTTGATTCATTCGAATAGTTCTATAACCGAGATTCAGAAGTACCATTACTTGCGTGCTAGTTTAGAACATGATGCTTTGAAATTGATTCAAAGCTTAGATTTTTCTGAAGGTAACTATAGTATTGCTTGGGAATTGCTATGTGACCGATTTGATAATCCTAGATTATTAGTTCATAATCATATTAAAGGTCTATTTAATTTAGAGCCTATTGGTAAAGAATCTTCGAATTCTTTAAGAAATTTAAGTGTTAATGTGTTTAAACATTTAAGAGCGCTTAAAAATTTAGAGGAACCTGTAGAGACATGGGATCGCATAATTATATATCTGATCGTGTCCAAATTAGATAAAAACTCCGCGAGGGAATGGGAAAATAGAAAATCAAGTAAAATTATGCCAACAATAAAAGAGATGCAGCAATTTCTAAAGGATAGGGCTGATTTGTTGGAGTCGCTAGAGGTTAATCATGATTTGAAAGACATGCGCAGTAAGAGACAAGTAGCGTTTCATTCTGCAAACACTAATCTCAAGAAAAAATGCAATTACTGCTCCAAGGAGCATTTGATTTACAATTGTTCTGAGTATTTGAATTTGTGCATTCCGGATAGGCTTCAAAAAGCAAAAGAGTTAAGATTATGCTTGAATTGTCTGTGTACCGGGCACTTACAGAAAGTTTGTCGGTCCAAAGGTTGTAACATTTGTCAACAAAAACATAGTTCGTTGTTGCATGAAAAAGTAGATGTAAAAGAAAGTAATAAAATTGAAAATGAAGTAGCTTTGTCTAGTACGAATTACAAAAATAATGTTTTACTTTCCACGGTTTTAGTTAACGTTAGAGATGTACATGGTAACATTCACCAAGTCAGGGGATTGCTGGATTGTGGATCTCAATCAAATTTCATTTCAGAAAGGCTTTGCAATAAATTAGGATTGAGGCAAAGTAAAGTAGTCATGACAGTTTCGGGTATAAATAATGCTTTGTCACAGGTTAGAAGTAAATGTGATGTGATTATTCAATCTCGCATAAATAATTATGGAACAACAGTTCTTTGTTTCATTCTGCCCAAGATTACCAGTAATATACCACTGACCATGATTGATGTTAGTACGCTAAATATTCCAAGTCACATTGACTTAGCGGACCCTTCTTACAATAAAACAGGGAGTATAGATCTATTAATAGGCGCAGGTCTATTTTGGGATACAATGATGGAAGGGAAAATTAATTTAGGGAAAGGTAAACCAGTAATTCAAAACACCAGGTTCGGTTGGATCGTGGCAGGCCAATTAAATTCAAGCAGTTTACATACACTTTGTTATTTTGCAACAAATTTACAACATGATTTACAAAAATTCTGGCAAGCCGAAGAGTGCAATTATATTCCTTCCCCATCAGGTGAAGATGCACAATGTGAGGCTCATTTTAGGGCAACCTTCTCGAGAAATTCCGATGGTCGGTTTGTCGTTCGGATACCTCTGAAATCATCTCCAACATTATTAGGAGATTCTATATCAATTGCAACCAAACGGTTACTCCAGCTAGAAAAGAGATTTCAATCAAATAATAAATTAAAGCAGGATTATGTAAAATTCTTAAAAGAATATGAATTATTAGGGCACATGTCAATAGTGTCTAATGTTCAAGATGAAGAAAGTGTAAATTCGTTTTACTTACCCCACCATGGTGTGATTAGGGATGAAAGCTTGACAACCAAGCTTCGCGTGGTTTTTAACGGATCTTCTCCTTCAGATTCCGGTTCTTCTTTAAACAGCATTCAGTTTCCAGGTCCAAATATTTTAAATGATCTTATTTCAATTTTACTTAGATTTCGGGAACATAAAATTGTTGTTACATCTGACATATCCAAGATGTATCGGCAGATTCTGGTACATCCAGCTGATAGAGATTTACAGCGTATCTTGTGGCGCTCTGATCCTGAAAATGAAATAAAGAGTTATAGATTAAATACGGTTACTTATGGGACCGCATCGGCACCTTTTTTGGCTTTAAGGTGTTTGAAACAGTTGGTTATTGAAAATAAAGAACAACTTCCTGTTGCTTCTAATATAATTGACCATGATACATACATGGATGATCTGATTACGGGATTCACTTCAGAAAGTGATGCCATAAATATTTGCAAAGAAGTTTCTTCTATCTTTAAGCAGGGATGTTTCCATTTAAGAAAATGGGCTTCCAATAGCAAACTTCTATTAAAGGAATTCAAAGATGAATCAGAACCTATTAGTGTTCTTTTTCTCGGTGATAATGAATTTGCAAAAACTTTAGGTGTTCAATGGGACAGTAACTCAGATATACTAACATATAGCATTTTAGATGTTTCAAAAAATATTCCTGTTACAAAACGTCAAATTTTAGGTAGCATTGCAAAGATATTTGATCCTCTGGGACTTTTAAGTCCAGTAATAATTTCGACAAAAATAATTATGCAGCTTCTGTGGCTACAGGGATTAGAGTGGGATGATGTAGTTCCTGATGAAATTAGAAACAAGTGGGAAAAACTATATAGTACTTTACATGTTTTGAATACTTTGCGTATTCCAAGGCATGTTATTCTAGATGACTTCACTAGTGTAACTTTGCACGGATTCTGCGATGCATCTATGGATGCATATGGCTGTTGCATTTATGTGAGAAGTGAGAACTCTGAAGGGAATGTAAAAGTAAGTCTATATTGTGCAAAAACTAAAGTTGCCCCACTGAAGTCACTGACAATTCCAAAATTAGAATTGTGTAGTGCGCTCATTTTAACGCGATTAATGAAAAAAGTATTAGAATCAGTCACCATAAAATTAAAACCCTTTTATTGGTGCGATTCTCAGGTTGTGCTGTGTTGGTTAAGAACGCAGCCCAAACTTCTGCAAACATTCGTTAGTAATAGGGTAGCAGAAATTCAGGATGCTACTAATGATAATTGGTTTCATGTAGGAACAAAGGAGAATCCTGCAGATATAGCTTCTCGGGGTGTGCTTCCGGAAGCGCTAATAGAATCCAGCTTATGGTGGCACGGGCCTCCATGGCTTTCAAAAGCCAAGTCAAATTGGCCTATTTCAAAATTAGTTCTGGACAACACAGAAATTCCAGAGTTGCGCTATAATACAAAGGTTCTGGTAGTTACAACCAATTGTAACTCTATATTTGAGAGATATTCTAAACTTCCAACTTTAAAAAGAGTTATCGCCTATTGCTTTAGATTCTGTAATAATGCAAGGCAGTCAGTTAAACAATTTCGTCAAACAGGAGAATTAACAGTAGAGGAATTAAATTCTGTAATGACTAGGTTAGTCAGTTTGGCTCAACATGATTCGTTTGAAAATGACATAGAACTGTTAGCTAACGGGAAGAGATTAAATTGTAAAAGTAACCTGTTAAAATTATCTCCATATCTTGATAATAATGGCCTTTTGCGCGTAGGAGGAAGACTAAAGTATTCAGATCTTCCCTATGAGACAAAACACCCTTTATTGTTAAGTGGCAAACATAAGTTCACTAAATTAATACTTAAAAATGAGCATGAGAGGTTGCTACATGCCGGACCACAATTTGTACTGTCAAGTGTTCGTCAAAATTATTGGCCCACATCGGGTATAAATCTTTCAAAAAATATTGTGCGAAATTGCATAAAATGCTTTCGACAAAATCCTAGACCGATTAATAACCTTATGGGTAATTTACCCGAGCATCGCGTTACGGCTATGCTCCCATTCATGGCTACAGGTGTAGACTATGCAGGACCCTTCCTTCTGAAGGAACGTAAGGGCCGTTGCACGAAGGTTTCTAAAGCCTATATCTGCCTTTTCGTATGCTTCTCTAGCAAAGCCATTCATATAGAATTGGCAACTGATTTAAGCTGTGAATGTTTTATTGCTGCCTCGAGGAGGTTTGTTTCAAGAAGGGGAAAACCTTCCCACCTCTATTCCGATAACGGAACTAATTTTCTGGGTGCTTCAAGGGAGCTAGAAAGATTGCGTAATTTTCTTCGCGATTCAGAAGATGACATTTTGAAATTCTGTGCACAGGAGGGTATGGTTTGGCACTTTATTCCCCCAGGGGCTCCCCGTTTTGGTGGATTGTGGGAGTCCGCAATCAAAAGTTGCAAAAAACATATACTAAAAATAATTAATGATACAAAATTAACGTACGAGGAGTTTCTTACTATGTTAATACAAATTGAGGGTGTACTGAACTCTCGTCCGTTATGTGCTTCCCCCTGTGACCCTAATGATCTCCTACCCATCACACCGTCTCATTTTTTGATTGGACGAGTTATACAGAGTGTCCCTGATCCAAGTGTTCAAGAAATGCCTCTCAATCGATTGTCCAGATACCAGTTGATCCAGCAACTTAGTCAAAGTTTCTGGAAAAGATGGTCTAAGGATTATCTTACACAACTACAGCAGCGTGGAAAATGGCATCAAGTATCAGAAGTTAAACTGAATTCTTTGGTGCTTATTAAAAATGAAAAATTACCTCCCTCAAATTGGTTGTTGGGACGCATCTTAAAAGTTCATCCTGGTGAAGATGGCGTGGTCCGTGTTGTCACCCTAAAGACTTCCATGGGAATTTTGAAGAGACCTGTTTTGAAGATATGTCCACTTCCTCAACCTGAAAGTGAAAGTTAAAGTGAATAACAGTGTCTATTGATGTATAAACTTACCTGTTGTATAAACCTTGTTTGTTTATAATACTATACCTTTATTTGTGTACTTTGTAAGAATTCATTGTGTTTGTTTTGAATTTATATTGTTTATTTTAATTACGTTCGAAGGCACTGTCCTAGAGTCCCTTCAAGGTGGGGGCAATGTTCTGTTTTGTTCAGCTTGATGCACTCTATGGAGTGTGCGTCCATAATTTATAGATCAGTGGGAGTTTTAGTTGACAGTTGAATTTGTTCTGGTTCTTGTAAGAGCATGGCATGTTGTTAGCTCAAGTTGTACTGCTTAAACTATTGGTATTAAGATGTAAATTAATAAAATTAAAACGTTAAAGTACAGTCCACTAATTGATTAAGAAGAAACAGGTTGTATAAGGAAAAAATTGATTAAAAAAATACGAAAAGTGGGCGCGCGGCAAGCGCGCCCTCCAGTTCAGTTGTGGCTGTGGCTAGGAAGCTGTTCTGTCAATGCATTGACAACTAGTTTTTAAATGGAACATCTGTAGGTATGTTTTCGTCTTGGTGAATGTGGATTTTCATATGGATTCTTATGATCTGAAATTCATATGGGGTAAGTAAATAAGGAAAAAGTTATAGGGCTCCAATATTTTTAGTTTTATTGAACTGGCTTGAATATTCAAATCAGGGCCGTACCTAGCATTTTTTTCGGGGTGGGGGTTAGTATCTGAAAATAAAAATATAGTAATAGATCCCGAGTCCCATTCATCGTACCTTTTTCGTCTTTAATGATAACTGTAAATATAATGATAGAAGTAACCTAAGATCATTTTTCATTTGTCGATTTGGTATGGTATTAAATAAGTTTACAAACGACGAATGAACATAACGGCGACGGACAAAAGCACGTACGACGTATGCGGATAAAGCTCGATAAACTTCATGGAGACAATGGAGAGCGCAGGAGAACTTTCCGCGACCATTCACGTCATCTTCCAGATCATTGGAAAAATAATGCACCCACCAATTTTCGAAATCTTTGAATTTCTGAAAAATTTTCGAATTTTCGAAATTTGTTAAATTTCCTTAGCCAGCTGCTGTTATGGCGTTCTCGTTTTAGTATTTCGGGGGGGTGGCCCCTCTAATTATGGCAGGAATTCGTGTTTTTGTTTAATCAATCTAAAAAATATAATTATGAAAAACAAGCTTTTTAAGATGTAGGTATATTTTATAGTCAGATAATCATGAATAATCTTCAAAAAGTCTTTGCTACACTTTGACATCACGATACTCTTAAAATAGAAATTAAAGATGAAACAAAAGAATCGAGGAGACACTTGATTACTTTTGTGTTTATCCTGTGTTTATTGCAAATTGTGCACTGCTTACTGCTCCTTGTTTAATTATTTTGCGCGAGTAAATATTAAATATGAATTTTACGAATGAATGAATGAATTAAATAATGAAATGAAAGTGTCTACTTGTTCTCTCGTTTTATTTTAGTAGTATATATAGGTATGTTCTGGCTCAAGTGAGGCGCTAGGTAAGACACCTGCATAGGTGTGGTACCTTATTTTACTTTCTTTCCTGAAGAAGGGAAGCCTTCATAGGCGTCTCGCATTCTGCCAGAGAGTGTGGAATTCTCTCCCATCTAGTGATGGCTTACCCACCAAAAGACCTCTCTAGAGCCATTATCCTTCCTGGAACCGCCGTAGCATTACTTCGGAGAGGTGGTGCTCGTTACACGTTTGTCTGCCTGATGAGTTCCTCTCGTTATTTGGTACGCAAGACTCTCACTGTCAAATCTGAAATGACTCGCCATTTCCGCTCAGTCTCAAGCATCAGGAGAATCATATTCTACGGTGTTATCTCCATTCTAAATGCATCCCATCTCGGTCATTTGAACAGTGTGTATTCAGCACTGTCCACCCGTAGGCAGTACCAACATCTGTCCGTATCGGATCTCTTAAACATCTTAAGGTAACTTCCGAACATTCATGCCCCGCAATTAGCTGTGTAATGTTGGCAGTTCATTTTTAATGTTTACAACAGCCTTCTTCATTTCTACACTAGGCGGTAATTTTATATAGCTAGTAGCCGTAAGCGGATTAAATTTATTAATATTAACTTCTAAATACAAAATTCGTTTCAGCGCCCAACCTGAAAAGAGAAATCACTCATAGAACTTGTTTATCGTATTAAAAAGAAAAAAGCTCTTACCAGAATCTCTCTCCTGAAACTCTGATGCCTTCTTGTCGATGCTAGCAACAAAATCATCATACAATTCGGTCAGATTAGTAGACCTCGATGCTACTTTATTACTCGTGCTGAACGATTTAATTTCTTCAAGTTCTTTTTGTTCAATAATATATATCGCGAAAAGTTCCAAATTCAATTTCACTACGCGATGTTCCATTAAAGCGGCTTTACAAAGTTCGATTACAACATTTTTAATTCCATCCGTAAAATCCCTGAGAATTATGTGATGATTATTGCTCTTAACTCTGTAGTTGGCTATTCTGTTTCTGAAGGCGCTGTTGATAACTTCAACGTTGGGAATGTCTAGGTGTTTGGTCGCTGCCTTGTCCTTGTGTCGCCGATCTCTCAGATGTCCAGGAAATATTTGCCTCGGTACTTCAACGAAACATGTGTGGCAGTGGACTGTAATAAGAGAGAGTATGTTGTCAGCAACAGCAGTAAAAGAATACTACATATTTAGATACAATTTTCTAAATTTAGTTTCCGACGGTGATTTTCATTTTCTGGAACTGATGATTGAGTACCGCGACAACTTTCTCTCTGATGGCGTTGCAGAGAAGATTTTCGGCTGAACTTCTGTCGACAATCCTAACATTCCCACATGATAGATAGTTTTTATACACAAAGTCTTAACACTTTCGAAAAATAAAACGTTACAAGTTACGCACTTACGCTACAGTTTTGCTCATAACCGTCACTGTTCAACTGCTACTTCGCGTACGTTACAATTGTTTTTTGTACGAACGGCGACAAACGCGAGAAGGTAACAACTACTGCCGCCAGGAAATTAGTGTTGGCTACTCAGTGAATGATTCGAAACATTGGGTCGAATCACATATATGAGCGGATAAACGCACGTTATTCTCCGAGTGAATGATTCACTTTTACTGCTTACATTTTACATTGAATCTTGTAGTCGCAAGATTCGATTCTTGAAGTAACTTGGAGAGACAGATATTGTACTCGTCGCAATGGGATGAATTTGAGCGGTGTCGCAAAACGTGTGAATCTAGTTGTCCCGTAAAACGTAATCAGCTAACATCGCCGCCAAGGGGTACTGTATATATGAAGTTTCTCCTTCTTTTTAGTGTTGGCATTGTGATTTACTAAAATGCATGTGTATTTTAGAGAATTTTTAAAGCTTTAGTTTCGCACCAAATGGATTTGAAGGCAATCTGCCGAGTACAGTCCTAGGTCAAGGCTGCGCCTTGTCCTTGGTGAAAGTCGAGTGGTGGGGGTGCATCCATAACTGCCCACTTCACTCTACTCTCGTGCTTAAATTTATTTATTATTATTATTATTATTTATAAATGTATGCGATGTAACAGCACCAAACGCTTAAAATTTGCTAAAAACGTAGCTAAACTTTGCACCCCTAAATATCGCCCTCGTGGCCTCGTGCATCTCAGACCCCAAAAACCAACTCATACGATGTTGGTTGGTTCATCCTCTTTTCAACTAGCCCAAAATCCAAGTTGGATGTTTCACAAAGTATGCGATGTAACAGTACACCTCAAAAACTAACCCATACGATGTGCTTTGGTTCGTCCTCTTTCCAACTAGTTCAAAATTAAATTTGGATGTTAGAGAAATATGCGATATAACAATATCGAACGTTTAAAGTTTGCTAAAAACGTATCTTAACTTTATGCCCCTACCTATAATCTCACCTTCGTGCTTCGCAAACCACAGAAACCAACCCATACGATGGTTCATCCTCCCCAAGCCCCAACCAACCCCAAAATCGAAGTTGGATGTTTCACAAAGTATGCGATGTAAGAGCACCTTACGCTTTCGTGTCTAAAAAATGGTTTTAACCCCCGTATTCTCGCCTCCTCGAATCTTACTTACATTTTCTATCCCCCACCAAAGTCCACATTTGATAAGATCTTCAAAATCACACCAGAAACATTGATCTGGCATATGTAGAACTTGCAAGAATTCGTAAAAAGTGCGGAATTTGTAATGTTTAATAATGAATTTCACTTCTTTTCAATATATTTAATTAAATAACGAGTACAAAGTACAACATGGAAAACGTGGAGGAGCGTCACTTACATCAAGTGTTGGGAAGACTGTTGATAATGCAGGAATCTTAAATATAACATATATGACACCTCCCCCTTACAAACAAAGAAAGTTACACAAATTTTAAATAAGAACTTAACTCTTAAATACGCTTTAATTTAACACACATAATCTTTAAGACGCACAGGCTGTTTAACAACTCTACCTGAACGTGTTATAATTTCTGGTTTATCAATATCAGTCAAAATCGGGTTACTCACATCATTACTAATATTGCCATTTGTTAATTGGTCTTCATCTCTGTCGTCGCCTTTAGGTTCTGGTACATATTCATTCTGTGAGTTTTTAAGAAATAATGAATTTCTATGCAAGATCTCACCTCTACTATCTTTCACAATAAATTAATGATCTTGGTGCTGCATGCTCTTTAATAATTTTCGCTGGTTCCCAAATTTTTTGTTTTCTATTGAATAATACAGCGTTATCACCTGGTTTTAAATTAGATGTGCTGCTCCTAACATTGCGATCATAATAATGTTTATAAATGTTTTGTCTATTCCGGAGCTTTTCAATTACATGTTTTTGATGTGTTTGTTTCAATTTATTTTTATGAATAGGGATTTTTGTTCTGGTCCTTCTATTAAACAGTAGTTGAGTAGGTCTTACATCAGTACCGGTTATTTCACAATTCCGAAATTCTAACAGAGCTAGGTTTATGTCAACGTTATCATCTAAGCATTTTTTAAAAATATTCTTTGCTGTTTGAACAGCTCTTTCCGCTTGTCCATTACTACGTGGATATACAGGGTGAGTCACTAAGGCGAAATCGGCCTATAACAAGAGTACAGTTCAAAATGGGAGAAACTTTTTCAAATAAAAGTTTTTCAAAAATAAGTGCTTAATGAGATAAAAATATTTTCAAATATGGCGGACTTCCGGTTATACCGGAAATGGACACTAACTGTGTTATTTTAAATGGAACACCCTGTATTCGTTTGCATTTTTGGATTTCTAATGAAAAATAAATGTCAGTTTGTTAATCAAACATTGGGTCTCAGTCGAACCGCTATAGAGTTTTTTAATTTTTTTTTTTTTCATTTTGACGTTTGCAGTAGTTGGCGCCATTTTGAATATCTTCGAAACGAAAGCACTTAGAGGAATGCGGTTTCGACAGTTCGTCTCTGGAAGTAACGGCCTATCACACACAAGTATAACATGGAATCATAACTTTTTAATTAAATGAAATTTATCCATGCCAATATTTACTAATTCAAACAGGTATAACTCTTTTATTTTAAATAGAATGCTACATTGATTCTCACCTCATAAGACGCAAAATTAAATTTCCTTTCTGGTGATATATGGTTGTTGGCATCTGTCACCAGCAGTTTTTAAGAAATTTGCGTTTTTCTGGAAATTTTGAATAATATCATATTTATGCATTAACAATGGTTGACGTTTGGCGATATTGTTTTGTTTTGTCTTACAAAATGTTCGTTCCAAATCTTCTATACTATTTCCAAAACTTCAAAGATCATTAGATAATAACAGCAACAAAAATAAATTAATGTAATTAGATTAAATGTTCGACATAACCGCCATCCTCACGATAACAAACACGCAATTGTTTCAACAAAGAATTGTTCACATTTATGAACATATCTTCATTGATACTTTGAAATGCATCGCGAACTCGTTCCATCATATTTTCTCGAGTAGTTGGAGGTTCCCTGTAAACTAACTGCTTTACGTACCCCCACAAGAAAAAGTCAAGTTTTGTTAGGTCTGGAGATAGCGCTGGCCAAGGTGTCGGACCTCCTCTTCCTATCCATGTGTTTCGAAATGCTGCAGTCAAGTGCTCCCTTACATCCCTCCCGTAATGTGCAGGCGTTCCATCTTGTTGATACCACATCTGTTGTATTGCAGCAAGTGGTAAATGGTCTAACATTTCTGGCAAATCGTTTTGTAAAAATTGTAGGTAGCTATTACCGTTCAAATTTCCATCGAAAAAATGTGGTCCAATTACGTGTCGTCCAATTATGCCACCCCATACATTCAAAGACCACCTATGTTGATGATCCAATGGCCTTATCCAATGGGGATTGTCAGTACTGTAATAATGGCAGTTGTATCTTGAAACAAAACCGTTCTTATGAAACGAAGCTTCGTCCGTAAAGAGAACATGATCGAAAAAGTCATTTCGCTCCTGAAGTTTACGTAAAGCCCACTCACAAAACTGCAACCGATTGTTGAAGTCATTTTGATCTATGTAGTTCCTGAACCAACTCAACGTGGTACGGGGGAAATTTATTTTTGCGCAGTATTCGAGATACAGAAGTTTGGCTTATTTCTAACTCGCGACTAATTTCTCTGGTACTTAAATGAGGATCTCGGACAACAGTAGCAGCTACTAAAACTTGATTTTCCTCATGTGTCACTGATTTTATACGTTCTTTCTTCTCGTATCCCACACAACCAGTTCGTTCAAACCTCTCTTTTAATTTTGCGAATGCCGTTACATTTGGATGTCTATGCTTGGGAAAACGTTGCGCATACATTCTTGAGGCAAGTAACGAATTTCCTTCTGCTTCACCCAAGGAATACACCATAGCAATTAATTCTTCTTGATTGTACATTTTCAGTTTTCTTAATAATTGTGATATTTATTAAAATTGAAATCAATACTCTCACTAATTGAACTCAAATTGCACTCTTACTTAACAATAATTTAATAGAAATGACATTTCGTTAACTCAATAACACGATATTATTTAAAATTTCCAGAAAAACGCAAATTTCTTAAAAACTGCTGGTGACAGATGCCAACAACCATACATCGTCAGAAAGGAAAATTAATGTTGCGTCTTATGAGGTGAGAACCAATGTAGCATTCCATTTAAAAAAAAGAGTTATTCCTGTTTGAATTAGTAAATATTGGCATGGATAAATTTCATTTAATTAAAAAGTTATGATTCCATGTTATACTTGTGTCTAATAGGCTGTTACTTCCAGAGACGAACTGTCGAAACCGCATTCCTCTAAGTGCTTTCGTTTCGAAGATATTCAAAATGGCGCCAACTACTGCAAACGTCAAAATTTTTTAAAAAAAATTAAAAAACTCCATAGCGGTTCGACTTAGACCCAATGTTTGATTAACAAACTGACATTTATTTTTCGTGCCTAATCCAAAAATGCAAACGAATACAGGGTGTTCCATTTAAAATAACATACTTAGTGTCCATTTCCGGTATAACCGGAAGTCCGCCATATTTGAAAATATTTTTATCTCATTAAGCACTTATTTTTGAAAAACTTTTATTTGGAAAAGTTTCTTCCATTTTGAACTGTACTCTTGTTATCGGCCGATTTCTCCTTAATGACTCACCCTGTATAGGTGAACTAGTTGTTACAGTGAAATTCCAATTCTTTGCGAAATTTCTAAATTCAAAGGAATTAAATGGCATATTATCACTAATCAAATATTCTGGAATTCCATGAGTGCTAAATATTCTTTTAAATTTATTAATTAGTTCCCCTGCTGTTTTGTCTTTAATAGAAATAATTTCGAGCCACTTTGAGTAGTAGTCTTGAGCTACAAGATAATTTTTACCTGCAAGCTCCATAATGTCACAACCTATTTTGTTAAATGGTAAGTCAGGGATTTTATGAGGTATCAGTGGTTGTTTACAGTTTAAATTTCTATATTTTTCACAAACATGACATTTATTTATCAAATTTTCAATGTCTGTCATTAAACCTGGGTAAAATAATGTATGTCTCGCTCTCTGTTTTGTCTTTTCTACTCCTAAATGCGATTCATGAAGTAATTTTAAAATGTAACTCTTTAGGTTAAGAGGAACAACTAACCTGTCATTAAAAAAATTAGGTCTTCTTCAACACTAATCTCATTTCTGAATTTATAATAGTGCTTTACCGAATCATGAACTTTTTCTTTGTCTGGCCACCCTGTATGGTAATAGTATTTTAATTTACTTACTACTGGATCTGTCATGGTTTCTGCTACAAATTCTTGTTTCTTAGCATCCGTAATATTAATTGAGTTTATAAGAGAATGAACAGTTTCAGATATCCAAGTATCGTCAGGCTCTACTTCGTCCTCTAAGTAGGATCTTGAAAGAAGATCGGCTACATACATAAACTTACCTGGCAAGTACTTGACATCAAACTGGTACTTTAAAAGTTTTATTGCCATTCTCTGCAACCTAGAAGAATTTATTTCCGAGATCTTTTTGTTCAGTACTTCTACTAATGGTTTATGGTCTGTTAGTATTTGAAATTTTCGGCCATAAATATAATAGTGAAATTTTTTAGCTGCAAATATGATGCCTAACAACTCTTTCTCAATTTGAGCGTAACCCCTTTCAGTGTCACTCAAACTTTTAGAGGCAAATGAAACTGGTCTTCCATCCTGTAAAAGACAGCAACCTAGTCCGTTTTGAGAAGCATCGGCCTGTATTGTAATTTCTTTTTTGGCATCAAAGTTTGCTAAAAGCGGGGAATTCGAAATTTTACATTTGATTGCATTTAAAGCTTCTGAATGAACTTGTAACCAACAAAATTCTACGTCATTTCTAAGCAACATTCTTAAAGGAGTCGTCAGTTCAGATAAATTTTGTATGAACTGCCTAAAAAAGTTGACCATCCCTAATATGCTTTGAAGCTGTTTTTTATTTATTGGGTCTCTAATTCCCTGAATAGCTCTTATTTTATCAGTATCCATTTTCATACCATCGTTTGAAAATACGTATTCTAAATACCTCACTGATTCAACTTTATATTGAATTTTATTTTTGTTAAATTTAATTCCAGCAGCCTTTGCTCTCTCTACAACTTTATGCAATATTGAATCATGTTCTGCAACTGTTTCTGCTGCAATTAAAAGATCATCAAAATATACCTGTACCCCTGGTATATCACCAAAATGTTTGTTATTTAGGTACTGAAAATACTCTGGAGCCATGCTCAAGCCGAATGGCATTCTATTAAATTTATAGCACCCAAATGGACTTGAAAATGTACACAACTCACTCGACTCAGAATCTAACACAACATGCCAGAATCCTTCTTTAAAATCTAATACCGTAAAAATTTTCTTATTGGATAGTTTTTCTGAAAATTCCTCTAATGTCGGAATAAGAACATTTTTAGGTCTAATAATAGCTTTGTTTAAATTTCTCGGGTCTAAACATATTCTAAGAGATTTGTCTTTCTTCTCTACTATAACCAAGTTGCTAATCCAACCTTTCGGATTTTCTACTTTAGAAATAATTGAACGCCTTTCTAACTCCTCAAGCGTAGATTTTAATCTTCCTTTAATTATTAAAGGTACCCGTCTGGGTGGGTTAACAACTGGTCTAACATTTTTATCTACATCAATTTTATATTTTTCAGGAAACTTTGCCAAACCTTCAAATATTTCTCTATTGCTTTGTATAAATTCTTCTTTGATATTTGGCATGGTATTGGTAATAAACTCTACTCTTTTAAGTAAACCTAATTTGTTGCATGAACTTAGTCCTAATAAGGGCATTACTCCACCATTAACAATAACAAATTCATCAGAAAAGTCTTTACCTTTAAATGTACATTTTAATTTGGCCACACCAATTGGTTTTATTTTTGTGCCACCGAAAGCTTCTAAAATTACAGGTGTTGACTCTATTTTTACATTTCTTTTAAACTGCTTTAAAATTTTATTAGGTAAAACATTAACTTGTGCGCCTGAATTTTCAATCGTCACAGAAATCGCTATATACTGGAACCCCCGTATACCGTCACACTTCTAACTCGTTAAACGTTTTCAGTGTTAAAACTACTTCTACTACTACTATTACTATTCGCCTCTGCAGCTTTAATATGCGCTAGAAATCTATTCTCTGACGTCGGTGATCGCAACGCTACGTTTACTGCATGCCACTTCTACGGTATTAACACAGACGGAATTAAGTTAATATCGTCTGTGGTATGAAGTATACGAACATTTTCTCAGTGCTCAGTGAAAACTTGAGGCCCAAAAAACTGAGCGTCTTGAAATTGCCAAGAGTTAATAAGCGCTCTGAAATTATTCATATCCCTCGTCATCTTGCGTTCATTATTCACCAGTGGTCTTCCGCTAAATATTCTACTAGATATATTATGGCTGTGATAAAGCATCTATAGTGAATCCCGAAGGAGCATCCAATTATTATAAATTACAATATTGTTTGACTGATTATAACTTAGGCGATCTGCAATTTATCAAAGCACATATTTGCACTGCAGGCGGAATATTGGTAGTGACGTGAAAGATCAGATACGATTTAGCGTAATAAATTAGTCTCTTTACTTTGCTGACGATGAGTCAGGGGCCCTTGGAGCAATTTGTTGTGAGGTTTAACTCCAAATTAATCTAAATGTGCTTTATGCTAGGTATTTTCCATCTGAGTGTTTATTAGTTCGTTGCTCAGGGGAAACATCAGCAGAAAATTAAACTTTCCGAGAAATAATTCCAACGTAGATTGTGCTGACTGAAAGATGGGGGTTACAGCGAGGGTTACAGTGATACAATTCCAGTTCTAACATTACATGTCCAACTGACTATTCGGTATTCGCCTATTTAGTCGCAGCGGCACAATATTATTTTAAAAATAAAACCGCATTTGATGATACAACCAAGCGCTTTGGCACACTAGTTCCTAACATAATTTAAAGCGATTTAACCCGTGGCCCGTGCCGTCGAGACATTCTGCGTGGCAGGCTCAATATAGCGGCTTTTTCTTCAAAATGGCGACGAAAATTCTGCGTTTCTGTTTTGTATCGCTTATAGGTGTTCTATATGTCGTTTCCGACTAAATTTGGGATGTTGAATACAAATAACAGATCTAAAATGAATTTGGCTAATTTTAAGTTACATTTTTAACTGTGTATTTTGAAAAATAAATCGTCACTTTCTCGTCTGATGTCTGGACCACTATAAGTTTAGTTCCACTTTTCCGCAAGATATTATACTAGACTCTAGCCGCAGCGGCACATATTGGCGTATGGGGGACGACGCACCGGCCGTCGGGTGCATCGAATGCAAGGCGTGAGCGCAAAGCGCGAAGAAGTTCGTCTACTCGTGATCCCGCTGAATGGCTGAATAATAATTGTAGTTAATATTTTCTTTCTTCACTTTTGGTAGAAATCCACGATGAAATAGAAAATTACTTTGCATACTACCAATATGTATAACCAATTACTTTATTGACCGGTTTCAAGATTACAACGATCTTGAAACCTGTCAATAAAATAATTTGTTATACCTATACATATTGGTAGTACGCAAAGTAATTTTCTATTTCATCATGAATAATAATTATTATTCCCAACCTTTCTTTTGGTATTTTATGGAGTTTCTTTAGTTAGTTTGTTTCTCTGTTACTGTTTGTGTTGTGGTTAAAATAAATTTGTAGTTTTATTGCCAAAATGAATGTGTAGTAACTGCAAAAAAACTTACTCAAGATACAAAGACCTGAGATGATATGTGAAACATGTTAAATTCAATTTATTTATTACGTATTATATGCTTGCCATATTATCACCGACGTTTTTCGTTATCGAAACAGTCACTGGTTATACAAGGCGCTTTTCTTGTTCTTTTCGGTCGTCAGCTTTAGTTTTCCATTCACCTGATGATAATATGTATTTATTTTTTAGCGGTGCAATTATTGATTCCAACTTTTCTCGATGAAACTGTTTTACATGGAATCTCAAGTCTTTATTATCTTTGGTAAGATTTTTTGCGCTCACTACATTCGTGTATCCCTAAAACGGTGGACAAATTATTTTTATTTTTTATAGCGGCGCAATTAACTTTGACTTTTCTTGATGAAATTGTTTTACATGTCTTCTCAAGTACTTATATCTTATGTAAGTTTTCTTCTACTCACTACATTCATGCGCTGCTAAAACGGTACATGTATACCTATTTCATTGGTGCAATTAGCTCCAACTTTTCTTTATGAAACTGTTTTACATGGAATCTCAAGTCTTTATATTATCTTATGTAAGATTTTTTGCATTCACTACATTCGTGTGTCCCTAAAACGGTGGGCAAGTTATTTTTCTCTTCTAACAGCGCAGTTAACTCTAAATTTTCTTGGTGAAAATGTTTCACGTGTCTTCTCAAGTCTTGATATCTTGTGTAAGTTTTTTTGCAGTCACTACACTCATTCATTTTGATAATAAAACTATAAACTTCCTTCAACCACAACACAAACAGAGAAACAAAGTAGGGTAAACATGGTATAGATGCCCAGCTTAAGTAAGATTCGGCTTGATCAGAATATAATGAACGCAAGGAAAGCGATAACCGTCGAACACGATGGGTGTATGCAAATTATGTAATCATAACTATTAATTTGACATACAACTATCGTAATTTTAAAAGAAATACATATTCTTTACTCCTTTACATTTTGAGGATAGTTGCCTATTGCATGGGATAGTTGCTATTAGTAAGGAGCATAGATGACCACCCCATGTGATAGATGGCAATCTGAAATTTGCGGATCAGATCGACAACTCTGCACATCTGTCCATAAAGGATCGGAACCAATGTTCTCCAGCACGTTGTTTTTCAGCACCTCGGGGACCAAAAATATTGTCCTTGCCAATTGATTTCGCAAAGCTATATGCAATACTACGCACTGTGCTCGGAGTTGGTGCGAATCTGGCTTTTTGGAGCCTCATAATGTGGGAAACTAGACGTTTCTCGTTATCAAACCCCAACCCAGGGTGTTTCCCTAAAGTTTTTTTTGTGGTAACTTTGTTTTTGATGCGTCTCCTTAGTGTTCTGTTGGGTATTTTATAAAGCTTACTAGCCTTATTTATACTTAAAGATTTTTCAGATATTGCCCGCATCGCATTTTCTAAGTCTTCAACAGACCAAGACGCTCTTTGTGAAAATCTTTGATATTTTCTTGGCATTTTTCTGTAAAGATACTCATCTTGAAACAAGGTAGGCAATAGGTACCAATAAAAAGAGCAGGCAACTAAATGGGCATCTAAGCTCGTTGTTAACATGGGCATCAATCCCCGATCATATTTTTAGAATGGGATAGGTGCCCAACCACAAAATTTGGAACTATCAATATATTAGGCGGGAAACTAATCATTTGTGACATAACCTAGCTCATCTTCTTTCAAGTAAACCTTAAGTGACACGTTTGGTACTAATTGGCATGCAGTGAGAACTTATCGTAACTACACATGATATTCTCTAAAATTAGATTAAGCGTGTCACTTACCTTACAACTACTGGATAGTTTAAAAACTTGTAAGACAAGCCCTTCTTCCTGCAGCACGAGTGAAACTGTGGGAAGAGTGAACCATAGGTAGGAAGTAGATGGCTCTACTTATATTATGTTTCGCGGTAATCTCAAATAATGGAGCTTGGGCATCTATGCACGTAGAGCATCTATACCACGTTTACAGTTAAAACTCCATAAAATGCCAAGGGAAAGCGCGGAATAATTCAGCGTGATCACGAGCAGACCAACTTCTCCGCGCTTTGCGCTCCCGCCTTGCATTCGATGCACCCGTCGGCCGGTGCGTCGTCCGCCATCCGCCTATATGTGCCGCTGCGGCTAGAGTCTTGTAGATATTATGAGCAAGCTTTGTAATTACGTCTGTATAATATAGTTAAAGAAACGATATCACATAAATTAGGGTTCAGTGGATCCGTTTTTGACACTGCGCGTTGCAAATTTGCGCGCCCTCCAGAGCCTCGATAAGTCAAGTAATATACAGGATGTGAGATTTAAGCGTGGGTGGAAGATTACTCAGTTATGAGAGAGAGAGCAAATAGACAAAAACTGTTTTAACAAACTTGACTTCATTTCAGAAGTACTAAAAATGTTTTCAATCATACGAGGTGTGTCCAAATAGGTAAACTGAATGCAACTTTGATTTTTCTAATAGAAGCAGTATAATTTTATGTTTTTTTCAGATTCCTCGTGGAATTTGAATGGCACTTTATTCATAATATTTTATGTTTATCTTTATTAGTTTACTAGGAATTTTTGTGAAAATTTGACAGATAAGTGGTACAAGTTAAAAATTTATATCTCAAGAATGGTTGCATACGAAAACATTAAATTTTACACATATTCTGGTCTTCTTCGAGATTGAAAAAATATAGTGATGCGATACTTTTTTTGCGGAGTGTATAAAGCGGTCAAGTGGGAAATTCTTCGGAAATGTAGGAAAGCGAAAGAACAATGGATTGATAACAAATTCAAAGAAGTGGAAGACAAGTTCGAAGTAGGAAAAACTGACGAAGCGTATAAAATAATTAAGAGAAATTTCAGAGAAATTGGATCTAGCGGCAAGAACATTAGAAACATAGAAACGAGCCTGGTGACATGCTAATCGGAAGAGAGGAAAAGGCAGATAGGTGAAGGGAATATTTGGGAATCTTATAGGTATGTAGGACAAGAACTATAAGAGATACTTATATTAGAAAAGGAAATCAGTGTAGAGAGGGATAACCTAGGCTGTCCCATAATAAGGGAAGAGTTTGAGCTAGCATTAGAAAGATTTAAAAACAATAAAGCACCAGGCGTAGATGGATTGCAGGCAAACATTTTAAAGTGCGCAGTTCAAGAGGTAAGAGAGCGTTTATTTAAACTAGTTAGCCGTATATACGAGACAGGTAAGAGTCCACAAGATTACAAAAGGAATATCATAAGTCCCATTGCCAAAGAGGAAAGGTGCAGATAAGTGCGAAAATTTTAGATTAGTTTAACTTCTCACGCGGCAAAAATTTTAACTAAAATTGTGCAAAGAAGGGCGGAGAAAAGGGCGGAAGAAATATTGGGAGAAGATCAGTTACGAGTAATTATAGAAAAGCAATAGAAAAGGGACCGTCTATATAGGATTTGCAGATTTAGAAAAAAGCCTTCGACAATGTAAAATGGAAGAAGATGTTCGAAGTGCTCAAAAATGTACGGTTGAAGTATAGGGATGGAAGAATAATTCATATAAGCTATACAAAGAGCAAACGACAGTTATAGAATTTGAGCAGGAACATAGACAAGTATAGATATACGAAAGGGAGTGAGGCAGGGATGTGCGTTATCACCTCTAGCTTCATCAATTTATACATCGAATATGCGATTAATATTGTTAAAGACAGAATAGCTGCTGGAATTAATATACAGGGCCAAACTATTAATATGCTCAGATTCGTGGATGATATAGCAGTATTAGATTAGCATCCAGCAAAGAAAAATTAGGAAGGGCTCTAAACGAAATGGAAGCCGTTTTGACAGAGGACTACCGCATGAAAATAAATAAAAAGAAAACCAAAATTTTGGTATGTAGAGGGTGTGAAAATAGAACTGAAATACAAATAGGAAATGAGAAGATAGAGGAAGTCGCGGATGATGGTAGGAGCACTAAAGATATAACTAAAATAAAGAATAGCGCAGGGTCGAGTTGCGTTTAACAAAAAGAAACAACTGTTATGCTCGGGAACGGTTAATGTAGAAACTCGGAAGAGGCTCTTAAAGACGTACATATGGAGTACGGCATTATACGGCTGCGAGACTTGGACAATAGGAGAAGTGGAATGAAAGACAGTAGAAGCGTTTGAAATGTGGTGCTACAGACGCATGATAAAGACACCGTGGATAGATAAGTTTAGCAATAGGGAGGCATTAGAAAGATTTGGGGAAAAGCGGATGGTATGGAGGACAATAAAGAATAGGAGAGATAGGACACCTTCTAAGACATGAAGGAATAATCAGATATAGGAATGAAAAGAGCTAGGGGTAGGCCTAGATTAGACTACTTCTCTCACATGGATAGGGATGTACGATGATCTGCTTTTAGGGAAATGCGTAGGTTAGCTCAGGATAGGAAAGGATGGAGGTACGCGTCAACCAGTCTTCGGACTGAGAACCTTATGATGATGAATTATTTAACAAATTTTCAAAATTGTTACCATTTCTTTGAATACTTGAATGTTCTCTATGAGAAAAACATATTTTCACATGTTGGAGCATGCAAGGTGTTATTGTCTTAAATGCACTAGAAATGCGAAGTTTCATGTTGTCTCAGTCAGTTGGTGTTTGCTGATACATCAAGTCCTTGACGTATCCCCATCAAAGAATCACAGGTACCTAGTCGTCAAGTCACTAATTAGAATATTATTCCATAGAAAATTGAAACTATTTGGCGTGAGAGAACTTAATGGGTTTAACTTTAATCAAATTGGTATTATAGTTGCAATATTGCACTGTTAATAAATGTAGGTACTAATACAGTAAAAAAGTTCTCAGGATTAAACTTCTTCGATAAAATTGCACTTTAAAGTCTTCCGTTTCAGCAAAGAAATACCCTATTTATTGTTGTGTGATATGAGAAATTCTTTCCTCGGTTGCAGCTCCCCTTCAAGATATGAATTCTCTTTCGTGTGTTATTATTTTTCTTACCCACTTTATACTTCAGTAAGTTTTATTATGCACGATTTCCACGAAAGTAGAGGGACGCTCCACTCTATGAAATCCATTTTATATGCCGCAGTTCTATAATGAAAGCAGGCCCTTCTGAGGAAAACATAAAGGCCAAATTCGTTAAGGTTTTTGTTGGTCATTAAGGTTTAGTAAATGAAGTGTTTTTGTGTACATATGCTCGAGGAAATTTCTGTGAAATAGTACCCTCTGCAAATATGTTTTAGAAGCTCAAGTTTGAAACTAATTTCGGGATTGATTATTTCTGGGAAATGGAGAAGTAATTTATATTTATTGCCGGACATAAAAAGGCAATTGCCGTAATTTTATTAGGTCAAGCAAACTATCATTAGTGAATTTAATGAAATATGATCAAAAAATCGAATTCGACCAAGATTTGTTGAATTTTATATAGGTTAAAAATGTTTGTAGATATATAGTTGCTGATAAACAAACTGAATACTAATGAAACATGAGAAATGTTGTAAAATAAATTGCTTTTGTGGCAAGGCTGTTACTAAATTGGGCTACTTTCAGTTTTAGATTCTTTATCGCGTACCTGACTCCATTCCGTTTATAGAATTTTATTGGAAGTGATATCTGACAAGATCAGCAAATTTTGCAAATTCATCGGATTGAAACCTATCTTTCAAAATAACAGCGAACCTAGAAATTGAATCATACATTTTGTACACAACATACAACTAAAAAGAACTTTATTTCAGAACACGTGGGGCAAGGTAGGTAACTGAAATTTACAATTGCAGTTCTTTACAGTGATACCCACTATAATAAAGTATACAAAGAAAGAATTACACAGGAGATGGAGCGAAAACAGAAACAAGAATTAGGGCAGCAGGCAGTTAATTGCCTCTCTGCCGATAAGAACTAAGTGGCTGTGAAAATTCGTGCGAGAAGCTGGAAAAGCCAGAAAGAATAAGAAGGATGGTAGACTAATTCAGCTCCCCAATTGCAGTAACAAAAACAATATACACCAGGCGCTTGTAAACATCCGTTTTAATAATAATGTCGAACAGGGGATTTAATCAAATAACTAATAAAGTACGATGGCATTTTGGTATATTGCTAGCCTACTATAGATAATAATTTTAAAATCAAAATATATTATTTACTGTTCACCACCATTATTAGGTACAGCGATTCTGGAACATTTGTAAATTTTGTAATTTGTATACAAATTAGGCACAACACCATTTAAGTTTTCTTTAATTAAAAGTCTTGTTCGGGTAAATTCTTTATTTTTATTCCGGAAGAGTACAAAGTGCACAATTTTATGACCGCACCTTCCTCATAAACCAACTTACATACTCGAGCTCCAATAATTCCCTGAAATCCCTTAATGGCAACACGTAGTCACAAGGATTAATTCCGGCAGTCCGGAATTTTTATTAGAAAATTAAAAAAGGCAATATTATGTTTATGTGCAACGAACGGACGTTGTGGTTCAGTGCGCTGGCGTCGGCATAGGGAACCGCTTAGTCTTCCACATCCGAGTCCGAGGTCCTTTAGTTGTTCCAGCGTCGCGACGGGTAGAACATAGGGCGTCTATTCGCTGTTCTGACGACACACGTGGCGCTCGACTGTTTGATTGTAAATAGTACGTGCAAACTGAGTGTTTTTGGGAGAATTTAAATATGGATGCTCTCTTTGGTCAATAAAGAAGTAGGTAGGTTACGGCAAACGAAAATTTTTGTACAAAAAAATAAATAGCTAAAATAAACTAATAATATTTTGCCTGATAATATTAATTATTTTAATTTTATTTGGATCATTTTGAGAAAGTGTTACGAGAATTTCTGATATTAATAAACAATAAATTTGATATTATTCCGACACACAGGCAGACAGACTGACATACTATTATCGCTCGCGGTGATTATTAGGAAGTATATTGACATAAATATCAGCTTAGAATAGAACATCAAATCAATCTCTAGTGTAAACATTATGAGCGGTCATGTTCGCACCTGGGAAACACCGCAGTATTGATAAAAACCGCGCTAAACAAATATTTACGATGTACACTTCATATTCTACTATTTCTATACAGTTTCTGTCTGATAGATTTAGTGTTTGAAGGCCCTCCATTTCAAATGAATAAGCGATATATTTTCTATACCAGAAACAAAGCTAAAATGTTTTGTTGACTTCTGTGAGATAGGTGAACACTAACGCATGGCGTGGTACCTACCAATGAGGTATGCAGTTCCCTGTTGGTCGATTTGATGGCATATATGCCCGGTTCATTCTGAAGTTGGTTTATTTATGGAACCCGTATTGAATTCTTGCTTTTAATTTTTATGCTAATCTTTTAATTTGACGACAGCTAGTTATGTGTTCTGGATACAACACAGATAACCATATGCAAGTTATAGACCATCAAACCTTATTTAGAGCACTTATTTCAATTTGTCAGTAATAATAATAATAATAATAATAATTTTTATTATCTGCACCAAAAAAGATTCAATACATTTACGGTTACAGCAAAGAAAATTGATAAGTACAGATAATAGGTAGGGAGATCAGCCTCTCAATATTAAAATCAAGCGCTGGTCTACCTCTCCCACCTTACTTAACGTTACTTAATATAAATAAACTAAAGCTAAATTTGGATGAAAAGAAAGGAAAATAAGAAAAGAAAAGAGGAAAAGAGAAAAAGAGGAAGAAGAAAACAAAAAAAAGTCACTTAAGAACTGAGTACGCAGAATACAGCGGGGAATCAGAGAGAGACAAATTATTGACCATTAAGCAAGACCTCCCTGAGCTTTCTCTGAAAAGTGTAGCTGGATGAGCGAAAGCAGCACACATCTAGGTGATTAATGCAAGAAGCGATATTATATGAAAAAGACCGCTTGAAAATTTCCTTGCTGTGACGAGGAATCGTTAGTAGATGTTTTCTTCGTACATTAATATTGTGAACGTCTGTCCTATACTTGATCCTATCATGCAAGTACGAGGGGGTCCCAGTCTGAATTATTTTGTAATAAAATATTGCGGAGTGAAGCCTCCGTCTGTTAAACATACTAAGCCACCTTAACTCCCCCAACTTGTGCGACACCCTCTCCCGCCGTCGAATACCAAATATTAGTCTCAAACAAGACTTCTGAACTCTTTGTATCCGTTGCACATCTGCAACGCCCAGGCATGGCCCGTAAACCACATCGCAATGGTTAAAATGTGACAGAACAAGTGCATCACAAAGATTCTTTTTAACACTTATGCTTAGACTGTCTTTCCAGTTGTATATTAATTTTAATGAACAGTAAGCTCTTCGCACCAACATTGCGATATGATTACTAAAACGGAGTTTAGTGTCCAAAATCAGACCCAGACACCTAACCGAGTCGACAAAAGAAATTACAGTACCATCTATGCACACTCTCATGTTCTGCAAACACCGCTGTCTAGCGTTTTCGCTTCCAAACATCATAACCGCAGACTTATCAGGATTAATGCGCAAACCATGCTTTTTTGACACAGACGTTATGGAATCCAAGTCGGAATTTAAATTATCATTAGCTTGTTGAATTTCAGACTCAGGAAACGAATAATATAATTGTGTGTCATCGGCATACAAATGATAATCACAATGCTTTAAGGATTTGAAAAAATTTGAGGTGTATACCGTGTACAACAAAGGTCCCAAAATAGATCCCTGAGGCACGCCTGAAACAACTGAAAGAGAACTAGAAAGAACATTGTCGATTTTAACAGACTGAACACGATTTAACAGAAAAGATGAGAACATATTCCGCGCAGAATCACTGACACCGACAAAATGCAAAATGGAAATAAGAATCTGATGGTCCAACATATCGAAGGCTTTACTGTAATCCAGCATCACAAGAATAGTCAGTCTATTGGAGTCAACAGCCTGAAGGACGTCGTCCACCACGCTGGACATCGCAGATGCGCAACCATACCCCGGTCTGAAACCCGACTGTTTAGGAGGCAATATACTATAAATATGCAGAAACTTTCTAAATTGCGAGTCCATAATCCTCTCCAATACTTTAGATAGGACCGGCAAAACGCTGATGGACCTGAGATGGCCAAGCTCCGATGGGACTGCAACTTTTGGTAGTGGGGTCACCACTGCTGTTTTCCAGAGTGACGGGAAGTAAGATAATCGCAAACATTCATTCATGATATGTGTTAAAACTGGAACAATCTGAGGACGACATAAACGAATTAAACTTATATCCAGATTATCAACTCCTACAGCCTTAGATTTAATAGTTTTAATAATTGTCAATACATCATGCTCCGAAACTAAACTGAATTGGAAAGCGTTATCAACATGTTCCACGACAAGAGAGTTATAATAATTAAGTAAGTCAGGATCAGGGGATACATTACCATTACAATTTTTAACGAAATAATCATTAATGCGATCAGGGTCTTTCAACAACTCCGGCAGTGATTTATGCTTATCCTTTACAATGTTTATCTTCTTTAGTTCCTTCCACATATCTTTATTTGAACAATTACGGAATTTGAATTTAAAGTACGCCTTTTTTTCTGATCGAATCGCAGCAGTGGTGAAATTGCGGAGTTGCTTATAGTAGTCTCAATGTGCAGGCATTTTACTGAGCCTATACCTTCTCAGAGCATCATCTCGCAGCCTCTGCATCATCCTTATAGTAGTTGTTACCCAAGGAGTATACGTAACCCTCTTCTGCAACGAGTACTTTACAGGTGCATGTTTATCAAATAAATTAATAATGTTAAAATTCAAAAATGCTATTTTGTCTTCAATATTTGCAATTTGATAAATGCTGTGCCAGCAAACCGATTCCAAGTCCCTCGAAGACTCATCGAAATCGATACCACTCAGTAATCTGTACCTAGAGACATGCTGCGTCTGAGGGCGCCTAGCGGCTTCATACTTACAATATATTAATAGATGGTCAGACAACATTGGGTCGCAGACACCAACATCGGCAACACGCTCCGATACAGCAAATAATAAATCTAAAAGTGTCGCAGAAGACAAAGTCACGCGAGTGGGCTCGCCAATTTGCTGATCCAGACCGAAACTCTCAAATACCGCCTTCAACCTAATTGACATATCCGAATTCAAAAGTAACATGTTAACATTAAAGTCTCCAAAACAAAAAATTTTATCATAGTTGGCAAAAATATTTAATAATACATCTTCAAGTTCGTTTAAAAATAAGCTAAAATTTGACTGTGGTGGTCTGTAGATACTACCAATAACTAACATCTCTCCTGCAACCCGCACTCGTACCCTCAGACACTCCAAGTACTCACAACTTCTGCTATATAAAGTTTGAAATGTTAAATTTTTCCCAATGTAGAACGCAACTCCCCCACCCCTACCACGTCTGTCACATCTTACAAGATTATAATCATCAACCTCCAGCATCTCATCACCAATATCAGAATTTAACCAAGTTTCACTGATTCCCACAACATCATAATTAGAACTTATTAGAAAATTTCTAAAATCATTGAAGTGCGCACAGAGAGATCTCACGTTATAGTGTGCGAAGGTGTAAGACATAAATAAAAGAAACAAAGTAAAGGAAAGAAAAGAAAAAGAAGAGTAAGCTAGAACAAGAAAAAGTTTAAATCAAGCGTTTAAAAGTAAGTTGCCCAACAAGGAAATCCGCACGGGTGTGCTCGCCAGCCTGTGCTCTTAAAATATACATTTATAAACATAGTAAACCCGGAAACCAAATCACTTTAGATAAAACAAAAACGAAACATAACTCGGTGTAGGTATAGTCACCTAAAACAATTTACTCTTTAAAGTTACCAATATAAGTTATCTTTTGTACCAAAATACTTAAACAAAACCCTTAGCTAAAACAAAACAAATGGGAAAACCAAAGAAATTATAATCATAACCATAGCATAGTTCCAGTGAACAGCAGAAATGCTACTCAATTAAAAAAAAATGAAATGTTACAATGTAGGTAGATCACTATCACCCAAAATCTTAAGCACTCGAGCACCATCATCCTTCTTCATATAAACAAATCCCTTGTTTGTCCAAACATATTTATAGTTCAACTGACTCTTTAAATTTTTAGCCTTCCAAAGAAGATTTTTATGGGCAGGAATAAGATTTTCATTTATGTATACTACAGCGTCACCGCCCTCTGAATGTAAATCTTTGTTAGTTATTTTAAATCGCCGCCCGGACTCTATAAACGCATCTCTAATATTTCTCCTTACAAACTGCACAATAACCGGCCAGGGTTGATTTTTGGCTGGTATCCGATGTATGGCGTCAATATCATCACTAGAAAATTTCTGAAGCCCTAATTTTGCGGCAATCTGCTGAAGTAAACCATGGAGATCCTCATTAGCCTTTTGAGCTAGACCATGAATTTCTATGTTTCTGCCTCTAGAGTACTGATTAATATCGTTCAAGTTTCCCTCCAGTTGTTCTATCCTTCTCGTCTTGATATAATGGAATCCTCTTCCACCATTTGGTAGAAGCAACGTAACGCTTTTAACCACAATGCAACTTTAGAAACAAGGCAAGTGGGTCGTCTGGTTTCTGGGACAATGTGTCAAGTACTATGCCTCAAGTGGCCTATTAGTACACCAGGTTTAATCCTTGATATTCACTTGCTTAGAATGAGTCGACCCAGAAGAGGAAAAACGCCACATGTAGTGACTACGGGCTCTGGGGATTGTAGCCCTTAGCGCTCTAATCGCTAGACCGCTAGACTCATTAAAGCTGTCGGAACGCCGATGACCATTTACTGCGGAGGGGTATCGGAAGGGACGTAGCATTCCAAAAGTACAAAGTAGGCGGACACTGAATGCAAAAATTGCTGGGCGCGCTAGATTAGGGGGAGCATTTCGCAGCGTGCAGACTAGGACTCGGAGCTTTCCATTCACTTTGAGCTAGAATAAACACAACACAGACGAAACGCGGGGTTTATTGAATATCATAGAGTATAGTATTTATATTCCGACGAGTTCCGACAAGGAACGTTGAACCAAATTATAGGCAGGGAAACAAAACTCGTCTCGGGATGCTGGTTTCCCCGAGGAAACGCAGTGGGTTGCTTATAAGTAAAAAAGAAAAACGAGGTAAGTATGTTTTGCGATTGACCGAAAAGTTCGTGTTTTCCAGAAAATTTTTATAACAGAAAATGACGTTTTATAAGATTAGTACTGAAAATGGATATTTAGCGGACTGTACCTAAGAAAAAAGTGGGAAGTAATCAAATGTCCTAGAAGTTACCTACTCCGCAAACTCGGACAAATATAAATTGTTTGTTGTGCGCATATATTTAGGGCGGTTTTCATACATCGAAACATCGAAAAGGGGTCAAAAGATATTTTTTGTTCGCAACACTAGTGCATGTGAAACATTTTTTTTGTTTTTGTTTTTACAGTTCAGTACGACCACATGCGGGGAGTGTCAATTATTGACACTCCCCGCATTGTGTCCCCCTGTCGCAATTGGTAACTATTTAAAGTAGAATCGTGAAATTTGGTACGTACGTAGTCTTCACGATTGCAACTAATGATGCAATAAATAAATTTCATCAAAATTCAGTATGCGGTTTTTGATATAAGTGCTCCAGAAACTTTGCTAGCCAGTACGGAACACTACGTACAAACGGAGTTGATACTCGGTGAATTATTTAAATGGGACACTCTATAGATATTGCGTTTTTTAATTATTCTTTGATCGATTTTACTAAGTATGTATACGAAGTAAGTTGCTTCTAAAGTAAACCCCATATTTTTGTTTTTTTCAGTTTTCTTTTAAAATTTTTGTCACACGTAGGGATGTTTCAAAAATTACATTTTGAGAATGATGAACAAATGCCCAGTTTCACAATAAGTTCAGTCTACACAATCATATAGTAAAATCGAACAGGGAAATCAAAAGTGGGATGATATACCTACAGGAGTGTTAAGAAATCCAAGTTGTGTAGATTAGCATCTGCTGTACAGAAGAAATGAGATGCCATGTATAAGTAAAGCAATTTGAATTATGGAAATTTAAAAACAAAGAGAGTATCTACTTGGCGTTTTTCTCTAAATTACACAATACAGATGAATCGCTTTTTCTGATAAATGGGATACCTGTGCACCTACATATTCAACTCATATGTGTAACAATAATAAATTTTAGGAAGAATCGGAAATTACTTTGGAAGGTCGTCGATACGAAAAATAGGCCCCAAGAGTAATACCTGAATACATACAAAAACTAGCCACGCCTGTTTCTTGAATATGGGAAGTTACATATCGCCACTAGACACCGCCACCTCTAGGCCCTTGAAAAGGCGAATGCAGAGGTGCAGGAGCCAATTGATTACTTCGTTATTATCAAAAATTTATTATATTTTTTTTGATACCGTCAAAATGATAAGTCTAATCTACGACTCTACGATTATAATTTCTAAAAAAAACGAAAAATGTGATAAATATTCTTGTTATAATATGTCCTATTTTCATAGATTGTGAAGTAGATTTTAAAGTTCAATTTCTGGTTTTTAATGAAAATTATTAGCGAACAGTCCTAGATCTATGTTTAATTGAAACAAGAAAAAAATAATCACGCGAATATCTTAAACCATGTTGGAATAATCCATTGGCAGCGGGAACGTTACATCCCTCAAATATTCCAAGCGTTCCGACAGCCTTAACTTTTTAGAAGTTGATAAAAATTTTTTGTTCAAAATCACGCGAGGAACATATGTATATCTTTCTAGAGTTGAAAGATATTTCACGGGACCATGTGTGTAGGTATAGTATTTTTAAAAATAATATGACTTATTGTGTCGATTGCCCAAGAGTTCAGGCAAAATGCAGTTCATGTAAAAATTTACTAACTTTTTCTGTTTTCCTTCCAAAAGCCTGTATCTTTCATTCAGACTGTTTTCTACATGTTAAGTCAGTATTGCTGACTTTTCATAAGTTCTATATAACTTTATGTTTGAATTATATTTAATAACGTCTTTCTATATGTATATGTAGTTGTTACCATCTATGATGGTATAGTACTAGTGAACGTAGGTATGATGAATCTTGTAGACCGGTTATGCCCTTATGTTACCCCCTTTTTTAATGCTATCATACCAACATATCTGCATCCACCTGAAAAGCGGTGTCTCATCAACGTTGAAATTCGAGATACCTCTGCTGCTGCCTGTCTAAGAAATTGTTCGTCGCGCACATAGGAGCAGTGTTGCCAACTTGAAATTTGGTCGGCGTACTAAACTTGGCTTTACAATCCACCAGAAATTTATCAGCAGGGCAGGGGCCAGAAAATAAGGCACCGAGAAATAATAGTTATGTTTTAATTTTAATGAGAAAACATAACACGAAACAAACTTCAAAGCATACAAATTCTTAAAACAAAGAGCAAGCAAAAAAAATAGGTACTGTCAATTGGGATTAAGTGGATTAAAATATCCTGTTTCCTTTATATTTCAATAAGAATTAATGAACGCTCAAAATTTAAAAAAATGAAAATGGTGAGAGATGACCTTCTTTCATTCGATTGTACAAGAAACAAAAGTTAAATTGATTGGCTTAGTTTATTTTGTTGGTTAAATGTTGACCCGTCTAATCCCCTCAGTGGGAGTACAGTGGATCAGTCAGTCATCTTTCCTGCCTAATAAACCAGTTCAAACAGTTACGGGTTAGAAAGATTCAGTAAAAATAATTTTAAAAAAGCATTTCTTTGTTCAGTTAAAGGGTGACAGAATATGAAAATGCACAATTTATTTATATTCAGGGCGAGTCGGGTGGAACGCGCCAAATTCCGGGGGTGTATTCTACGCCTAAAAATTATGTAAAAAAACTCAAATGTTGTTATGCGATTATTCGTTTTCGTTGCATACAACTAAGTAGGCGCGAAAGTTGGCAATTTAGTTCACCCGTGTGCTATACTCGTAGCTATGCGCTATAAATAAAAATCGCTTTGGTATATTCATATGTTGTAGGCAGCTTTGAAATTTTGACGTTTACTGAATAAATATCGCGTCGCGTCTCTGTTAAAATCTAGTGATTTTGTACCAGAAAATTCACTTAAAATCTACGTTAGTTAAACATTTTAATGGATTCTCGATGGAAGACCTACATATTTTAGGTACGAATTGGGCATTTATGAATTGGTGGGCAAGAGAACAAATCAAAGTGTCATTTACCAGCCGCAGCCGGGTCGAAATTTTGGCATTTACCAACCAACAGATAGCAAATCATTAAAAATAAAGTTACTGTTTTGTTAATGAATTTGACTATTTTAAGGGGTCGTGGGAAAAATAGTGTACATAACTCGGTTCAAAGTGTGTCTCATATATTTACATTCGTGTAATTTCTGCACTCGGCTGCGCCTCGGTCATAAAATTTCACTCTCGTACGAAATTTGCCACTTTCCATACTCGTTTCGTAATAAACTATACATATATACTATAATTGTATTATCTGTGTAATATGTATGATGCGTAGAAAATAACAATTTATTATTTCACAAAGAATATTTAATCGCGTATGTAATAACTTACGTAAATTGGTGAAAGTTGATAAAAATCAAATTTGTACGGCCGTTTTTCTTATTTGTTTTATTTTGGAGTTAATTGTAAAACCGTTCCACATAATATTTTACATTATGCATGAAAAAATATTTCAGCCTCCTGTAATGCGACCATGCCCTAAAGTGACCGGTTATCGACAGAACCACTGCTGGTCGTTTTATAGACATTTTACTGTACTAAATAAATGTAAAACACCATTACCAATTTTTAAGTGAACATGTTGAATTGTCTTATTCTTTAGGTAAAAAGCAAGATGCCTCACAGAAAAACTTTAGTAAAAGTAGCCCAATACAACAATTAAAATAAGAGATGGATTTTATTAACTGAAAGTCAAGTTTTTATTTGTCCAAACATATTGTGAACGCGGAAAGATAACCATGAAATATTAAATGTTCATGAAAGGGAATTTCTCGTAAAATATTTGGAGCATTCAATTTATTATTCATTCAAATTTATTTAAATTTTTATGAGGAAATTTCAGCTGAATGCGAATTTATTGCAGGTGTGCAATATTCGATTCTGTTGGTTACGTGGAAGGTTTTCTATTTTTTTTAGGAGAGGCTGTTACTGCAAAATCTAATATACGGGGCTATTTCAATCGAAATCCGATTTAGCTTTGTAATTCTTATACGTAATTTTCTTGTCTTTAAAATACTTTTTCACCTGTCCACCGATGCTTTATTTCTTACGATTTTCAACCTTTAATTCTTGTTCTCGTACATCACTCCCCAATTTTCTAAGTCACTGGGTAATATTTCTTGTAAATAGTCCACAAGCGAGTTTTTAGAACACATGTTCTTAAATATTAAAAGAAGATGTAGATTTATTTCCAGAAAGATATGGAGGAAAGAGAAGTACCCTAAACAGTTTTTGCATTATCAATTTATAATCTGACTTAAAACAGTAACGCCGCTTACAGTTTGGGAAATGCAAACAATTGTTTTCAGAATAATATAACTATCCTATCCCTGATAATAGGCTCAGTATCTATCAGACAACAGGGTTGTTATTGGAATATGAAATCCACTTGTCCACAGTTCACAACGGTTTAAGTTTGTCTTATCTAGACGTAATCCTTCCTACTATACAATAAACTAAAGTTTAATCGAAATTCTATAGTTCTAAAGATCTGAAGAGAAAAAGTTTACGAACGGTATCTATGCTATGAATCTAGAATATACTCGTACTACCAGTATGAATACACAGTAATTAAACTAGACGCGTGTTTCGCTGACAACGTTAGCATCCCGAGGAGGATGAAGATTTGTCAAGTTTAATTACTGTGTCCCTGTTTTGGCGTACGGGGTAATATTATAAAGAATGCATAGTGAATTTACGACAAAGTTCCTGATCCAACCTCTGTGTACACCAGCATAGTAGAGAAAAGGTTGGAAGAAATATTAGGTGAAAAATCAATTCGGGAACGCGCGAAGTCATTCTAGCCTTACGAGCAATAAAAGAGAAAACAATAGGAAAGGTAGCGAGCGCCTGCATAGGATCTGTCGATCTAGAAAAGGCCTTCATCTATGTAAAATGGAAAAAGATGTTCGAAGTGCCCAGAAATGTAGGTATGAAATATAGTAACAGAATAATAATAATAATACACATATATCTGTATAGAGTAAAGGGCAGGGATAAAATTTGTGCAGGAACGTAAAAAAATATATGTTCTGAATGAATGTGTGTTGTCACGAGTGGTATACTGGACCGTTCGAACAACTACTCCTCGGGCAAATACACCGCCAGGCATTGAATTATAGAACTAAATCCAGATTTTGTGTCACCTTTAGTTTTCGATTTATGTATGTACAATGTATATGGAAAGGGCGGTTCGTTTTATTGAAGATAGAATAACTTTCGGGATTAATAATACACGGGAAAACTATTAATATGCTCTGATTAGAGAACGATATAGCAGTTATAATATCCAGCAAAGGAAAACTAGAAATTGCTTTAAATTAAATGAAAGCAGTTTTTACAGAGGCTTATAGTGTAAAAATTAATAAAAGTGAAACAAAAATCTTAGTAAGGGAGAGTGGGGGAATTGTGCGCAGCGGGTAATTGTGCGCATGTTGATTCTCACACAAATAGTGCCAAGCTTGGAACACAACAAGTGCTGTCCTCTGTCGACAAGCGTATTAAACAACATCCGTCAACCACTTGCGTTGCAGCGCTCTTGTTACGTGAATATGGTCGCCAGACGTCAAAACGCACGAATTGTTATAATTTGTTGGCTCCAGCAGCTAAGGAGATAAGCTGACACTTTTATTTTAACAATGATCTCTCATGCATGGCTGTAATTAGCATTGTGCTCTGTGGTATTTCATGTAGGAACCCTCGACAAAGTCGGACTTGTTTATTTATGAGCTGCAATTTTCTTTTATGTTGGATCTGCTTTGGGGTAATTGTGCGCACAATTAACCTTATGCGGTTGAATACGAATAAGCGAGTATAGCTGTTTTTTGCTTTTCGTAGATACCGCGAACTAATCGTGCTGAGTCTACTAAAAGCTATCGTGATTATTGCCAACAGTAAAAATACTTAGTTGTTAATTTCGCCAAAGCTCGATATATGTAGTTACCTATAAGTACCTATCCAAATGGTTGGTTTTCGTTATTTTGATTTTAGAGAAGTTTATGTTAATTTTGTTAGATGAATAAAACATTCTGGTAGCTTAGAACAAATGTTTCTTATGTCAATTCGTACTAATTTATAGCTTTAAATGTAAAGCGCACAATTCCCCACCTTCTGCGCACAATTACCCCGAGGGTTGGGGAATGAGCAACTGGACACTAATTAAATTTGTGGGATTTTTTCTTTTAATATCACAGTAAATACCACCTTAACACATTGATAAAAGCTTTAAATTCATGACAAATAATTGTTTAAAATGCTTCCAAACATCCACTTTTTCAAACGAGATTTCAGTGTGGGCGTGGCTTAAACTCAAATGACGTGCATTGCGCTCACCAATGAGCATGATAAAATAGTTTAAAAACCTATTCCCGCGCAGACACCAAACGACAAATAAGTGAGTCATTTGAGCTACTGCATATTTTTCATTTTCGTTTGTCAATTTCGAGGTTAATTTCTAGTTTCACGTCAGATTCAGATGTCAAAACGACACGAAAAGGTTATGCAAACGCCATAAGTGACATCAGGACAGCTGACAGAATCTGATAAATTACGAATAAACTACTTCCCGTCAAAATCGCTGTGTTGTCATATAATTCAGAGCTAAGTGCAAAAGCGTTTTTATTTCTTCAGTTCCGTGTTCTCGAAATAATTTTAGGTGATAGGTACAGTGATTGTATTTTGCAGTGTTTCATTTGCATGTATACAATTTAAATAATTCGCTATTTATTAGAAAAGTAGAAATAATGATTTCAAGTTACATATGACAATATCGGATGCAAAAGTGACGTCAATTGCGCCAGGCAAAATTATTAATTAATTTTTTTCTGCCTTAAAGTGAAGGACAGAGAAAAATGCCAAAATAGGGGTCAAATATTTTCGCCCAAATTTTCATTTTTTCAAATAAAAAAAAGTCGTCCAGTTGCCCATTGTGCGCTTTTGGGACTTTGGGCATTTTATTTTTTATGTTACCACACCTACCTTTCAATCAAATATACTTCTGCACAATGAAATTACCATGTTGGGGCTTACATTCCTATACATTATATTTCAATGTCATAACTGTAATGGCTTGGTCACAGCAGCAGATCTTCCTTAAATGCGCACAATTCCCCCACTCTCCCTTATATAGAACTAAAACTAAAAAGCAAATCGAAAGCAAGGAAGTCACAGATTTCTGCTGCTTTGGAACTCAAATAACTTGCGATGGTAGGAGCACTATACGGACATTAAACAAAGCATCATCACAGCAAGCGCTCAAATATTCCATATTTGGGCATACGCCTCCCCACGTCTGGCTGCCGCCCTCATCCATTGCACTGCTTCCTAATGTTGGGTGTCGAGCTTCCATCTAGTTTCAGGTTTACTACGTGTTGTTTTACCAAGTTGGGCTTCCATTTCGTAGTTTTTCTGCTTCACCTTCTATCCGTTATTCGCGTCAGGTTCGATTTCTGATCCATTCAATCGTTGTTCTGTTCTGTAGTCTTATATCCAACATAATTCTCTCCGTCCTTTGTGCTATCGAGTCTCCTGACCGATGTTTTCGCCAGGGCCCAAGTCCCCGACGCATACGGCCTTACACGTAGACGCATTGACTCTGGTTTTCAAGTATTGAGGGAAGCTGGAGCGAAAAACAGACCCAAGATTCCCGAAAGCCGCCCAGCCCATCTGAATTATTCTCATGATTTCTTCGCCTGTATTGGCACAGCGTCTTGCACGTTGGACATTAGTCTGGTTTTTGAGATGTTCATTTTTAGTACAACTGATATCATCGGCAAACCGCAGGTGGGTTTTATGACCATACAGTGTATTGATGATGTTTATATGTCGGTAATCAATACGACACCATTTAAGTGCATCAATTAGTGTCCATCCTCTACATAGTTGAAAGCTTTTTCGTAATCGATACATGCCACGTAAACAGGTTGATTATATTCCTGAGATTTCACTATAATTTGCCGTAGAGTGTGAATGTGGTCAATTTTGCTATATTCTCTTCTAAATCCTGTTTGTTCTGGTAGTTGGAACATATATCTTGGCGATTCGATATTCTATTGGCAATAATCCTAGTAAGAAGTTTATAAAGGTGGGACAGGAGAGATATAGGCCTATAATTCCTTAGATCTTTTGTATTGCCCATCTTGTATATGTCTCCAATGCTCATCTATGATATTTGTCGTTCCCTCGGCTACTTTCCTTCTGAATATTTTGGGGCCTTTGTTTCGTTCTATAACACTTAATTTAGCTCTCGTATTCGTTACACTATCTTTGTAAGCTGTGTTGTTGTTTGTGAAAGCTTGTTAAATCTTTTCCTTATATTCAATTTGGTTTTCCAACAGTGTCGTCAGATCGAGTCTCATTCGATGGTTGTTTTCAGTAAACTTTCTCCTTTCTAACTTCATACACTTCTAACACTTACCATTTTATGTTCATGGCTTTGTATTTGGTTCAGGACTGTCACATCCTTCATCGTTGGATGTTATGATATAAGTACTCAATCTATTTTGTTGGAAGTTTTATCGTCAGGACTCCGCCATGTTCACATGTGTCTGCTCTTTTTCTTAAAAATACAATTCACGGCTATTACATATTAAGTGTTTTTCTAGGAAGCTGTCAAGCATCTGCCCCCTGTCGTTTCTTGCTCCATATCCATGTCAACCCATACATATTCTCCATGCCCGGGTTTCGTATTGAAGTTGTCCATGATTATTGCTACTTGAATTAATGTAGTAGAAGCAATTATGCAAAAGTGTTTTTATGTTCATTTTACCTGTTTTGTATGTTTTTACAATGAAATAATTAAAATCCCTCTTGTTCAGTTCTTTTATGAAGAAATATAGATTGATTTAATAATCCGGATTTTTCAATAATCCGGATCGCCCATGTTTTTATTGATCCGGATTATCGAGTCTGTACTGTATTATAGGGGATAAGAAATTGTTTGTAGTAAAAATTTCTTATATTCATATAATTTTTATTGGAAACTCTAAGGAAATAATAAACAAAATAGATATAATCGATAAAATAATTGTTAGCATGAGGAAGACGAATTCCATTGTTCCTCGTCCGGAAGCAGTTCCTCTAGATGAGGTTCAGCTGGAAGCAACATGGCTATCGTATCTTTTAAAAAGGGTTTGCTTTTCTTATTAAGTATTGGCCTCATTCCTGTTATGACAGGATCCGAACTTAACAGTAATCTGTTTAGCACATCCATATTACAGCATACTCTCGAGAACTTTCATGCAAAATTTTGTCGATATAACCGGAAGTGTTTGTTACGTGCTTCAGCGGCCTCTTCCGATAACTGGCCTATCAGAAGCAAAGCTTTTTCTATGACTTCGGACCCGTGCATTAATATCTTATGCATCGTAGGAGTCATCGGATGCCACGAGTAGAGCTGAATACAGTGCAACCTCGGTAATCCGAACTAATTGGGACTGGGCTATGTTCGGATTACCGAATTGTTCGGTTTACTGGAATTACTCTAAAAACATGCGAAATTTTGCTGAGGATTATGTTCATTGTATTTTAAAGTACACTTTCGTTTGCGCCGGTAGACGCGGCGTGTACAGGCGGCCGGCACACATGCTGTACTTCTCCCATAGACTTCTCCAATGGGGTATTAAATAGAACTGGTTTCGTTTATGCGTTTCGCCTGCCGGCCGGTGCGTTCACGTTCAAATGCTACGGTGCCCGTCGCGCGTGTCGCGTCGGCAGCCGGTACGCGCCGCGTCTACCGGCGAAAACGAAAGTGTACCTTAATTGAGAAAACTGGTAATAACATACGTATAAAATTTCTAGAAGGATATCAAAACAATTCTTAAACAAGTGCAAATAATATGTATGTATGTTTAGGCATGGATAGAGGATAGGAATGTATCTATGTATGTACATTAATGTACATTATTGTACAGACATATTTTTCGCATATTAAATAAGAAACCAGGCATAAATTCAAGTAGCCTCCCCATATCCTTATGGAATTCCTCGACAGTATCATCCTGGTAGAGTTGTTCGTGCATACACTCGGATCAGTTTAATTTGGTATCTGTGAGTAGTTAGAAAATGAGAGCCTCAGCCCAGGCCATCGAGTTCTCCAGGTGCCATCGAGTTCTTCGGCAGTGACCTTGAAAGAGACCAGAGGCTGCTGAAGGAGTCGTTGAGTCATCCGAAGAAGTGTCTTCAGCAGCGGCATCTGCAGAAGCCTCTGGTGTATTTCAAGGTCATTGCTGAAGAAGTGTGCATGTCTTCGGCAGCGTCTGGTGTCTTTCAAGGTCATTGCCGAAGAAGTGGGCATGTCTTCAGCAGCAGCGTCTGGTGTCTTTCAAGGTCATTGCTGAAGAAGTGGTCTTCAGCAGCGGCCAGGCGCATGCGCCGGGGCTATTCCTCAGATCAGTCCATCGAGTTCTCCATCCACTTCAAGTGGGCGTGTCTGCAGCAGCCTCTGGTCATTGCTGAAGAAGGGCCTCTGGTGTCTTGCCAATGCGCACCCAAGCCGCCATTTTGGGGCCTTTGGTTGTAGCTTAGGCGCCTGCGCCGGGGCTCCGCCTTCAGCAGCTTCTGGTCATTGCTGAAGAAGTGGTCTTCAGCGGCCCCCCTGGTGTCTCTCATTCTGTTGGGCCTTTGGATGTGGCTGAGGCGCCTGCGCCGGGGCTGTCGCGTACAAAGCGCGTGTTGTTCAGGCCAGTCCATCCTGGCCCCATCCACTTCTTCGGCAATGACCAGAGGCTGCTGAAGGAGTCATGTCTTCAGTAACGGGGTCTTTGGGGCCTTTGGCCGTGGCTCAGGCGCATGCGCCGGGCTCTGGCTATGAGAGTGGGCGGGGCAACAGCCAATGAGAGTGGTTGTGGGCAGCATCCAATCAGAATTGTTGTTAGGTGCTGTTGGGCCTTTGGATGTGGCCCAGGCGCCTGCGCCGGGGTTTTCGCAAAAATAAAAACGTTGAATATATTTTTACATCAATATAATTAAAACTATAATCTGTATACAGAGTAGGCATGCGTGTATTTTCTGGGCAAATCGAAGCCCTGCAGCTTCTCATACCACTCTTCTGACCGATTCATTACCCGGTGTATACTCAACGATGCGGTCATGCAGGATGAGACAGTATGCGGTTGTGTTGGGCGGAAAATTCTCGCTCGACTCAAATTCTAGACGCATATCTATGGGTCCAGGCTTGATGCTTTCCGACTGCTTTGATGCGTCAATCACCACGATGGGCGCTAGATCCTTGAACTGTTCCTTGCCGTATAACGGCTCGCCAACTTTTCCATAGTATGAACTCTGGAAGTTCTGGTACATTTCGTATAGCAGGGCGTATTTCCCCGTGGAGAAATCCAAGTTTAAATTCTCGTAGGGGAAGCACTCAGAATTCAGGTACAGTTTGACGTTTGTCAGATTGCAGTGGTCAAATTTGCTTGAATCCGTGTCCAAATTCGCTTTGCGATTCGTCTGGAAGGCGACAATAACGTAGCGGGGTTTCTCCAACCGTGTTGCAGTCTTGACGGCCCACGTTTGTTTCGTAGCTTGCGGCAACACCGGATACTCGTACAGCTCCCAGCTGCGAAAACATATCTGCAACGTTCTCTCTTCCTCGACAATATTGAGAAGTTTTAGGTATTCAGCATCCGATGGATAGACGTACGGCACCCTCCAATGAACCTTGCTCAACTCAATTCTGGTGTCCTCGTTACCCACGAAAGCGTTCCTATCGTTTTTCGATCGAGTCAAAATGAGCTCGTGACACACATTTAACAGAATTTTGGGGTAATCTTCCAAGAATCCCAGCAGGATTCTTCAAGGGATGCACACGTTAAAGTTCCCGTTCGCGTCGATAAGGTGGCTCGGTGAGTCTCCCGTATTCGTCCAGCCGGCATTCTCCAGGGCACCTACCTCACCCACATTCAGAGAAACTACACCCTTCAGTGTGCTCGTGATGCCCACGTTTTTTGTTCGATCCACCTCCACCCCGTTTATTTCATAGCGGACGTCGTCAAAGAGGAAACTGAGGGCGTTATTTGTTAAAGCCGCATTTCCGCCTCCTGCACCCTTGATGAACCTGCCCTCTATGTAGATGCTGCTTAGATGCGGCAGTACGTAAACGTCTTGTTGGTGGATTGGTATGCGAATTTCGTCATTGGCGTTGAATGTTGTTGTTGTCACGAACGGTTGATGTACGTGCACCTCGACACGGCGTGCTGACTCATCCAAAACAGCACCGTCCAGAACACGAAACGTGTCTACGTTTATGTGTGTCATTATTCAAATGCGGTTCCCTTGTTGAAGCACAAGTACTAACTGACAGCACCGTTAATTTTCTTGCTTAAATACTCTCCATACAACCGTGCGCATGCGCAGTCTTATTCTTGCTCGTGTCATCAGCCATGGTGTTTGCGAATACAGCTGCCTGTGTCAACAGCGTGTCATCAGCCATGGTGTTTGCGAATACAGCTGTCTGTGTCAACAGACAGCTGTATTCGCAAACAGACAGACAGACAGACAGACAGAGAGACAGACAGACAGACAGACAGACAGACAGACGGACCGACAGACAACTACTGATAAGAATTCGGAAGTAGGAGAATAACTATAGATTCCTTTTTGTCTCATCGAGCTGATTAATTTGATACCCTACATGATCTAGGTGGGCGGGGCAAGGAGCGTGGCCGGGGGCGCGGTCAGTGAGTGGCCACCCCTAAAAACCACCCCTAAAATCCACCCCCAAAAATCACCCTCCAAAACCACCCCAAGAACCGCCCCTAAAAACCACCCCTAAAAACTACCCCTAAAACCACCCCTAAAAACACCCCTAAAATCACCCCTAAAAACCACCCCCAAAAACCACCCCCAAAAACCACCCCCAAAAACCACTCCTAAAATCCACCCCAATATTCCGATACCTCTAGTCGAGTCCTTTAATTTGACACCCCACATGACATAGTTTTTACGTAGGGGTTAGCCTAAATTTAGACTACTGTTCTCAAATAATTAGCGATGTAGAATGTTCTACTACCGAGAACTAAGATGTTTGCATATATCAATCAGATGGTTCCCACACGTGTCCGAAACGCATTAAGATAACAAGTAATTTCAAATAAACAAACTGGAGAATGTTCTAGAATGTTTTTTTCCCACACGTGTCCGAAACGCATTAAGATAACAAGTAATTTCAAATAAACAATCAGAAGAATATTCTAGAATGTTATTTTATTGTAATAATACAAACAAACAAACGGGTCACCTTGTAGTGTCTACAACGTATTAAATGCACATGCAGAGCGTGGGATCAAACCTAAACAAACATATCCTATCGGCAAGATGAAAGGTTATTTCCCATAATAAAAACAATTATAACATCTCTTATCGGCGGCGAACGTGCTTTTTTCTTAAACTTTAATATCAATATTTATTTAGTATAAACAATTGTAAATTTCCGAGAAAATAAATATTAATTCTGTAACTTCTGTTTACAATCATAAGTATATACGGATGATTTGAAAGACGGGCTTGTGGGCCGCCGATTAGCTCAGTTGGTTGGAGCGAGGGCTCCGGTGCGTGGGGACCCGGGTTCGAATCCCGGTCGGCGTCATTTCCAGAACGTTTGCGAAAACCCCGGCGCATGCGCCTGAGCCACGGCCAAAGGCCCCAAAGACACCGTTGCTGAAGACATGACTCCTTCAGCAGCCTCTGGTCATTGCCGAAGAAGTGGATGGGGCCAGGATGGACTGGCCTGAACAACACGCGCTTTGTACGCGACAGCCCCGGCGCAGGCGCCTCAGCCACATCCAAAGGCCCAACAGAATGAGAGACACCAGGGGGGCCGCTGAAGACCACTTCTTCAGCAATGACCAGAAGCTGCTGAAGGCGGAGCCCCGGCGCAGGCGCCTAAGCTACAACCAAAGGCCCCAAAATGGCGGCTTGGGTGCGCATTGGCAAGACACCAGAGGCCCTTCTTCAGCAATGACCAGAGGCTGCTGCAGACACGCCCACTTGAAGTGGATGGAGAACTCGATGGACTGATCTGAGGAATAGCCCCGGCGCATGCGCCTGGCTGCTGCTGAGCACCACTTCTTCGGCAATGACCTTGAAAGACACCAGACGCTGCTGCTGAAGACATGCCCACTTCTTCGGCAATGACCTTGAAAGACACCAAACGCTGCTGAAGACATGCACACTTCTTCAGCAATGACCTTGAAAGACACCAGAGGCTTCTGCAGATGCCGCTGCTGAAGACACTTCTTCGGATGACTCAACGACTCCTTCAGCAGCCTCTGCTCTCTTTCAAGGTCACTGCCGAAGAACTCGATGGCACCTGGAGAGCTCGATGGCCTGGCCTGAGGCTCTCATTTTCTAACTACTTCTGTGGGATATCTGAACGGTGATGCATGAGATTCTCGTTGACCCCTCTAGAGTGGAAACAACATTTGCAGCCCTAGTCTCACTTTCGCCTCTTTATTAAAGAATGTTCCCCGATCTCAATGCTATCAACTCTTCAGGAATTTTTTCGGAAACTTACCCTTCCGAGAATCCTTGAAGCTAACCAGCAAACCGGTTTTGGCGTTAAAACGTCATGTAGAGACCCATAGTCCTCAAATACTTTGATAGCGCCGGATCGGAAAATAACAATAGTTTGTTGTTCAAGACATATTGAAAAAAGTGCAAATCCAGTTAGGTTACCTCCGAATTGCGAGTTCTCGTTCTCACAAGATAAGAGCACCTAAAGATACTTTTAGATACCATTGTACAATTGCTATCATCGATCCACCTGCCTCTTTCGAGTGTTTTTGGCCCATCTTCTGCAAATCTTGAAGAGTTTTGTCTACCGACGTGCCCTATTCAGCTTCTAATGGGCTCCATTCGCCGAACTTTATATTCACCTGGTTCTGTTCGCTTACCTTATATGCCTATGCTATACAAACCTCTTCTCTCCTATGGAGTAAAGCACACCCCTCGCAGGTTTAAACTAAACACGAGAAGAATAACTTCACTAAACTCCATTTCATCATATACCGATGCATAATTTAGATAGCTAAAGCATAGAGTTATACCTTTCATTTTTCTTGAGTTTCGCGTTAAATGAATCACCGTTTGTTGGCGAAATTCGTTATAAGCAAATTCTAGAAGCCGTGGCATTGAATGTTCCCGGGAACTTCTAACAAAAACTCCCGATGGCTGATAACAGTTATAGCACTGGATTTTCCGGGAGTAGATTGCATCGAGCCCTGTCAAGTTATTATTTACCCCATTGTAGTCGCATTATATTTTGCTAAAGTTACCATGGGAATTTATTGCGATATAAATTTTCTAACACAGACGCTCACTATATCGTGCCATAATTTATCGCCTGATGAACATGATAAATTTGGTTGTTTATTATTTTCGCTGAGCAAAATCTAATTTCAGCCATATACTCATATTTTTTTCACGCCGCTGTGTAATTAACTACCTACTGCAATAAAGCTGACGCACCTTTATTATAGGCAACGATGTGAGGCAGCTGTTTTTGATGCTACCTACTACACAGGGATGTACTGCTGGAGTTAATCAAATCTGTTCCTGAGAGGGTTTTACTAAAATGTACGCATAAGGGGCGTTTGAGTGTTATGCTGTTATATTATTTGAACCAGATTTATTCATTTCTTGTAGATGGAACCGAGTATGTGTCTTTATGCTCTTGTCTCTAGCATTTCAGAACATACGTCTACACCGGTAATGCTATTTACATCCGAGATAAGTTTGACATTCAGAGCGAAGGAATATTGCTTAGAAACTTCTCATAATGATCCGTGTTGTATTTGTCATAGAATATTTGCTCTTCAAATAGTCGGATAGGCTATGCCGCGTTTACATTTATGCATGTTTGCTGGTTAGATACAAATACTGGTCTGAAAGTACTTGTGTTATGACCTGAGTCGTCGCGAGGCGATCGACCTCTCATCCGCATTTGTTCACGCAAAATGCAAAGTCTATACAATACACAGTTTAAAATCGAGACCAAGTTGTAGTACACAGTTTAAAAGGAAATTTAAAAGGCAACTTTGCAAGTAATCCAGATATGTCCTGGATTCGATAATCGGACTTAAAGTAAAACACAAAAGTTAACCTCGTTGTGAGACCGGCGGATACCCGGCAGTCGAATAACGTACCTATACGGAAAAGAAAAGTCGAATAGCATCAACGGCAAAGAAATATATCATAGAATATATCATCAAAGAGTATATCATATTCGTAAACGAAAAGTAATTATTTAATTTTATGTTTTTATGTGTTCCAATGAACCTACAGGTATTGTCCGGGATACGAAAGAAAAGAGGGCGGAGTTTGGTCTTGGTTAAATGTCACGTCTCCCGGTCCCTTTAAATCATGAGCGGCGACTTTTGGGTTAAAGTAGGGTGTCTATAATATAAATGTGAAGAAATAATGCAATTTATATTCCAAAATTCGGAACCCCGCCTATGGAATGAATTTATTAAAAAGTCGCGGAGCAGCCGTTAGGGCCTGAATTACTGGAGGGGCTCCACCCATACAGTGAACCAGACAGTCAAACGTTTGCGTGAAGTAATTATTACGCTTCGTAATGTTGGTGTATTGTGTCAGTAGGACCACCCGCACATTGTATGTGTTTTTATACTCGAAATATCGTTAAAACACTTTAGGGACATAGAAATCGCAATTTTCAAATTTCCCCTGTTAAACAGAATACTTCAGAATTCCCTGGACACACGGTATAGAGATTATAATATGGAAAATATTGCAGATCCGATAAAGAATTTCTGAACTAGTTGTCGCTAGATTGGTATTGTAATTCTTAATTACCGTGAGCAGTTCAGTTGTCACCTTTCCACTTTTCTTACTATACAGTTCAGTTCAGTTTTTCCCAATTTAGTTCTTGATAACTAGTTCTTATTATAGTTCTTTGTGCCTCTAAATAATTACTTTGCTTGTCACCAAATAAATATTTTTGTTGCATTTTAGATATACGTGTTCACATTTATTTTCAGAGAAATCATTATTACTTTAAGTGGTTTTCCTCCATAAAATCAACTTTATTAGGCATCTGCCTTCCAGTTCACGGAATGTGTTTATAAAGAAAAATCGATGAAGTCCTCCGGGCTTCTGTTCTCTGCTCTCGCAGCGTTAGCTGTCAGGACTGGATGTGCAGCTGCTTGTCTGATGCAGTTAAACATTAAATATTGTAGAATATTAAATATTTGCTTCTGCTACTGAGAGATTACATGCTCCATAACTTGAACGTTAAATATTTAGTTTGCATGAAGTAATTTGAAAATGCTTTTGATGATCAATTAGGTTCAATAGCTAAAACTTTCTTTTTTATTTCTACTTCGCTGGAAATTAAACGAACGGTAACTATCAAGCGAACGGATAATTCCTGATAATCCAGTTTTGAAAACTCACTTCGTTTCTGTAGGTCAATTGTTCTTTTCAGATTTTCCAATATCAGTTAGGTTCGATGTTTTCAGTTCATTTATTTTATTTTAAGATAACAAAACAGTAAAATCTGTATCGATTCTGTGATTAATTATACCTATTTTACCTTGTCATTATGATGATAAGGAGAAGACCTGCACTGAACCACAAAAGCTATAATCCGAGTCATTTTTAACAGTTGGCCAATCAACTTTTCAGTATACTTATTTATATTCCTTAGGTACTAGCATGGATAGAGGATCCTCTTATCCATGGGTACTAGTGAAAGCAGAGTATCACAGACAACTACCGGCTAGGGACCAAGTCACCGGCAACGGTTGCTATCCACTGCCCAAGTTTAAATCTCTTGTCCAAGCTAGTGGAAAAGGGTAATTTGCTTTGTGTGAAAGTTAAAATTATTTTTCCGTCCGCAACATTCTGCAATTAATTGCAGAATGTTTAATGTATTCCAACTGCACCGTTTTCTAGTTTGTAGGTCACATTAGTATGGCAACATAGACTCGTACATCATGTTCTAAGTGAATTCTAGTTTCATTAGTAGGTGTCTTGTTCATCAACCCTTTAAATAGTTTCGTCCTAAATAAACAAAGAGACGTTTCCTTTGTACGACCGATATTTTCCTCCAGTAACATTAACATGATATACGTTTGGCATTTGGAAGGTCAGATAGGTGTGTACTTCACAGAAAGAATAGCAATTTTATTTTAAGTTAATTTTATAATTATTTGTGCCAGTTTTTTGTATGTGTATATGGAATGGTATAATTTCTTAAACTACATCAACCCAACACAAATAATTAATGAAAATTTCATCATAAATTTAAAATTAATATCTTTTATAAATACCAAAAATCATGTATAAATGTTATAATTTCTGATTTTTACAGTAATATTTACAGTGTGTCCCAGAATTTGGTTATAAAGAGGAATTATTTTTTTATTTCTCAAAAAAATCACATGATATTTGTTATGATTTTTATGCATTTTTGGACTTTTATTAACGATCAAAGGTTACTGGTCATTTAAAGAAAAAAGTAAAACATTCTATACTTATCCCTGAAAATTTCAATTTAATATCTCTCGAAGTAGTGTCACTTTACAGAAAAAACTGGGTGCGTGGTTGCCACACGCTATAGAAGTGAAACTTCTATAGAGGAATGAAAAATTTGTATTGTCGAATTTTAATGCTTCTAACCAAGCGCTTTGTGGGGTCACGAGAACTGAAACGCTGTAGTCTCACTTTACTGACGCTTGCCTGAGAGAAACAGCGCGAAGCATGAGACAGAGCGTGGCTAAAGAGTGGGGCTGCGTCACGAGAAATGAAACGCTGTAGTCTCGCTTTACTGCCGCTTGCCTGAGAGAAACAGCGCGAAGCATGAGAAAGAGTGCGTATCTAAACAGTAGTGCGTTCGATGTTCCCTTTCTCCTCTGCCCATCTTCTCAGACAGCTCCCCTTCATTCGTTTCACTTTTCGTGACACTCGCATTTGCCAACACAGGAACTTACTCTACCGAGACGAAAGAAGTTTCACTTCAATAATATCCCATTAAATCTTTTCAATTTCTGCTACTTAAAAATTTGATTAAAACTGAACCATGTACATCTGTTTCTTACATTAAACAATTTCATCAGAGCAATATTGAACTTATACTCTACTACTACATAATGTATTTCCAATTTAAAGATACATATTACTAACAAACACATGGCTGCGCCATGGGTTCTCCTATTTCCAGTAACAACGTCTAATTAGTCTTTCAATTTGCCATTTTTGCTATAGAGATGAATGCCTCACTGCTGTCCCTCCTGATAAATATGGCGAAATTCTCAATCATTTTAATAACTACAATCCCAAATATACAATCACAGAACACAATTACTATTGACACTAATGACACCAAAATATTTTGGAACAAAAACAAAAATTCTATGAATGATAGAACAGATATTCAACATTTAAATCAAATTCATAGTAATATAACATCAACCTGACTCTCTGCTGCTTAACTATTTTTATTGTTATTAAAATTAATACAAATATCTAAATTCCTCTCTATTTTATAATAAACCCAAATGTTATTAAAAATCAAACGTCGAATTTACAAAACTTTTATTATACATTATTTACAAAATTATAAAATTAAATTTATGCGCATAATTGAATCCTCGTTTTGGAAAGATACTCCAAGTGGGATCAAAATTCATGTGCAGGAACAATGCGTTATGATTCTCGCTTTCTTTGATGCAGTTTTCATTATATTACTGGTCTATAGAATACGGTTTTTCATCCGCACAAAAACAAGAAACCCATAAATATCTCAGGGAAATGAACCTCTCGACTTTCTCCGTCTTCGACTTCCTATCCAACGTTTTCTTTCAATGTTTTTTGCAAATCATCTTTCGTCGTGAAAATTCTATTCCGGAAAACAAAGAACTAAATCTCTCTTGTAACTGAAAGAAATTTTTAAGAGTTATAAGCGATTGGGCGGGAGTTTCTTGGAGGCACGTCGAAAGTAAGTGTGATTTATAGATCTTGTAACAGGTACACAAAAGTGGCTTTGTCCTTTTTACAATCAGAAGGTGTAGGAATGAGATAAATTTCGGAAAGTTTCCAACTTTTTTTTGTTACGAACGTGATCTTGCTTAATATATTTGAGATGTTCTTGGACAAGATCGATGGTACAATTCACGCAATTTTCGGGGTTACAGGAACTACCTTTTATTAGTTCGCCTAACGGTGCAATCAGTTTTTGTTTGCGATATCGATATTAATATAGGTAAAAGGTTCGAGAATTAACTTTGGCCGGATATAGGAACTAGAAACGGATCACGTTGGTGTCACTCTCAAGTGATTATATTTGGAGCAGGAAATAACTGAAAGTCATCCATCTGATCAAATTTGTTCGGTATTGCATGCCTTAACTTCACCATCATCACCTTAAAGTTGCCAGTTCGAAATCACATATAAAATATATAATATCTCACGGGGCTTCTGTATATAAAGAATATGGCAATGCGAGTGTTTCGATTATGCCGAAAATGCAGATGGGATAGAGCTCAATGCTTCGATTCGTACATTGTTTCTACAGCTGGCTGATATAATGATACAGGCGATTAATTTACACTACTCCCTAGTTTCGTTGCTGGAAGTTTGTGTCAGTTAATTAATTTAAATCTCTTGCTCCTCGCATGTATTTAATTGGTTTAGCTCTACTACAATTATAATTTGGTTGCTCGTAGCTTAAAATATACAAACTTCCGGTTCTACCATTCATTCGATTAATTTATCAAAGTGTCTGTAGGATAGCGAAATGAACTGTTAACTATTTATGAACTAGGTCGTACTTTATAATATTTTGTATAGGTACCTACTCCTAAAGATAATGGAGAATGAAAATGTGGAAACCCGGAGGAAGTAGAAGTAGCGCTGAAGTTGACCAAGGAGTTAAAAGCTCCCGAACATGCGGATTGAAGGACGAAATTCTAAAATCTGAAGGACCCCCACTTTTGTAAATATTTGCGAAATTCTTCAGTCGCTGACGCGACGCTGCACCGTGAGCTGTGTTTCTGATTGTTCGTAGCAATTGCTTCGTCAATTTAAAGTTCTGGGTCTGCGGTTCGAATTCAGTACAGTTACAAACTTTTTTAATTGCTTTTATCGTTCTCAAATAAAAGATTTGTTCCAAACACAAATACACATACAACAAGGCACTGCTTTGGAACGTTATGTTTTCCATAATGAACGATCTTGGTGTGCAAGTTTTTGATCATTTGCAAACATCCAAAGCAGGCTCTATCTTGGCAACAGCGCGTTGTTTAGAGCAAAAATATTTAATGGAGATTAATTTTACTGTTCACTGGTTCGTAAGATTGGTTCGTGGAAAATGAATATACAGAGCGAACGATTTTCATGTTCTTACTAATCTTTATAGCGCACGATGTTAGCTAAGTTCATTATATCAAAGATTAAAGCGATTTTGGTTTGGAAATAACGAACTTTTCTTTAAACAGAAGGGGGCGAATAATGAAATCGATCTTAAATATGGAAATGCTTCGTTTCCTATGCTTTTTTAAGAACTTAAAATTTTGTGATGAGAAATGGGATACTTTTACGAGATCGAGCAAGCGAAAGTTACTTTTATGTTCATATATATGAAATTTCAACCTTAAAAGTGTTTGTGTGGAATCTTATATACTTACGAGATGTATTTCCTTTCGCGATATTAAAATGTCACCCTTAAGAAACGTCTGTATCGTACAGATAGAAGTTCTAAGTTAAATCTAATATATCAGCTGTCGGACAACAAAAAGTATTGAGACGCGAAAAATGCCAGTTGGTGCGCTGGACTGGTATTTAATCAAGAAGGTATAGAAGAGTGAGTTGTACACGTCCAACTGAATGATTCTCAGTTTCTTTTTTAGAAATTTCCCAACGAATAGAAAAGGCCATAGCAATAGATCAACTCACATGCTGCTCCTATTTTCAAGTAGAACAGGATGACTTTAAACATTGTGGATCCATCAGTAATAAACATACTGCCTACCTGTATTTTTGAAACTACCAAGTTAGCATTTTAAAATCTGCAATATTTTTCTTTGACTGAAATAGCATACAAATGCAAAAGTTAAAATTTAAATTTAAAAATGTTTGTATATTGAAAAATTTGGTTTTTCTTATGTGGAGAAATGAAGTCGCTACAGAACTCTCCTGTCACTCGTGAAGTTGGGAAGCCGCATCTCGATACAAAGCAGTCGGGAAATTGCACGCGGTCTTCCAGAACGTATTTGTGCAGATTAGGTATTACAGACGTCGCGTCGTCTTTATGGGCGGGATTTAATATACAGACGTCTTTGATTAGAATGAATTGAGTTGTCATGGATACTCTGATAAATTTCTGTGTTTTAGTTTGAAAATTATTAATGTAATTTTCGCCTTTAATGCTTTAATAATTTGGAAAGTTGAAGAGTTTTTGATATTCTCATATGCAGAAAAAATATTCTTTCTATTTCTACCTTTACCACCACTGTAACTACACATGAGGAGCAGGAATCCCCAAAAACGTAATTAACCATGTTTTTTCCCTATGTACACGTGGAAGTTTATCACACGGTATAATACTTTGGTTGAATTAAAAATGCGAGAGATTATTTTGTCACCTGGGAGAAGAAATTTTTTCTTCGACGTATCCATGTTAATGCTAGTACAGCACGAAAATTCATAGAGATATAAGGGTGCTCCAGGTCCAACGATATATGCTTGGGGTAGCATCCTGTAAGAGATCTCGTAGTACACAAAATCTGGATTTAGTTCTATAATTCATACAGGGTGTAAAAGTTTTAGCATTTTTTTAATAGCCTAATGTAAGAATTAATGTGTGTTCTCGTTTTTCTTGTTAGTTTTGTTAATGTTATTCTTAATAAACTATTTTTTCCCATTTTCACTTTCCTTGCATATCGGTGAAGACATTATTGCATTATGGAAAATTTCTGTACCCGTGCACGATTTCACAAAAAGTGAAGCATTTTACGAAAAATTTTGAAGATAGATACCAATTTCTTCCCAAATTGAACGTAGATTTTAAATACATTAACATTAATATCACCTGCATTTGCGAGTGGCGTAACATTGGATTGGGGAAATAAATAAACGGCCTACCCCGTAGCAACGCTACTGATGTGGCTAGAAGAGCAAATTCTTTTGGAAAATTAGAATTTGGCAAATGAAAACGACACCTTAAATTTCAACTCAATAACTTTCCTAGTTACTAAGATAATAAAAAGTATGTTAAAATAATATTAAAACTTTTACACCCTGTATCTTTGTTAGTAGTCACTTTAGAACATATGTTCATATAAACTTTACGTCTTATTTGGAGTTCCTCTAGCAACCATTTTAATTTGGCACGCCCGTTCTGAATCACCCCGTATACAGCACGAAAGTAAGTAGAGATACAAAGGTGCTCCAAGCCCAACGATATGTTTGGGGTAGCATCCCGTAAGGGATCTCGTAGTACACAAAATCTGGATTTGGTTCTATAATTCAATGCCTGGCGGGGTACTTACCCGAGGAGTAGTTGTCCGAACGATCCAGTACCAGTCATCTCGGCCGCATAATTCGGCAAATAATTAGCTCTTGCTAATAACTGCACCAAGTATGTAAGTATATAAAGCAAGTCATATTGCATGGTTCGAGTGTACAGGGTAAAGCACCGCACTGATGAGTCCCACAAGGACGAAACCAGTGGTCTACGGTTTTTCCAGGCCCATTCAAAACATGCAATACTTAAAAACTTTTAACACGAAATACGACGTATTCAAAATGACACTGGAATATTGCAATTTTCTGCAAACTAATTGTAAAAAAATACAGTTCTAAAATCTTTCAGCTACAATATGAGCCGTCTTATTTTTCTGCAAAAATTACAAATTTTGTTTGAGGAAACAAAAGTTTTGAGTAGATTTTATGTAGAATTTCCTCTCAATACTTTCGCTTGATTCATTCATTAATTTCGGAGATTTGTACTAAATAGGATGGGTACCTGCTTTTCATATAGTAAATGCATCGTAAATCCCGCCCCTGAATATGTAAGAGGGCTTTAAGCAGACTATGAATATAGCGGCGTCTTGGTTTCATAACGCAACGGTGCGGTGTCCTTGGAGGAACGTCGGGGTCATCAATTTGTAGCGCTCGTTGTGGAACGTCGTGCTTCGTCGGGGTCACCAACAAATATCATCTTCGTTGTGCTTTACGTAATTGTTATTGTGATACCAATACAGATTGTCCATTAATAATTATTGCCATTACGTTAATAGTTTATTTTACCTAATTCACGTACGATTGGGTTCGTACACAAAAAATCACTTTGTAACCCCAAACGATGTGGGTACTACGATTCTACATTGGCCTAAATTATGCACACAGGCACATTTAGACGATTCCATTTGCTTTATGTATTCCCACAACCATTAATTTTGTTTTGTCGTACTTGATATCGTGACCGTAGTTATAACTGATTACTCAAAGTTTGTAGAGGCACTACTACATTACTAACTTAGTCCATTATAACAGGACTTCAAATATTCATAACGGGCCATGAATATGCAACCTTGTTTGTTTATGTTTGAGTTCCATACAATCTCAATATGATATTGAATGTAGCCAAACATTTTATATGTATCGATAGTCATATTTTATTCATGGTTCTCTTTCAGGATCAATTTTACGAGTGAAACCATGGCCTCTTGTCCTTTTCGACGTACAGTGCAAGGACTTTCCGGGAGTAAAGGGAAAAGGGGCTTAACGCCAAGGCAGTCCTCCATACAAATTTCCACCGGCGACGACGGTGAGGAGGAGGACAAAAACACTTTAAACCTGAAGCATCTCAACGCTGCTATTCTCATATTGACTGCTCCACCGGTGAGTAGTTCATACCCTTTGTTTTATTTCTCCCAGAAGGATTCATCACAGAGTCGATTTACGAGGGTTATTTTGACAAATGTGTTGGGAATGTATTTCTATTTTTTTGATTTGTTTCGGAAGCACTGTTTGGTGAATTTGCGAGTGAAACTTCGGGAAGGGTTCAGCACTCGGACGTGCTTGAATAAAACTTGGGGAACTTTAAGGCGGCAAGTTTCGTTAGAAGATTCTAGTTCGTGCCGACTACTGCAATATGTGAGGATATTCCGTCATAGACAAAGGGCATCAAGCGGGAAACGGTGGGGCGTGCGTTCATTTTCCTCTGCAGTATAGTAGCGTCAAAGCTGCTCATCTTTCAACAAGGTGAAGAATTTATTCATTTCAAACAAAATATTTAACTTTTACATAATAGTCAAAAGGACGATTGTCTGGCATTGTTTATAACGCTGCTTTGAATGTGATACTCATCATGGCGTCCACAAATAATGTAAATAACTGCGTCCAGAGGTCGTTGGATTTAACGATGAAGTGTTGCTTCTAAAGTAACTAATATTTGTGATATTGTATTTATAATCGCAACTACGGTAATTTTATACAAAAACATTAAATTGCAGCGAACACGATGCCTGAAAAGAATCATTCCGTTAATACCTCCTATGGGTCAATCCAAGTAGAAATACATCGAAAAAGTTACGAGTTAATCTTCCCTTCGCTCTAAACCTTCAATCGGAAACATTCGGATCAACACGACTTAAAAGGCTTTTCTCTCGTTCAAAACGTTTCCTCCGGACAGCTTATATACATTTTGTAAATTACCCTAATTTAAATAACGGTGATTACTAGAAAACGTACGCATTGCAGTTTGATGCCTTTGAAGCAAAAGAAATTTTATTTGCAACCGTCAAATTATACGTTCGTTACTTGTCCGTTTCCGAACGCATACTAATTTTCATTATTCAATGGCAATTGAATAATCAACCATTATTAAATGGACTGTAACCAATCAAAAAATTTCTAGTGCAGGACATAGAGAGGTTGCTTTGACGCAGAAAATGTTAAATTTATTCCTTTTTTGTATTTCAACTTCGCCCATAAAATTTGGAAATTTCGAAAAATTCTTTTAAAACCGATGTTTCTAAGAGAATCGACATTTTTTGAAGCACGTCGCGTCGGCCAGAATGGAATGGAAAATGAAAAATGGCAAAGAAATTTTTTCGAAGCGAAAAATTTGTTGGTCCGGCTGAAACTTGTGAGGGTAACTCGCGGATTTCTTACGCGTCTGTGACTGGAAAATTTCTTATAGTTTGTAAAGTTTTGTGGGAATCAGTCAGTCGATGATTAAGAAAACCTTTGGTTTAATTCATCTTATATTTCGTAGGGGTTTGCCTACTTCTTCAGGGCTCTAATAATGACGTTCTCGATGTCTGTTCTATTGTTCACCGTCGTGGGTCTGTTTTTGCAAATGAAAAACATCTCAAGCATGAGCCTCTTTTCTTAATTTATTTTCTTTCGCAAGTATAACAGTATTTTCGTAGTAAAAGGGGGGGGGGGGCAGTTTGCGAGAAAAAACAATAAATTTAGAAAACCACGGTACCTTGCAAGTAAAAATTTTAGCATCTGTTTTGTTGTATGTAGCTCATGTCTAATGGGGAAGACCCGCTTAATCGAATTTATAACTTTTAGTACTGTAATATCAAGCACAAATAGAGTATGTATCGCGTACCACGTAAAAATTTTGTTTATGTGCCGTGCTAAAAAAACAACTTGCTACTAGAAAAGCAGCATAACCGGGAGGGCTAAAACGCGCGCTTTCTGTGACGTAGGAGGCCTATCCGTTGCGCCGTGATATAACGCGTCTCCCTGAATAAAGTGGGGTGGAGTCGAAGAATGAGCGGGGGCTCAAGGTGTTAACGGATCGATTTGCGCATGTTAAAATCCCTACCTAATCTGTAGGCCACGTACGTCACAGCGTCATTCAAATATTGCGTTTCAAGTGTGATGCTCGTTTCGTATTTAATTATGACGAAAATAGCTCTCAAATATAAAAAACGAAAATTGCGGAATTTGTTTTGGATAGTAAACTATTCAATAGGATCATTTCCAAAATTTGCGGGTTTTCCCCATTTGTGTAAAACTTAATATAGCTCTGAAGAAGTAGGCAAACTCCGGTACCCTGTCGGTAGCTGTCGCCCAACATCTCACTTAGAGGTTAAGTTTATAAGGGTGCTTGAATTTTTGCATTATCTGCCTTGAAAAATAATGTAATCAAACCTTGTAGGCATATATCGGAATGTAAAATGCCATTATTGCTCGTATCATATTGATCTTTTTAGTACAACATTGACTATCCCTATTTTTCATTATTTTTTATTAATTGATCCCTAAAACAGCACGCCAATGTGTTTGAGGAGGCTTCACAACAAAATCAACTGTTCCATAAGAACAGTGGGTCTATTCACCGCAAGTCTTTGGTCAAACTCGTCCCTGGGAGCTAAAGTCGGTCCGCGAAATCATCTGTGAAATTTTCAGTGAAATTGTCAATATTTATGTATATGCTCGGAGTGACTTTCACAGACCTTCCCGAAGCGCGTTCTTTTTTAACAAATTTTACGGATCTTTTCAGAATTCCATTTCGATTTACCGATCGCCTCCTCTCCAAGTCTCCATCCCCGCGAGTAAGAATGTTCAGATTTTGCCAACTTTTTCAATTTTGTACTATTCAGTTAATTGGGGGGGGGGGGGGCAAATATGAATGTTGCATTGGCCGAACAAAAGATTGTAAGAACAAAAGTAGTTAGAAAATGACAGCCTCAGATACGAACCCGTTCGGAGCACATAGCGCCATCGAGTTCTCCAGGTGCCATCGACTTCTTCGGCAGTGACCTTGAAAGAGACCAGAGGCTGCTGAAGGAGTCGTTGAGTCATCCGAAGAAGTGTCTTCAGCAGCGGCATCTGCAGCAGCCTCTGGTGTCTTTCAAGGTCATTGCTGAAGAAGTGTGCATGTCGTCAGCAGCGTCTGGTGTCTTTCAAGGTCATTGCCGAAGAAGTGGGCATGTCTTCAGCAGCGTCTGGTGTCTTTCAAGGTCATTGCTGAAGAAGTGGTGTTCAGTAGCAGCCAGGCGCATGCGCCGGGGCTACTCCTCAGATCAGTCCATCGAGTTCTCCATCCACTTCAAGTGGGCGTGTCTGCAGCAGCCTCTGGTCATTGCTGAAGAAGGGCCTCTGGTGTCTTGCCATTGCGCACCCAAGCCGCCATTTTGGGGCCTTTGGTTGTAGTAGCGCAGGCGTCTGCGCCGGGGCTCCGCCTTCAGCAGCTTCTGGTCATTGCTGAAGAAGTGGTCTTCAGCGGCCCCCCTGGTGTCTCTCATTCTGTTGGGCCTTTGGATGTGGCTCAGGCGCCTGCGCCGGGGCTGTCGCGTACAAAGCTCACTGTTCAGGCCAGTCCATCCTGGCCCCATCCACTTCTTCGGCAATGACCAGAGGCTGCTGAAGGAGTCATGTCTTCAGCAACGGTGTCTTTGGGGCCTTTGGCCGTGGCTCAGGCGCATGCGCCGGGCTCTGGCTATGAGAGTGGGCGGGGCAACAGCCAATGAGAGTGGTTGTGGGCAGCATCCAATCAGAACTGATCTTGTTGTTAGGTGCTGTTGGGCCTTTGGATGTGGCCCAGGCGCCTGCGCCGGGGTTTTCGCAAAAATAAAAACGTTGAATATATTTTTACATCAATATAATTAAAACTATAATCTGTATACAGAGTAGGCATGCGTGTATTTTCTGGGCAAATCGAAGCCCTGCAGCTTCTCATACCACTCTTCTGACCGATTCATTACCCGGTGTATACTCAACGATGCGGTCATGCAGGATGAGACAGTATGCGGTTGTGTTGGGCGGAAAATTCTCGCTCGACTCAAATTCTAGACGCATATCTATGGGTCCAGGCTTGATGCTTTCCGACTGCTTTGATGCGTCAATCACCACGATGGGCGCTAGATCCTTGAACTGCTCCTTGCCGTATAACGGCTCGCCAACTTTTCCATAGTATGAACTCTGGAAGTTCTGGTACATTTCGTATAGCAGGGCGTATTTCCCCGTGGAGAAATCCAAGTTTAAATTCTCGTAGGGGAAGCACTCAGAATTCAGGTACAGTTTGACGTTTGTCAGATTGCAGTGGTCAAATTTGCTTGAATCCGTGTCCAAATTCGCTTTGCGATTCGTCTGGAAGGCGACAATAACGTAGCGGGGTTTCTCCAACCGTGTTGCAGTCTTGACGGCCCACGTTTGTTTCGTAGCTTGCGGCAACACCGGATACTCGTACAGCTCCCAGCTGCGAAAACATATCTGCAACGTTCTCTCTTCCTCGACAATATTGAGAAGTTTTAGGTATTCAGCATCCGATGGATAGACGTACGGCACCCTCCAATGAACCTTGCTCAACTCAATTCTGGTGTCCTCGTTACCCACGAAAGCGTTCCTATCGTTTTTCGATCGAGTCAAAATGAGCTCGTGACACACATTTAACAGAATTTTGGGGTAATCTTCCAAGAATCCCAGCATGATTCTTCCCGGGATACACACGTTAAAGTTCCCGTTCGCGTCGATAAGGTGGCTCGGTGAGTCTCCCGTATTCGTCCAGCCGGCATTCTCCAGGGCACCTACCTCACCCTCATTCAGAGAAACTACACCCTTCAGTGTGCTCGTGATGCCCACGTTTTTTGTTCGATCCACCTCCACCCCGTTTATTTCATAGCGGACGTCGTCAAAGAGGAAACTGAGGGCGTTATTTGTTAAAGCCGCATTTCCGCCTCCTGCACCCTTGATGAACCTGCCCTCTATGTAGATGCTGCTTAGATGCGGCAGTACGTAAACGTCTTGTTGGTGGATTGGTATGCGAATTTCGTCATTGGCGTTGAATGTTGTTGTTGTCACGAACGGTTGATGTACGTGCACCTCGACACGGCGTGCTGACTCATCCAAAACAGCACCGTCCAGAACACGAAACGTGTCTACGTTTATGTGTGTCATTATTCAAATGCGGTTCCCTTGTTGAAGCACAAGTACTAACTGACAGCACCGTTAATTTTCTTGCTTAAATACTCTCCATACAACCGTGCGCATGCGCAGTCTTATTCTTGCTCGTGTCATCAGCCATGGTGTTTGCGAATACAGCTGTCTGTGTCAACAGACAGCTGTATTCGCAAACAGACAGACAGACAGACAGACAGACGGAGAGACAGACAGACAGACAGACAGAGAGACAGACAGACAGACAGACAGACAGACAGACAGACAGACAGACAGATAGACGGACCGACAGACATACAGACAGACAACTACTGATAAGAATTCGGAAGTAGGAGAATAACTATAGATTCCTTTTTGTCTCATCGAGCTGATTAATTTGATACCCTACATGATCTAGGTGGGCGGGGCAAGGAGCGTGGCCGGGGGCGCGGTCAGTGAGTGGCCACCCCTAAAAACCACCCCTAAAAACCACCCCCAAAAATCACCCTCCAAAACCACCCCAAGAACCGCCCCTAAAAACCACCCCTAAAAGCTACCCCTAAAACCACCCCTAAAACCACCCCTAAAAACTACCCCTAAAAACCACCCCCAAAACCACCCCCAAAAACCACCCCTAAAATCCACCCCAATATTCCGATACCTCTAGTCGAGTCCTTTAATTTGACACCCCACATGACATAGTTTTTACGTAGGGGTTAGCCTAAATTTAGACTACTGTTCTCAAATAATTAGCGATGTAGAATGTTCTACTACCGAGAACTAAGATGTTTGCATATATCAATCAGATGGTTCCCACACGTGTCCGAAACGCATTAAGATAACAAGTAATTTCAAATAAACAAACTGGAGAATGTTCTAGAATGTTTTTTTCCCACACGTGTCCGAAACGCATTAAGATAACAAGTAATTTCAAATAAACAATCAGAAGAATATTCTAGAATGTTATTTTATTGTAATAATACAAACAAACAAACGGGTCACCTTGTAGTGTCTACAACGTATTAAATGCACATGCAGAGCGTGGGATCAAACCTAAACAAACATATCCTATCGGCAAGATGAAAGGTTATTTCCCATAATAAAAACAATTATAACATCTCTTATCGGCGGCGAACGTGCTTTTTTCTTAAACTTTAATATCAATATTTATTTAGTATAAACAATTATAAATTTCCGAGAAAATAAATATTAATTCTGTAACTTCTGTTTACAATCATAAGTATATACGGATGATTTGAAAGACGGGCTTGTGGGCCGCCGATTAGCTCAGTTGGTTGGAGCGAGGGCTCCGGTGCGTGGGGACCCGGGTTCGAATCCCGGTCGGCGTCATTTCCAGAACGTTTGCGAAAACCCCGGCGCATGCGCCTGAGCCACGGCCAAAGGCCCCAAAGACACCGTTGCTGAAGACATGACTCCTTCAGCAGCCTCTGGTCATTGCCGAAGAAGTGGATGGGGCCAGGATGGACTGGCCTGAACAGTGAGCAACACGTGCTTTGTACGCGACAGCCCCGGCGCAGGCGCCTGAGCCACATCCAAAGGCCCAACAGAATGAGAGACACCAGGGGGACCGCTGAAGACCACTTCTTCAGCAATGACCAGAAGCTGCTGAAAGCGGAGCCCCGGCGCAGGCGCCTGAGCTACAACCAAAGGCCCCAAAATGGCGGCTTGGGTGCGCAATGGCAAGACACCAGAGGCCCTTCTTCAGCAATGACCAGAGGCTGCTGCAGACACGCCCACTTGAAGTGGATGGAGAACTCGATGGACTGATCTGAGGAATAGCCCCGGCGCATGCGCCTGGCTGCTACTGAACACCACTTCTTCAGCAATGACCTTGAAAGACACCAGACGCTGCTGAAGACATGCCCACTTCTTCGGCAATGACCTTGAAAGACACCAGACGCTGCTGACGACATGCACACTTCTTCAGCAATGACCTTGAAAGACACCAGAGGCTGCTGCAGATGCCGCTGCTGAAGACACTTCTTCGGATGACTCAACGACTCCTTCAGCAGCCTCTGGTCTCTTTCAAGGTCACTGCCGAAGAAGTCGATGGCACCTGGAGAACTCGATGGCGCTATGTGCTCCGAACGGGTTCGTATCTGAGGCTGTCATTTTCTAACTACTAACAAAAATTCAAACGGCCTTGCTCTACATCAAGCGATTCGAAAATTAGGCGCTCTCGAGACTGCTCGGCTTGAAACCGTGAAGTCACAGTGTCTTAACACTGTTCGATATCAGATAAAGCATTGACAGACGTGGCAGTTTTTATATATGCCGCATTTTCTCGAAAAGGGTAGCTAGTGTAAAAAATCAATTACATACTTTAAACATGAACAATGACACTTCCTGTGTTTTACATTGGCATAGCATATAATATTATATCCACACTGCTTACTTTTATAAAGCAGTCTTCTTTGCAACTGCAACGGTAATCTATAAACTTCTTTGGAACAATAGTATGCCCCCCTTTTGGATATATATATCTTTTTTCTTTTATTTGTATTCTTAAGCTCTTTTCTATTTTTTTCTGTCTGACTGTGGAATTTGCATTTACGCCCTTTTCTTGGTCTTGCTCTCCCAAAATTTGTCGCGTGATTGTCATTTTCGTGTTCATTTTCTGACAGTGAACTACCAAAGCTTTCTTTTTCATAGTCTGGGTCCATATCTTCATCATCTACATCACTTTGTGGCTCTAAATACTCAAGTTCTTCATTATTGACTGTAAGCGTTTCATTTTCTATTTCAACACTACCATATGCAACTTCGTTTGTTTTGGTCTCACTGTCTTTTCCTGGCAAAGTAGCAATTTCTACAATATCATTTTCTGCATTAACTATTTCCTGTTCTGATTCTATAGTATTATTTATCATAGAATAATCTGCTTCGAATCTTCTGCCTTCTACATAATCAACTGTTGCAGTGTTTTCTTTAGTAGCATCTTGTTCTGTCACATGTGCTAGTGTACTGTTTGCAGGTTCTTCTTCATCGCACTTTCTGGTGTATTCATTATTCTGGAAAGTGAAAAAGTAAAATCAATAGAACTGTATTCCGAACTACATCATTGCAGAACAAGGAACCAACTACATCAATATCAAAATAATAGCATTTTTCGTTTTAATAGAAGGAACCAAGTAACAAATTTGAAGAACCAAGACACAAGATTATTGTACCAACATTTAAAAAAAGAACCAAGTATAACATATTTTGAGGTTATGATGTTATTATAAACACTTACCTTGTTTTTCTCTACATTATTTCCACTTGACTGTAGTGATAATTGAACTAATGGGTGGTATGCATAAAAAGTAGTACATGCTAATACTTCAAGTATTTACTTCGCAAGTGAAGTACCTACTACACCACTGTAGTACTTACTACCCTCGCTTAGTAGATACTATTATGTACAGTAGTACATAGAAGTTTCTACTTCGCTGTAGAAGCACCTACTCTACCCCTCGTAGTATCTACTACAAAATCCAAAAATTATCGCTGCTTAGTAGTATCTACTTCAGTTTCAGCGAAGTTGCTGTTTGGGAAACTTCAAATAAATTTTCTCTTGCAAAAATATGACCGCTTTTATGAATATAGGTACGTGCTGTAAAAGTGTGCAACGAATGAAGAAGATACGGGGAAAATAAATATCGAAAATTATTCAGATAGTTACTGAAAAATTTGTCTTTCAAAAATAATAATAATAATAATAATAACAACAACAACAATAATAATAATAATAATAATAATAAAAATATAACTAATACGTTTATTCATTCCCTCAGTGCAGAGCATAGGTATAACCAACAGGCCAATTTTTATAGAAATCCATACATTCACATTCAAAGGCGAATAAACTCGAGGAAAAAAAGACAATAAAACTCACTGAAACCGGAGTAAAAATCCAAAACAATTTGGCAACACGCATATTTAACTAAAAGAAGCACTCATGGAAAATATTAATTAGCTATTCAAGGAAATTCCTGACCAAGTTTTCCAAGAGAAGATAAGTAGAATTCAGTTTGAGGAGGTCCATCAAGACATCAAGGGGAAAGAATGTAATTCACAGAAACATATTGAGACAAAAGTAAAATGGTAAACAACTATGTATATTCCAAAGATTTATAACAGATGACATTGGAAAACTTTGAAGAAACCACAATTTGACAGAGTCCATAAGAAATTTTTCCTCTTCTGCGCCTCCGCTGTGCTCAATATGCGTTAATCAGATTAAACCTGTGGTTCACAGATTTCACTCTGTCTCGGCTGTTCCTATGTTGTCTCTGCGCTATGCTCAATGTGCGGCCGGCCTAACACCAGCCTGACATTCTCCCGGTAGCATATTCATATCTTACGTATCGTATCGAAATACGAAGTAACATGAAGTCGGCTCATATCCAACGTGCGAGATCGCTCTCCAAGTTGCGATATGGTACGTGGTTTATAAATCGACAAATAACACTAGTTTCTGTTTTAGAGAATAGAACGCATTTTTGCAACAGACCGCTTAACTGACGGAGACCAGACACACGCATTTTTTGTAAAAAGGATAATGTAAAAACGAGTGTAAAAACATAAGAAAAAGAAACTAACCCCTACGGGCGTCGAACTCACCCAGCCCATGGACATTAAACTACTAACCGTTTGCCATACTTTCCTACCCACGGAAACCGCTTACGACATTCGCAAGTAAGGAATTACTTAAACGAAAAGAATAACGAACCGACTTAGTGTTACTTCGGATTGCCACACGATTCGTGAGATATGAATATGCCTCCCGGTACGCTATACAGCACTGGATTATTTTATATGTTCCATAGATTGTAGAATTCTTGCTGCCACTCAGACAAAATATATGTTTTTGTTTCATGTCGTAACATTTTTTCAATTTTAATTTTCATATTGTTAAATTTTTAAAACTTTTTTGTGTCAAGTTCCTTTTTCGTGTTATGATTAAATTCAGCAGTTAGCTCTTTTAGTGCCTCCTCTTTTTCGTTTTTAACTTTTGGAATTTATTATCAAACAAAATTTTATAATATTTTACAAGAAGAACAAAGCAGAACACATTCATTTATTTCTTCTTCGAATTCTTGTTCTCTTTCAGAATCGGAATTCATTTTTATGCGAATAAGAAAAAGCTTTTGAAATCGGCAAATAAAATAGGTTTAATTTGAGTTACGTATTTTGAAAAATGAAAAGCTAAATTTGACAAGTCAATTTTTTTGACTCCGATCCGTAGTAGTAGCCTACTTCAGTTTTTAGTAGCACGAAGTATATGCTTTGCATTGTAGTATATGCTTTGGAACTGAAGTAGATACTACATACATAAAAGTAAATGCTACGAAGTAAATACTTTTTCATGTAGCATTAGCATGTACTACTTTTTATGCATACCACCCATTGTATGTATGTATTATACGTTTCTATGGCAACATTCGTTCAAGGGTTGCTTGTTTTGTATGCACTTATCTAAACTAAGAGGTCTAATGTGGTCCAATAAGTTTTTGCAGTTATGCTATTAATTATTAACTCGGTTGAATTAAAACATTCACCAACCTCGTTAATAATAATAACTCACTCGTAGAATATTATACTATTTAGGCAAAATGCTGCTTTCCTTAATTTCATAGTTCATTAGCTGACCGTCTGTTTAACCGGAATTAGTGAGGTAGGTATTAGGAAAAATGTATCACTGCAGTCGCCCCATTTTGTGCTGTTACCGTTTTATTCATAACTGTAGAATTTCCAAATTCTGGGATACAACCCTGTCACTCTTATTAAGAAAATTCGAAGCAAAGTACCGGACCTATATAAGTGCAATAATATGTTGTTGCTAACTACTGTACTCTGTTTTTGGTGATAGAGACAAAAGCACATATTTGATATTGGGCTTTTTGTTCTCTAATTTTTTTTAAGAGTTGATCCATAAAAATTATTGTTTGATACGTATTGGGTTTCTGTTCGATCCATCTTGCCCAAGACATTGCTTACCTTTGTGTCAGCGTTTATGATAGAGCAGTTCAAACACTGGAGTAAATCAACGCAGTTAAAAGCATTATTTTAAAAAATGTGACTGATAGTTGTGTACCTATGAGGGTAAAGAAAAACCCACACCTATCCCACAAAACATGTTGCTAACGTTAATATTCGAAACTATCCAGCTATATTTTTCTATATAAACTTGAGATTCATTGGCAAAGGCTACTGAGGTAGCACTGGTGTGGTGGGAAAAGATGCTATATCAGCAATATCATAAGAGAATGAAAAAAAATTAAAATATTTCGACAGGTTTTCGAAAATTTTTCATTAGCAATATCTACTCTACAATACTCTCGTGAATTGCGTTATATGAATATTGCATTGATTCTTTTAAACAAATAATTTACCTAAATCCCTTAGCTGCATGTTCCCACAATTTCTGTCAGTGCGCTCAAGTCTCTTATGGTCATGAAACAAAAAAGTGATTGTACCTTAAAATACAACTAGAAATCGAATAATACGTATAGACTGTGTGCCTGCTTGCAAGATGTCGGACATCTTTAAAATATTCTTGACCGTCCACGAGAAAGACTAAGCAAACATGTCGCCATAGGGAACGTTGATAGTTGCATAGAATGTAGTCTTCTGGGATTTCACAAAGCGAAGAGAACCAAGAGAAGCTGCCCTTACAACCCCATAACTAACAGACTTTCTATGTCCCAGGCGTATGTAAGATCCCAATAGACTATCCTAAGTGTTGCACTGTGGCGGACGAATCTGGAACATGCCAACAATGTGTATGTAGGTGTCTCAGCGTGCGATTTATATTCCCTGGAAGCGTTCTACCGCAGAATTGCACTTCTGTAGATTGTTGCGCTAATCACCCCACACTGACATGCTATTCCGACTTCAGGAAGGCAAACGCTGAGACCGGGCGCAGCGTGATCTTTAATGTGTAGTAGCGGAAGAGCATAGAATGCATGTGTTCATGCAATTGTCACTTCGTATGTTTCCTTTTATTGATCCTTGTTATCTCGGCTTTAATTTTGTTGAGTATGTTGCATTATTTATTTTCTACGACGGCCACCCGAAGATTTCAAATCAACGTATGGTAAATTAGTTACCTACTTGATTTTAGAGGCGCTCACGTGAGTCGCAGGTAAGTACACTTTAATAATAATAATAGCAATAGTAAATAACTTCATATTCAGTGTGATCATTTAAAAACGAGCCACCTCAAATATCTTAAAAACCAATAAATACGTTAAATCGCCGAGACTCGTAAATTTAGGAATCGAGGGGGACACATTTTAACGTATAATTGACGTTGGTGAAACCAACCCCCCAACCCCAGTTACTCTCGCTTTAAAATCTTAAATGGCACCATATTACTTGTGACGCCTCATTTTAAAGGAAATCGAATGCGGAATACAACAGTTATGTTTAATTTTTAATTATTCCTTATCTCAGCCTGCTATATAGATTTCTTCTTTTGGGGCTATTTTAAATCAGCAGTGTGTCAAACAGACCCAGAAAATTTAATTGCTTTGAGCCGCGCAATATCCGAAACATGCCGAAATATTCCTGGCCCAAACATTCCTGGACGTAAGAGGCAATTCGAGAATATAGACTTTATTATTGTCTTGCAAGTAACGGGGCCCATTTATATTTTTCCGTTTTAAATTTCAAAGCTTATTTTTTGTATGAAATGTGTATTGCCTGTTATTTACAAGTTTAACTCTCATTTTGTATCAAATTTAACAACTCATTATCAAAAAACGTTTTTCTTATTTACCGAAAGCTTGAAATGACTCAATATAATGAATAATTAAAAAATAAATATCGCTGCTGTATTCCTCATTCGATTTCCTTTAAAATGAGATTTCGCAAGTGATATGATGCCATATGGGATTTTAAAGTGAGGCTGACTGGGGATTAGGGGGTAGGTTTTACAGACGTCAACTATGCATCAAAACAGCTGTCCCTCTTGAGTCATAAATTTACGTGTCTCGGCGTTTTTTCATAATTCTATTTGTTGGAATTTACTTACTCCTTAAGACTCGATTTTCAGTTAGAACCCGCGGTACGGAAATTTTATGAGGAGTAAAAAAAATCAAGCGTTAACTAAAAATGAGGCGTTGCGTTACGTTATCTTTCACATTGAAATTATGTAGGTATCTATGAATACGTATATTTCTGTACAATAAACAAAATTATCAAGTGATTGAAGTTAAAAAAATACTGGCAGATATGGAAAAACCTATTGGTAAGCGTATAATTCATGTTAACGAATGATATAAATTGTATATACGAACAGCTATGTCTTTTATTTAGTGTATGTATGTTTGATTAATTATGTGTCCCGGGAATTCTGAAGCATCCTCTTTAACACCGGAAATTTGGAAATTGCGATTTCTATGTCCCCAGAGTGTTTTAAGGATATTCCGAGTATCAGGACACATACACTGGTGCACCAGAGAACATTTTTGTGCAATAATTTTCAAAGTTTAACAAAAAATGTAAAAAATATTTCCAAAAATATATCGAATGGGAATCAACTAACTTTAAATACAAGGTAGTGTAAAAAGCAGAACATCCATGTCCAAATGGGTTAGTGACTCTAGTCGCATGACTGCCGAAATTGCATATAAATCCAACGGCGGTCATTTTTCTTTTTACTTGTACTGTTATTTTGAATGAACGGAGATTGGCTTCCATTAGTAAAGATGCATAATTGAACGTTTTATAATTTTTAGTTAAACTGGAAATGGACTTATTAGAAAATTATTCACATTATTAAAGACATTTGGGTATAAAACTGATATTCGCGTGTACCCTATTATCAAGTGATTGAAGTTAAAATAATCGTTCCTAAGGAGAAAACTCCAGTCGTGCGTCGGAGCTGACACACAATTTTTTTTTCTTAGTTATTTGGGGTGGCTCGTTTTTAAATGATCACACTGAATAATATGACGAAGCCTAGACAACAGCTATTAGGTATGAAAAAATGACTAAATTAATGAACTACTTATGCTTATGTCTAAACCGTAAACTTTGTATTTGTGGCCCCTATACAGTATAACAAACTTCCATGTGTACATGGGGAAATAACATGGGTAATTACGTTTTTGACGATTCCTGCTCCTCATGTATAGTTACAATGGTGGTAAAGATAGCAATCGAAAGATTATTTTTTTTCTGCGTATGAGGATATCAAGAACTCTGCAACTTTTTAATTTGTTAAAGCATTAAAAGCAAGAATTACATTAAAAATTTTCAAACTAAAACACAGAAATGTATCAGGTTATCCATAAAAACTTAATTTATTCTAATCACAGAAGTCTTTGATTCCTATGGATTTTCTAATTTCGTCTGAACTGTCAACATTTATCGACAATTTAAAATTTGAGTTTCGAAATGAAAACCTTTTCTTCAACTGAATAAATATTTTTATTCATTATGAAACCCAAATTTGAATTGTCGATAAATGTTGACAGTTCAGACGAACTAGAAAATCCCTACACTGCAAGAAAAAGTGTGTTAATTTTAACACAAAAGTAACACAAAAGTCCACACAGAGTTGTGTCATATTCTGTGTGCAACCAGTAAAGTCCAAAAATGCTTGTGTCAAAAGCAGACATCGAGTAGGTAAAAAATTTATCAATTTTGGTGTTGAATTTAATGTAATTTTTACACATACCCTATGTTAATGATAGAGCTGTTGACACGTATTTTATAATTTTAACACAATCTCGTGTAAAACTTATTCGACGGCTAAGTAAATTTAGCACAGCGCCGAGTATATTTAACATATTTATGTGTAATATTTACACAATGATTAATTAAAATAGACGCTTACACTGGTAGTTTTCTGGGTAACTACCAACACAGAATCGAGTAAAATTACCAAAGTAAAATGTTATATTTACACAATGGCGTAATTAAATTCATACTTACCGTATAATAGAGCACATATATTGTTAATTTTAACACACTTAGATGTAAAATTTATTCATTTATTTGGTAAACTTCTGGGCATTTCGTGCACTGATTATTAAGAGCACGCTATAAATTATTATGTAGTAGGTAGGTAGGTACATGTACTTAGAATATACAGTGCTTTCATTTCAAAACTGGCCACCCTCAATAACGCTTGATATGAAACGAATTCGGCTTAAACAAAAAACACGTCAATTTAGATATCGAGGGGGAAGCTTAAAACCAATACAGACTGAGTTCTAGGTTTCACCCCCTTACCCTCAGCTACCCCTACTTTGAAATTTCAAATAGCACCCCCTACCTTGTGATACATCATTTCAAATCCTGAACCAACCACGTTTAAAAAATTGGATTCGGTCGATCCGTAAACAAGTTATGGACAAAAATTATAAGAAAGTCAAAAAATGTATTTTCAGAATTATTATGACAATTTTAGAAAATTTACTTTATTACGTGTCCAAAATGTGTTCCATTATTTGCTAGACAATAATACAGTCTGTTTTCGAACTCGTTGCGGACTTTCTGAAAAGTTTCTGGAGTAATCCGTCTACACTCTTTTACCAAAGCACACTTTTCAATTTGTCATGTTTTATGAAATAGGATTATCTAAGAGTGTAGACAAATTACTCCAGAAACTTCAAAAAGTCCGCAACGAGTTCGAAAACAGATTGTATTATTGTCTAGCAAATAATGGAGCACATTTTGAACACAATATAGTAATTTTTTTAAATTGTTATAATAATTCTGAAAATACATTTTTTGACTTTATCTTATAATTTTTGTCCATAACTTGTTTACGGATCTACCGAATCCAATTTTTTAAACGTAGTTGGTTCAGAATTTTTACGGCCTTTAAAATGATGTATCACAAGGTAGGGGGTGCTATTTGAAATTTCAAAGTAGGGGTAGCTGAGGGTAAGGGGGTGAAACCTAGAACTGAGTCTGTATTGGTTTTAAACTTCCCCCGCGATATCTAAATTGACGTGTTTTTTGTTTAAGCCGAATTCGCTTCATATCAAGCGTTATTGAGGGTGGCCAGTTTTGAAATGAAAGCACTGTTTTAAATATTAGTGCACTAAATGCGACAATTTCATAAAAACCTGTCATTGGAATTTTACGAATTGTTAATGGAAGGACTTGGTCAAAATGAAATAACAGCATTTTGAAAAAAATATAATAACATTTAGAAACGATACACACTGATTATGGATAATGAACGTAGGCGATTTCACTTATAGTATTTTTCAGATTTGTTGGCGTTTGCGCCGCCATATCCGATTATCCAAGCAACCGCCAGCAGTTCAGTAGTTTCCAAAATTTTGCTGTTGCTAGGAACCGCGACAAGCGTGTGCGCCGCCCCAAGAAATGTATTCTTTTACCCATAACTTTAGCCCGCTCACACAAAAGACACCGGTTATTTTCTAGTTTGTACTTAAATCTGCTATTGGTTATAAACGCCACAAACTTGTGTCAGAAATATTCACTATTTGTTTTGGTTTTAATTTGTTATTTAAAATTTTTAATGTAATGTTATTTCTTTTCTTTCATGGAATAAATAGCATTCCTTACTTCGGTTTTAATGTTGTCAGTTATATCTTCTTTTTAATTTTGATTTGCTGTGCCTTTTTCCGGGCGTTGAAGGAGACAAACCTCGTTTTTCCTATTCAACTATGCGCGACACGCTGCATAGACACTTACTTTTGATGCATCGGCAAATCGCTCCTGGTCACAAGTTAAGGGCAATAGGGGACCATTATTTTCCTTCTCTCGAGTAAAGTATTCAAAAATATTTCGTAAAACTTCTCGACACTGTTTGGTAAAAACATTTCTAGGCATCTTTACACCTGACAATCAAACTGACAGTTATACTTGAAAGGCAATAATTTTTAATAAATTGCTTGGTGACCACTGGATATTGCAAAATAAGCAAATTAATACTGAAACCATTTTGTTTCACACAACCATAGTAAGAAAGAGTGAGATGAAATACGGAAACGTGAGAATATTCTCAAGTCATCTTACGGCAGCAATTAAAATTCAGCCAATCCATTTTACAAAAGGGAGAAAAACACATGAACGTAATGCGCAGATTACTGCACACACACGCCAAGATATCTGAAAAGAACTATACCTAAATTTAAAACATCGCTGTAGGAAAATTCATTTCCAATTTGCCAGTTTAATTTCTTCAGACTCCATCTTAATTGGGATTCTACTCATAGTTTCCATCGTAAAACAAATTATTGCCGAGGGTGTTAAGCGTGCACTCACTCACTATAATAGTTGCAGAAGAACTGATACTGACGCTAGACTCGTCATAACAGGAAAAAGTGAACAATAATTTATTGATGTGGGGGTAAAAATTTACACCTTAATATGTAAAATATACTTGGATGCTTGGTAAAAGGACTTGGCCAAGTGTTAAATGATGTACATCGACACGTTTCTTGTTAATTTTACACCAAAAGGGTAAAAGAAGTTACAAAAACTAGGAAAAAATCCTTGCGTGTTAAAAGTGGACATACTTTCTTACACATCTTTTTACTCTTTCAATTTACTATCTTAAAATCACCATTTACACAATCAATTTTCTTGCAGTGTAAGAATCAGAGATGTGTTTGATTAGAATAAATTGTCATGGATTTCTGTGATTTAGTTTGAAAATTATTAATGTAATTCTTGCTTTTAATGTTTTAATAAATTGGAAAGTTGTGGAGTTTTTGATATCCTCATACGCAGAAAAAATAATCTTTCGATTGCTACCTTTACCACCACTGTAACTACACATGGAGAGCAGGAATCCCCAAAAATGTAATTACCCATGTTATTTCCCTATGTACACATGGAAGTTTGTCACACGGTAGGCGTGTTCTATGCGGTTCTCAGCATTTCCTGCTGGGTGCCTCCATTTTATTTTGTGGTGTGCGGAATATTGTAGTTTTGTTACCATACAGGTTTAAATTTAGCGTTGTTGCTACCTGAGATATTGAAGACACAGATAGGTGAAACATTAATTTGCTCGTCATTACCAGACTCCTATTACGTTGTCTAGGAGGAAGAGTGTGGTTCTTATAAGAATTGGAATTGGCGACACCACTCCACTAGTTATCTTACAACCGAAGAAAATGTTCAAGTTGGTACCTACTTTACCGAGCAACTCGCCGTCGGCGTCGATCAATTAATTTTTACACAAATATCATCACAACCACCTGCTCTGGAGTTTATATCTCAGAATAATTCCACTGGCCTTTGACCTCAGTTTCTCATTAAATTAATATGATTTTCTTTATTCGTAGACCAATGCAAATAATTGTCATGCTCAAATAGAGTTAAGTAAAGGGATTTCGAGTATCATAACTTAAGAATGTGTAATCACCGCAACGTCAATGGCATTTCTGCAAGCTCAGTTATTTAACGAGGTGAGGAAGTTACGTACTGAATTATGTTTTACTTACCTTCTTCCCTTCATTATTTAAATGACGCTCGAATTTTCTCACAATTTTAGTATTTGGGTCACAGTTAGCTTACATTAAATTCCACCCCTGAAGTAGAGTTTTATTATAGAAAATTGCCTAAAGAGGGTTATCCTTGTTTATCATTATCTCTTGTCTCGGCTCAGATGCGCTTGTGTAAAGAATATAGTGAATGTAGTAGGGTAACACAAGTTCTGAATTTCAGCTGCAGGCTTACCCCTCCCTGCTGCTTTCAAGAGCCGTTTGTTTTTGATGATATCTGATACTCAAGTGTCGTTTACGTCTTTGTTGTTAAATACCAATTATCCCTCTAGAATTCGAACAAACACATCCGTCTTGTTTTAATTTCGGAATTTGAGATTTAGAAATATTTTTCTAAAATATGCCTGTGTGAAATATTTGGTTGCTTTTAGGCAAGCAAGACGTGCTTTAAGTAGAGTTAAGGTTAAATTTTGTTGCCTTTATGTTTAATGAAGGGTGGGTATATTGGATAATTAGTACGATGATGTAGGTTGTGGGTGCCACCGAAATTTCAAATCTGAGGTAAGTATACTGTAGGTAGTTAATGAAAATAGGCAAGGCCAACTACCCAAATTAGCAGGATCTAGTATCATCTGTTACTGAATACACCAAGATCACATTCGTAATTCCTTTTGTTCTTTCCAATTTTCATTGTGTTAGCAACATTGTAGAGTACTGAAGGAAGTAGACTTGTTGTATGGAATCATTTGAAATGTAAGTTTTGGGGTGCAGATGTTACAATTGAATCGTTTAATTCAACAATTGAGTGCAAAGCATAATGCATATCATTTGTACAATGGGGTACAAGGTACTATAAAGGATAAACAATTTTGTATAACGTACCCTGTAAAGGGTCTAATTCCAAAATGCCACAAAATGGGGGAAGGGGTTCACCAAAGAGACAAACAAATATTTGATAAATATTTACTGAATATTTTAAAAATAGAATAAACAGTGTCGGTGCAATCTTGCACATTGTATAGAAATAAGTTATATGGAAGACCCCTTCTTATTTTTAGTTTTTCATACTTTAAAATTACTTTCATTTATGAAGATTGTCCCATTTCTTTTGCACGGCACCTAACATTTTTTTAAGTGGAACACCCTTAATTTGGCCCAATTTTTAGAATCCTTAATTGATTTTACTATAAGAATGTATAAAATATTTTGTTTAAAACGCAAATTTTCGATGTTATTGTCATTTCTTTGAAAGTTTTGGCAGATGTAAAGGAGTTTTGAAAATATTGATCAATGTTGTAACAGTGATATTTTGATATTTTGGTAAAAGAACGGTATATCTAGGACAAATTGCCGCAGGATTTAAAAAACGAAAATGTTTAACAGGGAATTAACAATTACATGGCCAAATAAGAAAATTTCAAAACGGCAAAACTTTATTTTTTCAAATGGAACCATATAATTTTTATGTCAATTGTTTTTCTTGTCGAACATCCATTCGATTACGTATAAACTTCCGTGCCTCTAAAATTAACACTTTTTTGAGATATTCACCTTCAAATGTCTAACCGTCTAATTTGCAAATAAAGAAGTGAATATATTTTCAAAATGGTACACAAACACTTACGTAAAAATTATTTAAATGTGAAATACCATCTTCCAAATAAAAACCATCCTCAATTATCTTCTAACCGCCTCTAGTTTAAAAGATAATTTTTTCCAACTGACATAGTGTGCATTGGCTTTCTTTGATAAAAAATTGAAGATTAAAAGTGTACTTTTAGTCCTTAAATTATTATTATGCATCCGTTTTGATGCTAATTTGAAAATGTAATTTCTTGTAAGAAAATTACTGTTGGTAGCTGTATGAGGTTGATTATTTCAAAAACTATTAACTTTAGAGGTATGTAAGTTTACACATAACAGAAAGATAATTTGTAATAGAAATCACCTGTAACGTAAAAATGAAGTATATTGTTCCATTTAAAAAAATTAAATTGCGGGGTTTTGAAATTTGTCAATTTGGCCACGTAACTGCGCATACCCTGTATAATTTTCCAGTTTTTTAATTATTGCAGCGATCACTCTTAGATATTGTTTTCGTTTTCCAAAATGTCACAGCTTCAACTTTGTTCAATACGAAGATACTTATTTTTCAACATTTTTCTATATTTTTTGTGAAAATCTTTGGGGGAGTACCGGAAACGTCACAAATGTGCACTTTAGGCGACAAATATTTTTTACAACCTTAAAGTAAAATTTGTAAAAAAATCGAAAAATGCTAACAAAGTCATCAGAGACTGTGGAGAATAAATGGGACAATCTGCATAAATGCAAATAATTTTAAACTACGGGGAATTAATCATGAGGTGTCTATCATATAATTTTTTCTCTACAATGCATATTAAAGGTGCAATACTCGGCTGACGTACTATTGTATGTACAGGGTGTCCTATTTTCGTTATGATTTGGGGGTTTCTCATAGAAGCAGCAGAGATAGAGCCTCGGGGTTTTCGCGAACCTGAGCTACTTTTTTGAGTATAATAGAAAGCCGAAACCATAATTTGGATATCGTTTTTAGTTTTCGAGAAAAAAATAATGATGATTTTTATCGTTTTTCGAAAACTATCTCCAATTCTTTTTGTACTAAGCAGACTAAAACTGTTACTGTTGACTCATAGAACTTTTTCCAAGGAATTCAGTGGCGTACGTAGTTTTTTCTAGGGAGCGTATTTTTTGAGTTATGACATAAAGTTAAATTTTTTTAATGGAAATCATAGTAGGCTTTGGTCTAGTTCGAAAGGTTTTTTTTTAAGCTATCAAAATATATAAACTTTTATATTGTTATTTCAAAAAACGGCAACGATTTTGGTACTTTTTACCTTTAGAAAATATAAGATAGGTAGGTACATACATCCAAGATACCTGTGATTTTATGTTAGCAACTTTTAATAACAACTGAAATAAAAGTAACAAAAACAGAAAAACAGAAAAACAAACAAAAACAAGAAAAACGTCAAACAACAAACAACAAAATTATAGGATGATTCGACTAGTAGAGTCAGACTGTTACACCTCAGTAGTTGAAGTACTCATCCTTAGCACACTTTTTATATTCATTGCTGATAAGTCTCCTTTTAAAATCTGGTGGGAGCTCTTCACCAGACCAGACAGAGACTAAACATTTTCGCCAGCTACCTGTATACCTCAACTGGTGTAGTTTTTATGAGTTCTATATTTTGCACCCGGACCTGGCGCCTTCGAGTTCTTAAATGTCGCTACTGCTCGTTTAACTTCATCTGACGTTGTTTCCTCCATTTTGTTCGTGGATCCAGGATCATAATCACGTACTGCCTGAAATTCTCCCCGATTTTCCTGCTGAAGAATACATACTCCATTTTTCGAGATCGATTAGTTGTAAATTCATGCGGGTTTTATCATTTAGTCTGAGACTTCGGATCACTTTCCACATCTCCTTTGCTCTTATACCACGGATGTGGTTACTTTTTTCCGTGCATTTTCTCCCTCCCAGCTAAACGTAAATAAACGGTTGGTGTAAACCAAATATTGGATTTAAACCAGTGAAGTTCTAAAATATAAGTGACCAAGTTAAGATGGTCAAGCAATATACTCGGTAATAGAGAATGGTTCCGGTTAATGCTATGCACGTATAGATGCATCGACAAGTTACTGACAAGATTATAAAATTTAAATTAATACTTCCATGTTAATCAAGTTTAAATCTGTACAATTGCCACTCCTTAAGTTCCGTTGTTATCTCTAAAGGAGCCGGCAGCGTTTTCTCATTACTAATCTTGTCAGTATTTGCGAAATATACACTGAGCCTCACTCGAAACAAGGCATTACACTTGCAAAACAGTCTTGATAAATTATGCACGATAGTCAACCTCTAATGTACCCTTTTCTGCCATAAACCCGCCCCGTTTGTATTGTAAACGTCGTTCGGTGCGAGGACAGTGCAGAGATTTCCTTTTAAGCGAATTGGGGTCACTCTTCTTTTGTGTCTGGGGACAAAAATGCCTCAGGGATGATGGATCCTGAACAACTAAATAGCCACTATGTAGTAAGGGATGATAAGAAATTAACGAACTTGAGGAATTGTTTCTGCCCACTTTGATTTCAGAACAACAATGTCAGAGTTCATATTGAAGCAATTTAGCCGCAATTTTCTTTGATATAATCGGTTTTGTCTTGGAAGTTTCAGTTACTTCTTTCAATTGATTCGATGGAAACAAAAGTTTATATCTTTTTTGTTACGCCAAGAAAACAAGTAATATTTTATTTACGGAGCGGCCAAAAGTTGGTTTATATGGAGCCCATCCAAAGTATATTGGAGTAAATCCTTGAATCGACATTCGAGAATTGCGAACTTACGATGCCCTAAAGACATTGAAAGTTAATACTATTGTATTTTATTTAGAGAATTCCAGGGGGAAAGTCATCTAATTAAGAAAGCATGTAACTTTTGGCATTTATGCCGGTCAGACGGAAAATGTCAAAGACTTATAGACTGGACCTAGCGTCCTTATGCAACAGCTGATTTTGTTTTGAAGCCTACACGTTCGTAGGCCAGCGGATCGCGAGGATCGTCGTTTATTATTATATTCAAGCAACGGACCAAGCGAATGTTCCGCGATATTGTTTCCGCGGCAGCACCTGTCTACTACACAACTGGTCGGCTGCTTTGTTTTGCCTTTTCCACACACAAACGCTTAGACTGTGAGTATTATTCCTCTACAAGTCTTTGGAAAATGTACTACACGCAACGCTAATTCTGTAGAAGATGAAGGGGCTGTAAACAAAACATAATGTAGTAAGACACTTGGGCGCTGCTTCTAAGACAAACGGTCAGAAACGGAACAGAGATATATGGAGGACAATACTTTTTCATGAACTGCAGCATAATTCAAGATTTTATCTATTATTGCATATACAGGGTGTCCCAGAACAACGGGGCAATATTTCTGGAGCATATAGTTTGGGTCAAAATAACACCTAATGTATCTAAAAAATTATTTCTAGGACGCCTCCCTTCGAAGCTATTCGCCCTTAAAGGTGAAGTCCTGAAGAAGGTTTTTTGCTGGTAACTTTCAAACTACCGCATCGAATGTTCTAAAATTTGGACTGTAGACATAGTAAGAAAGTATCTGTGATCGAGTGACATGACATCTTCCGTATCTTGTCTAGGAAGCCGGGGATGGAACACCCCTAGTGCTTTTCACCACTTAACTTTTACGTTGATGCTTTTAGCGCATTTGCAATGACATTTTTGAAACCGTTAAAATGGCCGGTTTCCGAGAAAAAAATATACAAAGATATGGTTCATCATTTTTACTATACAAGCCAGGCTATGAAATATGAACTGCTACATGAAACATGTGAGAAAATGAAATGAAAATGTATGAACAATCGGTTATGAAAACATAATAGCCGAGATAATAGCGGCTACAATAAATTTTCGAAGTGGGCACCTTGTAGGCACATACCATGTCTTTGTATAATTGTTTTTCTCGGAAACAGGCCATTTTAACGGTTTCAAAAAAGAGTACCTTTTTTGAGACAATTGTTTAAGGATTTTAAAAATGTCATTGCAAATTCGCTAAAAGCATCAACGTAAAAGTTAAGGGGTGAAAAGCATTAGGGGTGTTCCACCCTCGGCTTCCTAGACAAGATACGGAATATGTCATGTCACTCCATCACAGATACCCACTTTCTTACTATGTCTACAGTCCAAATTTTATAACATTCGATACAGTAGTTTGAAAGCTACCCAGCAAAAAACCTTCTTCAGGACTTGACTTTTAAGGGCGAATAGTTTCGAAGGGGTGCGACCTAGAAAAAAAATTCTACATACTTTAAGTATTATTTTGACGCAAACAATATGATCCAGAAATATTGCCTCGTTGTTCTGGGACATCCTGTATACAGGATGATTTAGAACGGGCGTGTCAAATTAAAATGGGTGCTAGAGGAACTCCAAATAAGACAAAAATTTTATATGAACATATGTTCTAAAGTGACTACTAACAAAGATACAGGGTGCAAAAATTTTAATATTTTTTAAATATTTTTTTATTATCTTTTATTTATTTATTTATTTATTTATTTTATTTGGTTACCCAACAGATACATTTGAATTGTATCCAAATACAGGGTAACTCGAGAAATTTAAAAAGTTACAATAAATAAACACAGACGCCCCACATGACGCTGCAAAAAAAATACAAAAAACAAAAGATAAATTGAAAGCAGCAATAGTGCAAAAATAAAAATAAAAATTATACAGTAAATAAAAATTATCTTAGTAACTAGGAAAGTTATCGAGTTGAAATTTAAGGTGTCGTTTTCATTTGCCAAGTTCTAATTTTTCAAAAAAAATTGGTCTGCCAGCCCCATCAGTAGCATTGCTACGGGGAAGGCCGTTTATTTATTTCCCCAATCCAATGTTACGCCACTGGCGAATGCAGATGATATTAATGTATTTGAAATCTACGTTCAATTTGGGAAGAAATTGGTATCTTCAAAATTTTTCGTAAAATGCTTAGTTTTTGAATGAAATAGTTTTTTGTGAAATCGTGCACGTGCACTGAAATTTTCCATAATGCAATAATGGCTTCACCGATATGCAAGGAAAGTGAAAATGGAAAAAATATGGTTTATTAAGAATAACACTTACAAAACTAACAAGAAGAACGAGAAAACACATTCATTATTATATTAGAATATTTAAAAAATTTTAAAACTTTTACGCCCTGTATCTTTGTTAGTAGTCACTTTAGAACATATGGTCATATAAACTTTTCGTCTTATTTTGACCCTCTAGCACCCATTTTAATTTGGCACGCCCGTTCTGAATCACCCTGTATATGTATAGAAATTTATTTCACATTTAATGACGAAGAAAAATTCATAAATAACCAAAAAATGATCCATGAAAAATGTTTAGAAAAGCGAATACATTTTAAATCCTTCCTTCCGGGCACCAATGCTCCCCAATCTGCATGCAAAGGGTTTATTAAAAAGAACTTACTTCAAGTTCGAAGAACAACAGAAAATATAAAGTATATGTATAGTGCGGTTCATTTCAAATAACAAAGTTTCGTAAAGGTGTCGATAAAATTGACAACACCGTAGAGAATTATCAGCATTTGACAAACAGCTATGGCAATCGACAGTAGTTTTTTAATACCTACTTCATCTTCTTCAACATCATAAAGTTTTTAGTCCGAAGACTGGTTGGACACGTACCTCCATCCTTTCCCATCCTGAGCTAACCTACACATTTCCCCAAAAGTTGAAAATCCTACATCCCTAACTATTTGAGAGCAGCAGTCTAATCTTTGCCTACTCCTACCTCTTTTTATTCCTATCTCTGACTCTAGTATGTCGCGAACTAAGCCTTCGTGCCTCAGAAGGTGTCCTACCATCCTATCTCTCCTATTCCTTACTGCCTTCCATAAATTTCGCTTTTCTCCAACTCTTTCTAATACCTCTCTGTTGCTAACCTTATCTATCCACGGTATTTTCATCATGCGTCTATAAGCAACACATTTCAAATGCTTCTAATTTCTTCCTATCCGCTTCTCCTATCGTCCTAGTTTCGCACCCGTACAATCCCGTACTGCATACATACGTTCTTAAGAGCCTCTGCCGAGTTTCTACATTTATCATTTCCGAGCATAATAGTTCTTTCTTTTTATAAAATGCAACTCGGCCCTGCTCTATGTCCCTAGCCATATTTTCACCCGCACCCTTTAACACTTCGTTTGTCAAGATACCTTATTCCGCTTCTTCTTAAAAAACATATTTCAGTGAATAAGCTAATGCTCTATCTAAGTCCAAACAACAAATTGCCATATATTCTTATAAAAGGTAATAAAGGCAGGTATAAATCCCCATTTCAATTTGTCAGGCATGATGGAAACATTCAAAAAATTATTAAGCCGAAAGCAATAACTTTTAATGACCGTAAAAATTAATATCAGCACTCGACATGGATTTTGTGGAAAACAGCTATTAATATAATAATATTGAATTTATGACGAAAGCCCCATTATTATGGAAAGTCTTTTTGTTTTAATACGAGCATAGGGATCATCTCAATGAAATTTGTTGCTTTTTAATAGCAATAGCAGCCCGACTCTTCGTAGCTTTTAGTTTACGGACGATATTAAAATTAATACTTTATTAATATAATTTTGAATTAAACAATCTTCAGAATAACAGGAAGTAAACGGGCAGGTAGGCAAGGAAAGGCGAAAAATGTGAACGAGCGCCGACTGGAATTCGAACTCAAGTCTTTCAATATCCAGGCGACTGCTCTAACCAACTTAGCTATCTGCATCAGGGCGCATTCATTGCGAGAGAAAGGCCAACATAAGTTGGAATGGAATAAGTGGAATGGAATAAGTCGGAGATGGAAATCACAATTAATTAATTAACTGTCAACTTCCAAATTTCGAGATCAGATAGCAGTCGCGCACATTTAGGCGCTTCGTACAGATTTAGTACTCAGGGAATAATGTACACAGTGGAAGAAGATGACAGTCTATGATAAATATATCGTTAATAATCTTATTCAATGCGACTGAAAATAATAATTAAAATATAGGAAGTATAGGGACAGGCAGTCAAGAAAACGCAACAACAGGAGTCCTTCTCTCTGGAAAAATGTGAACAAGCGCCGACTGGAATCCGAACCCAGGTCTTTCGCAATCCGGACGACCGCTCTAATCAACCGAGTTATCGACACCAGGCACATTCATCGAGAGAAAAAAGTTTAACGTAAACAATTTTCAACGTATTATAGAAGTCTAATAATTGTAACATACAGATAATTTTACCAACTCTGGTGAGTTAGTGCAGCAAGGTAGTGTAACTGTAAAAAAAGAAAAAGGTGCATTCTCTCACAGTTTATTCGTTCTATGTTGGGGACCGACTGAGGGACAGACATACACTTTACTGAAATGGCTAGCTAACCACAGTAATTCTTTAAATGGGGTTTTTAATTACCATATCTTGGAATAATAAATTGAAGTTAGTCCACCGGCATCTGACTGACTTCACGTTTGGTCCTCTTTTGAACTTCTTCTGAATATCCAAGCAACAATCGTGAGATATATTACTAGCACTAAGTTCATACTGATCGAACCATTTCTTTCTAATAAAAAATAAAACTTTTAAATGTTCTAAATTTTGTCTTTTATATTAAAATAAAAGGGGCTTACAAGTAATATCCATTTACTTTAAGAAGCTCACTACAATGCAAATTCTTAGTCTGCCTTAAGTATCTTGTTGTACGAAGATCGTGTCGCTGTCTGGAAGTTTTGGGCTTTCGGCTGTTCTGGCTCAGTAATCTTGAAAGCGACTCGTTACCCTTTATAGCAAACCAATTCTCTCCACGCTTTGTCGTTTTATATCGAAGTAGTAGGCTCGGCACAAAGTTAAATGAGAAAGTAAAGCGGTTGGATCCCGTATAAATTTCGCTAGATATTATTTGGGTTTTCGTCGAAGCAAGCGAACGTATAATTGGAAGCGTGGAATTTTGATATAAAACTACCCCACGAGTAGATGAATATATGAGTGAGAGGGTGCCAAAGAGGGCGAGTGGGGAAATTGAGATTTCGGATGCGTGAGAATGATTTTAATTTTAGAGTAAATAACGCATTCGCAGCTGCTTCTTCTTCCACCCTTCTATTCATTTTCTCCGTATTCCTTATCGGATTTTATTAAGAACTTCACGTTGCTATAGTCAGGGGAGGCGGCATCATGTGCCTATTGAAAACTCCAGAGAGTCTCATTAATCTTAATCGTAATGAAAGAATTATTGCGAGAAACCCAGTTAAATTTGAATTTACGATTTTCGGAGATAGTAAAAGCAGCTACCTACTAAGTACGATGAATGTGTTCGATCTACAACGCATACGATGTATTATAATATAGTTTTTTATGTACAAAATTATGTACAAAATTATCTTCCGTTTCCATAACAATCCACAATATCGAGTAAAATTAGTAGATGGAGGGCCACATGCCCTGAAGATAATAGCGCAATCTTTATATTTAATTGACCTCTAATTAACTTGCCATTAAATGAAATTGCAAATGTGTTGGTATCGAGCTTCGTCCAAAAGTGAGATACAACCATTTTAGGGTTCCGTATCTCAGCTTGAGGCCGAACGGAACCCTTCTACCTCCTGCACTATAAGTGCCACAGTATCGTACTTATATTTCGTAGGTGATGATGGCCCGAACCCAGACAAATACTAATTGTCTTTTTGGACGTATATTTAGGGAGGTTCCCGTACATCGAATATAGGGGACGAAAAATAAATATTTTTTTAAGAGAGTAGAACATTAGCCCAGTCAAATAGTGTTTTTCTCGTAACAAAATTGGGGAAGTTTTTTTCTCAGCGGTTCTATATGTTTTTTGGGGTGCTGAATCCGAATTTCAAGTTTGCTGCCATGTAGGAGGTCGGCTTCACAACGAAAACCGCAAAAAACCTCAAAATTTTCGCACCTTTTTTCAGTTTTTCGCTTATATCTCGAAGACTATGCATTTTTCGAAGATGACCATTCTATACAAAGTTAAAGTAGAAAAGTACAAAAAGCACTGGTCAACTTTGATTTTCTGACGAGAGGTATCGGCGTTAGAGCGCGCTGAAAAACATCGATTTTTTGGCCCTTCTGCGAAAACGTCAAAAACGGCCACTCCCACCCCCTACAACTCGAAAAATATACATGTTATCAACAAAAACCTTTATACCACGTGAAAGTACATTACATTTCCTACAAGAGACGTCTCTAAAATTCGGTTTTCTCATAAGGTGAGAGGGAACAAAGCGAAATTACTAAAAATGCCTTCTGCGCTCTACAGCCAAAACGGTCCCTCCCGCATGTCTATCTATCATCGGCGCTATACTTTCGATGTATTATACTTAAAAGAGGTTGTTGTGAATGAATTGATGGCAAAACATGTTTGATGAAACATTAACAAATTATATTTAGGTACAACATATTAGGTCACGACACTGAATATAAAGCTGAATATGAAATCTGTATGTATTAATGTGTCACGAAATGAGGGAAAGTCGAACCCAGGATTGGGTCATCACTTCGAGTAAGTTCTTCATCTGGAAAATAATGAAGGCATTTAGTGTTAGAACATGGTTACAAGAACAGATAAGTTGTATAGGTAGTGAACTGTCGATGTATAAAGAAATACCTGATGTCATGTGCGCAGTTATTTTAGTCGTCCCCGTTTGGTCGTTGGTGGCCCAGGCAATGTCTTTTGGACACCAAAAGTTCCAGGCGAAGGGTCTTGGGCAATGGAAGGTCCAGGCAAAGGGTCAGGGGCTGTGGAAGGTCCAGGCTGAACAGTTGAGTTGTTGCTGTTCTTCAACTGAAAAATTGTAATTGAATGATTAATGTTATTATAGAGAAAAATTGATTAGTAAAGATGCATAATGGTGCAAAATTCAGAAGAGGGAGACGATCTAGACGAGCCCCTTGCAGTGCGACTGTCTGAAGCAGCTGAGGCGACAGAAGGTATTAATCCATGTAATATTTCGCAGCATTATGCATCTTTACTAATCAAATTTTCTCTATAATATCATTAACCATTCAATTACAATTTTTTCAGCTGAAGAACAGCAACAACTCACTGTTCAGCCTGAACTTTCCACAGCCCCTTACCCTTTGCCTGGACTTCCCATTGCCCAACACCCTTCACCTGGACCTGCTAGTGCTCAAAATACATTGCCTGGGCCACCAACAACCAAACGGGGACGACTAAAATAACTGCGCACATGACATCAGGTATTTCTTCATACATCGACAGTTCACTATACAACTTATCTGTTCTTGTAACCATATGTTCTAAAACTAAATGCCTTCTTTCTTTTCCAGATGGAGAACCTACTCGAAGTGATGACCCAATCCTGGGTTCGACTTTCCCTCATTTCATGACACATCACTATCACTATCACTACATCGTATAAAACAAAGTCGCTTTCTCTGTCCCTATATCCCTATGTATGCTTAAATCTTTAAAACTACGCAACGGATTTTGATGCGTTTTTTTTTAATAGATAGAGTGATTGAAGAGGAAGGTTTATATGTATAATAACATCCATTAAATAGTGGAGAAATACTTTTATTTTTGAGGTTTCTAATGTGATGTCGTAAATAATTACATTTTTTCCGCTTACATTGCAAACGCAGGCTGAACCCTACGAGATTTATCAAAATAATGTACTAAGTATTGTACACATTGAAAAGGTCTACAGAAAACTCCGCGATGGTATATGTCTATCTCTTATGGATATCCCACAATAACATTTTTTGTCATTTACTTTTTACGACAAATAATGGCTAATTTTCGAAGCGATTTTAACCAATACAGCATTAATCCTTATCCAAATCAAAACTACTGGATCGATTTTAATCATTTTTTCAGTGAGTGACATAGGCTATATATTTTATACCCGTGCGAAGCCGGAGCGGGCCGCTAGTGTACATTAATACATACAGATTTCATATTCAGCTTTATATCCAGTGTCGTGTACGTAATATGTTGTAAATATAATTTGTTAATGTTTTCATCAAACATGCTTTGCCGCATCAATTCATTCAAAACAACCTCTTTTAAGCGTAATACATCCAAAATATAGCGCCGATGAGAGATAGACAGGTGGGAGGGACCGTTTTGGCTGTAGAGCGCAGAAGGCATTTTTCGTAATTTTCGTTTTGCTTCCCACCTTATGAGAAAACTGAATGTTAGAGACGTCTCTTATAGGAAATTTAATGTACTTTCACGTGGTATAAGGGTTTTTTTTGATAACATGTATATTTTTCGAGTAGAGGGTGGGAGTCTGCGTTTTTGACGTTTTCGCAGAAGGGCCAAAAAGTCGTTGTTTTTCAGCGCACTCTAGCGCCGATACTTCTCGTCAGAAAATCAAAGTTGATCAGTGCATTTTATAAGAAATTTTGTCTACTTTAATTTTGTATAGAGTGGTCATCTTCGAAAAATGCATAATCTTCGAGATATAAGCGAGAAACTGAAAAAGTGCGATAATTTTGCGTTTTTCGTTGTGAAGCCGATCTCCTACATGGCAGCAAACTTGAAATTCGGATTCAGCACCCCAAGAAACATATAGAACCGTTGAGAAAAAAACTTCCCCAATTTTGTTACGAAAACGGCAGTTTTGAACACCGATTGACTGAACTGCATCCAAAATTTTTTCTATTTTTTACCGTTCAAAAGTGCTACGTTGGGGAACCGGAAAGTGGACAATTGTGTCCGATGACGCATTTGGAAACTATTTGACGTAGAAACATGGAATATGGTATTTCACGTTTGAAAAAAATCATTAAAATCGGTACAGTGGTTTCTGAAATAAGCGCCTCAGAAACTCATGAGATTGATGATAGAACGAAACCGTTTATGGACAAACGAGTTGGTACTTTTCCCTTTATTAAAACCTGCAGTTATTAGCAATAAACTGAACAATTAGATGAGGAACACCAAAAAAACTTCAATGCATCTGTAGTAATGAAAGCGCAATCTGCGTTGAGTAAAATCACCGCCTGATAAATGAATTAATCTTTCTTTTCACCGGCCAATAAACCTCAGTAGCGTAATGAAAACGGGAAATCTGGCACAAAAGTTGACGATTTAATTGTCGAAGTCGTTTATATCCAGCTCGGCTTCGCACAATTATCTTTAGTACGAACTTGGATAATTTCTTTTCAAACGAGTGACGCTTTGTTCCTTTCGGGGGCAAATTACTTTTCTTCTGCAAAATGACCGAGAGGCCCTTTCGCAGTCACACGAGCGAGCAACGACTTTATTCGAGAGGAAAGACCTAAAGAATTAAGGTAATGCACGCACGTTTGCGAAAAGGGAATGAAACTCTAACCCTCTGTAGCGAGACGAGAAGTCAGACATTATTCCCTTTAGGAGACATAGCCGCTTTCTAATCTTACATGTCATCAATTTATGTTTTTGGTTCTAACTTTGAAAGCTTTGAAATTTTGCTAAAAAATCTAAACTAGAATGATATTCCTCCTAACTGAGCATTAATAAATTGGATCAGCACAAGAAAACAAAAAAGTTCTAGAGCCAGAAAGTGCCTACAGCTCAATCGTTGTTCATTGGTAGTGAGATTTGGAAAAAAAATGTTAGGTGAACATATACCATTCTTATCGTGGTACGATGAATTTTTGATTTAGGCTAATTTGGATGAATCTCATAGGTTGGGCTGCAATCTAAAATTTTTTTTTTTAAATCTTCCCATAAATATGAAGAATTCTTGCAACTCAAAATAAAAAACACTGTATATCACAGTATTTTTTTAAACTTCAATATTTCTTTTGTTTACGAGTTTCTACATATCTGGATGTAAACAGTGACATGAGTAGAAATATTGTCACTGTTTGTTCTAGCGTTCATATTCCAGCTATGATAAAATGCTGCAGTAAAATATGTCATTCTCTGAGCAAATATAAAATAATAAAATTAATGACTGCCAGGGGAACTCGAGCATAATAATCAGAGTTGTACTGCAAGTTCACGGGGTTTGTCTGCTTGTTTTTTAAATTACAATTTCGTACTATTTGTGTAAACATGTCAAATTAAGGCAAGCATACGTATATTTTTGATTACATGGGTTGAAAACCTCACGTTTTAGAGTGAACGTAATCTAAAGGAGTAAAGTTGGTTGCCTATTCAGTGCTTGATCTGTATTTTTGGTTCCATAAGCAAATCTAGGAGACATGACAAATTTTGTATAACAATCTAAATTATTTTCCGTTTACTTAAAGTAATTTAAATTGGATTTGTTGACTCAGTCAGAATTCAATCTTACAAATGAATTCTTCCATTTGACGTAGGAGAAAAATCACAAATCCCCTTACACATCTCGTTGATTAATTTCAGACAATCAATACTATATTAGCACGCATCTTTTATCAAGAACTCCAACATCCGCCTCTAGAAGAATATAATTCATATATGCTTCCAGCGAATGCGAGGAAAATCTCCAATCGGCAGAATTAACGCTAGATTAAGTTATTGAGCGCCCTCTAGGAAACTTGGCTCGCTGCATCAGAAATATTGCGAAATAATGACCCGGAAAACTTTTCAAATGTTGCAATTCGGTGAGTTTATAACACACTTTATGCAATGTCAAAGTAGATTGGCAACCTGTTGGTGGAACACGGTTCGGACGGATTATTCAGGTTTTTGAAAGCTTCAAATTGAAGCATAATATGTAATAGTATATTATTCTACGGGCGAGTTATGGTGGCCGATATTAATGAGGACGAAATTTTAAAGCACGAACCGTACGCAAGAGAACCGCGAATGTCACCCCTCTTCCTTAAAATCGATGCTTATTTCTGACGGTAAATAAACTCCGGTAGGTGAGATACTTTGAGAAAATTTTGCCTTTTGCGTTACTTATCCGCCAGATTTTCACTACACCTGATAGTTTTCGCAAAAGTTATGGTGGGGGGGCGGTCGGAAAATGCAGTCTTCACTTCGGACGCTAATGGCGGTCAGAACATTATTTTAATATTAGTCAAAAATTAAATTCGCTGTGGCATTTCGAAACAAAGGTATAAAGCAGACAAGTGGGAAATTTATTATTCGGAAATGTAGGAAAGCGAAAGAACACTGGATTGATAACAAATGCAAAGAAGTGGAAGATAAGTTCGAAGTAGGAAAAACTGAAGCGTATAAAATAATTAGGAGAAATTTCAGAGAAATTGGATCTAACAGCAAGAACATTAGAAATGAGGCAGGTAACATCCTAATCGGAAGAGAGGAAAAGGCAGATAGGTGGAAGGAATATTTGGGAATCTTATATGCAGGACAAGAACTAGAAGATATATTAGAAAAGGAAATTAGTAAATAAGGGGAGAGTTTGAGCTAGCATTAGAAAGTTTAAAAAACAATAAAGCATCAGGTGTAGACGGATTGCAGGCAGAAATTTTAAAGTGTGCACGTCAAGAGGCAAGAGAGCGTTTATTTAAACTAGTTAGCCATTTATACGAGACAGGTGAGATTCCACAAGATTACAAAAGGAACATCATAGTCGCATTGCCAAAAAGGAAAGTGCGAAAATTTTAGAACTATCAGTTTAACTTCCCACGCGTAAAAATTTTTACCTAGAATTGTGCAAAGAAAGATGGAGAAAAGGGCGGAAGAAATATTAGGAGAAGATCAGTTCGGATTTAGATGAAATAGAGGAACGTGCGAGGCCATTCTAGCTTTACGAGTAATTATAGAAAAAACAATAGAAAAGAGAAAGAGCGTCTATATAGGATTTGTAGATTTAGAAAAAGCCTTCGAAAACGTAAAATGGGGGAAGATGTTCGAAGTGCTCAGAAAGGTAGGGATAAAATATAGGGACATAAGAATAATACATAATCTCTACAAAGAGCAAACGGCAGTTATAGAATTTGAGCAGGAAGGGAGTGAGACAGGAATGTGCATTGTCACCTCTAGTTTTCAACTTATATATTGAAGATGTGATTAATATTGTTAAGGACAGAGCAGCCTCATGGATTAATGTACAGGGTCAAACTATTAACATGCTCAGATTTGTGGATGATAGAGCAGTGTTAGCATCTAGCAAAGAAGAATTAGGAATGGCTTTGAATGAAATGGAAGCAGTTTTGACAGAGGGCTACGGCATGAAAATCAATAAAAAGAAAACCAAAATTTTGGTAAGAAGAGTGCGTGAAAATGGAACTAAAACTGAAATACAGATAGATGAGGATATAGAGGAAGTCGTAGATTTCTGCTAGAGTCAGAGATAGGAATAAAAAGAGGTAGGTGTAGGCCTAGATTAGACTACTGCTCTAAAACAGTTAAGGATGTAGGATGTTTTACTTTTAGGAAAATGCGTACGTTAGCTCAGGATAGGAAAGGATGGAGGTCCGCGTCCAACCAGTCTTCGGACTGAGAACCTTATGATGATGGCATCTCGAAAAGTGCATTTTTGGAACGTTCCGACGCAAAAATGCACCTCTCTCATTCTTCTTTGGTAACTTTTTCAAATGTTGACAGATTTGAATTTTCTCGACGGATATCGAAAGAGAGAGTTTTGGAGAACCCGGGGAGAGTCTTATTCTTACCACGAAATTCGCTGAGCCCTCCGCAGGAAAGGAAGATTTCGTGAAACACGTACTGTTTAAAAAGAGCTTTTTACAACCCACGTTTAAACCTTTTCGGAAAATATAAATCCAAAGATAAAGTGAACGTATCGGGCCGTCGACCCGTGTAAAAACATCCGAAAAATTTTATCGAAGTGTGAAATTGAGAAAATCTCTGTAAAATTCCAAAATCTACTCAGACATTAATTTGCGCTCGTCCTGAGGTGGAGGCACTGGGTAGCGGCGATCTGCATATCAAAATGTAATCCCGATAGGGTACGTGTTTACCAAAAGAAAGCGCTCGTCGAGGTGGCCTCTGAAAGTCACCCCGAGCAAACAAATATTGGCAATTTCGATGAAAATTTGACAGTTAGATGGGTGTTTGAACTTTGAAGGTTTCGTGATCGCCGGAAATTTTTGTTGACCGTTTTCAGACCCAAATTTCTAGCCTTAAATGTTTCCAGATCGAAATTAAACTTCTTTACGGACCACATTAGAATCTCCTATTTCGAACGGTATATCGTGCCACGTTTCACCTTTCATCCCCTGTGACTACTTAGATGCCCCATTTACTATGTTTTTGGCCTTAAAAATGTGCAAGGTTTCGCGGACAAAATTATTTTCCTAAACTAACTACGGTCACAGGTTGATGATTTTCGAATATTTTCGGTCCGGTCGACGAGGCGGTCGAAATCCGCTTTTAAAATTGCCCGGTGCCCCCGGTTTGGCCAGTCTAAAAAATTACCCTTAATTTGAGGGTGCCGTATTTCGCTTGTCGTACGACTTACGCATTCGCGACTCCCTTTATGTCCTACAATTCTTGTAGGCGGAAAAACGGGCGAGGCGAGCTTTTCCGCGCGGCTCGTCGGTTCTTCTGGTTGCCATAGAACATTTTCGACCATTTCCGGTACGCCGAATTTGATATCGCTTGGCAACGGGGTGTTTTAGTGGAGGCGAAAAAATCGCGAGGGACCCTACGCACGAGGGATGTTCGAGTCACCCTCGAGAATTTAATCACGATTGACAAATTTTTCGCTTTGAAAAAATTCTTTACGATTTTCCGCCCCTGTTTACGTCATCTCCTTCCATCTGCTTCAAAAACATGTTGATCCTCTTTATAGAAGAAACTCTCGAAATTTTGAAATTTTATGGGTGGACGTTTTCTGCGTAACGGCAACCTTGATATGCCACATTAGGAATTTCTTGATTGGTTACAGCCTATTATTCAATGGCATTTATAAGAAGACATTGAAGTGATAAAAGTGGCTTGAGTATTGAAGTGAATCGTAGTCTGCTCAACCGTAGGCTCAACTGGTGTAGGTATGTTTGGTTGTATAACCAAGATCCAGAAATGCACGTTGAGTTGTTCGTTTCGTTAGATACAGATACAAACGTAGAAAAGTGTAGGTTCTCCGACACTGGTGACATCACTCGAAGGTTTTCCCAAACAAGATTAAATATGTTTTTCCTCACGAGAGGTTTTCCCAAACATAAGAGAAAAACAAATGGTTTCCCTTCAAGCAGTGAGATCTTAGAAAGTGCCTGTTCTAGTTGCTTTACAATGTAAATTATTATTCTTCCGTATCTCACTAGAGAAGGCTGTATCATCAGATAAGTTGGTTAATTTTAGTATTTGTTATTGTAATCCACATTGTTAGAAAATCTGATAATCATACTTAAGAATCTCTATTTTATTTTAATAAGTTAATAATGCTAATAATTATTTAGTTAATACCAAACAAATATAAGTAAGATTATTGTGCGGAGAGGGCGAGGGAAGAGAGAAACAATAAGGGGCGATGGGCAAAAGTATCTTTAGTAAGGGAGGGGACTGGGAGTCTATAGCACTTCAAAGGGAAAGTCCCGCTTTTAAGATCGTGTTAAGCTATTTTTGTTGTCATCAATAATAAATTATAAATTCAACTTGATATAACTATCAGTGTGAAGTGATCATATCAAGTATGTCTGAAAATAATCTTATTCTCTCATTATTTCTGTATCCGCATAAGAGATACACAAAAGCAAAGGTAAAATAAAACAGTATCAATTAAAGTGTAAAAGAGCAAACAATACACAAAATCAAAAGTAAAACAAAACAGTATCTACCAATTAAAATGTAAAAGCAAACAATGTACAGAATCAAAGGTAAAACAAAACAGTTCCAATTAAAGAGTAAAAGAGCAAACAATACATAAAATCAAAGGTAAAACAAAACAGTACCTACCAATTAAAGTGTAAAAACAAGATGTAGGTACTTTGATTTTGTAACTTTGGTTATGTTTATTACTAAAATCCTCACTTGTCATTCTTTCTCGTCAAACTAATCGGTCTGTAATGGCATAGGTAATAAATAACGTAGGTAAAAATGCCAAATTAAAAATTATGTTTATATCATTGTTGAAAAATGGTTTAGTAAGTGTTTAATTCTGGTGTAGGTATTAATAATGTTGAAAAATTTACTGCCTGTTGAATAAAAGCGAACCAATTTCTTAATTTCTGGGCGTATACGTCTACCGCCGATGCTACGCAAAATTCTGACCTTTCTATGATAACTTGATTCAGTGTATTGTTTATGAAATTAAATTAGAAGGAGTAGTTGGAGCACTGACCTGAGGTACTGGATACGCAACTCATTACAATATTCATGGGGTATAGATTCGACTCTATGCAGCTATGGTTTTATGCCTCAGAACTGGCGTAGGCACCGACTGTGATGAAATAGAATGCATACCTACTATACTGATAAATGCCATCGTTTTATTTTATTGCCATCATATATCTTTAATATTTTCATAAATATTTTCATAAATATTTTCATAAATGTGAATCTGTATCAATATTTCAGACTAAAATAAGTTCAGATTATCATAGTAGTGTTCCGAGTTGTACATTCCATCTTTCAGTGGGCATACTATGAATAAATTGAATAAATTAAAAATTCGTCCTATGAATGAATTAATTTATTCAAGAAAAGTCTTATAAGTTCGTACAAACGAGGATTATATTCCAGATTTATTGATTTTGGCTTCAGGCTTCTGACTGTTGTGAATTCCGTCCAATTAAAATATTCCTTTGAGTACTTGTAAATGTAAAATGAAAATCCAAAGATAAAGAAGCCCTACAATGTTGTTGCTAATTACGTCCGAATGGAATTACATAATATTTTTCGTTAGCTGTAACTTTATGAGGTAATTAACTGATTAATTAATTTGTGCGTTATTTCCTCCAGTGTGTAGGTAACTTTATTAAATTTTATTTTAAACATTAACTAAACTTGCTTCGAGCAATTTTCCGTTTACAAATAAAAATTGTCATTTTCGGTTGGATTAAATTTGCTCCACTCATTTCACTCTCGAAACTTTTGTTCATAATGGTTCAGGTAGAAAAAATGTAGGTTATGGATCAATAGTTTTGATGCTGACTTTTACCAACTTGTGTTTGAAACATCGCTCTCATTAGTTTAATTAGCATTAAAACAACTTCGTGCCGTTGCGCCACCCTGCTGGAATCAGGTACTGTTGGAGAATACCGATGCGGTAACGTTTGCGTTCATGGGGTCCTCGAAGAAAATGGGTAGAATTATGTGCATGCAACTTATGGCACGCCACACCCCGACTTTCTGACTGAAGAGGTTTTTACATAAATTCACGAGGATTTTCAGTACTCCATAGGCGAGTGTTCTGGTGTTCTGGCTGTTCATGTATCTCGAAAGATGGAACCATGCCTCATCTGTGAAGAAATGTACATCTAGAATATTCTCACCTTCAGTAATAAGGAAGTCCTGAAGCCAGGTGCAGCAGTTAATGCGGGATCCGCTGTTGCAGTACAGGCACCTTGTATGGATGACAGTTTAACTTTCCTTCACGATTCTGTGAGCTGTACCGTAGATAATAATAACCTTTATTTAGCTAGTAGCTATAAACAAGAAATACACAATAAACTTACAGTACAGAATTACTTATAAACTAATAAAATACACTATTTGGTGGTATTTAACATTTTAAATGCTGCTTAAGAGCTCTCTTAATCTAGTTAAATTAGTTTCGTTTCTTAAATCTAATGGTAACTCATTAAATATTCTGATACCCCCATATAGTAAACTATTAATAGTGTTACTTTTATTAACAGAACTCAAATAATAATACGTGCTTGTATTCTGTCTTGTTTCATGACAGTGGACAGATTTTACAGGAATTAGTTCATCTGCTACTTGATCTTTAAACCTACATTGAATTTGAAAATGAACATATTTATGTACTTGATAAATAATGAAATTTTCAATCGACATCCATTCGAGAACTTCCAGCATCTGTTTTGTACTTGTTGAATAACTCAAGATCACCAATATAAACGCAGACGCTGTTTTTACTTCATAGTAATTGACATATTTCGTAGATGGCGCATACGTACAAAATTCGTATTTCCTAGCTCAGCTTTCCGGCCGGCATCTGGATATATTTGCGCGTAGCAACTCAAACGGCAAGCGTCAGGGTCGGTCTCAGTACGTCTGAGTATAAGAACTTGGCAGCAATTACAAACTAATCCCAACATTTTAAACATTTTTATTCGTTGTGGAATATAATTTATGAATGGCAAATTGAATTATTATTATGTACCGTTACAAGTGGAACACCCACATAGGTACCTACATTTTATTATACAGGGTGGTCCAGGTCTTAATACATTAATTTTGGGAGGTGATAGAGAATCAAAAATAAAGGGACTTTTCTTAATAAACATATACCGGGAAATGCATAATAACGGAGATATAGCCCAAGTCATTAATACTAAGACATCTTGATGCTGAGCGCACACATTGAAATTATCAAGTAGGCTTTAATTATTATTTTAGAAGTTTCGACATTTGTGCATCACCGGGGAGTAAATGTTGCACCGGTTGTAAATGATATGGGTTCCGATGATCCCTACGAAGAGTGCGAAATAGTGTTGAATTTGACGTTCTTAATAATTGTAGGGCCGCTCTTCGAGAACTTAGCCGAGAATTGTTGTCGAATGTTTTCAGTATTGCATTTTCTACATTATTTCCTCTCCTAGGCAGTTTTTCGGCCCGCTTCTAACCAAACTCCAGAAAAAGGAGATGGATATTTACAAAATCACGGGCATTTGGTTGCCTCCGATTTGGATATCTTCTTCGATAATCTCTAACGGTTGCTGCAGCGTTACGGTTGCAGTATCCGTAAATAAAATATATATGTCTGCACAATCAGCATTATTGAATAAATTTGGTATGATTTCGCCTCACAAATTAAAATTCAGTAGGTAGGAAATCAAATTACCTATAAAGCCTTATTCAGAGTGGGAGCGTTGAGCGCAGCGTCGCGTTGTGTCGCCTCGAGCGCCGCGTCGTTTTTTAAAACAATACAATACAATTTGAATGGAACCATTCACAGTGACAGCGTCGCGCGCAGCGTTACTTAAAGCGTTCGCATAGCGTTCGCGTCCGAAACAAATCGGATTGTTTTTTTACAGAGTTTCAGTCAGTATTCAAAATGAGCTCAACAGAAGAAGACTTCTCGGACGATTCTTCACGAAATTACTTGGACATTTTTCAAGACGATGCCCAACCTTTTGCAACAAATAATCAAAGGTTCGGATGGACATTCTCATATAATTAAAAAATCTATCCGGATACTGTCTTAATTTATAGTCTTAATTTATAGTATAGTATAGGGTGAATTCCAACTTTTTTCTTTAATATCTTCAAAGTATAATAGCGAGTATAATAGGGTGCATCGAGTAACATGAACAGAACTGCTCTGGTTGGAGCCATTTTGTACACTGACGCTTGCAGACGCTGTCACTCTGAATACATCAACGCGGCGCTAGACGCGACGCAACGCGACGCTGCGCTCAACGCTCTCACTGTGAATTAAGCTTTATTCAGAGTGGGAGCGTTGAGCGCAGCGTCGCGTTGCGTCCCGTCTAGCGCCGCGTTGATGTATTCAGAGTGACAGCGTCTGCAAGCGTCAGTGTACAAAATGGTTCCAATCAGAGCAGTTCTGTTCATGTTACTCGATGCACCCTATTATACTCGCTATTATACTTTGAAGATATTAAAGAAAAAAGTTGGAATTCACCCTATAAACAAAGAAAGACATTTATATGGCGAATTCCATCATTTATACTATAAATTAAGACAGTATCCGGATAGATTTTTTAATTATATGAGAATGTCCATCCGAACCTTTGATTATTTGCAGATAATTTTGTATTCCAGAGGGCTGGCCTAGCCTGAATTTCCGCAATCAGCACCTCCGAGAAGTCTTCTTCTGTTGAGCTCATTTTGAATACTGACTGAAACGCTGTAAAAAAACAATCCGATTTGTTTCGGACGCGAACGCTTTGCGAACGCTTTAAGTAACGCTGCGCGCGACGTTGTCACTGTGAATGGTTCCATTCAAAATGTATTGTATTGTTTTAAAGAACGACGCGGCGCTCGACGCGACACAACGCGACGCTGCACTCAACGCTCCCACTCTGAATAAGGCTTAAAGAGTAATGAAATGACTATGCTGCACAAATGCCAAAACTTCTAAAATTATTGAAGCCTACTTGATAATTTCAATTTGTGCGCTCAGCATCAAGATGTATCAGTATTAATGACTTCGGCTATATCTCCGTTATTATGCATTTCCGGGTATATGTTTATTAAGAAAAGTCCTCTTATTTTTGAATCTCAATCACTTCCCAAAATTAATGTATTAAGACCTGGACCACCCTGTATATAAATAGGTGCATAAATAGGTGCATATACAGTGTGTTTGATTTGATGTGTCATGGCTGATATCTCGACTATTGTAAGAATTTCAAACAAATGTTATATATGAAAGTTCTTAGACACTTTATTTTCAATAATTTATTAAAATCAGAAAAACAATTGAGCATCAAATAATTCAGATATAGCAAATACATGCATAATTTTAAATGTAACATACCCAGTAATATTGCATGTTCTAAATCTGTATGAAATTGCCTTTACAACGATATAAATATCACATGTTATATTTATCTAATCGATTAAAGACATAAATCGATAATTAAGTATCTACCAACTGAACGCTTACGCTAGTTACAGCTTCATCCGAAGGAGTAGGCGGTGAAAATAATGAAACTCGGATGTCAGTTTCTACATGATAAATGTTAGGTACTTAAGACTAGCTTGACAACATAAAATTATTCAACACAAACACGACATAGTAACAACAACAAGAAAGTAACAATAAATTAGTAGGCAAGTTAAGTTTAAAATTTAAGTTAATAAAATTAAAGTTTTCTTCAAAGTGACCTCCGTTATGAAAATTAAGAATACCCAGGAATTTACTCAAGTAATTTGACAGTTCACGCGATAGCAATTCTTGTCAAAGCCTACTCTTTCGATCAAAACTCTTAAGCATGTAGACGTGCAGTTCTTACTTAATTATCGATTTGTGCCTTTAATTGATTAGATAACTATGACATATGATATATCGTTGTAAAGGAAATTTCATACAGTTTTAGAATACGTAAAAACACTGAGTACGTTCCATTTAAAATTTTGAATGTATTTGCTATATCTGAATTATTTGATGCTCAATTGTTTTTCTGATTTTCATAAGTTATTGAAAACAAAGTATCTCACAACTTTCATATATAACATTTATTTGAAATTCTTTCAACAGCCGAGATATCTGCTGTGACACATAAAATCAAACACAATGTATAAATAGGTGCATAAACACTGGTTTGTGCAGCAGTCAGACAAAAGAAATGGGCAACATAATGAAGAATAAATTAAGAAAGTCAGTGCCAAACATTTTAACAAGGGCGAACAAAATCGAGAATTCCAAGAAAAAAATAAATATCACAAAAACTCTTAATTTTAGAGAGATTGTACCACATGAAATAGATACTATTAGAATTTAGCGTAGATTACAAAAATGTAATCATAAGAAAGTTGATAGCCATTTCCGGTATAAACGGAAATGCTAAAAAGCTAACTTCCTCGAAAATGTCTAATTCCAAATTTTGGAAAAAATGCTAACAAACCCATAAACTTTTAACCAACGGGTTAGCTGAATCTCCCTGAAGCAAGAGCGCAATATTTGGAAAGAAACTGATTCCAAAAGTAGTGATGCAACCTTGAGGGAGATCAGGTTTTAATGCCAAATAAACAAACGCGTCACGTGCTCTTGACATCTGCCACTCTCAATTACAAAACATCGTACCGTAACTTTTGTAATATAATTATAGTAGTTTTGCAGTGGAAACAGTTTATTTTCAATTTGTGTTGTGCTTGCGCGTAAAAACTATAATTACATTGCAAAAGTTAGAGTACGATGTTTTGTAGTTGACACTGACAGATGTCATGAACACGAGAACGTTTGTTTATTTGGAGTGAAAACGTGACCTGCCCCAAGTTTACTTACTTACTTTTCTAATCAATTTTTTTCTCAAATATTGCACTTTTACTATACTTACAATATTTTCTCACTGACAGTGTGACAATTTAATAAAAAGCTACTGTCGAAAGATTTGATTTACTTCATATTCGTTTATTTTGGCGATATTTTGGCTATTCCAAAAAATATTTCTGGAACTCGCTCTTCCTTTTAAATATCTACAGTCTGTTCTTTATAAGAATGCAGTAGTGGGGTGAAAAGTTTTAAACCCTGGTTTTTGTATAGAACTTACTTTTATGGCAGCATAAATTGCCAGTAGCAGACATTTTCACCGCCCCAATCACAACTGTTTCACATCTGCACTTCAGATTAAGTTTACATGAGCGGCACTTCTTTATGGATGTAAAGTCGTAAAACATTCAAAGCATAAGTATAAATATTGAGTTTACGTCATTCTTCTTATTCTAATAAGTACACTGGCATGCTTGCCAACATAGGTCGCATTTTAGATGATACAACTTTGTAGCGAAAATCTGAATGTGGTTACACTTTTTAAGATAAACACTTCTAGATTCCAGCTTTCTCTCTGTTTAACTTACTACGCTTAATACGATAGAGTGCAAAAGATGAACATGCGTTTTGCAGAAGCTTCAGAACTACCTATATTTTCCTCTAGTGACATCTCGCAAATATATCAAAACACTTGCTCCATAAGGAAGACTCCCTTCAATCGTTAACACCATTGCTGTTCGCCGAAACAATGTTCGCACTGTGGTATTGCTATTGCGACTGATCGCTGCACATTACTGCTTGCGACTAGCCATCATAGCTCCAAACAAGCGAAGGCATGTCTGGATCATGTCAGACATGTCTTGAGATACAAAATTCATGGGTGACTTCTACTTTAGTAAATGTTTAAACAATGTTTAAAAATCTATTAAAATATTTCACTGCACATAGACTTTTTAGCTACGCAAGGGTGCTTTGAAACAAAATGTAAATTTTAAAATGTTAGTGCCCATATTTCGCATTACCTAATCTTTGGTCGATTGGAGTCGAATATTAAAAAACTTGTGTGTGTCAGTTCAGACGCATGACTGGTGTTTACTCCTTAATACGAACGATTATTTTAACTTCAATCACTTGATAATAGGGTACACGCGAATGTCAGTTTTATACCCAATTGTGTATTTATCAGGTGGTTTATGTTTGAAAATGTCCAACTACATCAAAATATAAATTGTTTATAAATTCAGTAATTAAGTGACAATTTGCTAAACGTCCGTCGATCCCACTGGCAATGAAATAAATACTTTTCCTGGTGTTCGAATAGGCGTTGATTCACATTTCGGCACTAAGCAATATTTATTTGGAGTACATATTTAATATTAGGTTTTTCCATATTAAATCAAAAGATTCAACAAATTTAGGAACGAACAAACACTGCAAATATTGACTTTACAACGCCAACTGTCATATCTATTCTATGCCACTCTATTTTGACTATTTCCATGCTCTATGCAGTCAGACATGAACAGCCGTATCCATAGATACGTACATAATTTCAATTTGACCAATAACGTAACGCTCAGTAGTTAACGCTTGATTTTACTCCTCATAAAATTTCCGTACCGCGAGCTGAAAATCGATTCTTAAGGAGTAAACTCCAAAAATATCCTGTACTTACTTTCTTTCTTTGTTGAAAATTGTTAAGTTGAATGAAAAAGAGCTCTTTTTATGATGATTTGTTCTGGGGACAGAGCACGGAAAATTACACATTACAACCTTTAGTTAGTTTTACCTTATACCCCATTGGATTTATTCGTGACGTCTTTGGTAGCTTGGCTGAAAGTCGCGCTGGAATAAGAATAGTGCACATGGAATTTGATTAGCCTGAGGGCAGTTTAGGTTGCAGGAATAATTCACGGTATATTTTGCAATCGGGTATATCAACCTTACCTATAAGTACTCGTATATGCCTAAAAGTAAAAACCAAGTCTTTTTGTTGGTATTCTAAATTATGAGGAAGAAAAATTGTAATTATTTATTTTCCCCGAAGCGTGCAGCTCTAAACCACACGCACACAATAAATCTTGTATTCCTAAGCGCAGCAAGTGAAAGTAACTTTACTCACCCTCCTTTGAAAACCCTACGCTTGTAATTTAAAATAAAACAATAACTAAAACCCGAGTCAGCTTGTGTTTTGAATTTTTATAACAGAAAGTTTAATCTCGGTTCCTGTAATTTATTTAAATGGCGCACGTGTCTGAAATTCATGAGTAATTAACACTTTCGCGATAAAAATGTAGCTGAAGTGACCCAGATAAGTAATATTACGATATATGGTTGTAAGTACATAAACGAAATATATATGCAAGGAAGCAAAGTATCACGTAATTTTCATATTTGAAGTAGAGTGGTATCATACCAACTTTAAACGAAACCCCGCGGATATAATATCCCGTGGAGCGTGTTAGAAATTTTTCAATATTGCATGTTTCGAATGTGCATGGAAAACCGTAGCGTACTGATTTCGTCCTTTTGGGACTCATCAGTACGGTGCTTTGCCCAACAATATGTTTGAGGTAGCATCCCGTATGAGATCTCGTAGTACACAAAAATCTGGATTTAGTTCTATAATTCAATGCATGGCGGGGTATTTGCCCGAGGAGTAGTTGTTCGACCGGTCCAGTACCACTCATCTTGTGGAGCATATCCGAAACAGTTATTGGATTCAGAACACTATTCTTCCCAGAAAAGAACCTGACTGGCCTATTTCACCATTTAGGCCACCTCTGAGGGAAGATGAGTTGATGGAGAAACGTTACAGCGTGTGATAACATACTGCATTCATTTCTTAATAATATAAAAACAAAAATAATAAACTTAAAAGAGAATTAATTTTAACAAGTATGTAAAGTTATCATAAGACTGGTGCAAAAACTAGTAAGCTGTAAGCACTGAATCTATTTCTTGACGAAGAAGGATTGATTCGTGTAGGAGGAAGAATATTAAACGCTAAGATCGCTTATGATAGAAAAGTATCCCATTGTATAACCCGCGACTTCTCGTTAAACTCGAACATCTTTCTTTACTTCACGCAGGTCCTACTCAAACTCTAGCTGCCATTCGAACGAAGTATTGGCCTCTCAGGGCATGTGGAGGTATTAGAGAAGTCATACATACCAGTATCCCGTGTTTGCGCATAAGTTCGCGTTTAATGGAACACGATTTGGAGGGCCTGCCAAAAGAAAGACTTGGACCTCGTCTGGAAATTCTCTAAGGTCGGGCTAGACAGTACTGCGAACCGAGAAAAATCGGTTAGCTTTGAGGACGACCATAGACCCGAAAAGCGTGGTTCCTGAAAAAGATAGACTTGTTATTGAAGCTACGATAGGAAACCGGAAGACTGGATACTAAAAGTAGTGGAATAACCCAGTGTTAGTTGTCATTGCTGAGGAAAAGAGAGCACCAATATAATATTAAGGACATTGTTATTCAAGTAACAGATGCGGCAGTATACTTACATCAGCGAACTCTCGTTGCCAATATTGTGGACGTAGTGATACTGGCTTTAAATCAAATTTACATTTAAATTAAATTGATTTGAATGTATGCTTAACCTCGGCACCGATATGCTTCCATGTGGGAATGAGCAAACGATAGTGAGGTCGGTGAAGGAGGAAAACCTTGTCTACAGAAGAAGAAAATGTTGAGCTGGCGGGTTGCCGCTGAACTTGAGTGGAAGTATATGAAAATAGGGTGCGATGATCAAAGGAACGATGAAGATCTGGCATACCTAGCCTAGTGAGAAAAAGCAGAGATGACGCAGGATGGGGCTTAAGTTGGTGGCAAAAGTGTGACCCTAAAGGCTTATTGGGCAGGTACAATAGAATTCGCTGGTTTTAGAAGTCTGATTGCTTAGCAGTTACTATGTGTGAGAGTGCTGATCTGAAGATCCGGGAGCCACAAATAATTGTTCCGAAGACGAAACTTCGTAAAGTTCATGGACATGCAAGTGTTGGGCAAGTGCAATCCACCAGTTCTTGATTTCAGACTAGAATCCTAATCGGAAAACCTTTAAAAGCAATTAGGCTCTAATTATTTTCGTGACTATTGGCATATGTATATACTCACGGAAAATTCGACACAACCAATAACTCGAAGGCGATTTTTTAAATAAAATATTATAAAACTACTATAAAATGTTTTACTTAATGCTGACAATCATTTATAAACACTTATAAAAACAAAGCAAATATATTTATCGGTAGGTACTTGGAAAATTACCTACTTTGAATTGTTTTCAGTTGAAGTTTAATTATTATATAGAACAAATTGATAAAAGAAAAATTTTAATAGGGGCATGTCCTTCTTACATGTATTATCTATTACTTATTGTTTTGTAATTGCAATAATTTACTAGGGAGGTATACACCGTGTGACACAGCTTAAGTCCGAACATAGTGATTTAACATTGGAATTCTGTTTTCTTGCAATTCCTACCCACCATTTTAAGATAACTTTAAACTAATGGTACTGTTGCATACTTTTTCTGTGTAATTATGGTAGGTACTAAAAATTGTAGTTTTGTTAGATTTTAGCTGTCTATTGTTAACAAAATATCCAATATATTTTTGGAAAAAAGTAGCGGGTGCTATGACTGGCAATTGCATAATTTTGATTCTGCAATAACTATTTATTGCAAGAATGTTTTATTGAGATTGAAGTTTACATCGTACATGGAATTTATTTCAAAATTCCACTCGTATCAACTGTTCAAAATATTAATAAGTGCAAAAGTAGTAATGTAATGTGAACATAAACTAAAATAGCTCAGAAAATCTGACAATTGAAGGTAAACAAAACATAAAGAAAATCATAATAAGTACTCAAACAACCACCATTCTGCACTAAGCAATATCCAATCTGTGATAAAAAGAATTCCTAACATTCGCAAGCTATTAGCTATCAAAGAATTAATATTTGGGTGGAGGGGTTTTATAAATTTTTGATTTAAGGTGACTCCACAAAAAGAAGCCGCATCAGGGTGCTAAATCAGAAGATGAACTGGCGTTCATGATGCCGCCACGACTAATCCAGAGATAAAGAAAATGTTTCCTTAAATATTTTCTATGTGTTGTCCAAGATGTGCTGGATAGCCGTCTCATAGGAACCAAATCTCTTGATAAAATTTCCGAAAATTTCAAACGGACCAATAACATGATTATTAAAAATGCTTGATGCTCAAATATTAATTTTTTGAGGATGTTGAGTCTTGGTAGTAATGTTTATTCAGTGATTTTCAGGGATTTTCTTCGCAAAATACACATCGACTTTCTTCATCAAAATGCCCGAGTTCTTGATGGTACTGGGGTTTATATTTATGGGTGGTAATAACGTTTCTATAAAATCCTGCGTACTGTTTTTCACGAAGCGTGACATTCTGTAGCAATGGCTCGTAAGCTAGACGATTGACCCGCATTGATCATTGCTAAAGGCAATCCTTCTAAATCTTCATATGTCTCTATTGTTACCAATTTAAATTATTATTTCTTGCCGTAGCGCAATTTTGCCCAATTTTGCTCACATAATTATATTTAGAATGGTTGATACGAATGGAATAGGCCTATTGTTAAATTCTACAGAAACAGGTCTCGTGTTCGGCATATACTTGAATCCCCACAAAATATTCTTATCATAAAATTTTTCTCATCAAATGAATAATTATCTATCCAACGGTACCATTGGTTTGATCTCGAATTTCATGTTGTTCAGGAATTGCAAGAAAACAGAATTCCAACGTTAAATCACTATGTTTGGACTTGAGCTGTATCACACGGTGTAATCGTACCTTTTGACGCGTTCAAGAAGTAAAAAGCAAATTGTGAGTCATTGCATAGTGTATTGTTCTAATATAACTGAATTTAAAAACATTAGGTGAGCACTGCTGTTATTGGACTGTGCAAACATTATGCACCTATTTACAGCATAACGTAGAGAAGCTGTAAAACAATACTGTTCAATCCGATTAACGCTGACGCCGATCAATGAATTATGTAAACCCAAATCATAGCTTTTAACAAAATTTTGTAACAGTTTTTAAATTAGAAATAGAAACTGCAAAAAACGAAAAAAAAATACTTCGCGTACTACCAATATGTATAACAAATTATTTTATTTAACCGGTTTCAAGATCTACAAACGATCCCATCATCAGAAATGTTTAAGAAAAATTGTAAACAAATTATTATGGCAGTTGACAAGGAAACTAAAATTGACAAATAATAATGATACCATGAAATAAGATAACTAGATAACTGAATTTCAGTATTTACCTACGGGGTATAAGAAAAACACAAAGGAAAATCGAATACCTCGTAGCTTGAAGGGAAAAAACAATGAATTTAAAGAAAACCATATAGGAAAAAAACAATAAATTCAATTGAAAAAACCTTCAAGTGAAATATCAGAACAGAAAAACTAAATAAATAAAATATCCATGGAATCTTGACAACTGCCAACTGCTAATCTTGTAATAAATTGTGGTCATGTTATGTGTTCTGTCTTGACAACTGCCAACTGCTAGTACATATTGTAATAAACTAAAAAAGAGAGAAATAAGTAAATAATAGCAAAAAAAAAGAAATGAGTCAAGGATTAAGAAGTTAGAGACTGTGGTTAAATAATTAATTCAAGAATCAATCATAATAACAATAATAATATTGATGATGAATATGATGATGATGATATCAATAATCAATAACAAAACAAAAAGAAAAAGAATCCCATATTGCCAAATAACCTCGAAAGTCCATGGTTTATATGGGTGGGGGTGATTGTTATCAAAGAAATGATTAGCAAAACTTGAATGATCAGTCTTCAAACGAAATGATCTTAAATGTTCGTTATACCTAATACGTATAGATCTGCCAGTCTGTCCGATATATGTATATGCTGTTACAGTCTAAGCAATTTAGTTGATACACACCTGTGTGGTCAAGTTTATACATATTGGTAGTACGCGAAGTAATTTTTTTATTTAATAAACAGAAGTTGGTTTGCCGAGTCTGTTATCTGCCGCAGTCAGACACACCGAGTATGTTAAAGCATCTTTAGTGCTTTACGTATTGCAACAACACTTGCTGTACAATAATAAAATTGACACTTCATATGTAATGGCCCAAACCCAGGCAAATCTAAATTGTTTGTTGCGGGCACATATTTATGACGGTTTCCATACTTCGAAAAGGAGTCAATAGTATATTACGTACCAAGGTGGAAAATGTTTCATTACAGCCGATGGCTAGATAGATGACCAAGGCGCGAAGCGCCGCGGACAGCTATAGCGCGAGGCCGTAATGAAATTTTCCAGCGAGGTATGTATACTATTTTATTCACAATCATTAGTTTGAATGAACAATGTAGGAATAAATAATTAATTTTATTTTTCAAATACTGCATTTTCGATAATTCTTGGTATGCTGTGAAATTGACATTTATATTTTTATTAATTATTAAACTGACAAGTATCGTTTTTTGACATTAAAATAACTGAATATGAAAGAGTATTTCTGGTAATAAAATATATCTGGTAGTCAGTTGGAGTACACAATACACTCAAGCAGAACTCCCAGAGACCGCAGAAAAACCGGTAGCAAATTTTATTCAAATAAGATTATTACATAATACATACCTAAGTATAAAATCAAATAGGCGCTGAATTTTCCACCTGGGTGGAAAATTTTTCAACCCGGTCGGGAAGTAGAAGTTAGGAATAACCTACTTGCAAACTTTTTAAAAGTTGGCAATTGACTGACCAATTGTGAATAATAGTATATTACGTACCGAGGTGGAAAATGTTTCATTACAGCCGAGGGCTAGATAGATGACCAAGGCGCGAAGCGCCGCGGTCATCTATAGCGCGAGGCTGTAATGAAATTTTCCAGCGAGGTATGTATACTATTTTATTCACAATCATTAGTTTTAATGAACAATTATTAAGGAATAAATATTTCATATTATTTTAAACATTGCACTTTCGATAGCTCTTGGCAGGCTGTGAAATTGACAATTATTAATTATGTCAATATTACACATCATATTGAAGTAAATTTAAGCAATGCACTTTCGATAATTCTTGGTAGGCAGTGAAATTGACATTTGTATTTTTATTAATTATTAAACTGACAAGCATCGTTTTTTTGACAATAAAATAACTGAATATGAAAGAGCATTTCTGGTGGTAAAATATATCTGCCAGTCAGTTGGAGTACACAATACACTCAAGCAGAACTCCCCGAGACCGCAGAAAAAACTGTATGAAATTTTATTCCAAGTTTATTACATAATACATACTTAAGTATAAAATCATATAGGCACTGATTTCTCAGGTCGGCAAGTAGAAGTCAGGAATAACCTACTTGCAAACTTTTTAAAAGTTGGCAATTGACTTATTACTAACCGATTGTGAATAAAAGATATTTTTTGTTTGCAAATAGTCATGTGAATATCTCGTTGACTAGAGTATGTGAAACATCTTTTTTGTTTTTATAGTTCAATACGGCGATGTGCAGGGAGTGCCAATTGTGTATTTAAAGTAGACTCATGAAATTTGGTAGGTACTTGCTTAGTCTTTACGATTACAAATTCTAGATAATGACGCAATAAGGCAAACATAATTTCATCAAAATCTGAGATAAGTGATTCAGAAACTTTACTAGCTAGTACGGATTCCGTACTACGGAATCCTTTATGTACAAACGGAGTTGATACTTGGTGAATTATTTAAACGGGGCACTATAAATACCTATTGCGTTTTTTAATTCTTCGGTCGATTTTACTAAGTTATAAGTTTGCATACGTAAGTAAGTTGCTTCTAAGCTAAACCCCACATTTTTGTGTTTCAGTTTCCTTTTAAAAAATTTATCACACGTAGGGAAATTTAAATATTAAATAAAATTTTGAGAATGATGAACATATGCGCATTTTCACAATAAGTTCAGTATAGTAAATAAACCCCAAGAATAATATATGAATACATACAAAAACTAGTCACGCCTGTTTCTTGTATCTGGAAAGTTTAGACACCGTCACCTCTAGACGCTTCAAAATGTAAATGCAGAGGTGCTAGAGCCAATGGATTACTTCAGTATTATCAAAAACAGATCCTATTTTTTCATATCGTCAAAATGAAAAGTCTAATCTATGGCTCTGCGATTACAATCTCTAAAAAACGATAAATGTGATAAATTCTAGCTACAATATGTCCGATTTTCATAGATTACAAAGTAGATTTCAAAGTTGAATTTCCCGTTATTGATGAAAATTATTAGCGAACAGTCCTAGATCTATGTTTAATTGAAACAAGAAAAAAATAATCACGCGAATATCTTAAACGAGGTTGGAATAATCTAGTGGCAGCGAGATTATTACATCGCCGAATAATATTCCAAGCATTCCGCCAGCCTTAAAATGCGGTAGGTATTGTACGCAGTAGGGCATGGTTCCCCTCACGGTCGAATAATCCTCTTTAATTATGGCATGGTTCCCCTCACAACCCCTAAAAAGCATGGGCACGGGCATGGTTGCGCTCATCATTTCTTTATCTGCTTATTGGTATTTCTGAATACGTTAATTTTTGGTTTGTAGACTTCCGTGACCGATGTCTGAAACATAAATAATGTTTAGAAGCATCTTCTGAAGAAGACACCGAGATGAGTGTCGAAAGGTCAATTATGCCTTTTAGTGGTATCTATTAGACGACGTGGCAGCCAGTCCGGAACATATAGTAATATTTACGTTTATTAAATCTGAATACGTTTATTAGTTTATTTATTAATCTGTCTGGTTAAGGTAAAGCGAAACGAAGCGAGCGGAGCGTTGTAAGTCTCATTAGTATCTGTTAGACAGGTAAAAACTGACCGCGAGGGAAACGATGCCCCGATCCTTTTACGACCTACTTAATGAGAGCATTAAAGATATGGCGGCGAGCACAACCATGCCCCATCCATTGTACGCCAGACATAATTTCGATGTATCCATTGTTAATGTAAATCAAGCAAATAATATTCATATTAACGGTGCTTACTTTTACTGTATCAGTGTTTTAACACAACATGATAAACACTTTGCTAAGCTCATTAAAATTAATGCTTGTTATCCACGGTATTCAATTTAAATGAACTTTTTTTTACCAATATAAGAGCTCACATTTGCAGCAGAAAGTATTAGTAGCAGTGTCTTTTTTGTCAAATGTAGGTTTATAATTTACGGACGAGCACGTATTTTTCATTAAATTGATACTTTGATCGTCAGCACTAAACTGTCACCGCAGTTTCAACTTAGCAGCTTATGTCAGTAATTTTCATTTTATTTTCTCATTATTTCAATTTAATTTATTGGCACCATAATTGGAATATATAACAATGTTTGTAACCTTCATAATAACATTTTAGTTGAATGAGATTTTCACAACGCTCGCGAATTTGAGAAACGTGAAAATTAGTTTTTGTTAGTAGTTTGGATGCGAGAATACGTCACAAAATTGTTTTAGAAAAAGAAGGTAAGTTTTTGTTAATAATGCAATTTTAGACAGTTTAGTCAGGTTCCACTTACGGGTATTCGACTTGCGTTCTCAACGTAGCAACACATGAATTATTAGGTACCTACTCTGTAACTAATATTGAAATATATTTTAATTCATTTTATTCCTGTCTTGGGAGTCTGCAACGGTCTGTGCGATTGAGCACGTGATAATGTTAAAACAGTGCAAAAGAACCACCCGATATCAGCAAATAGGGTACTTGCGCTAGTTAATGGATTATAATAAAAATCTTTTAAACCCATAGCAATTTACAGCTTCCACAGCAACAAACCCACTTTTTTGTTATTTATTGTAGGTAATTGGTAATAAAAATAAGTCGAAATTTCAAAATAGTCCCCTATATTCAAGCGCGTTCTCATTGGTGTGACGTCACCCATAAGTGTCATGGCTTCCGTCAACATTGTGGTTATTTATTTACGTATTTAGTTATTCCAGTTGTTACGATTAACTGCTCTCAAATAATTAAGGGTGTAGGATGTTCAACTTTTGGAGAAATGCGTAGGTTAGCTAAGGATAGGAAAGGATGGTGGTACGCGTCTATCCAGTCTTCGAACTGAAAACTTTATGATGAGTTCTTAACCCCATTTATTTTTAGCAAAAATTAGTCTGTTCCATTTCTTCTGCGGGCACCTTACTTTGTATTTAAATGGAACACCTGTATATTATTCCATTTTCTAATGCCTTTCTGAATTTAAGGGTTATTTCACGTTTAAATCGCAATTTGAAAGTTCATCAATTAAAACTTTAAAACGGTATGATATATTGAAAAATGGCTTCCATGTCCCTAGCCTAGTTTTTAATCCTCTGTTCCTCTGTCAATTGGGATCGGAAAATAATGCTTCCTGATTGATCAAAAATTACAAAAAATTACCAATAAGATTAGGTCAAGTTAGCAGTATTTTCCAATGCAGATAGATAAAAGATTAAAAACTAGGATAGGGGCATGTAAGTTATTTTTCCATTTCTGTGTCGCTTCTAAGGGCCGTCTGACACGAGACTAATTTCAGTACTAAATTTAGTACAATGTCAGAGAGCACAAAGTAAGTTTGAAATTTAGAGTGACAACAGAATTGTGTATGGCAGGTAAGTACTAAAATAAGTGCTGGGCGATTGAAAACGAGACAAACATTGGGGCTTATATTTGACATTTAACTTAATTTGGTTCAATGCGCATGCCAACATGCTTATTTTAGTGTTTATCTGTCATGCACAATCCTGTTGTCACTCTAAATTTCACACCTACTCTGTGCTCGCTGAAATTGTACTGAATTTAGTGGTAAAATCAGTCTCGTGTCAGACGGCCCTTAGGCATAATTGATGTAATGTGAAAAATGGCGATATTTAACTTCAAATAACACCGAAACGGTGGGAGTTTTAGACCCAAAGTGTGGTTAACAAAGTGGGTATTAAATTCAACAAAGCAATTCGATGATTGTGTTCCATTAAAAAAACGAAAGTAAGGTGTGGTAAGAAGTGGTACAGTTTGTACAAGTGAAAATAATAATTATTTTAAAGCAATATTCACCAAAAATAAAAGGGGGTCTTTTATACAGGGTGGTACAAAGAAGTAGGTCAAGCCGTTAACCACAGATTATCTGGCCGAAAATAATGGGACTTTCCTTATGTCATTTTTCATTTAGGCTTCTTTCTTTCAACATACAGGGTGTTAAAGTTAAAATTTAAAAACCGATTTATATTTATTAATCCTTTGTTTTTTACGATATTCTATTGGAATTTTGTACAACATTTTTTAATATACCGGCACAATGTTTGATCAATTTTGATTAAAAAAATTATCTGCGAACGGAGGAAAGGGCGTAGTTATATCCATTGACCCCCCAACATTTCCCTGCGCACGTCTATGGTTCAAAGGTATTGTTTCTTAAACCAAGCGCTCATTTCTTTCATTTTTTCATTCTTGTAAAATTTTGATTTAATGCTTGGTTTACGAGATGTTACAACTCATTTGACTATGAGTTGTTGATCCACTCGCTGGTTAAATTTCCCAATTTTTCTTAGGTGACGAATTAAGCTCGAGAAAAATGTTCTTGGATGGATATGTTCCTGCATAACGTCTAAGTTTCAGAAAAATGCCTTTGGATGGTACCGATTCGGACATGTTCCTGCATAACGTCTAACAGCCAAATTAGCATTGGAAAGAAAAACCGGTAGGCGTTTAGTTGTCAAAATAATTATCAATAAGAAAGGTACCATCCAAGGGCATTTTTCTGAAGCTTAGACGTTAGGCAGGGACATATCCATCTAAGGACATTTTTCTCAAGTTTAGTTCGTCACCTAAAAATTTGAAGATTTAAACAACAGCGAGTGGATCAACAACACATAGTCAAATGAGTCGTAAACATCTCGTAAACCAAGAACTAAATCAAAATTTTACAAGAGTGAAAAAAATAAGAGAAATTAACGCTTGGTGTAAAAAACATACCTCTGAACCATAGACGTGCGCACGGAAAAGTTGGGGGGTTAATGGGTATTACAACCCCCCTTTCCTCCGTTCGTGCATTGAATTTTTTGATCAAAATTACACAAACATTGTGCCGGTATATGAAAAAATGTACAAAATTTCAACTGAATATCGTAAAAAAGAAAGAAGTTACCTATTAATAAAAATCGTTTTTTAAATTTTAACTTTAACACCCTGTATCTTCAAAGAAAGAAATCTAAATGAAAAATGGCCTAAGGAAAGTCTCATTATTTTCGGCCAGATAATCTGTGGTTAACGGCTTGACGTACTTTTTTGTAACACTCTGTACTTATGTCTTTTTCTCTAAAATGAATAAAAATGGAGCTATGGGAGAATCAATTTTAGGTGGAACACCTGTATATGTAGTGCTCATATAATTTCTACGTAAATATTTACTTCAAAATGATCCTCACGGACGAAAACGTTGCTGATTTTGGAAACCGTATGGTCTCGTCTCGGCGCGTCAAACCAAAGTTCCCGTTGTTTCGGGTCGCTTGAAACTTTGAATAACAGTTTTTTTAGAGGTTTTGTGCTAGTATTTTCGCACTCTGGCACAATACACCATCTGTAATAAGTATATGTAGACATTTCGTTACACTATCGCCAGTATAACGCTGGCAGACACAAGCCCTGATGGATACAGTTGTTGTTTGCAGTTTGATTTCCACGGACGCGCTGCACTATTTACTTATGGATGACGTCACACGCAACACTCGCTGGCTGGAAGTGGTGCCAAATAAATAAGTGTAATTATAAATATGGGCAGTAAAAAAAGTTATTGATGTAACCTGACTCATTTGAGCCCGGTGCATTAATTTACGGCATATATTTTTCTCGCAAGCACCCTATTACCGGTTTACGTTAGTGGAATCGCACGCTGGCAGGCGAGACGAATAAGTTTTGATTTGAAAGTACAATAAAACGACCAGCAGTAGTTCTGTCAAAAATCGGTCGCTTTTTGGAGTGGTCGCATTACAGGAGAGTTTAATATTTTTTATACGTACCTATGTAATGTCATGTGGAAGGGTATTATAACTGACTCAAAAATACACCAAATAAATTTTATTTTTATCGGCTTTTATCAATTTAAGGAAGTTATTACATAATATGTGATTAAAATAGGTATTTTTTTTGGAATAATAAATTGTTATTATACAGGGTGATTCAGAACGGGCGTGCCAAATTAAAATGGGTGCTAGAGGAACTCCAAATAAGACGAAAAGTTTATATGAACATATGTTCTAAAGTGACTACTAACAAAGATACAGGTTGTAAAAGTTTTAATATTTTTTTAATATTTCTTTTATTATCTTAGTAACTAGGAAAGTTATTGAGTTGAAATTTAAGGTGTCGTTTTCATTTGCCAAGTTCTAATTTTCCAAAAAAAATTGCTCTGCTAGCTCCATCAGTAGCGTTGCTACGGGGTAGGCCGTTTACATATTTATTTTCCCAATCCAATGTTGCACCACTGGCGAATGCAGGTGATATTAATGTATTTGAAATCTACGTTCAATTTGGGAAGTAATTGGTATCTTCAAAATTTTTCGTAAAATGCTTAGTTTTTGAATAAAATAGCTTTTTGTGAAATCGTGCATATGCACTAAAATTGTCCATAATGCAATAATGGCTTCACCGATATGCAAGGAAAGTGAAAATTGAAAAAAAATTGTTCATTAAGAATAACACTAACAAAACAAACAAGAAGAACGAGAAAACACATCAATTATTACAATACGATGTAAAAAAATATTAAAACTTTTACACCCTGTATCTGTGTTAATAGTCAATTTAGAACATAATGTTCATATAAACTTTTCGTCTTATTTGGAGTTCCTCTAGCACCCATTTTAATTTGGCACGCCCGTTCTGAATCACCCTGTATACACAAATACACATTATACATATTACACAGATATTACACGTCAGATTGTAATAGAAAGTACATTAATTAAAGTTATAGACGAGGTTATAGACACGTAAAGATGCTTTTTAGATTTTTTAGTTCGCTGTCTAATCACTTTATCTCGCAATTTGAGGGTTAATACTTCTTGTTTGTAACCTCGCGTCACCATTTTTAAATTCGTTGTAAATTCCTTTTAAATTCTTTTGCACAATGTGGCATTTGAGAACAAACCGAGGTACATTATTATGAAAGTCAAAATAAATTATATTTTAAGAAATTCGACATTCGCAAGGTACCTGCTCCATATCTGACCAGTTCAGTAGCACAATACCTATTTTTATAACTTATCTCCAGCTCTACTTTTTTAAGAATAGTTGATACATTATCTTTCCACATCTGTTATCTCAAACAAAAGGTTTTCCACGTCACAAAATTCGTAAAATCAGCACCTTACTTATTACATCAATAACAATAATATTATCTATATCCTTCACCTTATCTCAGATTGAGCAAAACATGAAGTACCTACATATAAAACAAATTTTAGTACTGTTCAGGACTTCTGTGCTTACAAACACTTGGAAGCAGGTATTTTTTGAAATACCTTTCAGGCCCCTTGATTCAAAAAAGGCGGTTTCGAAGAGTATTCCCAAAATGAACCTCATTTTCATAGTATGTTTGGTTGTATCTAGCACTGGAATAGTTAAAGGATTGCCAGTAGTTTTTGATGGTGACTATAATGACGAATTTACGTATCCAACATGCGAAAGGTACGTTCCTTTTTAAATAACCAAATTAGCACACAATCAAATAAGCTTGATCGGTATTGACTGGGAAAATACATAAAGATATATGTTTAGTTTATGCAAATCCAAGCTGCTTGAATCTGCCAAGTGACAGAAACTTAGTTTACTCTACAGATTTATGATGAAACATTCAACGATATTTTACTGAGATAATGACAATAATGGAGGAAGTCGAAAGGGCTAATGGAGAGCAGCATAGACTAGGAGTTTGTGAACAAAGGCAATTAAAGTCACACCTGATTGTTCACACACTCATTCTGCAAAAAGTGTTACTCAGAATGATTAGATTAAAGTGTTAAAATATTGTGTATTTAAGTATTAGCCATGTATTTCTTGACCTGTGTCGATCCATGTTGTCTAAAGCTGTCCTGTGTAATCTTTCTTATTTCCATCCAGCCTTTTTTGCCTTGTGTTCTGACCAGAAAAGTTGTTACTCAAAATTTAATTCCAGCCACATCAGCTAATTTGGGGCACGTTTATTACCGTTCTCATAGTTTGTAAACTTCGAAGGAAAAAAGTGCGATTTCATGGTCGATGGAAACTTGTTTGTTTAAATGGTATTCTGTTATCAGAGAAGTTGTCTTTTCGTTCATCTGCAATAACTACCTGTAAACTATACTTAATTGAAAGCGACATCCGCATATAATAATAATAATAATAATAAATTTATTTACGTTGACCAAATTACAAAATTAAATAAATATATCAAGTTTTCTGGACCTAATTTCCACAGGAGATTGTGCTGTGCTTTCGTACCCAGCTTAAATAAAGTATAATTCGTACTTACCCTACATGCTAAAAACAGAGAAATATAAAAAATAAAAATAAAACAATGCATACAACAGCTTACAATATAGAGCTGCTAATTGGACTAGTTCATCTGTATGGGGAAACAGCTTAGGTTTATCATTAATTTTATAAAATGTTTTTGCATTAACCCATTAAAAGTAACCTCATTTGCACAACCCCAAATCTCAATGCTGTAAGTCAGAAGTGATTCAATTAGTGATTTATACACTATGATTAACAGTTTTATACTTAAAAATTGGCGAAGCTGATAGTTTGTAGAGTAGTTTTCTAAACCTGTTAACCTGAATTATTCCATTTCATGTGCTGATCGATAAATATTTCTAGGTATTTAATATGTTGAACGGCTTGGCTAGCAAGATTGCAACTGCAAGAATTCGCACTAGTACCTACATCAATTTGCTTTCTTATGTTTGTGATTAATAAATTAGCATCCAACCATTGACCAACAACGTTCAATCCCGCTTCCGCAATAATTTTCACAACCTCCCAACTGATATCAGAAAAGATCAAATAGGTATCGTCAGTATATGATATCATCGAACCACCTATATCTATGTATCTGATGCAAGAGATCGTTCAGATATATTTGAAACAATGAGCGGCCGAGTATAGTGCCTTCCGGAATACCAAAATTGAGGGTTCTCTCTTCACTGAAAACCCCGTTTGCGTACTAAATTTGTTTTCTCTCGTACTGCTATTTTTTAACTTCGCAATTGCATTTGCAATTTCAGTTTCTGCCACAGGATAAATGTAAAGTGATTTGCATACTTTTGGAGAAGAGACGGTAAAACGGGTGGAAGGCGCATTAGGATCGTTTTGACTTTAATTGTTGAAGCCAGTCTTTCACATATATCTGCAAAAAGTTACTAAATACAATGCATTTCTCCAGAGAATTAATTACATTACTATTATTTGATTTTTTCAATTTTGTCGATTCTCTTACAACATCATCATAAAGTTTTTAGTCCGAAGACTGGTTGAACGCGTACCTCCATCCTTTTCCATCCTTAGCTAACTTATGCAATTCTCCAAAAGTTGACCATCCTACATCCCTAACTATTTGAGAGCACTAGTCTAATCTGGTCCTACCCCTACCTCTTTTTATTCCTATCTCTGACTCAGAGTATGTCGCGAACTAAGCCTTCGTGCCTCAGAAGATGTCCTACCATCCTATCTTTCCTTTTCCTTACTATCTTCCATAAATTTCGCTTTTCTCCAACTCTTTCTAATACCTCTCTATTGCTAACCAACCTTATCTATCCACGATATCTTCATCATGCGTCTATTGCACCACATTTCAAATGCTTCTAATTTTTTCCCATCCGTTTCTCCTATCGTCCAAGTTTCGCACCCGTACAATGTCGTACTCCATACATACGTTTTTAAGAGCCTCTTCCGAGTTTCTACATTTATCATTCCCGAGCATAATAGTTCTTTCTTTTTATTAAATACAATTCGGCCCTGCGGTATTCTTTGTTTTATATCTCTAGAGCTCCTACCATCGCGAGTTATTTGACTTCCTAAATAGCAGGAATCTGAGACTTCCTCTATCTTCTCGTTTCCAATTTGTATTTTCGTTTTAGTCCTATTTTCACGCCCTCTACACACCAAAATTTCGGTTTCCTTTTTATTATCTTCATGCCATAGTCCTCCGTCAAAACCGCTTCCATTTCGTTCAGAGCCCTTCCTAATTCTTCTTTGCTGTGTGCTAATCTGAGCATATTAATAGTTTGAACCTGTATATTAATTCCAGCAGCTTTAACAATATTAATCGCAACTTCGATATAAAAATTGAAAACTAGAGGCGATAACGCACATCCCTGTCTCATGTCCTTTCGGATATCTACTTCTCTATGTTCCTGCTCAAATTCTATAACTGCCGTTTGCTCTTTGTATAGATTATGAATTATTCTTCTATCCCTATACTTCATCCCTACATTTTTGAGCACTTCGAACATCTTCCATATTACATTGTCGAAGGCTTTTTCCAAATCTACACATTCTATATAGGCGCTCTTTCCCCTTCCTATTATTGTTTTTTCTATTATTAACCGTAAAGTTATAATGGCCTCGCGCGTTCACTTATTTCTTCTAAATCCGAACTGATGTTCTAATATTTCTTCCGCCCTTTTCTCCATCCCTGAATGCACAATTCTAGTTAAAATTTTCGACGCGTGGGAAGTTAAACTGATCGTTCTAAAATGGTCACACCTATCCGCGCCTTTCCATTTTGGCAAAACTACTATGATGTTCCGTTTGTAATCTTCTGGAATCTCGCTTGTCAGGTATATGCGACTAACTAGTTTAAATTTTTTATCAGTTTCTACTTAGTTTTTTTTCTCATAAATTAGTCCTCAATTGATATCACTTATTTTGTCGTAGTACGTTTGCAAAATAAATTGAAAGTTATAACCTAACATGATTGAAATTGTATCTGCTATACAGGGTGTGACAAAAATTGTGGACTGACTATGCATAGGCGGTTTCTACCATCATTTTAGTTACACCCTGTATATTTTCATATCTAAATATATGTACCCACTTTATGTATTTTCTTAGTCATTGGTTCTAATTTAATGATTAACCGCAGTTGTAAAGCACATTTTTTGTAGTAAAATCTACTGTTATGGTAAAATGGTGGACACAATTCAAATGGCACATTTGTATACAGATTCAAAAACTTACGTAGATCTCAAACAAAAATACCGTCCAGACAAAACTTACGAATTATTTGAACAATTCATGAATGAGCATGATAACGAACCAACCAGAGATGATATAGCAACATTCGTAAATAACACTTTTGATACGTACGGATTAGAGATGGATGATTGGACACCAGATGATTGGACAGAAACTCCATCTTTCTTGCAAAATGTGAAAGATCCTACGTTAAGAAAATTTGGTTCTGATATTAATGAAATCTGGAAAATATTGGGTAGGAAATTGAAAGAGGATGTGAAGGAAGAAATGGACCTTTATAGTTTCATCTGGGTACCCAACCCTTTTATAGTACCAGGTGGTCGGTTTCGAGAGTATTATTATTGGGACTCCTACTGGATTCTTCACGGATTATTGCTTAGTGATATGCACCATACTGCTAAAGGAATGTTAGAGAATTTTCTCTATTTGGTAGAAACTTATGGCCATATCCCTAATGGTGGTAGAATATACTACTTGGCCAGATCCCAAATACCATTACTAATTCCAATGGTCAAACTATATCTTGAGTACTCTCACGATTATGATTTCTTGAAAGACCACGTAGTCACTTTGGAAAAAGAGTTCAATTATTGGATGGCAAATCATACTTTAAATATTAATTATAACAACAGAACGTACACTGTCGCTGTTTATGGTGATCAGTCTTATGGACCTCGGCCGGAGTCCTACAGGGAAGACAAGCTGGAAGCAGATTTCTTCGAAACTGATAAACAGAAAAATTGGTATTATTCGGAGAAGAAAGCTGGTGCTGAGTCTGGTTGGGATTTTTCCAGTCGTTGGTTTATCGCCAACGCTACGAATGGAGGTAAATATTTTGATTCCTTAGTTATAGAAGTTAGGCTACCTACATCTATTTACGGTTTTCATTTTCAAAGAAATCAAAGTTATTTTTATAGTTAGATCGAGGATTTTTTTTTTACAGATTATAAATACTTGATAAAAATTATGTACCTTACATTCTATTTCGGGTGCAGGTTAACAAGTGGGCACGTATTAACCTGTTTTTATGGCTTCATCAGCACATTTTACCAATATTAATTTACTGACAAAGTAGTTGATCTTATGTAAGCTTTTCAAATAAGATCTTTATCATTTAAGCTTACCACCCACTTGCCCGTCGCAGCACGGCACGGTCCGTCCCGTCAAAATTACGGATATAATGAAAACAATGCAAATGAATGGACAGCCGCCCACTCGTACAGCACGGCACGGTCCAGCGTTGTCCATTCATTTGCATTGTTTTCATTCCATCCGTATTTTGACGGGACGGACCGTGCCGTGCTGGGACGGGCAAGTGCGTGGCAAGCTTTATTGTCGCAATTATTTTCTCAGTTGTTGAAAACTTATCTGATGGGGACACCCGGGAGGTCGGTGTGCTTTAATTTAATCTTCGAAGTGTATTTTTCGCGTAACGACCATGTTTTGTTTTTCGAGTATTACATAATCCTTGATGGGAATACCCGTGAATATCTGACTTAAATTTGATAAGTAAATTATCGTTGAAATATACATTCAGTGTGTCCACGGATGAACTTAACTATACTTATAAAAACTTTTATTTTAAATTTTTCGGAAAAAAGTAATTCTTCATAATTTCTTTTGTTTGTTATATTAATACGATTCACGTTGAGCAACTTTGATTTTGTTGTACAGGGTGCTCAAGAAATATAAAAATAATTATAGATTTGCAAAATTAAAAATTTTTGAATCAAACTTTTTTGAAGCATTAAAATGAAAGAGCTTAGAAGGGTGTTCTGTTTTCGTTGTGATTTCGGGGTTTCTTACAGAAGCAGCAGAGATAGAGCCTTGGGATTTTCGCGAACCTGAGCTACTTTCTTGAGTATAATAGAAAGCTGAAACCAGAATTATTGTTTTTAGTTTTTAGTTTTCGAGAAAAAATAATATTGATTTTTATCAATTTTCAAAAATTCTACACAATTCTTTTTGTACTAAGCAGACTAAAACTGTTAAGATTGATTCCTATAGAACTTTTTCCAAGGAATTCAGTGGGGTACGTAGTTTTTTCTAGGGAGAGTATTTTTTGAGTTGAATTTTTTAAATGGAAACCACAGCAGGCTTTGGTCAAATTCGAAAGGTCTTTTGTTAATCTATATATATATACTTTTATATTGTTATTTCAAAAAACGGCAAAGATTTTGATACTTTTTACCTTTAGAAAATATAAGATAGGTAGGTACATCCAAGATACCTGTGATCTTATGTTAGCAACTTTTAATAACAACTGAAATAAAAGCAACAAATACAGCAGAAAAGCAGAAAAAACAGCAAAACAAACAAAAGAAACAAAAACAAGGAAAACAACAAGCAACAAAATTATAGGAACTGATCATATCGATTGCCATGTTTTTCAACACATAATCTACATCTTTTAGTTAATAGATCGATGGCATTAATGAAAAAAATAGGAGGGGCTTGTAAATATCGGAAAGCTGCATGTGTTGCCTCTGCTAGCTCGGCTTGATTGTTGTTTCTTCGTATGTATATTTTTTCCTTTAAAAATGCCCAGACAAAAAAGTAATATACTCAGATCCGGTGATCTATAGGTCTGTTGTGCCCAACCATCTACCCGGAAAATAATTTTCTAAATAACTTCCAACTATTGCAGAATTGTGTGCAAGGGCACCATCTTGTTGGAAATATACCCGGTTTATGTTTATTAACGGAACATTTTCCATTATCGCCTCTGCGTTAATATTCAATAAACTAATGTATCTCCAACAAAAATGTGGTATGCTAGTTTACCACCCAAAATAAAACACGAAACGTTAAATCCAAAACGTTCTTGCCTCTGGCGTTGAAAAGTTTGGTGCTGATTTGTATCAGAAGTATCAGACCAGTGTGGTACATTATGCCTGTTAAATAATCCTACGCTGCTTATGTGAGTTTCATATGTCCAAATGACAGACCGCCCAAATTCTGGATTTTCTTAAATTTTATTTAAGTATACCACCTACAAAAATGAAGCCTTCTTTCTTGATCTCCCGGGAAGAGATGTTGAATGATTTGAACATTTTTGTGAACTCTGGATAAGTTGATTTGATTAATTTATTCAGATTCGCCTCACTATACTTGGGCCGCCCAACAGACGGAGTGATCACCCTGCAAGCATGAGCTCTGGACGGGACCACTATCAATTTAGGACGACCGAACCGCAGTGATGCGCTTTCTTTAGACCCAACGAAGTCGCATCACTCCAAATCGGTCGTAATAAATTAATATTGGCCCCGCTAGAGCACGTTCTTGCAGAGTGATCACTCCGTCTGTTGGGCGGCCCAAGTATAGACTGCATTTGACTATATACAACCACTTAGATTTAGATGAACATCTAAAGATACCATAAACAATAGATACTTGTAAATAATTAAAACTTTGTACATTGTACATCAATAAAAATTGAAGACCAACTTACTTGAATAAAACAGCACATACAGTGTTAGAATGACAGTTAAATTGCAGCAGAATGGAAATATTTCAACTATAATTTCAAGATTTCCGAGCACGTACAAAGAAAAGAATCTCGGAACAAACTTCAAAACTTACTTTTACTGTTTCGCTTCCGTCAGATCAGAATTAGATTTAGAATTCCATGAATACAAAATGCATCGTTGCATTTGTCTTGTTCCCAAAGGTTCATCTGTAGTTTTATGTGTATTCTAGGCAATATCACCAACCTCGAAACGAGATTCATCGTACCAGTAGATCTCAATGCCGTGTTGGAATGGAATGCTAGGTTACTGTCAGAATTTAATGATTTGCTTGGCAATGCACGAGCTGCCGTATATTATCAAGTTGTGGCTGATGGTTGGCTGGAAGCTATAAACAATGTGTTATGGTACGAGGAAACTGGAGCATGGTTAGATTATGACCTAATGGACAGAGTTAAAAGGGATTATTTTGCGCCTTCAAATATAGCACCCCTTTGGACTGGTTCTTACAATAAAGTAGATGAAGGACGCATTGTACCATTGGTACTCAACTATTTGAAGGCTAAAAATGTAGTCGATCCAGGTGGCGTACCAACAACTTTGGAACATACTGGTGAACAATGGGATTATCCAAATGCATGGCCACCTTTGGTACATTATATGATTGTGGGACTAAATAACACACAAAATGAAGAGGCTAAGCAATTGGCACTGAAAATATCTGAGATTTGGATAAGGGCCAATTTTATCGGGTTCAATAATACCGACGCCATGTTTGAAAAGGTACATTCTGTATACAACTGCTAAATTCTGATTAAAATTTTTATTTTTAGTATGATGCCACGGTTCCAGGAAGTTTTGGGGGAGGTGGTGAATACACCCTGCAAGTTGGTTTTGGTTGGACGAATGGTGTGATAATTGATCTTCTGTATAAATATGGACAGTCACTGACATTTTCTGAAAATAATGATGTTATTACTGCCACAAACGAAGTATATTAAAAATGAATTTCTAGAACATTGTGGCGATAATTTTGCAACACTAAAAAGTGATAAAACAGATTCCAATTAATTTATTTTTATGTACTTATTGTGTAAAGTCTGCAATTAAAATAATTTTACATTAATTTTGTGTTTATGAAAGGGTGGCGCAGATCAAATAGTAGACCCATGGATCCTCTATCCATGGTAAAGACGCAGTGCAGTACAGTACTTTCTGCATTAATTTTTTAAGCAAATAACTTACTTATATAAGTACTGACCTGTGCAGATGGACAGGCGCCTATTACTTGTGTGCATTGTTCTGTAATTGAAAGCCTGGCGTGGTATTTGCCCTAGTGGGAGCAAATCGTTTAGTCGGTAGTTGTTATAGTTAAATACCTTGTATGATGAGGTGGTTTGAGTTATAGGAAGACAACAACTGTAGGTATGTGGTATTGTGTTCTGTAAAAATAAAAAAGGTTGCATCTACATAGTTTATGGTTTTAGAATTTAAATAATAATAATAAATAATAAATAAAAAAAACTTGTGTGTGGCAGCTCCGACGCACGACTGGAGTTTACTCCTTACGAACGTTTATTTTAATTTTAATAATAATAATAATAATAATAATAATAATAATAGTTTTATTTTCCCAAATTACAAATATAGCACAACATGACACAAGAAAAAATGGAAAAATCACAAGGTATTAATTCAGGCAGACGAAAAATTCGTCACCCGTTCTACCATTAAGACCTTGACAAAAATAAAATAAAACATTGATAAATAATTTTCTAGCAAGTCCAGTTTAATTAAAAATTATAAAACGTTTAATTATGAATCTTTACTGATAGAAATCTATCGCCGTTTATTCAAAATAACGATAAAAGTAAAAAAGAAAACTAACTGCTATTGGATTTGAACCTCCGTATGCTCTGGATTCAATATCGGCGGCGTGCGATTGAACTCACTAATCCATTGCGACATGGCTGTCCTCTTCTTTACACTTGTATTTAAACGAAGTTGATTTCCACGCGATATATTTTTGGAAATATTTTTGATATTTTTTGTTAAACATTGGAAAATATTGCACAAAAACGTTCTATGGTGCTTTTTATGTGTCCTAATACTCGGAATATCCTTAAAACACTTTGGGGACATAGAAATCGCAATTTTCAAATTTCCCATGTTAAACAGTGTGTCCCGGGAATCCTGAAGCATCCTGTTTAACATGGGAAATTTGAAAATTGCGATTTCTATGTCCCCAAATTGTTTTAAGGATATTCCGATTATCAGGACACATACAATGTGCACCAGAGAACGTTTTTGTGCAATATTTTTCAAAGTTTAACAAAAAATATCAAAAATATTTCCAAAAATATATCGCGTGGGATTCAACTTCGTTTAAATACAAGTGTAAAGAAGACGACAGCTATGTTGCAATGGATTAGTGAGTTCAATCGCACGCCGCCGATATTGAATCCGGCATACGGAGGTTCAAATCCAATGGCGGTTAGTTTTGTTTTTTTTTTACTTTTATCGTTATTTTGAATAAACGGGAATTGATTTCTATCAGTAAAGATGCATAATTAAAAGTTTTATAATTTTTTAATTAAACTGGAAATGGACTTACTAGAAAATTATTTATCAAGTGATTGAAGTTAAAATAATCGTTCGTAAGGAGTAATCTCCAGTCGTGCGTCGAAGCTGACACACACAAGTTTTTTTCCGAAGGTCAAAAGTTGAATAATATTATGACAAAAATCTGGATCTCGTCTCGTCTCTATAATACTGGTCTACGAAAGATTTTTAAATGCATATGTTCCAAAATAATGATGAGCGAAACGGAGAGAAGGCTTAAAAAAGAACGTTCAAAACAAAAAGTTCCCTCAGTTAACCAGTACAAAGCTTTGGAAGCAAATGTAATGTAATCCAAGCGTCATAATAATTCTCTTTTGAATAGAGAAAACCGATTACAAAAGCTCCAGAACATATTGTAGTTCAGCAGGATAACTTCTGTTTACAAAACGCTAAGCATGTGTTGAAAAGCTTTTTAGATCAACACAGTGAATTTAAAAACCAGGCAACAATTCGCATGATAATAACTCTGTCGAAAGGACGATAAAAATGGGGATCGGCCGGTCGGGTGCACATACAAAACAGTTACGGAATTGACTCAAACAGAGAGGATTAGATATCTTCAACTCGCAGGACGCCTGCGTTCGGGTAAAATAAATATACGCGTATTGTCCAAGCGCTATCGCCTATCCTCTAGGTAGGTATACCTACCAGTTCACGACGAATCAATAAAATAAAATTGCTGTTGCCTCAGGGAAAGTGTGGAAGTAGGGTACGTATTGGTTAGTTTGAGCACAAAAAGTTCAGGGTAATTGTAATTGATTGGGTGCTTTCACACTTTTGCTTTCAATTTTTAATCCAATTTATATAGTTATCTATTTTGAAGCGTTACATTAAATTTAATATTCGTTACGTAGTTAGGTACTCTTAAAATTCTGCATTTTGTATTTACACTATTATTATTATTAGTGTTCCAAATATGAAATAAGGCCAAATCAGAGCTGTGTGTAAGTAACAATAAACCTTTGTCCAAAACATGGAAGATCACACTGTGCAAATTCAACATTTTTTTGGAGACGTCTGAATGCTTGCTATTAACACTAGTGCTTTTTGTTAAAGATGTACGTGCTTTTACTAAATGCGATCTGTATTGTACCGTATGACAAACTTCAATGTGTACAAACATGGGGAAATAACATGGGCAATTAAATTTTTGAGGATTCCTGCTCCCCATGTGTAGTTACAGTGGTGGTAAAGGTAGCAATCGAAAGATTATTCTTTTCTGCGTATGAGGATATCAAAAACTCTACAACTTTCCAATTTATTAAAGCATTAAAAGCAAAAATTACATTAATAATTTTCTAACTAAAACACAGAAATTTATCAGATTATCCATGACAACTTAATTTATTCTAATCACGGACGTCTTTGATTTTTATGGATTTTCTGAACTGTCAACATTTAAAAATGAACAAAAATATTTATTCAGTGCAAGAAAAGGTTTTCATTGTGAAAATATTTTACGGCGGCAATAGTTTGCGCGTAGTCAGTGCCTTATTTTCCGTAAAATTCAAATAGGGTCCTATTCCTTCGGTATAACAACAAGTAATTTAGTAAGAAATTTGAAGGCTGGGAATCCTTCATCGAAAGAAGTTAATTTTTACTAATACATAAACTTGTTTTTTAATTTAGATAATTCTCATTCACATTATTATTGTCATTACCTATAGTTGACAATTAATTGATTACTGGTGTGGATGTTTCGTTGGTGAATGCTGGTCCATAGTTTAGGGTAAATTGTAGGTGTCGCCTAACCTATTAAAAAGTTTTTGGGAAAATGTTAAAGTAGTAAAATGAAATAATAAAAATTAAATTACTTTAATTTTACTGCAATTATGAAAAATTTAACAAGCGGCAACATTTGTTTATTTTGCTCTAATGAATTTTGTAATCTGGCAATTTAATACTTATTTATTTCATATCTAGGTAAGGACAAAAACTTATTAATATACAATGAAATTAAAGTAACATAAAAAAAGAAAAATAACTATAACAAGTATTCAAATAAACCCCCATTCTGTATCAGACAGTATCCCAGCCTATTATACCGTCTGTCCCGGGAATTCTGAAGCATCCTGTTTAACATGGGAAATTTGAAAATTGCGATTTGTATGTCCCCAAAGTGTTTTAAGAATATTCTGAGTATCAGGACACATACAATGTGCACCAGAGAACGTTTTTGTGCAATAATTTTCAAAGTTTGACAAAAAGTATTAATAATATTTCCAAAAATATAACGCCTGGGAATCAACTTAGTTTAAATACTACTGTAAAGACGGCAACAGCCACGTCGCAATGGTTGGGTGATTTTAATCGCTGCACCTGTGACATTCGATCTAGTTCATGGTGGTTCAAATCCAACTGCGCGGCGGTAATAACTTTTTTACTTGTATTGTTATTTTGAATGAACGACGATTGATTTCTATCAGTAAAGATGCATAATTAAACGTTTTATAATTTTTAATTAGACTGGAAATTAACCTATCAGAAAATTATTCACATTATTAAAAGGCTGTAACATTGGAACAGAAAATTAGTTATTTATTTACTTCAAGGTTTTAAAACTTTGTTCATTTTAATTTGCAACAATAACTGCGTTTATTTGCGGGCATTGATAACAGCTACTAGGCAATCATCGTGTCTGAAATCAACCCTCGAATAAATATTTGCGGCGGTCCTGAAAAGGACCGATTGGGATGGTTTGCAAGTGCTCAAACAGCTCTCCATTTAGTACCATTTTGCCCAGCCTATTGTAATATTCCCGACGCACATTCGCTGATTCGCTAACTATCGGTAAGTACTTCCAAGTAAAAATTCCCTCCGTAAATTCTCCATTATTTGCAAATAATTATTCCTTTAAGAATCGAACACAAAGCACAAACACAAGGTATCGTTCCAATGTTACAGCCTTTTGGTAATGTGAATAATTTTCTAAGTCCATTTCCAGTTTAATTAAAAATTATAAAACGTTTAATTAGGTATCTTTACTGATAGAAATCAATCGCCGTTCATTCAAAATAACAATACAAGTAAAAAAAAATTGCTACCGCCGCGCAATTGAATTTGAACTACCATCCCCGATATGCAACGACAGAAGTGCAGCGCTTAAACTCACTCAACCATTGGAACAGAGACGCCGTCGTCTTTACAGTGGTATTTAAACTAAGTTGATTCCCACGCGTTATATTTTTGGAAATATTATTGATATTTTTTGTCAAACTTTGAAAATTATTGCACAAAAACGTCCTCTGGTCCACATTGTATGTGTCCTGATACTCGGAATATCCTTAAAACACTTTGGGGACATAGAAACCGCAATTTTCAAATTTCCCATGTTAAACAGGATGCTTCAGAATTCCCGGGACACACGGTAGAAAGAATTTCTCACATTCGCAAGTTGCCGATCGTTTATTAAGTTGCATTCCGCAAAAATAGCATTCCTTAAAGAATCAATATTTGGGTGACGAGTTTTATCAATCTTATTTTTTAAATGACCCCACAAGAAAAAGTCACACGGTGCCAAATCGGGAGATCTAGCTGGCCAGTTTATAGCACCACCTCGACCAATCCAGCTCTCTGGAAATATTTCATTTAATAATTCCCTCACTTGTGCTCCAAAATGTGCTGGGGCATCCGTCATGCTGAAACCAGACCTCCCGATTCGCATGTGCAACTTCTTCTAATGCAGGGCCAATATGGTTAATTAAAAGATCTAAATAAGCTTCTGAATTTAAATTTCCCTGTATTTCAAATGGTCCTATAATGCGATTATTAAAAATGCCTGCCCAAATATTGATTTTTTGAGGGTATTGCGTTGTAGTGGCTAGATTTATTCTGGGATTTTCCTGGGCCCAATGCCTAACGTTTTGTGAATTTGGCTCTTGATTTAAAGTGAAGGTACACTCATCGGTAAAACAAACTGATGAGAGAAAGCGGCGATCCCGATTAGCCCGTTCTTGCACTTCTTCACAGAAAGTTTGCCTTGATTCTTCGTCAAAAGGAAGTAACTCTTGGTGACATTGGAATTTAAAGGGATGATATTTGTTTTTTTTTAATATGTTACGGACAGTTTCTCTTGAAACATTACATTCTAGGGCAATAGACCTTAAACTAGATGTTGGACTAGTAGTTATCAGGCCTATTACCATTTTCTCTACCTCAACATTTAGATTTCTTGGAACGACTAAAAAATAAATGATAAGATTAATTTTAGTTTTGTTTCACTCCACGTTATCACTTGTTAAATTTCTCGTAATCCTAGTAAAATTTAAGTTAGCGAACAATAAGGAATTAGCAACTAGGTAATAACAATAAGCGAATCAGAATTATCTAAATAAAAACTAAGTAAATTTATTAGTAAAAATTACCTTCTTTCAATGAAAGATTCCCAGTATCTTCAAATTTCTTAACTAATTTTTTTATTTTTGTTACCGACTGTTATTGAATTTTACAGAAAATAAGTCACGGACTACCCGCAGACTATTACCGCCGTAAAATGTTTTCACAATGAAAACCTTTTCTTCAACTGAATAAATATTTTTGTTCATTTTGAAACCCAAATTTTAAATTGTTGATAAATAATGTTGACAGTTCAGATGAATTAGAAATTAGAATCAAGGGAGTCTTTGATTATAATAAATTAAATTGTCATAGGTAATCTGATGAATATCCGTGTTTTAATTTGAAAATTATTAGTGTAATTTTTGCTTTTAATGCTTTAATAAATTGGAAAATTGCAGAGTTTTTGATATCCTCATACGCAGAAAAAAATAGTCTTTCGATTGCTGCCTTTACCACCACTGTAACTACACATGGGGAGCAGGAATCCCCAAAAATGTAATTGCCCATGTTATTTCCCCATGTACACATGGAAGTTTGTCACACGGTATACAACCCGTACAAACATATTTATATAATGCTTCATTAGTGTAGGTAATGAACCGTCGCGTCGTAAGAAAATATATGAGATATTGGCGCACAACGAGGCTAGCTTATCTACTTAATATCAGTAATTTCTTGTTAGAAAGTATAACTTGAGCATAGTCAGAAGATCGCTTAATTTGTTAGGATTTTATTAGACGAAAATAACTCGTTTCCTGAACCAGTCTTCCAAAACAAACTAATGATTAATTAACTTAAGATATGAAATACAAGGTATAAGAAACATTATTTGTTAAATTAATTTCCACTTGCTCAGAAAATGAAAAATTGATTTCTATAAAACAAACTTCACAATGTAAACTTGTGCTTTGAATTAAGGTTTTCCGAAACTCTACTTCTATTTTCTGAAAATGTTAAACATCTTGGACTATAATGCGATCACCTACTTAAACTTAGATTGAGCTCTTGATGCTAGGTAGATGCACGAAGCAACTTTTAAGTGCATCCCTCTTTGCACTTGAAGGTTAGTTCAGAGATTCTCTCAAACAAGCAGATGCAGCAACCGTAACTTTATTAACTAAAAACTCCACCGAACAACGAGATATACTTTTGGACTTTTCTGATGTCGCAGCAACTTTAACTTTAACTCTTACTCTTAATGGAATTCTGGAAAGTTCGTGAGACTGTTGGTTTGTGTTCTTTCCTGTTGGTTTATATTTTTCCTAGTTTTTTATTTTGTTTAAAATACGATTGTAAAAGTAAGGTTTCTCAAACAAACATTTTCAAAATAATTTCGTTTGTATTGACCGTAAAAAATAATGAAGTGCATAAAGTCAGAAACAATGGTAAGTAAATAGAGCCTTCGAGATTTGATTTACTGAATACAGCGAGGAATCAAGTCATTCCGAAATAATTTGCACCATAGAATCATAAATGTTACTAGATGAACCCGTGGGCTAAGCTCCACGACTTTTACGTAGTGGTGAATCGGTGTAGTAATTATACTTAAAGCGTAGGTGCATCCCAGGTGCACCACAGAGTATTCCCATAGAATATTCTTAAGTAATTAATTGCGTTTAATTTAATACGTCAAAAACTATTCTACCTACGGGTGCGACGTCGAACTACGGCTGCGAACAGCGCTCAGCAGATCCAAGCGTCCATCGAAATGATGCCGATGCAATTTTCTTATTTGTGTTAAAGAAACACCTGATCGAGTGCACGACCTCACCCAAACGATCTCCGCCAGTTGAAAAGAGACCGAGCGACCGATATCCCCACCTGTGTTTCAAATGTTGTGCCAGTTCGCTTTTAATATTATGATTCTGAGTGAGAACGAGAATTATATTGTTATATTGTTCTAGTGAGCGCATTTTTTAATGATAGAACGTCCCAGGGTTCTTCCATCAGTACACGCCGCCTTGCCAGCAGGACCCAAATTTCACTATTATTGCTGATAAAGAAGGTTCAATGTTCAATGGAGTCGACATACATTTGGTAAAGCTAGTAAAACTACTAAGTGTTTCGGAACTGTCCTGAAAAGATGCAATAATAAAGCTACAGTACTGTATGAAATTGACAATAATCAGGAACCCATTCATTTTTTACATCAATGAAGTCTTCCTAACGCTACTTACTTTAGACTGATGTTCCCTTGGAATATTTAAATAAAGAGGCAAATCGAAAAGTTGCCAGTAAAGTGAATGGGAAAAAATCGTCTGCTATGAAAGTTCCTGGAGAAAATTCACCACTTCCATCTCTTGACATCAATTTTGGTACGTCTTCGTCTGAGTGCGAAAGCGAAAGCGAGCCGAGGGCAAATGAAAATGCTGATATTTTGAAAGAACCAAGAAACGGAGAGGATGGAGTTGATGAAGTGGATGAATATGTGCAAGATACGGTAACGGTGCATAAAACAACGTGGAAATTACTCAGTGAAGTTCGAATTGATAAATATATGGAAGGAAAGTATAAACCAAGGCTCAATATTGCTTCTCCTCAACCAACGAAAGAGTTAGATAATGTGGCTGTTGCTCAAAATATCCGAAGAATTTTTTGACGCAACAAAAGAAATTTTCAAGACAATGAGAAAAATGTTCAAAAAGATAATTTCTTACAGAAATTGGTCTGATTTATGGAATTAGCACTAATACGAATACTGGTTAACAAACGCCGAAAATGAAATATTTCACCATTCAGGAAGAGATTAGGTGTCAGTTATCATCGGTTCGAAAACATTTTAAGAAATTTAGCATTCACTTTTGGAGACCACACGGAAAAAAATCTTATTGTTGGGTTAACATTTTCTGAATTGTTGAAATATTGTTGACTTCGCAATCATAATAATGATTCCTGTATACATGGCCTATCTATAAGAGCAAACATGCTCTATATGTATATTAAGAATAAATTTGTGTATAGCTTCAAATGTTTTAGCAAATAGAGAGAATAGTTAATACACTTACAAAAAATGTCATTTTTACTGCACCACTCGTATTTGCGGAAACATTACAAACGTTTACAATTTTATAGTTAGAATAGCAAAATAACTTTTTGATACAGCGTTCCACAAAATAGTAGCTTCGTACAGTGTACTTTTTAAATATCAAATTTAATAATATTAAAACTCCAAGAGCGAATATGTAATAGAAACAACGTACGATGTTTATTCATACAACAATTTTTTGTTAGGATACATAACATACCATTGATGATCCAACAACTTTACACGAAATCTTAACACAATAGAAGTTGGCCGTAAATTCGCCATGGTAACGTCAACCACAATTTGTGAAGAATTTTCTAACGTAGATAACAGTGTAAAGCACCGGTTAGTTGCTGCTGGTGGTGGTTTGTGTGAACATGTTCGGCTTTAAACTATTACTGTGGCTCAATTCTATTTTGCATAAAAGTTAATGCTAGTTACTAAATCTAAGTTAAACATATTAGGCAGAGTTGTTAACTAGAGTGTCGGTAGCATTATCATCATAATACGCAAGAGCAACTACACTAATTTTTGAAGATACCAAAAAAACTATAGGAAACGTTGCGCGTATTTGTAATATCGATCTGATAAAATTTTTGAATTAACACATGAATGAGTTTGCAACAAACCAATACGTAAATTAACTTTCAAAACTGAAAAAGCTTAAACATGTCACTTACTAACAACTCTTCCTAATTTCTGACATAAGTCATTTTACGTTTAGCAGATACTAAGCATCAACTTTTATGGAGAATAAAGTTTTCTGAGAAATGAATAATAAAAGTTTTCTTTATTTTGCACACTTTTTGGACATCTGTATATATTTTAAACACATTTTTTGTTATTTCAGATTTATAAATGATTTGCAGTAGAAACAATTAATAAGGGTGAGTTTTTTTCATTATAACAACAGGTATCTTGGAAATTGGCAGAGATAGAATGTAGGTTAAATGGGGAAAGAAGTGCAGTTTTTTAAGCCTAATGAACAGACTTCAAATCTTTGAAATTTTTTCTGGGCTACTAGATACTAGATATAATTTAAAAAAATAAGATTTTAGGAAATTTTAGAAATAAATAAGTGCATTATTTCCCAATCATGACTGGTACAATGTGGCGTTTGCTCATTCGAACAACTTTCGTCATAACTTTCTTTGACAATTTTTTTCTATTTTGCATTTCAAGCTCGTAAAATTCGATAATTGACTATTATTTGTTCAGCTTAAAAAACTGCAGTTTGCAGCTTAGTGCCTATCTCTGCCAATTTCTAAGCTCCCTGTAGTTATAACGAATAAAATAAAATACCTATAATCTACCAATAATTTGTGGTTCAGGGTACTGTACCGAACAGCATCCCTAACCACAATTTTTGGCTATCTCACTTTTATTAAAAGGGTGCAGCAACTTATGGTTGCCTCCAGTATATAAACTGCAATAGCTGTTCCAATTGCTGAATGCTTAAGCATCAGACATTTTTTGCGTTAAAACCGCCACTTTTATTGATGGTATAATAGTTGTTTATTGGTAGCACAATACATTTTATGCGAAATTTATCTACTACTCATAGATGCGGTAACAAAATTTAATTGTGGTACACCCACAACAAACGGACGACAAAGCACCACCGAACAGTTGCAACAGCTAAAGTTATTCAAAAACTATTGAAGTAGCAATATTATTGTTTTTGAAGCAACAAATTTATGCAACCACAATTTTAAAGCTGGAGTGGCAATACATTGTTGGTGTCCCCTATTTACCCACAATTTGTGAATGTGCGTACTCCAATTGTGGTTGTGTCAACCACTTATTTTTTTCCGTGCACGACGAGGATTCTGATGATAAAGGGAATGTCTTCTATCCTGGCTACAATATCATTGGATTAGTCTATGTTCGCTTACCAAGAAAGGAAATAATGAGGTTGGTGGTATGTCAGCTGTTATTAAAATAAGAAGAAAACCCAATAGGGTAGGGTGTGGATGTAATACCTCAGCTAATGTCCACTCTGAGATCATGATACGAATGGTGAATGGAATTAAATGAAGAAAAGAAGCCAATTGCACTGAAACATTGGTAGAAGGAATTTGGAGCAGGGATAGCTACTACGCTTTGTCTAACTGAACCCTGGCATGGATCTAGGCGTACTTTTGGTTCAGCTCTTTAAGACGTGGTCTGTTCCATTTGGGAATCGTTTAGACCGCGAACAAACAATATCCCATGAAAATTTTGCAGTCCATCTGCCTACAAAGTCATGGATCTATTGCAGTTGCCACAGCTACTAATAAAAGGGATAAAAAATTCATGCATTTATAGGATTGCTCAACTACATTAGAAGGCAATCCGGCAGTGAAAAGATGGGTGGGTAATGACGGAAAGCGTGAAATCCAGACAGTTTCTTCCCCCAAAATAGTTGAAAAATATTTTGAGCAAGCTCCAGCTACAAGTATTCACAATCATATTTGACAAGATGGATTAATCCATCCAGTGGTAATTAGCACTGGAACGAGTCTGGAAAGCACAAAAATGGAGTCAGAATTATTGCATCACTTCTTGGTATTGTTTAAACTAATACCTTGTATTTAAATATTTTTCGAAACCGACTGTTGATTGCGGATTCCACTTGAATTATGAAAAAATAATTGGCCTATCACAAAGTACTGGGAAGGGGAAGACGAAAGAATGGTCAAAATTGAACAAGGCAATGTACCAAGAGGAAGTAAGCTGTTCAGAGAGAAAATCTTCGACTAATAATTGTTCTAAGTAGTGTGTTTGAGCGGAAAAGTGCTTAAACCCCATCTCCCTAATGAGAAATGTGGTAAAGGCGCCACGCACTTCAGATTGTTTAGTAAAAGTATGTACAAGTTTATGTGCAAATCAGCAACTGAACTTATGGCTCGAAAATATCAGAAGTAATGCAGACATTTTTAATAGCAAAAAAACGTTTCCTCCAAACATAGTGAAGAAATTATGAATTGGGGTACCGATTGAACTGTTCTGGGGTTTTCCAAAAAATTGTTTTAAATTTATTAGTGAACTAATTCTTAATCTATTCTGTTTGAAGTTCGTTTGATTTCTAACGATTTCCCGGTGATTTTCTTTGAGTTCATCTGACTTCCTATTAATTTCCTCCGACTTCCTCTGATTCTCACTCACTCACTCACTCACTCACTCACTCACTCACTCACTCACTCACAGCACTGAACGTTCCAATAATCCATATCTTCTCGTTATCTTCCTTTACTCCACCATCCCAATTTTTCTCTTTAAGTTTCTCTCATCGCTACCGCTATTTTCTTCCCACCCAACGTTTTTTTCTGCATCCTTTACCCGTTTAATCTTCGCACTACCTTTCTTTGACCCTTCTTTTTTCTCTCTCACCGACTTCCGTTCGTACTGGCGTTATTTTTAATTCCTTTCTTTTCATTTCGTCTGTCTGCTTATCTCTCTCTTTTCTTCAGTAATCACGTTCCATATCCTTCCATACCTTTTCCTTTTTTTAGTATTCTTCATACTTTCTTCTTGACATCCTTATCTTTGTCTTGGCTTATGAAGTATACTTTCGTTACATACATACTTCCTTCTTCTTAAACTGAGAAGATTCTAGAACCAAATAAACACTAGGAAGTGCCTCGTAATCGGCGCCGGCTACAGTTTTATAGGTGTATTGTTGCCGGAGCCGGATTCCATAACGAATTAATAATAGTACCTTGTTAGTTGTACGCATCCAGCAGCGACGGTAGGTAGGGAGGTATCGCAAAGAACTGGTAATTTGGTATGCTTAGCCCGGGTAGGATCGGCTCTCGTAGAGGTTAGTTTTTCGAGGTTAGATTTTTACGTTATCTTTTTTGCAAAAAATGCGTGTGTCTGGCGCGAGAGGGCAGCTAAGGGATCTGTTTAAAATGCGTATGCCTTGTATCAGTCTTTTTCGTTCCCAAATAGAAGCGCGCCGGCAACTATACGCAAGGCCGGCGCCGGCTACGGAGGCACTCCCTAAACACTATTTAAAATTGAAATCAACCGAAACTGTTTTGATTGTTTACATAGAAGTATAACAATGTCCTGCATCATATTTAACATTACTTTTAAAAGATCGAATCAAGTCACTAGTTAGATGACTGGATGACTACAAACATTGTGCCTGGCAATCTGCTCAAATCTCTTGATGTAAGCAGCTAACACGCAGATATATTCATACGCAGTAGTAAAATGTCAGTTGTACTTCGATCAATCAATCAATCGGAATACATTTTAGAACTCTGCCTATATTCTGAAATTCCATCTTGTATTTTATCAGCATATATTATACTAATGGCATCGTATACCTTATAATCTAAAGGAAAACATTGTGATTTATATCTTAAAAACATTCATGAAAGTAAGAAGATTAGCTCTAGAAGGGATCTCATATCACATATCAAATTTATCTACGGCCCAAAAGCGAATTTAACATAAAATAACATTACCGTCTAAAGAGATGAACATCGTACAATGATTGATAGCCCCGGCATTTTAAATCCGGGAAAAGTGTAAACACCGCCTCTGATGTATGCCTGTCAAATTTTATCGACAAGCTTTTTTATCTGGCACCAAAACCAGAACGAAAAATTGATGCGTGTTGGGTTGTCTATAACGCCCTTGTCTGTAGTGCTCATGTAATAAATCGCGGAAACGAGTAAACAAGAAACAAATTTAACTCCTCAATTTGCATTGTTTGCATGGGATAAAGAATGGGGTAGTTGGCAGCAAAGCACGAGGCAAAGCGCTTTTCTTGGCAATTTTATTATCTACAGAATATTTGGAAAAATTACGCTAGTTCAGATAAAATAAAGTGCAATAAGTAGGTTAAAAAATGCATTAGATCTTATAGATAAAATAAAATATAAAATTATACGAATAGGTCCATTTTTAATTTCTTTTGATATAATAAATCTGTTTTCTGATGTTCCACCTAAAGAATGCTTAAAATTATTAGCAGATATTTTAGAAAAATCTCATACAAATAATGTGATTGCAAATGAATTAGAAACTGCGTTTAAAATTTGCATTGAACAAAATTATTTTAATTTAATAATAGATATTATTGTCAAAAGTCAGGTCTAGCGATGGGATCACCCGCGGCCTACGAGAGCATTCTATTTTATGGAGTTGTAAAATATAATTTTCAGATGTAAAAATATGTACATAATGCCAAACGTCTATTACGTTTTCATTTGCAATTTTCTTGCATTTCTAAGTATATTAATAGCTACTAAAGTTTTAGATACATACGTCATTGCTAGTTCGAACAGTGTCCAATAATTAGTAGATATCTATTTAATAAATTTATCGTGGTACTTATACTAAATGGGAATTATTGAATTAAAGGTAGAAATAAATAAACTCTGGCAGGCTACCTTATATTTAAAGGAAATAAAATGTACGTAATGTTCTATACATACGACTGATGATTTTGTTGGAACAAAATCCTCACGATGTATAGCCCTTGCTCATTTTGTCGTTTCTTCTGGGTCTTTTAAGTGAAATCACTGATTGGAACTTCTTTATTTACTCGTTCGTAGTTACTTGCGCAACCAGGGACGCAGTAGTGTGAAGGTATCTAATTAATACAAAATAAAGATACTTATAGTTATAGGTAAGTATGAATCTACTTCAAAATTTTTCCTAATAAATATAGCTGTTATAGAACATATATTAGTAAATAGGTAGGCATATTATGCTATAACAACAAAATTATACCTTTCCGAACTTTAATCTTATTTATAAGAGAAAGATTTAAGTTAAAATCATCGTTTTCATAGTTATTGGATATATTTAAAGGGACGAATTGGTTGTGAATATCACAGTTGGCATGTGAAATTGTATCTAAGTACTCATTTTCACCTTTAAAGGCCCTCCAATTACTGGGATTTGGACATTAACGTACCACTGTCTGATGCGTACTGTGCATTTAAACGGCGGGAAGGACTTGAAGTCGGTCCGTGAAGTGTGGGTCATCAGCGCTCTACGATCGAGCAGTACGGCCTGATGCTCTCGTAGGCCGCGGATCACCTATGTACGAGTATAAGCTCATTATTAGCAGATATTTTTGTCTAATATTGAAGAAAAAATTATTAATTCCGACCTCGAAAAATAACAGGTACAAATACTCCAATAATTTTCGAAATTTTCTGTTTTTTAAATAATATTCATCCAAAAATAAAATTTACTAAAGAAATTGAGAATGATCATAAAATAAACTTCTTAAATTCAACTTTAATTAATAATAACCAAAAAAATAATTTCAATATTTTTAGCCTACATATGTACATAGGTAGACATCACAATTTCGTCAAATTCGTTTCATCCTTATTCTCAAGAAATATTTGCTTACAACTCAATGGTACATAAAGCCTTTACCGTTCCTTTATCTAAAGATAACTTAGAAAAATAATTAAATAACAATAATAATAATGATTGCTATTAATAATGGATTCAAAATAGAAATGCCTTATGGAATAATTAGAAATAAAAAATAAAAAATTACTTATAACAGCATATGTCAAAAATTATTAGATAAAAAAGATATTAAATTTTGTCGTATAACTTAACGAAGGAAATATTTCTGAGACACAAAGGATTAGTTCTCGACATACTAGACTCGGAGATAGGAATAAAAAGATGTGGGGTTAGGCCCAGATCAGACTACTGCTCTCAAATAGTTGGGGATGTAGGATGTTCCACTTTTAGGGAAATGTGTCGGTTAGCTCAGGATAGAGGTACAGTCCAACAGATTTAAGTTGGCAAGCGGTGGTGACGCAACGCGTTGGCGCCTGCCATAGCCTGCATCTAATCGTTGATTGAGATATCCGTAATACCTCAATCAACGATCTAACTCAGCGCAACAGCGGCGTGGACTTTTTTATTGCAGAATAATAATTAATATTAAATTCTTTGTCTTAATTAAATTTAAAATATAATACTACAATAATATAGTGAAGGTCTTAATCATCACTTCCAGAATCGCTGTCGCCTAAAGAAATAACTAATGGTTCAACGTCGCTGATATTGTCTGCGAAAACTTCATTTTCTAAATATTTGTCTTCGATCTTAATCACGTGATCACAACACTTCTTCCAGTCTTCTGGCTCTATTTGATTAAATTCATATTCCGCTAACTTCCACGCATCTTCTAATTTGAAGGAAGTATTTTTTGCAGCGACGTGCGACGCGACGTTGGTTTTCACTGTCGCCCATATTAACTCGATGGGATTTAAATCTGGATGATATGATGGTAAACGTAAAACAGTGTATCCATGTCTTGTAATAATGTCTTATACTCCGGTTAATCAGGCATTAAGGAACTCTTGTACGCTACTTTCCTGGTGTTCTAAAGATCGCTTTGCCGTTATTTACCGAAGGTCTAGTGTTGCCTTCATTAACTATTCTCTCTATAGATCTAATAGACACGCCCGTTGCAACAGACGTCTTCATTTTCACACTTTCCAATGTTTCTGTTTCACTTTTCTCACTTTTAAAATAACAAAACGCTCTGTACACTATTTCCCGTGTTTAACTACGTAAAACATCTATCAGTTCGCAACCCGCCTTGTTAACTTTTCAAAAGCTCAACGGTAACTGAAAATTTTACCTGCGCCACAGGTACTGCAAGACATTTTATTGCATCCGTAAAGTATGCTAGTGCACAACCCCACCGTTCGCCAACTTAAATCTTTTGTACTTTATGCGTCCAAACAATCTTCGGACTGAAAACTTTACGAGGATGATGACGAGACTCAATGAGAAAGTTGTTCGTTTGAAACGTTTAAGTGCGTTATTCCTCAGTTTCTGCGTTAAAATTATATTGTCTTATCCAGGGAGTAATGGGCTTATTTGTCTTGTGATTACTGTTCTTAATGGCGCATGCTGTTTGTCAAATAAAGACTATAGGTAGATACGTTAGTGTTTAAAAGCTCAATCATGTCAGCTATCAATCCGAAATATCTGATTTCAACCTAGATTTGAGATCATTCTGAAAAATTACAGTGTCAATACCTGTTAACGACCTGAAAGTAAAAGATTTAAACAACGGGTTGTTCGCATCAAGACGAACGATACAGAAGACGGCAGTATGATTTCTAAAAGTAATCAATGACTCTAGAATTCGCAACCATTGTATTGCGTAAAAATGTTTTACCCGTTTCAAAGTTGAAAAACATCTCTCGCTTTCCACGGTTGTCATCGGTAGTGTAAGTACACAAGATATTTAATAAGTTCACTGCTTCAGAAAATGTTTCAGACAAATTCATGTTAATAAAAAGTTGAAGTATGGCGACTACACCGGCATTGTTGCGAAAATGTTTCACAACAATCACAATTCACAACCGCAACACTTCCACCCGCTGTCTGAGAAGAACTGAGAACCTGAACCTGAGAACCAGAGAAAATATAACTGAATGTGAAGATTAACTCGATTCTGCGCAGTTGTCATTGAGACATTGACCGTGTTAGAGATATAGGAGTAAAAGATGACTCTCACTTTCACTCACGAATTCGCCATCTGCTGTCACTGTTCTTCTTTACATGCATTTCTCCAGAAGCCATAAGAGCTGTGCAGGGTCAATTTGAATTACGGCCAGGCTTGCTAGCCTACTGCTGTTCTTTATGAATCATTTTAATTTATGATAGCTATAGGACAGTGTACTCTGTAAGGAATTATCCATTTGGACGTGTTCTTAACACTTTAATTCAAAGTTGCTTGCGCATCGTAACTAATAATGCAGTTAATTATACGATTTAATAATGAAAAAAGTTCGAAACAAGCAAATTAAATCTCAACTTCAGTATAAAAGTCTCGCCCACTTGATTATTATATCAGAAAACCGGGCCAGTGTTAACATTTAACATTTAATACCCGTTAGAGTAAACTTTCAAACATTTCCTCAACTTTTGCGCTTAAGCAAACCAATTTAAGTTTGTAAGAAAAAGTATGCGCTCTTCTCGTAGCAACACCCTACGAATAATATTACTGGGTTTAGGAACTTAGAATCCACGTGCACGTGCCCTCATAACTCCCCATAACCCACACTTCGCATTGCTGGATTGTCTTTCGCCGTACGAAGAATGCAATGCAAGAGATGTAGTGGGATAGCGCTGAATTATCTGGTAACCATAATTCATTCCTCTTACATTCCCGCTAGAAGGTCGTTTCCGTGCCGCCCCCTAATAAACCTGATGGTGTGTTCTGTTTTTGCCCTGTTGTAAATTCCTGGTTGTATGGCATGGCAATATTAAAGTCATTTATTAACGTCAAAGCTGGTGATTATTAAAATTCTTGTTCGCGTATAAAAAACAATTTAAAGCATTTGGAGGCGACCGAGTATTTATTGATCATAAAATTCATATTACACAGGTTTATGATGTTTTGTACTTAAAAGACTAAAAAAAAATGTAGAACAATATTATAATAGAGGAAACGAATTTTTATAGCTGCCAATTTTGAGACAGCTGACGTTCTGGAGCGTTAAATACAGAACAGTTTTTCGTCACTCGACAGGAGTGCGGATTGTCCGAACCGCCGCATTATTTAATATTATCTTTATTTTTGAAGATACATTTTTGTAACTTGGCACATCGTACGTACTGAGTAAACGTCAAATTTTGACACAAACAAGGAAATTTTCACAGTTCCGGGGTTTCAGCGGAAGTGGTGCCAACTTTGAATTTTCAAATGGGACAACCTGCATACTACTGAATTTGAATTTCCTTGAATTTTGAATTTCCTTGTTTATTCCAAAACTTGACGTTTACTCAGTACATACCATGTGCCAATTTGCAAAAACTTATCTTCAAAAATAAAGAAAAAAGGGGGTGTACCATGCTCCTGTTACACCCGGTATATGACTTAATTGGACAAATACAGCAAGGAAAATAAACAATAAATGAATATCGTGACAATTTTTTGGGTTTTGGGTTTTTGAACAAACTTCCTTAATGAATTTCTTCGATTCGACGTAGAATAAGACCAGTTTCCTTTGAACCAAAACAGTTTTTTTTCGTTTTGAACACTCCTCGTATAAGATAGAATGTATTCGACTAGATTTTCAAGGAGAGCTTTTTACAAGAAATTTTTTTTCTGAACGAAAATTTGATGCGATAAGTAATACCTACTGTATGTCCAAGCAGTCAAGTTCCTTGAACGCAACAGAATTTTACCGGAATACCTATCCGGGATTTATAAAGTCTCACAGTACGGTGACAGCGATGACAAGAGTTCTGAATGATATAGCTGCCTGGGATGGTGGTGAAGTGACATCATTGGTCTTGCTGGATTTTAGTGAGGCCTTTGAAGTATCAATAACCTTACTAAAACATTAATTTTTATATTTAGATTTGCCCTCGCCAGCCCGACATCTGCCTTAGGACCAAACAACATAAGTTTAGACTTATTGTGGTTAAGATGTAGACAACTTTCCTTTGAAACATTGAAAATTTTGTCTAAATCGGAATTGACTTTAAGTTCAGCATCAAATAAATTTGCTGAAGAAAAATGTAAATAAATCTGGGCGTCATCAGCACCATACGCCTACGATAATTACAGTACTTGATACGGGCCAGAATATCAGCCGTATAAACAATAAATAGTAATGAACCCAGTATTGATCCCTGTGGAACGCCAGCTGACAAACTGTGAGGCTCAGAAACATTATCATCGATTTTAACCCTCAAGGATCGATTGCACAAGTAACTCTTCACCAGCATAACGGAGTCCTCATCAAACCCGTAGTATTGCAACTTTGTAGATTACCATATATAATGTAAGGAACTCAAAAATGCAAACGAATACAGGGAGTTCCATTAAAAAAACGAAGAGGTATCGAAGGCATCGGGCACATCAGTATGAAGAGAGAAAAGTAACATAAATAAACACGAGCATAAGAGAAGTAGTGGTGGCAAATTGTCATTGCACCGAGCGTTTCGATGGTAGGAATGCGAGCACGACCACCGACTGCCTAGCACGCACAAGAGATCAGGAAGAATCTTCTTCACCCGCATCCGATAAATTTTAACCGACAGCTCGCTTGAATAAGTTTAGTTCACGGCGTTCATCTCCCACAACCGTTTTATTCTGACGAGAATAAAAATTCACGAGTTTACATTGCTGTTATTTAATTATTGAGGCCGAGGGACTACCAATAATGAAACTAACCTGACCGGAGTTAGTCGACGTGTAGCAGAGGTGTAGCTGAATTAATTAGTTAGGCCCATTTACCAGTACAGGTGCAGTTTGTATATTTGCGGCGGATCATACAGCCTAGCAATGTATCAAGTGCAGCGGAGGGTTATACTACAATCTGCATATGTTCTGGGGTGGATTCGTCAGTTATAACTTATAAAGCTGTTTGTAGGCCGGTTGATAAACCTGTCTTTCACGGTATTGCACCCTAGGTGTTCCGACGTATATCCCAGACTTGAAATCCCCGAGTGGTTGCACTACGAGTGCTACTACGAAAACACCAGTACCCCGAAAAAGTTAATCATACGACGAAGCTACTGGTATTCACGTAGTAGCTGATCCCGAGGGAACAGTCCATGTGTTCGGCATGTAGCCCGGTTCTCGTGCGCTACTCGTTCGGGAAGCCGCTTACCGTACTGCACTGAATTTTACCACCGGAATTTCGCATTTATTTTCATGTATACATATATTCTTGTAAATATCCGTTCAATTTTCGTATAATGGAAATAGTTAAATAAATAGAAACCCTTTTAATTTGTTTATGTTTTATAATTTCATCGTTTAGCAATAAAGAACCCCCCCTTCATCGACTTTTGAGCAATGGTATTATCGACGAATCCGACCGATCAGATGCAACCCCGATATACTTATCGTTAATAAGATAACGATCCGAGTAGTCTAGCTATACAAAGCGTCCCAGTATACTAACCCCGAAACCGCAAGAGCGCGTTGTATAACTGGCTCCTGAGCATCACAAGGGATGATTCGTTGCACTATAGTCAAATTTAGGTGTATACCTCGGTGGTACACATTTCTGATATATGCTTTCCATAACTCCTAGTCTCAATAACTCGAAGTTTTTATATTGCAATGGAGGTTCGGGTTATGGAGGAGTCGCACCTCCATCTAAAACTCAATCCCCTTAACCATAAAATAGCATCCCAAAACTACAGATAAATCCGCAGATATATTGCTCTCTCGAGCTGAATGTAATTCTTTCCATAAACTCTAGAACCCCATTGTATCATTTCGGAAACGTTGAATAGGTATAACATCGTGAAAGCAGTAGAAAATTAATATGTTTACCTCTTGGCTAAAATTCGGAAACACATTAAACCAGGTCGCTCGCTTTCAGACTGCATCAAAACAAAAAAAGAATATACTGAAAAATATACCCCGAAGATAATTCCATTACAGCAGCGAAATAAAGTTCCAGGGACGACCGGAAGTATAAACTTCGTTGTGGGTTGAGAATTTTTGGATAATAAAGTTTCTGAGAGATTCCCGGTTATGTGGACCATGAATAGGAGATTTGACTGAATAATTAAGACTGACCTAGTATTATAAACTGTCCTCGATAATTATTGAGTATGTAATTAGATTAGACCTATTATACAAGGTCCTGTAAATTTGTTAGGCAAGTTAGATAGAGCTTCTTTGTAACCACAAATCAGTATTTAATTGAAAGCTCGGATTTCCCTTGTTTTCGCTGCTCAGTTAATTATTACCGTTTCTAAACATGCTCTAAATATAGCAGGGCTCTAAGGTTGGGACATTAAAGAAAAGGTTGAGTATAGGATTATAATGTACAGGATGCAACAAAAAAGGTAGGCTAGCTATACATAGGCGGTTTCTACGACTAAAAATAAGAAAAAAGGCGTACACAAACTTGTCGTAAAATCATCTTGGTATTGAGACAGTCTTGAGCGAAATAATCTTGTCTTGAGTAGGAAAATATCGTCTTGGTTTCGAGTCTTAAGCGACTTTTCTCAAACATAACGATGTCATAAAAATAAATATTCTCAATTTATTCTCACATTACAAGAACTATTTTTTGAAAAACACGGTTATTTATATCTGCCAGAGTCCATAAAATTGAAAATGAAGTAGCTCTGTATAAGCCCTTCGATAGTTATATATTTCGTTAGTTTGGGTTGTTCGAGTAACACAAAAATGGGGCCCATAAGAAAATATTGTTGATGATGACTTGACCTAAACGAAACGTTTTCCAGTAAACCCATGATAAAACCGATAGAGCACGAAAAAGTGCTAATTTGTATCAGTCGTAGGCATAAGGCAATTTTAGGCAAATAGTCATTTCCCTACGCATTTGCCATGGCAAAAGTTGTTACATAACTTTTAGTCCAGTCAACGAGGAGCTAAAAACGGGCTTATCTGGAAAAAATCCTGGATTTTTGAAACTTGGCAGTTTTGGCAATTTTGTGCAGCTTTATGTCGTGAAAAACATACCAAATTTGCGACCTTGTAGCGCTGCCGCTAGCGCCGCCATATTGAAAAAATGGCTCCCAAAATCAAGTTCTTGACTATATCTCCTTTCCAGTATCCCATAGACAAAAAATAGCTATTGTGAAAATTATAGAGAATTTAATTCTCAAGCTTTTTTCTTCGTTGGAGAAATAATTTCAGTTTGCAACAAAGCATAATTAGAACGCCCTACAGATTTAACAAACTTAGATTGGCGTTTGGCGTCAAAGAAAAGATCACGACACCTAAAATGAAATAAGAAAAGCATTTATGGAACGACGTCATACGTGTCAATGAACCAAGGAAAACGAAGACAGGGCATATCGATGCGCCCTGCAGTTTCCGAGTTGATTGATGGGAGGGAGTCGAGTGTCGACCGGCTGGTCCCGAGAGAACTGGCGAAAAGGCATAAAATAGCCCGTCGGCCGGATACCAGAGAGTTTCTCTACCAGATACGATTCGAATCACTAGACTATTGAAAGTACCGGAGTAACTGCCCCTCGTTGCATACTGTGATTGACTGTTGTATAAAAATATCGACGGTAGATTACCGGAAGTAAGTGCCGATGGTTAATTGTTGTTTCTGTGAGGCTACAAATAATTAAACATACGTTAGTTGATCCGTTGTAGAGGTATAACGAGCTTATTAAGGCTTGTTCTGAAACCCGATTAGTGCAGTGGATGTTCAATCCATGAATTGGCACAGCTGAATGCATTCTTTGCAGTGAAAATTCGCACGTCTCCATTAAGCTTCTGCAGTGAGCGACTAGCGACTGAGCGACAACTAGCACGGTTGGGTTGAAGAACGGTTATACAACTACGTACGTGCTGATTAATGGCCATCCTATTAGGGACTTGCACATAGTGGCTGAAACGTACATCCCAGATCTACGTCCCGTGTGATCACCCGTCGTATATTCTTACTATTGAAAAACACAACTTTTATGTTTTTAACGCTACATATGTATTTCATAATTAAAACAATGTCGAAAATCTAATCTAAAATCCTATAGAATCCTGTATGTTTCCTTTATATGTAGGTATATCGGTCAAAAAAATCGCTAATCAAGAAATAAAGCTTTACTTCAGGTACTTCTAAACAACTGCAACGACGCTCTCGACCTGCATGCGCTCGTTTGCGGAGAATCGAAATAATCCTTGTGGTGCGGAATTTTTGGTAAACTGTGTTTTATAATAAAGGAAGAAAGTACACGAAACGATTAAGAAACTTAAGTCAAGTAATCATCAAGAGCAAAACATATCCTTTTTTTGTTTTTCCCTTGCGTGAACTATTACAGAAATCAACGTGTATTAAAACTAAGCGCTACATGATGTCACAGGACCGTTCTATTGTTAGGCTAACAAAAGGATTTTTGTTGGCGGATCTTTATATCCCCACAATGAACTAGCACTGGCTTTTATTCTCGTCTTAATGCTTAATTGTTTCCTTTTCAAACAGAATGTAAGACTTTCTTATTAAAGAACCAAACAATAGAGCAAATGAGGACAATTGTGGGATTGCTATTTTGTGAGCAAGAAAAATTATCAAGTATTTCCAATTGACTTATTACTAAGTTCACATTTGTGAACGCCCTATACTTTTCGTATAATCCCACTATCACCATTTGAAATTTGAAAATTATTATTTTATCGGTTGAAATTTTACCGTAGTAGGGGAGTTTAATGTGATGTTATAATCGGATATCTGCGTTTAAAGGGGCATATTTTGGCAATAGAAACCAATGCATTGTTTTGGTTGATGTTTTGGGCGAATTTCTGTTATATTCGGGTTTATAGAAAGTTTAAGCTGCTACGTACACATCAGTAAGTCCTCAAAGAATGTGCGTTCTTCTACATGTTGGGGGGTGATTTCGGAGTCAACAAGTTGACTACGATAGCTAGTCCCCTGCTACAGTTTTGTTTAGGGATATAAAAATGGTCGTATCGTCGAGTCCGTTCCTGCAAATTCCGTCAAGGCTCCGACGAACACAATCCTAGCATTTTCCAACAACGTATCATCCATTTGTGGTAGATCTGGTTTAGGCATAGGAGGTGCTTCTACTTCACCTAGGATTGGTGGTCGGGGAGGCATTCTTTCAATGTCCTATACTCATCAGTATCCCCTTGTGGTACCTGTGATGGTCGAAGGGTACGAACGGCTTCTTCCTTAAGTACCTCCAGTAGTTCTTTTGACCGTCGCTTATTATCAATTACTTCTCGCCTCGCTTCTCGCTTTTGGTCAATCAGCCTTTGCTCTGGAAGGAGCGCAAATTCTGGATGCATTTCAACAAAAGTGCGACGTAGTAACGGTCGTACCTATACCTGCAGAACACGGTTGATTGGCTGAGAACGGGGTTGTTGGGTGCTCGTTGATGCTCGTGGTTCAGTGTCCTTAGAGGGGTCGTCGGCATGCTGATCGAGTTGGTAATTCCCGCGCCGTCTTCGATCGGAACGGCGCTCGTACGAGGCTACCCTATAATATTTTCAGGAACAGGTGTACACCCATGTGGTGGGCTGGCCCGTCATGGTGCTGGTTAGTGATTATCTTAGCAACTTACCTTATTATTATATTATGGTCAAACAGTTTTTGGATTAACAGGCGTTAAATTTCCCTAAATTAAAAGTTGATGGCAACTTACAACCATTATCAGAAAAGAAAAGAGGGCTACTTGGTACATGCCAATTTAAAGTACTTGTTTTAGGTTAAAGTTTCACGTGAATTTATGCAGAAATTTTACTGCTTCCCACAAGCGTACGAATCTGTTCGCTATCGTACGTTAAATATTTAATTGGTGCTTTCCTCGGCTACACGCGCACCTAAATTTAACTGGGTTCCCTTGTAGGTATCTCGTCCTAAATAGGCCGTTAAAGGAAACGAGACCGCATTAATTATTGTGTTTCAGTTAATTTACTAATGTTATAGCTATAAATTTAAAGGCAGACGTTCGCGTCGGGGATGAGCGGAAGTTGGGTGGTCGCGACTGAATTGAAACACTTAATGAGCTGAATGCGTTGCGGATCTGGGTATAGATTTCCAGGTTCCTTAGAGTTCATGTAAGCACATATCTTTAGGGTATTTACTTAATGTACCGGAAACTTTATGTAGCTCGCTGGAAAATCGTCCTAAGCTGCTTGCAACATAGCGCAATTGCAAAGAACATCGCATTCGACCTCATATTTTGCATTATAAAGGGCTTGTGCCGCCTCCAGCGTAATAGCTCTTTGATATATTGCCGTACCACGCTTTTAGAGGTGCGAATTTCCAAGCTACGTGCTTTTTAACTTTATTCTTGGATGGGAAATTAAATTAGATGTCATAAACAAGAGCATAATTTCCGCGTCTTGTCAGCGCAACCTTTCAATCAGCGTCTTGCGTCTGTGACATCATCACGCCTTAAGAAAATATGAAAAGGTTTCGCGTTTGATGAAGAGGCTTCGTGCGGAAATTAATGAATGATGTTTTATTTTGTGATATCTGCCTGTGCTTAATCCCAGTTGAAGTAACTATGATTTATTTATTTACTTATAAAGAGACCGAACACAAACAGGGATTCATGGTCCAAAGGCAAATAATGATTATTATTATTATTATGCGTCAGCCAAATAGATAGTATTTGAAATCTTCATACTCCTGAGGATGCTGACGTTATCAGCGAAACACTTGTCGAGTTTAATTACCGCGTCACTGTTTTGGCGCGTGTGGTTAACTTATAAAAAATTCATAGTGAATTTACGTCAAAATTCGCGATCCAACCACTGTTTTTACTTTCCTCGACAAGCCTCTCGTGTATGTAAATTTCATTCTCTTTAAAATAATCGCCCCCTGTTCCAAATTACGTTACTAGAAAACAGCCTACACATTTGCAATTATACGAGAAAATTTATGAAGCTTATGAAACCGTTAAATTGTTCGTGGACAAAAATTGCTGACAAGAGCGTTTCGCGGTAAGCATTGCTTTATTTTATTTTCCCAAAGTATTATTAAATGGCAGCTTGTTTGGCTTATAAAAGAGGGTCGTAGTTTGCGCTTCACGGGAGCATTTAAATGGATTTTGCGAGTAGGTGGTGAAGATATTAGGTTCCAAAAGGGAAAGTAATTATCAAATATTTGAGATTTGCTGGGTAAAAGTAATTTCTTTCAAAAAGGTGCGGAATTTGAGCACTAAAAACGCGATATGTAGACACATTTTTATTCCAACACCATTCTGAAATTAAAGTAGATGGGCCGTTAAATAAAAAAAAATCATCAATAAAGGATCAACTTAGAGACTCGCACTACTCTTATAGCAATATTTTTCGTTCGCCTTAAATAAATATCCCTCAAATTATTGAAAAATACGTCGTAAATCCGTCATAAACTCGACACCTTTTTTACTATTTGTACACATATTTATCGTAATTAGAAAGTAGGGTTGTTTAAGTTAATTATTCCTTATTCATTTCCGACCAAGAACGTCTTGATACGTTACTTCGTTAAACGGGCGTGTTCGAATGAAAATTATATTGCAAGTCCGAAAACTTCTTTACGTTTCTGGGCGTTTATTCTCTGTATAGATTATGTGGCTCTCTTTTGTAAGTAATCCCTATAATCTTGAACATTTCGAAGATCAATTGTCCTTTACATGGATGTCTATGTGGAACGAGACTTTTAAATATGAACCACCCACTTTGCAATACAATGAACAGAACTACATTCAAATAATGAATGCCTAAACATCAAAGTGGTGCTTGTAATGCGTCACTTATCCGTATATCTGCAGTCACGCTTAATTAAGCTAACTGGGCGAATTGTTTCCAAGTTAGCGCGCCATATTTTATAATTTGATTTATATCCTACCAGTATTTCCACTTTGCAAGCCTCGAACAGATTTTGCTGCATATTCATCTACTTTATATTCACGTGTGATCGGGCAGACCTGATTTCAAATGCGAATAAAGCTCACCCCTATGTAAGGGTTTATGTGTTATCTGGAAACTTCAGCTTCAGCTATGCAGTGACAGTTTCAGAGAGATTATGCAAGTCTTTCACAATAATTGCTTTCCAGTTCAACTACATTCGCATGAATGATGATTGTTTCCTGAATTATGGGATGCGTGTCTGATATTTGCAACAATTTTTGGTATATTTAAAACCACGTAGAGTACGAACATTTTCCCAACTCGAATGTATGGGTAAGGTATATCTCAGGCATCACTGAGCAAATAGTTTTGATTCTTCAACTCCATTAATAGGCTAGTGACATCTGACATTAACTGCCCATACACGTAGGGATTAATCCGCCGGCGCGGCGCCGTCGATGGCGCTGGTTTGAAACGCCGCGGTTCAAACGTGCGAATGTAACTTTGCGCGTTATGGACAACCGGCGTGTCACATCTGCGGTCCACACTGCCAGTTAAAACTGCAGTAGGCCACGAACAGACAGTTGTTGTTAGTTTTCGTCATGCCTTCTGAAGGTGTATTTGTTTCAAAAAATATTACGGCACATGTTTCTGGAATCATATACATTCCCAGTGCCTGTACAGAAATTCCCACCAAATATGTTAAATCCTCATATGATCTTCCTATCGCTAGAAAACGCAGAGTTGGCTTCCAGAGTAATCGCATTCTCTCATTATTGTAACTTGTTTTGGAAGAGGGCCTCTTACTAAATTTAATAAAAATCATTAGGATCATTTTCTCTGAACGCTTTCAACAGAGGAATATGACTTACTTTTATCTATTTAGAGCGTTGCTTCGTCTGACTATTTTCTGTCATTTATTTGCATCACAACGATTGCACAGAAAATACCACGCTTCTCTTTAATACCAAACATTTCTGGTCACTTGACAACCACCCAACATTACTTAAAAACTGCGCTATTCAAGTGCAAAACTTTTGCCAAAGCGAAATTCCACGGTTTTGTTTTTGAGGGCCGATATAACTGCAGTTTGCACCCACTAAGATGCGATTTTGAATGTGATGGATTAACCGCGCAAGATTGATCCGCGGACTTCTGCAATTGTGTTAGTGGGCGACAACGGTTTGATCCGTGGCGTATAAAACCGGTGGACTATTCGTTGCGATCCAAACTGGCAGATCAACCTCTACGTGTATGGGCAGCTAAATAATTCTCTAGCTTTGTTTGTTATCCAACCTAAACTGCACTTTCTTGCACGAAATGGTTTGTTATAACTTGAGTGCAACTTGTGTAACTTGTTTGGTATAACAGTGCAGTGTACTCCAGGCTGCACTACACACCTGGTTGAGAGGAGGTGTAACGAGTGTAAAGCGGGATTTGGCTGGTGGAGGGGTTATAAACGTCAAACGTCAAAACCTCTGAAATTCGCTTTGTTTATAACAAGATTTACGGGACGATTCACGATTTATCGGTTCAGTTTAAGAAAAGAAAAACGCCAAGAATTTTTAAATCAAATTTTGAAGCACCAAATTGAAAGAGCTTCGAAGGAGAAATCGAAAAGTCAAAAATCGATATTTATTTAACTTAATAGAGGTAGGTAAATGACAAACAGTAAAGTTTTATTCAACGTGAAAACCTCCAACTTCAAATAACAACAAAATATCGATTTTATGTTTAAAATAAAATATTTTAGTAACCATAACATCTATGAAGAAACTTTATTTGTCTTTTCGATTTCTCAGTCTAAACTCGTTCATTTCAATGCTTCAAAAAAGTTTCATAAAAAAATTTTAGTTTTGCAAATCTACATTTTTATATTTTTCGGGCACCCTGAACAATAAAATCAAAGTGTCAACGTGAATCGTATTTATATAACAAGCAAAAGAAATGCTAAAGAATGACTTTTTTCGAAAAACGGAAATAAAAGTTGCTACAAGTATAGTTAAGTCCATCCGTGGACACACTGTATATGCAATAATATGAGAAACATACAATTATAGTATATTATTATATGAGCGATTATGACAGCCATCATTCACGAAGATGGTGTTTGAGCCCACGAGCCGAAGGCGAGTGGCTCAAATCATCTGAGTGAATAATGGTCATAATCGCGAATATAATACTATACTTTTTCTACGCCTATTAAACAAATAAATTAGACTCAAATTTGATAACTTTAATGGACCACTATCATAATACATTAATTTTTATTTTTCAATAAATGAACTACTTACTAGGAATATACAAGGTGTTACAAATTAGTAGGTCAAGCCGTTAACCACAGATTATTTGGCCGAAAATAATGGGACTTTCCTTATGCCATTTTTCATTTAGGCTTCTTTCTTTCAAGATACAGGGTGTTAAAGTTAAAATTTAAAAAACTATTTTTATTAATAACTCCTCTGTTTTTTACGATATTCAGTTGAAATTTTGTGCAACGTTTTTTCATATACCGGCACAATGTTTGTGTAATTTTGATCAAAAATATCCATGGGCGAACGGAGGAAAGGGGGGGTGGTAATACCCATTGACCCCCAACTTTTCTCTGCGCACGTCTATGGTTCAAAGGTATTGTTTTTTATAACAAGCGTTCATTTCTTTAAATTTTTTCACTCTTGTAAAATTTTGATTTAGGGATTGGTTTACGAGATATTGCAACTTATTTGACTGTGTTGTTGATCCGTTCGCTGTTTAAATCTTCCAATTTTTCTTAGGTGACGAACTAAGCTCGAGAAAATGTTCTTGGGTGAATATGTTTCTGCATAGCGTCTAATCTTCAGAAAAATGCCCTTGGATGGTACCTTTTTTATTAATAATTTTGACAACTTAACGCCTACTTGTCTTTCTTTCAAATGCTAATTTGGCTGTTAGACGTTATGCAGGAACATGTCGGAATCGATGCCATCCAAGGGCATTTTTCTGAAGATTAGACGTTATGCAGAAACATATCCATCCAAGAACATTTTTCTCGAGCTTAGTTCATCATCTAAGAAAAATTGTAAGATTTAAACAGCGAGCAGATCAACAACACATAGTCAAATGAGTCGTAACATCTCGTAAACCAAGCCCTAAATCAAAATTACACAAACATTGTGCCGGTATATGAAAAAATGTTGTACAAAATTTCAACTAAATATCCCAAAAAACAAAGGCGTTATTATTAAAAATCGTTTTTTAAATTTTAACTTTAACACCCTGTATCTTGAAAGAAAGAAGTCTAAATGAAGTCCCATTAATTTCGGCCAGATAATCTGTGGTTAACGGCTTGACCTACTAATTTGTAACACCTTGTATATTGAAATTTGTGCAGTTAGTAATATATAAATTTGGAGTTGTACCTTCCATTGTTAAATTCTGGCAGTTTTAGTGGTTGAATTGTTAGTTTGCACGGATTAATCCGGTACCTACGCGAACGAAGTGCATACGTTGGAAAACGTAAACAGTAATATGGCGATACACTTGGCTGTCACTCGAGCTGATTTTCAGCTACAGCAAGAGTTGATCGCGGTCGATATAAAATATCATTTGATCAGCGAAACGGTGATTATTGAATCTATATTTGTGATTGGCCGAATACCGTGAATTATGAAACCATAATTCACTGCAGTGAATTTTTTCCAAAATTTTAACAAAATAAGTCCATGTTCAGTCAATGCGAATAATCGTAAAATGATTCCTTGCAAACCACATTTGAAGAGTTATATTGCCCTTTTAATTACAGCATTACTGATAACTTCCATCACCTTTATAAAATCCCCTCTTCCTCACAATGCGCCGATACGATTTTTTTCAAATTTGTAATAAAACAAATAATATATGCTCAGCCAATGCGAATAATCGTAAAATGATTCCTTGCAAACCACATTTGATTCTTCAAATCGCCCTTTTAATTATACAATTAATGATATGTTCGAGCGTGTTTATGGAATCTCCTCTATGCTGCAATGCGCCAAAACGATTTATTTCAAATATTTAACAAAACAAATATTCATGCTCAGCCAATGCGACATATCGAATGATGATTCCTTGCAAGCCACATTTGAACGGTAAAATCACCCTTCAATTGCACAATTAATGATATATTCGAACGTGTTTATAAAATCACTTCTATCTCACAATGCGCCAATATATAATTTTTTTCTTATTTCCAGCAAAACAAGTAGGTATATGCTTAGTCAAAGTGAATAATCGTAGGGTACCTACAGCCTTTAAAATGCATGATATTTTGTAACTTACTAAACTACACCTGTTGGTCATTCTTTTAACTCACGCAAATATTCCAAACAATATGCTCCTTGGTACCTGAGATATGCCTAACGCAAGTTTCAGGTCATGACAGCTGGTAACAAGGGTAATTCAGTTAGTTTTGGATTCAAGACTTACGGACAGAGAACTCTCGAGTTATCGTGGAATGGAGGCATTTATCCGTTAAGTTACTATTGTGCAAATTAATACTATATCGGCGTGGAAGCTGTTAATATTCGCGCATTAATAGAATCTTATCTCGTCTATATTATCCTAACCCTTTACAAATGTAAATGTCGAGGTGACGCTTAGTTTGTACATGAAGCTCATGTCTGAAATTGTTTGCTAAATTTAACATTCCCTTCATGGCAAATATGTTTAACGATCTACATATATGCGGAAGGGAATTTAGGGACTACTTACTGGTGTTACGGTAAACACTTCATCTCCAATAAGCAGGGTAGAGAACTGAGCTATTCATTAGGGTGAAAAATTATTGCTAACTCGAAATACTTATTTAGACTAATTAAGTAGGTATTAGGTAGGTAATATATTAGTATATACTCGTAGACAGCTGATTATTTACTATAAATTGATAGGAAAAAGAAAAGAGGCGTCTAAGAGACGGAATTTATCACTCACATCTTCAAAAATGTGTCATAAAATTTTATGAGATCCATTTTAAAGAATATTTGTTATAACTTTTGTGACTTTTCAGTAAAACGTGTCGCAGTAAATGAATAACTTGATGGAATACAGATAATCCCAGGTATTTCCTAATAAGAATATTTTAGACGTTTTCCTTTCACGAACGCCTTTTTTAAATTCAACAGCTATGCGTATCGCATGCATTTCCAATAAAGTTCACATTGTGCAATAGCTGTCTTCCTGCATTTCAAACAATATCATAACAGGAATTAGGAATAGATGCTTGTATTTTTGGAGAGAACATTATTCTGCGACAGCTTGATGTATCATTCGGTTTCAGTATGATAATATCGTGAGGGCCGGCAGAAAAGAAACGGAATGACAAAAAATGGTCCACCGAACTTATCGGGTAATTTGTCAACGCCACGTAAAGAATTCCACGAAATTTAACGCAGTGTCCGAAATAAAATATGTTTTTTGGCCGGACTGATTGTCAAAGTATTTGTTTCTTGAGGTTGCTTGCGTCAGAGAAACCCAGAAATCTTTCTCTATCGAATTTCAGATCCACTACGTTCAAATACAAAAGTTTGGAAACAAGAAAACTAAAGCCTCAAACTCCATTATCTCCAAAACGAATTACGCAGTAGCGTGCAGTTAGGGTGTGCAAGGTGTACACAAAATGTAAAAAATATATTCTTCATAATACATTAATATGTAATTGCGTTTTTAAATTATCAAAACTTTTTGTGATAATGTTTTGGTAATATACTTACAACACTTAATGTTTGCAGCGTAATGTTTGCTGCGTAATGTTGTGCAGCGTTATTTATTGCGTCCGTAGTGGGAAAATAAACGTTTTGACAAAAATCCAAAAACACGTCGATTTTTATGTCAAGGGGGACCAATTTTTATGCAATAATCATTCTTGCAACTTTAGCCCTGTGCGGGGGGGTAGCGACCCCACCAAATTTTTTAAATGGGACGGGGGGTCAAATGATCCCTACTTTGGAAGGGTTTTTCATTACTTACACAACCCTATCTGTTTTATTCAATTCGATCAATTTGCTACCGAGAAATTGCTTCTTGAAGTTTCCAAGTTAAAAAATTAATAAAACACAAAAATGTTTATTTAAACTATCGAATGTATTGCTCGAAATGACCTCCACCAATTGTCATACAATAATACATCTGGATTCAAATCCAGATCTTACATTTCTCAAGACCTCAGGAGTTATTAGCCAGCATTCTTCTTTGGAATAAACCATTTTGATTTAGTAAATAAACACGATTTTATATTGTGGCGAATAAGTTTATTTTGACATTTGTTCTGATGTTCTTTTGTTCTTACTTTTTATTCTTATTAGTTTACTTGATTTTGTTACTTTTGGATTTGAATCCAGAATGTATTATTGTATGACAATTGATGGAGGTCATTTCGAGCAATACATTCGATAGTTTAAACCTTTTTGTGCTTTTATTAATTTTTTAACTTGGAAACTTCAAGAAGCAATTTCTCGGTAACAAATTGATCGAATTAAATAAAACAAATACGGTTGTGTAAGTAATGAAAAACCCTTCCAAAGTAGGCATCACTTGACCCCCCGTCCCATTTAAAAATTTTGGGGGGGTCGCTACCCCCCGCGCAGGGCTAGAGTTGCAAGAATGACTATTGCATAAAAATTGGTCCCCCTTGATATAAAAATCGACGTGTTTTTGGATTTTTGTCAAAACGTTTATTTTGCCGAGTTTTACGGGGGTACAAGTTTTCGTTGGGACACCGTGTATGAGAACGGTTCTCATATCTCTGCACCCATGCTCCCGTATGCATCAGTGTATAGAGGAAAAGCAAACCCAAAGACTTATAGAGGGGACTTAACTATTTACATTTTCGATTGAAGCAGGGTGAATACCCACAGTCTAAGCGTTTGTGTGTGGAAAAGGCAAAACAAAACAGCCGACCAGTTGTGTAGTGAACAGGTGCCGCCGCGGAAACAACATATCGCGGAACATTCGCTTGGTCCGTTGCTTGAATATAATAAAAAACAACGATCCCCGCGACCCGCTGGCCATAGAACGTGTAGGCTTCAAAACAAGATCAGCTGTTCCATAAGGACGCTAGGTCCATTCTAGACGTCTTTGAACAAACCCAACTAAGTTTAGCTTGCGAACCTTTGACCTTTTAGGTGCAGAGAAGAACCCAACGACAAATCAACTTGTTTCCTGCATTTGTGTATTATTTTAACCGAATATTCTTTTGTGGAGCAAGTGTGATTGTAATTATTATTTTGATTGGATGGCAAAATTGTTAATATTACATAAAATTGTATCAATCTATCAAATTCAGGAATTGTTAAAAAACAATAAGTTAAGTTAGCAGAGACTGACTTCGGATCTCATTGGTTCAAAAGTGATAGTTAATAGTAGAGTGCCAAGCAAATTTTATTTCGACATCATTGGGCATTTTGAGGTTAAAATATATGACTTGCCCAGTATTGTAGCTTAGGCCCTATGGAACTAAAATCCGAAAGTCGTCAAAAAATTGTCCTGTGCAAAAGGGCGCAATTTAAAATTTTCAAGTTATGTATACGAGCCGAAAGGTGAAATCATATTCTAAAAGCAAAAAAAAATTGAAGAGATTTCTGTAGAATTTATATGTTTTATAAATTATGCAAGTTTTTGAATTACGTAGCCTCTTACGGAACTCGAAGACGTTTACAGGCGTTTTTCTCCGTTCGACGTGAACAAAAATCTAATTATTTTATGCTTTCTTTATTTTGAAACTCTATTATCTCTTACGCCGTTGCATTTAGCGAAATTATCCTCTATTGATAAATTATTGCCCAAATCTTGTAGAATATGATGGTTTTTGATTTATAATTTTTGAATGAATATTAAGAAAGTTAGGCCATTAAATATAACATGGTGCATAATCTAGAGGCTCGCCACCGCTGCGTGAATCACTGGATACATCGCATTGCACCGCACCTCGCAGTCCACACGAGCGACCTTCTTCTCTTTACTTGTCTCACTCCCTCCTTATAAACCTATGCTATTTAGCTTCTGGCATACCTACATTGTTCCTTATTTCTGGCTTATAGGGATGAATTTATTATTCATTATTGCAGGACCTTTTTAATACAGTACCTAGTAGAAGTACATACCATAAGAAAGGGATAATTTATTAACAACGTAAAATTTAACTTGAATCTCTATTTCCTATTTGACACTGTTAACGCATGAAATGCCAGTAAATTTTTCAATAAAATGCAATGGGTTCCATATTTATTTCATGTATTGCAATAAATCTGTGTGAACCTTGATTTCCCACTTTCATCCAAACTTCCTGTCTTAACAATTCCTTGAAATGGGCAAGAAGAACTAGGACATCTGTGTCTTTGCAGTCTACTATGCATCTAGTATATCCGGATCTCTTTGCAGATAAAATATGTAGGAGGATTCTTGTGTCAGCTTCCTCGTGTCTAGATTCTAAGATATTATCAGCAAGTTCAAAATTAGATTTACTTATAATCCAAAACATTACTAAATCCCCCGCTGGCTGGTCGCAAACTGAATAGGGTAGTTCTTTGAAGCAAGTACCAATTGCTGAGACAAAAAATTTGTCAATTGACCTTTGTTCAAATATTGCATGTTTTGAATGTGTATGGAAAACCGCAGATCAACTGGTTTCGTCCTTTTGGGACTCATCAGTACGGTGCTTTCCCCTACACACTCAAACCATGCAATTTAACTTGCTATATAATTATGCTGCCGCGCTCTGGACAGATATCAGCAAGTGACAACTACTTTGAGTAATTATCTGGTATTAATTAATAGTACTGGACCGTTCGAACAACTACTCCTCGGGCAACTACGAGACGTTTCAAACTGCTACCCCACCTAAGGTAGTTGTCACTTGCTGATATCTGTCCAGAGCGCGGCAGCATATATAGCAAGATTAAATTGCATGGTTTGAGTGTGTAGGGGAAAGCATCGTACTGATGAGTCCCAGAAGGACGAAACCAGTTGGTCTGCGGTTTTCCATACACATTCAAAACATGCAATATTTGAACAAAGATCGTCTTAAAAGCACGTACGTACATGAAGACAAATTAGGATTGTTTCAAAGCCACCTTAGGTGGGGTAGCAGTCTGAAACGTCTCGTAGTACAAAAAATCTGGATTTAGTTCTATAATTCAATGCCTGGCAGGGTATTTGCCCGAGGAGTAGTTGTTCGAACGGTCCAGTACCATTAATTGACTTTTATTGAAAGATGAGTGGATAAACAGGTGCCATTGTTGAGGTAGTGGTGTATCTATGCTATCTATTAATTTGCTTGTTGGCGTTTCCTTACTTCTCTTTAAACGAGTTGAATCCTTAATTAAATTTTCATAATAATAATCAAAAACTAGGTCGATCATTTTAGCGTCGTATTGGTTTTAAAAAATAATAGATTGGAATATTTTCGCGTAGGTAGTTGGTCGGTTTTCCAAGAACTTGAACCACAGACATTCCGTCAAAAATATAACATGTTTCACCGGAGTTAATTGATGGCAAGACTTTAATGGAACTTTTGTAGGTTTCTATTACGTTACCTAGTGCACTTTTATTCGATGGTGTTGCTAACATTCCATTTGATGTTAGTGATGTTAGTGCCATAGATGTTGTTCTAAATAGGGGTAATTCCTAATAGATTGTACGACAAAAAGATGCAGCTGCAGAAAAAATGGAATATCCTGCATTGGTTCATGTTTTTGCATGGACCAAAAGTCGTGTAAAACCGCAGTGTCAAATAGGAAATAGAGATTCAAGTTAAATTTTACGTTGTTAATAAATTGTCCCTTTCTTATGGTATGTACTTCTACTAGGTACTGTATTAAAAAGGTCTTGCAATAATGATTAATAAATTCATCCCTATAAGCCAGAAATAAGTAATAGTGTAGGTATGCAAGAAGCTAAATAGCATAGGTTTATAAGGAGGGAGTGAGACAAGTAAAGAGAAGAAGGTCGCGCGTGTGGACTGCGGGGTGCGGTGCAATGCGATGTATCCAGTGATTCACGCAGCGGTGGCGAGCCTCTAGATTATGCACCATGTTATATTTAATGGCCTAACTTTCTTAATATTCATTCAAAAATTATAAATCAAAAACCATCATATTCTACAAGATTTGGGCAATAATTTATCAATAGAGGATAATTTCGCTAAATGCAACGGCGTAAGAGATAATAGAGTTTCAAAATAAAGAAAGCATAAAATAATTAGATTTTTGTTCACTTTGAACGGAGAAAAACGCCTGTTTACGTCTTCGAGTTCCGTAAGAGGCTACGTAATTCAAAAACTTGTATAATTTATAAAACATATAAATTCTACAGAAATCTCTTCAATTTTTTTTTTGCTTTCAGAATATGATTTCACCTTTCGGCTCGTATACATAACTTGAAAATTTTAAATTGCGCCCTTTTGCACAGGACAATTTTTTGACGACTTTCGAATCTTAGTTCCATAGGACCTAAGCTGTAATACCGGATAGGTCAAACATTTTAACCTCGAAATGCCCAATAACTTCATTTTTAAGCACATTTCGGACGCGCCAGCACTCCACTATAAATGTAGAGATGTAAAGATGAAAAGGTTGGTGAGAGACTTTTCAACTTTTTAATTCATTTCATATAAAAATCAATAGGAATGAAATTTCTAAACTATTTATTAATAAAAGCAAAGATGAAACAAATGAATTTTATTTAAATAATAATATACCTATACGTTGTTTTTGTTTTATGATTTTCAGAATATCTACTTTCAATATGTCTATCTAAAAACAAGTAAAACATAAACCTAAAAGCTCAGCGAATTGAAGCTAATTATTACCTGGGTGAAACTTTTAATATGTTATCATAAAAATAGCTAACCTGTAGCTAATATTGACAGATTTAAAATTTTCCATTTTGTCCATGAAAAGTTCCAATGTTTTCTGAGAAGTTTAATGAAAAGTTTCAGTGTAAAATTTTCATAAAATTATATTATTATTATTATTAATTTATTGTCAATACAATTTCAATTGTTCATGTTTAGTCATGGCCGGTGCGCTTCTGCGAACATTCAAACAAAATACTGTTATAAATAAACTCCAGGGGCTCATTCAGAAAAGACGTCCGACGACGGCCGGTTAAATTTCGTCGGATGAAGTTTCTCCGGATGTTCGTCCAACTTTACCAAAGAGAAAATAAAAAGAGAGTAAAGGATAGGTATTTGCAGGGGGTAACATCCGTTCTCTCGCTCGCAGCGATGGAGAATCGCTCTCATGTTTGTTGCACACTGTCCGGCTAATGAAAATAAGATGAATTGAATCACTCATACACGTGACTTGGAAATAAAAGATTGTTTTTATACGGAAATGCGAACTTAGTATGTATTTTTAAGAATTGAGTGGTACTGGACCGTCCGAACAACCACTTCTCGGGCAAGTGCCCCGCCATAACTCCAAAGACTTGTAGAGGGGACTTAGCTATTTACATTACCGACTGAAGCAGGAGGAATACACACAGTCTAAGCGTTTGTGTGTGGAAAAGGCAAAACAAAGCAGCCGACCAGTTATGTAGAAAACAGGTGCCGCCGCGGAAACAGAATATCGCCGAACATTCGTCTGGTCCGTTGCTTGAATTTAATAACAAACAACGCTACCCGCGACTCGCTGGCCTACGAACGTGTAGATTTCAAAACGAAATCAGCTGTTGCATATAAGGACGCCAGGTCCATTCTTGATGTCTTTGCCATAACTAAATCCAGATTTCTTGTACTACGAGATCTCATACAGGATGCTACCCCAAACATATCGTGCTCTTACTAACAGGAGTATGTATATTAAAAATTTTCCAATATTGCATGTTTTGAATGTGTATGGAAAACCGTAGACCACTGGCTTTGTCTTTTTCGGGACTCATCATTATGGTGCTTTACCCTACGCACTCGCACCATGCAATATTATTCGCCGTATACGTATACATATAGTAGTAGGTACGCCGGATAGTGACATCAATTTTAAAATGATTTTAGGGTGTGGCAGAGGTTGTAAATTTGGAAGTTTGTGTGATGGCAAACAGGAAAATTGACCTCTGTCCACCCCGCGTCGGACATTTTACAATTGACATGTATTCAAAAATTTAAAAGAAAGAATAAGTTAACCTAAATCTTTTCAGCGCCTCTGCCTTACGATTTAACTTATTAATTGAATTATAAAAAACGAGAAAATACCCGAGGTAGAGGTTCTGAGTAGTCCCTGAGCAGAGGCAGAGATTCTGAAAGTGTTTGGAAAGTAGGCCTACTTAGATTCAAACGTGCTGAAATGACTAAGCAGAGCTAATTTTCTAAACATATTTAAAACGTCTTCCTCTGATCTGAGGCTGTTCAGGATCTCTACCTCGGGTATTTTCTTGTTCTTTATAATTTAATTAATGAATTTAACCAAAGACAGGGGTACTGAGAAGATTTATGTTAATTTTTTTCTTTCGCATTTTTGAAGACCTGCCAATTGTAAAATGTCCTACTCTGGGGTCTCGAACATGGATATTCCTGATTTCCAACAGACAATTTACAATTTTATATGAATACGAAGGGCGCTGAAATCAGTTATAAAAATTGTCGCTATCCGGCGAACTATAGGGATGCCTAGGGCGTAGCACGACCTAAATATTTTGCTGAATTTTGTAGATTCCATTTTCTGTCACGGCGGCATTAATTACCTACGTGATTTTGTTGAGCGAAATTCACATAATCCTTATATATTAATAGCGAAAGTGATTTTACATTGAAACTTTGTTAGCCGGATATCTCATCGAGGACTCCATCGATTTCAACAATTGTGGGCTCTACGGAAAGCTCTAATGCTGTAGATGTGCCTTTTCGGGGTTTTGGGGACTTAAAAAGCATTTGTTACATTTTAGGTAGCTATTAATTTGTAATAAAATGTCCAATATTATTTTCCGACAAAAGTAGAGAGTGCCATGCCTTTGACAATTAAATAATTTAGCGAAGGTGATTTTACATTGAAACTTTGTTCGCCGGATATCTCATCGAGGACTCCATCGATTTCTATTTCAACAATTGTGGGCTCTACCGGAAAGCTGTAGATGTGCCTTTTCGGGGTTTAAAAAGCATTTGTTACATTTTAGGTAGCTATTAATTTGTAATGTCCAATATTAGGTATTTTCCGACAAAAGTAGAGTGACAATTAAATACACTGCTGGAAAAAATCTAGGGATATTGGTAAGAATGCAAGCTAAATGCATGGTTTCGACTGGAAAATTATTATAATACATTTATCAAGAAATTCCTATAATTCTTTTGATAATCTGTCATAAAGAGTGCAAAAAAGAAAAGAATATCTAATTTTTTAATTAAAAATCAAAAATTACACAAAATTCAAACGTGAAAATGTTTAGAACAAATTCAAACAGCAACAAAAAATAACGAGTCAAAACGATTTTTTTAGTGTTTCAATAAGTTGTATGGCCTCCTCTATTGTTAATGACCGCCCTACATCTCCTGTTCATACTTAAAATCAAATTATCTAAATCTTCTTGTGGTATTTCCCTCCATGCATTTTCAAGAGCTGCAAACAAATGTCTTCGGTTCTCAATCGCGACTCCATTTTCCATAACCCTTCTTTGGAGCATGTCCCAAGCATGCTCAATTGGATTAAGATCCGGAGACTGTGCAGGCCATGGTATCACCTCGATGGCGCTAGCATCAAGGAACTCTTCAACTAATCTTGCTGAATGTGGCCGCGCATTGTCTTGTTGCAGAATAAAATTTTCTCCAACTGCTGCTGCATATGGAATGACAAAAGGTTGAAGAATGATATCACGGTAACGAATTGCAGTTAATGACGCATCCAGCAAAACGAGGTCAGTTCTCCCGCCGATGCTTATTCCGCCCCAGACCATAATCGTGCCACCTCTAAAACTATGCACTTCTTGTACATGCTGGAGTCGGTTGTTTAAGCCAGATTGCCTCCAAACACGAAGTCTTCTTGAATCTGAGTGAAGACCAAATCGCGATTCATCAGTGAAGAGCACAGGACTCCATTGTTCATTTTGCCAATTAACATGTTCTTGACTCCAACGAAGGCGCACAGCGCGATTGCCTCTCGTGAGGGGTGGACATCTTAGGGGTCTACGAGACCTTAAATTGGCTTCGTGCAATCGATTTATCACAGTTCTGGATGAAACAACAACACCGTGCGCTTGCTGCAGCTCCCTACGCAAAACTGCGGCAGTTGTCGTCGCATCTCTTCTTGCATTCAGTTGCAAAAAACGATCCTGTACTGCGGTGGTTCCTCGATGTCGACCACTATGCCTTTCTGCCACATCTCCTGTTTCACGATAACGCGACCACAATCTTGAAATTACGCTTTGCGTTGTCCCAATGGCCTCCGCAACATCGATTTGACGCCTACCAGCTTCAAGCATCCCCACAGCCCTTAACATACCTTCTCGAGGTAAATGATGCCTTTCCATTACTTTAACATACACTCTTCACTATTCTTCACTACGTACACCTACTAATTAACCACTTATTCAACTTTTTTAAATGCGACAATTTCGCTATTCTCCATATTTGTCAATTTTTAAAACAATTGCCTATCTTTTCTTGTCATTGCGCACTGCGACGCACTCAAATATTTCTTATAAACACATTGGCTATGACAGATTTTATTTAATTTACATTTTATTGCGCATTTTAAAAATATCCATAGATTTTTTCCGGCAGTGTAATTATCTAATGCGAAATTTTAACTGGAGCAAAGCGCCGAGAATGTGCACTTATACCTAGGTTAAATGAAAACTATGTGATTCTGCTTTACCTTTTCAATCTGAACGTACACAATTCCCACTTCGCTTAGCATTTTGCCGAGCTCTGAACCGCAAAGGAATTTTGGTGTACAGGCTTGAGGAATTGCAGAGGAATTAGTACGGAATTACATAAATTTGTAGGGAATTGCAGGAATTGTTTGGGGAATTGCAGGAATTAGTGAGAAATTGCAGGAATTACAAGGGAATTGCAGAAATGTTTACCCCTCTTATACTAACGATTGCGCATGCGCTGTAAATTATTGCAGTATCGGACGTACAGGAAATGCAAGAATTAGTTGTAAGGGAATTCCAGGAATTAGTAGGGGAATTGCAGGAATTACATGAGGAATTGCAGGGATTGCGGGAATTACATGGGGAATTGCAGGAATAACATGGGGAATAGCGGGAATTACTTGAGGAATTGCGGGAATTAGATAGGAATTGCGGGGAATTGAAAGGAATTACACATAAATAGAGGAATTGGTGTACAAGATTTTGCTCTGCGGTTCACCCCTCGCATTTTGCTTAACAGAAAACAAAAGTCAAGGACAAACGCGCAAGAAAGTGGCCCTTTACCTTCCAGAGCCTGTATTTTCCCATGGACAGTTTTTACGTAGCTCTTTCGCGCGTTCGAAAATTTGACTCCATACAAATTTTAATCAAGGACTCTAAGATAAAAGGTTCTTTTCCAAACTATTTAGGTAAATTTACGCGTAATGTTGTTTACACTGGAGTTCTATAATATGTATTTCTTTATGTAGGTATAAATCAAATAATAACTTTTCAACATCTTTTATATTATTTGTATTTTACAAAATTATGAAGTAATGCGAGTACAAATAATATTATATAACAAAAACATTTATTTACGTTACTCATAAAATAAAACATCTAATATGCCATAAAAAAGAAAATAAAAAAAGTATTATAATGCTATGAAAGAAGAACTCATTCTAAGGTTTCAGTTCTCACTTAATTCTAACGTTTCATTCTCACTTTTATCCGATTTTTCTAAGTTGTCTACAAGTTGAGACAGAGCATTGTCTAAATTGTCATCTATAGATAAAAATGATTTAAGAAGTTCTTCACCTGCAGACGAAAAGGTTGGTGCAGCGATGCCTGAATCGCCATCGGTACTTTTTTTAGATGAAAATGATTCATTCAATTGGTGTGAAGGCAGAGGTGATGATACAGCTGATTGAATACATTCCATCTTTTATTTATTTTTTCCAATGCAGCTCTGATATGTTTTCTCTTATTTGAGCTGCTCTTTTGTTTCTTATTATCTTACTTTTTTCTTCTGTGTCCCCACATATTTGGCAACATCGGTTGTATTCGTACATTCGCAGATATATTGCTGAACATGCTGAACAGCGGCATACATTTTCCTACAAATCAGATTTTCCTTTACGCATAAGTTAAGGTACTGATTTGAGGAAAATAGTATTGATATCCCGGCCCCCGGTTGCCAGATATTTCCCATGCAGAACAGAATCTTTAGTAATGTTAGATGTTATTTGTTAGATGTCGCCCAAAAGCAAGTTGTACTACAGACTCACTAGATTTTCACATTAGTTGTACTTATAACTATCATTAATAACTCCACAGAACATGTTCTGTGAATAACTCGCACTCGATCACCGACAAAATATTAATATTAATCAAACCATACACTGTGCGACTGGGCCCTTGGCATCTCTTCGATAATGTGAAGTATCCTTATCTTTTTAGTTTTTCTTTGTCGTGTAATTACAATTTTCCAAACAACAATTCTGAAAAGACGTGTGGCGTAGCCCACGGGTTCCACTTGTTTGTATTTAAATGACAAAGTAGCGGGTTATTTGGATAAATTATTCAATTACATAGATATTTTAATGCAAACTAAACAATTGTTCGCGAATGTCAAAAACTGCGCCTACTTTGTTTTAAATTCAAATACTTACAGTTTTCTATGTTTGATCCAATTTAGAGAAATAATGAATTGTCATTGACCTAATTAGAATGGTGTTGAATTATCTATATACGAGCAGATAATACAAACATGAAGTAAGTAGACTGGCTGCTGTAGATTAGTAAGCTAAACGATGGCAATTTAAGCCACTTGTCACTATACCCTACCGCCATCGCCAGGCCTAGATGACGTAGTATCCTCCCCGCGCACGTGCACAATAATTTCTCTACAAGCTGCATTATGAGACAACCATCCAGTTATATTAACCATGGTGCTTGGCAATGAAATCAATAATTTAACTTTGGCATTTCGTTTGTCAGTGTGACATAAAAAGTGACGTTCATAAGATCGATTTAAACTGTAGAAAATGAGGAGTATGCCCAGTTTCTTGCAATAAGTTTTTATACCTGCTAAAACAAAGTCAGTTTGACAATAACGAAATTTGCAACCAGTCATTGTCCTTTTAACCATTAGAACTGCAGGGCACGCAGTTGTAAGGATGAACAGTAATAATTCGTTTATTATGATTATTATTATTTTTTTTTGTTGGCTACGCAGGTCAAATTATAAACAAACTAGAAAAACACTCACATGTATTGGACCCCTTTGCGCATTCGCAGTTGGTCACCACAATAACTATGAAAGTAGAAAACAATCATGAGTATTCCATGCCATCTCAACTCATGCAATTATAGATAATAAATCTCTCTCTCTCTCTCTCTCAATTATCGTCAACAATGTTCTCGATTTCATCTGTTACGAACTAACTAGCTGAAACTTAACACAACAGCTGACTGCTACTTCCTGATGAGGAATACACCTTACATCGCACCGCAGCGCTTAGCAGTCTCCCTATCTATCTATTTTGAACTGACTGAAGCTTAACACAACAGCCGACTGTCACTACCTGATGAGGAATACACCTTACATCGCACCTCAGCGCTTGACAGCCTCCCTAACTACTTTGTGATCTGACTGAAGCTTAACACAACAGCCGACTGTCACTACTTGATGAGGAATACACCTTACATCGCACCGCAGCGCTTGACAGCCTCCCTATCCTCAACTAGACGGAGTTTAACTGTCCGTCCACACAACCTGTAGTGTCCCTTGCCAATACTCTTATTTTGGTTATTACTAACACTGCTTATTCACTTTATTAAAGCATTACTTAATCTGTAGCATCACTACTCCATCCATCTCAATAACCTTCTCAACAACCCTCGTAATAATATTTACTTCATAATTATCTTTTAAACGTAGGTATCAACAAAACTATTTAATGCCACTCCAAGCATTCAATGCATTCAACATCAACTTGTAATCAACTTGTAATTGCAATATAAACAACAAAACATAACAGAAATATACTCTAAAAGCATAAAAATACTCAGTGATTAACTCACCTATAAAGCCTGAATACTTCTCTTCGATGTCGACACTAATTATTATAAACTCTAATTATTATAAACACTAATTATTATAAACTAACACACTAATTACGCAATTCTTCTTATTTGAATAATTTACTAGTCCACACCCCGGTAACGGCGACACGACAGTGACCTCGTCAACTGTTCTTTCTTAATTTTCGGTTTCGGAAATAAAAGCCATAATATCGAGTTTCAACGCACTCAGGCTGGCTGCATAGTTTACATCATAAATAATATTTGTATATGTTTGTTTCACGCGCTCTCGTTATATATACAGTTATTCCATCTAATACAGTTATCACTCACTATCCAACTAGCAAGTAGCAACTACTGCATTCTTTCGCATGGCAGACTGCAAAGTTTGTCATCTGAGGCTGTAGCTGGAACCATTTGAAACGCCAACTAGACAACACAGTACACGGCACATCATCGACGTTTGCAACTTTCTCGTCAGAAGTCCTTTTCTATATCTGCTCACCTAAAAGAATCCTGAAGCTATGAATGACTTTTCGAAAAAGCTTTCCTAAATTGAATTCTGAGTCCTTAACAATATCTAACTTTTATAACTCACATTTAGTTAAACAAAACCTCAACGAGTTTCTTTTCGTTTCTGTGGAAGTTCAAACTGCCAGTAGGGTTCAAGGTGGCATTAAAAGTAAGGTTTCTTGTTTTGATGAGATTAACATAGATATAAAAGTGCTGCTCAACTATTTTACCTTACCTTACACATGCAATTAATTCTTGCATTCTTAGTTCACAGTTTCCGCGTGCCTGAAAAATACGTATAATTACACCAATTCCGAAACCATCCATTCCTACGGATTATAAAGACTTTCATCTCGAAGAAAATTCGATTATGCCATTGCTTCTGCACCGCTCTTATACATTTAGCCGACGATTGATAGCTGCTTGCGATCAGGATAAAATTTCATGTTTTATTATTACTGACTACTCAAAAATTTTCGACATCATAGACCATGAGCTGATGGTATATGTTCATTAAATATTTTCTATTGATAGAGTTCAATGTGTTAAAGTGGGCGATGCTTACTGACTTACTGAGGAGTGTCACTCAGGTTGTCCCTCAAGGCTCGATTGCACCCCTTGTGTTCAGTACACTTCCAATTTTCACATGTGTTTATAAAGTACAAATTTAACAACTTAGGCAGGTTATACCCAACTGTACTCTTCATGTTCACCTAATAAGTATCATAATGCTATAGCTAATACCAATTAGAAAAACATATGTGATGCTCTGGTTTTACTAATTTTGATTATTGCTCAGAGATTCTCGGTTCTCTATTAACATATTATGTTTCAATTAGACAAAATTAGAAACTGCAGAACTTACGCCTAATATTGTTTGAAAGTAGTTTTTCTTTCCCAATATTTTGCAATCTCTGTCAGTAGTTAGAAAATGACAATACTGGATACGAACCCGTTCGGAGCACATAGCGCCATCGAGTTCTCGAGGTGCCATCGACATCTTCGGCAATGACCTTGAAAGAGACCAGAGGCTGCTGAAGGAGCCGTTGAGGCATCCGAAGAAGTGACTTCAGCAGCGGCATCTGCAGCAGCCTCTGGTGTCTTTGAAGGTCACTGCTGAAGAAGTGGGCATGTCTTCAGCAGCGTCTGGTGTCTTTCAAGGTCATTGCTGAAGAAGTGGTCTTCAGCAGCGTCCAGGCGCATGCGCCGGGGCTATTCCTCAGATCAGTCCATCGAGTTCTCCATCCACTTCAAGTGGGCGTGTCTGCAGCAGCCTCTGGTCATTGCTGAAGAAGAGCCTCTGGTGTCTTGCCATTGCGCACCCAAGCCGCCATTTTGGGGCCTTTGGTTGTAGCTTAGGCGCCTGCGCCGGGGCTCTGTTGCAAGCAAAGCACGTGTTGTTCAGGCCAGTCCATCCAGGTGCCACCCACGTCTTCGGCAATGACCAGAGGCTGCTGAAGGAGTAATGTCTTCAGCGACAACTTCTTCAGCAGCCTCTGGTGTCTGGGGGGCCTTTGGTTGCGGCTCAGGCGCCTGCGCCGGGGCTCAAAAAGTGCGCGTGTTGCTCATTGTTGCGCAATGGAAGAATGTTCTGGAAATGCTGATGCAATAGTACGCAGATGTTTCTCGGAAATTCCAACGTTTGCAATTGTTTACACTAAATAACTATTGTTATCAAAGTTTGAGAAAGAAACAACAGATTCGAAGTCGATAAGAGATGTTATGATTTATTGTTTTTACTATGATGAAATATTAATAGCTAAGAACGTTCTAGAAAAACCTTTCAACTTTGCCGACAGGATATGTATACATATGTGTTTGGTTTGACTCCCACGTTCTGCATGCTAATAAGTACATGTGCACTTAATATTATGTCGTAAACTCTACAAGATGATCGAGATTATTTTATACCCTGTTGTTTGTAATATTATAATAAAATCATTCTAGAACATAAAAAGTTTGAAGGCCACCGCCAGAAACATAAACACTCGATTGATTGTTGTTTTTGATAACTTCTGCATGTTACCAAAATTTTGCAAGCTCGGCAAAAGCTGCGAGATAAATAGAACGAATATAATTGCGAGAATTATTATTTGGTAATAACTTCAATAGTTCAGTTGGTTCCCACGGAATAAGTGCGGTAAAAGTTAGTTTCCCAATATGGATGTTGTAATTGGCCAAGATGATGTTGGAGATATTTTATTGTACCATTTTATCCTCTAAAATTTACCGGAAAATTTAAAAGTAAGTCCATTTGCAGTAATCATTTCTTTTATTGTTCAAGCATTCTGTTAATAAAACTCATTCATAATAATTTCATTATATGTAGTTAAAAAGCTCACGTATCTGTTCCATAATTGTAAACTATTTTCTATCTTTAGAACCAACCCAAAATGATTATGTGCGGAAATGTATCGCACATGGCAACGGAAACCGAAAATGTTTTATTTTCTGGACTATTCATGGAGAAAGAAACCAAGATAATTTTGTTGGAATCGTGCAGTGAACTTGTGGTCATTTGGGTCAGTATTGTAAATCGTAAGTAAAGTATTTAGATTTTTTAATATGCAGTGATAGTAGATAAAAAGTGCCAGTTTTGGATTCACAATTTTAGTGACGGAAAAGTGCCGATTTTGTGATTCACAATTTTAGTAGTGGAAAATTAATTGTTTTTATAATTAATGAAGTTATTTCTTTGTTTGTCCGCCCGTTTATTTGTTTGTTTGTTTGTTTGTTTGTCTGTCCGTTTGTTTGTCCGTTTGTTTGTTTGTTTGTTTGTTTGTTTGTTTGTTTGTTTGTTTGTTTGTTTGTTTGTTTGTTTGTTTGTTTGTTTGTTTGCTTGTTTGTTTGTTTATAATGAATGAAGTTATTTCTTTGTTTGTCCCTCCGTTTGTTTGTTCGTTTGTTTGTCCGTTTGTTTGTTTGTTTGTTTGTTTGTTTGTTTGTTTGTTTGTTTGTTTGTTTGTTTGTTTGTTTGCTTGTTTGTTTGTTTGTTTGTTTGTTTGTTTGTTTGTTTGTTTGCTTGTTTGTTTGTTTGTTTGTTTGTTTGTTTGTTTGTTTGTTTACTAGTATAATTTCGTAACTATGATTTTTCTCTTGTTGCAGCCAACGATGTATAAGCAGCGTCACGAGTTTGATTACACTATTTTATTATTTTAATGAATAAAATGTATTTTAATATAATATTATCAAATCATATTATGAACAGTATTATATTATTTTAATTGACAAAATGTATTTTAATCGTCACGAGTTTGATTACACTGTTATATTATTTTAATGAATAAAATGTATTTTAATATAATAATATCATATTATGAACAGTATTATATTATTTTAATTGACAAAATGTATTTTAATATAATAAATTATATTATATAATTTACCGTATTCCATGGGAACTAACTAAACTAATGAATTGATTACTGAATAATACTCCCCATTATGTTAGAAATACTTGTTGTGTGCTTTCCAATAAATGTATGCTAGAAGCGTGATTTTTTTTGACAAGCTGTCTGTTGACACCAGACAGCTGTTGACAGCTGTTGACACAGCTGTCTGTTGACACAGACAGCTCTATTCGCAAACACCATGGCTGATGACACAAGCAAGAATAGAAAGAGGAAAAACCCCTCTATGTAGATGCAGCTTAGATGCGGCAGTACGTAAACGTCTTGTTGGTGGATTGGTATGCGAATTTCGTCATTGGCATTGAATGTTGTTGTTGACACGAACGGCTGATGTAACAGACAGACAGATAGACAGACAGGCAGGCAGGCAGGCGGACAGACAGACAGACACAGACAGACAGACAGACAGACAGACAGACAGACAGACAGACAGACAGACAGACAGACAGACAGACAGACAGACAGACAGACAGACAGACAGACAGACAGACAGACAGACAGACAGACAGACAGACAGACAGACAGACAGACAGACAGACAGACATCTGATGAGAATTCTGAAGTAGGAGAATAACTATAGATTCCTATTTGTCTCAGCTGGTTAATTTGATACCCTCCATGACCTAAGTGGGCGGGGCAAGGGGGCGTGTGCAGTGGGCCCTAATCTACATGCGTTCTATATTACCGACATTCAATTTGCACTTTCCAGTAAGTGTAACAGAAATATACATGTGTTCTATATTACCGACACTCAATTAGTACTTCCAGCACTCACCAGATGGTTCCCACACGTGTCCGAAACGCATTAAGATAACAAGTAATTTCAAAACATAGTACGTATCAAAATAAACAAACTGACGAATGTTCTAGAATGTTATTTTATTGTAATAATACAAACAAATAAACGGGTCACCTTGTAGTGTCTACAACGTAGTATGTGCATATACAGAACGTGGGAGCAAACCTAAACAAACATAATCCTGTCGGCGAGTTGAAAGGTTTTTTACCCATAATAAAAACAATTATAACATCTCTTATCGGCGGCGAACGTGCTTTTCTCTTAAACTTTGATATCAATATTTATTTAGTATAAACAATTGCAACCATTGGAATTTCCAAGAAACTTCTGTTTACAATCCTAAGTATATATGGATGATTTAAAAGACGGGCATGTAGGCAGCCCGATTAGCTCAGTGGGTTTTAGCGAGGGCTCCGGTGCGCGGGGACCCGGGTTCGAATCCCGGTCGGCGTCATTTCCAGAACGTTTGCGAAAACCCCGGCGCATGCGCCTGAGCCACTGCCAAAGGCCCCAAAGACACCGTTGCTGAAGACATGACTCCTTCAGCAGCCTCTGGTCATTGCCGAAGAAGTGGATGGGGCCAGGATGGACTGGCCTGAACAGTGAGCAACACGTGCTTTGTACGCGACAGCCCCGGCGCAGGCGCCTGAGCCACATCCAAAGGCCCAACAGAATGAGAGACACCAGGGGGGCCGCTGAAGACCACTTCTTCAGCAATGACCAGAAGCTGCTGAAGGCGGAGCCCCGGCGCAGGCGCCTGAGCCATAACCAAAGGCCCCAAAATGGCGGCTTGGGTGCGCAATGGCAAGACACCAGAAGCCCTTCTTCAGCAATGACCAGAGGCTGCTGCAGACACGCCCACTTGAAGTGGATGGAGAACTCGATGGACTGATCTGAGGAATAGCCCCGGCGCATGCGCCTGGACGCTGCTGAAGACCACTTCTTCAGCAATGACCTTGAAAGACACCAGACGCTGCTGAAGACATGCCCACTTCTTCAGCAGTGACCTTCAAAGACACCAGAGGCTGCTGCAGATGCCGCTGCTGAAGTCACTTCTTCGGATGCCTCAACGGCTCCTTCAGCAGCCTCTGGTCTCTTTCAAGGTCATTGCCGAAGAAGTCGATGGCACCTCGAGAACTCGATGGCGCTATGTGCTCCGAACGGGTTCGTATCCAGTATTGTCATTTTCTAACTACTTCTGTCGACTTAAAAATATGTTTGCCCGGCAAGACTTTAAGTACTTTATGCTTATCTTCTAAGTAAGCAAGAGAAACTCTTTGGAGGCAAATCTCGGGAGATTCACTGTCAAGCTCTAAAGTTATTACTTCATTTCATATAATTTTAAGTTATGTAATTTAATTGAATGTTAGGTACGTATAGATATATTCTCAAGTAGAGTTATTGCGGTTTCGGATTCTCGACGTGTTATATTCTTTTAAAATTACCTTTCCGTGTTTGTGTACGTTCCTAAACAGGCTTATTTGAATTAATTTTAACATTAGTAGCTTTCACTCCATACGTATTTACTTTTATTTTCACTGATTTCTGGCAAACAACATACTTCTTGTATGGTCAAAGTCCTTTTTTGGGTTTGTTGTACTAAGCTTACGTACTTATAATAGTATATTATTATATAAGGAGGAAAAGTGTCATTTTTTAGTGATGAGTCTGCAGACGAATCCCAAAAACTTTTCCTCCGAATCAAGTTTGCTATTTTTTCCTCAGACGTTCAAAATAGATAAAGAATTCAAAATAATTAGCTATTTTCTTCTGACGTTTGAAGAAAAACATATTTGTTGTGTACTTTAACCGGAAATAAATATCTTGTTGTTATTAACTTATTAAGAGCCAAGTCTCCCTGCTGCATTTTCGAGCGATTCAGACGTTCCCGCCTTTACAAACTGTACGGTTATTTATTAATATTTTGCTTTCTAATTTTGCAAGCATATACAGAAAACATTTCTTAAGAGTCGTCTCATCGGCGATTTCTAAAAAAAATTATAGAAGTTTGTCTTTTTCGACTCCAAATATACCCTAATTTTGTGTACTTATAACTTACTAAAAAATTACTCTTTTAAAAATCCGAGATGAGAGGCCGATTTCATTTTCAAGATTGCAAGTAATTTATCTGCATATTCCGGGTTATAATGGAATGATCCTCATAAATAACAAGTATTTAGGTAATATAACTACTCTGAACAAACTAAAAATGCTAATTTCGCCCAGAGTTCTAATAGCGTGGCTTTCAACATTCATCGTAGAGGCATATTCCTACTTTTTCTACTATCATTTAATTCTGGTAACACATTCGTATAAAAGTTTACAAGTTGATTTTCCATTTTCATTTTCCAAAATTCATTGCCTCTCATAGCCGTTTCATATTTTATGCCTTTGGGTGTCCAGACTGTAAAGATACAATACCCTCTTTTTGTAATTTGCATTTGTCCCTGAATTTGGTAAAAGTAATTGTGATTCTTATTTATCTTCCCGTTTCGATTCCAAAATATGATTTTCCTTTTCTCAATACCTTCTTCCGGGGTTACATTACAAGAACTTTGGGCATAAACTTCAACAACACCTTGATCTCTTATAAGACCGTCCGGAGTTTCTGACAAATACGGAATGCTCAGTTCTTGAAATATTCTTTCGCTTTATTATACATATACAGGGTGATTTATACCGGGGGGCGAAAAATTAAAATTATGGTTCAGAGCCACAAATGAAGTAAAAAATGTCATATGAAGATATGTCCGGAAATACTTCGTATAAAAGTTATGCTCGTCCAAAGATGGAGGCTATTAAATTAGGTTTCTAATTTTTTCTCAACTTTTGAGAAAGACATAAAAATGAATTTTGGTATACCTATTATACTGATAGGGAAGCTTCGAAGAGATATTTTTTAATCATCCCTTATCGTTTCAACCTAATTTATGCTCGTCCAAACATGGAGTCTATTATGTTTGGACGAGCATAAATTTTAAACGAATCATTTCCGGACGCACCTTCATATGACATTTTTTACTTAATTTGTGGCTCTGAACCCTAATTTTAATTTTTCGTCCCCTGGTATAAATCACCCTGTATATGTTACGGGCATAGTGACGAATCGGGCGATGTTAGCAATGCGTGGGCAACGTGACCTGACCTTACAAGACCTGACAGGACTGCATGAACGGTCATTGTTTGCATTGCCCGGGCACCGTCAGCATTGCCCTACTTTCCCACTATGCCCGTAGCATATACAGGGTGTTACAAAAAAGTAGGTCAAGCCGTTAACCACAGGTTATCTGGCCGAAAATAGTGGGACTTTCCTTATGCCATTTTTCAGTTAGGCTTCTTTCTTTCAAGATACAGGGTGTTAAAGTTAAAATTTAAAAAACTATTTTTATGAATAACTCCTTTGCTTTTTAAGTTATTCCGTTGAAATTTTGTACAACATTTTCTCATATACCGATAAAATGTTTGTGTAACTTTGATCAAAAAAATCGATGCGCACGTCTATGGTTCCTATGGTTCCTGCAAAACATCTAAGCTTCAAAAAAATGCCCTTCGATGGTACCTCTTTTATTAATAATTATTTTGGCAACTTAACACCTACCCGTCTTTCTTTCCAATGCTAATTTGGCACATGGAATATGACCAAATCGGTACCATCCAAGGGCATTTTTCTGAAGCTTAGACGTTATGCAGGAACATATGCATCCAAGGACATTTTTCTCGAGCTTAGTTCGTCACCTTAGAAAAATTGGGAGACTTAAACAGCGAGTGGATTAACAACACACATAATCAAATGAGTTGCAACATCTCGTAAACCAAGCCCTAATCAAAATTTTACAAGAGGGAAAAAATAAAAGAAATGAACGTGTTTGGTTGTCAAACGTCGTTCGGAAAGTTATCATAGTAACCGTTGCTGTTTATAAAAAATTATTATTAATTAATGACAGATGTAAAGAAAAACATAAATAGAGAAAAGTTTCAAGTAATTTCATTTTTCTATTTTGATCTACTTCTTGTCGTTAAACATGGTCCTTCGCAGCCACATCACATAGCCACAGAAGCGATATTTGCAATAATATCAACAAAAGCAACGGAAGGTAGTCGTAATCCACTACAACGAACAAACTGGTACCCATTATAAACGCCCGGACCGGGGTAAGTGGTGCATACTGATCATTTCCGTTATTCAAAATTCAAACGAAAATCCATTTGAATATCCTTGTGTTTTCATTGGGGGTGTTGCATGTCAGTGTATGTAGCGGCTGCATTTTATTTGTTCAGCACATAACACAATAAAAATGTCGCTAGAAAATCTTAAAAGAAATCGTAAAAACATTAAGAGTTTTTTTACACGCACAAATACTTTCATCACAACCACAACACAATGGACAGATAAAACAGTTGCAGACTTAAAAAGCAGGTTTCAAAAATTTGACCATTTTTATGAACATTTCGAAAATTTGCAATCACAAATAAGCATTTTAGAACCAGACATAAGTGAGGAGATCTCTGATCAAGAATTCGACGAATTTGAGCGAAAATTCTTCGATCTTTCAGCAAGCATTTCATTAATTTTAGAGAATCATTCACAAGCGAGTAAACAATCACAATTAAACGATCATGTTAATACCTCCTCGGGAGATTGCATGAATGATCAAATTGCACGAATTAAACAATTTTTTGAGAGCGGATACAACAGTAATCTTGTCGAACTCGAATATCGATTAAATCAGTTAACAGAGTCTTGGAATCGATTTGAAATCGCGTCAAACGGAAGTATAGCAGACATAGAGGATAATTATTTCCATATTTGTGGTACAATTAAAAAGTTTTTAATTGAGAAAAATACACCAATACATACAAATCCTGTAAATCATAATTCTCGAGTTATACCTCAAAACATCAAATTACCGATACTAAATCTTCCCCAGTTCAATGGCAATTACGTAGATTGGTTAAAATTCAGAGATTTGTTTAATTCAATGGTACACTTAACGTCAATAGCAAAAATCACGTAAATGCTATTCTCGAACTTCCAAATTTAACTCGTGAGAGCTATACTGCGCTTAGAGAATTGATTGACACGGTAAACAAACATCTAAGGGCACTAAAGACTCTCAATCTTCCAGTTGATCAGTGGGATGCTATTCTTGTCAACATAGTCACATCCAGACTGGACAATCAAACAAAGAGGGAGTGGGAAATGTCAAATACATCTGATGAACCATCCACCTTCACAGAACTCATACAATTTCTAAATAATCGTTGCAATTATTTAGAAACATTGTACGCAGGAAAATCACAGTCAAAATTCGAATTACAGACAAAATTCGAATCAAAATCAATTAACATAATCAAAAGGCAACCAGGTAAGCAAACGCAATGCAATGTAGCAACTACACACTCGAACTGGAAGACATGCATTTTCTGTAAAGGTTCACACATCATATTTAAATGCGATTCCTTTCGAAAACTTCCAATCGTTACAAGAACGTCAGAAATTAGCAAACTCAACTTGTGTACAAATTGTTTTCGTTCTGGTCATGGTGTCAACGAATGCAAATCCTCCAATTGCCGAGTCTGCAATAAAAAACATAATACTTTATTGCACACTGATTCATCCACGTCAATTCAATCACAAACACTTCCGTCAAATATTCAAACTTCATCAACATTGACAGCTCAGATTAATTCATCACAAATTTTGTTGTCAACAGTACTAGTAAACGTATATGACGCAGAAGGTGGCATTCATAAATTGCGGGCATTATTAGACTCAGGTAGCCAAAGTAACTTCATAACAACAAACGTTTGCAAACGTTTGAAAATTCACACTCATGCCATAACTCAATCAATTTCTGGCATTCACCAAAGTTCAATAAATGTAAACGAAAGAACGAATGTAACAATCCATTCAAGGGTAAAGCAATTTTCTAAGGAAATCTCGTGTTTAGTACTTCAGAAATTAACTGAGAGTCTTCCGTCTGAATACATTTCAGTGTCACAATTGCGAATTCCTAGTTCAATAAAGTTAGCGGATCCTGACCTTAATAAATCCAAATCAATCGACATGTTGATCGGAGCAGGAATCTTTTGGGATCTTTTGAGGGAAGAACCGCAGATACGTTTAGGCCGCGATCAACCAATTATTCAGAGTACAGAATTGGGATGGATAATAGGCGGTCCCATATCTACTTCAATATCAAATCATTCTAAGAGTCAAAATTGCCTTTTAACCACGATTGAACGGCAAATGCAGAAATTCTGGGAGGTCGAGGAAATTCGAAATTGCGACATTCGGTCTGAAGAAGAGCGCGCATGCGAACAACATTTTTTGGATACTCATAAAAGAAACTCTGAAGGTCGGTTCGTAGTAAAATTACCATTCAAAGATACTGCGAAGCTTCTCGGTGATTCAAAATCAATTGCCGAGAAACGTTTTCATTTGCTTGAACGCAAATTAAATAGAAATAGCGAATTGAAAAAGGATTATAGCACTTTCATGAACGAATACGCAGATTTGAATCACATGGAACTTGCTCCACAAATTTTGTCTGCACCAGAATCAAACAAAGAATTTTACATGCCTCACCATGCCGTGTTTCGAGATTCAACGACTACCAAAGTTCGAGTTGTTTTTGATGCATCAGCCAAAAGCACCACAGGTATAAGTTTGAACGAAAACTTAATGGTAGGGCCAACCGTTCAACCTGATTTATTTTCAATAATAACTCGGTTTCGTATGCATCGGTTTGTGTTGACTGGGGACATAGCTAAAATGTACAGGCAGATCTTAGTAGCCGAAGAAGATCGAGAATTTCAAAAAATTCTTTGGCGTGCTGATCCAAATTTACCATTGCAAACTTTTCGTTTATCTACTGTAACGTACGGAACTACTTGCGCTCCTTACCTAGCAATCAGATGTATTAATCAAGTAGCCATAGACGAAGAGTCAAAATTTCCTCTCGCATGTTCTGCAATCGAAAACAGCTTTTACGTAGACGATTGTCTCCTCGGTTCAAATTCGGTCAGAGAGCTTGTTAAAATTCGAGATCAAGTAAGTTGTTGTCTTTTACAAGCAGGGTTTGAATTGCGCAAGTGGACTTCTAACGTAGTTGAAGCACTTCCAGATAATAGCGGTTCATCTGGAGACTCAATCATTAATCTTGATAAACAAGGAAAAATCAAAACTTTAGGTTTATCTTGGAATTTTCAGGAAGACGTGTTAACCTACGAAGTAATTCCAATCAATAAATCAGTCAAATTTACAAAACGAAACGTTCTTTCTACAATATCCAAACTGTTCAATTCACTAGGTTTAGTCGGGCCAATACTAACAACTGCCAAACAAATAATGCAGCAGTTATGGTCTTTAAAAATCGAATGGGATGATACATTGCCACTTCAAATACAAATTTCATGGAACAACTTCATAACAGAGTTATCCAATCTTTGTTTATTAAAGATTCCAAGAAACGTCACTTCCGGAACAATTAGCAGTTCAATCGAACTCCATGGTTTTTGCGACGCATCCGAAATAGCGTACGGTGCGTGCTTGTATGTACGTACTATCGATGACGACGGTAATTATCAGGTTCACCTGCTATGCGCCAAATCAAAAATTGCACCTTTAAAAACGTTATCAATTACTAGGTTGGAGCTCTGCGGCGCATTACTGTTGTCGAAACTTTATCATAAAATATCAGAAATTCTAAAGGGCTTGATCAAGCATGTTTTCCTTTGGACAGACTCCACAATAGTATTAGCGTGGCTATCATCGCCTCCAAATACGTGGAAAACTTTCATTGCCCACAGAGTAGCTGAGATATTGAAACTTACAACTTTTGAATTTTGGGCTCATGTATCTTCAGAAAATAATCCTGCAGATATTATTTCACGCGGTACAAACCCAACAAATTTAGCAAATTTAACAATTTGGTGGCAAGGTCCTTTTTTCTTAAAACAAAGACAAATTGATTGGCCTCCACAACCATCCTTAAAGGAAACAAATATTGAACAAAGAGGAAACATAACACTCACAACGATTTCTTTTGATCCCAATCCATTGGCACATTCATTTGTTAACATTTCGACTTGGAATAAATTGCGAAGAGTGTTCGGTTATGTCTTGCGTTTCATCGGCAATTGTAGAATACCCAAATCTGAACGGTCAAAACAAAGCTTGTTATGTTCCGAAATTAGAAAAGGCGCAATGACAATAATAAAAATCACTCAACAAAATGAATTTTTCAATGAAATCAAGCAGCTGAAAACCCGAAACTAAATTGACAAATCAAATCGTTTAATTTCGTTAACTCCGTTCTTAGACACCGCTGGAATACTCAGGGTGGGCGGTCGACTTTCTAAAGCAGACATTTCAATTGACAGAAAACACCCGATACTTCTCCCTAATAATAATCACGTTACACGAATCATAATATTACATGAACACGAAAGACACTTACATGCAGGTAATCAAGCTACTTTAGCGGCAGTTAGGGAAAATTATTGGCCAATTTCCGGACGAACTCAAGTTCGAAAAATTCTTCATAAGTGTTTGAATTGCTTCAAATATAAACCTAAGCTTATGCAAGAGATCATGGGAAATTTGCCATCTGATAGGGTAACAATTTCAAGGCCATTTCAAAATAGCGGCGTAGACTATGCAGGTCCAATAATGATTAAAGAGTCACGTACTAGAAACAAACGTATGGTCAAGGCTTATGTTGCTTTATTTATTTGCTTTGCGACAAAGGCAATACATATTGAATTAGTCGGCGACCTAACAACTGAAAGTTTTTTAAGTGCTCTAAAGCGATTCACTTCGCGTCGGGGACACGTGAAAAATTTGTATTCTGATAATGGTACAAATTTCGTTGGTGCCCACAATGAATTGCGCCAGTTAATGAAACCAAAAACTTTTCAATCAAAAGTAACAGAATCTCTTATGAATGACCAAATAAAATGGCATTGCATTCCTTCTAGATCTCCTCACTTTGGGGGTTTGTGGGAGGCAGGTATAAAATCAGCAAAATCACACATAAAAAAGGTATTAGGAAATGCAGCCGTTACATATGAGGAGATGTATACTCTCCTAGTGAGGATTGAAGGTTGTTTAAATTCACGACCCCTTGTTCCTTTATCCGAAGACCCAAATTATCTTTCTGCACTTACGCCCGGTCATTTTTTAATCGGGGCTCCGATAACGTCAATCGACGAACCTGATTACATCGAGGCAAAGTCAAATCGTCTATCTAGATGCCAAAGGATCGATCAACTTTCGCAACACTTCTGGAGAAGGTGGGGGAAGGAGTATTTACCTACGTTGCAACAACGAGTCAAATGGCGAGTAAATGCAAAGCAATTATGTATTCCTAATGCTATGGTACTGATACATGAAGATAACCAGCCACCTCAGCGATGGCGACTGGGACGGATTATCGCTCTCCATCCAGGTGAAGACGGAATTGTGAGAGTGGTGACGATCAAAACTGCCAATGGCAACATTAAAAGAAGTATTCACAAAATTTGTGTACTTCCTGGGGAACCATAACTTTCAAGTTCAAATGTTGGTTGGTGTTTTTCGTTGTTTAAAGACTTTTACTGAATTATAATTTGTTGAAAGCTGCCATCTTTCAAGGTGGGCGGAATGTTTGGTTGTCAAACGTCGTTAGGAAAGTTATCATAGTAACCGTTGCTGTTTATAAAAAATTATTATTAATTAATGACAGATGTAAAGAAAAACATAAATAGAGAAAAGTTTCAAGTAATTTCGTTTTTCTATTTTGATCTACTTCTTGTCGTTAAACAGAACGCTTGGTATCAAATCAATACCTTTGAACCATACACGTGCGCAGAGAAAAGTTGGGGGGTCAGTGGGTATTACAACCCCCCATTTCCTAAGTTCGCGCATCAATTTTTTAATCAAAATTACACAAACACACAGCTGAAACCAGAATTTGGATACCGTTTTTCTCAAAAATAATGTTGATTTTTATCTCTCCACTTATTTTTGTACTTAAGCACTTTTTCGAGGGAATTCAGTAGCGTACGTAGTTGTTTTCTAGGGAGCGTATTTTTTGAGTTATGACATTAAGTTGAATTTTAAAAATGGAAATCATAGTAGGTACGCTTTGGTCTAGTTCGAAAGGTCTTTTTTTAAGCTATCAAAATATATATACTTTTATATTGTTATTTCAAAAAACGGCAAGGATTTGGGTACTTTTTAAGTTGTAACTTTAGAAAATATAAGATAGGTAGGTACATTTTGATAGCTTAAAAAAAGACCTTTTGAACTTGACCAAAGAATGCTGTGATTTCCAGGATTTCCACTTAAAAAATTGAACTTTATTTCATAACTCAAAAAATACGCTCCCTAGAAAAAACTACGTACGCCAATGAATTCCTTGGAAAAAGTTCTATAGGAATCAATCTTAACAGTTTTAGTCTGCTTAGCACAAAAAGAATTGGAGAGAATTTTTGAAAATCGATAAAAATCAATATTATTTTTTTCTCTAAAAACGATATCCAAATTCTGGTTTCGGCATTATATTATACTCAAGAAAATAGCTCATGTTGCGAAAATCCCAAGGCTCTATCTCTGCTGCTTCTATGAGAAACCCCCAAATCACAACAAAAATAAGACACCCTGTACTGACAAAAATCCAATTGCATAGTCCCTTCAAACGTCAAACCGAACCAGGTTCAGACCTATACAAGCTGCAATACAAATTGAAATTAAAGCTTTGCTAAGCGAAGCCAGAGTGCGACCCTGGAAGAGCTTCCGTGCCACGTGTTTTTGACCGTGGCTCCGCCTTCGGAGCGTACCTCGTTTTACGTCCCTAAAAAATCTTGATGTTTTCGATAGGATACTTGGTTCTTAAGAGGGACTATAGGAATGCCTCTGTCAGTGTCTCGGTAGAAACATTGCAAGAGAGGAGGCAAAAATGTATGTTAAAAAGGGAGAAAAATTAAAAGAAGATTGAGGGACGATAACTTTTTATTTTGTAAGCAGCGTTAATATCTTGAACCAAAACAGTTTATTTGTTTGAGGAATGTGAACAAGTTCTAAATCTAGGTAACTGTTAGGTGCTACATGAGGAAGTTTTACATAAACAGCGTACAGAGTTTTAAGAACATTAAGTTCCTCTTGAATTCCCAATCTAATTAAGTACATGCAGCTTTGAAGCACGTAAGTAACTTATTAAGTTAAACTAATCGTATTTGAAGTCTGCCAAGTAATTTAGCATTAAATGTTTGCTTAGAATATTCATATCACATTAGCGTAGGAATTAAATGGGAGTGGTAATTCTGCGAACTTTTTAATGGTCACCATAATGACTGATAGGCTCAGTTAATGAATGCTGAACACGTAGGGCTAAAAATAACTGAAGTTTTGGGGCTTAAATCAATTATCATGAAGATGTTGGGGTTGTTTTACGAGTCTGGTTAGTGATTACGTTATTCGAAACTTTTTTTTGATTAAATTGTGTTATATTCAATTAATGAAAAAAATTAGCAATTATGTAAGCACCGAGCCGTTATTGCCACAAATTCTCTGGCTGTAGGAAGCCGGAAAATGAGTTATTTGGTCAAATAATCGCAGATCAAATAAAGTGGACGAAAACTAGAAGAACGTTAAAAGTGTTCATACGATTTTCGACCTCATCAAATCGTTCAGTAACGTAAGGATTACATTTTTATTAACAATCTTTATAAAGATGCAATTTCCTGTATTTCAATTCAATCTGCTTCAGTCTTTTTAACATACCTACATAGTTTATCGAGAGACCCATTTAAAAGGTGAAAGTAAAAAAATATTGTTCATAATATTACTGAACATTGACTTCTTTCATTGGTTTAATAAATTGTTTCTGTGAGACAAAGAAAAACTGTTCGTAGATTGATGGCGTCATTTCTTAGAGAATTGTGGAATGCACGCTCCTGAACCACAACATTAAATTTTGCACCGTGCTGGTCTATAGCCGGAAAATATAACACTTCATAAAACCAGACTTGATTAAACGCTGCCTTGCTTAAATCGCCAAATAACCATAAAAATATCGGGAAATTTTACGACATGTTCGGATCAAGTGTTTACAAAAGCTCTTGAGACTAGCACATCGCGTCGCTATTAAATATCAGCGAGACACTGTTCTGTTATAAAAAAAGAAGCAAGCTTATGAGAAAAAGTATTGCTGTGATCCAGATATGGTAAATAGAATCTTCAAATGTTCTCTGTGACTGCGTGGGTTCAACCTATAATTTGCGCCTATAAAAGTGAATTCCCGGGGAAACAATTTTTGTGTCAACATCATCCAATATAAATAATGTGGTAAGCATGTTTTCAGTGCCTCCTACGCAAGAAGTACGTTTGTCAAACGATTTTAACGGTATCTTATCTCGATTAAAAATACAATAGGTTAGGACATTTACATAAAAACTAGACGGAAAGTAATTATTACAAAAACGCGACTTGCGAAGTGTCGAAAAGTTGATCACCTTTTTTAATTTCATACTGGAAAAGAGCGAGAAGAATAATTAAAAACTTAAACAAAACGTTTTGGCCAACGGTTACTTTAAATTTAAATTAGAAATTGCAGCGAACTTTTGCAGCTTCAGGGCTTCATTTATGTAAGAATTAGCATGAAGTAGAAGTAATAATTCAAATATTCCCAAGAAATTAATTAAATTTACAATTCTTGTACAGATCCTTAATTTGTTGACTTATAATCACGAACATTTTATTGTTAAATTATTAGCAGGGGATTTCATTTTTATAAATTTCCAGTTGGTTGACAACTTTTAGACCTCTGTTGACAACTTCCCTCTACAGACGTCCATCGGAGTATGCACCTAAACATGGCACATCTTTGTCATATATTTTTGTGAAATGATTTGATGGTGTCTTTACACAATTTGAATTCCCCATAAAATTTTATGAAAATTGGTACTACATGATAGAGTTTTGACTAAGAAATGTTCAGATATTTACATTTTAATGCAACCTAATCTTATAAAACTACTGACGTCTACTGACAATAGCCTTGGTTAGTCATTGTGCAACTTTTGGGGATCACTGGTAGTAATCTTTGTGACGTCACTAAGAGCAACTCTGCAGTGTTTTGCAGCAAACTAAATTTTCTGAAAGTGGAAGATTAATTTGCTGTTTAAACTTCTGCAAGATTTTTCGATTACGTATCTGTTTGGCTACATTTCACTTTGAGAATGTTACGTTATGGAAAAATTAAAATAACATATAGGTATTCGAGTTTGGAATAGAAATTGAGAAACTGAAAATTTGTGATCTGATGGTTTTACAAATTAGAAATTAGAATTGAATTAAAATTTGGGTATTATGTAAAAACTGTAATTGTAACTTATAAAATTAAATTCACTGATTGCAATTTAAATAAGAAACACAAATAGGCGTAACGAAGGTGATTCTGTTTCTATTTGATGTAAATGGTGAGTTAAAATATTCAGAAAATGTTTTTTTAATTTAAAAATGTTTTAATAACAGTTTTCTACGCCCAGAAAATGTATAAAAATTAATAACAAATTTCGTGTAACAGATGGATAGAAATTATATGTGCTATGGGAGTTTGGGAATAAGCAGGGTTTTTTATAAAGCGTATTTTTTTTGAAAATAATTATTCTTGTCCTCTTTGTAACCCATTCCGGGGGCATGCTGTATACACTCATGGACAGAAATATGGAATATTTTTGATTTTATTTATTTTTCGGGAAACTTTGTTACGAACAGCTGTGGCAGTAATTAGTGGTACTGGACCGTTCGAACAACTACTCCTCGGGCAAATACCCCGCCAGGCATTGAATTATAGAACTAAATCCAGATTTTTTGTACTACGAGACGTTTCAGACTGCTACCCCATCTAAGATGGCTTTGAAACAATCCTAATTTGTCTCCATGTACGTACGTGCTTTTAAGCAGGTCTTTGTTCAAATATTGCATGTTTTGAATGTGTATGGAAAACCGCAGACCAACTGGTTTCGTCCTTCTGGGACTCATCAGTACGGTGCTCTCCCCTACACACTCAAACCAGAAACCATGCAATTTAGCTTGCTATATATGCTGCCGCGCTCTGGACAGATATCAGCAAGTGACAACTACTTTGAGTAATTATCTAGTATTAATTAGTGGTACTGGACCGTTCGAACAACTACTCCTCGGGCAAATACCCCGCCAGGCATTGAATTATAGAACTAAATCCAGATTTTTTGTACTACGAGACGTTTCAGACTGCTACCCCATCTAAGATGGCTTTGAAACAATCCTAATTTGTCTCCATGTACGTACGTGCTTTTAAGCAGGTCTTTGTTCAAATATTGTTTCAAAGCCATCTTAGATGGGGTAGCAGTCTGAAACGTCTCGTAGTACAAGAAATCTGGATTTAGTTCTATAATTCAATGCCTGGCGGGGTATTTGCCCGAGGAGTAGTTGTTCGAAAGGTCCAGTACCATTAATTAATACTAGATAATTACTCAAAGTAGTTGTCACTTGCTGATATCTGTCCAGAGCGCGGCAGCATATATAGCAAGCTAAATTGCATGGTTTGAGTGTGTAGGGGAGAGCACCGTACTGATGAGTCCCAGAATAACGAAACCAGTTGGTCTGCGGTTTTCCATACACATTCAAAACATGCAATATTTGAACAAAGCTGTGGCAGCATTTTATATTAGATACTGAGGCATATAGAAGCCTGGCAATAACAAGCAAGTATCTGAAACTGTCATTGTGTTCTAAAAATCGAATTGAGTAAACTTCATGTTCATACCTGATTTTTAACTTTTCCAAGTAGGTAAGTTTACTCGTCAACGTAGGTGTACAGAGGTAAAATTTAATATTTGTTGATTATTCTGTAGCATTACTGTCTTCAATAATGCCAGCAATTCGATGTTGCACTGAAGTTGAATTTTGTCAAATGTTGGTTGGAGACAAAGCCATATTGCAAGATTTGTTGGAATAACTCAGTCTGCGGTTTCAAAAATTTTAAACAAGCACAGACAAACTGGAAATTTCAAGAAGAGGCCTGGTCACGGACGGAGACGGTGTACAAATCGCCGCGATGACAGATTTTTAATATTGCAGTCACTACGAGATCGTACCTTAACAGCAACTCATTAAAAAAAACAACTTTTATATGCTAAGCAAGTTAATGTTAGCTCCAAAACAGTTCGGCGAAGGTTGAAGGAAGCAAATTTGAAAGCGAGACGGCCTGCTAAAGTCCCTCGACTCACTCAAAATCAGTGGCGGCTCCTGACTTTAGAACTTGGCAGTGCTCTAGAAGGAAATCACCGCTCAAGGGTTGGGGGGGGGGGTCTGGCGGTTTCTCCCCCGTAGTTTTTTTACATGAAGTGCTTTAGGAGCCATTTTCAAACATTTTCCAACAAGAAATTTCACTCACCGCAATATTTAACGAAAATCCCAAATCCAAAAGGTTAAACTTTCGCACACAACTTTTACCGCGACCTTTCGAAAAGCTTTTGATACTTCGCACAGGCTTAGGACGTCCATTTCATTTTATTTCAAGTTTTCAGTCAAAAGTCTATATTTAGATAAAATATTCATTTTTAACTGAATGGAGTATTACAACACAATAATAATTTTGAAAATTGCAAAAATCAGGCGACCACTTTGTTAAAGTTCACTCCACAATGTTTAAGTGTTGACTTTAACAACTAAACCACTACCTTTAGCCATGCTAAGTATTGGAAATTTCAATATTTAAAAATAAACACGATAATGCAGTTAATTACTCACGTTATAAGCAAAGCAACGAGCTATCTGAGACCTAAATATGGTAAACAAAAACAATAAACACTGCCGCAGAAGTACAAACTCCTGCGTCTCGTACTTCGCCCAACAGTGTGTGTGCTCAAACAGCGCTCCCAGACGAGTTAAAATTTTTCCACCTAAAAGCACATACGACGAAATTTTCCCGAGTCGCGCCGATCTCGCTCCCATATCGAATATGCATTGGCCACACCTCAGTACTCGGATATGGGGCGCCGTTTGTAAAGTTCGCACACATTAAAAAAACAGTGTAAAATGCATCATTTAAACTGAAAACAGGGAAGTTTACCTAGGTTTTATTCTACATTTATAAATCGCAAAGTTATTTAATTAAACATTTTGCCATTTATTATATTGCAAGACATTTAATAAATCACAAGACATTTAATAAATGACAAGTTATTTAACAAATCGCACGGTTTTTTATTTAAATGCACTGTGATATATTAAATTACCTGTCATTTAATAAATAGCAAGTTATTTATAAATATCGACTTTTTTGTACAAATAACTGGAGATATATTAAATAACTTGCTATTTATTAAATGACAGGTAATTTAATATATCACAGTGCATTTAAATAAAAAACCGTGCGATTTGTTAAATAACTTGTCATTTATTAAATGTCTTGCGATTTAATTAAATGTCCTACTATTTATTTTTAACGCTGGTGTCAAGCGAGTTGGAATGAAGTACGATAGTAGTTCTAATCGTTCAAGTTCGGTCGTATGTTCTGTTCCGAGCTTCCGACTGAATTAGGCATCAGCACCATTGACTTCTAGAAGTCAATATCTGCACGAAATCCGAAATGTCATTCCTTGTAGGTCATCAGCCTGGTCTGTCATAAAGGCATATATTATATTGCATGGTAGTAAATGTGAATTTAATAAATTTTGTCTTATTTAAACTTAAAATTAATTAATAAGAAGGTATTTTTGAATTAATGGATCAATACATTTAAGATGGTAAACTAAAGTGAAGTGTTACATTTGTTTAATAAGGACGTATTTGTAAATAACAGATTTGTGTGACTGGTTATAATTTAAGTTTTTACGCGTTTTTTCCCTCATTTATTAACAATTAAGTGATATGCCCGTCTGGTGTTTAGTGGTAAGCTGCAGAAGCCGAAGTTAGAGGGACAAAATGAACTTCATTCGAAAGCATGTGTGAACACTCAGAAGAAATAGGTGGATAGCTGTCCTTAAGAGAAATTATTTATTAAGAATCAAATTGATCACAATCTGAGAATATTATGTAGCAAGTATTTTGTATAATATGTAACAGGTGAACTAGTAAGTTTGGACAAACAAGATTCTTTCACAGTCTATTTCTAAACGACAACCGAATACCGAAGATGTGAATGCCTAAAAGAAGAGTGAAGCTTATCATTTTTGTGTGTTAGTTGTATCTGGTGAAACGTAGCTTTTATCGAATAGATTTGTACAAAATAGCATGAAGCATGTAAGTTTGAATTTTACGTTCATACTTTTAGGTTTTTTCTTTCAAATTAAATTTTTCAACAAAATTACACAGTATTTAACGTTCATTAATAATTCCTAACAGAAAATAATGTTTGTATAAAATACTGTTAAGAGAATATAATAAATGTAGCATTAAGAGCATCGGCTTATGTTTTATTTCAAATGTAAGTAATTTAATATTTTGTTGAGCAGTGGTATTCAAAAATTGGCACAAATTAAACAATACTTAATTATTGTTTTAAATATAGTGATCCACGAAAAGAAATTTACCATGCAATTTAACCTCACTGAATCAACAAATCTGACAGGAATATTGTAAAACAGTGTAGCCACATCGGAAAAAGCTTTGTCATGTCCAGCAACGCAGTCACAGTGACAAGAAAGGGTTTCTCCAGTTTCCTGTGCAACCAGACAAGGGCCTAACTTTTTAGAATGCAACACATTTGTAACTAAGTACAATATATTTGCCTTGTATAATTAAACACCATAATTTTGTAATCAACCAACAACGTTTTCCAGTGCGTTTATGCTTCGTATGTTTGAGTAAGTAAAAAACTTTTTTATGAACAAAATTATTTATTGTATTAGATCTTTAGATCACAGTGTTACATTACAGTCTGGAAGATCATCTTCAATCTTGCACTCGTCAGAAAGTTTGAGTATATATTGAATAATGATCATCAGCGTCGCCTCCAAAATTTCCAGGGGGGGGGGCAAGGCAAAATTTTCTTAGCATATAAATAGTACTTACCATATGGTCATTATGTACCAAAAGCCAGGGGGGGGCGGAAGCCCCCCCTGCCCCCGTTGGCGACGCCCATGATAATGATCTATTTTCATACTATTTATTGTATTCACATAGTACACAGCGTGTTGCGGCTCTACTAATGAAACATAAACTGCCTATAACTTATTTTATCTTTTATTTCTAATCATTTTTCCGTTCTTATTTTTAATAACCAGAGTTTTACTGACCAACATACAAACTCACTGACCACACACTTGCCCCTATAGCACAACTTCAAAAATGCATATCCCATTCCCACTTATTCGTCGCTTAACGTGCTTTAATTACTACCAAGAAAATTCACCCCCCAACCCTAAAATTAAGGGGGGTTTATTCTTGCATTTTTCCACAAAAAGTTACTAACCAACCATTAATATTTGCAGAAGAAGGTCCAGACTCTATACCTCACATAAGCATAATATCCTACAACTACTGCCAGGATCATCCGCCCTCCAACCTCAAAATTAAGGATAGTTTATTTTTGCATGTTCTCATAAAAACTTTACTGACCAACCATTAATATTTGCAGCAGATGGCCCAAACTCTATATCTCACATCAATATAATATCCTACAGCTACTGCCAGGATCATCCACCCTCCAAGCCCAAAATTAAGGGTAGTTTATTTCAGCACTTTTTCATAAAAATTCACTGCGACCGGGCACTAATATTTATAGTAGAAGGTCCAAAATCTACATCTCAGGTAAGTATAACACCACACAACTACTATACCTAAACTTTCTACTTTTAGTTTAGTATCAGTGTTTGTAAATCTTATTCTTTGATAATCACCGAAAGGTGAAAACATATGTTAGAATTTACTTCAATATAAAGTGAAACTACAAAACCGAGTGTTTTTATTCTTATATTAGTTATGTTTCACCTAGTGCCAACCGTGGAATCAATTAAAGTTATTTTTATAGATGTTTTCATTTTTCATCCATCACTTGTAGCTGATTACTCCTGCAGCAGGGGCGAATTCGATTGATGGTTTGAGATGGACAATTCTCGCCAAAAACTTACATTTTCTTTTTCTCAAAAGTTAATTCCAAAAGTATATTAAACATACCTTCTGACGTTTGTTTGGGGGGGTTATATTAAGTTATTTTCGAGCCATTATTACAAATTTTGGGAGTTTTAATGCATATTCAGTTCATTTTGTTGACAGTTGTCAAGCTGGAGATTGCTTTTGTGAGGTTATATGTTCGGATTCAACAGAACTACTATCGTACTTCATTCCAACTCGCTTGACACCAGCGTTAAAAATAAATAGCAGGACATTTAATTAAATCGCAAGACATTTAATAAATGACAAGTTATTTAATAAATCGCACGGTTTTTTATTTAAATGCACTGTGATATATTAAATTACCTGTCATTTAATAAATAGCAAGTTATTTAATATATCTCCAGTTATTTGTACAAAAAAGTCGATATTTATAAATAACTTGCTATTTATTAAATGACAGGTAATTTAATATATCACAGTGCATTTAAATAAAAAACCGTGCGATTTGTTAAATAACTTGTCATTTATTAAATGTCTTGTGATTTATTAAATGTCTTGCAATATAATAAATGGCAAAATGTTTAATTAAATAACTTTGCGATTTATAAATGTAGAATAAAACCTAGGTAAACTTCCCTGTTTTCAGTTTAAATGATGCATTTTACACGGTTTTTTTAATGTGTGCGAACTTTACAAACGGCGCCCCATACTCGGACGCCTGGATGCGTGTGTGGTAGGCATTTTCAAAGACGACGCGGAATGCATAGAGCGCGTACTATTTATTATCTCGCATAATAATTCAGAGATTCAAAAAGTTTTAAACTTATTAGTTTATAATTATAAGGTTTTGAACCTTTTATCAAAAAAGGTTAAAGCCATATGTTTGTAGGCAGTGGGCGCGCACGAGCGCACTTATTAAGGAGCCGCCGCTGCTCAAAATGCTAGGGTTCGCAGACTACAATTTGCTAGAGCATATGGTGACTGGACGGTTGACCAATGGAAGAATGTTATGTTTACCGACGAAACAAGAATCGTACTGTGGAAGCCAGATGGACGTAACCATGTGTACAGAAGAATAATTGGAGAAAGATATTCCAACTGTACACTAACTCCAAACGTCAGTTTTGGAGGAGGTGAAATAATGTTTTGGGCAGGCATTAGTTGGGAGGGTCGTACAGAACTTGTAGAAGTGCGTGGAAGGATGACGGCTGACAATTACGTTGAAAACATCTTGTCAGAACATGTTGTGCCATACGTTGACTTCATTGATTACAACAGATTCATCCTAATGCATGACAATGCACGACCACATGCTGCTGCAATGAAGTGGGAATCCAAAGTTTGGACTGGCAACCATACAGTCCAGACTTAAACCTAATAGAGCACTTGTGGGATCAACTAAAAATTCGTATTCGAGCCAGGAATCCTGTGCCAATGACGCTAAATCAATTAAGATTTGCCGCACATCAGGAGTGGGATGCAATTCCGCAAGAATGTATACAAAATTTAATCTCCAGCATTCTTGGAAGGATGGGAGCCGTAGTCCGCGTTCGGGGAGGCAATACTCGATATTGAGCAGCCCATGTTTTGTAACTGGTTTCGTTCCTTTGTTGTTAATGTTTGTCAGGCCGTAATTTATCCATTCTATACATATTCAACTAATTAAGTTTTTGTTATTTGGTGTTTATTGAGGAGTTACTTGATGAACCGTTGTTATTAGATTACACTTAAAATAGACAAAGATAACTTGATTCTTTAGTTTTCTATCTTCGTAATCTGTTATTATGAAAATTTAACAGTTTACTCCTAATATTCTTAAATTATCGTCCTTTTTGCGTAAACAATACTTAACAATACCATATAGAAAACATGCATAAAAAATAATAAAGATAAAATCCCAAAAGATTGGAAATCTTAAGTTTATTTGTTGCCTTGCGGATTGTCCTAAATTTCATATAGGCTAGAGTGGTAGAATTTTCACTGAACTTATTGGAGAACATACGTTTTAGCTTTAAAACAAGAAAACTGATTCCGCTTATGGTAATCATTTGATCGAAAAATACCATTCTTTTAGTGATAAATTTAAAATTTAACATATCGAAAACAAACGTCAAAACTTAATAATTTGGTATTTGTGGAAGTTAATAAACTTAAACATAATTGAGTCTTTACGCTGCTTGTAAAGGCAACTCAAACTTTATTCTTGGTAAAACACTAATTATTACAAATCGGAAAACTTAAAATTTATTATAATTCTGAGCGTATATACAATATTTACAACTTAAAAACTCAATTAGACCACTACCGGGCATGCAGTCTCACGCCATGAAGATATGATTTGGGTATAGTGATCAAATTAAGACTCAATTACCACTACCGGTAATGCAGTCGCACACCCCGTTCTCAGAAGGAATAGATTCGGAAACAGTGGTTTGAGTCGAATGACTGAATTGCTACAGCAGCTTCCCGTCTTTTATATTAAACTGGAAAGCCCCCAGTCCACTTCGCCCAATCGGGGTTCTTGTCCAAGTCAACTTCTCCTAATCGGAGTTCCTGAATATGCCGTCAGGATCTATTTTTTGAACCAGTGTTAGCACTCGGAACAGATGAGGCGGCGCCGCCTAGCGGAATTCTAAATTTTCAAAGTTCACTCCTGGCCTGCAGTTGCAATGGTTTCTTGCAACTGTTCTTTAGTAAGATGATACACCAATTTTTTTAGAATCTAAGTAAGATGAAGCAATAAACATCTATTTTTCTGCAGAAAGCACATTAAGACATTCACATTCAAAGCAATATACAATTCTCTGAATTATACATGTAAAGTGGAGATACGAATCGAGCATCCCCAAAGTTGTTTTCTGCTCGAATATTATGATTGAATATTAGATTTCGCATAGAGCGTACGTTTTGAAACTTTAGTTATCCAATCTGAATTCTTAACACCACCCATCTGCTTGTCGATCAATACAAAATCGCTTGAAAAACAAATTTCATTCCGAATATTTATTATTTATGGCGTCCTTCTCGCCTCGTTCAATTCCCAACATGTTTACGTAAATTTCTTCCATATGTTTTGGTTTAATTGCGTATAGCTGTGATAGAATCCATTTATTGAGCCGTAAATAACCCCAGGCATCCAAAATTTAGTAACATTCAGAAACCGAAACAATATTCACTGAACAAAGAAAAGGTCGTAATAAATAAATATTTGGGACGTTAGAATAGGCATAACAAGGAAAATTTTGCAGTGACAATGTAAGGGATTTATTTAACGAACGGGTGGGATTAATCCGGAGGATTTATTGCCGGGAAGTGTCAAATTTCGTCGTAAAACAAAAGGGAGAATTGTAAATGTCCACTTGGTGGTCGAAATAAATCCAGATAAAAGGCCTACGAACGACCATCAGTAAAGAATAATATAGGATGAGATACAAGGAACATTTTATTGCAGCTCTTTATCGATGTTTTTAAATTGGAACTGAGATGAAACAATGCATTTCTTCTTTATATTCAATGGTGTCCCAAAACGAAACAATAAATCGGAAAAGTGTATCAACTCTTTAATTGTTAAGTCTCTCATTTTCACCGCAAAATTAGAGTGTCTAGAACTAAACAGCTCTCCAGGTTACTACTTAGCGGTATTACTTTTGTTAGATTCACACTAACGCGAAGCTCTGCTGTTGCTGACATCAGCAGCTCACATTGTACTTGGTCTATACATCGTGGAATTATGCGAGACACTTCTTTGACTGCGGCCGTTGCGGCGAACTTGGTGACACAAGGGGTTTATTTTGTGGAACGATGATTAATATTCCGGGTTAAAGAATGGAAAACGGGCCTGTCCCACAAAAACTCCATGTAAAATTGAATGACAAATTAATTTAAATTTAAGAATGGCGGAAAGGGGAAATTTTATTCTGGTGGAGATAGTTTTTCCTGTGTTTTGCAAGCGAGCGTAACGATTGAAATAAATCTGGAAGTTGTGGCACAAGGTATTTCATTCTGGGAGATTTACGAATTAATTTATTTTCCTTATTTGAATCGTTAGCATGTTGACCGAAATGAACTTTAAATTATTGCAATATTCTTATGTCACTGTCTGTTTTTTCTTTCTTTGTGAAAGTACTCAAACAAGGAGAGTTCAACGGTAACCTTTCAGTTTCCAACAATTAATAGTTCACTATCATACAAATAACGCAACGAAAACAGCTAAGCCTGTGCAGGAGAAAGAAGAGAAAAATGAAATTTGACAAAAATCATAGCCAAAAAATAAGAATTTAATTCCGGAACCACCAATGCAAACTATTTTGTTTCTATACAGTGTGTTTGATTTGATGTGTTATGGCTGATATCTCAGCTATTGTAAGAATTTCAAACAAATGTTACATATGAAAGTTGTTAGACATTTTATTTTCAATAATTTATCAAAATCAGAAAAACAATTGAGCATCAGATTATTCAGATATATCAAATACATTCAAAATTTTAAATGTAACATACCCAGTAATATGACATGTTCTGAATCTGTATGAAATTCCTTTTACAACGATTTATCACATGTTATGTTTATCTAATCGATTAAAGTCATAAATCGATAATTAAGTATCTACCAACTGAACGCTTACGCTACTTACAGCTTCATCCGAAAGAGTAGGCGGTGAAAATAATGAAACTCGGATGTCTGTTTCTACATGATACAATGTTACTTAAGACTAGCTTGACAACATAAAACTATTCAACACAAAAACGACATAGCAAAAACAACAACAAGAAAGTAACAATAAATTAGTAGGCAAGTTAAGTTTAAAATTGAAGTTAATAAAATTAAAGTTTTTTCAAAGTGACCTCCGTTATGAAAATTAAGAATACGCATGAATTTACTCAAGTAATTTGACAGTTCACGCGATAGCAATTCTTGTCAAAGCCTACTCTTTCGATTAAAACTGTTAAGTCATGTAGATGTATAGTTCTTACTTAATTATCGATTTGTGCCGTTAATTGATTAGATATCTACGACATGGGATATATCGTTGTAAAGGAAATTTCATACAGTTTTAGAATACCTAAAAACACTGAGTACGTTCCATTTAAAATTTGGAATGTATTTGCTATATCTGAATTATTTGATGCTCAATTGTTTTTCTGATTTTGATAAATTATTGAAAATAACATGTCTAACAACTTTCATATATAACATTTGTTTGAAATTCTTACAATAGCCGAGATATCAGCCATGACACATCAAATCAAACACACTGTATACGTATGTATGTAACTGGCAGATAAGGGTTTATTTTCTAAATTGTTGGAAAACACTACATAAAATAATAAAACAAACATTAGAAACTGCCAGCAAAACTTCTTCAATTTATCTTGAAGTTGTTTAGGAGCTTTCAGGAAATTGTAGCTGTTCTTAGTGTAAATTTATATTGGGATTGGTCGCGACAGATTCAATAAAACTAATCATATTTTCTTGCTGTTCTGGTAAGTAATAAAGTTTCGGTTTAGTTTTCGTGATGTGTTGATAGTTAAGTTTCTCATAATTTAAAATGTACTTGGTGCGTCTGTTGTTCATCCCCTACTTCCTCAACATTTTAAGTGTTATTAAAGTGAATACGTTCTTGCTAAACTTTCCAGAGGAAAGACGATTGGTTGGATTGTTTAATTTTTTCAAGATTTAAGTCCCCTGTGCTGTTCCTTGAGCATGAGCTCTCTTCACTTATGTACCTACCTAACTTACGTGACGAATTTTAGGACAAGTTTATATAAGAACTCTTTCATAGAAGGTTCGGAGAAAAAACGGGCAGACGTGAAGGAATACATACATTGCTTCTCGAAAGTAACGGATAAATTCTATAAAATCGTTGGGAAAAATATTTCAAACAAATGCTCGGACACGTCGAGTTTTATTTTTAAATTATCACATACAAATGTAATTTTCAACTCCCCACTCTTCAACCCCTAATCGCTAACACCCCCAACTTTAAAAATTCAAATAGCAAAGTACCCCTTCTGATACCTCATTTGATACAATTTTTTATGCTTAGTACATTAAATAAAAAGTTTTTCAAAATCGGATGATAAATAACGGAGATATTTACCAAAATGTATTCAAATGGAACTGCCATTATTCGAGCAGGCCTTGATACGGCTTTAGCAATGAGTGGTAAATACAACTGCAAATTGTTGTGCTTAATGTCAAATACAATTTACTGACAATACTTAGTGGAGTGTGTGTTACTTGAACATTTGATTTAATTTAATTTTACACTGTTTTGTTATTTCTCAAAAATTATTTTGGTAAATATCTCCGTTATTTATCATCCGACTTTGAAAAACTTTTATTTATTGTATTCAGCATAAGAAATGCTATCAAATGAGGTATCAGATGGGGTACTTTGCTATTTGAATTTTTAAAGTTGGGTTTGTTAGCGATTAGGGGTTGAAGAGTGGGGGGGGGGTTGAAAATTGCATTTGTAAATGATAATTTAAAAATAAAAATCGACGTGTCCGAGCAATTGTTTGAAATATTTTTCTCAACGATTTTATAGAATTTATCCGTTACTTTCGAAACGTGTGACGTGGAGGTACTTTGCCACCACTACTCTTCTGATACTCTTGTTTATTTATCTTCGTGACGTAGCGACTTACTTTTCTTTCTTCATACGGTTACGCCACGGCTCTCTCTCCGTGACATGGTGAAATAAAGAACAATTATGAATGGTGATCCAAGTCTGTTGGATGTAATGGGCATTCCAATTATTCCAATTATTCCAATTATTATTACAACGTCTGAGCTTCAGAAAAATGCCCTTGGATGGTACCTTCTTTTTGACAACTAAACGCCTACCTGTTCTTCTTTCAAATGCTAATTTGGCTGTTTGACGTTATGCAGGAACATGTCCGAATCGGTACCATCCAAGGGCATTTTTCTGAAGCGTAGACGTCATGCGGGAACATATCCATCCAAGGACATTTTTCTCGAACTTAGTTCGTCAGCTAAAGGCGGATTCCCGGTCGTATGCAAATTGTCGATGCCGCAGAAAGTCGTTGGCGCAGAAAGTCGGTGGCGCAGAAAGTTACACCCGTTCGTTTCAATGCTGTTGTTCCGCAACGCAGGTAGCAGTAGCAGTCGCTGTCGCAGAAGTACGTAGAAATCCAATTTTGGACGTAGGCCGCGCCGGTTGAGTATTTTTGTCGCCTTGCTGCGTGCTTAACATCTAGTTATTTGAGAGTTAATGGCTAGTACGATGGGTGCGGTAAATGAATTTAACTTAATCGAAGGTGTGCAAATGAGACCAGAAATATGGGACAATATTCAAAATACCCTCTGTCAAATTTTTTAGGTTAAAGCCAACAGAATACGAAGCGAAAGCCTGCCAATCGCAAAATTGTTCACTTTGTATACTACTTCTACACAGTTTTACGCCACGCAGTTTTGTGCACTTCTACGCCACGACCTTCTACGTACGACCGGGAATTCGCTTTAAGAAAAATTGGGAGATTTAAACAGCGAGTGGATCCACAACACATAGTCAAATGAGTTGCAACATCTCTTAAACCAAGCCCTACATCAAAATTTTACAAGAGTGAAAAAGAGAAAAGAAAGGAACGTTTGGAATAAAAAACAATAAATTTGAACCATAGACGTGCGCAGGGGAAAGTTGGGGTCAATGGGTATTTCAACCCCCGTTTCCTCCGTTCGCGTATCGATTTTTTTGATCAAAAATTCAACTCAATATCATAAAAAACAAAGGAGTTATTAATAAAAATAATTTTATGAATTTTAACTTGAACACACTGTATCTTGAAAGAAAGAAGCCTAAATGAAAAATGGCATAAGGAAAGCCTCAATATTTTCGGCCAGTCAATCTGTGGCCAATGGCTTGACCTACTTTTTTGCAACACCTTGTATGTACTTAAAATTCAAAGCATATTTATAGTTTTCGAATTGCACAACTAGATAAATTTTTATTATTTGAAATCCGTAGTTTCATAGATTACTATCGCACGTACCGAAAACAGAGCAAGTTCCTAATGGTTTATTCGGACCCACAAACTGAAAGCAAATCACTGCGAATGCATTTCGCCTTACCACCTGCAGTGCAGAAGTGCACATAATTTATTTAAGGCGGCCACTTAACGCCCCTGGAACCATTATTATGGTTAATCACTTCAATTTCCAGTGCATTGTTCAGCATGAGCGTCTTTGTTCTATTTAAATGGACCCGGTGCTTTGCGGTTTGTGGTCGGGGGTTTGGCGCCCCTTCCGGGAGTGGACATTTCTCTAGGGCTGGCACGAAATGCTCGCCAATGTTGATCAATGAGGAATCTGCATCTACAGTACAGAGGAGCGCCGCTGTTCGTGGCCTAGTTATTTTAATATGTCGTCGTAATTTTGCGTGAAATAATTCGTTTATAGGATATGTAAGTAAGTGAACTCAAAATGGTATGATGAAAATTAACCAATGTTAAAACGAACTTTTATTAACTTTTAGTAACAAACTTTATTATCTGTAGTAATACAATAAGTGGTCTGGAATTGTCGGAAATTTTACGAAAGCTGTTGCGTTGCTTGGTAGCCACGAGTGTAAATTTGACAGTTAAAAGGTCACGAGCGCTTGCGCGAGTGTTCTTCTGTCAAATTTACACGAGTGGTTAGTAAAAGCAACAGCTTGAGTAAAATTACCTAAAAGTTCCAGACCACGAATTGTATTTAACAAGATTATTTTTTGAATTGAAGCAAGGTAGTTCAAAACGAAATTTTATTTCAATTAATTCACATACAAAGAAATGTGTTGGGAATATTTGATGTTTGGCAGGTACTAAAGTAACTAGATTATATATTATAAATGCACCTACAAATTCGCAACTATGGAACTATGGCAACTTATCAACAAGCAAAATTATCGAAAAAATCACCGAAATAATACACGCTTCTAGACCCAAATGAAATGTTCCTATTGGTCAATTTGACGATGAAAAAATAATCAATTTAATATTTATATTACATGACTCGTTTCGCTTTGGACTGAGTGTCTCTGCTTAATAGACGGAGAACACCGTTTTTGTTAAAAAAAATAAGAACATCAAGAATTGTTCGCACGGAGGCAAAACGCATAAAGTTAGAAATTGGCTACGGTACCGACCCAACCGTCAGACACCGTCAGAATGATGACATTTTAACCCAGTGTTGCCAACCCCAGTCGTAAATATTTTGGAAGCTTGGTTGCCAAATTTCGGTAGATTCGGTTTTAAAGAGGAAAACAATGAGTAGGAATTTTAAATAAAGCCATCACCGCAAAGGTGCCGTCGAATCGCAGCGCACGGCGGCTTGGTTTTGTTTTGATTCTAGGTTTTTTTACATAACTATAATGTACCGCTGCACTAAAATGATACCATACGAGTTCCCAAAGAAGAAAGGAAAAAGGCAAAGGCGTTACGAATTATGATCTGTGCGCAATTTCCGGGTGATTCTTAATTATATAATTAAAAAATGAAATTTCGGTAGAATTATGGATCATATCGGTAGATAACATAATTATAAGATCGGTAGATCTACCGAAATTTCGGTAGGGTTGGCAACACTGTTTTAACAGTCACACGTACGGGATTATATTCACACCTGCTGCCAGCTGAGAATAACGTCTGCGCATGCGGACACAAAACAGAAAAGCTGGTGCTAGCAATAAATTTAATTATATGCTCCTGTACTACCCAGCCTGTTGATTACCTAGATACCTACATGACGTTTCTCATATTTAATTATAAATATTTTTTGTTGAACCCCCGTCGCGTTGTCACAGTCCCCAATTAATTAGGACTATCAGTACCTTCATGTATTGTCTTTAAATACCATACTTCATAAGATTAAGATGGTCCACGTACACCTATTGAAAAAATTCCGTGTGGTTCTGTGCTGCCGGCCGTCGTAATCGCGTTGCAAGACACAGGAGGAGAAGGAGCAAGCTAAAATTGACCCTACGCAAATTGAACCATTATATAGTATGGTAACATACATTTTTGGGTATGATTAATTTGTGGTATAATCGATGTACACTAGGGTGGAGCGAAATTGGTCGTTTTTTTAATTTTTTTATTTCTGAAACGGGCTAGTGCCTAAAAGTTGTCCATTGGGTAGTTGATTATAGAAAAAAAAATCAACCCCCTGTGTTGTAATTTAGAGGTTCCCTCGTGGACTTAAAATTTGCACATAATTTTTTATACAAAAATAAAAGCACTTCGCTTGTATTTTATGATTTTAACCATAAAATACAACCCTGAACTCACCACGAGGAGGTGGCTGCTAAGTGAGTTCCACCACCACCTTCCTCCACCACCACCACCACCACCCCTACCTCCCTCCACCAACACCTCCTTTCACCCCCAACTCATCTTGTATGATATTATTTAGTGTCTAGTGAGTACTGACGTTTTGTATCAAAATGCGGCATTTGTTGTCATGAATCTAACCTTGATTTGATAAATCCATCCCTGTTGTTCTCCCCACAGACCGCCATAGAAGCTTCGGTAACAAGTTTGACACATCGTTCAACTGCTTGAGTATTACATGGATATTTAACAGTTTCTATTATCGGGGACTTCTGTCATAGCTAAAATATCTTCGTTGGAAATATTAGCTAGTAATGGAGGTTCCGTCAGCTTGCATGATTGCCAATCAATGAGCTCCACAAAGTCTGTTGCATTTGCCGACGAATTTTCAGTAGGCGGCGATAACCTAACTCTCTTATAGTTTTGGATTCATCTGTTACCATCCCAAGTAAAAAATTTTCTGGATGGGCATAAAAACCATTCCTTTGAATAACTGAATTAATAATTTTTAAAATGTCTTCTTCAAAATTTCTGGACTATTTAATCATACTTAATAAATGACGAGGACCTTCCTTACATGACGGCTTAAGCTTAATATGGAACCATAAAGGTGCGTAAACCTTAACCACGTATTCGCTTAGTATTTGAAGGTTCCTTGACACTTCATTTGAGCTGTTAGCCAACGGCAATGGGATAATTTGCCCGGGTTTCTATGGGCCAGACTCTCCGTGCAAATGCCAGAAGTAACAGTTTGACATATATCCCATAAATATTTTTGATCAGTACTTAGATCATCGGGAATAAGCTCTGGCAAGTTTTCACTCTGTACCGGATGAAATGACACCACTGGCAAATTTTCACAGGTTTCTAAAGCTTTCCCAATGGTACCAGAATATCCGCGAGGCCCAGTTGTAGGACCATCTAAATTTTGAAGCAAATGCCTTAGAGGTAATTCGTTTGCGTGAAAAAGGCAAACCAGCCACTGGACGGGGCGCTTAAGATATAGTTCTGGTCTTTCGGCTTTCGCCATCAGTCTTGGCATTGCTTGCACAGCTCATTACCCCTCACCATCATCTTCTTTAGACTTTCCGCAAGGTCTGTTTGGGCCAGTCGATTTCCAGATAGGGAATGAGGCCACTGTTCCTTTTTTTCTGGTCTTTCGGCTTTCGCCATCAGTCTTGGCATTGCTTCCACAGCTCATTCCGCTTTCTTGGCTTCTTGGATCATTGGTCTCGTGCACCTGCTGCACTACATTGCCAGATGGTATTTCGTTGTCGATATTGACATCTACTTCTCTGCGTCTGATACAACACCGCTTCCGACTACACTTGTAGTGTAGTGTAGTGCAGTGTAGTGTAGTGTAATGTAGTGTAGTGTAGTGTAGTGTAGTGTAGTGTAGTGTAGTGTAGTGTAGTGTATTGGGCTTTCGAAATATTTGATCCTGTCATATGTCTAATAGAATGTTCTGCGTCTGATACAACACCGCTTCCGACTACACTTGTAGTGTAGTGTAGTGTAGTGTAGTGTAGTGTAGTGTAGTGTAGTGTAGTGTAGTGTAGTGTAGTGTAGTGTAGTGTAGTGTAGTGTATTGGGCTTTCGAAATATTTGATCCCGTCATATGTCTAATAGAATGTTCACCACTTATCTTTTGATAGTGCCGCAATGGACTTGTGAGGGACCGAATTAATATTATTCAAATATGTACATACATACTTCCAACAAATTACGAATGTTAATTTTCAGTAGTCCTTTAATTGTACAGTTGCAACTAATTTACCCATTATGTTACAACAAAATTTATCTTGTTAATTCTGGGGTAGTTATGCTTATGTGCGACGAGCAGAGCTTATACAGCACTGTACTTTATGTCATAACGAATTGATCCCTGGGGTGGAATTTTATTTGTGGAAAATGGGTCGTTTGCAAAATACGTTTGTAGAATGATTAACGGTTTGGCATAGATTTATATTTTTAGAGGGATGTTCAGCAGTCTATGTGTACTCATTTAATTACACGAACAGTGGCATTCTGCCCTTGGGAGCAACAAAAACTTGAAACTAAATTATTTTATTATTCAAAATATGCAATCTCCTTCTAATGTGGTCCACTTATTCATGCAGTGCCTGTAAATCTTTTTCGCTCTACACGACTTCGCTTATCTCTGCGTTAGAAGAAAATTTGATGTTTTTTAATAAAATTTAAGGATAATTTATTACTCTATAAATTCTTCCTCTCTCAGCCCCATCTCCTATAGGAGGTTGGAGATCATCACTTGAACCACATCTGTACCACTCTCTTATAGATCACGCAACTACGAAATTTTTCTTCGCTCCACATTTCTCCTTCCTCTAACCTTTCCTTGTATTGCAAGCCGCAGCAACGAATATTTTTCCTTCCTCATGATATGACCTAGACATTTTAATTTTATTCTTTTCTTTTCTTTCGTTCTCATTTCTCGTAATATTCCTATTACTTACTCTTTCCTTCCGTGCTATTCTCCACATACATCTTCCTGCAGCACCACATCTCGAAAGCCTGGACATTTATAATATTTGATTATTTCAAGGTCCATGCTTCTACGCCATTATAACAACGTGGAAAAAACATAACATCGATTCATGTTCTAAGATTCAAATTGATGTCTCGGCAGCATATAAATCTTCCCAACTCTTTCAATTTGTGTATTAGAAATTGTTCAATTTGCATTTTGTATAAATTTATTAATTTCGTGAAATTATTGGCAAAATAAAATACTGTATATAAATTATCGACGTTTCGGCCGTGGATAGCGTCTTTGTTAAGGTTTATTATTCATAAAGTATAAAAGTATAAAAATTGCCGATTGGTATGTTTTTTGTGGGCAGTTAGAAAATTACACATACTAGAATCCAAGATGGATGCTTGTGAAAATTGCAAGAGTGAAAAATTCGTGATTAACGCGGAGAAAATAGAAATCTATGCGGTTATTGCAATAAATCCACTCTAGATGGCAAGTGAGTTATTTTATCATGCAAGTTGTTATAAAAGGATAAGAGAGAAATTGAAAAGAATCTTTGAAAGCGAGGTTAATGAAAACACCAATGAAGAAGTGTATTCCTTGCGAACTGAAATATATTTCCAGATAATTGTTGAGTTGGAAGACAAAACTCAGTTACTTAAGGACAACAAAACTCTCGTGAAAGAAAAATTAAATAAATATCAAGACAATGAACATAACTCAAAATCAAAAAAAGCCGGCTCCACCCGCAAGCAAGTTGTGATGCGAGAAACCTCGCATCCTGGAAACACATCTAATGTTACCCGCGATAGAACATCGAACACAACATATCGATAGAAATGCCACAAAACTGGCACAGCTGACAATAGTCGACAAAGTGATGTATTAAGTGGGCATAGCAGTCAAGAAAAACTACATAGGAGGCCCCTGTTTCACATTTTTCGTGAGAGGGGCCTCCTATGTAGTTGTTCTTGACTGCTATGCCCACTTAATACATTACTTTATATTCATCTCTGTAGTCGCAATCAAATTTAATAAAAATAGTCGACAAAAACAATCAAACAAATCTCAAAGAACATCACATTGCGCAAAAACAGATACAAAAAGCAAGTGAATTAATATTAATGACGACCTAGAACAAAAAGTGGAAAAATAAGATTAAGATCAGTTTAAACCGGTCCAAAGAAAAGGAAAACACTCAAAGAATAAAACTGTAAGCACCGTTGAAACCGAATAAGCTACAGAAAATTCAATACGAGGCGCAGAAAGGAAAGTATGGTTATGTATCTACAGAGTAAAAAGGAACGCCACAGTTGATGTGGTTATAAACAAGAAAAACATTCCAGAAGCAAACTTCGAAGCAACTGAGCTGCCCACAAGAGAGAACCAAAATAAATATTTTCGCGTAGGAGCGAATTTCGATTTGAAAGTCCGACTCTATGATCCAGCATTCTGGCCAAAAGGTGTCGCTTTCAAGAGATTTGACTTTCGTGGAAACAAAATCTACACCGAGCAGAACCATTTTTATGAATTGTCTGAAATCTAGTAAGAACGTAAACCAATAATATTCCTATTCCTGTTCCTGTTCTTGTTCCTGTTCCTGTTCCTGTTCCTGTACCTATTCCTATTCCTAACAACGGAGCACAATAAGGTGACAGATTTTCTGTTTTTATCACTGCTGTGATAGCTATGCAACCAAGTAAATTTTTAATTTCTACTGATGCAAATCGTGTCAAGTGACTTATGAATTATATTCTCATTTTAAGCAATTCGTCAGTTATGAACACCGTCAGTGGTTTCCGTGAGATATTGCATAGAGTTAGTAGTTTGATGTCCTTTGGCTGGGTGAGGTCATCTCCCGTAGAGGTTAGTTTTCTCTTACGTTTTTACAATACCTTTTTTTATAAAAATGCGTGTGTCACGCCTTCGTTAATTAAGGGGTCTGTTTCAAAAATGCGTCCTGTCAGATTTCCGTCAGTCTGTTTCGCTTGATAAATTTCAAGAACAATTTCTTTGTTACAAGTTTCAACACGGTATTGAACACGTATTTGCAATTCGCGTGCCTTTGTGGACATCCTAGTCTATGTTATTTTGGACGTTGCAATTGGTACGGAGTCACAACATGCGGATGAATGACAATTTTATTCGTGAGTGTACAGAAGTATAATAATTGTATTTACACTTCGATCTATGTTAAATTTACAATGCAGAGGAATGTGCTTAGTTGCTAAATGAGTTACACATTATTATTATGATGACCCAGTTGGATGTGTAAGGTCATCCATATACAGTGTGTATGGGCGCCATACGTTTTTAAATTATAAGTTTCGAATTTCAGAATAGCAAAACTCTACTTCTAGAAACATTTTCTTATTTACTTACCAGCATCGTATCGTATACGCGAGTATATTCGGCACTCGAAAATTACGGGTACCCATTAAATCGGGTATTCGCTATTGTGCATTGTGCATAAGACACCTTTCACCAATTTGGGAATTGATGGCTACGAATGTTAATTATTGAATATTTTTAAAATCTCTTGGCCACTTTAAAGACGAAGCAAATAATAATAAATATACTATTTGCCAGGAATTATAGCATATTATCTGAAAATTATGTATGTTTTACTAATTTTTTCATTTGTCTGAAACGCTTCCAAATCTGCTTGGAAAGCGTATACAACAAACGACACATATTTCATCGACGGCAGTCTCGTTTTTTCTTTGACAGGATGTCCAGTTAGTAAATAACAAAAAAGCTATCCCCGAATCAGCAAGATTTTATTGATTTTTGTTCGAAATTTGAAGAGACAGTATTGGGCTATCTGCCAGGAGAAATAGCAAAACAGGCTAAAATTATTTCGTGTGAAAAAACGAGATAAAAAAAGTGCGATCCGTTAGTAATGGTAATAGAGATAGAGAGCAAACTGCCCGTTACCTACTTCTCCGATTTTGCCGAGGGCTGCATTTGGGAGATCAGAGACAACTGGTTGTATTGACCCGTATCAAGAGTTGTTAAACTGCTAATTAACACTATGAACTCTAAGCCCAACATGATCTTCGTTTAATTTGTCTTATAGGCATAAGCTTACAACACGTAATTACAACTAAGAAACACAAATTGGATTCGGTAAATGGTATCTTTTATGACGGAATGTTCTGAGCAGGAATTATTTGATCAATCAGTCTGTCAATTAAATTTGTCCAACAGGACAAACATTTTCAGTTATCAATATTTTGTCACTTCATTCATTCTGATTATCACCTGTCAGTTACACATTTAGCCAAATTGTTTCGGGAGATTTAATTGCCAATGACAAGAATGTATTACTGTCTAATGAATATATGAATTTAAAGATATTTTTCAGGGTGTTCTCAGTGTTTATACCTAGTTTCAAAACGTGTTTAAGGATAATTCAAAAACTACTGCAAGTTTCGTCTTGAAATTTGGCATACTTATATACCTACTATTTAACAATTAACAATTACCAATTAGCAATTTACAATTAACAATTGACAATTAGCAATTAACAATTAACAATTAACAATTCGAAACATGCACTATAGAAAAAACTTTTAACATGATTACTTAATGCAACGTGCATAGAATAAGCGATACGCTTGGGGTAGCATCCCGTAAGAGATCTCGTGGTACACAAAATCTGGATTTCGTTTTATAATTCAATGCCTGACGGGTACTTGCCCGAGGAGTAGTTGTTCGGATGATCCAGTACCACTCACCTGTACCGCATAATTAGGCAAAATAATTAGCTCTTGCATTGCTATTACTTGAAAAATAACAAATTTAGGAATGAAGTAAAGCAAACTTTATTAAAATCCCCTCAATTCTCTAAACTGTCTCAAGCTTACCTAGTTGCCGCTTGTTTATTCGATTCGGTGTTGAAAGAGCGCAATTAATTTCAGCTGCCTGTAACGAAAGCATCCTATTCTGCTTCCGGAGAGACGTATTTCTTTGAAGTTCTTGACACCGAAGGGGTCATTTTACCTCTTTATCAAGCAGATTTTGCTTTCAGAGGCTCAACTCCTCAAACAAACACGGGGAAAATTAGAAGGGAAACGAATTATTCCCACGGGGGTTCTTATTATAAGTTTTTTACAGAAAAATTCGACCGGGATTTTCTTTTTCTACTTCGAGGTGTTGATATCATAATTTTAAAGTATTTATTTTGTAAAGCAAGCGCGCAGAGAAGCCATATTGGCATCTTTACCGCACGCATTTTTGCAAAGCGAATCGGCCTTTTCATTTCGTTCTGTGTTCGTTTGTGCGCATGTGCTGACAATCAGCTGTTCTTAGATTTTCGGACGAGTGTCACTGTCAGCTGTCAGGCGTTATAAACTTCGTGTGGAATATTCGTAAGTAAATAGTAGAATACCAAATAAGGAGGGTGTTTGAAAGACGGAAAATTATTACAAATGTTAGTCCCTCGTAAAATTGTGAGGCTGAATCCCGAAGGCGTGCCTGGCTCCTGGCTCTTGCTTGAAATACGGGAATGTTAACCAAGATACTTCAATCATGTAGGTTTTTAATATAGCCCTGAAAATTAATCAATTTTTTAAAAGAAAACGGAGAAAAGGATCTAATATAGGTACAGGTGCGTATTTTTCTGAAATTTATGTATGTAACTACAAGTAATTCTTATTTTAAAAACCTAACAAATAATGACATAAAACCTGGAAACGTTCAATACACTTTTCCATTTCGAATCTTGCGTCTTACACATTTTTATCCAAGCAACATCATTTATATAGGTGGAACTAATACTCACTTCCTCACATGGTCACCAACCTAGTTATTAATTTCGATTTTTCCCAGTATTAGGCAGGGTTTAGGATATGGATAAAATCGTAATCCCAAGCGATAACTTGGCCTTCCCACACTGCTATCACCTTGGCAGTCACCAAAAGCACAATGCTTGGATGCTCCATAGTGTTTTAGTTCCGAACTATTACTAATTTTGCACGTTTGCAGTAAAATTTTACCAAAGAATTAATAAACATTTTCAAACAAGCAATACCGCCTACCCCTCTAGGGGATATTGATACAAGACTTTGACATTCGTCCGAAATTGTCATGGCGCGTTCGCGCATGCGCCTCAGCATTTTTTTATAATGAAAAGTCCTATTGACACTAAGATAAAATTTAATGACACTTATTGTATTAATTACAAAATTTGTACAATTTGATGTATTAACTTAACTCCGGGAAATTGTGAAGGAAGACATTTAATTCCCACATTCCTGCTGTCTTGATGTCAGCGGAAAACTTATTCTTGGTATTCAAAATTGTCTCATAGTCCATCAGTCACTGCAGACGAATTTGAGTCAGAAGCCGGCAAAAATTGCACCACAGTATGGAGCCCTGCCGACTAGAGAAATGGACTAGAACACAAAAACCGCGGGAGGATTGAGAAGAATGAAGCTACAGTTAGATTTAGTGACGTACATCCGATTCGGATTGTTTTAAATTGCTGATTAGAACCAGATCAGATCTGGATTTGTCAGAGGGCGGAATCCGGATTCGAATCGATCCGGGTTTAGGGAAATAATATCCGGATCTCGGATCCGGAATCCTTTTCGGCTTATCTGAGTTGCAGGGGATGGTGTCAGCATTTGACGCTACACCAAAGAATAAAACGAAAGCTGACTTTTTGGGCGGCCCTTTTTGGCTTTGTAGCGACTTTTTTTACCAACCCACCAATAATAAAGCTGAAATATTAAGCGCCTTAGATCCGAATCCTATATTCGGAATCCGATCCGGATCTAGCAATAAAATCCGGAAACGGATATATTCGTATCCTGTTCTTTTTTAAACGGATCCGTCAAAATTTCTGGATCCGTCTAGCACAAGTTAGATTATGTCTTTTTTCGTACAACATGACTGGCCTTGCAAAATGTTATCATTATATCGATAAAGCTTTTAGCTGATATCGGTAGCCTTTAATTATCGATAATCCCATAAAATTTCGCAGGCTTAGTTATAGCGCAAGATGCATGTTGGACAGTCCCAGATAAAAGATTTTTGCATTGCAAACAAAACAAGTTTCATTTGCTGTTGAGATTTTCTAAACTGCAATAAGTACCTATGTATGTATCTATCAATATCAATATGAATACAATTTTAATAAATGACGCAGCCAAACGTCAAAATATAACCTCCCTTTTAATACCTACGATACCGTCACAGGGAGATCCACCTACTCTTAACATACTGATACGAACTTTTGCTCCGCAAGCAACGCCCCTGGTTGTGACTCACATATTTGTTTGACGGCGAGCCGCGATTGATTTATTACGCCGCGACCTTGTCCCTGTTTATGGCTTCCGAAAAGTTCGAGAAATAAAAGAATTTTCCAATACTGGAATCTTCGAGAAATAGAACAATGTTCGATCACCATTATAAAATGGGAAGCAAGAAGCCGCGTTGACAGTTTTTGGAGTCTGAAGTTTGGAAGTTCGAAGCGGATGTCAAAGTGATAATAGAACCGGGCGATAAGTTATAGACGGCCGGCGCGAGAACTGTTGAGTATATGCGACTAGTGTCGGTAGGGTACGCGAGTGTGCGAATTCTTTGGTGGCGTCTTCGTACGCGATTAACCGTTGGTTATAAGAGTGTCTTAGAGAAGTTTGAACGGTTGATTTGTCTACTGTGGATTGTTTAGGTTAGGTAATTAATTGTTTAATTGTTCGCTTGAAATTATTTAATTGTAATTGCTTGTTGTTGTTTGTTTTGCTGCTTGTATATTTCGCTGTTATTGTTCGTTTTGTTAATTCCATGTTCTCAAATCACTTTTGTTAATCATTGTAAATATTTGTACATAAAGTCACTGTAAATAAATTGTGTAAAAACGAAATACGTTATAATACCAACGCCTGATGATTTATGGATCGAGCCACAAGCCACATGTATGCCCAAATATTAGCCTTTTCCAAAAGCAATTCATTTACTGCCGTGAAACTTAGGCATATTGTAGCCTACATGTACGAAAAGTATAAGGTCTGAACTTTCTTTTCTGATAGATAAATATAGAATGTATATATGTTTTTAGACATGATCTTGTGGAACAAACAGGTGGTGTGCAGCAATCGTCTGTTCTGCAGATTTAACCAACCCACCTCGGTCAACTTACGGGAAATACGCTCGCGCTTCCTGTCACCGTAGATAAGACGAAGGCACGAGTTTTGAAGAGTCTGCAGCCGCGCTTTGTCAAATGAGATTATGCAGGGTCCCTACAGAACAAATTTGAGAGCGCTTCCATTTTGTATAAGATTATACGAAATTACTTAAACTTATATCCAGGATGTCCCATTTATGCTTCAAAAAACCCGTGGGCAAGTTACCTACTCATGCCAAAAAATTGGTGTTTGTCTCATAAAGTTCTATAAAAGAAATGAATGTCTGCTATAAGATAAAAAAGATTTTTATTTCAAATTTTATTTACCTATTTCAGTTTCGTTTCCCACTTTTTGATAATAAAATGAAAAAATAACCAGTGACGTATCTAACAGATGAAGTTGACCCCCCTTTTTTTGGAAAAAATTGTTATGTCAATGCTTTTTCAAATTTTTTATTCCATTTTAAAATCTACGTACTATCCACTAAAAAAACTATACTTATTAAATGTTTCATGCGAGTACCGTTGCCCGTACACAAAAAAAATGTAGACCTTTCTTGTGTAGAATTTTATGGGCTACAATTTTACTCTGGGCTATTTTGCAATATTTTGCTTATTCAAGGAGATATTTGAACGAAAAAATGTTCTTATTAATTACCCCCACTTTTTTGGAAGTCGCAAGCAAACTTTTCTTTATTCATTTCTACAATCAATTTACTAAGGAAATTAAAAAATTCAGCTTTGTTTGCAATTTTGGCTGGGTAGAAACCTACATTGACTCGACTATCAATAAGTGATGTCAACAAGTAAAGAAAATATATCTGGCCTACTAGTTCTTTTAGTTCCACTTTTCGTAATAGAATAAAACTTTTCCTTCTGCAGCAGATCGCATTCTTGTCAGAAGAAACAATGTATGCATCTGTTACATCCTTTCTGAGAAAGAGGTAATAAAGTTTTAACTCTACCTCAATAAATATAAATTTGGATCCCTGCGAACGTCGGTATTAAATATTTCACTTCGATGAAAAGATCTGCATTTTTCTTTCCGATTTATAGCTATTTAGGTGTCATAAAATGAATAATCCAGGCTATAGTTTCATTTTCTTATTTTCACACGGGCGAACCGTTCTATACGAAATAGTTTTTATGTGCCTGCAGTAAGAGAGGGTTAATTTCACCGATAAAAGTATTTTGAAAGAGATAATGTGCCATCGATCGTCCTGATCTCTTTTACTTACGTGCCTTAAACTTTGGAAGGGTTCACATCAAGTGGCCTATAACATTATGCAAGTTTCTGTGATATTGAACTTTGCGTCTACTGTTATGGCACCTGAGTGCTAAGTTTAAAAATCGATAGGGTCATGAAGTTACAACAATAGTCGTGCAGATGTATCTTTAATAAGAAATTCTTGATAAAACCACTAACTCATAAATAATAAGTGACTGCCATTCTTCACCACTAAGATACGGGAGAATAGTATATTATACACGAGTTTATAATGAATGCTATTATTACCGAGGATAAAGTTTACAACACGAGCGAGCGAAGCGATCGAGTTTTGTAATCATCCGAGGTAATAATAGCATCATTATAACGAGTTGTATACTATACTTTGTCCACGACTATCAAAACAGATTCCCAGAAAGAATTTACCTTCATTTCCCTTCTCCAGTGTAAGAAAGATTCATACATATGCTCTCAGGTATAATTTTCTTGGTTTTTTTGGGCAATGAATCTAATGAGGCAAGTTCTGCAGCTTCTTTTATTGCTGGTGCTGTTAAAGAAATCTCGTTTTCACTCTCACTACTCATTATATCTTCTTTTTTAGAATATGCATTTCAAATTAAAGGCAAACCATGCTGATTTGACGTTTCAATTTGAACTGACACATCGCGATCGCGGCCTACTAAATAAATGTAAAAAAGGGTCAAAGCGATGTTCCTATTGGTTTAGTGAATAATATTCATTATTCACTGCAGTGATTAATGTATATAATTATGATTGAAGAAACACAAGTATAAAGAGTATGTTGTAAGATAGTCGTGGACAAAAATTTTTTTTCATTTCAGAACTGAATTTCGCACTGCAATAACTATAATCTTTAGTTTGATTTCATAACATCCAAGGCTGAGTTGAGTTTATTAGGTATAGAGTTTCATCTATTTTATCTACGCCATCTATTAGAAAACCGCTAACAATTAAACGTTTGCGTGCTTACTGCATCTATTTTGCTAGGCGAATTGTCCCGAATGTGACGTCATGCTTAATTCCGACTCATACTTCTCGTACTACACCGTCGTGCAGAAAATTTATACTAAATAATTAACAAGAATTGTTTTAATCTAGCACCATTTCTCTTAAAACGAATAATATTCCGGATTAAAGTTTTTCTTCTTCCTTCACGTCATGTTTCTATTCATCAACCCCCTTTGCAGCATCCATGAAATGCTTCGATAATCTGTAAGCGCCCTCGTTAAAACCCTTATTGGATTCTACAAGAGAAAAAATATCAGCATGAACTTTTTTTATTCTATTAACACCAGAGTTTTCGCCCAGAAAATAAATTGCTCTGTGATGCTCTCATTAGTAGGATTGCCTTTGGCTCGTTTGAAGTGCTGCCCCTCGTTCTTGCGAGAGAGATGCTTCTACTAGCACAGACAGCGTTTGTTTTTCATTTTAGCAAGACAGTGTACGAGCACCTTGTTGTAAGTGAGATGGGAATTGTCGGTTTCAGATTACCATCATCGACATTATTTGTTTATATTGATTACAAGCCGTTAGTCTTTGCAGTTAACTTGATTCTGCTGCTGTATGAATCGACGTTGTTTTACAATGTTGCTGTCGTTGAGAATTGGTGGTTACTACATTTTATAATACAAGATATGAAAACCGTAAAGTATTTTTGATAGTATTCTTGGTTTAATTTTATGAGCAAATCGTAAACATTCGAACATTAATGCTTTGGACGATGGTGTAATAGGTGTAATAGGTGCTTTATTTTAAAACTTTTGCCGTAATGCAGAAACAGAATTCCATCTTCTTTACAATTCAACAATGGTTTATTATAAATAGGTATTTACAATAGAAGTATTGTAACAGTTCATATTACTGTTATGGGCAAAGTAAGGAATCGGGCAATGTTAGCAATGCCCGGGCAACGTGACCAAACCTTACCGGACCTGACCGGACCCGACAATGGGCATTGTTTGCATTGCCCTACTTTCCCACTACGATACATTACCATACAAGATGATAACCCTTCCTGTATCGTAACTCGAAGCCACGATATTGTATACCGTACAACGTTTTATATACTACCAGCGTGACCACGACTATCATATTATTTTAGGGAAAAGAATAATTTATTAGTAAACCAGAAATAATAAATACACACAAGAAAGTAGTAGGTCGAATATACCTTTTTACTTGCCATTAATTTTTCCTCGAGATAGAGCATTGTGGGTATTGAATATTTTCCATTAATATCCCCCCAGTTGAGTTAGTATTTCAAATAATGAGTACATTTCATTTGATTTTATTTTAGTGCCGGTTTGTCGTGCAATTCACTCCACAAAATGCATGTAATAAAGATGCCAATTTGACATATTCGGTATCTATGCAATTTGTAATATTGTGTTATTTTTTCAGCAACAATACTAATCTTATTACTATAAGGTAGTTGACAGTAAAGAAAAAGTGAAAATCCGTCGTTCACGTGACTTACCTTTTTAACATAAATCGTCTCTTTTTAGTGTTTTAGTTAGTTGCAATGAGTGGTACTGAATCATTCTAACAACTTCCTTGAGCAAATACCCCGCACAGGATAAAATCCAGATTTTTGTACTAGACTACGGGATATCATAGAATGCTATTTCAGCTAACTGATATTAAAACATTCATGCATTGCTTCAACGAGTAAGGTCCGTTTTATAGGTTATACTAAATATGTTGCTTTCAAAATGGTTACAGAAAACTGCAGACTATTGGTTTCGTCCTTGTCGGGGACTCATCAGTGCGGTGATTTCTGCTTCTGCATAACTTCCTAGTATTAATAAAGTAATTGCTGCTTGCCTGCTTGCTCATATATGATCGACGCAGATCAGTATACACTGCATTTGTTTAACATGTTTAATTCACTTAATTTTAAGCCGCCTCCATGGTTTTTCAAATGTAAGAAGTGAAAACTTCCTAAATGCAAAGGAAAATAGATTATTTTAGCTCATTTTAAAATTTATTGAAGTTATCAGGCTACTGCAATCGTCAGACGTTTGCACAGTTGAGTAATCCCCACTATTCATCCACTACCCTCATGGCCGGGATTGGTTTTCGGTGGACGCACGCGACTGTCAGTGGCGCACGATTAACTTCGTAATAAATTCATGTACAGTCCAGGGAACCTCGCGCCACTGCCTGAAACTAGGGCGTGGCCTTGTCTGCGCGGGCTGTCGCCATCACGTTTGACGATTGCTGTATGTCCACCAACATAAACAAATAAATAATAGGTACAAAACTGCTACTTCGTTTGGAAACTCCGCAGGAAGATGATCTCCCGAGATACCTCTGACAGAAGTAGTAACAATTTTCGTTTTTCTTCTGTCATATAAAATTGCATTTTCACGTTTTACTTACTCTTATGCTTACTTCTCTTTAAATGAAATTTAAATTAAAGTGACAGCTTTGCATTATTTGCTTGTGAGCCTGGTAAATTAAGAAAACATCAATTACGCTAAAATTATCTAATATTTTCATTTCTATTTTAAGAAATTTTCACTTCTAACATATTAAAAACTATCATGGCACTTAAAAAATTATATGAGTTAAATGTATGCACTGTATACGCAGATTATTATGTAGTTACTGTAATGGTCTTAACCGCATCCTTCTAACTACGTTAAGAAAGCTCAACCCCACCTTACCTGTACCCTGCGGGTTATCTAACCTGATTGCTTAATAAGCGAACTATTTAAATACCTGGTCATTTCTAACAAATGCGAGTATTTCCACATAATATAGTAACGGACAACAGTAAAACAAGAAAATAATGGTTATGCAATCAAATTTACACCTCCTATAGAGTAGTCCAGGGTTACACATAATCATTGGTCCAGACTTCTTCACGACGTATAAAACAAATGCAGAAAGCACTGCACTGACGAATCCCAGAAGGACGAAACCAAGGGTCTGCAGTTTTCTGTAATCATTTTGAATGCAACATATTTGGTTTTAGTTGGTTTATTCATTTAAAAAAAATACACATCCTGGCATTTTTTGATATTGCGTACCTACAGTATTAAGTGAAATTTAATGATTTTATTTCCGCTCCCGAATATTGCTTGTCGTGTTTGGGGTTCTCGGATTTCCAAAAACCTGATAAATTATTCGTGTTAATCAAGCTTAGCAACATTTCAATTAAACTGTATAGAAGGGTCGACCAGGATTAGAGTGAGTAGGGAATGACAGTGATCTATAAGTCAATAATCTTTTCAGATTACGATCTCATTATTTATTGTATAGAACTAGGAATAAGTTGTTAATTTAATTACAAACGCCCATTGCTTAATACAGATTAATCTGTCGTGTCAACTTGCGCTAGTTTACATCACTATAATCAACGAAATCCTGCTTTCAGATTCGTGTCAGTTGATATTCATTTCACAGTATGTACAACTGTTTAGAATTTTCTTGGTAATTTTCCAACGAGTTTGTCCGATTGCATGCAATTTTACCTTAACTTCTCCTTGACGTTGCAAAAAAGGTATGATCCTTTTTAGATCACAACAATTTTGCTTTTTCAAGAGAGCCTTTAATACTCAAAAAATGACGGTAACGTCAAAAATATGCATTTTTAAGCAAAAATATTTTATGCGGCCTCATAGTAGAATCAATTAAGGAATCCAAAAATGCAATCAAATACATGGTGTTCCATTTAAGAAACAAAGTTAGGTGCTGTGCAGAGAAATGGGATAACCTGAATAAATGGAAATAATTTTAAAGTATTGAGAACTAAACATAAAAAGGGTGTCTCTTATAACTTATTTGTTTTTTTTCTATAAGTTAAGGGAATCTTTAATGAACTCTCAAGATACACATCTTTTTATTATAACCACCAGTAATTGAAATTAAATAATTGATGCCTCTAATTTAAATATAAATGAAGCTATCGGCAAAATATTGTCATTTACTATATCCACTCTTAAAGTATGACTGCTCTTTCTCCTCGATGTTCCAATGAACCAGAATCGACCAGAATTTAATGGCGCAGATTGTAGGGCTTATATTACGAATCGATTAATTAATGTTTTGACGCGATAAATATGACAAATATCTACCCAAACAGAACTGTTTAAAAATAAAAATTTGAATGATCGATACTGTTTAATTGACGAAGTTAATCTTCTCATTTTATTTCAGAATGAAGTTTTGCAAGTGGCCCTGACTTCCCTTTTGAAAAAGGAAGCGGATGCCAATCCTGACAAATACTCTTGTCTGTAAGTACATATTTTATAACATAATATATCAGGAAATTGGACGAAGTTTTTAGAATCACGGGAAAAATTGCTCAATCAGTCAATTGAGATTGGATGCGTCGTAACTTGTATGAAACTTCCTGAAACATTAAAGGTTTTGACTGTGAAAAATGCTTCCTCGTGTAAAAAGTTAAGAAATTGATCGCGATGACAAATTGAGAATAAATCGTGTATTTTTATTACATATTTATATACTCATCTATATTATAGGTCTTAGTATTGAGATCGTTTTTAAGTATTTGAAGCCAAAATAGTTTGTCCTCTGTCACCATTTCACATACCGGGTGTCCGGTTAAGGTTGGCGACCGGCTATATCTCGGAAACTATTAATCCGATAACTTCCAAAAAAACTTTTGATAAAAGCGGCCACGACAAATTCAATGAAAATTTCACCACTAGGAGGCTCATTCTTAAAAGGAAAAGGAAATGGTAAAGTGGATGGCGCTTAGAGTTTTCAAAATCTTCTCATAATACTCTGCAAATCTGGGTTTATGACTTTTTGGGGGCAACCTTATAAGGGGAGGAGGGAAGGAAGAATTTTCGTACGCAAAGAATGTGATTTTTCGTTAGAAAGAAAATCAATAGCATAAGATAAATCCGTATTTATGTTTAAATTTTATTTTGGGAGTCGTCAGATGACGTTTTTTCGAAACTTCAGAATTTTCAAAATTTCCTCAAAAATTTTAAATTCAACGATACATTTTTATAGCCTGGTATTATTACACACAAAATAAAGAACAGAATGCCGAAAACCGGAAGTTGCTATCTTTTTTCAAACAGAAGTTGTAATCAAAAATTAAGGTTCAATCGTATCTCATGGCACATAACGTATAGTTAGGGAGCCACGATGGTAAATTATATTGCTGCATTTTCTACCATGCCGGACGTTATTAATCTTAATGTATGCAACACGAGAAGCAAGAATATGGATATAACAAAGTTGCATCCGAGTTGCAATACAGATGGCGCTCTTTCAAAGTTAACGGTTAACGGATAAAGTTGCTACTGATACATTTTCTGTCAACAGATTCTTATTTTACTGACTCTTTGCATCGTGAGGAATGGCAAAATAATACTGTCAGATACATTACAAGTCGCGAGTGGGTGCCAGAGAGCCCCAAACTTATCTTAAACGGGAGCGCCACGTGACATATTTTCTACCGACAGATTTTGCTGACTCTTTGTATCATGAAGAATGTCAAAATATCAATGCCAGACACCTTAGATAATGGCGAGTGGGTGCCAGACGAGCGCCATCTGCGATGCGACTCAGATGCAACTTTCTTATTTATAGCCATATTCTTGTTCTTCGTGTTTGATACATTAAGATTAATAACGTCTGGCATGGTAGAAAATACAGTAATAATTTACCAGAAGGTACCTACCTACCCAGTTTTCACAAAAGTTTTAAATGGAATTGTACATTTTTATAAGAAACGTAAAAAATAGTTTGCCATGAAAAATCTCTCGTCAAACAGAATATATAATATATATAATATACAACGTGTCCAAGATAAGGAGAGCCAGTATGGGGATATTGGAAATGACAAGAGATACGGATTTGGTTAAATGGGAAAAAAGTTGCGTAACTAAAGGAGCAATAAAATGGCGCCTAGAAATCCTTGATATAATTTTCCGTTTTTGAGTTATTTTGAAAAAACTGAATTTATGGATTTTTAACTATATTTTTTTCTGACTTTAATATTAAAATTAGAGCGAAACTGACAAAACTTCTTCGTAGCAACTTTTGATGAAATTAAGGATTTCATTAATTAGTGGTACTGGACCGTTCGAACAACTACTCCTCGGGCAAATACCCCGCCAGGCATTGAATTATAGAACTAAATCCAGATTTTTTGTACTACGAGACGTTTCAGACTGCTACCCCATCTAAGATGGCTTTGAAACAATCCTAATTTGTCTCCATGTACGTACGTGCTTTTAAGCAGGTCTTTGTTCAAATATTGCATGTTTTGAATGTGTATGGAAAACCGCAGACCAACTGGTTTCGTCCTTCTGGGACTCATCAGTACGGTGCTCTCCCCTACACACTCAAACCATGCAATTTAGCTTGCTGCCGCGCTCTGGACAGATATCAGCAATTTTATGAGCCCTTCTTATTCTGAATTCAATAATGTACCACACATTATGATTTAATTACGTTTCGACCCGTTTTTGACCATCATCAAGAAATTTTTAGGATACGGACCTGCATTTCTCTTAATTTTCTAAAAATTATGAGAAATACAGTTAGTTGAGCTTTCTTCTGATATCAGAAACGAACAAGATTTTCCAAAATTGCAAGATGCGCTATGCTTAGAGTAGGGTAGGTGCTTATCGCTAGTATCATCTAACAGATTCGTAAAACTCTTGTGGTGCACTTAAAAATTGCCAAACTTATACTGTATGTACATATTTTTTACAAAACTATGAGACATACATCTTAAAAATTCTTTGATGATGACCAAAAAAGGGTCGAAACGTAATTAAACCATAATGTGTGGTACATTGTTGAATTCAGAATAAAAAGGGCTAATAAAATTTGACGTCAGAAAATCAGGACCGTATTTAAAAAAAATAAGTTGATGATGGTTGCTCGAAGACGAAACGTAGAATAAAAAAATTGGCAATGAAATCTTTAATTTCATCAAAAGTTGCTACGAAGAAGTTTCGTCAGTTTCGCTCTAACTTTAATATTAAAGCCAGAAAAAAATATAGTTAAAAATCCATAAATTCAGTTTTTTCAAAATAACTCAAAAACAGAAAATCTTATCAGGGATTTCTAGGCGCCATTTTGTTGGTCCTTTAATTACACATCTTTTTTCCCATTTAACCAAATCCGCATCTCTTGTCATTTCCAATATCCCCATACTGGCCCTCCTTATCTTGCACGCGTTGTATAATGGCTTAGTGTATCTCAGGGAAAAATTGCCGCCAGATAGTAATCCGAAGATATCGCAGTTTTCGTGAAAGGAAATTCTTTCATACCCCCCACCCACTTCGAAAGCTACATCAAAAAGTTATTAACCAAATTTCCGCAGTATTATGAGAAGATTTTAAAAACTTTAACGGTTGCCTACTTTTCCATTTAAATTTTCGAAGAAAATTCCGATTTTCTTTTAAAACTGTGCCCCCTAACATCAAAAATTGAAAGCAAACAGTATTTTCGGCGAATTTTTCGTGACATTTTTATCGAGAGATTTTCGCCTTGAAAGCTATGGGGTGACTACCTTGCAAGATGTGGCCGCTCACCAACCCCGGTATAGGTATGTATAAAAAATTACTATTGCACTCACGCACACCAATAATAATTGCAACTGTGCTGTATTGTCCAAACAATATAAATTACTCTCCGTATGCTACGTACACACATAGTTACATTCAAAAGTAATTTCAGGTAAATCTCTATTGCTAGTTTCCAAACCAACCTGGTTACGTTTACTGTGCGAGATAGCAAATATTATTACAGGAACATACGCTCTGATAAATCTACAATCCAATAGTTCTGCAGTAATATAGACCCAAACAGACAGACACAATTAATTATTGCACTGGATTGAAGCGATATGCTAGAAATGCTGTCGATGAATTGTCTGCACTCTATCAAAATTTAAACAGCACCTTATGTCTGACTAATCGATTTACAAGGAAATACGGAGTACCTACTTAAATATATACAATCATGTAGAAGAGGAGGAAGGAATACTTCCTTTTTAAGCTAATATATCACATTACCTTTTATATTTGGTACTAACACACTATACCTACCTAAAACAAAATAGTTTCTTATCATAAAATTTTCAGTCTGAAAACTGGTTGGATGCATACAAAATATTGGTTTCAAATGTACATGGAAAACCATAGACCACTAGTTTCGTTCATACTAAGACAGCTGCTCGCGCCTATAACATAGGTATATGTAAACGCTCAACCTGAGGCACCAAGCACGCGCTATTGGTCTTTTCAAAATATAATCGAACTCAACGCGCCACTATAATTTGCCACAGTAATTTCTATCTATTGTGCAAAATTACTAAAAAGCTGAGATTAACATATTTTTCAACGCTGCTCGGTTAAACTTCCACGAGTAATAATTGAATATTTCAGCATGAGCGAAAATCACACACTGAAAATATTTATTTTACGGCATATCTACACTGACCGGCAAAAAACCGGCCACACGGAAATGTTTGAAAAAGCACTTAAATTTTCATTAATTCAACTTAACAGTGGTATTGGATTGAAGAACCATTTACTGGTAATACGGGATGCTAAGATTAGGAGAAAAAAGACTAATTAATACAGAATTAGGTAATTTAATGAAAGAAAATAACAGAAACACAACAAATACATACGTTTTTTTCTTACGTGTAAAAAAATGTGGCAGTTTTTTTAAAAGAACTCCTGCTTACTGTCAGTACCATGTATGTCCTCCTCGTGCCTGAATTACAGCATTTACCTGACCGTTGTGACATTGAGTTAATCAAATCTGCCAAGCACATTTGATGAATTTCTTCAAATTCTACTTGAAGGGCCAAGCGTAACTATTGAAGAGTCTCTGGCATGGCTGGACGACGACGAATATGCCTCTGAAGCTGATCCCAGAGATGCTCTATAGGATTAAAAGATCCGGGCTACTCCCAGTATACGAGACACATACTGTTGACTCGACCATCCTCAATTAAAGCAACAATTTGAGAAATGTCCGCATTGTTATGGCTTGAAAACTTGAATTTACTGTCAAACTCAATTCCAAAACAAATGCACATAAGCCTACTTGTCTTTTAGCATGCACAAATGATAAGAAATGATGCATAGTCCACTGCCGTCTGATTTCCTCGAACATGTTGATGTTACTGAGAGAATTTCTGCTGCTAAAATTAAAATTAGACGTAGGTAGGAGCATTAGCATTAGCAATGAAGAAAAACTAAATTTTCGGATTTATATATAAACTATGCAGATATGGGGATCTATATATGAAACATTTCAGGGTGGCCGGTTTCTTTTGCCGGTCAGTGTATATGTATAGCAAAACACTAAGAATGAATTTTTGCATTTGCCTATGTTTACACTTTCCTGTATCTATACATAAGTGAAAAGAAAAACTTTCATACTTACCTACCAAAGAATAGGTACGTAATACCTAGCCTATGTATGGAATTGCAAGTTTAGTTTCTGATGAATTTAAAATAGAAAATCCATGTGATTTCAAAAATGTTTTCAGAAACTGTTGTGTCCAAATAGGAGCCTAAAATTCGTATAATTAAACAAACACTCATTAACACTTACTTCCAGTTCTCCTTCACTTCTTAACCTTTCTTTCTTGTCTCGTGTCTCGCTTGCGAACATTGATTGTCCCTAGGAACTAGGTGTTTGTTTTTTAAAGATTAAACAAACAACTTCCGGAGTTTCTATCTGAAATTTTATACACTTAAACTTCTTGTTCTGCAGATATGCGCTAGGATCTTAGTTTTTTGGTAATTTCAGATATAAATGCTTTGTGTCTTATTTAAAATTATAAGAATATGTGAGTAAACAAAAAAATAGTTTTCTCCTAAAATTGAAAAAAAAGAGATCGTAGCGCATATCAGCACAACAAGCAGTATAAGAGTGGAAAGTTTCAAGTGGAAACTCCCAAAGAGTTTTGCCTAGTCTTTCAAAACGAACACCTAAATCTCGGAGATAATCGTATTTTGGTATCTATTCCTCACAACCAGAGAGAAATACATATTCAATGTGAATTTATCTGATGACAAGTATTCCCTCAAAATTGTAGGATTAATTTGGATGCCCATTGAAGACAGTTTCAAAATATCAATTCCAACTTATGTATTTAAGTATAAATGTTTTTGACACTTTAGGTATAGTATCTCCAGTAACTTGTTTAGCAAAGATTATCACCCACTCAATTTGGTCAGAAAATATATCATGGGATGATCCTATCCCTACGAAAAATATTCAGAAAGTTTGGTTTAAGTTTGTATGTTCTTCAACTTCCAGATTATTTTTTTGCAAAAATCCAGCAACCATAGATTTGTATGGATTTTCTGATGCCTCTAACAAAACATATGGAGCTGTTTGCTATATTAGGACTTTGGACGAAAAATAGTCGAGTTTATACCTATCTAATTTGTGTCAAATCCGGCGTGGCTCCGTTAATGGTGGTATCATTGCCACAATTTTTGGAGTGACTCTACAGTTATTATAGCAAGGATTAAGTCAGGTTGCTCCAAATGGACGACCTTTGCTGCAAATCGTGTCCCAGAAATTCAAGAAGATGATTGGAGACATGTACCAACGGACATGAAACCTGCAGACGTTTTTCTTGCGGAATGGAGTCCGAGAGTAAAAATTTGGTGAGAAGGCCCAGTTTTTCTGAAACCACATGAAACGAAATGGCTACAAAATCCCAACTTACAAAATTCTGTATTTCTTAAATGTAAATTTCACACTACTGAATATATTAGCAAAATATTCAATAGGGAAATTCAAAAAATGTTACTAATTAATTTATTTAAAAAGTTTTCCTCAATTTGTGAGATGACAGAGCGCGTTCTTGCTTATGTACTCAGGTATCTTTATAATCTCAGACGCAAACATAACAGGCACATTGGCAGTTTAGCATGTTCAGAACCAAATAATTCAAAAGTTTGAGTTTTCTAAAGTTACGTTCATTTAAGGAAGATCCCGAAAATATCAAAGTTGTGAAGGATGTACTGCTGTAGACTGAATAATTCAAGACCTTTAATATAAACGCAGACGCAATTTTTACTTTATAGTAAGTGACATATTATTTTCTAGATGGCGCATACGTTCGAATATGTTATCTCTCCGGCCGGCATCTGGATATATTTGCGCGTGGCAACTTATATAGCAAGCTCCAGGGTCGGTCTCAGTACTAAGTATAAGAACTTTCCAGTAATTAATAATATTGTCTTATAAAAGTCAGATAACCCATTTAATTATTGATAATTCGCGAATATGATACGGTGCTTTCCTGCTTTACGACATAAGCTTATATCCCAAACGAACTTTTTGTCCGAAGTAGAGTAAACGAAAGAGTAAAAAGCTTATTTAAGTTCCAACTATGTCGCTCATGCATATTAAATGCCCCTGAGAAGTAGGTGTTCGTAATTCTTAGACTCCTTAAACAACTTTTGAAATTTTTGAAATTTCAAGAAGTGTTGTTTTGATTACATAATTGGAAATCGACAATTTTCTTCTAATTTAAAATGTCAAGCGAGACATTTTTTCTGAAATTACAAAAAAGCTTAGAACGTAGCATAATTCTGCATAACTACTTAGTAGGTAGCTTATGTGTTCAAAATTTCATGTAAAGATTCCCAAAGTTGTTTGGGGAATCTAAGAATTACGAACACATTTTTCTCAGGGCAATCAGCGTGTGTGAGCGAGAAAGTTGCAGCTTTTAACTACGCCCTTTTAAAGTCCACAATGTGTGTATGACACCTTCTTAAACCTGTTTAATCTTGATCATAATATTTTTGTGTACAGTTCCGTCTCTTGATTTCAGAAACCGTTTACCCAGTGACGTAGTAAATTGTAGCCACTACGCATATTTAGAAGACTTATACGACATCGTGTCCAATTCAAACGGTAAGCGAAAATTTATTATTTCATACCGTCATCAACATAAGGTTCTCAGTCCGAAGTCTGGTTGGATGCGTACCTCCACTCTTTTCTATCCTGAGCTAACCTACGCATTTCCCTAAAAGTAGAACATCCTACATCCCTAACTATTTGAGAGCAGTAGTCTAATCTAGGCCTACCCCTACCTCTTTTTATTCCTATCTCTGCCTCTAGTATGTCGCGAACTATTCCTTCGTGTCTTAGAAGGTGTCCTACCATCCTATCTCTCCTACTCTTTATTGTCTTCCATACCTTTCGATCTTCCCCAACTCTTTCTAATACTTCCCTATTGCTAACCTTATCTATCCACGGTATCTTCATCATGCGCCTGTAGCACCACATTTCAAACGCTTCTACTCTTTTTCGATCCGCTTCCCCTATTGTCCAAGTTTCGCACCCGTATAATGCCGTACTCCATACATACGACTTTAAGAGTCTCTTCCTAGTCTCAATATTAGCCGTTCTCGAACATAACAGTTGTTTCGTTCTGTTAAACGCAACTCGGCCCTGCGCTATTCTTTGTTTTATATCTTTAGTGCTCCTACCGTCTTGAGTTATTTTACTTCCTAAATAGCAGAAATCCGTGACCTCCTCTATCTTCTCATTTCCTATTTGTATGTCAACTTTAGTTCTATTTTCACATCCCCTACATACCAAAATTTTAGTTTTCTTTTTATTGACTTTCATGCCATAGCCCTGTGTCAAAACTGCTTCCATTTCATTCAAAGCCGCTCCTAATTCTTCTTTGCTAGATGCTAACACTGCTATATCATCCGCAAATCTGAGCATGTTAATAGTTTGACCCTGTACGTTAATCCCTGAGGCTGTTCTGTCCTTAACAATATTAATAGCATCTTCGATATATAAGTTGAAAACTAGAGGTGACAATGCACATCCCTGTCTCACTCCCTTCCGGATATCTACTTCCCTTCGTTCCTGCTCACATTCTATAACTGCCTTTTGCTCTTCGTAGAGATTATGTATTATTCTTCTGTCCCTATATTTCATCCCTACCTTTCTCAGCACTTCGAACATCTTCCCCCATTTTACGTTGTCGAAGGCCTTTTCTAAACCTACAAATCCTATATAGACGCTCTTTCTCTTTTCTATAGTTTTTTTCTATAATTACTCGTAAAGCTAGGATGGCCTCGCGCGTTCCTCTATTTCGTCTAAATCCGAACTGATCTTCTCCTAATATTTCTTCCGCCCTTTTCTCCATCCTTCTTTGCACAATTCTAGTTAAAATTTTTGACGCATCATGGGAAGTTAAACTGATGGTTCTGAAATTTTCGCACCTATCCGCGCCTTTCCTTTTTGGCAAAGCTACCATGATGTTCCGTTTGTAATCCTCTGGAATCTCGCCTGTCAGGTATTTCATACCGTATGTAGGTACCTACTAATAACCTATGCGTGCAATAAAAATAAACATTTCCTAAAATATGGTAGTCTATGCGCTCGAAATCATAACTTCATTGAACATAGTTTAGCTATTAGAAATTGTCCTTGTCGGCGTAAATTTAGTATGATCAATACGCAAAATTGGAAAAGTCCCCGCTCTTCTTATATTCTCTTTTGTTCGAAACAATTGGGATCGAAAATGAGCAGGACGACGCCGAAACGATGATTGCGCCAGTAACCCAGTAAAAAGGGGGAAACTCAAATGGGGGCAATTATAATAAAAGCGAAGGGTATCGCTATCCGATGCAATTGCCCAATATAAAACAAGCATAAATTTTTCTTTTCCTCGCGTCTATCGTTTTATATCCCAATGATTTCGGGCTCCTTATAAAAATGGACGACGATTCGTTTATTGTGTGCTAAGTTTGTGGCCCTTATCTCCTCAAATTTAACACGAAACCGGAAAAAACGAGATTTAAAACTAGGGTTGATATACACGATGACAATGAAGTCACGTACAACGTTTATTCTCTTTAGTTTTGTATGAGCCACTTGAATGGCATTTCTTGTGGCAATATATTTTTGAGAAAACAAAGTGTTATGAGAGGTATCTGTTGCGGCGCGGAGAAGTAAATGAATCTTTATATTTCCGCCCTTTGCAACGTGTGAAATTGATGCATCATACCAGATTTTATAGAATTTCCACTGCAGTAACTAGAACAAAATATTTGTTTGCTATTTTCTTGTTCAAGAAATTATCAGTACCTACTGAAACTGAAAATACATAACTGAGACAGAAAATATTTTCTTTTGCAGCGATCGACGAGGTCGAGTTCCTAGACAAATTAGGCCAAGAATTAATAACCCAGTCCTGCAGTGGGAGTCTGGAAAGAGCCTTTAAGTGCCTAGGGGGAGATTTAAAGGAGTTCCTCACTACTCTGGACGGGGTTCACGATGTACTCAAATACCAGAATGACTCTCAAGAAGCCGACCACGAATCTTCCTTCATCTGCACAACTTGCGAGGACTGCATCCAATTGGACTACTCTTCCGACAGACCAGCCGTTGCATTCTTATTGGTCGGAAGCTTGAAAGCTTTGGCTAGGATATTGTATAACATAGATACTCAAATCAGCGTTTGTCAGTGCGTGGAAGACATCAGGAACTTTAGGTAGGAATTGAATTCATAACAATTTGTATTAGTATTTGAAACCAACACTGTGGTGACGGCAAATAAATAATGTGTTTACATTTTACTATTACCTATTTCTATTGAAACACACTAGTACAAGAACTATTTATAATTATTATTAGTGATTTGGAATATTTAAACTAACGGTAAAACAACTTAACGCTAACGAACAAGTAACAATATAACATTCCTTCTTGCCCACCACTTTAATACAGAAGAAGCCCACGGACTCTGTGACGGCTCAATTACCCCTGTATGAGCATGTCTCCAATCAGGTTCTCCATTTTTAATTGTTTCGCCAAGGGTACTCTGCTAGGAGGTTGTCTGATGGGAACGGAATCACCGGTGTTGATGTGTGTTGGATCACTCTCAACTTTCAGTGAGAAGACATCTTGATATTTCTTCAGTAGTTGAGTCAGCTTCTCACTCTATATCTGGCCTAACTGTTAGGAAAGCCCTTCCAGCAATTGATTCAGTATAAATTTTTAACTGACATCTTCTGATCTTCACCCTTCTCTTGAGGCTTCTTCACCAATATAATTTTCGATACTGGTTTACACATACCAATTAATGCACATTTACAGGTTTTACTAACGTTTATCCAATCAGTAGCCTCTTCTTCATCTCCTCATACATCGGATCCAATCCCATCAAGAAACTTGGAGCACCTTCCACGCAGACCCGTACGATGTTCTCGAATCTAGCAGGTAACACGGCATCTTCTTGGACGTTCGCTCGGTATACATTGTTCTTCTGCCCAGCAGAATCGGTTCTTCCTCACCAATACGAAATACACCGGCGGCAACATCAAACACAGTTCCATACTTCCTCATACAGTCCAAGTCCAATATCATTTCATCCATAACATTGGCCACAAGAACTCTCTGTCGAATGAGAACGTCTTCAATCATCATATAGATTTCTGTTTCTCCATAGACTGGCACTCTTTCACCGGTAGCAGTAACTAACTGAATCCTTTTATTGGTCGGTATGATCCTCCAATCGGAAACATCTCTCCTTACTCTCGTGCCACCGACTCCCGTGTCGATGGTAGTCTGTCTTCATTCCGTCAATAATTCATTCCATGTATCATAAGACTATCCCCAACTCAAGGTAATCTCGACATCTTCACCTCTTCTATAGAAGCTTGGTAGGATTGGACCAGTCTTACAGTCTTGTTCTGAACAGGAAGACGTCCGCATTTGCTACGAATATGACCTTCTTCACCACAATGCCAGCATCTTAAGAATTTCCCCTTTTCGTAGCATCCCCTACGATTCCCGTTATTGTCGACTAATGCCTTGTTTTTGGCCAGCTGAAGTGCAAGATTTTCCTTACTATCCCGCAAGCCCTCAATTAAATTATCCACTATCAAAATCTCTAAGTATTCCTCCGGGGCTGTTGGATATGCTAACTGAACCAAACGGACAATATGGACCTCGAATGCTCGTTGGGTCTCGATAGAGCGTTGAGGCAGACCTTCCTTTAAGGTGAGCGTGGTGCATTTGTCTTCTCTAGACGTTTTACTAGCTCCTTGTAGTCATTGTAGTCATGACGGTCCCAAGGGACATTGTGTCGATTTTGCTTCGTTTCGTTTTCGTTTGTATCATTTCGCGTTCACCTGCGACATCAAATAGATGTACAGACAAATTCTCGTGTCATCGGAGCCTTTCCAGTTCATTCATTGGCGTTTCTCCCTCTCGGACCCTATCGAAACTTATCGCTTGAACACAGTTACCCTACGGGGTCAGTTCTGTACCGTATCTCGCAATTCATTGTTTGTTGCAATTGACTGACGAAAAAAGGACTCAGTTTTCTCTTGCATCTCGAACAATACGCTTTTCTCTTTAGGTCGATGATTTCGCTTGTATCGCTGACTCTACTAGGAATTGTTAGCGCTGAAGGCCCAATTGATCGAATTATTGTCGTCTGACTGCTTCGAATTACGTAAATGGACCAGTAATCTGTCGTCGTTGTTAGAGGAAACACCTCCAGGTTATTGTCAAACTCATGCCACGGCCTTTGTTAATGACCCCAATCTTATCGCGAAAATCCTGGGTCTTCAGTGACATTCGGTCGTTGACTCGTTCTCGTTTCATATTCAATAGAAGGGCTCTTTATGTACAAAAAGAGCCATTTTGTCGGAAGTCGCACGCATCTATGAGCTCCTCGGATTTTTTTGCCCTATAACATTTTTCATTAAACGCCTTATTCAGCACCTTTGGTTGTTGGGCTTGGATTTGGACGACGCTCCCCCGATCATGTGTGTTTAAAATGGAAAAGGTACAAATCTTCGTTGTCGTGGTTAGAAATTCCTCATTGTGTGAAACCAGTTTTTCACGTGGTTTGTGTTATGCGTCGGAGAAAGGCTATGTATGCTGCTGTGGTTTATTTAGTTTATTTTAGTGATTCGCATGGAAACGTTAGCATTTCCTTAATTTATAGGAAAAGCAAGGGTGCCCCACTTAAAAGAATTACCTTGCCTCGGATGAAACTATGTGCAGCCGTCTTGCTAACTGAGCTGATAGCTGTGGTAAAAACAATTTTTGAAGACAGTTTGGAATTTGATTTGCTTTTTGCTTGACTCCACGATTACTCTTGCGTGGTTAAAATCCTCCCCACGTAAGTGGCAAACCTTCGTCAGCAATAGGGTCGCGCGAGTCTAAGAAGTTTTAGCGCCTTCCTCGTGGTTTACCATCTTATCTTCGGATAACCCCGCCGATTGTGCTTCTAGAGGTCAGTTGCCAGTTGTGTTGGTGGGTTGGTGGGGGAGCATCTGCTATGGTGAGGGGGTCTTCCTTGGTTAAAATCTTCAAATTGTTCGTGGCCATCTCAGTATGTATCAGACCTAACTGATTCTTTCATAATCGTCGAGGAGGAGCGTCCTGTCACTTTCATTATCACTCATGAAGATCATCCTTTTTCCTATTTGCTATCAAGATTTTCGAATCTTAACAAGATATTAAGCATTGTTTCGTTTTGTCGTCGTCTTATAATTAACTTGACCAAGACACCCCCTCATTACTCACTGCTATAGAATTAAAACACTCTTGGTATTAATCAGAGAATGGTTCAATCGGAATCGTTTTGGGCTGACATCTCACAAATAAAATCAGGCAAGTTGTTGAGCAAACCGTTTTGGAAATTGAACCCTTTTCTGGATAATGAAGGCCTCATCAGGGAATCAGGGTGGTAGATTAGAATTGTGCTACATATCGTATGATGCCAGACATCGTCTTACTTCTTCGCCAACATAGGTTAACGGCTTTAATTATAGAGGATTGTCATAAGACTAATTTGCATCTTGGATATAATACATCGCAGTACCTTCTTCGCCAAAATTTTTGAATATTGTCCCTGAGAAGGACCAATAAACAATGTACACTCCCTGTGTATTGGCTGTTTTCGAACCTCGCGCACTGCAACCTCCCATGGGCAATTTACCCGCCGATCGCATTATTGAAAAAGGCTTTTTCCGTCACAGGTGTCGACTACACTGGGCCGTTTGCAGTTACCATGTCAAGACATAGCGGAGTTCGCTTTACAAAGCTTATCTTTGTGTGTTCCTTTGCTTTTCTACAAATGCTTTACACTTAGAATTAGCATCAGACCTGTCAATCCGGACTTTTCTTACGGCAGTTGGACAATTTATTAGTCGTCAAGGACGTTGTTCGGTGGTCTACAGTGACTGTGGAACCAATTTTGTAGGAACATCCTCTCAGTTGCCAAAACTCATGCAAAATGCAGTAGAAACGTAGAGAACTTTTTGGAAATTCAATCCCCTTTCGGGAGTTATGGGAGGCGGGTATCAAGTCCGTTATTACCTTGCTAACCAAAGTAGTCGAAGATCAGATCTTAACCTATGAGGAGTTTAATACCTTCATTATCCAAGTAGAAGCGGTACTTAATTCTCGGTATTTGTGCCCATAAGTTCCTACCCGAATGATCTAGCAGTATTAACCCCGGGACACTTCTTGACCGCTATACTGGACTCGAGCGGCGTCAATACTTGTCTAATCGCTTGTCTAGATGGTAGCTACTTTATCAAATGCACGGAGATTTCTGAAATCGATGGCACAAAGAGTACTTTAATAGTTTACAACAGTGCCAAAAGGGGCATACTCGAGGTAGTACTTTGAGCATAGGCGACTTAGTACTTATTAAGGAAGACAATGTTCAGTGGCGTAACAAAGGATGACAGGGCCCGTATGCAAAACTGCTTAGTATGCCCCCCCCCCCGTGTTATAGAAATATTTTGAATGCGAGGTTTCAAAATTGGGAGCAACATAAAAGTTAAAAACTTTTTCTTATTTCACTGCTAAATACAAATAAAATAAAACCCAGATAAAAACCAACGTATATATTAAAATTATTTTCAAACTATAACCATCTTAATAACTAAAATAATATTTTCTTCTGGCCTTACTATTAGCAAAGCCCTCAACTAGGTCTTTGGTATTCTTTGTCGATGCAGCTGTATGCTCAATTGCTAGAACAGAAAGGTCATGTAGGCGAATTTGACTAGTCCAATTTCTCAAGTAATTTTTGATAATTTTAAGCTTACTAAATGACCTTTCTGTGGTTGCAGTTGTAACGGGAAGAGTCAAAAATAAAAGTAAACAGATTAGCACTTCTGGAAAGTCGCTTTCTAGAAAGCCGTATTTTTGAAGCAATATATTTGTTAAGTCTCTCACATGTTTTAATTGATAAGGTCTTTCACCATTGAAACCGCATTAACAAATTGAAATTAACATTTTTTATTAACTGCTTCCGAATATTTTAATTGTATCCTGTCACAGCAATCTACAATTTCGCTGTCTTTCATAACTAAGAAAATGTTTGGGTTGTAGAAATCCAAATATATTTGTAATTCTATGGAAACTTTTGAAACGGTTTTCAAGTTGCTGGATGACTACGTCAGTTGTTAAATAGAACACATTAATCTTAATCCTTAAACAGCATTTCTGGAGTTAGAAAAAGTGTACGGAGTGGTGAGCCAAAAAGCGAGGTCCCACGCTTTGAATACCCCATAGTCGGCGTCTTTGATAAGAAGGACGCAAAACAATTAAAATCATAACAAGACACGACAAAAGGGATACAATTAGAAGCAAAAAAGAACATAGTTAAATGTATAATTATTATATTACAACCAATCAAACCCAGGATCGAGCCCAGGAGAAATTCGATTCGAGGCTCGTTTAGAGGTACGGTCTGGTCGGTGTGGTCAAGGGCCCCCCTAGGTGTTGGGCCCGTATGCACCGCATAACAGGGCATACCCTTCGTTACGCCACTGACAATGTTCCTCCTTTGCATTAGAGGGTAGGTCGCGTGGTTGATCTGCATCTGTGGCACGTGTGGCTACTGTTAAAACGAATCAAGGTATTGCCAAATGACCGCTGGTGAAACTTTGCCACTTATCGGCGGAGTAGCTGGAGTATATCATTTTTCTAATTCTTTATAGATTGCAGTAACTAAGTTAATGTTAAGTTAATGCTAGTTATAGTTAATCGTGAAATAAACACCGTTTGACTTATATGGTGGACGGTATGTTCGCGTTGTATAAAATGTCTCAGTTAGCTATTTCGTGAAATTCTCTGTATAAGGTCAAAATTTAAGGCACACGACTTACGGGGGCCACTAATTCGTCATACTCCCAATCCTTTGAATTTCATCCTCATTCGCCGCGCCAACTTAAAAAAAAGATTTGTTTCTAACGCGCGAGGAGAGAAGACGCAACAGTGATTTGGTGGAGTGAAGTAGCAATCTTGAACTAGAAAATCTGCATGTTCAATAGTTAGCGGAAAGACTACTAAAAGTGCTTTCGTTGTTAGATGAACGCTTAGAATTACAGTTCATTTCCCAGAACCAAGTCAGGTGAGTTAGTTCCCTAATAGTGGTAGTCTTTCCCTCTTTGACACAACAGTAATGAATAAATAACAATCTAACAGTCAATTCAATACCGCACTCTATTCGTATTTTCACCTTTCAAAAAAATATATTTTTTGTAGGTAGGTATCTTGTATTTATTCAAAAACTAACTAACTCATTTAAATCTACTCTATAATAGGAAAAATATTTTTACTTACACAGCTTATTCCGTGTGCCAGGATCCGGCCATGTAAGTGATCCCTCGCAGCATCCGCGCTTGAAGTCTATACTCCTTTTATGATGGGCGGAACTTTTTGACAGACTGCAATATTCCCTGTTAGTCTTTCAACATTTATTTTCGATTATGTGAATTTATTTATCATCACTGATAACAAGAAAAGCCAAATAAGCGACAAAATAGAAAAGCTGGAACAAATGTTCATAGATATGGCTAAACGAATGGACACCATGATGGACATTATCATAAAGCTCCTAAACAAAAGTTGATGGATTATATACTCCAAATTTCTGTGTGGAATGCTAACGGGCTCGTTCAACATGGACCCGAACTTAGTGAATTTATTAAAATGCATGACATAGATATAATGTTAATCTCAGAGACTCATTACACCTACAGAAGTTACCTAAAAATTCATAATTACTCAATATATGATACAAAACATCCTGACGGAAGTAGTTAGAAAATGACAATACTGGGCCAGGCCATCGAGTTCTCCAGGTGCCATCCACTTCTTCGGCAGTGACCTTGAAAGACACCAGAGGCTGCTGAAGGAGTCCTTGTAGAAGAAGTGGAAGTCATGTCTTCAGCAACGACATCTTCAGCAGCCTCTGGTGTCTTTCAAGGTCATTGCCGAAGAAGTGGGCATGTCTTCAGCAGCGTCTGGTGTCTTTCAAGGTCATTGCCGAAGAAGTTGTCTTCAGCAGCAGCAGCAGCAGCCTCTGGTGTCTCTCAGAAGAAGAGCCTCTGGTGGCTCAGGCGCATGCGCCGGGCTCTGGCTATGAGAGTGGGCGGGGCAACAGCCAATGAGAGTGGTTGTGGGCAGCATCCAATCAGAATTGTTGTTAGGTGCTGTTGGGCCTTTGGATGTGGCCCAGGCGCCTGCGCCGGGGTTTTCGCAAAAATAAAAACGTTGAATATATTTTTACATCAATATAATTACAACTATAATCTGTATACAGAGTAGGCATGCGTGTATTTTCTGGGCAAATCGAAGCCCTGCAGCTTCTCATACCACTCTTCTGACCGATTCATTACCCGGTGTATACTCAACGATGCGCTCATGCAGGATGAGACAGTATGCGGTTGTGTTGGGCGGAAAATTCTCGCTCGACTCAAATTCTAGACGCATATCTATGGGTCCAGGCTTGATGCTTTCCGACTGCTTTGATGCGTCAATCACCACGATGGGCGCTAGATCCTTGAACTGTTCCTTGCCGTATAACGGCTCGCCAACTTTTCCATAGTATGAACTCTGGAAGTTCTGGTACATTTCGTATAGCAGGGCGTATTTCCCCGTGGAGAAATCCAAGTTTAAATTCTCGTAGGGGAAGCACTCAGAATTCAGGTACAGTTTGACGTTTGTCAGATTGCAGTGGTCAAATTTGCTTGAATCCGTGTCCAAATTCGCTTTGCGATTCGTCTGGAAGGCGACAATAACGTAGCGGGGTTTCTCCAACCGTGTTGAAGTCTTGACGGCCCACGTTTGTTTCGTAGCTTGCGGCAACACCGGATACTCGTACAGCTCCTAGCTGCGAAAACATATCTGCAACGTTCTCTCTTCCTCGACAATATTGAGAAGTTTTAGGTATTCAGCATCCGATGGATAGACGTACGGCACCCTCCAATGAACCTTGCTCAACTCAATTCTGGTGTCCTCGTTACCCACGAAAGCGTTCCTATCGTTTTTCGATCGAGTCAAAATGAGCTCGTGGCACACATTTAACAGAATTTTGGGGTAATCTTCCAAGAATCCCAGCAGGATTCTTCCCGGGATGCACACGTTAAAGTTCCCGTTCGCGTCGATAAGGTGGCTCGGTGAGTCTCCCGTATTCGTCCAGCCGGCATTCTCCAGGGCACGTACCTCACCCACATTCAGAGAAACTACACCCTTCAGTGTGCTCGTGATGCCCACGTTTTTTGTTCGATCCACCTCCACCCCGTTTATTTCATAGCGGACGTCGTCAAAGAGGAAACTGAGGGCGTTATTTGTTAAAGCCGCATTTCCGCCTCCTGCACCCTTGATGAACCTGCCCTCTATGTAGATGCTGCTTAGATGTGGCAGTACGTAAACGTCTTGTTGGTGGATTGGTATGCGAATTTCGTCATTGGCGTTGAATGTTGTTGTTGTCACGAACGGTTGATGTACGTGCACCTCGACACGGCGTGCTGACTCATCCAAGACAGCACCGTCCAGAACACGAAACGTGTCTACGTTTATGTGTGTCATTATTCAAATGCGGTTCCCTTGTTGAAGCACAAGTACTAACTGACAGCACCGTTAATTTTCTTGCTTAAATACTCTCCTTACAACCGTGCGCATGCGCAGTCTTATTCTTGCTCGTGTCATCGGCCATGGTGTTTGCGAATACAGCTGCCTGTGTCAACAGCGTGTCATCAGCCATGGTGTTTGCGAATACAGCTGTCTGTGTCAACAGACAGCTGTATTCGCAAACAGACAGACAGACAGACAGACAGAGAGACAGACAGACAGACAGACAGACAGACAGACGGACCGACAGACATACAGACAGACAACTACTGATAAGAATTCGGAAGTAGGAGAATAACTATAGATTCCTTTTTGTCTCATCGAGCTGATTAATTTGATACCCTACATGATCTAGGTGGGCGGGGCAAGGAGCGTGGCCGGGGCGCGGTCAGTAAGTGGCCACCCCTAAAAACCACCCCTAAAATCCACCCCCAAAAATCGCCCTCCAAAACCACCCCAAGAACCGCCCCTAAAAACCACCCCTAAAAACTACCCCTAAAACCACCCCTAAAACCACCCCCTAAAAATCACCCCTAAAAACTACCCCTAAACCACCCCTAAAACCACCCCCTAAAAATCACCCCTAAAAACTACCCCTAAAACCACCCCTAAAACCACCCCCTAAAAATCACCCCTAAAAACCACCCCCAAAAACCACCCCCAAAAACCACCCCTAAAATCCACCCCAATATTCCGATACCTCTAGTCGAGTCCTTTAATTTGACACCCCACATGACAGAGTTTTTACGTAGGGGTTAGCCTAAATTTAGACTACTGTTCTCAAATAATTAGCGATGTAGAATGTTCTACTACCGAGAACTAAGATGTTTGCATATATCAATCAGATGGTTCCCACACGTGTCCGAAACGCATTAAGATAACAAGTAATTTCAAATAAACAAACTGGAGAATGTTCTAGAATGGTTTTTTCCCATACGTGTCCGAAACGCATTAAGATAACAAGTAATTTCAAATAAACAATCAGAAGAATATTCTAGAATGTTATTTTATTGTAATAATACAAACAAACAAACGGGTCACCTTGTAGTGTCTACAACGTATTAAATGCACATGCAGAGCGTGGGATCAAACCTAAACAAACATATCCTATCGGCAAGATGAAAGGTTATTTCCCATAATAAAAACAATTATAACATCTCCTATCGGTGGCGAACGTGCTTTTTTCTTAAACTTTAATATCAATATTTATTTAGTATAAACAATTGAAAATTTCCGAGAAAACAAATATTAATTCTGTAACTTCTGTTTACAATCATAAGTATATACGGATGATTTGAAAGACGGGCTTGTGGGCCGCCGATTAGCTCAGTTGGTTGGAGCGAGGGCTCCGGTGCGTGGGGACCCGGGTTCGAATCCCGGTCGGCGTCATTTCCAGAACGTTTGCGAAAACCCCGGCGCATGCGCCTGAGCCACGGCCAAAGGCCCCAAAGACACCGTTGCTGAAGACATGACTCCTTCAGCAGCCTCTGGTCATTGATGGCACCTGGATGGACTGGCCTGAACAATGAGCAACACGTGTACTTTCAGAGCCCCGGCGCAGGCGCCTGAGCCACAACCAAGAGCCCCAAAGACACCAGAGGCAGAAGACATGACTCCTTCAGCAGCCTCTGGTCATTGCCGAAGAAGTGAATGGCACCTGGATGGACTGGCCTGAACAATGAGCAACACGTGCTTTGTACGCGACAGCCCCGGCGCAGGCGCCTGACCCACAGCCAAAGACCACAAAATGGCGGCTTGGGTGCGCAATGGCAAGACACCAGAGGCTCTTCTTCTGAGAGACACCAGAGGCTGCTGCTGCTGCTGCTGAAGACAACTTCTTCGGCAATGACCTTGAAAGACACCAGACGCTGCTGAAGACATGCCCACTTCTTCGGCAATGACCTTGAAAGACACCAGAGGCTGCTGAAGATGTCGTTGCTGAAGACATGACTTCCACTTCTTCTACAAGGACTCCTTCAGCAGCCTCTGGTGCCTTTCAAGGTCACTGCCGAAGAAGTGGATGGCACCTGGAGAACTCGATGGCCTGGCCCAGTATTGTCATTTTCTAACTACTGACGGAACAGCTCATGGTGGTACTGCTGTAATTATCAGGAACTCCATCAAGCACTATGAATCAAACAAATACAAAACACCATTCATTCAAGCTACAAGCATTATTATTGAGGACAAAAGAGGGCCGATCACCATATCTGCAATCTACTGCCCACCGCGCCATAAGATCAAAGAACAAAAATTTACGGAATTCTTCGCTACTCTTGGACACCGCTTCCTTGTGGGAGGAGACTTTAATGCAAAGCATCACAGATGGGGCTCTCGATAGGTGACTACGAGGGGCCGCGAACTGGTGAAGTGCATGGACAAGGAAAACCTTAATCATTTATCTACTGGAAAACCAACGTATTGGCCTAGTGACAGGAATAAAATACCAGACGTGATTGATTTCTGTGTTACAAAAGGTATCCCCACTGACCACTTTCTAGTAGAAGAGAATCTAGATTTATCATCAGATCATTCCCAAATAATGTTAAAATTCAGTAACCAAATAATTGAAAAATCAAAACCACCATCGCTCACAAACAAGAAAACAGACTGGGAAATGTTTGGAAAATTGGTTAACGAAAGACTCGAGCTGAATATCTCACTTAAAACCGCAGAAGAAATAGACAACGCTGTTGAGAACCTAACATGCACAATACAGAACTAAATAATATGATAAAGAAAAAGCAAAACTGTTCGCACAACGTCATGGAAGCCATTCTTAAAAAAGAAAACTACGGAAAATCTGGATGAGAACAAGATCTCCTCAGGACAAAGCCAAACTTAACAAAGCTGCTAAAGACCTGATAGAACTGATTTCTGAAGAAAAGAACCGGGGAATTCATCAGTATCTGGAAGAACTATCTCCAACACAGGCCACCGAGTATTCGTTGTGGAGAGCTACTAGTAAATTTAAGAAACCCCAGCAACATATCCCGCCCATAAGAAGAGCTGATGATAGCTGGGCAAGGAATAATAAAGAAAAAGCAGATGTCTTTGCGGAGCTCCTAGTCGGGGTGTTCCGGCCCTTTACTTCGGAGATGGCACTGGAGGCAGAGGACGAGATCTTGCGGGAACTGGAGACCCCGTACCAGTTAGCATTTCCTATAAAGGCACTAAAGACCACTGAAGTAGTAAATCTGATAACCATGGAATTGAAAACAAGAAAGGCCCCAGGCTACGACCTGATTACTGGTGCTGTTATTAAACAACTGCCGGATAAAGCTATTATACGTCTTACACACATCTACAACGCCATATTGCGAAGTGGGTACTTTCCTTCTCAGTGGAAAATATCACAAATTGTTCTGATACTAAAACCAGGGAAACCAGTCGAAGAAGCTACATCATCGTCCTATAAGCCTATTGCCTATTCTGTCAAAGATCTTTGAGAAATTACTAATGAAACGCTTAAATCCAATACTGGAAGAGTGCAACATCGTCCCAGAACACCAGTTTGGCTTCCAAAAACAGCATGCTACCATTGAACAGGTTCATAGGGAAGTAGAGGTAATAAGAAAGTCATTCGAAGATAGAAACTACTGCTCAGCAGCCTTTTTGGATATCACTCAAGCCTTTGACAAGGTGTGGCACCAAGGGTTGCTATACAAAATTAAGAAACAATTACCACACCCGTTTTATCAATTTTTCAAATCGTACCTATCTCACCGACACTTCATGGTGAAATACGAGGAACATGTAAAAGACTTACACCCAGTCCAAGCGGGAGTACCCCAGGGAAGTGTCTTGGGTCCATCACTATACCTGATATACACTGCTGATATACCAACATCGGAGCATACAACGACAGCTACCTTTGCCGACGACACGGTAGTGCTGGCTAAGAATCGAGACCCCCACCTGGCATCCGAAAACTTACAGGGAGCACTCAGTGACCTAGAACAATGGATGAAACGATGGAAAATTAAGGCAAACGAATACAAGTCAGTTCAAGTAACCTACACACTACGAAAAGACACATGCCCTCCAGTGCAAATGAACAACCAACTGCTGCCACAAGCCAAAGCCGCGAAATATCTAGGAGTATACCTCGATAGACGCCTCACCTGGCAGAAACAAATTTTCACGAAGCGTAAACAAATAGGTTTAAAATTATCAAAATTCTATTGGCTGATCGGTCGACGATCTAAACTCTTACTCGAAAATAAACTACTTGTGTATAAGGCGATTATAAAACCGGTGTGGACCTATGGTGTGCAACTATGGTGCGCCGCAAGTGCTTCAAATCTGGGAATTATCCAAAGATTTCAAAATAAAACCCTACGGGCTATTGTGAATGCACCGTGGTATGTTTCTAATGAATCATTACACCGGGATCTACAAATGCCTACTATTCGGGAAGAAGTACAGTGCGCGAGTGTCAAATACCTCAAAAGGTTGGAAACTCATCCTAACTCACTGGCTGTCAACCTCCTAGACAATAGTAATACAACGTACCGTCTAAAAAGAAGTTATACCCTGGACTTACCCTACAGATAAGTTTAGAATTAGCATCGTACCTATGTCATAACACTGATCATGTGGATCAAGTTAATTATTAAGTTAGGGCTTTAATGTAAGTCATTAACCTTACGCTGTAACACATTTTTACAAAATTTGCTTGTTGCTCCCTGGCAGATTGCAAATATCATAGGAATTAAAAAAAAAAAAAATTGAATCTACTCTATAATAGGAAAAATTTTTTTACTTACACAGCTTATTCCGTGTGCCAGGATCCGGCCATGTAAGTGATCCCTCGCAGCATCCGCGCTTGAAGTCTATACTCCTTTTATGATGGGCGGAACATTTTGACAGACTGCAATATTCCCTGTTAGTCTTTCAACATTTATTTTCGATTATGTGAATTTAATACAAATATATGTATTATTTATAATATAGGTACACATTTTTACAATGCTCTTTTTGTCCCCCATCTTTGCTTTTTTGAAGCGGCTTTCAGGTGCTGTGGGTCACAAGACTTTTAGGAAGTCCTCTCGGTGGATTAGCCAACAACTCGTCGGTACTCATTTTACTGATTAGTCCACCCCCAATTTCGACCAATATAACCTACTTTATGACTCTCAGTATCTTTACCTCAGAAGTCGACTTTTCGGGAAAAAAATATATCCAAAATATAAATAAATGATCATTACTCCCAAGACACTCATTCATACACATTCCGCCTACTTCATTACTAAACTCTCAGTGTAAAAGAAAATTTCAAAAGCCGAACGCGAATGCATTACTGGGGATTGAAGCGAAAATCTCCCGCGAATTCTGATGAACGAGAGGTATTAAATAAATGAACTCCAACATTAAGGAAGGTAAGACCAGGCTCAGAGCCCTCCCTGCTCCTGGGAATTCTAACGAATTGTAAAGCTGTCTAATTGTCATCCTTTTGCGTCCGAAAGGTTCAAGAGACGAGTCCGTCTGTCACACAAGCCAGCAAACTAATTATAGGCGAATAAAAGCGCGCGGTAGTTTAGTTTATTTCTTCCGACATTTCTCTCATTTCGGGAAGGAGATTGAATACGTTTTACACTATTCATAAGTTAAAAAGATCAGGCGTCAGGCGCACTCTGGTGGATTAAATTATAAGTAGACAAGACAGACGACGGCGACGATTCGTAACAGTAATCTTGAAAGTAATTTCGAGTGCCTCTGAATTTTCAGAAAGCGAGGCGTATAATTCGTCAAACCATAAGGGACTTCATTTCGGAAATAAACGGTAGGTAGGCATTCCTCTTTTCTAATTTCAAAGTGGAGCTTTCAATTTAACAAGTTATTGTGTTCATTTGATGCTTCCCAAGTACATTAAATTCGACTTTGTTGAATCATTTAAAACGGTATATTTGAATTCTGACGACAATATTGTTACGTTATTAAACAATCTGTTATGTAGTTGAACTGGTGCTTAGTTTACCTGTTACAGTGAAATCTCATATCAAAATTCTACACGTTTATATTCCCAAGTATTTATTAAATATGGTCACTGAATAAGTATGTGACGCCATAAATTTCACACGGTTGCTGTACAGTCGCATAATCAGCTCATGGTATCATTTTGCAAATTCATCGTACTTCAGTAAATTTTTTATGTTGCACTTTAATTACGAAGCATGCCGCAGTACTGCAAGGTTTTCTCGTATCTTTCTGATCCATGGAAAAACCGCGGGCGCAGTATAAATAAAGCATATGCGCTAGCTGAATTCATATTTACACTATACCGAAGAAGGTAAATAAATTAATTTGCCCATGTTAGCAGGTAGTCAAGGATAATCATAATGCGCGCGCCGCTCACCATGCGAAAAGTTATCTGTAGTAATACAATAAGTGGTCTGGAATTGTTGGAAATTTTACGAAAGCTGTTGCGTTGCTTGGTAGCCACGAGTGTAAATTTGACAGTTAAAAGATCACAAGCGCGTAGCGCGAGTGACCTTCTGTCAAATATACACGAGTGGCTAGTAAAAGCAACAGCTTGAGTAAAATTACCTAAAAATTCCAGACCACGAATTGTATTTAACAAGATTATTTTTTGAATCGAAGCAAGGTAGTTCAAAACGAAATTTTATTTCAATTAATTCACACACAAAGAAATGTGTTGGGAATATTTGACGTTTGGCAGGTACTAAAGTAACCTTATATTATATTTTATATTATAAATATATATTATATATATATTATAAATGCACCTACAAATTCGTAACTATGGCAACTTATCAACAAGCACAATATTATCAACAGTAATTTGACGAGTACTTTTTATTTTGCCGGATAAATTTCTGTTTTGAACGAAATTTTGTTGCTAGGCAATTTGACGAATAAAACTGACAGCCAGTAAGAGCGCGAAGGCGAAGCCTGAGCGCTCTTGGCTGTCAGTTTTATGAGTCGAATTGTCGTCCAGCAACAAAATTGAGTTTGCATTGCAAAACGGAAATTTATCCAGGCAAAATAAAAAGTTCAGTCAAATTCGGCTAGATAATTTAATGAATATGAGATTACGCATATGGGAGACTCGATTTTTAAACATTTTACAATCAAAAATAAGAAAAATTTGGAACGTCGCCATGGCAGCAAGAGGTAAATAAAAAAAATATCGCTGTAATAGTTAGGGCTAACTTTTCTCGCTGTTATTCTGACAAAAACATGCCGGCTTACGAGATTTTATACATATGAATTAAATTATCGAAAAAATTACCGTATGTAATATCACAAGAGAGTGAGAATTACTTGAAAATAATTCGACAGATTTTCGAAAACTTGTCGCCAGGCAGTAGACACGAGAGCCCGTAGGGCTCGAGTGGCTATTGCCGAATGGCGACAAGTTTGAGTAAAATGTGGAGAATTATTTTCCAAGTTATTCTTACTGTCGTGTGGTATTCGAAAGGTTATTTTTTGACGTTCAAATATGAAACAACTGTCAATATTATTCTTTCAATGTCACAATTTGCGATTAAAACATATAAGACAATATGTCAAAACCAGAAAACAAGTCGTTTTATCAACAAAAACAAAATACTAAAAAAAATTCCCGCTGGGATAAGTTAGGTAAAAAATTCTCACTATAATAATGATTTAATTGGTCAGAATTAAACGCGTGATCAAAAATACTGTTCATTTATTGGAAAATAGAAACGGCAAAAAATAACCGAAATAATACACGCTTTCTAGACCCAAACGAAATGTTCCTATTGGTCAATTTGACGATGAAAAAATAATCTGTAGTAGGTAATACAATAAGTGGTCTGGAATTGTCGGAAATTTTACGAAAGCATGCTGTTGCGTTGCTTGGTAGCCACGAGTGTAAATTTGACAGTTAAAAGATCACGAGCGCTTGCGCGAGTGATCTTCTGTCAAATTTACACGACTGGCTAGTAAAAGCAACAGCTTGAGTAAAATTACCTAAAAATTCCAGACCACGAATTGTATTTAACAAGATTATTATTTGAATCGAAGCAAGGTAGTTCAAAACGAAATTTTATTTCAATTAATTCACATATAAAGAAATGTGTTGGGAATATTTGACGTTTGGCAGGTACTAAAGTAACTAGATTATATGTTTTAACTGCACCTACAAATTCGCAACTATGGTAACTTATCAACAAGCAAAATTATCGAAAAAATTACCGAAATAATACACGCTTCTAGACCCAAATGAAATGTTCCTATTGGTCAATTTGACGACAAATTCAATGGTTATACATACATTATACTTACGTTTAAGTAATTCGTTAGTATAAACTGCAACCAGCAGCGTCGGTAGGTAGGTAGGTAGGTAGGTATCGCATAGAACTGGTAGTTTGGTATTCTGGGGCCGGGTGGGATCGACTTCCATAGAGGTTAATTTTTTTCTCTCACGTTTTTACATTATCTTTTCTGCAAAAAAATGCGTGTGTCTGGTGCGAGGACGACTAAGGGGTCTATTTAAAATACGTGTTTCAACTCTGATGATTTGAGCCACTCGCCTTCGGCTCGTGGGCTCAAACATCGTCTTCTTGAATAATGGCTCTCATAATCGCTCATATAATAATCTTCTTCTAATATATAAAAATCTCGTGCCTCAGTGTTTGTGGTCGCACTCCTCCGAAACGGCTCGACCGATTTCTATGAATTTTTTTTTGTACATTTGGTAGGTATAAGAATAGGTCGTAAAGTATTTTTCACCCTCCTACCCCCATCTCCTATTTTTTAATCGCGATTTTAGTTTTTTTTTTATTGACAATATCCAAATAATTGATTTTTTTTTGTTCATTTGGTATAGGTATGAGAATAGGTCGTAAAGTATTTTTCACCCTCCTACCCCCACCCCCCATTTTTTAATCGCGATTTTAGTATTTTTGTACGAACAATCTATATATATACAGGGTGGGGCAAACTCCTGGGGATGGACGATAGAGGCCATACGGTTATAGTTAGAAAGAAAAACTAATAACAAACCCTATCTCGTTTCAAAAATTCTATTCCATAAAAATATTTTCAATTATACCAGGTGCGTCCAAATAGTTGGAATTAAGTACAACTTTGTTATTTCTTATGGAATGTGTATAATTTTATATTTTTTCCGACTTCAAAATGATAATTTAATGTTACTTTGATAACATGATTCTATGTCTATTGTTAATGGTTCTTGAGAAATAAATTTTTTCCCGAAAATTTGGCAGATAAATAGTACATTTCAAAAATTTATATCTCGAAATTGGTAGAAGTTAAGAGGATGAAATTTTTGCCGTATATTGGTAAATATCATGTAGTTTTTGAGAGGTTTGTTGAATATTATTTATACTATACAGGGTTTTGCAAAAAAATGTTTTCTGAAACTGTCGAAAAAACATCAAAAAGTCGAATTTTTCAAATGGAATGGTATATTTTTTCTTGCACTATCTGAAAGAGCTCAAAATTTTGAATGAAAATAGCCAATAATAAACTAATCTTACATAATGAAGTTTTTTAGCAAAATCCTGTTTTCTTCAATTTTATGTAAAAATGAGGGATCGTGAAAATATCATTAGCCTTGGACGATTATTGCTTATCAATCTGAAAATGGGTTATTGTTATAATCTTGTTCTGTAGTGAATTCATTGTCATTCTCATTATTATTGGTGTTTTTGTCGTTCCCGTTTGTCGTTTATTGTTCCCGTTTGTTGTTTTCATTTCTGTCTTTGTGTTTAATCACCAATTTTATTATTTTTTAAAAATGAATTTCCAACAACAAGAACTTGTTGATATGCTGTCCGTATTTAATGAATGCAACAGACATTCTCTTCTGGCTTCTCGAGTATATGGGCAAAGATATGAACAACGTCGTCATCCACGCGTCGAAGCTTTCCAGAGATTGGCGGATAGATTTGAAAGAACTGGTTCTGTTCTCTACGAAAAACGCAATGAAATAACCAAGTCCGTATTAACCGATGAGACAAAGGAAAATGTATTGCTGGCAATAGCTGAAAATCCGCAGACAAGTTGCAGAAGAATTGAAACAGAATTGAATATTTCCAGGAGAAGCGTACATAGACCCGGTTTTTCAAAGAATCCAACACCGGATTAAGTCTGACGCCGGCTTCGTTGCTATGATACCGGCTTTCTGATTGGTTGTAGCATAGCAACGAAGCCGGTGTCAGACTTAATCCGGTGTTAGATTCTTTGAAAAACCGGGCCATAGAGTTTTAAAAGAAAACCGTTACCATGATTATAAACCCCAAACATGCCACTTTTTAAATTAACAAGATCATGTCAACAGAACCTTATTTTGTGATTGGGCTCAGGGGAAACTGACAGAAAATGAAGACTTTCCAAAAATATTTTGTTCATAGACGAATCAACATTTCAAAATTTCAATAAAGTTAATAGAAGGAATGTCCACTGTTATGCACAAGAAAACCCAAATTTTCTACAAGTCATTGATAGACAACATCAGTGGTCAGTGAATGTTTGGGGAGGAATAATTGGAAGAAATGTAGTTGGGCCACATTTTTTTGAAGGAAGATTAAATGCAAATGTTTACCACAATTTTTTGCAAAACAACTTACCTGTACTTATTGATGAAGCCAATGAAGAAGTTAATATTGAAAATATGTGGTTTCAGCACGATGGAGCTCCAGTCCACAGCGCAAGATTAGTTCAAAATTTTTTGAATGAAAATTTTGGAGAACAGTGGATAGGGATTGGGAGTCAAAATCCGTAGCCTGCAAGGAGTCCTGATTTAAATAAATTAGACTTTTTTCTTTGGGGTTATGTGAAAGACATTGTGTTTAGTATTCCCCCTACCACACCAGAAGACATGCACCTACGAATTCAAAATGCATTCTCGGCTATTACTCCCGAAGTTTTGGATAACGTGGATAGATCCTTTCATCAAAGAATTGCTCTTTGTTCCAATGAAAATGGCCAGATCATTGAGCATTTGTTGTAATCTGCTCATTATTTACAGATCAATTATTTTGATTTGTAACAAAGTTTAATAAAAATTCAACCTGCATAATGTTTGCTTTTATTTTTAATGTTTTCTTAAAATTTTTTTTTTCTTTTATTAAAGATATTATGTATTTATTAGAGGTACAACAAAATAAAAACATTAAATTAGTAATAATGATAAATCAAAGGTAATCATAAATCTAATATTGTTGTGATTTTTAATAAGAAAAAAGTTATGAAACTCTTCATTTATGTAACTTTAGTATTTTGTTAACCGTTCTCATGAAGATGAATTATTTTTATAAGGCTTTTGCAGGGTGCAAGAGAATGTAACAATTAATTTAAATTGATGACAAAACTGAAACGAAAACAATAATCGGGAACAACACAAACGAAAAAATAACACCAATAACAATACATTGATAGCAATGACATTAAATTCTTAGCAAAATTATAACAATAACCCATTTTCAGATTGACAAGCAATAATCGTCCAAAGCTAATGATATTTTCACGATCCCTCATTTTTACATAAAATTGAGGAAAACAGGATTTTGCTAAAAAACTTCATTATGTAACATTAGTTTATTATTGGCTATTTTCATTCAAAATTTTGAGCTCTTTCAGATAGTGCAAGAAAAAATATACCTACCATTCCATTTGAAAAATTCGACTTTTTGATGTTTTTTCGACAGTTTCAGAAAACATTTTTTTGCAAACACCCTGTGTAGTATAAATAATATTCAACAAACCTGTCAAAAACTACATGATATTTACCAATATACGGCAAAAATGTCATCCTCTTAACTTCTACCAATTTCGAGATATAAATTTTTGAAATGTACTATTTATCTGTCAAAATTTTCGGGAAAAAATTTATTTCTCAAGAACCATTAACAGTAGACATAGAATCATATTATCAAAGTAACATTAAATTATCATTTTGAAGCCGGAAAAAATATAAAATTATACACATTCCATAAGAAATAACAAAGTTGTACTTAATTCCAACTATTTGGACGCACCTGGTATAATTGAAAATATTTTTATGGAATAGAATTTTTGAAACGAGATAGGGTTTGTTATTAGTTTTTCTTTCTAACTATAACCGTATGGCCTCTATCGTCCATCCCCATGAGTTTGCCCACCCTGTATATATATAAACCTGCTGGACCGATTTTGATGAAATTTTTTGTGTGTTGGAGAGGGTACCTGGATGGTTTACATTCACAATTGGACCCGGTAGGTGGCTCTGCAATCGGGTTCTAGAAATTTTTTTGAACGGCTGGGCTGATTTTGATGAAATCTTTTGTGTGTGTTGGAGTGGGACCCTGGATGGTTTACATTCACAATTGGACCCGGTAGGTGGCGCTGCAATCGGGTTCCAGGAGTTTTTTGAACGGCTGGACCGATTTTGATGAAATTTTTTGTGTTTGTTGGAGTGGGTACCTGGATGGTTTACATTCACAATTGGATCCGGTAGGTGGCGCTGCAATCGGGTGTTACTGAACTCCTAGACGACTGAGCCGATTTTGATTAAATTTTTTGTGTGTTGGAGTGGGTCCCTGGATGGTTTACATTCACAGTTGGATCCGGTAGGTGGCGCTGCAATCGGGTTCTAGGATTTTTTTATGAAAATTTTTTTAATGTCTGGCAGGACAACGTCTGCCGGGCCCGCTAGTATACTATAATGTTGCCATAGTCACATATAGTTTGCCTTTATATTGCATTCCGAACAGGACTGGGTTTAACGTTTGGTTCTTTGAAATATATAATAGTAAATCTACTCGTAATTTCGTACAATTATTGTCTATATTTTTTTGTATTTTCCGTTTCAAGCTAGGTAGAAAATATTTTTAAATCTCGTAAAATTCGATTTTTTGTTGTACCCATTTAGTTGACTGCAAATTTTCAAAAATTTGAAAGTGCCTATTTATTCAGATCTAAAACTGCCTTTCCTTACTGCTATCTCTTCCAGTTTCCAACGTCCCTGAAGTAGTTATAATGGAAAAAAACTCAGCTTGTATAGTTCATATTCCTAGTAGTCATACTATAAAATAATAATTATTGTACTAGAAGTTTGTACGTCTTTGTAAATTCAGTTCGAAATAGCATTTTTCATAATGTTAAAGTCGAGTTCTATTCTCCACCCATATTCGTTTTCAAATAATAAAATACAATATCACACCAACTTTTACTGAGGGCAATTATTGCAAAATATTGTATTTTTATTCACATTTTTTTTTGAGATTTTTTGAACCACTAAAGGAGGCTCAGAAATAACATAAGTACAGAAATTACCCATATTTTAAATAATTATTTTTATGACTCAAAATGAGAACTGAAAGAAATAAATATTCTAACACAGTGTCAAGTTTCATATTAGTTGAAGTGTTCCGAATATAAAAACATGGTGCATAGAAAGCTATGCGGTAGTAGTGAAACTTAGCGCTATACCTAAAAGTTCTTGAACCTTATTGGTATTCCTTCGAGTTTGATTTTCATGACTTAGAACTTAGTAATTGAGGATTGGAATGTGGGTAAGATTTTGGTTGATCATAGAAATTGATACAAGTGTGTAATGAAAATATCTTTATTCTGTCTCCATTTCTTCATTTTCAACAACTGAAATAATGGATTTGTGACAAGCGAAATATGAAATGAAAACTCTCGCATGTCTTACTTTATTATCAAATATCAAAATGTTTCTTCTAATTATTGAGCACTATGTAACACATTAATTATAATTTCTGGTTAGAAAACCGGGACTACTTTGTCAAATGTAGTGGAAACCATGGAAACAGCTTCATTCATCATTCTTAACCTTATGTTTGAAAGTTAAAGTAGGCCAATTGTGTCGGATTTTCCTTTCATTCCCCCCACTCCGAAAAACGTTACAAAGCCAGCTGGAAGAACCGACTCACACCTAATGCGCCTAAAGAAGATTCACTTCAAAAAACAATGATTTTAAATTTTCACACCTGGAGCTGAAGTGTTGTAATCTTAACACCTGCACAGGCGGAATGCGTAGTGCTTACGAAAAGTAAAATGTTGGCGCAAGCAATATGGATCTACTAAGAAACCTTGTAGATCTGAATTTTGTTAAATAACTGATGTGATAAAGAGTTTGAATAGTATTGAACATAAATTTTGTTAAAGTACCTACTACTATTTGTTAATTTGACAGTAAATAGCAAAGTTTTGCTTTTCCCTCTTCTACAATTGTTTGCACCTTACGAAATTTGAGGCCCTTTCTTGCGCTCATGTATCACGAAATGGCGAGTCATAATTCACACCAAAGGTTATCTGAATTCCAGGTACACAATCAGACCCCTAGTTGTAAACAGCATCGATGAAATCGAATCGACGGCGACCCGAAATCCATCAACTTCCGTAACAGATCTCCATATGGGCGTAGGAGCTTTCTGTAAAGCCTTCCCCTGGCATTTCGTAATAGATAGACGTTTAGAGCTCGTACAATTGGGCTCGGGATTCATGCGACTTTTCGGTTGTATGCTTACAACTTGTGGAACAGCGGCTGCAACCTACTTTGAATTTCATCGTCCTAGAAGTATAACCCTCTCATTCAACGAGATCGTCAAAAGGGCGAATACGCCTTTCGTGTTGGCGCTCAGGAAAATTCCGGGGAACGAAGGCTCCGCCGCTGATGTAAGTTTATTTGATGTTCTTTTCAATGCTTAAAAATACATCTGAAGTAAATGATATCGTGAAATGTTTTAATAATAAATCGTGCAGATACAACAAATGTTTTCATATAAACATCAAATCAGCTTCAAAGAAACGAATTAACTATATTTCACAATAAAACGCACTGAAACTATTTCAACAGAGGACAAGTTTGAGATATAACAGAAACGCAAGTTTCGGAAAATTTAAATCCAGCCACCTTTTTTTCTCAAAGAGCTGAAGTGTCACTTGCACTTGTTTTAGAAATATTGCAATGAAATACAGAAAAGCGAGCATTGTCACACATGTAAATAAAATTCGAGACAGCTAAAAAATATTTGGCAATATCAGAAACGGAAAATATGTCGATGTAACATCAGAGAAATGTTATGAGACCTGCAACTATACAGGGCGATTTTTTTATGTGGTGCTAACATGGCTATCTTTTTAATCTTAATAGATACAGGTTCGGTTAAATGGGAGAAAAGTTGCGTCTATTCAAGCATAAAGAAGTGCCGTTTGCAGAAGTTGATTATCTCTTTTCGTTTTTGAGATAATCGAAAAAAAATAAAATTTTGGCTTTTACATTTGTGTTCATATTTTCCTTATTTGACATTCAATCTTAATCTGCAAAAACTTTCTTGGGACAACTTTTCATCCTCTTTCCATTTGTGGTAGCAGAAAGTACCTACTACGTTTCGTTTCTTCAGAATCATCATCAGGTTCATTTTTTCTTATGGCGCCATCTTAGATTTTTTCACCATGAAATAGCCCATTTTTTTCTGAGTAAAATGATATAACATATTTGTATGTTTAAATCGCATTTAGGCCCAGAATTTTAATAAAACATGATAAAAATGGTTTTTCCATGTAATCACAATATTACCGTGAAAACAAAAGTTTATCTACTTTGTCAACTCAAACGTCAAGAAACTTTTTTAATACGATTGTGTTTTATCGGGTTACAATGGATTACTCTAATGACGAAAAGGTTGGCATGTTATTTGTTTATGCTACTGCCAGAAGAAATGCTGAAAACGCGACTGCAATGCATCGCGAATCGTATCCGGAACAAACACAACCCCATCAGTGTTACTTTCGCAAATTGGAATGCTATATACGCGACAATGGACAGTTTATGAAACCTAAAAGAAAAAAAGGAAAATCTAGTTACGCAAATATGCGAAAATATTGAGCAAAATGTATTAGCATTTACCGAATTAAAAAATTTAGAAGGTAAAGATGTATCCCTGCGTGAAATTGAGCAGCATAAGTAACGCTGATTCGCGATGCAGTGCAGCCGCGTTTTCAGCATTTCTTCTGGCAGTCGCATAAACAAATAACATGTCAACCTTTTCGTCATTAAGAGTAATCCATTGTAATCCGATAAAACACAATCGTATTAAAAAAGTTTCTTGTCGTTTGAGTTGACAAAGTAGATAAACTTTTGTTTTCACGGCAATTGTGATTACATGGAAAAACCATTTTTATCATGTTTTATTAAAATTCTGGGCTTAAATGCGATTTAAACATACAAATATGTTATATCATTTTATTCAGAAAAAATGGGCTATTTCATGGTGAAAAAATCTAAGATGGCGCCATAAGAAAAAATGAACCTGATGACGATTCTGAAGAAACGAAACGTAGTAGGTACTTTCTGCTACCACAAATGGAAAGAGGATGAAAAGTCGTCCCAAGAAAGTTTTTGCAGATTAAGATTGAATGCCAAATAAGGAAAATATGAACACAAATGTAAAAGCCAAAATTTTAATTTTTTTCGATTATCTCAAAAACGAAAAGAGATAATCAACTTCTGTAAACGGCACTTCTTTGTGCTTGAATAGACGCAACTTTTCTCCCATTTAACCGAACCTGTATCTATCAAGATTAAAAAGATAGCCATGTTAGCACCACATAAAAAAATCACCCTGTATACATGGTGATTCTTTTAAGGCGGCCATTAGAAAATTTCTTATTTGCAAATAAGATAGAAACTTGAAGCCTGGGTTCCTGTCATAATCGATCATGGCGAATCCAAAAATACAATTTTCAAAATGGCGGCACTTTCGGAAATACCGGAAGTTGACGCCATCTTTGTTATTTTAAATGGATACCCCCCATTTTTATTTTATTTTTGAATTCGGCATTAAATTCTGCGTATAATGCACCCAGGCTGTCAGCACTTATCTGTCATAGTTTTTGACATATGCCACTTTTTGTTTTAAATTTAGCATTTGCATGGGTTCATTTAAAAATTCATATCTCTTAAACCATTTAAAGTGGGTAAATGAGCTTTTTTAGGTTGATTCCCTAAAGTTCAAGGAATCATTTCCCTGTAGGGTTAATGTTCAACGACGTTTCCAATGGTTGCTGCGATTTTTTGAAGATGACAATCAAAAAATGCCAAAAAGTCATTTTTTTAAAACGGCAATGGGCAAATTTTATTATGGCAACCGACGTAGGATTAAATTTGAAAGGGACTTATATCAAGGTTTCCTATACCTATCTCAAATAGTTTTTTAATTATTCGTAGTTTTTTGTAAAAGATTAAACGTTATTCCCAAAAAACATAGAAGCCTATGGAACCAAAGAAAAAAATTAGTTTTAGAACTGTCATCTTTTAGTTCTCCATTAATTAAAAGTTAAGTTAAGTTAAGCACGTTCTTGATTTTGTTTTGTAAGCATAAATGGCTTTTTATTCGAATGAAGTTGTTTTTGATTTATTTCTCATACATGGCAACTGCCAAAAAATCGTTGCAAGAACATGTCGCGAGTTTAATGCAAAATATCAAAATTTGCCGCCGATGAATAAACAGAAGTTTTCTAGACTTAAAAACAAGTTTCTTCAGGGAGGAAATATTCATCCTGCAAGAAGAATGACTAAATTTGTTAGGGAATCTGAAGATAATCAAATAAATGTTCTGGGGTATTTTGGCGCATTTTCACGATCATCGATAAGAGCAGCAAAATTTGATTTGGGATTGACGTTCTCATCGATACAAAGAATTTTACATGACCACAAACGACATCCCTATCCTTTTATACGACTACAAAAACTTCGTCCAACCGATTTTCCAAGACGAATAACTTTTTGTGAAGAGCTTTTGATAAAAAAACAGGAAGACCCAAATTTTTTGAGTCGGATTATTTGGACTGATGAAGCAAAATTTGCACAGGCTGGAGTATTTAATAGGAGAAATCGACATTTTTGGGCCGCAGAAAATCCACACCTGATCTATGAAGTTGAAAATCAAATTCAATTTTCCGTAAACGTTTTCTGTTTATTAATGGATAATCGGTTGCATTGGTACATGTATGATGAAAATTTGAATGGAGACAGATATTTAGACATTCTTAACAATGTAGTCCAAGATTTTGTCGATAATCTACCATTGCAGCATGCCGTCAACTTATGGTATCAAATGGATGGGGCACCAGCGCATTCAACAAATGCCGTAGATTTAAGACTAAGACAATTGTTTCAAGACAGATGGTGGGGAAATAACAGGTCCATGGTTGTGGCCCCCAAGATCCCCGGATCTGACACCATTAGATTTTTATTTATGGGGGCGGATTAAAGATATCGTTTATGAAACTGCACCCACGTCGAGGGAAGACTTATTACTAAAAATAACCCAAGCCATGAATGGCATTGATGGGAATGAAATCAGAAACGCTACCAGAGCCGTCCAACGTCGGATTATTGAGTGTTTGAATCAAAACGGTGCACATATCGAGCATATTTTGTAATACCGACCTAGCTCATTAATTTTTGTATTGATTTAGGTAATTTAAATTAATATTTTTTGACACTGTTACTATGTTTGTTGCTTGGTAACAAGTTAATCTTAATAAATTATATTTTTTTACAAAAAACTACGAATAATTAAAAAACTATTTGAGATAGGTATAGGAAACCTTGATATAAGTCCCTTTCAAATTTAATCCTACGTCTGTTGCCATAATAAAATTTGCCCATTGCCATTTAAAAAAAATGACTTTTTGGCATTTTTTGATTGTCATCTTCAAAAAATCGCAGCAACCATTGGAAACGTCGTTGAACATTAACCCTACAGGGAAATGATTCCTTGAACTTTAGGGAATCAACCTAAAAAAGCTCATTTACCCACTTTAAATGGTTTAAGAGATATGAATTTTTAAATGAACCCCTGCAAATGCTAAATTTAAAACAAAAAGTGGCATATGTCAAAAACTATGACAGATAAGTGCTGACAGCCTGGGTGCATTATACGCAGAATTTAATGCCGAATTCAAAAATAAAATAAAAATGGGGGGTATCCATTTAAAATAACAAAGATGGCGTCAACTTCCGGTATTTCCGAAAGTGCCGCCATTTTGAAAATTGTATTTTTGGATTCGCCATGATTGATTGTGACAGGAACCCAGGTTTCAAGTTTCTATCTTATTTGCAAATAAGAAATTTTCTAATGGCCGCCTTAAAAGAATCACCATGTATAGAAATAATATGTACTACTGTTATTAAATTATCCGCCCTTGTCTTACCTATATTGAGACAGCGTTTTGTTCAAATATGAAAAAGGCTTGGTTGAAAAATATCAAATAAATTGGGCAACGTCAGGTTATTAATGTTGGTGTTACGCCAATGATTCTAATTTCCCTCGAGAATTCTGCACATGTGCAAAACGTAAAATTTTGTATTTCAAATGACTACCTCCGCTTAGCTGACGGGGGCGACCTGAAAAAACACAGTTTTTTAAAAAACCAAGAGCAAGGCATATGTACTTTATTTCTAAAATAAAAGACGCGCCTTGTTCTTTCCCACTTTTTTACCTAATTTTATCGTATTAACGTCATCTCTCTTTTGACATGAAGGTACGTAAATAGTATATTACGAAACGAGCATGGAAAGTGGTAAATTTCATACGAGTGCGAGCAACCGAGTGCAGAAATCACACAAGTGTATATGAAATACACTTTCCATGGAGTTATGTACACTATTTTTCCCACGACCCCACAAGAAAGTTAAATTTGTTCACAAAACATCATCTGTAACATAATTTTTAATGATTTGTTATCTATGGTAGTAAATGTGGAAATTTCTAAGTAGCCTAATAACTATGAGCATATTCAAATAATTCCGACCGACTCATGGATGACACTTTCTTGCCCGCTAATTCGTAAATGCCCAGTTCGTATCTAAAATATTTGGGACTTCGAGAAGCCATTAAAATGTTTAAAATAGACGCGACGCAATATTTATTCAGTAAACGTCAAAATTCCAAAGCTGCCTACAACATTTGAATATACCCGTGCGATTTTTATTTATAGCGCACAACTAGGAGTATTGCACACGGGTGAATGCAGTTGTCAACTTTCGCGCCTACTTAGTTGCATGCAACGTGTCGCTTTCTTAGGGGGTCGTGGGAAAAATATTTTTGACATAGCGTGCTAATTAAATTTCATGAAATTGTACATCAAATCATCTTGTCATTTGAATTTTTATTTTGCGTGTACTCAAGCTTTGCCTAGGAATTTCTGTTACTTAATAATAATTTACTTCAACAGTCACTTGGCTAAAGGAACTACAAGTTCATACTTATTTTAAAACTCTTTTCAAAATATTCGTAATATTGTTTTCAACGTGCCTACTCGATGCTCACTCTTCTAAAAGATTTGATTTTTTCATATCTAATTTGACAACTAGCACTAAGGTTTTCCATGTACATTCGAAACATGCAATATTGAAAAATTTCTAACATACTTACTACTACTGCTAGTTGGGCACGAAAGTACGTAGAGACCAAAGGATGTTCCAAGCCCAACGATATGTTTAGGGTAGCATCCCGTATGAGATCTCGTAGTACACAAAAATCTGGCTTCAGTTCTATGATTCAATGCCTGGCGAGGTATTTGCTATAGGAGTAGTTGTTCGAACGCTCCAGTACCACTCATGTGCGACTCATAATTCGGAAAATAATTAGCTCTTGCTAATACTTGCACCAAGCGTGTAAGTATACAGGGTGATTCATAACGAGTGTAAAAGATTTAGAGGGCTGATAGAGGAGGTCAAAATAATCAGAAAAACTGGATGAACGTATGTCCTAAAATTATCCCCAACAAGTTTCTCGAAAAAACTGATTATTTTTAATATTTCCGAAACTAAGAAAGCTATTAAATTAAAGTTTTAGGTACAATGTATCGCTTGCAAGCCTCTATCACAAAAAAAATTATTTATATCCGAGAATAATTTATTTTTATGCACAATTTTTTAACCGAAAATTCAGATTTTGATGTTTTTACAAAATGTTGTTCTACTCGGAAGTTAACAGTTGTACGAAAAAATCAAGAATACCCTTTTCTTTGAAATTCAACGCAGAATCCCAAACTTCAATATTTTCTTTATAAACCAGTGGCGTAACATCATGTAAGCCAAAGGAAAGGGCTCTCCAGCTTAGAGCGGCGCCACTGGTGGCAGTATAAAAACAAATCTTTTTAGGACGATAGAGGTTCACAAAAGACAATAGCCCCCAAAATATGAATTCAATAGCTTCAGTAGATTCGGAGATATTAAAAATAATCAATTTTTTTCGAGAATTTTCTTTGTTGTGAGCGATTTTAGGACAGATGTTCATCAAATATTTTTTCTTGTTTTGACTTCCTCTGTCACCTCTCGAATTTTTTTACACTCGCCATGAATCACCCTGTATACAGCAAGCAATATTGCACAGTTCGAATGTGTAGGGCAAAGCTCCGTGCTGATGAGTCTCAAAAGGACGAAACCAGTGGTCTACGGTTTTCCGTGTGCACGTTCGAAACATGCAATATTGAAAAACTTATATCAGCTTGCACTGACAACTCGAAAAATGTGAAATAAAGGTTACCCAGTTAATGTTAGATTTGATTTGTACAACGAGTACGGAATGGAACTCATTTTCGACGAGTGATGAGTTGTAGCGGTCGACTCTTTCTTCTCAGGGCGTTCACGCAGGTTCAAGAGGCACAGTAGTACAGGGTATTTTGTTAAAACATTTATTCACTCTATTACAGATTGAGTTATAAAACACTTTAAACGTAAATGTAAAGACAAACAAATTGGCAAATAGCAAAACTGCAAAACCCTCGTCACCCGCTCACAGGCTGGGAGACGACTGACTAAAAAGAAACTAAAATCAACCACTTAGTTCTTTCATGGATAGGTTAACACTTGACATCAGGGTTGGGCTCGCTACAGAGTGCTGCAATTTATTCATGCGAGTGGAAAATGGACATTCCGTGCGAGTTGTACGCAATGCTTTTTCTATGACTATTACAGTTAGTTTTTTACAACAGGATTTTTTTTCATATCCCAAAAAATATTTGATGTCTCTGACGACTGTTTGAGTTTTACCTTGATATCACTAGCCAACTATTTTTTATGCTGTGTTCAAATTTTGAGCATTTCTACATATAGTTATTGTTTTGTATAATACTCGTAAGTGCGTGTGAATAAATATAGATGCCATCCCAATTTGTCAATAAAATTGAAAAGTACATGTAAGATCGCATACATAATAATAATAATAATAATAATAATCATAATCATAATCATAATCCGGGTCATAATCATAATAATATCGTCTTTATTGGCACAGCATTAAGAAAAAGAAACATAATATCTATAATAATTAGTTATTAATAACAGAAAAAAGGGAAGTTCATCTTGTACATGAAACCATGCACAAGATGTTCTTCCACTTAACCATGAAAAATAAACAAATACAAAATAAAGGGAATGAAAGAAAAAGGAAGATAAAAGAACAACAAGAAGGCAAGGCAAAAAGAAACAGAAAAAAGCGAGAAACAGGGAAAACCAACATAAAAGTGCAATTCCAGTAGGTAGGCACCCATTAGCCGATAATCAAAGCAGCCATCAACAGAGAACAGAACACTAGCAAAAATATCTGACCTCAACTAATTCTGAAGCAATAAAAGCCTTCGATACATACTCATTCTGAACTGCCGAGTTTCCAAGATTCTGATCTCCTTAGGTATAAAACTGTTGTAAAGTTTACAAATATTATATGTGAAGGATCTCTCAAAAAAACTTGTCTTGTGCAAAGATGGAGTAATTAGAGATTTCCTGCGGAATAATATGTACCTACTTACCCAATTACATTGGGCGGTACCTATTATGATTTTTAATTTTGCAATATGAACGGTCAATATCTTACAATATCCATATATAAACTTTGTTTAATAAATATTTCTTTTTAAGCATTTATTTTATTTTCCCCTGAAATGTAAACATAGTATTAATGTAATTAATAGTTATTTAAAATTCCCGCATTGTGCCCTATAGCGCTGCCTTTTTGATCAGCATTGCTGCAGGCCTACTAGGTATTTCTCACTGAGCTGCACGTCTCATTGTTTGTTTCTGGTAACATTGAGCAAATATGCCTGAAAGCAACCTGTGTTATGTGAGACTTTGGAAATCACTAGTTTAATAGTACCTTTTCATTATATTACAATTTGGAATACAGACGATAGAAAACTATTTCAATAAAGTTTAATTTACGTTATAGGTAAAGTTCCAAGTTATTATCCAAAGGTACGGATAAGATAAGATATAAGAGTGAATGGCCAATTAAACACTTTAACCAACCTTGTGCAATAGCTACATAACCTTAAAATTGAATTATGGACAAAAGAAAATCGAAAAAGTTAGTTTTACTTCTAAAACTTCGACTATAAACGGCAAGAAAAATGTTAAAATCTCAGCACCAGCGCACCCATAAATGTCTCTGCGTCGATAAATCTCCTAGCCCTACAAAGTAGCCATTTACGTTTCCAACATATTTTATTACAAGAACATCTCTTACACCGTTATTAAATAACGCTTTCATGCATTTATCATGCGTACATTTCACCTAAGAGTACGTTTTTTAAATTGTTTTTCCGTTTTGTACTAGGGCTTTCAAACTCTGGAAAAGTAAACTTGAACGGGCCTGCTAAGCTTGGATGTGTTTTTGTTGGGGGCACTTATATCTTAGTGGAATACGGTATCTAAACCTCCAGTACGTAGGTATATGTTTGTGTCAAGAGAGATTCTTTAATCAAATACATTTACGGTCTCGCAAATCCGGGATTTGCCTTCGAGAATTTTAATTCCTTCAGGAAATTGAAACATTTTTTGCTTACTTTATTTTGGAGAAGTTTTAAATCTAAACCCGTTACATTTAACGAGTAAGGGTTATAGAAATAACTTAACGAGAATTTTAAAAATTGGAACGTTGCTTACGTGTAAACGATATAGGAGAATATAAAATAAGGACCAAAAATAAATATTCGAGGTAGAAAACGATTTTTTTTTAATAATTCAAGCAACTAGGATTGTATTAAGCATTGAGTTACTAGTGGGGATATGACACAAGGATTACTTCGCTTGTAATGAAAGATATCGCCCGGCGGCGTTTAATATAGTTCGAGGTGTGGACACGCTCCAATAAAATGTACACCAGAAATCCCATTCTAAAAATTAAATACTTAAGAAATCCCCGGAATTCCTCAAGAAATCCCCCAGAAACTGTAAATAAGTCCACGAAATTTAGAGACTTACTATTATAGTGCGATTTTATGATTTAAATTGTAATTTCCCTGACAGTAAAAAATACCCTTTAAGGAGTAGCGTTTATTTGGAATTAATTAAATTTATTGTTAAAGTAACTGCTCTAGCCTCCTTGAAATGAAATCTGTACCATTACCTAATTGTCAGACTGTCTAGAGACATAAACGCGAGAAGATCATTAAGAGTATAAGGTTGAGAGAGAACATTCCACCAGGTAGAAGAAAATTAACTAAAGTCAACGGCACTCTTACAAATCGCGTTTGACGTTATGCAATCATTTGAATTAAGTACATCAAAAAACAAAATGTATGTGAGAAATAAAAATAAAAATTGTGTGTTAGCTCCGACGCACGACTGGAGTTTACTCCTTAAGAAGGATTATTTTAACTTCAATCACTTGATAATAGGGTACACGCGAATGTTAGTTTTATACACAAATGTGTATTTTTATCCGATGGTTTATGTTCTAAAATGTCCAACTACATCAAAATATAAATTGTTTATAAATTCAGTAATTAAGTGACAATCTGCTAAACGTCGATCCTACTGGCAATGAAATAAATACTTTTCCTGGTGTTCGAATAGGCGTTGATTCACATTTCGGCACTAAGCAATATTTGGAGTATTTAATATTAGGCTTTTCCATATTAAATCAAAAGATTCAACAAATTTAGGAACGAACAAACACTACAAATGCTGACTTTACAACGCCAACTGTCATATCTACTCTATTCCACTCTATTTTCACTATTTCCATGCTCTATGCAGTCAGACATAAATAGCCGTATCCATAGATACGTACATAATTTCAAAGTGACAGATAACGTAACGCTTGATTTTACTACTCATAAAACTTCCGTACCGCGGGCTATAACTGAAAATCGATTCTTAAGGCGTAAACTCCAAAAAAGTGGAGGATTATTAACAGCTGATTTAAAAGTTTTAGCTTTCAAGTCAGAAACAAAAACAAATAAGTTAGATTATTTACAAACTTTAAACGAATTTTAGTGAAAGTATTTACCCGATAGTGTCTTTTTACGTAAGACAAACTGATGGTTGTCCTCGCTCTTTCATTGTCTTACGAAAAATTCAACCCTTGCTTAAACCGCTACATTCAACGTGCCGCCATAACGCAAACAATTCTAAGCTCCTAAATTTGGTTAAATCAATTCAGTTTTGACATCGAAAGCTTTTCAAAAGCGTTTTAAATAAAGGATGCAAAGGCATTGTTTACTTTTTAAACGAAAGTTGTGACCAAGAATGGAAAACTTAACACAATCGTTTTGTATTAAAATTTATACAGGTTGACCCATACAGGAGGGCCAGTATTGGTATCCTTAAAATGATGGCAGTTAGAAGGTCAGTTAAAAGAGACTAAAGTTGGGTAAACTCTCGGGTAAACTGGTGCCCAAGTAATTGATGAGAACGAATTGATGATATCTTCGTTGGTTTCTGAAATATCCGGAAAAAACTGAAAAAACGTCGATAAGCCCGATGTTATTCCAACTAGTTTGTTGAAAATTGGTATTATGGCATTGTTTTGCTTACAGATTTCAAATTTCATTAGAATTTATATCGCTTGGTCCAGTGCCGAGATGTGATAGTCATATTTTTTTCTCTTGTGGCGGTCAAATTGGACTTTTGCATTGTCAACTACTTCCTTCAATTCCATTTACTGTGAAGCGCCATTCAAATATAATTTTCAAATTCTCAAAATCCCCAAAGTTCCTTCTTGGATCGGCTGGTTTTAAATTTTAAGTTGGCTATGGCCATAAAAATACAGAAAACAGTGATAAACATGGCAAATTAAATTGCGAAGTATGGTCTGTTCCCATCGCATCACCTATAGGAAGTGAGCGAATTTTTAGCCAGCACCACCATTTAAAGTTCTGGTGGTATTGAGCTGTCAAATTTTTGCTGACATTTGTGCAATAGCTACATAACCTTAAAATTGAATTATGGACAAAAGAAAATCGAAAAAGTTAGTTTTACTTCTAAAACTTCGACTATAAACGGCAAGAAAAATGTTAAAATCTCAGCACCAGCGCACCCATAAATGTCTCTGCGTCGATAAATCTCCTAGCCCTACAAAGTAGCCATTTACGTTTCCAACATATTTTATTACAAGAACATCTCTTACACCGTTATTAAATAACGCTTTCATGCATTTATCATGCGTACATTTCACCTAAGAGTACGTTTTTTAAATTGTTTTTCCGTTTTGTACTAGGGCTTTCAAACTCTGGAAAAGTAAACTTGAACGGGCCTGCTAAGCTTGGATGTGTTTTTGTTGGGGGCACTTATATCTTAGTGGAATACGGTATCTAAACCTCCAGTACGTAGGTATATGTTTGTGTCAAGAGAGATTCTTTAATCAAATACATTTACGGTCTCGCAAATCCGGGATTTGCCTTCGAGAATTTTAATTCCTTCAGGAAATTGAAACATTTTTTGCTTACTTTATTTTGGAGAAGTTTTAAATCTAAACCCGTTACATTTAACGAGTAAGGGTTATAGAAATAACTTAACGAGAATTTTAAAAATTGGAACGTTGCTTACGTGTAAACGATATAGGAGAATATAAAATAAGGACCAAAAATAAATATTCGAGGTAGAAAACGATTTTTTTTTAATAATTCAAGCAACTAGGATTGTATTAAGCATTGAGTTACTAGTGGGGATATGACACAAGGATTACTTCGCTTGTAATGAAAGATATCGCCCGGCGGCGTTTAATATAGTTCGAGGTGTGGACACGCTCCAATAAAATGTACACCAGAAATCCCATTCTAAAAATTAAATACTTAAGAAATCCCCGGAATTCCTCAAGAAATCCCCCAGAAACTGTAAATAAGTCCACGAAATTTAGAGACTTACTATTATAGTGCGATTTTATGATTTAAATTGTAATTTCCCTGACAGTAAAAAATACCCTTTAAGGAGTAGCGTTTATTTGGAATTAATTAAATTTATTGTTAAAGTAACTGCTCTAGCCTCCTTGAAATGAAATCTGTACCATTACCTAATTGTCAGACTGTCTAGAGACATAAACGCGAGAAGATCATTAAGAGTATAAGGTTGAGAGAGAACATTCCACCAGGTAGAAGAAAATTAACTAAAGTCAACGGCACTCTTACAAATCGCGTTTGACGTTATGCAATCATTTGAATTAAGTACATCAAAAAACAAAATGTATGTGAGAAATAAAAATAAAAATTGTGTGTTAGCTCCGACGCACGACTGGAGTTTACTCCTTAAGAAGGATTATTTTAACTTCAATCACTTGATAATAGGGTACACGCGAATGTTAGTTTTATACACAAATGTGTATTTTTATCCGATGGTTTATGTTCTAAAATGTCCAACTACATCAAAATATAAATTGTTTATAAATTCAGTAATTAAGTGACAATCTGCTAAACGTCGATCCTACTGGCAATGAAATAAATACTTTTCCTGGTGTTCGAATAGGCGTTGATTCACATTTCGGCACTAAGCAATATTTGGAGTATTTAATATTAGGCTTTTCCATATTAAATCAAAAGATTCAACAAATTTAGGAACGAACAAACACTACAAATGCTGACTTTACAACGCCAACTGTCATATCTACTCTATTCCACTCTATTTTCACTATTTCCATGCTCTATGCAGTCAGACATAAATAGCCGTATCCATAGATACGTACATAATTTCAAAGTGACAGATAACGTAACGCTTGATTTTACTACTCATAAAACTTCCGTACCGCGGGCTATAACTGAAAATCGATTCTTAAGGCGTAAACTCCAAAAAAGTGGAGGATTATTAACAGCTGATTTAAAAGTTTTAGCTTTCAAGTCAGAAACAAAAACAAATAAGTTAGATTATTTACAAACTTTAAACGAATTTTAGTGAAAGTATTTACCCGATAGTGTCTTTTTACGTAAGACAAACTGATGGTTGTCCTCGCTCTTTCATTGTCTTACGAAAAATTCAACCCTTGCTTAAACCGCTACATTCAACGTGCCGCCATAACGCAAACAATTCTAAGCTCCTAAATTTGGTTAAATCAATTCAGTTTTGACATCGAAAGCTTTTCAAAAGCGTTTTAAATAAAGGATGCAAAGGCATTGTTTACTTTTTAAACGAAAGTTGTGACCAAGAATGGAAAACTTAACACAATCGTTTTGTATTAAAATTTATACAGGTTGACCCATACAGGAGGGCCAGTATTGGTATCCTTAAAATGATGGCAGTTAGAAGGTCAGTTAAAAGAGACTAAAGTTGGGTAAACTCTCGGGTAAACTGGTGCCCAAGTAATTGATGAGAACGAATTGATGATATCTTCGTTGGTTTCTGAAATATCCGGAAAAAACTGAAAAAACGTCGATAAGCCCGATGTTATTCCAACTAGTTTGTTGAAAATTGGTATTATGGCATTGTTTTGCTTACAGATTTCAAATTTCATTAGAATTTATATCGCTTGGTCCAGTGCCGAGATGTGATAGTCATATTTTTTTCTCTTGTGGCGGTCAAATTGGACTTTTGCATTGTCAACTACTTCCTTCAATTCCATTTACTGTGAAGCGCCATTCAAATATAATTTTCAAATTCTCAAAATCCCCAAAGTTCCTTCTTGGATCGGCTGGTTTTAAATTTTAAGTTGGCTATGGCCATAAAAATACAGAAAACAGTGATAAACATGGCAAATTAAATTGCGAAGTATGGTCTGTTCCCATCGCATCACCTATAGGAAGTGAGCGAATTTTTAGCCAGCACCACCATTTAAAGTTCTGGTGGTATTGAGCTGTCAAATTTTTGCTGACATTTATATCTTTTATAGTTTGATTTCATTTAACACCAATAATATTCACAGCCTAGATACGTGGAAAATTTAAACTGACAGATGACGACTGAATTACCACCAAACATTTGTGAATTCGCCACATCTAGGCGCTGCTAAGTGATATTCGCTCACCTCCTATAGGAAGTGAGCGAATTTTCAGCCAGCGCCACCATTTAAATTTCTGGTGGTATTGAGCTGTCAAATTTTTGTTGACATTTATATCTTTTATAGTTTGATTTCATTTAAAACACCAATAATATTCACTGCCTAAATTGGAATTGGAAAATTTAAACTGACAGATGACAACTGAATTAAAATCAAACATTTATAAATTCGCCACATTGGCATTGAGGCGAAATTCGCTCGCTTCCTATAGCCATGGCTAAACAAAACAAATTTTTTCGATTTTGAGGATTCACTTTGAAAAATTATATGCAAGTAGGATATCACAGAAAGCGGAATTGAAGGAGGTATTTGACAATGCCAAAATCCAATATAGCCGCCACAAGAAAAAAAATTGACTATCGCCTCCCAGCAACGAAGCAAGCGATGTAGATTCTAATTTGAAATCTGTATGTGAAGTAATACCAGGATACCAATTTTCAGCTAATTAGTTGGGATAATAACTACTGACTTATTGATGTTTTCAAAGAATACGGATATTCAGTTTTTTCCGAATTTTCAACATATTTTGTTATATTAGATAACTTAAACACTTAACTTCGATTGCTGTCTTTCTTAAATCTAATTTAATAAGTTGACAAAGATTTAAATCCAATTTCTAAAATCCCTCAATCCCTTAAAACGTCCTTTAAAACCGAAAGTTTTATGGGTACGTTCGATTTGTACAAGTCGCATATACAGGTGATCTATAGGTAACGAGTGTAACAAACTTAAAGAGAAAATGGAATACTTAAAAATAAAAATAACGATTTATTGAAGTTTTTTACTTACCAACTTATAAATTTTGAATTTCGTACCGTCACCATTGGCGTCACTAAGAGGTGGGAAGACTACCTTTATTACAGAAATTATGTTCGCTACTGGCTTACAAGATAAGTTGCAAAATATTTGAATCTTTGTTTTATTTACAAGCAAAAATGTCTCTTTGATTTTTCCGTACAAAGCTTAGTTTCAGAGAGAAATCATTTTGTGTAACATGGGTGCGTTAGTTTAAAAACGAAATTGTCAGCCATCCTTTGTAACAGTAGGCTTGATGAAAATCACACTTGAAAAGTTTGCCGTTGACTTTATGAGAATGTGGAATCTAATTAGAATGATGTATCAAGGCATTTCTTAGTACACCTTACTGGAATAATTAGCTAATCCAGTCAAATAACTGCGTGTTTTGTGTGATGAGTACAGTCACACACCATTTCCAGTGTAAAATATAGCAGCTTTTATTTCATTCCTACCTTCCATTACCCCCATCCTATTTACCGTTAAAAGCTTTCTATTTCTCTTTCAATTTTGCAGGGATTGGAACTGAAGGGGCAGATGGTGTACTGTCCCGAATCAGATTCCGTTCTATTTATTGGATCTCCGTTTTTAGACGGCCTGGAAGGATTGACCGGCAGCGGTCTTTTTATATCGGACATACCTTTACACGACGCTACAAGGGACGTAATCCTCGTAGGGGAACAAGCTCGAGCTCAGGTACGAGAAAAATTGCCTATAAAAACCATTCAACCCCTATTTGACCTGCCGCTCTGAAACAATTTCAGGAATCGCGTTTTGAGTGGCATGAAATAAGCTTAAAAGCTCCGTTTCGCGGTTTTATTTAGTATCTCCTACTATATTGTTTATGCCTCTGGTCTCTCGAAATGAAATCAAATATTTCTGGAAGCTTTTCGTGATATTTGCAAACTGAATTGTTTTCATTTCGTATTACCCATAGTATTTCTATGTAAATACTTGAGTAAATACTTCGAATATCTTGCTTCGGTGCAGCAGCGTATTTAAGGAAGTTAGAAATGTTATCTGTAAACAAAAATGTTCACTTTTACCCGAAACGTTCTCAAAGAACTTTTAGCTTTTTAAGTTTACAATAGGAAACGCTAGAAACTTAATAAAGCCCATAATATTTGAATTTCTATAATAAAATAATAGAATACAAAAATGCTGAGTATTCAGCCTTGTCTGGTGTCTTAAACGCTGTCTTAAAGCTCAAGATTGAAATGTTCCCTAATCGACTATTTTAAATGGGCACCCTAAATTTTCAAAAGAGAAATAACATTTTCTAAAATTCAAATTATTTATTATTAAACGATTTATAAAGCTACGTATTTAAGGGAAGCAAATATTGAACTATTTTTGATTTCCTCTGTTAATTTGCCTCCTCTTTAGCCACGCTTCCTGCTCTTTCTATCACGCAAGCGTCAGTAAAGCGAGACCATAGCGTTTCATTTCTCGTGACGCCGCCCCACTCTTTAGCCACGCTCTGTCTCATGCTTCGCGCTGTTTCTCTCAGGCAAGCGTCAGTTCATTCCTCTAATAACGTAGAAGTTTCACTTCTACCGCATGTGGCGGCCACGCACCCAGTTTTTAATCCAGGTTGATATGCAGGTTACGCTGCATATCAAAATCAAAACGTTCTAGTATTATTTTGGCAATCTTCGTTCAAGTCCAATTAGTTCCTCATCAGCTCACAAGTTGACATGGGTATAAGTAATCGGTAGTTTAACAACAACAAAACGGGTCTTACAGTGTTGATGAATGGTGGACAAGGCATGTTCCTGAATTATTTAGTACCTTATAAATAAACAGATGTCCCTTCATTTCATATTCCATGCAACATCATTAATATTGAGAAAACCATTGCAATTTTAGGAATATTAGCAATCTCCCTAAAATTCACGCAGACAAGCTATTAAATATTTTATAATCTCTCCAGTGTAATCCCCTTAAATCCAATTGAGGGTTTGTTCTTTGAAGAGCGAAAACAGCTACAGTTTATTTCGAGAGTGCTTAAAGCGGGAAAAGTTAATTTGTTTCGATAGCTTCTTTAGGATAATCTTATTTAAGCTGTTTGAAAATTTGTACACAATTGAAGGGTTGAACAACTGTGAATTTGCTCTTTGTGACGTACAGCTTCCTGACGTCACAACGGGAGCACCCTACCGCGACTAAACCCAAAAGGCGGATCGAACGCACGCACAAACTATCAAACGCTACCGGAGTACCACGAGTGTCGGCTGTACAAAAAGAAAACTATAAAAAATTACTAGTTACTGAAGGTAGCAACGAACTACTTTAATAAGAATACAATCTATGCAAGATGAGTGCTAATTAAAGTAAGGGAGAGTGGGGGGTATTGTGCGCAGCGGGTAATTGTGCGCATGTTGATTCTCACACAAATAGTGCCAAACTTGGAACACAACAAGTGCTGTCCTCTGTCGACAAGTGTATTAAACAACCTCCGTCAACTACTTGCGTTGCAGGTCTCTTGTTACGTGAATATGGTCGCCAGACGTCAAAATGCACGAATTGTTATAATTTGGTGGCTGCAGCAGTAAAGAAGATAAGCTGACACTTTTATTTTAACAATGATCTGCATGGCTGTAATTAGCATTGTTTTCTGTGGTATTTCATGTAAGAATCTTCCACAAATTCGGACTTGTTTATGAGCTGCGATTTTCTTTTATGTTGGATCTGCTTTGGGGTAATTGTGCGCACAATTAGCCCTATGCAGTTGAATACGAATACAGCTGTTTTTTTTGTGCTTCTCGAAGATGCCGCGAACTTATAAACTTATAAACTATTGTTGGATTGCCATTATTGCCAACAGTAAAAATACTTAGTTCTTAATTTCGCTAAAGTACCTATCCAAATGGTTGGTTTTCGTTATTTTGATTTTAGAGAAGTTTATGTTAGTTTTGTTAGATGAATAAAACATTCTGGTAGTTTAGAACAAATGTTTCTTATGTCAATTCGTACTGATTTATAGCTTTAAACGTAAAGCGCACAATTCCCCACCTTCTGCGCATAATTACCCCGAGGGTTGGGGAATTGTGCGCTTTTGGGACTTTGGAGGCATTTTATTTTTTATGCTAGCACACCTACCTTTAAATCAAATATACTTCTGCACAATGAAACTACCATGTTGGGGGCTTACATTCCTATATATTTCAACGTCATAACTGTAATGGCTTAGTCACAGCAGCAGATCTTCCTCAAGTGCGCACAATTCCCCCACTCTCCAGTATTTATTACTAAATTTAAATAAATTATAAAACTAAATCTAACAACATATAATCCTAAAATACGAGGGGTAACTAGGTAACTACATTAAGCCCTGGGCAGGCGCTACAAAAACAAGTCGAAGGGGAAGGTGTCCCGGACGAAAATGTGGCGTAAGAATAAAACAAAATTACGGAAAAGGGCAGTTTTGTTTTGATTCGTTCTTATGCCGCATTTTCGTTCGGGTGACACAAAAATATAAAAGACCTTAGTATTGCAGACGATAATGATGGGCAGGTACCTATACCACACGGTAATTATCAGCAGCTGGTGGCCTTCACACTAGGGCGTCCTTGAATGTAAGCCAACGGAGTCACGAAAATTACTCCCCGTAAGAAAAATCCTACAAAAACTCACTCATGACCAACTACGAAAGGTAATCAAAAAAAAATTGTGTGTGTCAGCTCCGACGCACGATTGGAGTTTACTCTCCTTACGAACGATTATTTTAACTTCAATCACTTGATAATAGGGTACACGCGAATGTCAGTTTTATAGCCAAATGTGTATTTTTATCAGATGGTTTATGTTCGAAAATGTCCAACTAGGTACATCAAAATATAAATTGTTTATAAATTCAGTAATTAAGTGACAATCTGCTAAACGTCGATCCCACTGGCAATGAAATAAATACTTTTCCCGGTGTTCGGCACTAAGCAATATATGGAGTATTTAATAGGTTTGTCCATATTAAATCAAAAGATTCAACAAATTTAGGAACGAACAAACAGTGCAAATGCTGACTTTACAACGCCAACTGTCATATCTACTCTATGCCACTCTATTTTCACTATTTCCATGCTTTATGCAGTCAGACATAAACAGCGGTATTCATAGATACGTACATAATTTCAATGTAACAGGTAACGTAACGCTAATTAGTTAACGCGTAACGTAACTCTCAATAGTTAACGCTTGATTTTACTCCTCATAAAATTTCCGTACCGCGGGCTATAACTGAAAATCCAAAAAAAATAAGATAAATAAGGTTAATAGGAGCTTTAAACTTTGGAAAAAAACTAACATAAAACTCGTTTATCGTGTGGGGTTTCCTTCTCCAACTACTTCACGCTGATCGACGATTCAACATCCTCAAAAGGATAGACGATCCCTTCCAGAATCAATAAACCGATGAAAACAACGCCGTAATTAAAAACTGGAGAAAAATTCCAAAATACATGTAGTAAAACTCTTCCAGTGACTTGTCAGTTTGAAGAGCAGCATAAAAGTAACCATATCCGAGCGAATAATAAGAATTTTCGAAGAAACGCAACTGGCAATTCTAAAATTTCATAAAATATCTATCAAAAAGAGAAAGATAAAGAAAGAAAAAATATAAAAAAGCTGAGAAAAAGGTATAAACTAAAATGAAGGAAGGTACCTAACAACGATACAATCCTTAAACAGCATTAACGGGATTAAAGAATCGATAAATAAAATTCCGAAGTAAAAAAATAAATAAGATATAGCGAAATATCCTGCAGCATAGGTCACCTTCGAACCTCAACTATTGATCAAGAAAAATCAACGGCGGTCACGAAACAGCAACCGCAAAAGGTTAAACAATCTTCTAAACGAACAATGCACAACAAGAACTTGAAAATTGAGTGACCGCATCCAGGAAAATGATTCGAAAGACGGAACAAGGGCGAAACATCTTCAGGACTAAACGACGAGCTAGTTCGATCGGCAATGTACAAAACAGGTTAAGTGACGAGGAAGGAACAGATGAAGAACAAAGGGGACAAACGAAAGGTAATCTATCATTATTACTACCACAAGCAAGTTAAAAGTCCGACAAACCCCTTTAAAATGAGCCTGAAAACTGACTTCGTAGTACTACGCTCATTTCTAAGCGGTGAAAATTGAAGTATTGAATTTGGACAGCTTATAAACGAAACTTTATCTTAGGCTTCGATAGAACGAAAATTTAAAAAATGTATCTTAGAAAGTGCCAGTTCACTCAAGAAATTGACCATCTTCATGCGTGCATAGCGCCAAGAGATTTACAGTTTTCGAAAAATTGTTTCTATAGATGCATAAAATATACCCTCTTCTATACCATAATCAGGCGTTCGTGTTGTTAAATTTAATAGGATGAAGGTTTAATCGTAGTATAGCGAAAGCACTACAAACGCAAAATATGCCTTGGTATGTGCTGCCGCCCCGCGAGTGAGCGTAAACTCAAAGCGGCGTTGTCATATTTACTAGGTACCAAAGCGCGGACTTTGAATGTGTGTTGTTTTTGTGTCCATAAATGTGTTTAGCGCGCCGGTGTTGCAGCACAGCTGATAGTTCGCTCCGCCTTCTAACGGATACCTCACCGACCCACAACCCCGCAGGTGTAACTTTTGACCTGCTTTTTCGGACTCTTAACGGACAAGTTAATATATTATGTATATTTATTATAGGCGGCCTTAAAATAAATCAATAAAGACAAGACATCAAAGTAAATTGAACCGTTTTACCTTTTGCAATACGTAGAAGTAGGTACTTCTAACGTGTAACATAAATTGCACAGAAAGCAAACGGCATTTATATGTAGAATTTGAGCAGTAACGTAAAGAAGTAGATATTCAGAATGGAACAGAATTGCAATAAATTTGTGGTGTTTAGTACAGAAAAATGATTTGTTTTCAAACCATTTACCGCTGATCATTTTATTACACTTCTTGCGTTCTTTAATAATAATTCTCTGTTGCCGCAGTAGGGTTTAAAATGCCTACTTATTCGTTCGGTTCCAATGATATTTTCTATTGGCTTATAAAATATAAACATCATTCGTGGCATAAGCTGAAATTTCATAAGAAATTTGTTGCTCCCCGCAGCTGTTTGAATTGAATTTGTACACTGCTGAGTTCGTGTATTAAATCCAGAATGTGGCCGAAAGTACATTTTCCCTTGCTTACGTTTTCTCCCTTTTTATTGTATTTTCGCTTTTCTAATCTCATTTTCCCATCTGGAACTACCTGGCTGTTATGTCCGCTCATTTCCAGCTCTATTTATTTCGTAAAATGGTTGCATTTATTTTATTGTTATGGTTCAGATCTATATTTGTGCAGTTACTGAGAGGTGCATTAATTTTTATGGCATGCTTTTTAAACCTTTCAAACAAAATTGTTTGCAATGTATTAAATTTGTTTTTATGTGTGTGGCATAAATCCCACAATTACCATTTTAAAAAGAAACATATAATACCTTACTTTGCCCTTAATTAATAAAACACTGAAGCTCACAAATCTTTTTGCATCTGTTGAACGGAGCTTTACATTTAACAATTCCGTAGTCTTCTTTTTGTCTTCAGTTTCTTGTGTAGGTACATATTTTTTTTTTAATTTCTTCCATTTGTTCAGCTCTCTATCTCTATGGTCTCTTGTTTTCGGATCTCTTCTGATTAAGTAAGTAAACAACAGTAACTGCACAAGAGACTACACTTATGCGGTCTAATCAGTTTTCTAAGAGAGATGAATAGACCTATGGACCTGAATAGTGCCGAATGGAAGACTAAACGGAGTTGATAGTTGGAGACATACCAAACATTTAACATCTACTATCAAAAGCCACATCTTCAGACACTGAAATTGCAGGATTAGGACTAAGTGACCCAGAAAGTAGTTAGCTGACAATAAATAAGTGGTTTCAGTCAAGACGGTTTCCTTAGAGATCGTTGAAAAAGCACCTATTCACCCCAAAAATAACCAGTGCCTAAACCAAAGCCTTGGAGAGGGAACTCAGCTATTTACATTTACGACTGAAGCATCCGAGATACTCATAGTCTAAGCGTTTGTTTGTGAAAAATTCAAAACAATGCAGCCGACCAGTTGTGTAGTGAACAGGTGCCGCCGCGAAAACAGAACATCGCGGAACATTCGCCTGGTCCGTTGCTTGAATATAATAACAAACAACACTACCCGCGACCCGCTGGCCTACAACCTTATAGTCTTCACAACAAAATTAGCTGTTGTATAAGAAGGCTGAGTCCATTCTCCATGTCTGTGATCTAAAATCTGTTCCGCCAAGCTGAATTAAGCAATCTAGCTGGTCGTGTTTAATCATATGGCTAGCGATGAACTGCTTGATCTCTCCAGTATAGGCAAAATTAAAAGAACAGAGAACGCTATATACATTTTCTACATGATAGAATAAAGAATCTTTGGCCGATAGCAAAAGCTCTAAAAATTCGCAATGAAGAGTAAATAGGGTCATGACATTATATTTAGGCATAATCAGTTACATTGTGAATGTGTACTGTGTAGGAGAGATGTGAGATAACTGTGGGGTTGGTGGTGTTATACCGGACCTGGACGAATTTAGGTTTTTAAAGATGGTCCTTCTAACGCCACGGGAGTTATAAACGTTATTGGTCAGTCGTCGTGATACTTGAAGCTCAAGTGATAAGGAAGTGCTTTCGATGATGACGATCATACCCGCTGAAAAAGATTAACATTTTTAAGGGAATTACTACTGAATGAGACACTGAGGTAAAGATTAATGTGAATAAGTTTCACCAAATAGAAAATCAATATAATTTTAATGGAAATAATAACTAGGTGTTTGTTGGCCCTCTGAGTTACATTTATTTACTCGCTAATTGCTTAGAATTTAAAGATAACAAATTTAGTTTGAACCTCACCTTCAGAAAATTAAACAAAAACGCTTGAGATTGGTCATCTGAACTCTTGTTCTGATACCGAGACTGGTGAATCCAGAGTCGATAAGATAGGGGACAATCATGTTATGAATAATCAGAATTTGACATTTGGCAGTTTCGAATTTGTCATTTATTGTTGTCTATTTGTTTGTTCTTGTTTCTTGTTTCAGTTTGTGTATTGAATACGGAAAGTGTCGCAATCTTTGTTTGTTAATAAATGCGATTAAACATAAACAAAGCCGCCGGTTCATGCCACCCTGACACTCCGTCTGATATGCCGGCACGGACAAAGACTATAGTTTTTGATCAGTGAAAATAATCAAATTTGTTGGAGCATGCCAGTTAGCTAAATTCTCCAAATACCTAAATACATATTTCAATTCAGTTAAATAGCAGGAAATAAGAAAACGCTATTATCTAGAACACAATACTGAATCTTCCTATTTTCTCGAAGTGAAATTACTGGAGTTTCCAAACTAGAACAATCAAATTATTATTATTTCCTGCATAAAAGTTTGATTGCATAGCTTTAGTGAAATACTTGTAGACATAGACTGAGCCAGTCTCACGGGAATCGCCCTTTATAATGGGTGTTTCAAAATGAGCGCAAGATTTGCTTTTTCAATAAAACACATCATTTATTGCAAATATTTTTATTCTAATATGAAGTATACATATGGCGATTATGTGTGGAATAGAACATCCAACAAATGACCGCAAAAAGTCGGCTGGCACACTCTTGCTTTTTTAGAGAAGTTCCTGATTACTTTTACGCACATCTTCCACCCCAACACCCAGTTGACAAAAGTACGGCGTTGGCTTGATCACCTGGCTTAAGTTCTTGAGTCAATTATTGGACTTTATAAGGATGCAGCTAGAGGTCTTTTTTAAAATTCGCTGTAAACTGCTTGTCGAATTGGCCAGTTGCTGCGACCGGCGGCGACTCGATGTGCCTGGATTCTCAGTAACACTTGCAGTTACTAAGGCAATATTTTCGATGGACCGGCCTGGCCGAGTTCGACCTGATGACTTCTCGTTCTCAAGCGAGCCAGTTCGATGGAATTTCTCGATCAGTCTCTTAACTGTCGAACAATTTAGTGCATTTCGTCGACCAAAAATTGCACGCACTCTGCGACCGCTAAACTTTCACCATATTTTAGATACGTTTTCACTATTAAAATCCACTCTTTGATCGTGTTGCATTCAATGACTGATAATCGCAATGTGTCTACTCGACAATTGTAAAATTTTTAATCCAGCATCCTTGATTAAAAGAAAATGCCGAGAAATTTAAATCTTGCACTCATTTTGAAACACCCTTTATAACAAAAAAATCATCAAAAGCATCCAGTAAACTGAAAGCATCAAAAGTTAATGCACGTCGTACATAGAGTCAAATGTAGGTGCACAACTTTTGCTCCGTCAATGTAGTTACTACTAGTTGCCAATACATAATGTTGTCGATAGATAATTGGGTTCAACTAAAACTGCCAGTTGCGAAGACGGAAACTGGAAAACAGGAAATCACTTTTACGCTTTAAAATACAAAATGAATTTCGCCCGGAGTGAAATATTTCGGGGTTGAAAGTTGTTTCGCATTTGTCTCAAACGGAAAGGGAGTTTACACAATTTCCCGAAGGGTGTAGGCCTGAATGTGTAAACGAACCACAACCGGGCACGATGCAAAATAGGGCCGGAGACATTGAGAAATTTGCACGGACGGATATAAGGCGAAAGCAGGAAAAATCGCCTTGAATTGTCTTTGCTGAAGTTGAAGGCGTGAGGTGATTATATGAATGGAGATTTGGTTCGCCACTACTTTTGAATAACTAATGAGCACTCCCTGCGCATTAAATCAAGTCTTAGAAACTTGAGAAAGGTAAATCTAGCGCAGTATGCGGAGATTCTGCGGTACCGACGCGTCGAGATCCACATTTGTCAAGTTTTAAGACGCCATTCGCTTTACGCCACAACATATTCTTAGTTGCAATGAGTTATACTGAACCGTCCGAACAACTACTTCTCAAGTAAATACCCCGCCAGGCATTGGATTATAGAGCAAATTCAGATTTTTTTATACTACGAGATATCAGATAATTCTACTCCAGTTAGGTGGTACCAACAGCGGGCTATATGGAATCGAAAGTGAAGCCTCTCAAGATTTAGACAACCCACAATACTTACGGATCTCATTCTCTTTTTAAGTCACTGTATTCTTTGCGCTCTCATACAAACAGCCGTTTGACTTCATTAAGTGAGTAACCGGCGAGTTGATATTTCTAAATTTTAATACTTACACTTGCTTTTTCGGACTCTTCATTCAAGGAATCAATAAAATATATTATATAAAACTCATCTCAGGTAAATGTATTTTCCAGTACATTATTTATTTAGCAGGTTCTTTTACACGTTGATTTACAACTTACGAGCATAACATTGTATCATGGAAGTAAATATACAGGTCGCAGCCGTTAAATTTCAGAGGAACAACAAAAAATTAAGCACTGTTAAATAACAACTAAGGTTTTGGTTAGGTACCTATAGTATTTTAAATACTCAGAAAAAAATATGAAACGCTCCGTAAATTTCAGTTCAGTTTTGTATTTTATACGAAACCTAAAAATATTGGCCAAGTTAGGACAGACCAAGGGTCAAGCATAAAAAAAATACAAAAACATAGTGCAACGAAAGGTAAATAACAAAATATTGAGCTTAGAATTATTTACTATGTATTTAGTATTTTCCTACTATGTGCCAATAATTGTTATAGGTACTTAGGTACGTATTATTTTATAATGAGAATCATCATAAAGTTCTCAGTCCGAAGACTAATTGGACACACCCCTACAACCCCTCCTATCCTGAGCTAACATACGCATTTCCCTAAAAGTAGAATATCCTGCATCCCCAACTATTTGAGAGCAATAGTGTAATCTGGGTCTGTCTCTAGTATGCTGCCAACTATTCCTTCGTATTTCAGAAGGTGCCCTAGGTACCATCCTATCTCTCCTATTCTTTATTTATTTATTCTTTGTGTTTATGAGAACATAACATAAGTTTTTATACTGGGTAAACGAGTTGTAAGTGTAACAGAAGCACTAAATACAACAGAAACAGTAATAATTATACTATGAATTCTTAATAAGTTAACCACACACGTAGTGACACAGTAATTAAACTCGACACGTTTTTCGCTGACAACGTCAGCATCTTCAGGAGTTTAAGAATTAATCCTGAAGATGCTGAGGTTGTCAGCGAAACACATGTCCAGTTTAATTACTGTGTCACTGTCTTTAGGTATGTAGGGTTAACTTATTAAGAATTCATAGTGAATTTACGTCAACGTTCTTGATCCAACTACTGTTTGTAGTACGAGTAATAATTATACATTGCAAAATAAAATAGTTTTCGTTTCTGGAGCAAAGTGGCGTTTTCACCTTGTATTTTCTCAGCAACCTTCTTTGCATAACTATTAAGTCTAATTTTCAAGTACGTTTCAGCTATTTTTTTAATCAGTTGCACTTCATGTAAATCCTCAACCAAATTTGTTACTTATCCATGAAACGATAAGTTATTACCTGGCTGCTGAAGGCTTTTACAGTCGTAAGCAACGCAAAATATCACCATGGTACACAAGAAACTGCTACCTGTGCTAAAACACCTGATAAGCTCTTTGCGTTAGAAAAGGATGGAGATCCGTAAGTAGTACGGGTTGCATACACGACAGATATGCCTCAAAAAGTTTTCATGCGCTAAACGGCAATGGACCTATCCAGTAGGGATTTACATCATTGGCTGGTACTGAAACATTCATAAAATGTCTCAACGAACAACATTCTTTTTATAGGCTAGTTGCGTACCGTCAGATTTCGATGTTAGTGGCTCTGGTCGGTAAGCACGACAAACTAGAGTTTTCTGACATTTACGAATTTTAAGAAAATGAATTTTACTTATACGACGGTCATGTCAGAAATGCTGCACATATCAAATTGGCGCTGGAACTAGCTGCTGTGAAAAACAAATTCTTATAAATTATAAAGATCTGTCATTTAGACGTTAACAGTTTTAGAGTAACAGAATTGTAATTAGTTTTTGTGTTGTAAATTTTTCAATCTAGGTAGTTTGATGTGATGGAACACGTCAGGCGTCACTACTGAAGAGCAACGCGCGTATATCAAAATTGAATAGTTACGCAACAAAACTACCAAGTGTATTTGTCTTTTTTGGGCGAAACTTTTAATGCACGATTGCGAAAATGCTGAACAGACCTGAAGGACAACGGCGTAATCATCTTGTACGACAACGCTAGGCCGCATAAGGGAGTGTCTGTCGCTGGTTTTTTCGAAAATAACGGTTGGGAAATTCTCCCACATCCCTTATAGTCCTGATATGAGTCCTCCAGACTTTGATCTGTTTCCCAAGTGGAAGGAAGAACTTCGAGGAGTCTGATTGCCAGACTTAGAAAACCTGCAACGGCGTGCGTTCCAACAGCTGAAACGCCTCTACAAACTTGGCGTATTTAACGGCATTGTGTCGCTACCTAAACGTTGGCAACAAGTTATAGACTTACAGGGATTATAATGTAGATTTTGAAAATATGTGTTTTGTACGCAAGCTGTGTTCTTGTGTGCAGGAATTCTGACATGACCCTCGTATAATTATAGACTTTTCCACAATTCTGATGATAAAAGGATACTTTGTGTGAAGAATTTTAAGATTACGCCGCACTGAATGTATGATATGCAGACTTTTTGACACTGTAACCCTTATGTGCACTGGTGATTGGACCGGGAAGCATATTCGTATCGAGCGTAGCGTTTTACATTCCCAATTGTCGACAGCAACGGGCGCATTTTCTACTTATACAGTGCTTCTCGAAAGTAACGGATAAATTCAATAAAATCGTTGAGAAAAATATTTCAAACAAATGCACGGACACGTCGATTTTTATTTTTAAATTATCATTTACGAATGTAGTTTTTAACCCCCCACTCTTCAACCCCTAATCGCTAACAACCCCAACTTTAAAAATTCAAATAGCAAAGTACCCCTTATCATACCTCATTTGATAGCATTTTTTATGCTGAATACAATAAATAAAAGTTTTTCAAAATCGGATGGTAAATAACGAAGATATTTACCAAAATGTATTCAAATGGAAGTGACATTATTCGAGCAGGCGTTGATACGGGTCTGCAAATGTTAGACAATATTCAACAAGCGTTTGTCCCTAGATTAGGGTATTGCCTCGCCGTTAACGGCGGTATCAGAAAGGGTACTTTGCTATTTGAAATTTTAAAGTTGGGGTTGTTAGCGATTAGGGGTTGAAGAGTGGGGAGGTTGAAAATTACATTTGTAAATGATCATTTAAAAATAAAACTCGACGTGTCCGAGCATATTTTTCTCAACGATTTTATAGAATTTATCCGTTACTTTCGAGAAGCACTGTATACTATTTTTGTAAGCGTTCTTGCCAGCACACCTTCGTGGCTCAGTGGTCGATGTGCTATTTTCTCAAGTCGCAACGTTGAGGGTTCGCACCTAGCAGAAGTTCTTTTTTGTTATGATGATTTCTGTTTATTCTTTTGAACAAAAAATCGGTCAGGTCCTCCAAAAAGTCAGTAGCATACAGGTTGTCCCATTTGAAAATCAAAAGTTGGCACTTCTTCTGCTGAAATATATCCTTGTTTGTGTCAAAACTTGACGTTTACTCAGTACATACGATGTATCAAGTTTCAAAAATGTATCTTCAAAAATAAAGAAAAAAGGGGGGTGTACCATGCTCCTGTTACACACTGTAATTTATGTGAAGCTATAAAGTGCTTTTTGTGCCTCATCTCTAGTTGCCGGACTTTTGTGCGTCAAACGTCTACAGATTCACCACAAAAAGAATCACTTTAGCTCCTTATAAAATAATATACTATTCCGTTCTTGAGTTATTTTTGGAAAGTGAATTTATGGAATTTAGTTTTAGTTTTTTCTCCCTATTAAAAGAAATAGCGAAAACTTCTTCATTGCAAGCTGTGATAAGCTTTAGTGTGGCAAAGCCATTTTTCTTCTACGACGTTTCGTTTCCGTGGAACCATCATCAACTTCATTTTCTCAACTACGGACCTGGAATCTTTTTAACGGTTTTCGGAAGGCTTTTTTATTCTGAATTCAAGCACATAACATGTATTACATATTGTGGTTAAATTATATTTTAAGCCAGTTTTAGACATCATACAGATTTTTAAAATGCGGCCATTGTCATTACAGCTCATCACAAATTGCAATGAAGAAGCATTTTTAGTTTCTCGCTATTTCTGATAATACCGTGATGGAAATAAAAAAAAAATTCCATAAATTAATTTTTTTAGAAATAACTCAAAAACAGAAAAATGTGTGTGTCTCAGCTCCGACGCACGACTGGAGTTTAGTCCTTACGAACGATTATTTTAACTTCAATCACTTGATAATAGGGTACACGCGAATGTCAGTTTTATACCCAAATATGTATTTATCAGATGGTTTATGTTCGAAAATGTCCAACTACATCAAAATATAAAATGTTTATACATTCAGTAATTAAGTGACAATTTGCTAAACGTCGATCCCACTGGCAATGAAATAAATACCTACTTTTCCTGGTGTTCAAATACGTGTTGAGTTACATTTCGGCACTAAGCAATATTTGGAGTATTTAATATTAGGTTTTTCCATATTAAATCAAAAGATTCAGCAAATTTAGGAACGAACAAACACTGCAAATGCTGACTTTACAACGCCAACTGTCATATTATCTACTCTACGCCACTCTATTTTCACTATTTCCATGCTCTATGCAGCCAGACATAAACAGCCGTATCCATAGATACGTACATAATTTCAATGTTACAGGTAACGTAACGCGTAACGTAACGTAACTTTTAGTTAACGCGAAATGTAACGCTTGATTTTACTACTCATAAAATTTCCGTACCTCGGGCTATAACTGTAAATCGATTCTTAAGGAGTAAACTCCAAAAATGAAAACACATTTTAAGACCGCTTTAATAGTCCCCTAACTACGCAACCTTTTCACCATTTAGAGGAATCCGTATGTTATATTTTGCCATTCCCACTATCCCCATGCTGTGCATTCTTATTTTGGGTATAGGCTGTATAAACAAAGTTAGTTGGGCATAAAATGAATGCAGAAGGTACTGCACTGACGAGTCACACAAGGACGAAACCAGTGGTCAGCAGTTTTCTGTAATCATTTTGAACGCAAAATATTTGGTATATTATTATTATTATAGATTATATATGGTTAAAATCTTTTCAGACTTCTGTTTGTGATAGACTTTTGCATTACGCTATATCAAATGAAAAGACCAAAAATGTATTGTACATTATTGAACTATTCATTTGCTTTCAAGATGCTTAATTTCCGTATTAGAAACTTTAAGAAACTATTTGCCCCCTCGACTTTGTTGTTTAACTCATTCAAGGCCTCTGTCACTTATGATTTTGGTTGTTCTTGTGCAGAGGTAATCTAAGCTCTAAGGAACTGCGGTTTTAACGAGTAGACAATAATTTAAGATGTGAACAAAGGAAGAGCTCAGCAGGACTAGCTGCATATTATGATAGTGAGAGTTGGATTTAGAATACCCACTTTTATTCTACTGTTGCCTTAAATAAAGCTATTTAATTGTATGTTAGTATTAGACTCGTGGACCTTCCTGTTTAAATTATTGATACGGAATTGTTACGATTTTATGGTTTACACACAGCCCTGTACTTTCATTTTCACTGTTGCGTAAACGAAGGGAATTTAAGTTAATAATTTAAACGCTCTTAATTGAAAATTTTAATAGGGAAAAAGTGATTGCCAGCATCCCTTACAATATGGAAATTCTTCGAGAATACGTCAAATGAAACTGAACCTTTTCCTAAACAAATTTCCGGAGGGAATCAGTGATTTAATCCCGCTAAATAAATAATAAATCCCGGGTATGCCCTTCCGAGGCTCCCGCACATTACAATTTTAATAAAAATACGCAGCAGAATTCAAACTTCCAAGGGTTGCTTGATTGTGTTATATTTTTTCATTAAACCAAGGATGGCCTCAGGAGGAGAATGGACAAACTCAAGAGCTCGATAGAAGAAGGAAACAGAGCTGTCGACAAGGAAAGGGAGAAGAACGTTAGCCTTCTACACTTGATTTTTCCGCCGGATATTGCCAAAAGGCTTTGGTTAGGTAAGCATGAGAAAGATTCGGGTAATTGAAATTTACTTGGGTTTGAGGTCTACCTGAAAATAAATAAGCAGTTATTAGTTATCAACAAGAATATACCCTTTTCAGTTATCTCGGATGTTTGTTTAGCTTTAAATTAATGTAAAAACTTGTGCGTCTACAGGTGAATCGATCGAAGCAAAAAGTCATGAAGATGTGACGATGCTTTTTAGTGACATAGTCGGTTTTACTTCCATATGTTCAACAGCTACGCCTATGATGGTTATTAACATGCTGCAAAATCTGTACAATCAATTTGATGTCTACTGCGGACAATTGGATGTTTATAAGGTATGTACTTTTCTGAAAAATAACTCTTGTCTGTTCAAAATGTGCGCCGAAAAATTGTTGTCCCGATAGCTTAGATTCTAGAAGAATATTTAAATCTACGTTTAATAATCCTCATAATGATGGCTTCCTTGCCAGAAATTAATGACATTCAGTAGTTACACTGACCTAAAAATTTGCCACTACCGGTTGAATCCGAGCAACGATTTCTGGACTTCTGGTTAAATCCTCTGAGTAGAGATAAATGTTATGCATGTTCTGCTGCAAAGTTTTATACAAAAAGCCTCAGTAGTTAGAAAATGAGAGCCTCAGGCCAGGCCATCGAGTTCTCCAGGTGCCATCGAGTTCTTCGGCAGTGACCTTGAAAGAGACCAGAGGCTGCTGAAGGAGTCGTTGCGTCATCCGAAGAAGTGTCTTCAGCAGCGGCATCTGCAGCAGCCTCTGGTGTCTTTCAAGGTCATTGCTGAAGAAGTGTGCATGTCTTCAGCAGCGTCTGGTGTCTTTCAAGGTCATTGCCGAAGAAGTGGGCATGTCTTCAGCAGCGTCTGGTGTCTTTCAAGGTCATTGCCGAAGAAGTGGTCTTGAGCAGCGGCCAGGCGCATGCGCCGGGGCTATTCCTCAGGTCAGTCCACCCAGTTCTTCGGCAATGACCAGAGGCTGCTGAAGAAGGGCCTCTGGTGTCTTCGGGGCCTTTGGTTGTGGCTCAGGCGCCTGCGCCGGGGCTTAAAAAGTGCGCGTGTTGCTCATTGTTGCGCAATGGAAGAATGTTCTGGAAATGCTGATGCAATAGTACGCAGATGTTGCAGAATTAATGTTTTTTCCCCTTCTACGCTGAAGGAGTCCTCGAGTAATGTCTTCAGCAACGACTTCTGCCTCTGGTGTCTTTGGGGCCTTTGGTTGTGGCTCAGGCGCCTGCGCCGGGGCTCTATGAGAGTGGGCGGGGCAACAGCCAATGATAGAGGTTGTGGGCGGCATCCAATGGGTGTGGTTGTGGGTGGTAAGGTTCAACTACTGCTAGATGCCTTTGGATGTGACCCAGGCGCATGCGCCGGGGTTTTCGCAAACGCCGACCGGGATTCGAACCCGGGTCCCCGCGCACCGGAGCCCTCGCTCCAACCAACTGAGCTAATCGGATGCCTACATGCCCGTCTTTTAAATCATCCATATATACTTAGGATTGTAAACAGAAGTTTCTCGGAAATTCCAATGGTTGCAATTGTTTATACTAAATAAATATTGATATCAAAGTTTAAGAAAAAAGCACGTTCGCCGCCGATAAGAGATGTTATAATTGTTTTTATTATGGGTAAAAAACCTTTCAACTCGCCGACAGGATTATGTTTGTTTAGGTTTGCTCCCACGTTCTGCATATGCACATACTACGTTGTAGACACTACAAGGTGACCCGTTTATTTGTTTGTATTATTACAATAAAATAACATTCTAGAACATTCGTCAGTTTGTTTATTTTGATACGTACTATGTTTTGAAATTACTTGTTATCTTAATGCGTTTCGGACACGTGTGGGAACCATCTGGTGAGTGCTGGAAGTACTAATTGAGTGTCGGTAATATAGAACACATGTAGATTTCTGTTCCACTTACTGGAAAGTGCAAATTGAATGTCGGTAATATAGAACGCATGTAGATTAGGGCCCACTGCACACACCACTTGCCCCGCCCACTTAGGTCATGGAGGGTATCAAATTAACCAGCTCGATGAGACAAATAGGAATCTATAGTTATTCTCCTACTTCAGAATTCTCATCAGATGTCTGTCTGTCTGTCTGTCTGTCTGTCTGTCTGTCTGTCTGTCTGTCTGTGTCTGTCTGTCTGTGTCTGTCTGTCTGTCTGTCTGCCTGCCTGCCTGCCTGCCTGTCTGTCTATCTGTCTGTCTGTTACATCAGCCGTTCGTGTCAACAACAACATTCAATGCCAATGACGAAATTCGCATACCAATCCACCAACAAGACGTTTACGTACTGCCGCATCTAAGCTGCATCTACATAGAGGGGTTTTTCCTCTTTCTATTCTTGCTTGTGTCATCAGCCATGATGTTTGCGGATAGAGCTGTCTGGGTCAACAGCTGTCTGGTGTCAACAGACAGCTTGTCATTCGCATACCAATCCACCAACAAGACGTTTACGTACTGCCGCATCTAAGCTGCATCTACATAGAGGGGTTTTTCCTCTTTCTATTCTTGCTTGTGTCATCAGCCATGGTGTTTGCGAATAGACAACAGACAGCTGCGTCAACAGCTGTCTGGGTCAACAGCTGTCTGGTGTCAACAGACAGCTTGTCAAAAAAAATCACGCTTCTAGCATACATTTATTGGAAAGCACACAACAAATATTTCTAACATAATGGGGAGTATTATTCAGTAATCAATTCATTAGTTTAGTTAGTTCCCATGGAATACGGTAAATTATATAATATAATTTATTATATTAAAATACATTTTGTCAATTAAAATAATATAATACTGTTCATAATATGATATTATTATATTAAAATACATTTTATTCATTAAAATAATATAACAGTGTAATCAAACTCGTGACGATTAAAATACATTTTGTCAATTAAAATAATATAATACTGTTCATAATATGATTTGATAATATTATATTAAAATACATTTTATTCATTAAAATAATAAAATAGTGTAATCAAACTCGGGACGCTGCTTATACATCGTTGGCTGCAACAAGAGAAAAATCATAGTTACGAAATTATACTAGTAAACAAACAAACAAACAAACAAACAAACAAACAAACAAACAAACAAACAAACAAACAAAGAAACAAACAAACGGACAAACAAACGAACAAACAAACGGAGGGACAAACAAAGAAATAACTTCATTCATTATAAACAAACAAACAAACAAACAAACAAACAAACAAACAAACAAACAAACAAACAAACAAACAAACAAACAAACAAACAAACAAACAAACAAACAAACAAACCAACCAACAAACAAACAAACAAACAAACAAACAAACAAACAAACAAACAAACAGACAGACAAACAAACAAACGGACAAACAAACGGACAGACAAACAAACAAACAAACAAACGGGCGGACAAACAAAGAAATAACTTCATTCATTATAAAAACAATTAATTTTCCACTACTAAAATTGTGAATCACAAAATCGGCAATTTTCCACTACTAAAATTGGGAAGTCCAAAATCCACACTTTTTATCTACTATCACTGCATATTAAAAAATCTAAATACTTTACTTCCGATTTACAATATTGACCCAAATGACCACAAGTTCACTGCACGATTCCAACAAAATTATCTTGGTTTCTTTCTCCATGAATAGTCTAGAAAATAAAACATTTTCGGTTTCCGTTGCCATGTGCGATACATTTCCGCACATAATCATTTTGGGTTGGTTCTAAAGATATAAAATAGTTTACAATTATGGAACAGATACGTGAGCTTTTTAACTACATATAATGAAATTATTATGAATGAGTTTTATTAACAGAATGCTTGAAGAATAAAAGAAATGATTACTGCAAATGGACTTACTTTTAAATTTTCCGGTAAATTTTGGAGGATAAAATGGTACAATAAAATATCTCCAACATCATCTTGGCCAATTACAACATCCATATTGGGAAACTAACTTTTACCGCACCTATTCCGTGGGAACCAACTGAACTATTGAAGTGATTACTAAATAATAATTCTCGCAATTATATTCGTTCTATTTATCTCCCAGCTTTTGCCGAGCTTGCAAAATTTTGGTAACATGCAGAAGTTATCAAAAACAACAATCAATCGAGTGTTTATGTTTCTGGCGGTGGCCTTCAAACTTTTTATGTTCTAGAATGATTTTATTATAATAATACAAACAACAGGGTATAAAATAATCTCGATCATCTTGTAGAGTTTGCGACATATTAAGTGCACACGTACTTATTAGCATGCAGAATGTGGGAGTCAAACCAAACAAATATACATTTCCTGTCGGCAAAGTTGAAAGGTTTTTCTAGAACGTTCTTAGCTATTAATATTTCATCATAATAAAAACAATAAATCATAACATCTCTTATCGACTTCGAATCTATTGTTTCTTTCTCAAACTTTGATAACAATATTTATTTAGTGTAGACAATTACAAACGTTGGAATTTCCGAGAAAAAACATTAATTCTGCAACATCTGCGTACTATTGCATCAGCATTTCCAGAACATTCTTCCATTGCGCAACAATGAGCAACACGCGCACTTTTTAAGCCCCGGCGCAGGCGCCTGAGCCACAACCAAAGGCCCCGAAGACACCAGAGGCCCTTCTTCAGCAGCCTCTGGTCATTGCCGAAGAACTGGGTGGACTGACCTGAGGAATAGCCCCGGCGCATGCGCCTGGCCGCTGCTCAAGACCACTTCTTCGGCAATGACCTTGAAAGACACCAGACGCTGCTGAAGACATGCCCACTTCTTCGGCAATGACCTTGAAAGACACCAGACGCTGCTGAAGACATGCACACTTCTTCAGCAATGACCTTGAAAGACACCAGAGGCTTCTGCAGATGCCGCTGCTGAAGACACTTCTTCGGATGACTCAACGACTCCTTCAGCAGCCTCTGGTCTCTTTCAAGGTCACTGCCGAAGAACTCGATGGCACCTGGAGAACTCGATGGCCTGGCCTGAGGCTCTCATTTTCTAACTACTAGCCTCCTACAACCATATGTCTAATTCTCCATTAGAAAGAGATGTTACCATACCCCATACCTGCGAAAAGTTTCATGAACATTGCTGAAAGTGGAAATTCTTTTGATTGACATCGTCTGTTTTAAACTTTTTAGATAACATATACAGTTTGCAACAAGTTATGTGACTTAAAATTTTTGGATAGATAATTAGTTTTCGAATAAAATTCGTTAATTGGTAGTGATGCAAAGAAACGGAGTACAAAGTGACGCAAACTATTTCTGAACTTGGTTTAGTATAGAAGATGGATCCGCTAGTTGAATTCCCTTAATAATGTTTGGTTGGAAGGCATGTTTAAATCGTAACTTCATTATTTAATTTTTACGGAAGCGCTGTGGTGTCACGTATTATTTGTTTTCATTTTCAGTTATAATGGATCTCTTTTTCCGTATCGGATCTTTTTTCCGTTATAACGTATAATTTTTCCAATATAACGAATATTTTTTCCGATATAATGAATCTTTTTTCCGACGTAACGGATTTTTTCTGATATAACGGATCTCTTTTCCCGATGTAACGGATACGACGATGTATCAAGAACTTTATAGCACTTAAGGATTAATTTGGAGTCGTTTTACATAACCGATGCCAGTTGGCTTACGATCCACTGAACGGTCAAAACTAACAATACCTACTTTACCAACGGTCTTACTGATTCAAATGGGGATGTTAGGGATGCCCAAAATTTTCGAAACAACGATGTTAACATCGAATAAAATACGTTAATTGGTGGTGATGCAAAGAAACGGAGTACAAAGTGACGCAAACTATTTCTGAACTTGGTTTAGTATAGAAGATGGATCCGAGAGTTGAATTCCATTAATAATGTTTGATTGGAAAGCATGTTTAAATCGTAACTTCAGTATTTAATTTTTACGAAAGCGCTGTGGTGTCACGTATTATTTGTTTTCATTTTCCGTTATAATCTCTTTTTCCGCATCGGATCTTTTTTCCGCTACAACGGATAATTTTTCCGATATAATGGAAATTTTTTGCGATATAGGTAATGAATCTTTTTTCCGATGTAACGAATTTTTTCTGATATAACGGATTTCTTTTCCCAATATAACGGATATGGCGATGTATCAAAAACTTTATAAAATTTATAAATTTTGTGAGTTAATTGGGAGGGCGATGTTTTCCCAAAGCTAATATACCTATATTAGCTTTGATTTTTTCCGATGATGTTTATGAACATCGATGTTTTGTACCTAGACAAATATTTTTTGAGCTCTTAATTTTCAGCAAAATATAAGTTGCACGTCACCGGCTTCATATCAGCACTGTTGCCACAAGAGTTTATGGTACTCAATTTAGAAATATTAAAATTCAATTTACCTCTCTAATTGAATTCAATGGTAATATGGGTCCATTATTTTCCAATTCTCTTTCAAAACAGTTGACAAGGGACGCTACAAGCTCCTTACACCGACTGTTTAAGAACTTGGGCATTATACCTACAATAACAATAACAACACCGATAATAAATAACTAGGAGCACTATTTTATTTCTCAAAAGAACAGATTTTTACCGCAAAAGTTGATGAACAAAGAAAACAAGGGTTTAAAACACCAAAAACAACAAAAGTTAACGAAACTTGACGCTTTCAGAATATCAGCTGTCAAGTCAACCGGGAAACGTCAACAAATTAAGCGGCAATCATGCAACAAAATAGTGTTGTGTTTAGACATTCAAATATTTCTTTATTCTCTTTTAGCACATTCAATTTATATGACTTGTCATTTTACGTAAGGCGACTCTCAATCTTTACATTTTGTGACGTGCATAAAAAGTAAGGTGATTTTACCTGTAGTGACGTTGAAATCAATGAAATCCATGATACAGAAAACAAAAAAAAAACGTTTATTTTCTGGGTGTACCAGACTAGTGTAATTCTTCCATAACTCAACTGGAGTTGAAGATATGAAGATATCGAAACATTTTTCAAATAAGTTTAATCGAATTAACTCATGTTTTAAAATTGGTTTTTATTATACTTACGGGTTGTAACTTTTCTTCTGCGTGCTATCCAAATTAAATTTTTTCAAATGGAACACTGTATGTTATTGATTGATTGGAATCAATAAAATACGTAGCGTACTACCAATTGATAAAGTTTATTCAGAGTATTAAAACTCCATCATCAGAAAAGTACCTATATTATTGATTTTTCTTTATTTCTCGTTGAACTTTAATTCCCCTTTTTTAACCATATCTTGGGTCAACATTTTACCATTAGGTATGAAGTCATTTGACATATTCTCGAAAAAGATATCTGTATATCGGAAAAATTATCCGGTATAATGGAAAAAAGGATCCGTTATAACTAAAAAAGAGATCCGTTATAACGGGAAAAATCTGTTATAGCGGAAAATGAAAATAAATAATATGTGACATCAGAGAGCTTCATAAATTTTCAAGTAATTTTTGTTTTTATTTTGGTAGAACACTATATTTCAATACCACCTTAGAAGACGATATACATGGAAGACGCCAGGAGTCCTAGGGAGATACCAAATAGATTACATTCTTATTAGGCAAAAATTTAGAAATCTAGTTAGGGACTGCAGAAGCTATCCAACAGCAAATGTAGATAGTGATCAAAAAATAGTAGTTATAAAGGCTAATCATAAATTTCAGATTTTGAGAAGAGAAATCGGTAGAAACATCTTGACGTCGAGAAACTTAAAGATTGTGATTGGAGAGATAAGTTCGAGAAAAAGACGAACGAAGTAGGTACTAAAGGACGCTGATGAAAATACTGTTAGGGACGTAGATGCAGAATTGAATTAGGTTAAAAATAGTTTACATTATGCAGCTAGCCATATTTTGGTCCTTAAACAGAATGAAAGTAGGAAACCCTGGATGACAAAGGATATTGTGGCTCTAATAGATGAGAGGCGAAAATATATAAATAGGCTGATGAAGGAGGGAATCAAAGATATAAGGCGGTCAAGTGGGAAATTATTCTGAAATGAAGGATTGATGATAAATGCAAAGAAGTTGAATAAGTTCGAAGGAGGAAAAACTGACGAAGTGCCTAAATTTTTAATTAGGAGAAATTTCAGAAAAATTGGATCTAGCAGAAATAACATTAGAAACGAGGCAGGAGACATCCTAATTGGAAGAGAGAAAAAGGCAGATAGGTGGAAGGAATATTTTAGAACCTCATATGCGGGACAAGAACTAGGAAATCAGTGTGGGAGGGGGGTAACTTAGGCCGTCATATAATGAGGGAAGAGTTTGAGTTAGCACTAGAAACTTTAAAAAACCATCACCAGGTTTAGACGGAGTGCCGGCAGAAATCTTAAAGTGTTCAGGTCAAGAGGGAAGAGAGCGTTTATTTAAACTAGTTAGATGTATATACCAGAAGATTAAAATATTTGATTGGAAAGCATGTTTAAATCGTAACTTCAGTATTTAATTTTTACGAAAGCGCTGTGGTGTCACGTATTATTTGTTTTCATTTTCCGTTATAATCTCTTTTTCCGCATCGGATCTTTTTTCCGCTACAACGGATAATTTTTCCGATATAATGGAAATTTTTTGCGATATAGGTAATGAATCTTTTTTCCGATGTAACGAATTTTTTCTGATATAACGGATTTCTTTTCCCAATATAACGGATATGGCGATGTATCAAAAACTTTATAAAATTTATAAATTTTGTGAGTTAATTGGGAGGGCGATGTTTTCCCAAAGCTAATATACCTATATTAGCTTTGATTTTTTCCGATGATGTTTATGAACATCGATGTTTTGTACCTAGACAAATATTTTTTGAGCTCTTAATTTTCAGCAAAATATAAGTTGCACGTCACCGGCTTCATATCAGCACTGTTGCCACAAGAGTTTATGGTACTCAATTTAGAAATATTAAAATTCAATTTACCTCTCTAATTGAATTCAATGGTAATATGGGTCCATTATTTTCCAATTCTCTTTCAAAACAGTTGACAAGGGACGCTACAAGCTCCTTACACCGACTGTTTAAGAACTTGGGCATTATACCTACAATAACAATAACAACACCGATAATAAATAACTAGGAGCTCTATTTTATTTCTCAAAAGAACAGATTTTTACCGCAAAAGTTGATGAACAAAGAAAACAAGGGTTTAAAACACCAAAAACAACAAAAGTTAACGAAACTTGACGCTTTCAGAATATCAGCTGTCAAGTCAACCGGGAAACGTCAACAAATTAAGCGGCAATCATGCAACAAAATAGTGTTGTGTTTAGTCATTCAAATATTTCTTTATTCTCTTTTAGCACATTCAATTTATATGACTTGTCATTTTACGTAAGGCGACTCTCAATCTTTACATTTTGTGACGTGCATAAAAAGTAAGGTGATTTTACCTGTAGTGACGTTGAAATCAATGAAATCCATGATACAGAAAACAAAAAAAAAACGTTTATTTTCTGGGTGTACCAGACTAGTGTAATTCTTCCATAACTCAACTGGAGTTGAAGATATGAAGATATCGAAACATTTTTCAAATAAGTTTAATCGAATTAACTCATGTTTTAAAATTGGTTTTTATTATACTTACGGGTTGTAACTTTTCTTCTGCGTGCTATCCAACTTAATTTTTTTCAAATGGAACACTGTATGTTATTGATTGATTGGAATCAATAAAATACGTAGCGTACTACCAATTGATAAAGTTTATTCAGAGTATTAAAACTCCATCATCAGAAAAGTACCTATATTATTGATTTTTCTTTATTTCTCGTTGAACTTTAATTCCCCTTTTTTAACCATATCTTGGGTCAACATTTTACCATTAGGTATGAAGTCATTTGACATATTCTCGAAAAAGATATCTGTATATCGGAAAAATTATCCGGTATAATGGAAAAAAGGATCCGTTATAACTAAAAAAGAGATCCGTTATAACGGGAAAAATCTGTTATAGCGGAAAATGAAAATAAATAATATGTGACATCAGAGAGCTTCATAAATTTTCAAGTAATTTTTGTTTTTATTTTGGTAGAACACTATATTTCAATACCACCTTAGAAGACGATATACATGGAAGACGCCAGGAGTCCTAGGGAGATACCAAATAGATTACATTCTTATTAGGCAAAAATTTAGAAATCTAGTTAGGGACTGCAGAAGCTATCCAACAGCAAATGTAGATAGTGATCAAAAAATAGTAGTTATAAAGGCTAATCATAAATTTCAGATTTTGAGAAGAGAAATCGGTAGAAACATCTTGACGTCGAGAAACTTAAAGATTGTGATTGGAGAGATAAGTTCGAGAAAAAGACGAACGAAGTAGGTACTAAAGGACGCTGATGAAAATACTGTTAGGGACGTAGATGCAGAATTGAATTAGGTTAAAAATAGTTTACATTATGCAGCTAGCCATATTTTGGTCCTTAAACAGAATGAAAGTAGGAAACCCTGGATGACAAAGGATATTGTGGCTCTAATAGATGAGAGGCGAAAATATATAAATAGGCTGATGAAGGAGGGAATCAAAGATATAAGGCGGTCAAGTGGGAAATTATTCTGAAATGAAGGATTGATGATAAATGCAAAGAAGTTGAATAAGTTCGAAGGAGGAAAAACTGACGAAGTGCCTAAATTTTTAATTAGGAGAAATTTCAGAAAAATTGGATCTAGCAGAAATAACATTAGAAACGAGGCAGGAGACATCCTAATTGGAAGAGAGAAAAAGGCAGATAGGTGGAAGGAATATTTTAGAACCTCATATGCGGGACAAGAACTAGGAAATCAGTGTGGGAGGGGGGTAACTTAGGCCGTCATATAATGAGGGAAGAGTTTGAGTTAGCACTAGAAACTTTAAAAAACCATCACCAGGTTTAGACGGAGTGCCGGCAGAAATCTTAAAGTGTTCAGGTCAAGAGGGAAGAGAGCGTTTATTTAAACTAGTTAGATGTATATACCAGAAGATTACAAACTGAACATCGTAGTCGCTTTGCCAAAAAGGGGAGCCGCGGATAGATGCGAACATAATATTAGAACCATCAACTTAACTTCCCACACCTCAAATATTTTAACTACATACAATAATAGTGGACAAAAGGGCGGAAGAAATATTAGATGAAGGTCAGTTCGGATTTTGACGAAGTACAGGAACGCGCGAGGCCATTCTAGCTTTGTAATTATATTAAAAAAAATAGGAAAGGGAAAGAGCGGATTTGTAGACAGAGATATAAAACAAACAATAGCGCACGGCCGAGTCGCGTTTTACAGAAAGAAGCAACTGTTATGCTCGGGAACGGTTAATGTAGAAACTCAGAAGAGACTCTTAAAGATGTATGTATGGAGTACGCCATTGTGCAAGGATGCGAAACCTGGACAATAGGAGAAGCGGATCGAAAGAGAATAGAAGCGTTTGAAATGAGGCGCTGCAGATGCATGATAAATAAGATAGATAAGCCTAGCAAGAGGGGGGTATTAGAAAGGGTTGGGGAAAAGCGAAAGGTGTGTAAGAGAATAAAGAATAAGAGAGATAGGAGAGGTAGGATGGTAGGGCACCTTCTGAGATACGAAGGATTAGTTCGCGACCTGCTAGAGTCGAATATAGGAGTAAAAGGAGGTATTGATAGGCCCGGAGCAGAATATTGCTCTCAAATAGTTGGGTATGCAAGATGTTCTACTTTTAGGGAAATGCGTAGGTTAGCTCAGGATAGGAAAGGATGGAGGTACGCGTCTAACCAGTCTTCGGACAGAAAACTTTATGATGAAAAATATAGATTGCAAAAAACTTCAAAATAGTGATAAAGCACAGTAGGTAATAAATAATGACTGATATCAAATGTGAACCCTAATCTTGCAGATAATTGCTCCAAGAAGTATACCAAACTTAAGAGCATTAAATCCCAAATCAAACAAACATGCCTCTGACACTCACTCCGAGTGATCTTGACGTGGGCTACACGAACTGTTACAACCCCTAATGAATATATTAATTAACGAATGCAAACAGCATTACGGCTAATAGAATTCCACTCGAATTTAATATCTGTTTACTCAGTTAATGACTTTGCATCAACCACAATAAGGAAATTACTTTTGTAATGGGACTTTAATTATTTTCAAACACCTCACCTCAATGCTCAAGATTCTTTTATTACATTATTTGCATGAAGTGGGTGGTAAGGAAGCAAAATCTTTTGTGTATTTTCAGGTGGAGACTATAGGTGACGCTTACTGCGTAGCAGGTGGTCTGCACAAAGAAAATAATACTCACGCACAGCAAATAGCTTGGATGGCGCTCAGGATGATTGCCACGTGTTCTTATCACCAGACGCATCAAGGACAGCCGATAAGGGTGAGAAAATTTTCTTTTCTAAGCATAGCAACTATTGTACTCGCGATGTATTGTAACAGGGAAATTGATGAACATTTTATTAGAAATATTTTCATTAATATGTAAGCAGTATACACCGGTTACTACAGATTTTAAGATGTATGCTTTGAATCTTATTCTATTTTTCAAGTTATTTTGACCCACCCAAAAAAATTATTTTACAGTTTTATATAACTCATACCTCGGCTTATACCTTTGCAGAATATTTTCAAATATACCTAACTTTTGTGCGACAAATAACTTGGTGATAGGCGGAAGTCTGTTCCCGCACACAGAAATTCATAAAGCAACGTAGACATCCCCAGGGAAGAAATATTATAATCAAATAGACCATATCGCAATAGGCAAATAGATAAGCAAATCAAGAGGGGTGCCAGGAATGATAAAAGGAGATATACAGAAGAAATATTGAAGGAGGCCGAATGCGCGGCAGCAAAGCAGGGTACGAGAGCACTATATAATACAAAAAAAAGATAACGGAAGGGAAAACAAACTATCCCAAGCGCATAAGAGACAAAAAAGGTGAATTATTAACCAACGAAGAACAGATACTTGGAAGGTGGGAGGAATACTTCAGAGAGCTATACAATGTAAATCAAAATGCTGGAGACAGGGAAACAGAAAGGAATATGGAGGAATATGAGGAAGTAGAAGAGGCTGCAACAGAACCCAGCTGCGAAGAGGTACGAGATGCTATTGAAAATTTTAAAAATAACGAAACAACAGGAATAGATGGCATACAAAATGAACTGATAAGGGCAGCCCCAGAAGTTAACACGGAAATCATTACATGCCTAATAAGGAAAATATGGCAAGAAGAAAAAATACCAGACGACTGGAAGATAGGAAAACTAGTAAATCTTCTGAAAAAAGGAAACAGAACACACTGTGAAAACTGGAGATCCAGAACGATTCTAAGCAGCGTCAGCAAAATACTGGCGCGCATAATATTAGACCGGATTAAGCAAACTGCAGATGGGAAACTCCGAAAAAATCAAGCGGGGTTTAGATCCAACCACTCCTGCATAGACCATATAGTGACATTACGAATTATATTGGAGGAATGCAGAGAATGGCAAAAAGAAATCCACCTACTGTTTATTGACTTTAAAAAGGCGTTTGACACTATCGGCCAACAAATTCTTTGGTAGGTCTCACATGAATACGATATCCCTAGGAAATTGATAAATATGATTAAAATACTGTACGAGGACTATGGAGTGATAATGGAATGTGGGGGACGAAAAACAAAGAAAATCAATGTAAGCAAAGGGGTAAGACAGGGATGTGTGCTCTCTCCCTTCTTGTTCTTGATTGCCACAGATTGGATAATGACGAACACAATGAAGAATCAAAATGGACTAACATGGAGATTTGGCAAATATCTGGAAGACCTTGAGTTTGCGGAAAACGTAAGTCTTATAACAGAGAAAAGTAAACATATGCAAAACAAAATAGACAGCCTCCGAGGAAATGCGAGGAGAGTAGGTTTGGAGATAAACCCCAATAAAACCAAAATGATGTCGATAATCTTAAAGGACACAGATTATGTAATGATAGACGAACACCCAGTAGAGAGAGAAACAGAATTCACATATTTGGGAAGTATATTGGATGAAGACGGAACTTGCCATAAAGATATACTAAATAGAATAATTAAAGCACAGATAACATTTAATGGACTGAGGAAGATATGGTCATCAAAAGAGCTAACAACAAACACGAAAATTGAGTTGGTTTAATGTTGTTCCTGGTTAGAACAACATTAATCCAACTCAACACAGGGATTATGTACATAACAAAGCAGGAGAGTTAAGGCACGTTAGGCTGATGACCTAACTGAAAACATAGTCACAGAAACATCCGCAGGGATGCCCTATGCTCCAATAGAAGCGAAAAAGGAGTTACTACTACTACTACTACTATACCTAACTTAAGTTCAACAATAATAGTACCTATATTTAATGCTTAAATTTAATGATTTTTTTAAATACGTATTAACTATTTGACTATTTAAACGCCAACAATTATTTTTCGACTTCATTTGTGGAAACAATTAAATTCCTAAATTTCTCGTACTCTCATAAATACCAAACAAGACCAAGAAAAAACAACTCCAAGACCAAGACTTATGTGTTTCTTGTCTTGGTCTTGGGTTTCAAGACCAAGACCGAGACCAAGCCCAACACGAGGATGCAAGACTAATACCGTTGACTGATTATTGGGTAGACGCACAAGTATACGGCTGTAAATGATGCCTGCAAGACGTATCGGTCGCTAGGATTTCTCGCGTCGTCCACCTAGCGGTGGTTGAAAGCATTTAATAATATGAATAGTATTGAATAGCGTCGGTAACACGGTAGTTATCTAGAATCATATCCCAAACAAGATGCCGGGACACCTGCGATCGGCTGCTTTGATGTATGGAGGCCAGTTTGCAGCTGGGCAGATCAGCAAGGACCGTATGTAAAAATTTTAAGGGCACCACAGAATTGAATCCAATTTTATTTTTACTTTGGAAACATCACAAATATAAACAACTATTAAAGGTATTCTGTTATTAATGAATTATTATTAATAAAAACAAATAAAAGTAAAATAAGTAAATAATATCTAACAGAACTCGACTCAACACAGTTTTGGAATTGTGTATAAAATCTAATATTAAAATTTGTGCTGTTATAAAATACAAGTTCTCATACTGCACATGTATTGCACTTAATATGAAATTTTCATTTACACATAAAAGTTACGTACCCACTTACACTTTCTTATAAGTATGTATACGAATAAGATTTGTTTTTCTGAAAAAAAAATTTAAGAATGTTTCCAAATTATGAATTTTCGGTTTCTGGTTGTTTGATTGAAATTATAAAGTCAGTTGTTGCTTGCCCCTCCCTGCCCATTAAGATTTCATAAACAGGAGCCCGCCCCCAGAAATTTTATTCAGACGCATCCGCCCGAGTCCCGCATTACACAATACGAGTAAAATGACGTGTAATTCGTTATTGAAAGACACAGGCAACAATCTCGGTGGGTGTTCAGGTATAGTACAGAGCTGCCATATTGTTCTCCTACGGCTACACGAGTTCTGCGCCCGCAAGTGTCCGCGTTTTTTGCTTGTTTCTACATCATCTTTTTGCCACAAAATGCGTGTGTCTGGTGCGAAAGGGCAAGTGAAGGGTCTGTTTTAAAAAAGCGTTCTCTCAGCTTTAGTTTTTTTACACTTCCAAAACACAAGGACTCTGTCGGGCGTCGGGACTGGGGCGGATGCGTCTGAATAAAATTTCTGCAGCCCGGCCTGGATCTTTGCCATTGATGCAGGCGGTCGGCGCCTACCGAAGTAATAATTTATGTTTGAAGCTGTCGGATTACCGCGTTTGGCGGTGTTACAAAAACACCGACTATGCATAACCGCGAACGCGTCTTTGCCAAGTTTTTTTTAAATATCAGTAGACTTGGAACTCAATTCAATAGAGTCCATTAGTGTAACGGCGAAATCAAAGCGCGAAATTTAAAACGCTATCCTAAGAGAATAGTTGGATAAAATTTTTCAATGCATTCTAAATGGAGGTTAGATGACCTTGCACTTCACATTCTATTTTTACCTTTCATCCTGATTTCTTAGCATTAAATCAATATATGGCGATTACTATGAAGCCTTTTTTCGCCGTTTGTCTTGTAAAAGCATTTATTTATGCATTCATTTTGTTTAAAACTAAAATTCAACAAACTACTGCAATTTACGGCGCGAGAATGTCGGTGATAGAACCGGCGCAGTAGATTATTTAAATGAAGTCGTTAACAACACTAATTTTTAACACTTTTTCTTCCATTTTACACTTTCTAAATATAAATAAGAACTTAAACCACCTATTAAATAAAAATTAAACAATAAATAACCCGGAGAAATAAACAATTTAGCCTCAAACCCTGTGCAGCAAACGTCAAAATAATCTCCAAGGTTACTGGTCTGGTGTGAACGCGACATACGTTCTTTTCTAATATGTACTGTGCTCCGTTTTAAAATATTTCTGAAATTAAGTTGTATTTTAAGTTGTTTTTGAAAATGTAACAGCTGGAAAGAGCAGTCTATATGTCACTTGCAGAATCCCCGTTAAGAAATTCACCGAATTTAAATAATCAGTGTTTAAAATCTATGTCCCATAAGAGCTCCATGTTAAGAATTTTGAAGTAGGATAGCCCGCGAAACTAGTAACATAACCTAACTAATGGACTCTATATGTTAGAATCAAAATCAGTAGTTCTAATGGCAAATCAGTAGGTCTGGCAACACTGGTGACACCAACCCAGGGAACATTTCTCAAACTAAAAATTAATATTTGTTTGCCATTACTGACCTAGCGATTGTGTTTCCACGGTATGCCGCTGCTTGTGAGAGCGCTGCATATCGGACGTTTTGAGACACATGATGGCTAAACAGAGCTCTTGAGAGAGATGAACAGAGTTTTGGTATAAAATATTTTCACGGCTGGATGAGGCGCGCTTTAGACATCTTCCCAATAGTCAATCAACGCTAATACCAAGACTAGTGTAAGTCTCGTCTTGTCTTGGTCTTGCGAAACCCTACCGTAAATTAAATAGGTATACCTAAATGTTATTTTGTCCCTTCACAACACAAAATTTTATTATGTGTAGATTGCACGATTAAAAACTTCGTTAATTCTACTTTTTGTTTCAGATGCGGATAGGTATACACACCGGGTCAGTGCTGGCAGGCGTGGTCGGGGTTAAAATGCCCCGGTATTGCCTATTCGGTCACAACGTCACGATAGCCAATAAATTCGAGTCTAGTAGCGAGCCGCTCAAAATAAACGTCAGTCCCACTACGTACGCGTACGTATATAAAGTTTTATCTCAGTTTGTAATTTATTATAACTCTCTCGCCCTCTTGAGTAAGGTACGCCAGAAAGGTCAACCGCAGACTCCAGCAGTCACATATTTAATTTTGCAAAACTGCGGCGGGATACAGACTTATTAAACGAAAGTACCTGCTCTATGTTCGCATAAATAAGATAAACTGTTAGAATTAATATTTCATCGAAACAATATCCTCTTATTTAGAAAAAAATATGGTATCCAATTTCTAGTGGGCGGGGTTGATCTTTCTGTTCCTAGGGTACTTTAACCTCTACTCTCTTTTATATGATATATAAAGCTATCCAAATCTACTCATTGTTCATTCAGCATACATTTGAATTTCAGTCGTTTGGTGGAAACTCCGGGATTCAGTTTCGAGGCCCGCGACAGAGAATGTCTCCCCAAGGATTTTCCCGCCCATATAGAGGGAACGTGCCACTTCCTCACCGGGTACAGACACCCGGAAATTCCAGAGGACGGGACATTAGCCGAGCACGTCGAAGCTGCTCTCAAAGATCTCGGATTAGGTAGCGAGTCGACACACTGAAAGCATTTTCACTAGAGCGATACTTTCCGATTTCCGGCTCGTGTGAGGAACGCTTACGGTTTATTTCTTGACGCCAGTCGTGCGTTAAGGGATTTTTACATGGGTGTGTTTCGAACGGAAAACATTTTTACAAATGATTAACAGGGAAGAAGGAAATGCATTCAAACTTAATTTCATGCTCGTAATTTCTTATTTCAGACACATTTGTTCTTCTATTTTATTTATTTATTTATCAGTTCCACAGGTATACGCTACAATATTCAACAAGTCCAAAGCTTGCTTTCTGAATATTTGAGAACAGCTTTGTGTTCAGGAACGGTTAATTTCATTGTTCCATTTAATATTATAGTCGCCTTGTTTTAAATTAATTAGTAAAATGGGACAAATGTATTAAAAAAATTATTGTATTCTTAACACTGAGGTTGCACAAAATTCGTACACAGAAGAAAAACAGTGTAAAGACACCAGAACAATGTTGGAATTGGAAACGATTTTAACAGATGCAACAGAAAAAGGTAGTCTGCCCAGGATAACGTTCAAATTTGCAGTAAATTAAATGGCGCAGTCGGCAGCATATCCGTAACAAAAGAAGGCAACAAATGTGAAATGGCAAAAGTTCGTACTCTCCAAGCCCAAACGCCCAAACGTCGAAATAATAAAAACACGGAATTAGCATAATATAAGAAATTAATAATGTAATTCAATTGGAATCCACAAAATTACCGGTTGTATTTTGATACAATGATTATTTTTTGAAATAATCAGGAATATGGCAGTGCCGAAACCATAATGGGGTCGTTGCACTAAATAGAAAATCGATATAATTTTGAAAAAAATAAGTAATTAGGTGTTTAATGGCCCTCTGGGTTACATTTATTTACTCAACAATAGTCCAAAATTTAAACAATGGCGATTTTAGCACGAAACGTGCTTTCGGAGAATTAAACATAAACACGTGCGGCCCCGGTTACGTCATTAGCTTAGAAGCGCTTGGGATTTGAATAAATGTTTTGATACCCAGAAAGTTAACGTTACGTGGAGTTTGAGTCGGTAAAGTAGGGAGCAATAATGTTATGAATAATCAGAATTTGACATTTGGAAATTTATTCTTTTTATTTGTATTGGGTGTATAAATAGTTCTCTGTCGTTTAATTATGTGTTTTTATTCCTATTTATTGTGTCAATTAGTATATTTGTGCACGGAAAACAGAGCAAGGTTTCGTTAAAGTTGATTCAGATAATTTACCGGTAGTTAGTAGTGAAATGATTGACAATTATTATTTATCAAATTTGGACTATTTCAGTGCTGAAATTAAAAATATTAAAACGAAACGGTGCGTGCTTCATTTATTTGGGAACTAGACAAACTGAAAAACAACACTGGACCCTACCTGTCAAACGACTAGACTGCCAACTGCCATGATTGTTTATTAATTTAGTGTTTACGTTTGACGCCTTTGACACAAGATGACGTTTGGGCTAGCAAGCATAAGCAAACAACGGTTGTACTTTCCGGCTAATATCGACAATTCTCGGCATTGCCCCGGATACATCATCGTTTAAAAGGCTTAAAGTGCCAGCGTCTTAACTTTGATGCTGGTTTAGATGCCTAAAACGTTCGCTGTGAGAAAAATAAAAAAAATACGGGTCACATAATTTTACGAGAATCTTCGGGAAAATATGATTTTTAAAAATTGTGTAACGACCTCAGTCTAATTTTCATGTGACCCATCATAGAATCAGGGAGCCCTAACTTGATCTCGCGGGGGGGGGGGTCTATGCTTTTGCGTTACGCCACTGGTTTGAGCTTTTGCAACAGCTGAAATGACTCTATTTCATTTGTGTAGGTTACATTTTTTAGTTCTTCTTAAAATCAAATTCCACTTAAGAAACGGTTAACATAGCGGTACCTATTTCCAAGAGACGGAAAAGGAAGAACCCGAAGGTAAAGATGATCTATGAGTCAGCCAAAATTGGCAAAACCGTATTAACGTGATGGGAAAGGGAAAGGGAAGAGAGGAGAGGAGAGTGGGGAAGAGCGAGAGGGTGAAAGTCGGTTGGGTTAGAAGAAATTTAGAAGTGGTCAAAAGACAACACTTGCACTTGATGACGAAAGCAGAACCGGATTTACAGGTTTTATCTGAAATGATTCCTCTTTAGTCGGAAGCTTTGATAAATAACAAGAACTTTGGGCAACAGGAAACGAGAAGCAGTTGGAAATTATTTTGCGAAATTGCAAAGTGGTCGAGGTGCGATTGACATTGAAGACTATTATGAAACGTATTTTCATAAATTCTGGAGAACTGTATTGACCAAACAGTACCTATTTCCATTTGTTTGTAAACATACGTGAATTGACAAACAAAGCAGAAACATGGAAAAAATTGTCTTTGAATCCCACTTGTAATTGTAAATGTTGTTATCCACCAGCAACATAAAATCTATTTTCATGTAATTTATATTTTCTTCAATTACTTCTGGGTAGTAATTCATGTTGAATTAATAATATACTTCGCGGTGCTACCAATGGAATAAGTTTATTTTCAGTTTCTCTCTTTATGCTATTAGAATTTACTGTCCTGATATTAACAACCTCGACGGGCTTTTAATTTATATTTTGCTCTTTGAAGTGAGTTATATTTATAACATCTTGTCATAGGTATATTCCAAAATAACTTTCTGACGTTCGAGATGCACCCTTATAAAGATCTCAAGAGAAAGACTGTCGCTATATTTCGATGGTTTCAGCAATAAATAATGAATTTCAGTTGAATATATACTCACGATGCCTTCGACCTATAGCTTCTGTATTCACCGTCGCCACATTTTATACTTTCGTTCCATGTAATGTACAATTTTCACGATTTTCCCATGTGCGATGAATTTTCACTTGTGGTAACGCGCTGAAAAACTGAATCCAATTATTTCTCGCGTCCGGTTTTCCATAGACAGTTCAGGAAATTGTATTATGGATGACTGGCGGTTTTCTAAATGGATAAAAAGCTCCGGTTTCTACTTATTAAGATTGATCGGATGCAGTTTTTGGTAGCGTATCCATTTGCGAGACAATCTGGCCCAAGTCATTAATAATATACATTTCATATCAACGTGCTCTCAAACAGTTTCGTAGTTTGATTAAAATTTAATTATCAATTCCAAATAAACGGCAGTAAGTTCCAAGACTTTCAAGTAAATTATTTTTAGAACAAATATATTAGACAGTAAGAAACAAAGCGGAACCAAAATAAAATAATTATCGAGAACAAAAGTAAAAATATGCACAGCTTTAGAAGTATAAACTCCATTTTGAATTATCGATATCGAAAAAACAGAAGATCTGGGGCAGTAGCCTGGTAACGCGTGTTGAGTGAGTAGAAAATTCGATGTACTTTTTATGGAGGTCTAAATTCACATACTTCCTGGTTGAAGCAGAAAGAGAAAGAATAGTGGTGGCACTGAATTACTTGTAGCATGCATTCACACGTAGTGCATCCTTTCAACAGTCGGTGGCACTGCGGAATTACAGCAATAATAATAGTCTTTCTTTTACACCGTCTGATGGCAGCGCTGTAGAGCACCAAATTTTGAAATACGGAAATACGGAAATTTTGTCAGATACAGTGGGCTGCGGGCGCTAGGGACTGAATCCGCGTCCGCTGCATTTGAAGTCTAGTGTTCTACCTTAAACATCTGTTTATTTAACTGAATAAAGTTAATTTTATAAAAATTGCTTTTTCCTTCAAAATAACTGATTCTGCTTAATTTACGATGGCATCTAGAAATTCTCCAGTTCAGACGAGTAGATGTTGCAAGTATGTAAGTGCAGTTCAGTGCTCATCTACTTCAACCAAGGGTTATACTAATTCTCTCCCACAAGAAAATGTTCAGTAGTGGGGGGTTCCTCCGTAACCGATCTATTAATTCTACTCGGACGGGTATCAAGCATTGAATAAAAAATAATAATTCGTCTGTTAAAAATTGAATTCCAAGCTTTAAATATTAATAATGTATAAAGTATTACAAAATAATATGTACAAATGCGTCCACTCATGATTGTAATTTAACTTGCAAAGCGTTTGTTCTAAACTAAACTGAGATAGCTAATTCATTTGTAAATATTAGCAAAATGTTTTCTTAGTAGGTATAGTTTTCATCACATCATTTCGAACGCCTAATTATTAAGAAAATGTAACTCTGTAAATGTATTACACGTCATAAAATTGCTGTAAATTCATTTTACGAATTATGGTTAGATGTGTGTCCTATTTTTTCTACCGTTCCTCTAATTCACTGAATCCATATTGTATATAAAGCCTTGTTCTTTGATATAACGAATGCAGTACTTCTACGAGATTTGCTTTTCTTTTCAAGAAGGTAATACATATGTTTGCTACATTCAACGATGTAATTTTATGCAATAAAATATTTTTGTGTTCTACTCTTGAGATAATATTTCATTCATCCCTTCTTTCTTCGTACCTACTACAAATCCAGTACTTAATATTTGTGCCGACTCCTGAACTTTTTGATAGGTATCACAGAACATTATTAAGTCTTTTATTTATGGTCAACAGTACAAGGAACATCAGAACGGCCTCACTAGAAAGCTTGTCTTTAACTATGTTCAGCTGTTGGTAATTGCACTAGATTAAGGGGCCTTGTCGAAGTCTCGTCTGTCTCGCTCACGCTCATTGATTGTCCCTGGGAAGTAGGTGTTCAATTTACAAAAATTATATGAACAAACAGTTTAAACTTCGACTTCGATAAGGCTCCTTAAGTTTGTAGAGTACGGATACAAATGATGGCACATAGATGTAAAAAGGTAGAGTTGCCTGAAACAAATTATACGGAACTAAAGTGAATAAGAGAACTTAATAATCAGACATACCGTTAAGTCAAGCTGTTTAAAATCCGTTTCATACGATTCATTCTACAATAGTTCCACTATGCCACGTGCAGTTTTCTCCTCAGCCATGGAAGTGAAAAAAGTTCTGCCTATCCTTTTCTTGGAAACAAAAGAAATCGAAATAAAACGATCCGAATATTTTCAACAGACCGAAAAGTGCCTGCGATTCTATCTGGATTAACATAGCCAATATGGCAATACGATAGCCAATTCGCTTAATTTCAATTTCCGTGTTATTGTTATTGTCGGTTATTGTCCATTAATTCGACCAATGTAGGTTTGAAAGTTTCGCTACTACCAAACCTCAAAATGTACCTCGCCTTCGGACTTTGGCCGGATCCAAAAGACCAAACCTAGGATTAGGCAAATGCGAGATATGCAAAGTTAGAATGCACGCATAGTTTTTGCCTGCCTATGTGAAATGACGCAATTCTTATTGTTTCAGAGTGAGGTTAGTTGTCAATGTGTGTTGACGCAGGAGACCCTCTTCATAGCAGTGCGACACTCTAAAAGAGCATGCTCCATAATAAACGTGTCTGTTTCAAAAGATTTTTGTGTAAAAAAAATGTAAAACGCAGGAAACGTACCCGTGTTTAACTTTGGTTATTTCGCATATTTGAGGTTTGATCGTTTGCATACGGTCAAAGCTCGAAGGCGAGGTACATTTTGGGGTTTGGTCGTAGCGAAACGTTCAAACCTAGAACTGATCAAAAGAAACCTGACCTGGCCGTTTTCGGACTTTGCGCCCAACGTATACAGTGCAGTTTATTAACATTGCATTAACATGGTATAAATTTCGTGTTAATCATTTTTCCATCGATACCTAATAAATTTCAAATAGATTTTTGGTACACATTTAACTCGTCATTTTTTAAACGTGATGATGATTTTTAAACTGTTAGAAGTGAAAATTTCTTAAATTTAAAGGAAAATAGATACCTAGATAATTTTAGTCCAATGAAATTTTTCTTTTTAAATTAGCAGGCCATGCCCACTGACAAGCGAATAATACAAAGTTGTCACTTTAATTTAAATTTTATTTGAAGCGAAGGCATAAGTAAGTAAAACGTGAAAATGCAATTTTATATGAGAGAAGAAAAAGTGAAAATTGTCACTATACTTGGGCCGCCGAACAGACGGAGTGATCACCCTGCAAGAACGTGCTCTAGGCGGGACTACTATCAATTTAGGACAACCGAAACGCAATGATGCGCTTTCTTTAGACCCAACGAAGTCGCATCACTCCAATTCGGTCGTCATAAATTAATATTGGCCCCGCTAGAGCACGTTCTTGCAGGGTGATCACTCCATCTGTTCGGCGGCCTAAGTATACTTAGGTCATACGTCTGCACTAATGAGTCCCACAAAATCAGTGGTCTGCAGTTTTCTGTAATCATTTTGAACGCAACACATTTAGTGGAACCTATAAAACCAATCTTTGCTCGTTGTACGTAGAGATACGTTATGAATGTTTCAGTACCAGCTAGCTGGCGCAGCATTCTATATTTTGTAGTACAAAAAATATGGATTTGTTCTATAATCCAATGCCTGGCGGGGTATTTGCTCGAGGAGTAATTGTTGGACCGATCCAGTACCACTCAAATGTTAAAATTCAAAATTCAAACTGAAAAACCATGACAATTTGACAGTCGTAAAATGAAAACGGAATAGGAACGACGTGGAAATTCGACTGTTGCAACAAACAAAGCAAAGCAAGGATGGCCAACATTAGAGAAATGCGAGATAGAAAGAGTTACAGCACGTTTTGGCGTTTTGGTAATGGGAAACATACTTCTAACAAGTACACTACCTTTCATTTACTTAAGAGGGATACGTACGTTGAAAACAGCGCCGATATCAAGCTCTATATTACGAAACGTAGAGCTCTTACTAATAAATATTTTGCAGAAATTTCTTCTTTGTCAGAAAGAAGAAGATTTGTTCTACAATTCTGTCAAACCAAATTAAGAACAAATATGTAAATAATCACAGAAACGAGACGTGAAATTTGCGTTTTGGTGTATTTTCAGCAGCTAGAAACTTGGTTCAAAAAGCAAATACTGGAAAACTAATTAGAGCACATTATAATATGAACATTAAATTGCTTGCGTTTCAAATTTGAATGCATTTAGACTGAAAATAAATAAGCTACATTAAATTTACTTCGACAATAAACCCATTTCTAAAAACGGGAGCGCCTCCTTCCACTAGCAGATTCTAACCGCCCCTCAGTAGTCGGTGGCAGCCGAGTACGTTCGGGCCGTATCTGGCTGGCAGATCTGTTTCTCGTCGTGTTTCTCCTACGCTGGCTGGTGTAGTGGGGGAGACCGAGTGTTTATTTTCCTTGAGCAACGTACGTATCCCTCTTAAACAACAGAACATGCATAATATACATTTTTTGATAAACGAAAGTTCCTTTGTATTTTGCGTGGTTGAAATTAATTAATGAAGTGTAACTCTAAAGTTCGCGTACCAATTATATTATCGTATATTTCAAGTAGTTTTCTTTCGATTTAATATCTCCCTTCACAATAAAAGCACCAAATTTTAGGGCATACAAATAATTTTGCTCGACTAAGTTTACCTACATGAAGCTTAACAAAGTTCAAAATAGTCAAATTGAGATGTTTTATAATAGCATCGTCCTCCCGATGCAAGATCAGAAACGTTCACACTAAAATAAATAGGTATGCAACTGCAAGTTTCAAGACAAAAATAAGAATTTTGCAATAATCTACAAATTCCTTTTCTTCGTTTCCAAAAAAATTATAAATGCTGCCATAAAAATGAATGAGAAGGCACGGAATTATCCTAATGTGCAAAATGTATTACGACGAATTAAATCGCATTTTCCACCCACACGCGCCACCTAGTAAGCATTTTCCTAATTATTTACCGAAAACGCAAGCGCGAAATTCAAGATCGATATTTCTAAAAAGTCTCAGGTATGTAATCACTGTATTTCAAGTCGCCATACAGTAAGCAGTAACAACAACAGGTGGTGATTTAAGCATAAGCAGACCAATGGTAAGTGACGAAGTCCCGGATTGCCTTTATTTATCTGACAATTCCATTTTTAGTACGGATTCGTCAATTACGCCCTAGAGTTACTAGTCGTGAAAACCTTCGGGGAAGAAACATGGGAAACCATAAAGTAATAAATTGAATTATTATTGCGCAGTTAATTATTTGATTGCAATTTTCTTTTAAGAAAAAACGCGGACGTACAGATGGAAGGTCAGTTCTTGGTTCGTCAGATTTACGAAGACGAAATCACATATAATCTTATAACAGCAGCTGTTGAAATTCTGCGTAATAAATTGAAACTAAATGTTTTTATACGCCTTTATAAGCATTTTTTATAGAAATTCCTGCTACTGCAATTTTGGAACTGTTTGGAAAGACGTTTTTTGAATTTTGTCAAGATTCTGGTTACGACAAGATACTGCAAGTACTAGGTGCCACACCAAGAGATTTCTTACAGGTAAGATGCCTACATATAAGTTTTTATTTTTCTGACGACGTCAGATAAAAATAATTTTGAAAACGTTTCTGTTATAATTATTTAGTACCTAAAGAAGTCCTGAGACAATGCGAACATTACATTTCTCGGTGGCGGTAGTTTCGCAGTCTACCGCAGTTAAAGTAGCAAATGAAAGAGATCAGATCAGACAAGGATTTTTAAGACGAGGGGATTGAAGATGTGACCATGGTCTGTTGATGCCTCTATAAAATAATACAATCGTTGTGTAGGTTTCATCTCACCATGTTCACTCTGCATCTCCCAATTTGGTATCGAATTCGACCGACGTCAGATGGAAGTAAATCGACTGGTTGTATTTTCCTCTCTATACAGGAAACAACATGAGAATGCTTAATAGATAGAAACGAGTAGCTAGTGAGTTTAAAGATCAGTGCTTGTACTGCATTATACTAAAGAAATTGCTATAACTAAAATAATTTACAAAATTTACCACTTTGGTATGATGACTACTTGAATAAAACTTTCACGTATTCTCACGCGCATATTCGCGTCTTAATTGTTTTCAAGATAACGGTCCCATCTTCTTGACCTGCAGTAATAATTCTTATACGAATACCACAGTGTAAACAGAACAAACTGAAAGTGCATGGTAATCACCTGTCATCGTCTATCATTACATTGCGTAAGAAATTCATTCCGGCCTTATAAAAGTATAGACATCAATCATTGTTCGAAATAAGTTGCATAACCATTAACGAAATTTTACCAATTGCTTGTTACAGTAACAAAGCAACGCACTAATGTACATATTATGTAAATATTTCCTAGAATTTGGACGCGCTCCATGATCACCTTGGAACTCTTTACCCTGGCATGAAAGCACCGTCTTTTCGCTGCACTGAAAGACCAGAAGATGGCGCACTGGTGTTGCATTATTATTCTGATAGGCCAGGATTGGAACACATTGTTATAGGAATAGTTAAGGTAAAGAATATATTCTGAAAATGCAATTATTTTTAAGACTTAAGATAATAGAAACTACGGATAAATAAAATTCCGAAAATCATATATATTCTCGAAGCTTACCGCTGGAGATATACCCAATGGAGTAAACGTCGAAAGTCTCTGAGTAAAGTATGGTATTTTTAATAGTTTCTACTAAGGATGACAACTTATTCGTTACCGAAATGCGTATAAGACTTTTCGATTCTATGTGATTTATGTGCTTCAGATCTTTGAATTTGATATTAGATTTATCTGTAATAAATTTTTTAAGACTGTGGCCAGTAAACTTCATGGAACTGAAGTGGATGTGAAGATGATAAAGACCAAAGAGGAGTGTGACCACGTGCAGTTTTTGATTACTGAAACTTCCGGACCTGAAAAGCCTCAGCTGCCAGAAATTGACGAAATTGAGACACTTTCTTTAGGTACAATATTTTTCTTCATATATGCACCTTTATAAACAGTTCTAAAAAAACCCTTTCACAACATAAAGCTCTGTATTTTTTCTGTTCATTGTGTTACAAAGTTTTTCGATCTCAACATAGTGCCCATAGTCCACGCTGTCGACTGGTTTCTTCTACATAATATCTAATTCGGTTCTAGAGTCTGTATGAAACACTTGAAATTTATGAATTGGAAATTAATTTTGCAGCACCCAATGTTAATATACTTCACCACCACAACATACTTCCCTATTGTTAACTGTTCATTACCAAAACATAATCAATTCTTATTTAATGTACCTACATTCTAGAACCAAAAGTAAGCCCCGCAACATTTTGCCGCGTTTTCCCTTTCCACATTATGTTCAACAGAGATTTGGAAATAATTCAAACTGGATCAACAATTGCTAGAATCATTCCGAAAGTGACAACTCCCGGTTCCAAGATTACCACCATCTTAGACACGGTACGTAAACTATTTTCGAACTTAAATTTTCCTTGGGCTATTTGCACAATCTAGTTCCTTTGCTGCAGGTTCGACCACATTTGGAACTAACTTTCGAGAATATTCTATCGCATATTAACACGATTTATGTGTTGAAGACCAGACCTGGAGTTATGCAAGTAAATGCTCCCCCTGAGTACAGGTATTTGCGCCTTAAGGGGCAGATGCTTTACGTGCCGGAGACTGATGTCGTTATTTTCCTTTGTTATCCCAGTGTGATGAATTTGGACGATCTCACAAGGCAAGAATTTTATAACTTAATGGTTAATTTCGAGATGATATTAGTTAATAAACATTTACTACTGCACTAAAAAATCAGTTAAGGTGCAAACATTCCTTTACCAAAACATTAAAAATATTTTTTCTTCCCAGGAGGGGGTTATACATAAGCGATATTCCTCTTCATGATGCCACGCGAGATTTGGTTCTAATGTCTGAACAATTTGAAGCCGACTATAAGCTGACGAGGAATTTGGAACTTCTCACTGATAAACTGCAGCAAACTTATCGAGAACTCGAGAGCGAGAAGAAGAAAACAGACAGGTACATTGAAATAGTATATTATTCTACGAGCGAGTTATGGTAGCTATTATTCTGTCACGTATGCATTTATTTGGAACCCCTTCTTCACAATCTTAGGGCAATTTGTAGAGATTTTAAAATGGGGGAACTGAAAAGTTGCTCTTTTTAACATTTCACACTCTGTGACGGGGTCGATGGGATGAAAAGTGAAAATAACATTTGATCATGTAGAGAGTCGGGGGTTCACTCTGGAAAAGGCACAAATTCATTTTCAGGGCACTTACTTTTGAAGCAAGAGAACTCCGAATGCCACCCGCGACCTTATAAAATGACGCTTGATTCTAAAGTTCAATGAACCCCTACAGGGGTGCCCCATTCGGAAAATATTGTGTCTTGCATAGCGCATAAATATGTCGAACCGAATTTCATTTCATCCCGTAGTTTTCGTAAATGTGCACCGATTTCAATTTTTTCAACTGATATCGAAATACGAAGTTCCGAAGAGCCTTACTCGCATCATGAAACATGTGGAGCCTCCAACAGAAGACGAAGACGGCCTTAACAAAATGGACGACCTCCTAGAACACGCACTATTTTGAGGGCGTTTTGCAACCCCCGTGCAACTGTTTATAGCAAATGTAAAACAGTAGTTGGAAAGTGGACATAACGGGCCGTCGGCCAATGAAAGAACTTTCGAATTACGTTCATATTTGGCTCCCAAAAAATTATCTAAAAAGTGCGAAACTGAAAAAATTGGTAAAATCTGGAAATCTAAACCTCGACACTTTTACCCGTCGGTCGTGGAGTGAAGACCCTGGGCGGGAGCGATCTACATTTCTACATTTATACATATCGAAATGTAATCTCGAAAGGGTCCGTAAATTTTAGTAAATAGAAAACGCGCGTCGTAGTGGTCTGTGAAAGTCGCTTCGAGCATAGAAAAATTGGCATTTTCGCTGAAAATTTTGCAGCTAGGTGTTTGGACGCGAATGATTTCGATGTCTCGCGAAATTTTTGTTATCGATTTTAAAATGCAAACTTCCACCCTTAATAAACATTGACGTTTTCAAGATATTTTTTAATGGGGGGAGGCAGCTGTGAATCTCTAGTTTAGAACTTTACTCCGCACGTCTTTTCACCTTCAGCCCCCAGGGACAAGTTTGGCCCCCCATGCATTTGCGTACTCTTTTGGCCAAAAAAATTGAAAAGTTTCGGGGGAAAGAGGTAGGCGATTCTTGAACAATTTCGGTCCGAACAACGGGACTATCTGAATTCGTTTTCAAAACTACTCTGCCCGTAATTTGAGGATGAGGTCTCGGCAGTCCTTGTCGGTGAGCAAAATCCGTAATTTTCAGCCCGATCCAGCCTGAATATGTCTGAGATTTAGTGGGATATAGGTACACCCTGCCCAAGTTAAAAATGCACAGCACGGGGATATTATAAATGGGAATACATTCGGTTAAATGATGAAAAAGTTGCGCAGTTGGGGGACTATTAAAAAGCTATTATTTAATGGGGCGGTACTATATTACACTTTTGGTCAGTGCGAAAATACAAATTGTATGTTCAATAAGAGATTGAATGGTAAAATATGAGCAGTAAAAAAAGTGGAAACGAGGATTAACATATCTGCAAATGAGTAGGTCAATAAATATTTGAATGCGTGAAAATTCAATGGGGTCGTTACACAATTTTTAAAAATCATATTTTCCGGAAGATTCTCGTAAAATATTTGACCCGTATTTTTTTATTTTTCTCACAGCGAACGTTTTAGGCCTCTAAACCACCGTCAAAGTTAAGACCCTGGCCCTTTAAGCCTTTTAAATGATGACGTATCTGCGGCAATGCCGAGGAGTGCCGATATTAACCGGAAAGTACAACCGTTGTTTGTGTATGCTTGCTAGCGCAAACGTAAACAATCATGGCAGTCGAGTCGGTTGACAGATAGTGTTCTTTTTTAAAATAATTTTCTTCAAAAAGTGCTTAGTGTCTTTGTAAGAACAATAGTGATAGGAATCCCAGCAAAATATATTTAAAAGTGCCTCCTAGTAAGGACAGACGGAAATTATGGGCGCAAGTATTAAATAAAGCTTCCTACTTTAACGACTCTAAATTCCACGTAACTCTTGCTTTCACTGGGGACCGATCGCAAGCGCTTTCAAGGTAATGACGTAACCGAGGCAGCACATATTTCTGTTTAATTCTCAGAAGGCGCGCTTCGTGCTAAAATCGCCATTGTTTAAATTTTGGGCCATTGGTGAGTAAGTAAATGTAACCCAGAGGCCCATTAAACACCAAGTTACTTATTTCTATCAAAATTATATCGATTTTCTATTTAGTGCAACGACCCCATTGGGCAGTAACGCGTGTGCAGTCATGAAATCAGACTGGGTCTGTTAGAAATCGTGGGACAAGTAGTTCTATAAATACTTACGCAGTACAAAATATGATCGGCCTGTTAAATGATATATACATAATATTACATTACATAACATTATATTATATTATAATGTTTATTTAGGTTATGCAGCAAAATAGCAATTAACAATAATGTAGATATTAAGAAAAAAATTAAATTTATTGCACCATTGAAGTTATTCAATGCTAACGACTGAGACTTACAACGCTCCGCTCGCTTCGCGTCGCTCCGCTTGACCTTAACCTGACAGATTTTTGGACAAAAAGTGTCAGTTGTAAGCATTTATAATGTTATTCTCTTCAAAGGTCCGCATTTTCATGTTAATAATATATGAAAAGAATAATATAAACGCTAACGACTGACACTTTTTAATATAAAAGTCTGTCAGCTTAAGGACAAGCGGAGCGAAGCGAGCGGGGCGTTGTAAGTCTCAGTCATTAGCATCCAAATGATGCATTATTCGATGCAGCATTACAAAAATGCTTTGTGGTGCAATGTGGTGCAATAGAAGACGCAAAGGGATCAATCAAAATTAATATTTTTTTTACCTGTGAGGCGCCGAGTTCAGTATTTTAAACATTTCTATGGAAAAACGGGGAGGGGTGCGTTGAATAAATTTAATGGTGTAATGCTAGTGTAATAGATCCAACCACTCGCAATTTAGTGATAAAGTAATGAGCGAAACGACCTAATAGTTATAGGCAAATCTCTTCCAATTGGCCGCCCACGGTGCACTGTCGCGTAAGCTGCGCCCCTTTTAACGGAAGTGTGCCACTCTTTTCAATGAAAATGACGTTCGATTTTGCCAAACGTCGAGAACTGGCAAACTATTTACCTGCCCATTAATACATCACACTGCCCATTCAATCATTTTACAGCTCAAATAATAATTGCACTGGACATTATTTAATCTGCCGCTCGAGTAAGTTTTGAACTGCCGTTGTAGGATTAAATAACCGACCAAATTCTTTTATATTGCTGGCCACGTTCTACTGCCACATTAAGTTAATTACCGCCAAAAAAGTTTAATACCGCCCGCGTGAATTTTTAACTGCCGGATGAAACTGCCTAGATGTTAAAACAGCCGCCCAAATAATTACTTCCCCTATTAAAACAGCAAACAATCTTAAGAATTCTTTTTCATTTTTGAAGAATTTTTAAAATCTTAAATTTATGGAATTTTGTTTTATTTTTTTTTGCACGTTATTATCAGAAATAGCGAGAATCTAAAAATACTTCTTCATGGCAATGTCAATATGTATGATAAACTTTAATGTACCATTTTTCTTCTATAATGGAACCATCATCAAAAACTTATTTTTTCAAATACGGGCCTGGAATTTTGTTATGTTTGTTATGTCGGAAACTTTCTCTATTCTCAGTTCACCAATGTACCACACACAATGGTTAAATCATGTTTAGCTAGTTTTAGTCATCATAAGATTTTTTAAAGTGCGACCATTATTGTAGAACATAAATGATATTTCCACAATAAAGCTCATCACAAATTACAATGAAGTGATGCGAGGGATGCGCAATTTATCTTCGAAAACTTCGTCTAGATAGATCGACAAATGTTTGGCTTTTAAGAAAATTCTTTGCGATTTTTCACTTTTCCGCCCCTATTTGCGAAACGCACAAGGTAACGTCTCAGTAACGTTCTTGAGGTAGGCTTGGAAAACTATGGGAGTTGAACTTTGGTTCTCACCTGGGCATCGAGGGGAGGCCGGTTGGTTGAGTCGTCGATGTGAACGTGATGGTGATGTCCGAGTACTGTCGACAAGGCAACATGGTCCAGATTAGCGTGGTCAGAAAACAGTGACTTCACATTAATTTATTGGTTCTATGATAAAAACATTTTAAAGGAACTGTATGAAGATGCTCTTACTGTAAATAGTAACACATTTTATGAGTGTACCGCTCTAAAAGACTCGCAAGCGGTGAAATTGAGATAAAATGGGGTTAAATCATAATTTGGGCAATTGCTTCATAAAGAGGTAGGCACACATGAGTTTTTACGGCTTGGTAGACATGTAAACGGCTTTGAACAATTTAAATTCGGCGTGACGGACCATTATATTATTTTATGGTGTTTAGCTTTTGATGACAATATGTAGGTTTCACCACGTTCGGGGTTTTAATGTTCCAAAAGGTTCATTTAGGAGAATTTATTGAGTATAAAATTCCTTTCTTTTAATATTTAATAATCTGCAAAATCAAGTTTCCCTGCTGTCTCTTTAATATTTAAATTGAATTTGAGAAGTTTAAATTAGAATATTTATTCGACTTATTTAAATATGGAAGATATTTTAATATTCATCATGCAAATTAATAACGGATCTGCATTTCTATTTCTGATTGAGGTAAGATGTTCGCATTTTCTAAAATTGTCTGATTAAGCGAATAATATGGTAAATTTCGGTGCTAGTATTTGGGTGTGTGGGTTTGAATACTTACCCATTTAATATTGCAACTATTCTTAATAAAAGAAAGTTGAAGAATTTAGCTGAAATTCGTAACTTTGCAACTGCTTTCCATAATAGTCTTTACCTACATATTTTAGGATTTATAAGTATTTATCGGAAAAAGATTCCTTAACGGGTACGGAATACATTTCTCTAAGAGTTAAAAATAAACTAGAACAAATTACAGACTGAATAATTGATTTGATATTTACTAGTAGGCAAAGCTACTATTATGGGAGTTTTCTCAATGCGACTTCGTGCCGCTCTTGAATATTCGGAATTATGACGCTGCTGCATAATTTGACAAGCGTCTGCTGATCCCTCGGAGGCGGAGGCAATGCAACTAAATTCTTTTTAAGAATTTATTTAATTTCCGCCTGAAATATCAAATAGTCTACGGCCCTCTGGCATATAGGTAAGTAACATCCAGTATCGCGTATCGCCATTCGGCCGTTCCATCGAATTTCTGAATGTAGCACTCGATATCGCCATTCGCGTGGCAATATCCATTTGAATGCTAATTATTAATTAAATAGGTACCTAAAATACTTTTTAAAAGAATCACTTTTTTATTCCATAGGTTTTAATGTTGTCTGTTGTCAGCATTTTGCTATGCTTAATTATTCTTATTCATTAAATGTTAGTTTCACTTTTTCTTTTGGTATTTATTTTTGATTAGCTTTAGAACGTGTTTGTGATAAAATCTACTGATGACTTGAAGGATGTGCACTAGTGTTCCAGGAATTTTTGTTACAGTTTATTTGAAGAATTTAATATCTCTTGTTTTTTAAGTATTATTATCCCTTTTTTGAATTTCGGTTTGTGTTCTGGTGGAGGTCTGTTGTTTGAATCGTGAAACCGTTTACGATATCTCATTTAAATGTTAGATCGCTGATGTCTAATTTTAAGGATTTTTCTGATTTAATTGAGTCTTTCTCTTTTGATATCGCTGCTGTAACTGAAACTTGGCTTTCATTAAATATGTCGACTGATGTTTTTTAGAATTTTAATATTTGGTTTTGAAATTCTCTATAAGTAGAACGATAATTACTATTGGAATCTCTTATCGTCCCCCTAATTCTAGTTCTCCTGCTGACATTTTAAAAGCAACAAGGAATGGAAGTAGTAAAATGGTGGCAACGCATTCAGAAATATGTAGGTACCTAGAATAAAAAACGAAAATTTGTAAATTTTGCAGAATGAAATTACACCTAACGCCAAACAATAAAGTTACAACAAAAGACAATAAAAATGCAATTTTCTAATTTCCATTTTTTTTAGTTTTCGACGAGACGTTTAAAGCTTCAGGATAAGCAACTTCGCCGAATTGTAGAAAATAATGTGGGATTGGGTCCAAGAAAAATTACGAAATAAAGTGCTTTTATTTCAGAAAAATTGGGAAATAAAGTGCTTTTATTTCAGTTTTTATTAATTTTTGTAGTATGTAAATTAAAATTTGCCACTTAAGTTTTAGCGATAAAATTATGTATAATTAATGCTTTACATTTATTTTGGGATGCAATTAAAGGTCAGGTAAGTGACACCTGATAGCGCCACAGACTTGTATAAATATAAATATATTTAGCTGTCGTCACACAATTGACAGCTGGACGGCAAACATTTGTTTGTTTAAAGCTTAGAGGAGGAAAGAAGAGGAGGAATAGCAAAGTGCAAAGCAGATGTTTGTGTTACCATTTGACTGCAAAAAAGGGACGTAACTTAAACCCCTTAGTCTCTTTACGCCGAGAATTGAACGAAAATTCTTAAAATGATATGACTAGTTGCATTATTGCAAACGGTGCTTCGTTATTTTGAGTTAAATTACATGAACTCTAAACAGTAACCTGGTTTCACCACTTCGTTTGGCACCAAATCTGCTCAAATTTTGGTAACGGTAACACATGTGCATAGCAAAGATCGGGCGTCGTGTATCCATACTCTGCCCTCCAACAAAAAATGGCGGCCTGTCAAAATCAGGCATTCTAAAATAGTCTATAAGCAAGTTGATCACGACTCCACGCATTCAATGTTTGACTTATACCGTTTGGTCCAAGGCACCAAGATCATGGAATGGGTGTGACTTAGAATTAGGGTGAGCACAATAAGCCCATTTTGTGGCTGCAGTGCATCTGAGCCTACGGGCAGGCAGGCCCTAAGGGGGAAAAAAGTTGATCACGACATTCGGAAGAAGAATGAACAAACAAATGTCAGAAGTGTCAAATAACATTATTATGATCGATGCAACGCCTCCCCTTCCCCTAGAAAAAAGCACTTTCAGTTTTTCTCGAATTTTCCAATTTTCCGGGAAACTTTTCCAATTTTCCTTTCCTTAAAAACCTCACCTTGACTAAATTGCGAATAATTAAAAATATAGCCAAATCGGTCCAGCCGTTCTCAAGTGATGCGCTTACCAACGAACAACATTTCATTTTTATTTATATAGATTACTAGCGGGCCCGGCAGACGTTGTCCTGCCCGACATTAAAAAAAATTTCGTAAAAAAAAATCCTAGAACCCGATTGCAGCGCCACCTACCGGGTCCAATTGTGAATGTAAACCATCCAGGGACCCACTCCAACATACACAAAAAATTTCATAAATTAAAAAAAAATTCGTCAAAAAAATTCCTAGAACCCGATTGCAGCGCCACCTACCGGTTCCAACTGTGAATATAAACCATCCAGGGACCCACTCCAACACACACAAAAAATTTCATCAAAATCGATCCAGCCGTTCAAAAAAATTCCTACAGCCCGATTGCAGAGCCACCTACCGGGTCCAATTGTGAATGTAAACCATCCAGGGACCCACTCCAATACACACAAAAAATTTCATCAAAATCAGTCCAGCCATTTAGGAGGAATTCGGTGACATAAACACGTACAGACTGTGAAACGCGCGAAGTTAAAATACATAGTCGTTTTCTCAAATTTTCCAATTTTCTGCGCAATTTTCTTAATTTTTCGTTCCGTAAGAACCTCCTACAAAGTATTAGAAACCAAAAAAAAGAAGAATGAAATCGGTTAAGTCGTAGATTGTTCATACAAAAATATTAAAATTGGGATTAAAAATTGCGGGTGGGGGTAGGAGGGTGAAAAATACTTTACGACCTATTCTCATACCTACCAAATGTACAAAAAAAAAATAGATTATTTGGATATTATTCATACAAAAATTCTGAAATCGCGATTAAAAACTGGGGGGTGGGGGTAGGAGGGTGAAAAATACTTTACGACCTATTCTCATACCTACCAAATGTACAAAAAAATCAATTATTTGGATATTGTTCACACAAAAATACTAAAATCGCGATTAAAAAGTGGGGGGTGGGGGTAGGAGGGTGAAAAATACTTTACGACCTATTCTCATACCTACCAAATGTACAAAAAAAAATGTCATAAAAATCGGTAGAGCCGTTTCGGAGGAGTGCGACCACAAACACCGTTACACGAGATTTTTATATATTAGAAGATTTTGACAACGCCTACTTAGAAAAGTCTAGTTTATTGTTCCGTCTACTTGCGGGTCTACTTGCGAAGGACAAAAATAAGGACTTAAGAGCCCGACACACCAATTTACTAAGAATCGAGGGGTTCAGGGGTTCGGACCTAGATCGGACGGCAAAAACTATCTGAATAAGCAGGGAACTAGTCGACCAAACTAACACTGAGAATGAACTTGTTGCACGCACTCCCTATTTCGGGATCGATTGACAGCTGAGCGACTTTGATCAGTAGTCGAAAGATAGACGAGAGCACGAGCATCGACGGAAAACTTCAAATGCAAGGGTACCGCTGTTGACTAATAACTTTTTTGTTTTTTGGCCGAAATTGAAAATTTTATGTGTTCTTACAAGCCAGAGGTTCAGTCTATTATTGCTATTAACCAGATTCTGAGATTTTCTTTTCAGGAAAGGAAAGTTTTATTAGGTTGTATAAGAATCAGTTTTTCGTCTACATATAACATGCTCCTTCGTTTATTGTTTTCATATTTCTTAACAAATTTTAAAATAGCAATAGCATATTTGTATTTTAAGAACTCTTTGCAAACAAAAACAACTTAATATCATTTATAGTTTTTGAAATATTTACAAACAGGCGAACGTCTACCGTGCTCCCAAAATTCCTGTATGTGTCGGGCTCTTAATAATAATTGCTTTTACAAAAATCATTCTTTTTTAGGAATGCCAAGCTGTAAGCTTATCCTAAAGCAAACAGCGAGTGGATAAACAACGCATAGTCAAATAAGTTGCAATATCTTTTAAACCAAACCATAAATCAAAATTTTACGAGAGTGCGTAGGGGCGCCAATGGGCACTGCACCCCCTTTCTTCTGCTCGCACTTGAATTCTTTCGTGCATAATTACACAAAAAATGTTTCGGCATAAAAATGTTTCGGCATAAGAAAAGTCTTTGCAAAATGTCAATTGGATATCTTAAAAAACAGCTGCGTTATTAATAAAATTATTTTTTGAATTTTAACTTTAGCACGCTTTAAAAATTGCATAAGGAAAGTTCCATTATTTTCGGCCAAATAATCTGTGATTGACGACTTGACCTACTTTTCATAACACCTTGTATAATAGCTTTGACTAGCAGGTGCATTATTTTAAGAAATAATGGAATTTAGATGTTCCTGAACTAAAGCGATTAAAAATGTTTGCTTTTACAGATAAACAGAGAGCAATTAAAAGTTCCTTCGGGATTTTAAAAATTACTTGGAAATATGGGTAAGCATCTCTGAATCAACAGTACAGACTAATATTATTATACAAAAAAAAAATGTAACATGAAATTAACGATATGACCCTAACACAAATCTTCTGCCTACCACTAATTGAATAAGACTAGCAAGCGATTCTTGGGCCTGGATTTAGCGTGGATCAATTTATTAACAAATGCCGAAATGCAGAAATTATATGGCATTTCTAATACGTTGAACTCGTCTGATTCAATTAACTTTTAACTGCTTAGAGGAGGAGTTCCATAAATTAGTTTCTCTGCAATCTGTAACATTTCAGCATTTCTTTAGAAACGTCACTTCATTATTTTATAGGCCATTTATCCAACGCGAATTGCATCATTTTAATAGCCACACAGAAAAACACTTCACCTGTTTAGCATTATTATATTTACCAACAAAATTAATTTGAAATAATTATACGTTTATGCCACTTTTTATAGTTTTGCATTGACTCCGTTCGCGTTCGTAATATGTCATAAAATGTGTATCGAAATGGGAAAGTTGACTCGCTCACACATACGCCAACTTCAAAAATCACACGCCAGTAACCTTTACGATTGTTAGTCCGATCGATAAATTATGCAAACAACAATTTCGAACCGAAATACACCGCGATAATTAATAAGTAATTTAAGTTAATTTAGTAGCACAAAAACTTTCTAAAACGCTGGGTCAATTTCGCAATTTATTTTTCTCGCTTGCAGTTTGCAGGGATGGAGAAATATTAGCGTACGTGTTAATGCTCCTATTATTTTCTTTTAAAAAATTAGATCCCAGCAAACTTGTTCATTATTATTTTAATGATGTGAATTCCAAGATTGCCTTCTTGAACGGACATCTGGCATTGTAAAATAGTCGCGTTCCACTCAAGACTTCTATATTTCGAAAGCCTAAAGCTTCCTGGCTGATTCAGACCATTAAGGAGATGATGCCGAATCGCGATAGTGCCTTGAGAAGGTTCAAAGTTTCAGAAATCCCTGCTCGTGGTGTTTGGAAGCTTACTACACCTCGTGAAAGAAAAAGGCTTACTTGGAGTTCGTTGACCGTAATCCTTCTTCTAATGCTCTCTGATGGAAGAATGCTCTTGTCTTTCCTCTCCCCAAGATGGTAAATCCATCTGACCAAGGATTTGCGTCCCATTAGTATTCTTCCCATTCTATCCAAAATCCTTGAGCGTCACTAAACGCCAGGTTCTTGTTTTTATTGAAATTAATAATTTTTTGTTTAGTTTGTCCCTCATTTTTGATGACATGATGACATTACATATTTCGGCCTCTGAGAGTAAATAATTGTCGACGGTTTGGTTTTGTTGGACTTCTCCAAGGCCTTTGATGAACCACTTTTGTCAATTTTACGTTTCAACTGCTCTTCAGTATCGTACTCAACGACTGCCTTGTGCCGGTCGGAGTTCGATTCCACTTGGTTTTAAGCCGGGTGTGCCTCAGGGTTCAATTCTCGGTCCTCTGATATTCGCAATTTACACGGTGCAGATTGACTATTGCATTAAGCACTGCGAATTTCATTTATATGCAGATGATATTCAGTTGTACTGTTCCTTTGACCCCCAAGTATTTTCGTCAATGTATGGTTAATTCTAACTTGAATCTGGCTGGCATTTCTGCATCCTCTGGAGACCATGATCTTTCTTGAGAGGCGGAAATAACTGTTGTCGCTCGATTTAAGAATTCAGTGATACAGTAAAAATTTTGGGTCTTATTATTGTCCACAATTTTAGAGTTCTTTATAATTTAACAATAAACTGATTCGCTGTGCTTGATCATTACTAACAGATATCTTGCGTATCCAGACAGTGCGGAATGCTTGTCCACGCTTTATTTATGGTATTACCTTGGCAATACAATCAATTAATTATTATTAATATTATTTAAGAATTTTGTTCCAATATTTCAACTTAAATTTTCTTTCAGACTTTTGTATTCGGTACTTCCTATAAGTGTGGCCAACGAGCTACGCCACGAACGTCCAGTTCCTGCTAAAAGGTATGATTGTGTCACCCTCCTCTTCTCCGGAATTGTTGGATTCTCCGCTTACTGCGCCATGAACACAGATTCTAATGGAGTCATGAAAATAGTGCAAATGTTGAATGAACTCTACACAGCTTTTGATACCCTGACTGATCCAAAACGAAATCCGAATATATACAAGGTAATTCTAGTAAACTTATCGCGTACTGTTTTCTAAATTGTTTTATGTGCAAGGTGGAGACGGTTGGAGACAAATATATGGCGGTAAGTGGTTTACCAGAACCTTGTACCACCCATGCTAGGGATATTGCAAGGTTGGCTTTGGATATGATGGACTTGGGAAAGGAAGTTTCTGTTGATGGAGAAAGAGTGGTATGACCTTATTATTTTACCACCTGTTTAATAAAATATTTTGTCCACGACTATCTTACAACAAACTCTTTATACTTGTGTTTCTTCAATCATAATTAGATACATTAATCACTGCAGTGAATAATGAATATTATTCACTAAACCAATAGGAACATCGCTTTGACCCTTTTTTACATTTATTTAGTAGGCCGCGATCGCGCGATGTGTCAGTTCAAATTGAAACGTCAAATCAGCATGGTTTGCTTTTAATTTGAAATGCATATTCTAAAAAAGAAGATATAATGAGTAGTGAGAGTGAAAACGAGATTTCTTTAACAGCACCAGCAATAAAAGAAGCTGCAGAACTTGCCTCATTAGATTCATTGCCCAAAAAACCAAGAAAATTATACCTGAGAGCATATGTATGAATCTTTCTTACACTGGAGAAGGGAAATGAAGGTAAATTCTTTCTGGGAATCTGTTTTGATAGTCGTGGACAAAGTATAGTATACAACTCGTTATAATGATGCTATTATTACCTCGGATGATTACAAAACTCGCTCGCTTCGCTCGCTCGTATTGTAAACTTCATCCCCGGTAATAATAGCATTCATTATAAACTCGTGTATAATATACTATTGTCTACGACTATCTTATAATATACTCTTTATACTTGTGTTTCTTCAATCATAATTAGATACATTAATCACTGCAGTGATGAATATTATTCACTACACCAATAGGAACATCGCTTTGACCCTTTTTTACATTTATTTAGCAGGCCGCGATCGCGATGTATCAGTTAAAATAACTGAAACGTCAAATCAGCATGGTTTGCTTTTAATTTGAAATGCATATTCTAAAAAAGAAGATATAATGAGTAGTGAGAGTGAAAACGAGGTTTCTTTAACAGCACCAGCAATAAAAGAAGCTGCAGAACTTGCCTCATTAGATTCATTGCCCAAAAAACCAAGAAAATTATACCTGAGAGCGTATGTATGAATCTTTCTTACACTGGAGAAGGGAAATGAAGGTAAATTCTTTCTGGGAATCTGTTTTGATAGTCGTGGACAAAGTATAGTATACAACTCGTTATAATGATGCTATTATTACCTCGGATGATTACAAAACTGCCTCGTTTCACTCGCTCGTGTTGTAAACTTCATCCTCGGTAATAATAGCATTCATTATAAACTCGTGTATAATATACTATTAAATTTTAAATTTTAAATCTTTATATTATATTTTACCTTTTCCGAGTTGTCAGTTGATATTTTTTTAGAAAATCACTATTGGAATGCATTCTGGCGAAGTTGTGACTGGAGTGATTGGACATCGAATGCCAAGATACTGTCTTTTTGGAAACACCGTGAATCTGACTAGTCGGACTGAAACAACTGGAGAACCAGGCAGGATCAACGTGTCGGATGAGGCTTATAAGTACGTTTAACTAGATAACAAATAAGATTAGACATTAGACGAAGCCTGCACTGTTCATAATAAACGCAATGCTGTTAATCCTCTTCAGACATCCCGCAGTGTCTCTGGAATTTGCATAAATTTCCAGAGTTTCATAGACCATCTTCAAAATTATTCAGTAGCGATGTAATAGGTACATGTTGAATTCAGAATCCGGGTTTGTACAGCCGTCAAATACCTAGATGAAATAAATAAAAAGGGATAAATCGCCACCCACTATCTAATAGTAGCTCCCGCATGCATTTATGCCAATCCTGCGCAGTATAACATAGCAACTGTACACTCATCCCTTATTTTATACTTACGGCAACGGGCGTATTTTCTTAATATACTATTTTCGTAACCGATCTTGGCACCACACCTTCATGGCTCAGTGGTCGATGTGTCAGCCTCCCAAGCTGCAACGTTGAGGGTTCGCACCCTGCAGTAGTTCTTTTTTGTTATGATGATTTCTCTTTTTTCTTTTGACCAAAAAAACTGTTCTGGTCCAAAGGGACAGCTAGGGGATCACCATCACGCGAGACAGACATCCACTAATTTGTTGACTTTTACTGTTATTGATTGTTGCGCAGCAGAAATACACCAATCAGGGAACGTTGCATTAGCTCTAATGTTATACCGCGTAGGATCGGCATAAATGCCTCCCGCATGCGGCGTGACCATTACACTTTATCAGTAGAATGACATTTAAGCGTTTAAGTACATAATTCGTTATTGGAAAACATCGTCAACGATCTCGGTGGATGTTCGGGTAACGTACAGAACTGCCGTGTTGTTGTTCTACGGCTAGACGAGTTCTGATCCCGTAGGCTTTTGATATATTTTGCTTGTTTGTACATAATCTTTTTTCCAAAAAATGCGTGTGTCTGGTGCGAGAGGGCAAGTCTGTTTCAAAAATACTTTCTCTCAGCTTTAGTTTTTTACACTTCCAAAATTAGATTACTACCGATCCGCATGGGTGGCGATTTATCCCTTCCTAAATAAATGCATTAAATGTTGAATTTTCAGTAAAATCCTTTAGGACCGTCAATTCTTATTTTCAATTAGTCGCGGCCAGTGATATCATATTACTTATTTTCAAATAACACCCTAAAGTGAATCATCCATCTCTAGATAGGTCTTCTCAGTACAAATTCGTTGCAGTTTAATTTCATTTGAAATTTAAAATCCAATTACAAGTCCAATCTTGTATATGCAGGTGTCACATTTAGGCGAGGAAGTGGATTTACAGCCAAACTGCTGGATGTATGGTAAAAATGTATTAAAGAAAATTATTCTGATACGAATTGTATTGTATTGTACTCAGCGGTCGATTGGCTACGGAACTGCGACCAGTGTTGATTTTTTGTTCATAACCCTACTCGTAATTAGATTCTCAGGAATTTGATCTTTCCAGCCAAGCACAGAATGTCCCTGAGAGGCTTTCCTTTCACTTCTTCAGGCGTCAGTTTGTTGTGGCTGCCCCTAAGTGTGGCAGCCTAAGTCGAGCTAATGCATCGCAATTGCAGAGGATGTGTTCGGCGGATTCAAAATCCAATTCACAAAGGTTGCATTTGTCAGTGTCTACCAGTCCCAGTTTTTTGAGGTGGTATCTAACTGGGCAGTGTCTGGTTTCATTCTTTGATAAAAGAAGAGGTTTTTTGCATTCGTAGTCGAGTACTCAATGAATTTCTTCGCCTGACCTGATATGTTATACCAGAGAAATTTGTTTGTTCTCCATTTCCAGTTTTTGAACCTGCACCCTTCCGCGTGTGCTCTAGATAGCCCACAGAACGGTTCGCGTCCAGTCGGGAATGCCTTTGAACCTGATCTAGCTAGTTCGTCAGCGATTTCATTCCCTTCAATTCCCTCATGACCTAGCACCCAATGCAGGGCAACTTTATTGCCCTTAGCTAGTTTCTTGAGGGATTGTCTGCATTCCCAGGTGGATAAAGACTCAAAGCTATGGCTTTCAGTGCTTTTGTCAGACATTATTATAGACTTTGTTTACCCTTTGTGTTCCTTCTTAGCTGATACGAATTAAAATAATTTGGGGTTATATTGAATGATTCGTTTAACCAGTACACAATATTCTTACATTTCCTTAAATGGAAAGGGTACAATATCACTTTAGGATTAGATAGGGCTCTCAACTACAAGACAATTAGTATTATGTTTTTTAAGTAGAAAATTTGAATTTATAATATAAGAAAATTACAAATAACTGTATGAGTTTTAACGTTCCTCTGTTAATTTCGGAAAAACCGTAACCTTTAGGAGCATCAAGTGAGATATCCTAAGAAAGCTCATCCATATGCCTTTCCACGAAGTTCCATGAAGTTTTCAGTCCGAAGACTGGTTGGACGCGTACCTCCATCCTCTCCTATTCTGAGCTAACCTACGCATTTCCTTAAAAGTAGAACATCCTACATCCCTAACTACCTGAGAGCAAAAGCCTAACATGGGCCTACCCCTACCTCTTCTTATTCCTATCTCTGACTCAAGTAGGTATGTCGCGAACTATTCCTTCGTGTCTTAGAAGGTGTCCTACCATCCTATCTCTCCTATTCTTTATTGTCATCAATACCTACCTTTCGCTTTTCCCCAACTCTTTCTAATACCTACCTATTGCTAACATTATCTATCCACTGCATCTTCATCATGCGTCTGTCACCTTGTACATTATTTTATCTTAGGCACCTATATAACAACATTTTATAATTCTTAGTTTGTTAGAAAGATTCCATACTCTGTGAAAGGTGTTTGATATAGATTTGAGGCGAACGAGCACGATATTCTCATAAGGATTGTAAATAGAAAAAGCAATGTGGCAGGAACATTTATTGAAAAGGAGATATACGAAACAAAACTGTTTATTTGGCAACTGATCAATCTTCTAAAATATCCAGGTATCTCACTAAAGATTCCGGAACTGGTAAAAGTTGAATACCATTTGGCAATTGGAAGTTTCTCCAAAGTTCATATCTTACTGTACATCGACACAGATGTTTGAGTTCTGGGGGTTCTATTCCACACCTGTTTGGGGGAATGATACAGTCCTTCACTAAATCTGGATACCTTTCTATAATGAAAGTTCTCTGATCAAATTCTTCCCCTAATCGAGAAAATACCCCTGGTAAGACCCGTAACAACAATTGCAAACAAGTTACAAGATTAAAAGGATACACATGGTTAAATTCATTAAGACGATTCAACAAAGATTCAACTATAGATAGAGCTTCTTGATTAGTATCAACTATAGCTCCAAAACGAAGCAATATATGTAGTTTATCAGGCAGTCCCAACTGAATTGTTATCTTTAAGGCACTAGCTTTTCCACAACTTTCTATGGGCACATCCACAAAACGTAACAAATTATCTTCCGGACAAAGTAAAAATTCTAGATTAGCATTAGTGGCATGATCAATAAAATAGACCATTGCCCTTAAATTCTCCTCTTGATCATCGAAATCGCTTTTCCAACCAGCTATGTAATGTGGAGCTCGAGTACCAAATAACGCCCCTACGAATATTCGTTCAAAATTCCTTTCGCACGAATATATGTGTTCCAGAAGTGCGGCTACGGTTTCGGTATCTTTTAATTGCCAATCGTAACAGAGTTTTACGGCTACGTATAAGATGTTGTGGTATTTGCCCATCAGACATACGGTGCCGTTGTTATTACGCATCCTTTCGTGGTAGCGGAGTATGCCGATTATTGCTTCGCGCACTGTTACTTCGGGACTGCATTCTTGGCCTAAAATAAAATATAATCGACAATTTACTTAGTCAAACTAAACCTAATGCATCTACAGAATTAGTCTACTAAAGTAAATAAATGTAGTGAAGAGTGGAAATTTTTGATAAATTTTACCCTCTGCCGGACGAATTACTTTCAGAATAAGATTTAAAATTATGATCACAGTGTTGGGCATAAATTGAAAATGGCCCAGAAGAAGAAAAAAATAAATCGCAGACCAACACAAGCCAAAAAGACGTATTTTTGTTGGCTCGCATTTTCGAGTTAGTAATTGTAAACTACATCACAAAACAGAATTATACAGAGTGAGTCAGTTCCCAGATTGCACATCAAAGTAGTCCTGCATTCTGGACTACAATCTGGACGTCCATTATTTGTCGGTATTTGTCCTGTGGACGTTCTGTGAACGTATATTCCGTATCCATTTGCAACAACATAATTGGACATCCACAGAACTTCCGTAACGAGGCATCCATAAAGAATCCGTAATTGGACATTCATAGGGCTTACACCAGTGGACAGTGGCGGCTCGTGGGTTAATAACCAGTGGGGTCATTTTGGTTTTGGAAATTATAATTAATACTAAAAGAACCTAGGTATACATATATGTACAAAACTTCAAAAATATAAGAAAGGCATGCTATCTGATGGCAAAAAACGTCAAAAACGGCGTTTTTGGGTCAGAAATTGGATTTTAAAACGGAATAAGTTAAGAGTCTCAGGAACACTTCTGAAAGAACTTGCCTTGGAAGATGTGGAAGGGTGCAGGAATCATTTAAGAATGTCTGAAGATAAATTCGAAGAACTTTTGTCGAAAATCTTATTCAAAATTGATAAACAAGATACCGTTATGCGAGAAGCACTTGTTTTATAATAACACATATAGCATTTTCTCGGGCATCTTTATCTTTATAGGAATCAAAGACAGTCATGCTTTTGATATACCTAATTCTAGGAAGCGCATCATAAAACTTTTTGGCCATTTCAAAGGCATTTTATCATTTTAATTATTTTGCACAATGATGCGTTGGTATCGAATGGTTCAAGTCGACTGCATAGTTCACACGAATCGAATGCGTTTCGACTTGATTGAAAACTCGGGATGACTCACCACTTGAACAACAAAAGTTTGAACCAGTCAAGCTTTTGTGGAATCCACTAAAGTTGATCAACAAAAACTGAAATAGAGGTTCTCACGTTAATTTTCGATCGATTTTAATTGATCAACAACTAGAGTTGATCAACAAAAATCGAGTCGTGAGAACGCCCCTTTAGCTCTGAATTATATGATAACATAGCTGTTTTGGCGGGAAGTAGGTTATTCGTACTTTATCAGATTTTATTAGTACCTAGTCTAAATGTATACGTCAGCTGTCCTGATGTCATTTATAACTTTTACATAACCTTTGCTTGATGTTTTGACATCTGGATCTGACGTGAAAATAGAAATTGACAAACGAAAATGACAAATATTCTGCAGCTAAAATGTCTCGCGTTTTAATTGGTTTTGAGCAATGTACGTCATTAAGTTTAAATGGCGCGCGAGCGAAAAAGCTCATTTGAAAAAGTTGATCTTTGGAAGCATTCTAAACAATTATTTTTTAAAAATGTTTAGCTTTTATAAAAGACGTAATGTGTTAAGTTGGTGTTTACTACGATATTAAAAGAAAAATCCCTCAAATTCAATTAGCGCCCATTGTGCAGCAAACAAATTGTTTTAAATTATGAAAGAAAGAGACAACGCGTTTCTTCCTTTAATAACTTGGAGCGATTTCTGTTTCTGCCCAATTTTAGTCAAATTTACTGGCAGTGAACAAGTGACATGTTCTTTACACTTTAAATTTGCTCCAAAAGTTTAGATTTTACGAGAAATGTACCTAAACAGGACGCAGACAATAATTTTTTAAAAACTTTATAGGTATGTACCTACAAACAGTCACAGGCAGAAAGTTGACCACATAAGGGCAACTTTTTTAGAGTAAATTTCTCAGAAAATTGTATTCTTGATAAAAGTTGTTGCACGGAAAAGGAATGCCTTTGACAATACCAAATTTCAGGTATCACGTACGGGGAGTACAAAAATACAAAATAACGCTTTTGCAAAATGAAAATTATATGAAATCAATATATTTAATAAAAAAGTTAAATCATCATCATAAGGTTCTCAGTCCGAAGACTGGTTGGACGCGTACCTCCATTCTTTTCTATCCTGAGCTAACCTACGCATTTCCCTAAAAGTAGAACATCCTACATCCCTAACTATTTGAGAGCAGTAGTCTAATCTAGGCCTACCCCTACCTCTTTTTATTCCTATCTCTGACTCTAGTATGTCACGAACTATTCCTTCGTGTCTTAGAAGGTGTCCTACCATCCTATCTCTCCTACTCTTTATTGTTTTCCATACCTTTCGCTTTTCCCCAACTCTTTCTAATACTTCCCTATTGCTAACCTTATCTATCCACGGTATCTTCATCATGCGTCTGTAGCACCACATTTCAAACGCTTCTACTCTTTTTCTATCCGCTTCTACTATTGTCCAAGTTTCGCACCCGTATAATGCCGTACTCCATACATTCGACGTTAAGAGTCTCTTCCTAGTCTCTATATTAACCGTTCTCGAGCATAACAGTTGTTTCTTTTTGTTAAACGCAACTCGGCCCTACGCCATTCTTTGTTTTATATCTTTAGTGCTCCTACCGTCTTGAGTTATTTTACTTCCTAAGTAGCAGAAATCCGCGACCTCCTCTATCTTCTCATTTCCAATTTGTATTTCCATTTTAGTTCTATTTTCACATCCCCTACATACCAAAATTTTAGTTTTCTTTTTATTGATTTTCATGCCGAAGCCCTGTGTCAAAACTGCTTCCATTTCATTCAAAGCCGCTCCTGATTCTTCTTTGCTAGATGCTAACACTGCTATATCATCCGCAAATCTGAGCATGTTAATAGTTTGGCCCTATACATTGATCCCTGAGGCTGTTCTTTCCTTAACAATATTAATCGCATCTTCGATATATAAGTTGAAAACTAGAGGTGACAATGCACATCCCTGTCTCACTCCCTTCCGGATATCTACTTCCCTTTGTTCCTGCTCACATTCTATAACTGCCTTTTGCTCTTTGTAGAGATTATGTATTATTCTTCTGTCCCTGTATTTCATCCCTACCTTTCTCAGCACTTCGAACATCTTCCCCCATTTTACGTTGTCGAAGGCTTTTTCTAAATCTACAAATCCTATATAGACGCTCTTTCTCTTTTCTATCGTTTTTTCTATAATTACTCGTAAAGCTAGAATGGCCTCGCGCGTTCCTCTATTTCGTCTAAATCCGAACTGATCTTCTCCTAATATTTCTTCCGCCTTTTTCTCCATCCTTCTTTGCACAATTCTAGTTAAAACTTTTGACGCATGGGAAGTTAAACTGATAGTTCTAAAATTTTCGCATCTATCCGCGCCTTTTCTTTTTGGCAAAGCTACTATGATGTTCCGTTTGTAATCTTCTGGAATCTCGCCTGTCAGGTATATGCGACTAACTAGTTTAAATAAACGATCTATTACCTCTTGACCTGCGCACTTTAAGATTTCTGCCTGCAAGCCATCTATACCTGGTGCTTTATTATTCCTTAAACTTTTTAGTGCTATCTCAAACTCTTCTCTCATTATAGGACTCCCTAGGTTATCCCCCTCTACACTGCTTTCGCTTTCTAATATATCTTGCACTTCCTGTCCCGCATATAAGTTTCCTAAATATTCTTTCCACCTATCTGCCTTCTCCCCACTTCCGATTAGGATATCTCCTGCCTCATTTCTAATGTTTTTGGTACTAGATCCAATTTCTCTAAAATTTCTCCTAATTATTTTATATGCTTCATCAGTCTTTCCTACTTCGAATTTATCTTCCACTTCTTTGCATTTATTATCGATCCATTGCTCCTTCGCTTTCCTACATTCCCGAATAATTTCCCACTTGATCGCCTTATATCTTTGTTTCCCTGTTTCATCTAACCTATTTTTATATTTTCGCCTTTCCTCTATTAGACTCACAATATGTTTTGTTATCCAGGGTTTCCTACTTTCATTCTGTTTATGACCCAAAATATCCCTAGCTGAGGAAACTAAACTATTTTTAATGCAATTCCATTCTGCCTCTATGTCCCTAACAATATTTCCACCCGTGCCCTTCAGTGCTTCGTTTGTCTTTTTCTCGAACTTATTGCGCATATCATCATCTTTTAGTTTCTCTGGGTCAAGATACCTTCTTCCGCTTCTTTTTTTCAAAATCTTAAATTTAAGATTGGCTTTCATAACGACTATGTTGTGATCACTATCTATATCTGCTCCTGGATAACTTCTACAATCCCTAACTTGATTTCTAAATCTTTGCCTAACGAGAATGTAATCTATTTGATATCTCCCTAAGTCTCCTGGCATCTTCCACGTATAGCATCTCCTAACATGATGGTGAAATAGAGTGTTCGCGACCGTTAAGTTATGTTTATCGCAGAACTCTATCAGTCTAACTCCCCTATCGTTCCTATTGCCTAATCCAAAGGGGCCAACTATTCCGCCCTCTCGCCCTGTGCCTACGACTGCATTGAAATCTCCTGTAATTATTAAATTTTCGTGCCCTCTCACAAAATCTAGCACATATTCAATATCACTATAAACTGCCTCTACGGCCTCATCACTGTAGTTAGAAGTGGGCATATATACCTGTATTATTACTGTTTTTACAGGTTTAGAATCTAACCTAACCATAACTACCCTGTCACTTTGCTGTACGAAATTTTCTACACTCTGTCCTACTTTTTTCCGCATAACAATTCCTACTCCCGAATTTCCTCCTACAGATCCTGTGTGTATTACTCTAAAATCTCCGCTCCAGAAGTCTCCAGCTTCTGGCCATCGCACTTCACTGATACCTACTACGTCTAATGCTAACCTATCCATCTCAATTTTCAAATTCTCTAACTTCCCTACTTGTTTCATGCTTCTAACATTCCACGCTCCGACTCGTGAGATGTTACACTTATCATTTCTGATGACTCCCCCCGAAGCAGTACCCCGCCCGGAGATCCGAATGTGGGACTATTTTACCTCCGGAATATTTTACTCCAGAAAGTGCCATCATCATAAATTAAAGTACGCTGTACTAGGGATAAAATAATGTGGTGGTTTCCCGTTGCCTTCCACATCGCAGTAGTGTGTATCACAGTGCCATACCAACCCTCACGATCTCTGCCACTATGATTACTGAAAGAGCTGCTGCCCCCTTCCAGGGACTTGATTTAGTCTGGCTTCTCAAATAAAAACCCCTCCAATATGGTTAAACCTATGGTTCGGCTCTTTATATCATTGAAGCGCGCAAGCCATCCCACCCGTCCCAGTATTACTAGAACTGCGTCAAGGTACAAGTCCTTTGGGATAGAAAGTTAAATAGAAGACCATAAAAATAAAATTAAGAATGCCTTATAAAGTTTTTTATATAAGGTATACTCGCTGAGAACATTAGGGCCAAAGAATAGATTTTTTCATTTTTTTCATTTTTAAATTCAACTTAGTCAAAAACTATACATCCTATGTCGAAAAACTTTATGACACTTTTTGCTTTGCATTTTCAATGCCTTCAATTTTCCATTTACAAAAAAGTAGATTTCAGATAACTTTGTTTTCGCAAAAGTGCTATTTTACATTTCTTACACTCCCCGTACATCATATATGCAATGCAGTTTTACCAAAAATACACAAAAAATGCACAAACTTTTATCTAGGGTACAATTTTCTGCGAAATTTACCGTAAAAAAGTTTTCCATAATATGTGGTCAACTTTCTGCATGTCACCGTGTAAACTAAACAAAACTAGCCTCACTTACAAAATAACAGAAATTATACTCTCATCTGTAAGATAAACACATTACTTCGTTTGACACGTTCGAAACGACTGTACGTGGTTATATAATTCGATTCATCTACAATGTGAAAACAAGTAAAGATAGGTACTCTGAGAGCGAGTGAATTATTAAAGGTAGAGGAAAATTATTGGACAAAATTTACTCAAGCCGTATAGCCTTTCTGAACGAGCTCCAAGAGTTATCATATGGAAAGTCAGTAAACGCAACGTCTAGAATTTTGACGCTTAATCCCTTTCTAGATGAAGATAACATAGATTATGAGACCGTCTGCAAGAGTCACAAATTTCGTATAAAATTATACATACATGTTATAATTCTGCCCAAATATTCTTTATTACTAAAAAAACTTATCATAGACGTTTATCCGCGACTTTAGCAGGAATTCGAAGAAGATTCTGGGTTTGAATTCTGCGAGACCGACAAAGGATAAAAACTGTGTTAAACAAATCATCGAGTTTCAAGGTGGGGGGTGTAGTTTTATTACAAGATCAAAGATTATCTCGACTTGCATGGCAGTTCGTTCGAGTAACCCAAACATAATTATCCAGGAAGAGATGGTGGAATAAGAGCTTGTGAGGTTAAGTTCTCAAACGGAAATGAACTTCTAGAACCAATATAGCTTCTTTCTTCTTTGGAGCAGAGGATGTGAAAAATAGCGCTAAGGAATACTCGTGTATCAGTGGATAAGGCTATGCAATAATGTTGTCAGTAATTAATTTTGGTAAGTTGGCTTTTCCATTTTATACAGAAGGCAAGCGTATTCCCAGGAGAGTTATGGTTGTAAAATGAAGTGGCTTGACCGTTAGGAAGACCGAAGAATTCGGGGTTAATGAAGGCACTTAGAAGATAGTGTGAGAGAACGAGAAACAGATAGAAAATCAAAGAAGCAACTATGGGGGGGGGGAGTTTTAGGGCAGTTCGGACCTCCGCTAATACCTTAGACACCTGAAAATCAAAGTACACCTATATACTCTTATTTTATTGGAATTTTATTACCATCCGCACGGTTGTTGCTGATTAAGCACAGTATTTGAAATCCACTTTTACGACTACACCATAAAGGTAATCGTCTTGTAAGTATTCTCAATATCTAAAACTAAAACTTACTGCTAACATCTGAAACATTCTTGCGTTATTAAGTAGGTACTCAAAAAGACTGTCATTTTGTGGAATATTACTTTCTACTGCAACTACATTCAAGAAGCGTACTATTTGCACTGCCTTACTTTATTTTACCTCTGCAGCAGCCTTCAATTAGTGTATTAAAATATTCGACAGTTTCCCGCCTCTTGTACCGCGCGTGCAAGCTGTCTCGCTCTAGTTGCCCAAAATTTTCAAAAAAATACTTTAATATCACTTCCATAATGAATGCCTTCTTATTAAAGCCACTCACGCAGTTCGAACAATAAATTATTGTTATTATTGTTCAATTAAGTTTGCTTGTTATATTTTGAAGTTTGTGTCAATTTGGCCGGTGAAAGCTAGCGTTGAAAGGAAGTATTAAGACGACGGTAGTTTGTTTTGTGAGGTTGCTTGATTGGATTAGGTTCGGATAGGGTTTCTCAGTGAAGTAGAATAGAATGTTTGTGTTTACAAGATTAAAATTATTTTTTACACTACATTATCCATAAAAGTAATAGTTTTCACCTTTATAATTTTGTCCTATTGTCTATACAATCCGCCCAAGATAATAATGCTCAGCATGGGGATAGTGGGAAAGGCAAAATATAATACTGGTTCGGCTAAAAAATGGTGAAAGGGTTGCATAGTTAAGGGGCTATTGGAACGGTCTTAAAAAATCAAAACAATATTTTTTATTTTTGAGTTGTTTCTAAAAAATCTTGCTTTATTGTTTCACGTTATTATCAGAAATAGCGAGAAACTAAAAACACTTCTCAATCGCAATTTGTGATGAGCTTTAATGTCATTTGCCTTCTACGACAATGACCGCATTTAAACAAATCTTTATGATTGCTAAAACTAGCTTGAAACATAATTTAACCGCTATGTGTGATACATAGATGAGAAGCCTTCCGAAAACATTCAAGAAGATTCCAGGTTCGAATTTGAAAAAAATGAAGTTTATGATGGTTCCACGGGAACGAAACGTCGTAGAAGAAAAATACGCTTCTGTGTAGTTGATAAAATAAATAAGAGCACACGGAGATGCAGCAAAAGGATTGAGGAATCACTTTCGGATTTATTTAAATCCTTCCCCAGGAAATCTAGCATAACAAATCAGAATGGAAAAAATTAAACACAAAAGAAATGGCAAGACTGGAAATTCTTACACATATAAATCAAGAAACCAAGAAAGGCTAAACTCATCAGAAAAGGACACGAAAAAGGCTAGATGAAAACATTATCACAGAAATCATAATCTACTAACATCAAACAGGTGGTAAACTAATGTAACTTTAGAATCATTTTGCTGTAAACTAGCCTATAAAAACAATGTATTAAACAAAATATTAAGTCAAACAGCTAAACTGGCACAGTGTATAAATACAATTTTAAGACTTTATCGGTTAGGACGCGCATTCGTCAAAATTTTAAAATTAATCAAACTCAACTTTTTTGAAAAGTGGTCGGAATATTACAAATGACAGAGCAAATCCTAAATCTGTAGAATGAAAATGGAAAGTAACTATGGCAATGAGTAGCTTCCAACTTGATTGATAAAAGGAGGGAAACATGAAAATAATTATGAACAATGTCATAGGTCAAAACCAACAAATAATAACAGCTCTTATAATACAAGAGGGGTTATGGTGAAAATGAAAATGTACCTAATGCAATAATATGCTCCAATTACCTCTCAGGAATTTAGAGTAGGAATGTAGCTATAAGAGGGATTATTCGAGAGGTCAATGACCTCAGAGAATCATATGTATCAAAAGGAAGAAATAAGATGGTCAGCCTGAACCTCGGTCTAAACAAAGACAAAAAGGAAATAATAGGATCAACCAGGAGAGGCAACCCAAAGCAGATGCGCCGCCTATAGTATGAGGGGGTATTGGTATTGTAGAGACGAGAAAGAAGAAAAGACCCCTAGTCGAGGATGGATGGAGCAGTATTGTCTGCGATGACCTGCACTGAGTTCAGGGGAAGATAAAGTAAGTATATGTAAATACTGCACAAATTGTTTGTATCAGTATGCTGTTATGGGTATCGATGAACAGCATTTCTAGGAAAAGGCACTTCTGTGATCACGTTTTTAGTGTCCTTTTGTGATGAGTTCAGCCTTTCTTGCGTTGCCTGGGTAAGAATTTCCAATCACTGGAAGTCTTGTCATTTCTTTTTTGTTTAATTTTGTAGTTCTGATTGTTGCATTGTTTATATTTGCTATATTTCCCGATGATAGATTTAAATAAATCCGAAAGCTTGAATAAGTCATAACGGGAGTTTAATTTCCTCAATCCTTTGGCTGCATCCCCGTGTGCTCTTAGTTATTGTAGAAGAAAAATGATATTGCCATACTAAAGCTTATCACAACTTGCAATGGAGAAGTATTTTTAGTTTTTCGCTATTTAAAACGAAATTCCATAAATTATCTTTTTAGAAATAACTCAAAAACGAAAAATAATTTTTGAGACTTTTTAAGACCGTTTTAATAGCAACTTTTTCCCCATTTAACCGAACATGCATCTTTTGCCATTTCCAATATCCTCATGCCGTTCTTTCTTATCTTGGACAGGGTGTATTCTTCAAGGTACGAGAAATGGGTTATCGAAAGATCGTAATATACCTCTTCACAGAAGCGATTTGAATGAAATAGAACAATTCGACAATTACCTACGTTTCTGCCATCAAGAAATGTTATAAATCAAACTAAGGTTTGCTTTACAATTGTAAAGTTTATTTAGAGGTAGACTGTAGAGAGATACACAGTTTGGATGGCTCAGTGCCAGAAATCTAAGTAACTCTGCAATCAGTACAATTATCGCTATTGCGAATGCATTAAAAAATGGAAATGTGTGCGTTTGACAAAATCTATATTTTTAGTATTTCCTAATCTTGTTCCCACATTCTTACAGGTACCTGAGCCGCGAGGACAACCACGACCCACAATTCTGCTTCGAGTATCGCGGACCAATAATTATGAAAGGCAAATCAGAACCTATGAACGTATGGTTTCTAACGAGGGCCAAACTGCAAGCACACGACTAGAAAAAAGCGTGCGGTTTCTCCATTTTTCGCACGACTTGTTACATTCTTATTCAGAAAATTATACACGAGTTCTTTAGTATAGCAATTTAGGTAAATAATAGTAAAAGTGTCAAAGTAAACAAGTAAACAAATTACTTATGCGCTAGAGTTTTACCTAAAATACATTTCAATGTGAAAGTATGTTATATTAGTATAAATGTATAAATATTTTGTTAATAAAATGTCAAATGTTGATACATCTAGCACCCGGCCTTTCTATGGGACTTGAGGGCATCATGTATATTCCATTAATCATTAGAGTTCGTTTCCAGTTTTGTGTTCTCTTTAAATGTCACGTTCCGATAAATTCATTCATAAATATGTTGGAAGTAAGAGAATTCGATATTTCATAAAACAAAAATAATCTGCAAGCTGTCGTCGCGTACAATACAGAAGATAAACAATATTCAATATAAACGACATGTCAGTTTAAGTATCCGGTTGCGAAAAGAATTTAATTTTCTGTAGGAAATTGCATTGCCTTTAGAACGTGCCGTTTAGCAAACAAACAAATATCTACGTTCTGCTTTACTATTTCTTATTGGATAAACTAAATATGATTAGTTACAGGTAAAATGTTTCTGAAGTACTGAAGTTAAATTTTGTGTTGCATTGCAAATTGCAACCAATGAAGTCTGTGAGTTGACATCATTAGTATTTACTGCTGTTTCCTCGTGACTGATTGGCGAACAGCGCATGAATTACACTCGTTACGTACCTAATTGATTAACGCATTAACTACTGCAATTAATATAAAGTGTTAATTTGAAACTCGCAGCATCCAAAGTAAATGTCATTTTTGGTTCTTGATACACACAGTAGATGGATCTAGAACTTTGACGTAAAATCACTATGAATTCTTAATAAGTTAACCCACACGCCAAAAGACAGTGACACAGTAATTAAACTCGACACGTGTTTTGCTGACAACGTCAGCATCTTCAGGAGTTGAAGATTAACCTAATTCTAGTCTTACATGTAAGATTAATCTTCAACTCCTGAAGATGCTGACGTTGTCAGCGAAAAACGTGTCGAGTTTAATTACTGTGTCACTGTCTTTTGGCGTATGGGGTTAACTTATAAAGAATTTGATTCTTGAAATAAAAAAGTGAGAAATATGAACACGGAAATTTATTATATTTAGGTAGGGTAAACCGTACAGTAGTTGGCCACCAGTCAGTCATTTTAATTGGTCACATGGTTAATTCTATCGAATTCAGCGCTAAAATTTATCGAGGTTGCGTCATTTATATTTATTTTAGCTATGCCAATAACTGTTACGATCACAAAATTAGTTATTGGCCAGTATGCTAATGACTATAAGAAATTTAATTTAATTGATTTGTATAATATAAGCCATTTTTAGCGTTAAATTTGCGTCTTCTTGACATTGGTTTGGACTGTATTGTAAAAATTCTCGCACCTACAGCAGTTGGCCATCTGCCAATAACTAGTATTTGGAGGTGGCTGATAAACGTTTCAAGAAAATTATCATAACTGAAAAGGGTGCATTTTGAGTCATTTTTTATAATTTTTGAAAATCCTATGTCCACATTACATTTAGATAGTTTCAGAAGATGCGATTTAAAAAAAAATACGAAGAGGAAAATGTTGCTAAAGCCTTGCAAGCTATTGAAAATAGCAGCCAAACAGCTGCGTCAATAAAGTTTGAAGTACCCAGGTCCACCCTTCAGTTTAGAACGAGTAAGAAATTAATAACAAAATTACACATGGACTATGCGACCATGCCCTATATTAACTGCTTTTTTTAGAATAGTGGATTATACATTCCATAGAAAGCGATTCCCTTTAAGGATTGAAGACATCCAGCTATCTGTGAAGGTTGGTATAATTCCTTCCTGGAGTGACATCACCTCAGAGGGAATCACTGCAGCAAGTTATGTGATTTCTGAAACTGATTTTGGGAAGTGGTTTTTCGACCCTGAAAAGTGCTCGAAGGAAAAAGTATTATGTATTTCATATTCTAGAAGAGCCAACAAGGGTTTCTAATGAAGACGAGACGTGCTTCCTCCTGTGCCCGAAAAATGGTCCTAGCTCCAAGAGCAACGCGGAATGTTTATGAAATTGAACAGAACACTAAGGCAAACTTAACTGTTATGTTTACTTTCTCCGCAGCAGGAGACGTGACTCCACCCATAGTCATATATCCATACAACGGTTGCCATCAAAAGTATTAAAGTTGGTACCTAACCATTGGGGTATAGGGCTTAGTAACAATGGATGGATGGAGAACGAAATTTTCTATGAGTACAACGGAAGTGTTTTTTAGAAATACTTGAGAACAACAGGCACACAATTGCCAGTTATTCTATTTGTCGATGGCCATAGTACGCAATACTTCAAGCTTGGGAACCACCAAAGCAGGCATTTCCTTAGATTCTTCCATAGGAATTATTTGATTTGGCCGAAAACTCCAAAAACAAAAGGTAAGAAAAGATCTGAAAGACAATCGTTTGTTTTGACTTTTTCCACTAGAAAGAAAGGCGAGGTGCTGAAACTTCAGCAAAAGAGAGAAATTTAAATACAGAAAGAGACGCGGAAGCTCGAAAGGCAACGAAAGAATGAGGAAATAGAACAGAGTAGAGGACAAAGTTCTCAGAGAGGGAGACAATTAGTGGGAAAGAGAGTTGCGCCGAGAAAAAGGTAAAAAGGTCAACAAAAGCAACAACTAGAGTGTTGAAAAATCACGAAGAAACAAGTGGGAAAGAAATGACAAAAACCCAAAAAGTTAAAGAACCTCCCAAACCTATTATATAAAACTGTGCTAAAGAAATAGAAAGCAATGGTTATGAAAAAATTGGTGGATCTTCTGCGCCGATAGGAGTACCGTTGTTTCTAAAAATTCACAAAAAATATAGTATTGGAAGAATTCGAAGCAAGCTATTCTAATATTATAAAAGAAGCATCAACAAATGAAGATGACATAATGGAGGAAAGTCACTTGCATCAAACCGTAATACTAATTTTTACAATATGTCAGTAAATCAATATGAAGATGGCGTGTTAAGAATAATTATTGTACCAGGAAGAAGCAAAAGAAATCTATTTAAAGAAAATGAGGTAAGCAAAGGGAAGAACAAATTAAAGTAGGTACTTTCAGATATCCAGATAAAGGATTCAGAGAATCAGTTAAAATATTACCCTTAATAATCTCATTGTTTTGAAAGACCTGTGTTTCACGTGTGGAATCATTATGACTATTAAGAAATGGTATTAAATTCAATGTGTCGTAGAACATAGGTATGTATAAATTCATAAATTGTGCAATTAATTATGGTTCACATGTTAAATCCGACGTATATTCCTGCAAGATTTGTAGAAACAAAAAATTATATCAAACATTTTTTTAATTTTTTCATTGCAAAAGAATTTGTAATTTAGTTTTTATAAAAAAAATCACTTTATTTCTCTTAAATAAATCTAAAATTTTGTCATTTTCAATTTTTATTACTTATACGCAGAACCTATGAACCTACAGGACTATAGGTGAAGAGATTAACGATGTAGGTGTGCTATTACACCTATAGAAACGTGCTTCTGTTCTTTTGGAAGAGGTTCCAAATAACTATAAGAATTTATGACCAATCACTAACTTCTAGTGGTTAATATCTGCAAATTTCACAATAATTTATTAAAACTTGATTTATAGTAACAAACATTTTCGTTACGTGCAATTTGAAAATATCACAAGAAAATACCAAGTTTTTCCTATCAGAAATTGTATAAATAAATAAAAATACTTTATAATTTAAGAAATGGGTTTGCTTAAGTGGCCAATGACTATACAGCGTTTCCCACGCTAGCGTATTTCTTCCATAACTCGACAGGAGTTGTAGATATCGAAAAATCATTCAAATGAAAGATGCATCCAATCAAATTCCTCACATTATAACATTATTTTCTACTATGCAGGGTGTCCCATTTCTTCTGCACAGCACCTTACGTTGTTTTCTTTAATGGAACAACCTGGACCTGATTGCATTTTGGAATTTTCAAATTTCATCAGTAGTTATAACTTGGAAATGGTACGAGATAAAGAAAAATGACTTACATGTCCCTGTCCCAGTTTTTAATTCTCTATCTAATGGGTCTGGAAAATACTGCTTCCTGATTGTCATTTTTTTGGCTGATCAAGAGGCAGTATTTTCCATAACCATTCATTAGACAGAGAATTAAAAACTGAGGCAGAAACATGTAAGTCATTTTTCTTTATCGCGTCCCTCTTCCAAGCTACAATTATTATTGATGAAATTTGAAAAATGACGATTTTGTAGTATATCTTCTAGTACAATAGTTGCTATGTAACCTGAACAACCGAAGGAAGATGCTACCATCTTTTCTTACCAACGCTTGGGGCGCACTTGACTTCAACTGAGTTTTCTTTTCATTTTGAAAGACCCACTATGCAGACTGTAACAGCCATATGTCAAAGCAGAATCTTTTGTATCGCAGTTATACAAATGCCCAAGGATACTCGAATGTCCTTATAAGTAGTGCGATTATCCTCTTCAATCATACGGCAAACAGTGCCGATGACTTCTTCAGTGACCGCTGTTAAAGGACGACCTCCGCCAAAATCGTTGTTGAGTGATGTACAAGCACGTTCAAATTCATTATAGGTAGGTACCATTTTTTATCGTGGCAGCACATGACGGGGCTTTGTCACCAAAACTCGTTTCAACTATTTTGCGTTTTGCTTGCGAGTTAACGAATTTACAAAATCATAAGTAAAAAATCAATATCCTAAAGTGTTCACTGCCCAATCCCATTCTTACATCAAATTGTCTTACTAAGTTGGAGTTCAAACGAAAATAAGCATTCTACTTCCTACTTAGGCGTATAAGAGTCGGTTGATATTTTGATATTTTTGCAAAATACGAACACAAGGAATACTATTCAAAATACATGACAATAGTCATGGGAGAATTACCAGAGAGACGGTTGTTTTTTTAGTTACCAAAACCAATAGCAAACAAACTAAATTTCTAAAATTATAATTTCTAATTTTCATTTTATTACTCACTCTTTTTCATTAGTTTTCATGAGTTTTTTGAAAGACCATTAAACGCTAACAAATAAACGAACTTCAGTAAAAGGAACTCGCAAATGAAATTTTATGCCTAGCAAATGAAAAAATATTTCTCCACAGTTCTTGCATTTTAATTTCTTGTACTAGTTTTAAAAATACAAGTGAAATACCCTCCATACATAATTTGATGTTGATTCATTCCTGGGCTGCTGTTCAATTTTTATTAACATGCGAAAAACTACACCATAAAAATTCGTTTGTTGGCAAGATCAGTCTCCCTGAGAACACCCTGGTGAACCTATTAATAAGTAAGTACATACCTACTAATATATTTTTCAGTGTCTAGACCAAACAAGAAAGTGGAATGACTTTAAATTCAAGAACTGAAGAATTCATGCAATTTTTTTAGAAGAGTTCATTATCTTAAAGAAATAAGACATTCCGCATGCAGATAATGAATGGAACCAAATAAAAAAAAAATGTAGCAAAAAATCTAATTCACATGGTAGGTGAAGAAGTACCGTAAAAACCACAAGAGCATTTTAATGTCAATTGCCGTCAAAGCAGGTACGACAAGAATAAACAAGGTTATTAGCAGATTAGAACTTACCGCTCGAGGCGCAAACCTACCTTCAGAGCAAGGTGAACCGGCTCATACCAGAGACCACTTGCCTCACAAGTCGTCAACAACTGCTGGTAAACAGATTGTTTCCCGTTATACAAAGCCGTCCATGTTTATTTATTAATGAAATGGGTAAAACACTGAGACGACCAGTTACCATGCCCACGTGAATTGCTCTGCGCGATGCAGATGGTATCACGTTCCACAGTTTTGCATTAGCATATCAGAAAAATAGTAATTTTCTGCATGGAATTAGCATTAGTAATCATTAAACCGCGAGCGTATACACGTATACAGGATGTCCCGAAATTCGAATACAGAAAACTATAATTGCCAGAAGCCGTTTTCACGATTGTCATTGAGGGGGGGTGTTTGACGATTTCGGTCGACTTCCTAATCTTCCTGTTAGAAATTTAGTCTAACATGTGCGCCGTTAATGGTGGGCCAGCGGAATTAAGTAACCTGGTATTCAACAACATGAGTAGGTACCGATATACCACCTAGTCTCACTAATGAAGAAAAGTCTACAAAAACAAGAAATGCGATACACACCTTCTGTGGGCAAAAGTGAAGTACGTTTAGCTGAAGATAAAAATTCTGAGATTCTGTTCTGATGGGTGAAGACAGTTTTGATCAGTAACATTGTGAATATACGGCAGATATGAGATGGCTGTGGGGGTGGCCTGGGAGGAATTAGGTTCTTGGAGAAAGTCCCTCTAATATCATGAGGGTTGTAATTGTTACTGGTCAAAGTCCCTGTGATATGTTGAAGCTCAGAAGATAATTGGACTAAAGTGTCACGTCCATTTAGCCAATTTACAAAAGTATCATCGACATACCTGAACCAACATTTCGGTGTAAGACTGTAAGATTCAAGAGCCTTACTCCATAAAGATGTTAGCCACCACATTTAACAAGGGCGTACCCACGGCGGTTCCTGAGGCATATTCATAGTACTGTACACGAAACAGAAAATACCTATGTATGTGTAAATGGAACATAATTTAACGAGAGAGTCCAAATCTAATGAAGCACCACTGGACGTTATTAGAAGTTGTTTGATGGTCGCAGAATATGAGATACTTAGGAACATAGGTCCGGTTTTTCAAAGAAACCAACACCGGATTAAGTCTGACACTGGGTTCGTTGCTATGATGCCGGCTTTCTGATTGGTTGTGTCATAGCAACGAAGCCGTTGTCAGACTTAATCCGGTGATGGATTCTTTGAAAAACCAGACCTTATCAAGTTTAGAAGTGGGGAAATTAATCGCACTTACAATCGGACGAAGAGGGTTATCGGGATTATGAACTGGAGACCATAGCCTCGGCAGAACAGATAATCGAGGAATGAGTTCATTCTGAGCTTCAAGAGGAAGACCCGATGATTTTATAGAAGAAATGACAGTGATAAGTAGATGATTCATGGAATTATCAGAGGTGGGGCGATGTATATTAGGATCTTGTTGAAGTGAGGCAAATCGATCAAGAACGCGCAGGGCGTTACCCTCATCTGCCGGAAGAATTACCAACTTAGAATTAGATTTGATTTTCTTCAAAGCGAGAAATTTAGATCTGGTAATGTTGGATTTAGGGAATTTCGAGAAATTTATAACTCTTGAGACATCAAGCGAAGAGTGTCTGAGATATGCGCCGGGAGACTCTACGACACAGAATCAAGAGAATCAAGATTTCATCGACGGTAAACGTGTGCTTGGAGAGGGTGGTAATAGTATGAGAACCTTAGGCTTCAGACATTGTTTAGAACGATATGAAGAAATATTACGTTTATTTTGTCATATTGCCAGAAAGAGGATTTAGAGACCTGTTCGAATGTGATAGTCGGAGAGCAAGACGCTGAAATTAGACACCCTCTACCCAACTCGAACCACACAAAAAATTGAAGCTGATTATTATGTAAAATTATCTGCCGGATTCGAATATCGAGTTCGCGAATATATCGCGAATTGCGAAAATGCAGAAAAATAGAATTTTCGTGAAAATTCCAAAAATTAAATTTCGATAATTTTTAATACATTCCTCGTGTTACCTCAACATCGGAAAGAGGTAGAGGTCTGATTTTTTCGTAGAATTATACAGTAAAGTGCCCGTATGGTCGTGGTGGTGTCATATTAACTCCACAGTCTACGAATTTTATTTAAAAAAATGTTTTCCTACGAGAATACAAATTTGTGTAAGGTCTTTTTCACGTATCTGGTAACCAATATTATTTGCCAATACATATGCGAGACTAAATAAAACCAAAAGCTCAAAATTATTTTTAGTGAAGGAATGAAAAAGTTATGGCGAGTTGAACATAAATCATTTTTGAGCTGACGGAGCCGCTACAGGTGAGGTGATAACACACGCAGCGGCGGTATTTCCCGCGTTTTACCAGATCTACGGACGTTCCCGCGGCAATATTAGTACGCCGGATCGCGACAATTTTTATAACTGATTTCAGCGCCCTTCGTATTCATATAAAATTGTAAATTGTCTGTTGGAAATCAGGAATATCCATGTGCGAGACCCCAGCGTAGGACATTTTACAATTGGCAGGTCTTCAAAAATGTGAAAGAAAAAAGTTAACCTAAATCTTTTCAGTGCTGTCTTTGGCTAAATTCATTAATTAAATCATAAAGAACAAGCAAGTAACCGAGGCAGAGATTCTGAACAGCCTCAGATCAGAGGCAGACATTTTAAATATGTTTAGAAAAGTAGCTCTACTTCGTCATTTCAGCTCGTTTGAATCTAAGTAGGCCTTCTTTCCAAACACTTTCAAAGCCTCTGCCTCTACTCAGGGACTGCTTAGAACCTCTACCTCAGATATTTTATCGTTTTTTATGATTCAATTAATAAGTTGAATCATAAGGCAGAGACGCTGAAAAGATTTACGTTAACTTATTCTTTCTTTGAAATTTTTGAAGACATGCCAATTGTAAAATGTCCGACGCGGGGTGGGCAGAGGTTAATTTTCCTGTTTGCCATCATACAAACTACCAAATTTACAACCTCTGCCACACGCTAAAATCATTTTAAAATTGATGTCACTGTCCGACGTTCTATATAGGGTGTGTCGTGTGTTTTGTGGTTATTATTAATTACTGATTACTGTTGTCAATTGCCTCTTATTTTTGATAGGTAGTATAGTACAATAACTTTTTATTTAGTGTTTATTGACTATTTCGTACTGAAATGGATAGCCGGGGTAAGTTCTAAAACTACCTACCTACTTATTTTTACTGCATGTTTGAATTTACACAGAAAATTTTAGTGTCTTCCATTGAAAAATTTGATTTGAAATGTTGCATTTTATGTCAGAAAGACACTTTAGAAATTTTACGCGTGCGACTGAAGATTGATTTAGTTCGTTACTGTATGCTGATTCGTACAAAACTGATTGTGTGTCGTCGGTACTAGCGTCATATTTGGAAGACAAAGACAATATTTTATCTAAAAATCCTGTCTGTCATGCACAGTGCAGAAGATCTTTTACTAGGACTTTTTACAATTCTAACAAAAGAACATTACAAAATGTGTTTAGACATTGGACATTATATGAAAATTATTGAGAATCATCTGTTCGTTCGCTTTGTGAAAAGCATATATATATATATATATTTCAAAGTTTTGTTCAGGGTTTTCAGCCGTGAATAATGTGGATTATTTATTAGAAATAAAGAGACTCTTTATTCTGTACCAAGCTTTCGGAATACTTTTATTCCTTCATCAGGGTTTCTACAATAATAAATGACTTACAAATTTGAATCTTAATTAAAAAGCACATGTCAACTCACAGAATGTGAGGTTATATGAAGAAAACCAGCGAAATTCCCGAACACTGCATTTGTTTGGTATAAATAACACTTAAGACATATACATCACCATCAATTACACTAGTCCAATAATTAAAATTACTTCACAATCAAAAGATTATTAAAATATTTAAACTTTCATATAATAAACTTCAAGCTCGGAAATTCGTTCCACTTTCATCTTGCAAATTTTGACAACTGGTACCACCAACAGAATTGTACCCAACTTAAACTCTACGTCACCAAAATCCACCAACTTTTCAATATCACTAACATTGGTAATTTTTCAACCCCATTTACTGTATTTTTCTAATTTTAACGCTATGATCAGAACACTTACTCATCCAGTGGACCATCATAATAGTCTAGGTGTGGATCTGTCAACAAATATGTATAAATTGAACTAAGATCATGTGTATCCGTTTTTTTATTTATTGTATTTTGTTGTCTATTTATATAAATCATTTCTAAAACCAATCTTTTATTATATTTATTTTCCTTTTTAAGGATCTTTACATTATCAAAATCTATACTGTGATCATTCTCCACCGCATGTACGGTAGACCGAATGCGGATCAGATAGCAAACTCTACGGTTGGTGATGGGATTGTTAGATTTGGGGTGCTACCAGGCATAGAGGGTTTGACAAATAAGATAATATCAATATTGAAAGATGAGCATGTGAAGATAGCTGTCTATGGTGTGAAAAAGGTCTCGGCGATGTACACTAGACTTAAAGACATCACGCCTGTGCAACTTCAATCAAACGTAGTCTACAGACTTGAGTGTAAAAATTGTCCGGGTGTATACATAGGACAAACATCTCAATGGTTAAAAAGTAGACTGACGTTACATAAAAGTGACATAAGAAAAGGGTTGAGTAGATGTGCGCTGGCTGTACATGCGGTGGAGAATGATCACAGTATAGATTTTGATAATGTAAAGATCCTTAAAAAGGAAAATAAATATAATAAAAGATTGGTTTTAGAAATGATTTATATAAATAGACAACAAAATACAATAAATAAAAAAACGGATACACATGATCTTAGTTCAATTTATACATATTTGTTGACAGATCCACACCTAGACTATTATGATGGTCCACTGGATGAGTAAGTGTTCTGATCATAGCGTTAAAATTAGAAAAATACAGTAAATGGGGTTGAAAAATTACCAATGTTAGTGATATTGAAAAGTTGGTGGATTTTGGTGACGTAGAGTTTAAGTTGGGTACAATTCTGTTGGTGGTACCAGTTGTCAAAATTTGCAAGATGAAAGTGGAACGAATTTCCGAGCTTGAAGTTTATTATATGAAAGTTTAAATATTTTAATAATCTTTTGATTGTGAAGTAATTTTAATTATTGGACTAGTGTAATTGATGGTGATGTATATGTCTTAAGTGTTATTTATACCAAACAAATGCAGTGTTCGGGAATTTCGCTGGTTTTCTTCATATAACCTCACATTCTGTGAGTTGACATGTGCTTTTTAATTAAGATTCAAATTTGTAAGTCATTTATTATTGTAGAAACCCTGATGAAGGAATAAAAGTATTCCGAAAGCTTGGTACAGAATAAAGAGTCTCTTTATTTCTAATAAATAATCCACATTATTCACGGCTGAAAACCCTGAACAAAACTTTGAAATTCAACGAAGTCGCCGTTACTTCTTCTTCAGTTATATATATATATATATTTGCACGTTTAACTTACTCACCTCCATACATGTGAAAGGCGGACAGACCTCCACCATAAGGAGTCTATTTTGACGTGTGTATTCCTTTGTATAACGTTTGGTAAGGTAGTATCAACAAAGGCATCATGAGAGGGGTAAAGAAAAATCATTTGAAAAAAAAATGTATATAGCACACGTACAAAATGAAAACTGGCCTCCAGTTATACCGTGGCATATTAGCCTCCGGTATATATAAAATGACAGTTGAAACCAACACACTAGACTCCGGCAGTGTTGCCATTGTAGTTATATTAAGCTTAACTTAAACATTATACTCAACTCAACGCCGCAATATAGCAGTTGTGGTCCGACAGTCACGAAACTAAAAATAATTCTGTGTGTAAGTACCCGCAAGGACCATAATTACTGTTAAGACAACTGCGTTTATTTTTATATATCGCTAGACTTTTCAAGGCGTTTAAATCAAATTTATTATTTCCTGGTTTTGAGATTGATATTGAATTTATGGCCCGTTTCCAACGCGTGTGACGCCATGCTAGACTTATCAGTACGGCCTTATTTGTAATATGCTTAATGCTTCTTGAAGAGAGTTAAAATTCCCGCTTTATGAATGGGTTCTGTTTAATCTTTCGGATTTCCAAGTAGATTTTGTAAATTGTTGCTCGAAGTGTGAACCACTTTGAAGCCTGCTTTCAGGAAAATAGTATTCATACCTCTAGTTATCTGCAGTACATATGGTATTTTTGTAAATTTGGTAATTTTATTGTCCCCATTTAAAGTGGTGGAATTTCGCAATAGCATATTAAATTTTCGCTTGCTAATTAAATTATTGACAATTTCTGGATCGAAACCGTTACATCTCGCTATATCTTTGAGATTCATAAAGCGGGAATTTACGAAATAGTATGCGGAAATTGCGACAAAAAATGTATCGGGCCGTCAACTCGGTCTATTTTAACTCGCTTCAAGGAGCACCAAGCCCATTACAAATACGGCCTTACCCCGGGCCCCACTGATAAGTCTAGCATGGTGTCACACGAGTTGGAAACGGGTCATAAATTCAGTAGCAATAATCTCAAACTCTTAAAACCCGGAAATAATAAATTTGGTTTAAACGCCTTGGAAAGTATAGCGATATATAAGAATAAGCATAGGTAGTTGTCTGAACAGTAATTATGGTCCGATTCCGAACTGAACCCTCTATAGATTTATCAGGTAGATAGAATTACGACTAGTCTTAAATACTTGCCCTCCAGTTCTAAGACACCAATTTTATTGCTCTTATGTTCAAAATAGTTCTAAGAAACCCTATAGGTTTATCGAACCTTTTCGCTTAAACCAATTTTATTGTTCAAATATTGCATGTTTTGAATGTGTATGGAAAACCGCAGACCAACTGGTTTCGTCCTTCTGGGACTCATCAGTACGGTGCTTTCCCCTACACACTCAAACCATGCAATTTAATCTTGCTATATATACTGCCGCGCTCTGGACAGATATCAATAAGTGACTTGCTGATATCTGTCCAGAGAGCGGCAGTCACTTGCTGATATCTGTCCAGAGCGCGGCAGTCACTTGCTGATATCTGTCCAGAGCGCGGCAGTCACTTGCTGATATCTGTCCAGAGCGCGGCAGTCACTTGCTGATATCTGTCCAGAGCGCGGCAGTCACTTGCTGATATCTGTCCAGAGCGCGGCAGTCACTTGCTGATATCTGTCCAGAGCGCGGCAGTCACTTACTGATATCTGTCCAGAGCGCGGCAAGTCACTTGCTGATATCTGTCCAGAGCGCGGCAGTATATATAGCAAGATTAAATTGCATGGTTTGAGTGTGTAGGGGAAAGCACCGTACTGATGAGTCCCAGAAGGACGAAACCAGTTGGTCTGCGGTTTTCCGTACACATTCAAAACATGCAATATTTGAACAAAGACCTGCTTAAAAGCACGTACGTACACGGAGACAAATTAGGATTGTTTCAAAGCCATCTTAGATGGGGTAGCAGTCTGAAACGTCTCGTAGTACAAAAAATCTGGATTTAGTTCTATAATTCAACGCCTGGCGGGGTATTTGCCCGAGGAGTAGTTGTTCGAACGGTCCAGTATCACTAATTAATTTTGTTGCTCAAAATAGTTCTAAGAAACCCTATAGGTTTATCGATCCCTTTCACTTCAGGAGTGGGGGTTGGGTATTTATAGCAATGTACTGTAAGTTTAGATTTAGATTATCTTCAGCTCCTGAAGATGCTGACGTTGTCAGCGAAACACATGTCAAGTTTAATTACTGTATCACTGTTTTTTGGCGTGTGAGGTTAACGTATTAAAAATTCATAGTGAATTTACGTCAAAGTTCTTGATCCAACTATTGTGTAATAAGAGACGTATTCGATAAATAACAAACTTGTTTTTTAATTTAAATCGTAAGAAAAAGCAAGTTTCTTTTACTGAAATAGCTATACACAACCTTGTCACTATAATAAAAAAACAATGCCAACATATCCAACTATGAGTGGTCCGTTCGAACAACTACTCCTCGGTCAAATACCCCGCCAGGCATTGAATTATAGAACTAAATCCAGATTTTATGTACTACGAGATCCATACTGAATGCTACCCCAACAATATCGCTGGGCTTGGAACATCCTTAGATCTCTACGTACTTTCTGCTCCCAGCAGTAGGAATGTATGTTAAAAGTTTTTCAATATTGCATGTTTCGAATGTGCATGGAAAACCGTAGACCACTGGTTTCGTCCTTTTGGGACTCATCAGTACGGTGGTACCACTCATAACCGCCCCATAATTCGGCAAATAATTAGCTCTTGCTAATACTTACACCAAGCGTGTAAGTATATATAAAGCAAGCAATATTGCGTAGTTCGAGTGTGTAGGGCAAAGCACCGTACTGATGAGTCCCAAAAGGACGAAACCAGTGGTCTACGGTTTTCCATGCACATTCGAAACATGCAATATTGAAAAACTTTTAACATATCCAACTATTGTTTCTATAACAAAAAATTTACAGAAGTTGCAATTTAGCGACCTTCGTTAAGGCATTGAAAATGAACTTGGCTAAGTTTTAAGTATACTCAGTGTAAGTCAACGTAACAATTTGTAAAAAATTAGAATAACATTTTCTTGAAATCGAAACAATAACACAGACGTCCGCACACAAAAAAACAGTGGGGACGGTGTTTATATTTTTTTTTTATTTGTAGGTACTGGTGTTAACAAATTCATTATTATTTTGTTGTTTTTCTCATCCAGAGATGATACATTTATTCATTCCAAATGGAAACTTTGACATTTACTAACATAAATAACAAATCATTAAATAAAGTTACTGTTTTTTAAATATTTTACTTTCTTAAGGGTCCATGGAAAAAATAATGTACAAAACTCTATGGAACGTGTATTTCATACACTTGTGTAATTTATTATTATTATTATTATTTACAAACGTATGCGATGTAACAGCACCAAAAGCTTAAAATTAACTAAAAACGTAGCTCAACTTTACGCCCCTATAATCTCGCCCTCGTGCATCCCAAACCCCAAAAACCATCCCATACGTTGTTGGCTGGTTCATCCTCTTTCCAGGTAGCCAAAAATCAAAGTTGAATGTTTCATAAAGTATGCGATGTAACAGCACCGAACTCTTCCGTGTCCAAGGAATCGTCTTAACCCCCGCACTTTCGCCCCCTCGAATCCTACATTTTCTATCCCCCCTCCCCCAAAATTCGCATTTGACAATATCTTCAAAATGCCACCAAAAATATTGACCTGGCATACGTAAAACTTTGCAAAAATTCGCAGAAACTGCGAAATTTCCCGGCGTTACAGAAATAGCTACTGGGATCCCCGTATTCTGCGACACTTCCAATTCTTCTGCATTCGGCTGTGCCTCGTGCACAAGTTGATTTATTATTATTTACAAAATGTATGCGATGTAACAGCACCAAATTTTTGGAATTTGCTCAAAATGTAGTTCAACTACCAACTACCAACCCATTACGATGTGCTCTGGTTCGTCCTCTTTCAAACTAGCCCAAAATTAAATTTGGTTGTTATAGAAATATGCGATAAAACAATGACGAACTTCTGTTTGTTAAAATCGTACTTCAACTTTACACCCCTATAATCTCGCCCTTAAGCATCGCAAACCCCAAAAACCAACCCATACGATGTTGGTTGGTTCATCCTCTTTCCAACTAGTCCAAAATCAAAGTTGAATGTTTCACAAAGTATGCGATGTAGTAGTACCGAAGGTTCCGTGTCCAAAAATCATTTTAACCGCCGTATTTTCTCCCCCTCGAATCTTGCATTTTCTATCCCTCCCCCCAAAGTTCGCATATGACGAGATCTTCAAAATTACACCAAAAACATTGACCTGGCATACCTAGAACTTGTAAATATGTATTCGCAAAAATGCAAAATTTCCAGGCGTCACAGGAATCGCTACTGGGACCCCCGTATACCGTCACACTTCCAATTATTCTTCACGCGGCTGCGCCTCGTGCATAAATTAATTTTTTATTATTATTTACAAACGTATGCGATGTAACAGCACCAAACGCATAAAATTTGCTAAAAAGGTAGCTCTACTGTACACCCCTAAATATCGCCCCCATGCATCAAGGACCCCAAAAACCAACTCATGAGGTGTGCTCTGCTTTGTCCTCTTTCCAACCAGCCCAAAATTAAATTTGGGTGTTACAGAAATATGCGATATAACAATGTCGAACGTTTAAAGTTTGATAAAAACGTACCTCGTGCATCGCAAACCCCAAAAACCAACCCATACCATGTTGGCCGGTTCCAACTAACCCAAAATCAAAGCTGGATGTTTCATAAAGTATGCGATGTAACAGCACGGAATGCTTCCGTGTCCAAAAAAATTGTTTTAACCCTCGTATTTTCGCCCCCTCTAATCTTACATTGTCTATACCTCCCCCCCAAAGTTCGCATTTGACGAGATCTTCAAAATGACACCATAAACATTGACCTGGCAAACGTAGAACTTGCAAAAATACGCAAAAACTGCGCGATTTCCAACCGTCACAGAAATCTCTATTGGGACCCATGTATACCGTCACACTTCCAATTCATTAAACATTTTCAATGTTAAAGCAAGTTTACGTTATTTCTCGAAAACGCCTCGTATTATAAAAATGTTGTTCAGTACAGCGTATGTAAAATTATATAAACACACACACTAGCCTCGTTATCCCAGAAATAGAAGAGAATGTTAAAATTTTAAATTTAAACATTACATTAAGTGATTACAAAATCATTTTATTATTATACCTAATATCTGCTATAATCTATATATTTGTTTAGTGACAACAGTACTAACTCGACTCCGTGCGCGTTTGCCAAACTTCGGAGGTGAGAGAAGTGGGCGCATACGTGGAGGCATGTACTGCATGGACATATAAATTTGAATATATGTGTATTAGTCGGTGGCGCCATCTGATCGCAATGTCTAAAACTCAACTGTATAACTGTATATGTGTAATGCATAAAGTCGCCTCCACCATAAAATTTGCCAGTGGCTTTCTCGTGACGTCATAAATGGTTTAGAGCTGAAATACACACCGATTCCTACTGGCCTCCGATTTTACGTACTTGCCTCCGGATTTTGAGGCCAGTTTGTGTAACACACGTATCCATACGGAGGTCATTTTAGCATATTACAAATATATATATATATATATATATATATTTGTTCTCCCTACAATCGTGCGTCCCTATATTGTGCAATTACATGCAATCCTGCGTCCACCGTAATTCTGCGTCCATATACGGACGCAGGATTGCCTGCCCATAGTAAACGTTGGCGGGGAGGGGTAGCAGCCTGTAGAAACAAAATCAGATGGACGTCAAATTGTCGGTATAATAAAATTGATCAGTATAATGAAGTTCACAAAATTTCCGCTGCGAGGCGCTGCGGAATTTTTCTATATACACGATTCCGTATATACATAATTTATGCTTCCGCGTATTCTGCGTCCGATCGATATACTTACTTTCACGATGTGGTGGTTACTGCTACCGAAGAGAGTGGCAACAGGGTTTTTATTCTTTATCATCTGTCTATGAGGAGCTGGTGGAAAAAGTCTTTTAATAATCTTGCCTCAGCCGCGCGCAACTAAATTTCAGAAATATGTAAATCTAATATTAAATAATGAATTTATTGCTTCCCATTTGGGATTACAATTTAAAATAAAGAAACAAATGGAACAAATAAAAGTAAAATAAAATTATTCTCACAATTCATTTCAGCATATCTCAACTCCCATTCATGTGTAATTTACCCTCCATCTCCTTTCTTCCCCTCTGTATCAATTCCATCCACTTCTCCCCTCCGCTTTCCTCCAGTATCATCTCCACTCTCACTTCTTCGGAGTTCTCTCTCCACCAGCACCTCTCTAACACATGTTCCCATGTCTCCTCCGCCTCGTATACCCTACACATTCTTCTGTCTTCGCTTTTCAAATACCTTCCATCTCCCATCTCATTATATAGATATTCGACCCGGATTTGCTCCAACAATTATTTCCCGGGCAAGTGCCCCGACAGGCATTGAATTACAGAGCAAATTCAATGCATGTAGAGGTATTTGCCCGGGAAATAGTTGTTGGAGCAAATCCGGGTAGAATTTTTATATTTTTGCTCTTCGACTTTGAATAGTAATATATTAAGAGTTGGCTCTCGCTTACCGCTCGGATTTAAGAATAGATGCTGGTTTGGTTTGTTTGTACATAGCTGCTCCATACTGATGAGCTCTAATAAGAGTGAAATCATGATATGCGGTTGCTGTATGCAAACAAACCAAACAGTTTCTATTCTTCCTTTGTTCTCATCTCATTTCCCAGCCTAAACCTCGCCACCCTTATTATCCTCTCCTCCCTTCCGCTTCTTTGTAAATTAATATCCTGGCAGTCCCTCTGCTCTTATCTCATTGTATTTATTGTTGTATCTTGATCGTCTTCTCTTCTTTATCCTGTTCTTGTATTTGCCTGTCTCTCTCCTCTACCTCTCTCACTATGTTCCATCCTGATGTTCTAAAGTTCCCCACTTCTGCTGATGTCTACCCTCGCTCCTGGTAAAAATATTCTTGCTTCTCTTCCCATTTCGATCTTTCATTTCCTCTCTTCCGTACCTCTTCCTAACACTGCCTGGCTAACTCGTTACAGCACCCATCTTAACTTTTCTTCGTATTTCATTGTTCTCGTCCCTGCCCTGATTCTCAATTTATCTCTGTTTGTCTCCTCTCTTATCATGTACCCTGTCGTTATCCAATTTAAATCCAGTGTCGATCTTTATCTATCCCAAAGGACTTGTACCTTGACGCAGTTCTAGTAATACTGGGACGGGTGGGATGGCTTGCGCGCTTCAATGATATAAAGAGCCGAACCATAGGTTTAACCATATTGGAGGGGTTTTTATTTGAGAAGCCAGACTAAATCAAGTCCCTGGAAGGGGGCAGCAGCTCTTTCAGTAATCATAGTGGCAGAGATCGTGAGGGTTGGTATGGCACTGTGATACACACTACTGCGATGTGGAAGGCAACGGGAAACCACCACATTATTTTATCCCTAGTACAGCGTACTTTAATTTATGATGATGGCACCTTCTGGAGTAAAATATTCCGGAGGTAAAATAGTCCCACATTCGGATCTCCGGGCGGGGACTGCTTCGGGGGGAGTCATCAGAAATGATAAGTGTAACATCTCACGAGTCGGAGCGTGGAATGTTAGAAGCATGAAACAAGTAGGGAAGTTAGAGAATTTGAAAATTGAGATGGATAGGTTAGCATTAGACGTAGTAGGTATCAGTGAAGTGCGATGGCCAGAAGCTGGAGACTTCTGGAGCGGAGATTTTAGAGTAATACACACAGGATCTGTAGGAGGAAATTCGGGAGTAGGAATTGTTATGCGGAAAAAAGTAGGACAGAGTGTAGAAAATTTCTTACAGCAAAGTGACAGGGTAGTTATGGTTAGGTTAGATTCGAAACCTGTAAAAACAGTAATAATGCAGGTATATATGCCCACTTCTAACTACAGTGATGAGGCCGTAGAGGCAGTTTATAGTGATATTGAATATGTGCTAGATTTTGTGAGAGGGCACGAAAATTTAATAATTACAGATTTCAATGCAGTCGTAGGCACAGGGCGAGAGGGCGGAATAGTTGGCCCCTTTGGATTAGGCAATAGGAACGATAGGGGAGTTAGACTGATAGAGTTCTGCGATAAACATAACTTAACGGTCGCGAACACTCTATTTCACCATCATGTTAGGAGATGCTATACGTGGAAGATGCCAGGAGACTTAGGGAGATATCAAATAGATTACATTCTCGTTAGGCAAAGATTTAGAAATCAAGTTAGGGATTGTAGAAGTTATCCAGGAGCAGATATAGATAGTGATCACAACATAGTCGTTATGAAAGCCAATCTTAAATTTAAGATTTTGAAAAAAAGAAGCGGAAGAAGGTATCTTGACCCAGAGAAACTAAAAGATGATGATATGCGCAATAAGTTCGAGAAAAAGACAAACGAAGCACTAAAGGGCACGGGTGGAAATATTGTTAGGGACATAGAGGCAGAATGGAATTGCATTAAAAATAGTTTAGTTTCCTCAGCTAGGGATATTTTGGGTCATAAACAGAATGAAAGTAGGAAACCCTGGATAACAAAACATATTGTGAGTCTAATAGAGGAAAGGCGAAAATATAAAAATAGGTTAGATGAAACAGGGAAACAAAGATATAAGGCGATCAAGTGGGAAATTATTCGGGAATGTAGGAAAGCGAAAGAGCAATGGATCGATAATAAATGCAAAGAAGTGGAAGATAAATTCGAAGTAGGAAAGACTGATGAAGCATATAAAATAATTAGGAGAAATTTTAGAGAAATTGGATCTAGTACCAAAAACATTAGAAATGAGGCAGGAGATATCCTAATCGGAAGTGGGGAGAAGGCAGATAGGTGGAAAGAATATTTAGGAAACTTATATGCGGGACAGGAAGTGCAAGATATATTAGAAAGCGAAAGCAGTGTAGAGGGGGATAACCTAGGGAGTCCTATAATGAGAGAAGAGTTTGAGATAGCACTAAAAAGTTTAAGGAATAATAAAGCACCAGGTATAGATGGCTTGCAGGCAGAAATCTTAAAGTGCGCAGGTCAAGAGGTAATAGATCGTTTATTTAAACTAGTTAGTCGCATATACCTGACAGGCGAGATTCCAGAAGATTACAAACGGAACATCATAGTAGCTTTGCCAAAAATAAAAGGCGCGGATAGATGCGAAAATTTTAGAACTATCAGTTTAACTTCCCATGCGTCAAAAATTTTAACTAGAATTGTGCAAAGAAGGATGGAGAAAAAGGCGGAAGAAATATTAGGAGAAGATCAGTTCGGATTTAGACGAAATAGAGGAACGCGCGAGGCCATTCTAGCTTTACGAGTAATTATAGAAAAAACGATAGAAAAGAGAAAGAGCGTCTATATAGGATTTGTAGATTTAGAAAAAGCCTTCGACAACGTAAAATGGGGGAATATGTTCGAAGTGCTGAGAAAGGTAGGGATGAAATACAGGGACAGAAGAATAATACATAATCTCTACAAAGAGCAAAAGGCAGTTATAGAATGTGAGCAGGAACAAAGGGAAGTAGATATCCGGAAGGGAGTGAGACAGGGATGTGCATTGTCACCTCTAGTTTTCAACTTATATATCGAAGATGCGATTAATATTGTTAAGGAAAGAACAGCCTCAGGGATCAATGTACAGGGCCAAACTATTAACATGCTCAGATTTGCGGATGATATAGCAGTGTTAGCATCTAGCAAAGAAGAATTAGGAGCGGCTCTGAATGAAATGGAAGCAGTTTTGACACAGGGCTTCGGCATGAAAATCAATAAAAAGAAAACTAAAATTTTGGTATGTAGGGGATGTGAAAATAGAACTAAAATGGAAATACAAATTGGAAATGAGAAGATAGAGGAGGTCGCGGATTTCTGCTACTTAGGAAGTAAAATAACTCAAGACGGTAGGAGCACTAAAGATATAAAACAAAGAATGGCGCAGGGCCGAGTTGCGTTTAACAAAAAGAAACAACTGTTATGCTCGAGAACGGTTAATATAGAGACTAGGAAGAGACTCTTAACGTCGTATGTATGGAGTACGGCATTATACGGGTGCGAAACTTGGACAATAGGAGAAGCGGATAGAAAAAGAGTAGAAGCGTTTGAAATGTGGTGCTACAGACGCATGATGAAGATACCGTGGATAGATAAGGTTAGCAATACGGAAGTATTAGAAAGAGTTGGGGACAAGCGAAAGGTATGGAAAACAATAAAGAGTAGGAGAGATAGGATGGTAGGACACCTTCTAAGACACGAAGGAATAGTTCGTGACATACTAGAGTCAGAGATAGGAATAAAAAGAGGTAGGGGTAGGCCTAGATTAGACTACTGCTCTCAAATAGTTAGGGATGTAGGATGTTCTACTTTTAGGGAAATGCGTAGGTTAGCTCAGGATAGAAAAGAATGGAGGTACGCGTCCAACCAGTCTTCGGACTGAGAACCTTATGATGATGTCGATCTTTATGTACTTCTCATGGAGCCACTCTATTTTCTCTCTCTCTCTCCCTCTCTCCTCACCCCCAAATTTCCGCTCCATACATTCCTACACTCCTCACTAATGCGTCAATCCACTTTACTATTCTCTTCCAGTCCCTCAAACATTCCTCTTTCCCAATCCCCATACCTACCTGTTTCATCGCTATTGTTGTCTTTCTTGCTACATCTCTTACATGCTTCTTTTGTCGCCCACTTTGTAAGGTGAATCCAAGGTATTTAAACTCTCATTTCTTCCAACTCTTCCCACTTCCAATTCTCTATGCGACTTCTTCCTGAATCTCATAATTTAGTCTTCTCCGTGTTCAATGCTAGTTCTTTCCTCTCCAAACATTCCATTCTTATCAGCATCTAATTGAGTTCTTTCTCTTCCTTTGCCAAGAGGACTATATCATCCGCATATGCTGGTGCCTAATATTCCTTTTTCCCTATCATCACTCCTCCCGCCTGCCCCTCATTACCTCTTCTAAATATGACAGCAAAATGTTCAATAAATATGAGCTCAAGGGACACCCCTCTCTGACTTCTCTATCTATCCGTCCAAAATACTTCACTTAGCCGTCTTCCCACCCTTACTATGTTTCTTGCTCTATATGTTTCTTGCCCTGTATTCCCTCTTAATTACTCTCTTTCTCTCCAACAATTTTTTTCCTGTTAATTTTGGCAAATGCTACCGTCAGATCCACTAAGTATGTCATTATTTTCCCTCCCTTCCTTTTCGTTTCTATCCCTATTACATGATTCAGTGCGTAAATATTTTCAGTCGTACCTCCCTCTCCCTTTCCTGAATCCTGATTGCCCTTCTTCTCCTCTAACTTTTCTTCCAGTATATTTGCCAGTACTGGTGCATATTTTTTGTATATGTTTGCGTCAGTCTCACTCCTCCGTAATCTGCCGTTTCCCTCCCATCTCCTTTCTTTCTTATTGGCAGTATCAGTCCCTCCCTTCACATTCCCATATTCCTCTGCATATCTTCCTTATCATCTCCAGTGTTTCCTCAACTTCATGTGTCCTTACTTCATTTTGTAGTTCGTCCACTCCTGCAGCTTTTCCTAATTTCAATTTATGTATTCTTAATAAGTTAACCCCACACGCTAAAAGACAGTAAGGATTAATCTTCAACTCCTAAGGATGCTGACGTTGTCAGCGAAACACGTGTCGGGTTTCATTACTGTGTCACTGTATTTTGGCGTGTGAGGTTAACTTATTAAGAATTTATAGTGAATTTACGTCAAAGTTCTCGATTCAACCACTCTGTGCTCTTTCAATCTGTTTACCACGTCTCCGACTTCCTCCAGTTTATTGTCTCTACTTGTACCTCTTTACTTGTTTCTTCGTTCATGTCATTCTCATAATTTTCTCTCTCTCCCCCTCCGCCCCCTCCCCAGTACTTTTATAAAGTGCCTCTTCCAATCACCCATTGTAATTCTTTAATCTATCTCTCTTCCTCGTTTCCTCTCTCTACTTATTATATTCCATACTTCTTTTTCTGACTTCACTTTTCCTATTTTTTGCAATAGCTTGATACTTGCCCCTTCCTTTTCTTTCGGCATAAGTTCTTGTAGGCATTTTTAGCTTCCTAGTCTAAGCTAGGTAGCTATTGTGATAGTCGTTTTTTGACCATGGTGTTTTTTCATCAAATGTGGACGTTTCAGGTCATTCTAAGACTTTTTGGCAAGGTGGCACATTTCCGTCCGTATGTATGTGTGTATGTCTGTTGGCACTTTTACGGGAAAACGGCTCCACAGATTTTGCTGAATTTTTGCATACATATATCAGAGATGGTTCATAGGAAACTGACGGGGCGGGTTTTTTTTAAACACTTTTGAGCCGAGATATGATGTCATAGAACATTTTTTTCAATGAGACCGTATATATTTTTGTATTGCATCGGCTAGAGGGTATTTTGCTCTACACGATGTGCGAAAATCGTAATAGGTTGTATAAGGGAAAAAATTGAGAAAAAAATTACGAAAAGGCGCGCGCGCGCCAAACGCGCCCTCCAGTTCAGTTGTGGCTGTGGCTAGGAAGCTGTTCTGTCAATGCGTTGACAACTAGTTTTCTGACCTACCTATACTCTTCCAGGCTCATCTCCTCTTCGACATCTCATTGCTTTCCTTACTTCTCTATATCTCCCCACTCCCTGTCCCTCCAATTATTTGTCCTTCCTCCCCCCTTACATCCTTTTGGATAGTTTTCCATCTTGGTGCTCCCCTTATTATCTGTTCTATCTCCTTCACCATCTCATCTGTATTTTCTTCTCTGACTTCTTTTCCTCTGATGTTCTTCTTGTACTCCTCTAATCCTTCCTCCGACCAACCTATCACTGCTTTTTCCTCTTGATCTCATTTTTTTTCTTTTCGCCATGTTGCATTCTTCTTTTAGTTCTGCAATTGTCGGACAGTGGTCCGAGTCCACGCTGTCTCCCACCTTCAGACTATCTTTACCAAGCTTCCATATTTCTAATGACATAATCAGTTACAGAGGTTCCTCTTCCTCCCACATAATAAGTTTTCCCTCCATACCTCCTCTGTTCATTCCATTCATTATTCCCCTACCTTCCTCTTCCACTAATTCCAGCACTAACTTTTCGTCTTTGTTTATGTTTTTCTTGGATTCCCGCCCCCCAGTACTTTTATAAAGTGCCTCTTCCAATCAGCCATTGTAATTCTTTCATCTATCTCTCTTCCTCGTTTCCTCTCTCTACTTATTATATTCCATACTTCTTTTTCTGACTTCACTTTTCCTATTTTTTGCAATAGCTTGATACTTGCCCCTTCCTTTTCTTTCGGCATAAGTTCTTGTAGGCATTTTTTTCTGACCTACCTATACCTACTCTTCCAGGCTCATCTCCTCTTCGACATCTCATTGCTTTCCTTACTTCTCTATATCTCCCCACTCCCTGTCCCTCCACTTATTTATCCTTCCTCCCCCCTTACATCCTTTTGGATAGTTTTCCATCTTGGTGCTCCCCTTATTATCTGTTCTATCTCCTCCACCATCTCATCTGTATTTTCTTCTCTGACTTCTTTTCCTCTGATGTTCTTCTTGTACTCCTCTAATCCTTCCTCCGACCAACCTATCACTGCTTTTTCCTCTTGATCTCATTTTTTTCATTTCGTCATGTTGCATTCTTCTTTTAATTCTGCAATTGTCGGACAGTGGTCCGAGTCCACGCTGTCTCCCACCTTCAGACTCTATCTTTACCAAGCTTCCATATTTCCAATGACATAATCAGTTACAGAGGTTCCTCTTCCTTCCACATAATAAATTTTCCCTCCATATCTCCTCTGTTCATTCCATTCATTATTCCCCAACCTTCCTCTTCCACTAATTCCAGCACTAACTTTTCGTCTTTGTTTATGTTTTTCTTGGATTTCCTTGCTGTTTCTTCCTCTTCGTCAACTGTTGCCATCATTCCTCCTCTTTCACCTGTTCTTGTATTGAAATGGCCTCCTATTAATATGTTCTTCACCACCTCTTCCCCGCCTCTTATTTATTTTAACACTCTTATCTTCTCCTGCATATTATTAGTCACATTAAATAAATTACGCACTGGGTTTACCCTACGGGAAAAATTTAAGAAACCTGAAATAGAAAATGCGTGGCAAAAAGCATTTAAAAAATACATTTTTCGTTTTTATTCAAAGAAGAAGAACTTTTGCGAGTTCCAATTGTCCTATCATTGGCACCACTTCGCAGAGGAGTAGACAAAAAAGTTACTTATACTTACCTGCGTTGGAATTCTGGATTAGAATCTTCGACGGCTTCCCCAACAATTATTCATATCCCTACATATCTTTCTCTTGCTTCTCCAGCGATCATCCGTTCGAAAGCGCTGAAGATTCAACCTCTCACTTTACTTAACCCAATCGATGAGCTTAAGTTTAATAACTGGTGAATATTTAAATGGCAACGTCGCGGAGTTCAGCTGCGCCATTAAGTAAAACTGAATATACAATCGGACGCTCAAAGAGGTGGACGGTGAACTGGAATATACGGAGGACGCCTTAAAACCCTACTCATAAAAGGACGTCTTACTACATGAATAGTAAACTTTCCGTTATCTGACAGATTTTGAAATATCTTTGGCGGTTTTCCTTTTCTCCAGTGGTATGTGACTCTCTATCCTTGTTTAAAATTGTATATACACCATTAGTTCATGTGGACGCGGGATTGGGGAGGTAGTGAAAGGACGCGGCAATGATAGAGAGATGTATATATATATATATATACTTAATTATATAAGAGAGTGTGTTTGTAGTAGTTTTTTTTGGCATTGTAATGATTTTTCTTTTCAATTGTTGTAGTCTGAGCCCTGATGATGAAATGAAATATATTTCGAAAGCTTGGCATTGATAAAAAGAGTGTACTTATTTATATGAAACTCCAGGTCGACATATCCTTATACCTAAGTTATTCATATATATATATATATATATATATATATGTAGACGTAGCGATCGATAACCTTAAATAGTTCCTAACAATGTTACAGCGAAATATTTATAAATTGTATCTCTAAATATTTAACATTGTTCTAGCTTTATGTATTTACTTATTTATGAATAGAAAAATTATAATAAAAGAATAAAATTGTGTTGCCAATTATATCTTATGAATGAGCGCGTATAATCCCCGGTATCTACCTACTATGGCTCCATCGGCGGCTAGCCCTCAAAAATGATTTATGTTCAACTCGCCATAACTTTTTTCAGAGAAAACGTAACGTTTTCATTCCTCCACTAAAAATAATTTTGAACTTTTGAACCAATGTTTCATCTTTTCCTCCACCTCTGAAAATTTACATTTGTGTTAGTGAAATACCAATCAACTTTTCTTTCTCTTATCAGATGAATTCAGAGTCATTTAATAACATTCCTATGTATAGTGTCTAGGTATAATAAATGAGATAGGTATTTATTTAATACAATGAACCACCAATTACGTTAGAAATGGAAAATAGTGCAAGACCAATCTATTATTTAAATCAAAAGTCATTATTATTTATTATCGAAAATCAAACTTTCAGGTCGCGTAATTACTTAGAACGTACACCTGGTTATGTAATACAAATAAATGAAAGGAAAACTATTAAATATTACAATAAAGTCGCTACTGATATAGTTTTATAAAAACGCTAACCAGGGTGACATTCCAATCGTATATTAATAGTTTTTCATATAGACATATTCTTGTCCTCGCACGTGAATAAGCGAATGCAAAAACGTTTACAATATTCACGTGGATAGATAAAGCGCATGTATGCATGTGTTGATACTAACTCTGCAACAGACAACAGACGCATAATAACCAGAGTAATAGCCATGGTGCTTCTGGAAGTGACGCCCGAGTTACTTATTAAATGCCAACGCATTTGGATAGAATTCAGTTGATTCAATTCCCTTTGGGGGACACATTTAAAACACTGCCTAAACGTTCTTCAATAGATAATCAGTTGAATATAATCTGTAAAGTTAGTAGGTAATTGAGCCCACAAGAAAGTGACCCGATGTTTCTGTTTTCGTCTGGAGACCGTTGCAAGCAAGCTTGTTGCATCAGCTCGCATCATGCAATATTAGCATCCATTGATTATTGCTAGATTTGTTTTTTAAACTTTTAAATTCATTGAATAATAATTACAGCTCTTTTTCGTGCAGCTGTTTTCTAACGGCGGGCTCAGTTACTAACTTTACAGATTTCTTACGTTTTGGTTTGTCAGGCTAGTCGGTTTTGACCATGGTGATATTTTATCAAATTTGGAGGTTTTTAGGTCATTCTAAGCCTTTTTGGTAAGGGTGCACATTTCCGTCTGTATGGGTGTAGGTGTGTGTGTATGTATATGTCTGTTGGTACTTTTGCGGGACAACGGCTCCACAGATTTTGCTGAGTTTTTGCATACGTATATCGGAGATGGTCTATAGGAAACTGACGGGGCGTATTGTTTTTAAAACATTTTTGAGCCGAGATATGACGTCATCGGACTTTTTTTCAATGAGACCATATATATTTTTTTATTTCATCGGATATAGGGTATTTTTCGCTACACGATGTGCGAAAATCGTAATACGTTGTATAAGGAAAAAATTGAGAAATAAAATTGGGAAAGGTACCTAGGTAGCGTAATAAAATGTTTGTAGTAAATATATGACTCGCTCGGCGAGATTCCGTCCGCAACTCCTCCTGGAACTGAGTGCACGCACGCGCACTGTGCAGAGCGAGTGTAATCCCAGATGTTTTCATGATATGCTGGCCATTTATGAAGTGCCTAGTCTTTTCATGAAATGGTGGATTTCACTATGAGACTACGACATATGATATGAACGAGAGTTTAGCTGTGGCTAGGAAGCTTTTCTGTCAATCCGTTGACAACTGATATTAATTGTAATGTTAATATTACTGTTATCTGAACAAATAAAGATTTATTATTATTATTGTTGTTGTTGTTGTTATTATTATTTTTTGACCAGTATTATACACTGCCGGACAAAAAAACCGGACACATGTTTTTATTTTTATTTTGAGGCCCTACAATATTTTATGTTACTTAACTTTCGCAAATAATTAACGATTGCCCTACTAGTGAGGAAAAAGAAAGTTTTAGCTGAATATTGCACCTTTCGTAAGCCTAAACAGCCAAATCAGTATTTTGACTCTTCATGCATCTTTATTGAAACATCAAAATCTTTTACCTTATTGGGCTGCTCTCTATTTTCTATTGGTTTTTTGGTGAAATTTCATTTGTAAATGTCAGCTTTTAACATTTTCCATACAATGCAGCCCGAAATTTATTCACAAATTGTTGCTTTAAGCCACGATGGCCGAAGAGTGCGGTATATTGCTCAAGTGCTGAATATACCCCGTAACACAGTACAAATGTACTCTTGTGATTTTGTGAAACTCATGGGTTTGTAAAGAAGGTCGGATCTGGTCGTCCACGGACTGCGAAGATGTCAGTTTTCTCCATGTTGCTGCGCTGCCCGATCGAGCATTGTCATCACCTATTCTTGCTGGACGGTTAGCCGAAGTTCGAGGAGTGGCAGTTGCAGCCAGAACAGTTCGGAAAAGGCTAAACGACTATGTTTTGACTTCAAGAAAGCCAGCTACGGGTCCCCTGTAGACGGTAGAACATCGCAGAGCATGACTTGCATTTGCGCGGAAATACGTAAATTGGAACGAACATCAATGGAGGAACGGGTTCTTCTCGGACGAGTCAAGATTCAGTGTCAGGTCATCAGATGGACGTGAAAAGGTGTGGCGAAGACCAAGGGAGCGGTACAGTCAATGTTGTATATCTCCCAGGGTTAGTTTCAATTGTGGTACCATTACGGTGTGGGCCGGAATATCTCTGAGGGCTCACACAGAATTGATTTTCATTTAGAATGGAACAATGACTGCACACCGATACATTGTTGAGTGCCTGGAACCCCATGTCACACCATATATGCCATTTATAGCGGACAATTTTGTGTTTATGTATGACAACGCCCACCCACACACAACAAGAATTGTTACCGAATACCGTGAAGAGGTTGGTCTCCCACGGTCAGCCAATAGTCCAGACCTGAATACCACTGAACATCTGTGGGATCAGCTTGGGAAAAGGATTAGACGTCGCCAACCCCTATCAGAAACATTAAATGGCGCTTCAAGAAGAATGTGAACAAATACCCCAAGAATCTATTGATAGCCTCATTTAGGGCATACCACAACGTTTAAGGGAAGTAATACGAGGTCGTGGTGGTAACACCCATTATTAATTTGGTTCTACTAGTGTGCTTTTCCTTTTAAATTTAATCTAAATTTAATTTAGATTATTGTATACTTTATATCAAGTTTTGTCAAGAGTTCTGAGTTGTTATCGATTTACTTATATTCACATTTTGTGCTATTGGTTATCATTTATCAGGAGTTTGTAACCGTTGTGACAATGGTAATTTTTTGTCATTAGGTTGTATGTTCCCGTGCAGATATACCAGCTGTTTTATTTCTATATCTTTCGTAATTTTGATATTTGCACGACTGGTCTGACAGATTTCTGTGTAAATTGCGTGACGCCTGGGTTTTTGCTCCACTTATTGTTTTGACTGCACACCAGCTCCGCTAGGCTAGGGTCGGATCTTGATCTGTCAGAGTAAGGGTAGCTTTCGAAATATTTTTGTTAGTATTTCTTTTGTACTAGTAAAAAAGGGCGTCTCAAATTGGCGCCCAACGTGGGACAGCCTTTTTGTAGGTACCGATTTGTTTTCTTTTGAAATTGCGATTCGAGTTTCCAGTTTAGTTAGCGCTTACTTTTGATTTTGATATACATACATGCTTTAGTGTTGGCTCTTGCATTGACGTGTTTATTATTTAGTGAATTGTTTAGTGAAGCACCTTTTTTTGTTATTTTGCCAATATACATATTTATAATTTATTCTACAGGGTATGAGTTGAGGCTTCGGGGTGCTGACACGGCTGATATGGACATTTCTCAAATACGTGGTAGTTTACATTCGTTCTTGACAATGGAATGTCACAATCGATCACTCAACGTAGTTATGACAGCTGGTTCTAAAACTGATCAATGCTTTAGGGAATGTCAATCTAGACTTGCTCATTTGTTATGAAGAATCAACAGCTTACTTGCAGACTCTAATGAAAAAGTCTTGAAACAGCGGGGGTCTTGGATAGGTAAAATTAATGCCTTGACGGATAAGTTAAATAGATCTGTTAGGAGTAGATCATCCGTAGTTGCCGGAAATGAAGCACCGTCACCCTTTCCGATGGTAGTTAATCGTGTAACTCTGACTCTGACGCTACCGAATCTTCGACTACAGAACCTTCTGCGACTTCTTCGCACGATACTGCCATACCTTCTAAGGTTAATCGTACGCAGCCAGTTGTTAAAAATGGAGCTTAAAGTTTTTCGGAGATCCAAAATATCATCGCCGTGAGACACTTTTTAGAGCGTGTTGGAGAGCTTCGTGTAGCTGAAAACGTATCCAGAAAGGAGCTTTTCGTATCCTCAATCGACCTATTCGAGGGAAAGGCCTTGCTATGGTATCGCTCTATGAAGACCAAAGGTCATGACTGGGAAGAACTTTGTGAGTTGTTGCATAAACGTTACTTACTATACCAGGCTATTTCAAGAAATTCTGAATTTCTAGATTCTAGACATACTCACACGTAATCTTTCATCGTTCTATACCATGAACTTACTTGCCTGAGGTTTCTACTTTTGGGGAACTGGAGACTGAATGTTTGAAACTGAAGAGAAAGAAATTTAGAGCCGACAATTATCTTGCGTCGTCGAGGTGTCATCTTTCTGCCGTAGAACCTGAAGTTGCCTGTCTTGATGGTCCGGGTAATGTTCCAACTTTGGATGCTGTCCGAGTTGCACCTAACCAACAAAATATTACGTGTTGGAATCGAAACAAGTTTGGCCATCACGTCCGTAATTGTATGAAACAAATAAATCGTCGTTGCTATCGCTGTAATGAACCTAATTATACCATACGTACCTGTCCTAAATGTAATTCTGTTTCGGGAAACGAGCATCGAAGTTCCTAAGTGGTCGACGTGGAAACTTTCAATCCTTGGACAGTTCGACCAATATTAACAATGACGTTTCTGAAAATAAACACCAAACTGTTCTTGAATATATCCTGATAATCGTCCATACCTTGAAGTGAACATCATGGCATCATGGGATGCCGTTTTCTGGGCTTGTTAGATTCTGAACCCACTCGTACAATCGTGGGAGGACCAGGATGGGAAGTTCTGAGAAGTTTGGGATTGGAATCATCTAATGGTGGGCAGTGTGAAAGCCTAGGCGCAGTGTTGGTGCCTATTGAGTTAAAAGGTAAGATTTGTTTGTTTGAAGCGCTTGTAATACCATATCTTTCACAACACTTTCTTGTACGTTAGCATCGACTCCTTGGAGTGAAATGGGATTTATTCTCTATATTCAAGGTAACGAATGGCATTTTGCCACCAGTTCAGTATCACCTTCTCTTGCTGCCATCTCTGATGAAACCCATCTTACCCCCGAACAACGTCAAGCTTTGGACAACTTACTTGAAAATAAATTTAAAACTTTTGAAAATTCGTTAGGACCGACCACCTTCGTTTAACATATAAGATCGTTGTAAACTCCGAACCAATCAAACAGCGATACTACCCGGTTTCACCAACCAAACAGAAGTTAATTGATGCTGAAATCGATAAAATGTTAGCTGATGACGTCATCGAACCATATACTAGCCCTTGATCATCACCCGTCTTTCTTCTACCAAAATAAGATTGAAGTGTAAGATTTTGTGTGGACTACGAGTACATACACGTAGAGACGCTTTTCCCTTGTCATATATTTCTTCTATTTTAGATAGTCTGAGAGATGCCCATTACCTCAGTAGCATCGATATTCGAAATGCTTACTGGCAAGTAGCAAGTAGCAAGTAGCAAGTAGCAAGAAGCAAGAAGCGTCCCAGGACGCGGTTTGTATCAATTTAAGAGGATGCCCTTTGGATTGACTAATGCTCCGGCGACCTTTGAAAGGCTTATAGAATTCGTTTTGGGTATTGATCTTCGTCCTAACGTGTTTTGTTACCTGGATGATATCGTGATCGTGGCCCCGGACTTTGAAAATTACCTGGAGGTTCTCGGAAAAGTATTTGATCGCCTCTCTGCCGCTGGTTTAACTATAAACCGAGAAAAATGTTCTTTCTGTCGTCCACAACTTAAATATCTCGGCTATGTCGTAGAAAAGTTGAAGCTATTCTTCGCGTACCTTCTCCTGTTAACTCGAAGCAAGTCAAAAGTTTTGGTGGGCTTGCTAGCTGGTACCGTCGCTTCGTCCCTCAATTTTCAACCGTTGCTGCGCCGTTGACTGAACTTACTAAGAAATACAAACGTTTCGAATGTACTAAGGTTTGCGAGAACGCTTTTCGTACCCTTAAGCAGCATTTGTTGACTGCCCCGATTTTGACTTGTCCTGATTTCCAGCGAAGATTTTATCTGCAAACTGACGCATCAGCATATGGACTTGGAGCTGTGTTGACACAGATATTCGAAGGTGCAGAGGTTGGTTTCCACTTTTCAATGTGTTACTCCATTTAGTTCATCATCAATGAAGTGCTTTTAAATAACATTTTGGGTAATTTTTTGACAGAGCAAAATTTGTCATGTTGATTGGTAACAAATTAAAAAACTTCTAATACTGATAGAAACATCCACTCTCCAACAGGGTAGTTTTATAAAAAATTCTCCCAATTTGGGTAATCAAATTTATGCTCCATTTTGCAATTATGTATTCAAAAAATCCTATTTCTTTGCAAAAAAATAGATAATCGGATAAGCAAGATGTTATTTCACGTAAAATGTGCTACGCGCGATTCTTCTCAAACTCTCAAATTGACTAGGATACACACAGACTGCTTCTAGGTAACGAAAACGCCACCAATGTCCAGCCCCAAAAAATATGGTATGAGAAAGTATTGAATAGAACTGCTCGTAATAAATCGTATAATAAGCATCCGAGTACCGAAATTTACAACTCTATTAAATTTCCTTGAACTTTAGGGGATTATATATGAATTTTTAATTCTTGCGTTGTTTAACTAAAACAAAAAGTTTAGACTTTACTCTTAAACATTAGTTTCTTCGTTATTATTGGAGTTAACTCCTTAAGAATCAATTTTCAATTATAGCCCGCGGTACGGAAATTTTATGAGTAGTAAAATCAAGCGTTATATTTCGCGTTAACCAAAAGTAAGGCGTTACCTACATTGAAATTATGTATGTATCTATTGATACGGCTGTTTAAGTCTGACTACATAGAGCAAGGACATAGTGAAAATAGAGTGGCATAGAGTAGATATGACAGTTGGCGTTGTAAAGTCAGCATTTGCAGTGTTTGTTCGTTCCTAAAATTGTTGAATCCTTTGATTTAATATTAATATGGAAAAACCTAATATTAAATACTCCAAAATATTGCTTAGTACCGAAATGCGAATCAACACCTATTCGAACACCAGGAAAAGTATATTTCATTGCCAGTGGAATCGACGTTTAGCAGATTGTCACTTAATTACTGAATTTGTAAACAATTTATATTTTGACGTAGTTGGACATTTTCGAATATAAACCATCTGATAAATACACATTTTGGTATAAAATTGACATCCGCGTGTACCCTATTATCAAGTGATTGAAGTTAAAATAATCGTTCGTAAGGAGTAAACTCCAGGCGTGCGTCGGAGCTGACACACACAAGTTTCTTTTGTTTCCTTTGGGAAGAGCAAGTGAAAGAAAACCGGCGAGAAAATATTGTCTCAGGCTTTATAAGGCGGGGTGGGTTCTGGATTAAAATTTTACCTATACGTTCAGGTTCTTTTGGCAGAGCTCCCTCTTCAACAAGTCAAGAGCCGCCACTAGCTTTAAACGTTACATGCACATAATAATTATTAGCGTTGATGAAACTGCCACATACGCGTTTTAAAATCGCTCGTGTAAAGCAGCTAAAAGGGTTTTTAGCGTCGCACAAAGTGAAAGTGAATTTGATACTATATAATTTTCATATTTTTACCTTATTTTTCTCACGAATATAATTGTCACAAAACGAATTTATTTATTTACAATCGGTCACGTCTATTTGAGTCGTTCTTTTGCATCGTTTTCTATTCTGCTTCCTGTTTTTCGTAACGATTTGTTAATACTACGTTTTCTATAATAAAAATATGCGTTCCAAGTAATTTTTATTTCATATGGTACTTATATGCTTCAGTTCCATTATTATTAAAATATTATAAATTTCCACAAATTATGTTTTTAACTGTGATAATTTGTAGCCGCTTTATCGTTGAATTTGTAAGAATTTGTTCCGGTAGATGAAACAGGTGTTAATTATTCTGCGTAACTGGTGGCACATAAGAACGGGATGTAAAAGTGCTGATTTGTGATTTCGCTCCTTTGCAGTTTTCCTGGGATATCCGACAAACAGCAGCTTTTTCCAGTTCTTTGTGTACTGTCCAAATATACAACCTGTTGATTTTAACTCACTGTCACGGTCGAGTAGGCTTAGTTGTTTATTATACGGGGATGGTCATTAATGCCCGGTTGACAGATCGGCTTGCGACTTTTATTACGAAGGACTTTTTTAAAAAGATGTGAAATAAATACCTCCTCTGGTTTGCCATGTGTAGATATCCCTGGAATTCCATTTTCTAAGCGAACACCAACATTTTATTACCCGTTTCAAGGGCTGTAGCGCCATTCTAATGCGTTTCTGGGCATGTAATATGTTCGTCAGGACTTTTTAGCTTATTTTAGAAATTACAGGAAATTAGAGATTAGGAGATAAGGAAATATGTTTTGGGTTGTAGGCTTCAGTGACCGATGTCTGAAACAGAATTATTATTATACATATGTTCCGGGCTAGCTGCCACGTCGACGTCGCCTAATAGATACACTAAAATGCATACTTGACGTTTCGACACTCACCTCGGTGTCTTCTTCAGAAGATGCTCTGAAACTGGTAAGTGCTGGCTCCATGTCCTTATTTATACATCCTTATTTATACAGTTCATCGCTCATGACTCAATATCATGGTATATTGGAACTTGATCCCATGACCCGTCTCGGCTCGATGTTCTGCGACGGCTGACTTGCCCCAGTGGTGGTGCTAGGTATGGCTGATGTGTTCCTTTAGTCCTGTACTGATATGTCGTCCTGTCTGTCCAATATGCACCTTTCCACAGGTGCATGGTATGCTGTACACTCCAGGCCCTTCTAGCTTCTTGTGCGCTCTCCGATATTTTGGAAATCCCGCTGCTATCTTACTTGGTGCGCTGAAGATGGTACGTACTCCATGCTTCTTCAGAAGGCGTCCAATCTTGTCCGTGCATCCCCTGATAAAAGGAAGATAGGTAGATGCCTCGAATATCTCTATTTCCTTTACCGCTGGATTTCTCCTGGCGGCTTTCTCTATGGTGGTCCTAGAATAGTCGTTCTTCCTTAAGGTCAGTCGTAGATGGTTCAGCTCTTTCCTCAGATGCTCTGGCTCGTTGATCTGCTTAGCTTGTCTAACCAAGGTGTCGATGATGCCTTACTTCTGTGCCGGATGATTGTGCGATTCCGCGTTTAGGTAACGATCCGTGTGCGTAGGTTTTCTGTACACTTGATGTCCCAAAGTTCCATCTCTCTTTCGACGAACCAGTACATCCAGAAATGGTAGTGTGTCATCCTCCTCTAACTCCATGGTGAACTGCATACTAGGATGTATACTGTTAAGGTGGTCCTTAAATCCTTCAATGGTGCTGTGTCCATGTGGCCAAATAACGAAGATGTCGTCCATATACCTAAACCAACGCTTCGGTTTCAGTTCGGTTGATTCCAGGGCGGTCTTCTCGATAATTTCCATGTAAATGTTAGCCAGTAGCGGACATATAGGTGATCCATAGCTGTTCCTTTCGTTTGTTCTCAAAACTCGTCCCTGAAGACGAAGAAGGTAGAGTAAATGCACAACCGTGCCAGATCCCCCGTCTCCATCGAGGTTCTCCTCAGTCAAGTGCCTTCTTGTCTCCGTGATGGCTTCGTCCGTCGGCACCTTGGTGAATAGGGATGTGACGTCGAAACTCACTAGGATGTCCTCTGACTGCAATTGAAGTTCTTCTCGATGAAATGTTCCGAGTTCCGAATGTGATGTTTCGTGTTTCCCACAAGTCCAGCGAAGGTTCGTGCTAGATGATGCGCCAAAGAATGGGTAGCTGATCCTACTGCGCTAACTATCTGCGTCAATGGAGTTCATAGCTTACGAATCTTCGTTAAGCAGTACAGCTAAACTGTCCTGGAATCATTCCTAATTAATAGGCGATGAAGTTCCTTCGGTATGGTAGATGCTCGGATAGCTGCAGCAACTGTTCTCTCCACTTTCTTAACCGGGTTGTTTTTGATATGTTACTGACATCGGCTTCGCTAACTACATATGCACGTATATTACAGTTTTTAAATGAGTTATTAAAAGCGCAAAGCACAACTACTATTTGAACAAAATTTCGCTTTCTAACAACAAAATAAAAACGGTATGGAATATAATTAATTCTGAATACAAAATAAAAAACAAATATCAGGGAAATATTTCCTTGTTGATTGATAGTGATGTGGTTACGGACCCCGTGTTAATTGCTAATGAATTCAATACCTACATACTTCGGTGGTGTACCTCGAGATCTGTACAGTTCAGCCTTTACTAATGATTCAGCTCAAAAATATGTTAAGTGTTTTGCGCTGATCGACTCCTTCTTTGTCGACCCTGTCACAGCGCAGAGGAAATAGTGGGAGTTGCTCAGGGCATGAATAATAAATACTCACATGGTTTAGAGGAAATTAACATAATTGTCGCTAAAGAAAACATATTATGTACTTACATTTACTCAAGCATGCTTTAACTAACATTTTTTTAACAATTCGTTTTAGTATTGAAAATACTTCTGGGCTCGTGCATATGGGACTCATCTTAGGAAAAATGTATCGACACGCGACAGATTCTGTTGGCGGCGCGCGCAGTCGAGGCCGCTAATAAATTGGATGGAGAGCGCTAGCCAGATGTAAACTAAGGTACGGCGAGCGCGAGTACGAGAGATATCGCGTTGCAATAAAAGCGAGAATAAAAGTCCAAACTGTACAAAACGGATGCGTTAATATTTTGTTACGTATTGCGTCAGTTTGACTATGTGCCTTGGGCTTGTCACAAATCATTTCTTTTATTTTATTGCATCAATAATATACCAACTTGAAACGGCACAGATTACTTTTGTTGGACATCTTAGAAACCGAGCAGTTGTGTCGGTATTTTCAATACGCCTATGATACTTGCGTAAGATGCGAGGTCTGTGAATTTTTGACTGGAGAATTTCCTGAAAGATTTAAGACTTTAAGACTTTATGTAAAAAGGGAGATAAGGCCAGTATATCAAATTATAGACCGGTCGCTTTACTCCCAGTTTTCTCCAAAATTATGGCAAAGTTGATGCATAGGCGACGAGTGAATTATTTAACTAAAAGACGGATACTTGGAAATTAATAATATGGTTTCACGGAAAACAGAAGTAGGTAGGTACTATACTTGGGCCGCCGAACAGACGGAGTGATCACCCTGCAAGAACGTGCTCTAGCGGGGCCAATATTAATTTATGACGACAGAATTGGAGTGATGCGACTTTTTTGGGTCTAAAGAAAGCGCATCACTGCGGTTCGGTCGTCCTAAATTGATAGTCGTCCTGCCTAGAGCTCATGACTGCAGGGTGCTCACTCCGTCTGTTGGGCGGCCCAAGTATAAGATGGCCATCGACAATTTTATGGAATCTGTGCTTGACAGGGTCGATGGGGGGCGAGTGCGTTCTGAGTATTTTCTGTGATTTAAGTAAGACTTTTGACTGCATGGTTCACGGCGCCGCGTTCTGCTGAGCAAGCTGGAGATGTGTGGTATCTGCAGTGGTTCGAAACATACTTGAGGGACAGAAAACAGAGATAGTCAAGATTCCTCATATTTCTGAACGTGGCACAAGATCTTACCACTTCTCTGACGAAATAGCTTTAACTCGTGGAGTGCCACAAGGTAGTGGGCTTGGGCCAACTTTGTTCTTAATATAAGTATACATCAATGATTTGATCAATTCCGCGCCATTTGCGAAAATTGCTCTTTGTACAGATGATACATCTTTTGTAATCTCCGACAATAATTCCAGTGGCTTGGCACAAAAAGCGCACTTCTTGATGGGTATCCTTTATGAGCGGCTGAGAGCCAACAATCTTGTTTTGAACGTTTCTAAGACTAGCTTCCTGTTCTTTAGTATGGGACACAGGAGAAATGTTAAGAAATTTAATATCGGCTCTCATTTTAGTACCATATTTCCTGCGGAAGGTGCAAAGTTTCTTGATTTGTTTGTTGATGGTATTCTTAAATGGTCTGTACATACATATTTCTGAGCTCGCTCACAAATTTGGTTCTGCGGTTTATGCTATTAGGAAGATAATTCATACTATTGACAAAAACTCTGGCAGGCTTACTTATTTCGTTGCATGGTGTACAATTAGTAATTGTACACTATGCAAAAAGAAATCACATTTATTTATTTATTTATTGTCTTTCCTTCCTTTTTTCTTTAGATAATTTTTTTGGAATACGGATGGATGTTTTGTCTTTATCTGCGCAGATATTTTTTTAAAGTTTTCCCTCTTTGAAATGGAATACTTGTAATTTTTCGTAGGCATGCAGCAAGTCTTATTTACCGATTTGCTTTTCTCATTTTGATTTTTGTTACTCTGATTGACGTATTTTTTATCTGAATTTCCTTAAGTGTCCAATTTATACTGCGATTGCTGATTTTACAAAACAGTTTTTTCTACTACTACTTTTGTCATTTTACTTCGACGATGCCAAAATCAAAATCTCTGTGTCGCCAGGCCAAAGGAATAGTTCTTTTTTTGGTGGAATATTTTGAGAGAGAACGAAATTCTAGCGGAGCTTTATTGCCATTGCAGTCTGTGAGAGAGGTAAGTGGATAAATCTAGCATTGCCATTGTTTAAAGATTTGTCCCATTGCTGTTATTGTTACTGGCATTTTTAATATTATTCGACATATACCTACTATACAGTGAGCTCAAAAAGGTTGGAATAAATTCAATATTTTTAAATGTGCGCATTGTTGAGCAATATCCTCGGACACGTTGATTTTACTTTATTCTTGCGCACATTTTGATGTATAAATTATGTAGATGGCGCTACTCAAATTCTTTTCAGAATTTTTGACCAATCTATACCCAAACATTCCAAAGTAAAGCATAAAGAGACTGGTGAATATCTAATTTAGTGACACCCCAATTTGTTTTGTATATTAGTTAACTAAATAATTGAAGGGGTTAGAAGCAGAAAGGTACAAGTACTGAAAGTAAAAGTGTTGAGAATACTTCTTCAAAGTTAACAAGTTCTCTGTAATTCTGAGAGATAATTTCAAAATCACTTTAATTGCTATTTTGTGCGTGAGAAATTGATATTTTTATAGAAATTTATGCTATATTTGAAAAATTTCAACTTTTTTGAAAAAACTTACTTATACCGTTTTGCCACAACACATTATTGAAGTTTTGTTAAATGAATAATCAGAAAACTGCCAAACACTTCTTTATTCATTTACATTTTTACATGTTATTCATAATCTGATTCCAATTCAATTGGTGTATGTTCATCAGCTTCCTCCTGCTGTTCTTCATGATCTACTTTGGCTTCTCCTTTCTTCTTCTTCTTTTCCTTTTTGGAGGGAGCATTTTCATGTGCCATATTCTTGTAATAGTCATGGTATACAGGTGGGATGTACTGAAGAAGTTCTATTAGATTCGAATATTTAGGGTACGCTATTTTTATAGGCGAAGCATGGAGCACTTCAGAAAACTTATTCAAACTAAATTGAGGTTTTCCTGCTTTCATTATTGAACAGTTTTCACTCATTACAAAAGGATAATCATCATTTCTAACATGTTTGAAAAGAAAGCGGAACAAAAGTTCCTTCTGGTATTTGAACCATACAATACCTCGCCATTTAAGTACCTTTTTCTCATCATCTTTTTTTGGATCTATCATTTGAAGGTTTAGGTAACGGAATGAAAAAAAATCTTCTCTTCTCTTCTCATCTCATGGACCTCAAAATTTTTGGAAGACTTTTGTATTACGGAAGTCCAATGGCCAGGTACAAAAACTTGGGGCATGCGTTTCTTATTTTTTTCAATAATACCAAACGATCGATCGCACTCCATGTACGAATGCCCGGGTTCAAAAAATTTGTGCTCAATTGTCTTCACATTTGTGGCCTGGACGATGTACATGAGCAATTTTCCAATATTTTTATTTTTATTCTGTCCTCCACAAGAATCGCTGTAACAGATCAGGTGTTGTACTTCATTGGGAAGATCTTTTATGAACTAAAAAACAAATTGTTAGACATGAGAGGTGGAAAAATAATAAAAAATGTTTACTTTAATCAAGCAAGAGCCAATTTCTTGTGATCCGCGAGATGCTATGGTTTCATTCCAAGTGTACATGTAGGATTTTCCAGAAACAATATCGTGTATACAAAAATTATACGTCCATAGCTGTCTAAGGTAATACACTTTATTTGTGGTAATTAAAGGGGTTGGAAGAGTTTTTTGCAAGTCAAAACAAACTAAACGTGTAGTGTGTTTATTCTGGGAACAAAATTCAACATCTCTATTCTTAGCTTCCTCAACATTTTTAACTTTTCGTTGATGTACCTCCAATTCAAAATTTGCATTTCTTTTCATTTCCTCATCTTTCGAATTTTTGACTGTGTTGTTCAGTCGGTCGCATGTGTTGCACGTGTCTGAATGGGGTTTATGGAATTTTAAATTAAACGCACTGGAAAATATGCGGCGGTAAAAGCTTTCTTTCACTGCAGACTGCTGATTATTTTCAGTACACCATTCACGATAGAGGCCATACATTTTTCTTATATTTAAATCGGAAGGCAAATATCTGGTAGAGTCATTTTGAGCTCTCGAAAGTGACTTTTGTAGCGTGGGACATCTTTATGTGTTCAATAACACGTTTCTTGGTTTCATCACATATTTTATTCGAAGGCTGGTGCTTGCCTCGTCGATCAGGTTCCACAAACCCTTCCTTTGAAATTTTGCTACACACTGAAGTGAACCTCCTGTTTGTAATATCCAGGGTAGATAAGAAAAATTTCTTACAAACTCTGAGATTCATCAAACGTATACATGTCGAAAATTTTTTGTTGACACCAGCTATATTTTTCTTTCTAGCAGGCTGTGTTTTTTGTATGCATGAGGCTAGAAAATTAGTTTGCAAATCATACGATGGCAGTTTATAAAATTTTGAGAATATGTTTTGTCTTTCTTCTTCACTAATTCTCTTGCACTCATATCTACAAGTATGTTCATACCCTTTCATTTCACGTTTCTTTACCAGTTTTCCTTTAGATGTTTTATATTCTTCACCGTGAATTCTAGCATGCTTCTTTCTTGCTCTCCCCCATTCTTCTATATTCCTTCTTCTCTTCCTGGTTCTCTTCGGAGTAACTAAGTACAAAATAGTATTGATTAGCAATATTTTTACTTTCTTTCTCGTTTTAATAACAAACCATGAGCAGTAACTGTATCTCCTCCTACATTATCATCAGAATCTATGGTCTCAGCTTCGGTCTCATTAGAATAAACAACATCCTGATCGGAGTCAGGGTTGAAATCACTGTCTTCGTCTGTTTCAAATGGGTCTTTTTCCTCCTCATCCCCGTCAAAGTAACTGGTACTAGCTACAAGAGTAACAGAAATTTGTTTAATTAATGGGAAAAATAAATTTTATTTACGATAAAAAAGGAATTTTGTACTTGATTCAGTTTTTTGTTAGAAAAAAAATCGTTCTAATCATCTCTGTTGAGGGATTTGACCTTTACTATAAACTATACTGTGAAGTAAACCGACAACTAGGTTTTTTGAGGTTAAAATTACATGCTTTTAATGATTAACCCTTAATAATAATACATTTTGTAGTATGATTCATTATAATTACTTTACAAACTCTTACCTTTACATTTCCTATGTTTTGTATCCATATTTCTAGCGATTAACACAAAACACTACATTAATTTACACAGTCAATGTTCACAATAGTTCACAGATTACATATGAAGCAGAATGATATAAGTGCACTTGTACCAGTTTGCATCTTACCTGATTCAGAAGCACAAGGGAATAAGTGATCATATACCGTTATGCTAAAAAATATAAATAAACTTTTATTTACATACTTTTTCTACTCGACCAAAGATGGCACTAAAATTGCAAAACGCACTTATACCGTTATGCCACCAAATAATCCCTCACTTTAATATTCAGAATCTGCACTTATCTCAATTTTGTAAAAAAATGCACTTGCACCCTTTTGCTTCTAACCCCTTCAATTAAATTTAGAATGGGAAAGTAATAGTTGAATGTGTACTTGTACCATTTTAGTAATTAGCGCTTTTTAAGCAATTTTCTAGCTGTAGAATTTAATTTAAGTACATGTTTTGTTAGAACCAATACAAGTTGTCCCTGCAGTTTCAAACAAATATGTCATTCTTAAACAAAAATGATGATTCAACAAATATGTCATTATCCAGATATGGTTCTTTGAAGAGTTCCAGTAAGTCATCAAATTTCAAAAAGAAATATTAAGATCAGCCATCAAACTTCAATTGATTGACGTGGATCATCATGAATTAAACCGTTCAAACGATCTTCATTAAAGTCGGATGGTCTTCCTGAACGTGGAAAATCGTTCATGTCAAAATGGCCCTCTTTGTAACGAGAAAACCATTCTCGTGCTGTGCTTACCCCAATGGCGCTCTCTCCGCAAACAGCACAAATGGTTCTAGCAGCATTCCTGTGTTCAACTCTAACAAAACGATGTGTCGAAAATGCTCGTTCTTATCTATTTGGCACTCCATTTTCTTTTGCCAATAATTTATATAATCTTTGCACAAATTTACAAATTTCAAGACTATTCGTTTAAGCAATAGCATGACATTAAAACCTTTGACATATATATGGGATATGGCCACAGAACACCTAACAAATTTGTTTCCAAGGCACTCTTGCGCTGGAAATCAAAAACGCTGTGAACTCATGCATCAACCCAATATAATAAATTTCTACAGAATCATCATGAAGGTTAGGGAATCGATCACAAACAATCCTTCGATGTTAACCGTCGGTTTCTTCCCTCAAAACACAAATAGACAATGAACACCAATCATAAACGAAAATAAATAAATCGTAGAAATGAAACGTTAAAGTTTCTATAACACGGGCTATAAAAATTAATATACAATACTCATAGTAAATATATACAGAATATTAAGAACAAATCATAATTACTGGAATTGTAAGAATTTGTTCCTGTAGGCTACAGGTGTTATTATCCTGCGTAACTGTGGTATGTCACGAAAAGTAGAAAGGTGACGATTTCGTTCCTTTTAACAGTTTTCCTACGGAAATCCAACGGATGGCGGTTTTTTTCAGTTTTTATTGTCTGCACACAGACAGCACCAGAGTTTAATGTAATTTCCCATATATTTATGCAGCATTTTTAGTACAACTCAAATATTGATTTTCTAGCAGGTTAGTTTACTTTCAATTATACTCTTGCACAGTTTACGGATTAATCCGAATAGGTGTTCATATATAGCGCTTGCTCCAAGTCTAAATTTTTAGTATTCCATTAATTTATAAGCACTTGTTTACTGAACTGTTTTTATCGAACGATTCGAAAGTTAAGAATTAAAGAGATCGGTGAATACCTAATTTAGTGCCACAAATTTGTTATCTATTTTAGTTAATTAAGGAATTAATTTTAGAACGGGAAAGTGTTATTTAAATGTGTATTTTCATTTTTTATACAATACCAATTGGTATATTTGTTAGTTGTTTTCTGGTAACTACTGCTGTTTATTTACTTGCTTACAGACTGTAATGAGATCAAATGAAATAACATGTCCATAGACAAATCACGTCATTTGCAATAGCATATTGCGTACCGAGGTGAAAAATGTTTCATTACAGCCGAGGGCTAGATAGACGACCAAGGCGCGAAGCGCCGCGTTTATCGATAGCGCGAGTCTGTAATGAAATTATCCAGCGAGGTATGTACACTATTTTATTCACAATCATTAGTTTTAATGAACAATAAAGGAATAAACAATTCATTTTATTTTTTAAATACTGCATTTTCGATCATTCTTGGCAGTGAAATTGCCATTTATATTTTTATTAATTATTAAACTGACAAGCATCGTTTTTTGACAATAAAATAACTGAATATGAAAGAGTATTTTTGGTGGTAAAATATGTCTGGTAGTCAGTCGGAGTATACAATACACTCAAGCAGAACTCCCGGTAGAAGACTGTAAAAAACGGTAGGAAATTGTATTCCAAGTTCACTACATACTTAAGTATAAAATCAAATAGTCATAATTTTGATTGATTGTAACAATTTTTTCTTCTTTGAGATTACAAATACCCGAAATTCACATTCATGGGCACATGAAAATCCTTTTGGAACCACAGAAACACATTTTCAACGGCGATTTTCGGTGAATACTTGGTGTGGTATTGTTAATGATAATCTTATTGGGCTATTCGTATTTCAAGATCGTTTAACATCCGAGAATTACCTACATTTTTTACAAAACGACTTGCCAGGACTATTGGAAGAAGTTTCGCTTCAGAGAAGAAGAAACATGTGGTTTCAATTAGATGGCGCGCCTCCACCTTTAGGTATGAATGTCAGAACATACCTAAATACCAACTTTGCTGGCCGGTGGATTGGAAGAGCAGGTCCAGTTCTCTGGCCACCGAGGTTACCAGACTTAACGCCGCTTAATTCTTATCTTTGGAGACACATGAAGAGTTTGGTATATACAGAAATATCCCAAACCAGAGAAGAATTAATTAATAAAATTATGGCTGCAGCTACATCCATGCGTGCGGACACAAATACTCTTCAGAGAGCTACTTTTCAACTATGGAGAGCTCGGAAGTGTATTCAGGCAGCGGAAGGGCATTTTGAACATTTACCATAATTAATTTTGTTTTAAACAGTTTCCATTAATTTAATTAATAAAGTTATAATTATGTGATATAAATTTATTCTACTTATTAATATCACCGACTTGAAATTGCCTAAGGAATACACCCTTAGGCTATGGCTATCGAGTCGCGGGACCACCCTGTATATACATCTTATGTCTAACGTGCAAGTATCCGGATAGCAGCATCCAACGAACATTCCCAATACTAATAGAATCCGAATACCGAAATTCCGATTAACCAGAAGTTCCGATTATTCCCAACACTATACTTGGGCCGCCCAACAGACGGAGTGATCACCCTGCAAAAACGTGCTCTAGCGGGGCCAATATTAATTTATGACGACCGAATTGGAGTGATGCAACTTCGTTGGGTCTAAAGAAAGCGTATTACTGCGGTTCTGTTGTCTTAAATTGATAGTGGTCCCGTCTAGAACTCATGCTTGCAGGGTGATCACTCTGTCTGTTCGGCGGCCCAAGTGTAGCCCAACTTTCTGTTGGGTTTTGTCACCTAGGTTAGGTGAATCGTGGGTTTTGTCAGAAACTAAACTGTCGGTCGACACACCTGAACATGAAATAATTTCAATATCTCTACCCAACTAGCAAAATAAGTTTTACAATGGTTGTTAGAATTGCTATACAGCATATCTTATAGAAACGTGAAAATCTTATAATGTGGTTAAAAACTACTATACAATGTCTTCACAACCAAAAAGGGCCCCATTTTATACAACAGTTCTGTACTTTTGGGAGATCTTTTAGTAAAGTACACAACAGTTATATACAACAGTTATATACAACAGTTATATACAACAGTTATATACAACTTTATTAAAAGATCAGCATATAAATTGTAATATCCAATAAATATAAATAATAATCTAACGTAAATAATACACTACAATAATTACGAAAACACCTCGATACATAATACAAATTACACAATACATTAACTATCTATATTCTCTATTGTAATCCATTCCAAGGGCCCCAACCTGTGTTCGTTGAATCCTGCAAGACGGCCCTCTTTGCAAACTCCACTTCCTTCTAAGTGTCCCAGTTAAAAAAAAAAAAAATAAATAAATAAAAAAAAATAAAAATAATAAAAAAAAAGTCTGGCAAATTGGCAAAGTTACGCCAAAGCTATAATACATACACACACAGTTATAAGACAATCAATGTGATGATTATAAAACTGTCCTATAAGTGTCTTCAGGATTACTTATACAACACATTTACAGAAGTGCTATAAAAATATTGTATAGTAGTGCTTTTATTCTGCGGTTTAAGTGTATTTTACGAACATTTATAGAACTGTTAAGAAAGTATTTTATAATGCAGAAAGAATCGCTAATACAATCACTTTGTTTTCTGCTGAGGAAATTCAGAATAGAATTGTTGCAAGAATATTTTATAAGGCAAACTATGCGTTGTTTCATGACAGAAATAAATTAAATATAGTCTAAGATCAATCATGCATTATGGTGAAGTTGTAGCTGGTGTGTTATCATATTGAAAATATAATTAAACCTTTCTGCTACACTCCGATAAGGGACAAAATTTTCTTGCGCAGCCAACTTTTCTGACAAAATATGTACATATTTTTGACAAAAAATTAAAGCGCCTCAGTTAAGCATACATTTGTTGGGATTATTAAAAAATTAAAAATTTAAAAATATTTTTTAATGGTCGAATTTTCAACTTAAACAAAAAATGTATTATTTCTTTTGTAAAAGTGGCAAAAAAAATCTCTATATTTCTAAAAAAAATGTATTTTTATTTGGCATTTTTACGTTTGTTTATGAATTCTGCACAATGGCGGCGATTTCTGAACACCCGAACGCTTAATAAATATGGCGTAAGGTAATACAATAATTCTGTGTTATTAGAACCGTTATACAATGATTTTGTTTTCTTCTGTGCTGTATACGATATTAAAGTCCTATAATGTTGTTTAATATAGGCGCCATAGAACTGTTTTTGAAATAAAGCATCAGGAGGGTGATCATTGACCATTTTTGGATGTTGCCAGATTTCATAGTACATATAAAATATTTCCCCGCAGCATTTTGTTTGTTTACAGCGAAAAAAAATACATTTTAGGTGCAGTTACGTACCTCTAGTCACATTTTAAGTTTATGGTGCACAACTTGACCAACATTTGATGCAAATGGGAACTTGCGTTTCTTGTTATTCAAATGACTGATTCAATATAAATAAAGTATAAGGTATGGAGCAAAGAGCACACAGGTACTTCTGACCGGTTCAATATTGTATATTGGCCAATGGCCATGCGATGCAATTTAAGAAAATGGGTGTCAAGACAGTTGTATACAGATCTAATCCTTAAAAATATATAAGATCGAAAAGACTGCGCAAACGCCGCGCAATATCTCAGCGTTCATATTATATTATTTAGTGATCTGCTAACAAGTTACGACGGGCACCGACTTAGTTGTCTGGCTCGATATTATTTGCAGTGTCGGTGAATACTTCCTTACATAGCGCGCTTCTTGAGACATTGCCGAAAACGGGAAGTACTATCCGTAAAAAATTGTTTTTGTGCAGTACTCCTTATTTTTTAGCTGCTCATGAGGGAATTTTGATTTCACTTTTATTAAAAATAATTTTTTTTTAAATTAATTTTCATTTTCTTGTAAGTTGCGCCCTGGAGAATCCTTTCAAGAATCCAGCAAGAAATGGGGACATCCCACGACACCGAAATACCGCGACATCGAAGTGCCGCGACACCGAAAAATTCCAAAATTTGCATGATTACAATTAATACCCCCCTTATATTATAGTATATTGTAAAATATAAAATATTAAAATAACAGTAGGGCATTTTAAGAAGTACAAGATGTAACATAATAAATAATTGTTTGAATTTTATGTACGTATAACTACTGCCCAAGGTGGCAACACTGTACGTTAAATTTCCATGTTATCCTATAGCGAGTTGGCGGACTACATAATAGAACAGAAGTATCACTTAACGTACGTGTTGTGTGGGGAGTATACAATTATTCAGTTATATTGTGTTTCAGACAACTGCGGTATAGAATTCGTTCCATGCGTGACCTAACCTGCAAATATTATTTTTGTTTATACCGGCATTCAAGATCAAAATAGTTTTCCGAAGAAATTATTAAATTGAAAATTGGATTCAAGACCATTGTGCCAATAAGTGCCATTCTCAAGTGTTACCAAATTAACTTGTTGAGGAGTATTTAGAAATGTCCTTGGATCTCTAGGAAGAAGATTGGGAATAGCCTGGTTCCATATTTCGAAGAACTCTCTTAATGCAGAATGATTAATGTTGACAGACGTTGCCCATATCTTAAGTTGTTATTTTATTTTAATCTTCTTTTCAATTTCAGAAAGAGAAGGCATCAAATTTTCTTCGTCGGTATCCGTGTATTCTTCATTAGCACTAAATGTCGCTTTCTTTTACCATATCTTGTTGGTTTTCATTTCCCTTGGCTTCTTCTGATTCAATATCACTGCTGGCAATTGGAGGTAAAATTGTTGTTTCTTCTAAATTAGCCTCGTCGTTACACTTAGAAGAATTACATACGGCTTCAACTATAGGTTGATCAAGAGAACTACAAGTCTGAAGTATTCTATGGTACTTTTTTAACTGATCTTTTAAAATGGCCACTCTTTTTAGTTTGTTTCCACTGAGATACCGCCGAATTCATTTTGTAAACGCTACTCATGGACCAGCTTAATTCTAGTATATTAATGCATTAAAGTATTATGAGGTTGTATAAACAGATCTTATAACGCAGAACTTGCGATAACGTTATTCCTGGTAACTACATTTTTATTCTATAAACTTTTTATAAGCGAGTATACTGTTGTAGTTATAGGTTGATTATAAAATACTTTCATACTTATTGTGTAATGTTTTTACTTCTGCGTAAAGTAACAATTTTATTACTTTTCTTAAGGAACTTCAATACAACTATTTACATAACTTCCATTAAAACTATCTTTTAACGTTGCTTTTAAAAGTAATATAATAGCTATCCAACTGTATTATAAATTGTATAAAATTCTTTTAAAATAATTTTATAAGGATTATATAAAACGTTATGCAATTGTTACAAAATTTGTATACTTACAATATTTCTTTGTCCTATAATATGAGTTGTAAGAACGTCTATACAACAGCATTATAGAAATCCCTCTATTTTATGACAAAATTGTCGTATTAAGACGTTTTGAAAAATAAAGTTGTTCTTCAAGCGGCGCTATAGGATAGTTATGAAATAATTTCGTTCTTTTAGTGGTCTATTTTGCTAGTTGGGTACGCGCACTGAACGACTAAACGCGTCCAGACAAAAACTGCCCGCCACATCTCACATTATGCAACCAGTTTGAGGCCTACCTACTTACTACGTTTTTAGAGGAAGTAAAAATGAAGTTAAAAAAGTTTATTTGAATAAGGAAATCATGCAGCAGTTTACACACATTTTACTGCAGGGCCCTTGATTTCCTATGGACTACAAAAAATACGTTGGTACAACAATTTAGTTTAAGGCGAGGATCCTGGTTTCACCCACTAAACTGTTTAGTTCATAATGCGCGTTAGCCCTTAAGTAAATGGCAATAAATGTAACCATAAGAAGATTTGAAAATACGATCGTAAACAATGCTGATTTATGGAGTCGCTGGTTGGGGGTATTTTGGCAAATGTTGTTGATGTTTTTGTTGATATTGTATTGCCTCGTTAAAATCATCAGTAGGTACCAATACGATCAAGTATGGGCGGTACGCAATGTATTTTTATTTATTTATTTTTTTAATGTATTGTATAGATACATATAAAGAAAATATACCATTATTCTGCATGTAAACTGGACGCGGACAGATTTTCACATTACAAATGCGGATGTGATATAAGAGTCCAGGGAGGTGCATGAAATATGCAAACTATGAAATTTAAAAGAACAAACAAAAAAACAATTTGCCAACTACGGGGTAACACGTTATAAGAGAATATTCGAAAACGTAATCGAGTATTATGTATAAATATCAATGTTAACCTTACCTTTGCGGCAAGGTATCTAGTTTCTCTTTTCTTTCTCTTGTATTTTTCTTTGTAATTATTGCACAGTACTATGTCCTGGGTGAGTTTATTCTCTGACAGCGTTACTGTTTTTGAGTCCACAATTCGTTCTAACGTATTCTACATGAAGATTTTTACTATTTCGTGTGTTATATTTATGCACATCTTTGTTTTTATAAAGTCTATGTTGTTTTTTGTTGAGCCGTTAACACTTTTATGCACATAAAGGACATTATTCAAATAAATCACTTCACTTAGATTTAGGTTACCTGTAGTCTTATATATTTTATTTGTCGGAGTTCTCATGTGATAATTATTTAATACTTAGTCATGATCCTCGCCACTTTGTTTTTGTTGGTTTTATTGCACTGCGACCACGCCGTGCAATACTTGTTGCCAAAACCAACAGACTGGTGGGTAGTAATGTCCCATTGAGTCAGTCGGGTAATTATTTTGGGGATCGGAAAAGGGTTAACTGATAAGCCAAATGCCCAGTTATCACCAGTTAGGTTATAAAATTGCTCACGAGTTGAAGTAACACTTACAGAATTTAAAAAGATGCCAACAAACAAACAAACAAACAATAAGCAAAAGAAATTACAAACGGCAATAAATAAGTAATCAAACAATTCTAAAAGTTATGTTTTTAATGATATAGGCGTACCATTACTTTGCAGTGGTTTTAAAAAGTCTGGATTACGTCCATTAAATTCTGAAATATTTTCAGACGCCAGACAAGTAACAAACCGACCCATGTGGAAATTTTTACGGCTAACATGGAAAGCGAAAATTTGATTGAAAAGTGACTGAAGTGTCCCGCGCTCCCTCAACATAAGTAGATGCCACCTAAAATGCACACATACCTACACAATAAGCTTAAATTGTGAACGATTTTTTCCATATATTTTTGGCATGATGTGTGTAGAAATGTTGCCATACACCTTACCATGTTTTATAGTCACAAGTCATCTAGGATTTGAATTTCATCAGCTTTTATTTATTAAATTTCTAGAAAAGAAATCAGGAAACTGAGAATATAAATATTTGAATATGTTAAAAGTTGTATGTGACTTAAAAGGGATAAAAGTTTGAATTGAGGGTGAATTGAGCGGTTTGACACAGTGCATTACAAATTAAACTTTCTAGGACATACTAATTTTGGTTTTTTAAAGTACTGAACTGCATTTGATTAATCCCATTGAGCTTTGATGTCACATGTTGTAAATTGCAATCCTGTAATTAACAGTCCACTCTTATTGAAATTCTGATCAATCATATTCACGTGAGAACAAGTCCTACTCAAAAATTATAATACATCCACAAGTGTCCTTTGCAAAGGAAAACAAAATATTCAGATTTAGCACAACAACAGACTAAAAAACCAGGAAATATTCTGAGTGGCAGCTTCTTGCCATATCAACAACAAGCCGCACAGAATCCAATAGGCGTTCCTTTCATGTTACTTATCGCCATGCCTTCTAAATATCTAAATTATTCAAGCTGAAAGTATAATGTTTTAAAATTAACAGCTCATATTGTTGAATAACGGTTAAGTAATAGTTCCAGTACGTTCTATGATACGAGATAGATTTCAAGTCGCGCTATAGCCGCTTCTAACGGTTCAAAGTAAACCGTGGAATTCTGACGGAACATATGTTTAGAATTGCTAAAGCAACGGAATGTTCATTTCGAAAATGCAGAATTCAAACATGCTCTTCTTGAACGATCAGCATGTGGATTGTGTATACCAGTATACCTACAGAGTTCTAGGAAATTATTAATATTTTCCAAATATTTACAATAAATAAATCAATTGCGTCAAGGACAACTTGATGAATTTCTTCAAGGATGTCAAAAAGAGGGGGTTCAGCTATTTACATTTGCAACTGAAGTGCCGACAGTAATCACAGTATGTATGTGGAGTAATGAAAACAAAGTGATGGAAAATCTGTATACTATAATAATGTATAAATATCGTCAAGTGGCCGAAAACGAAATATTCATCTGGTCGATTGTAATATGTTGGAAGAAAACATAAACAAATGCGTCCCTCAACCTCCTCGCCTACATCTATATCCACTTCACAAACATGAAGGTGTTCGCGGACGAACACTAAGTCTATATCTTTTAAATGTTTAAATGTCTTTGGAATTCTTTCACTTTACATAAAAAAAACTGAATTGTACCCGAAGTCTAGACATAACAGTTGATTAAAAAAGTTTTTATTTGAACGTAAACATCGTTAATTTTGTTATGCTACCAGCAGAAATTATAGTGTCTGATGACACATATTTAATGAAATGATGCTTCATTATTTCATTACTTTCTTCTGAATTGGAAGGATCTCTTTTAAACTGAGAGAGAGAAGGGAGGGGAGAAACAAAAATGTGTACAGCACAGTTCAGGAATAACACGCGACAACGATCATCAGACTATAATAATTTTAGTAAATAGGTAACTACCGAATTTATTATTCATAAAGGGACCCCGGAAATTGATGCATTTGAAATCGATCTGCATCCCATACCTACTCTACCAATAAATAGAAACTAATTACCGATATGAAACCAATTTTGATTCAATATACCATTTGCATCCCGATACGCATATAAATAATAATGATATCTACATAAGTTAAAAGTTTTTCAATATTGCATGTTTCGAATGTGCATGGAAAACCGTAGACCACTGGTTTCGTCCTTTTGGGACTCATCAGTACGGTGCTTTGCCCTACACACTCGAACTACGCAATATTGCTTGCTTTATATATACTTACACGCTTGGTGTAAGTATTAGCAAGAGCTAATTATTTGCCGAATTATGGGGCGGTTTTGAGTGGTACTGGACCGTTCGAACAACTACTCCTCGGGCAAATACCCCGCCAGGCATTGAATTATAGAACTAAATCCAGATTTTATGTACTACGAGATCCATACTGAATGCTACCCCAACAATATCGTTGGGCTTGGAACATCCTTAGATCTCTACGTACTTTCTGCTCCCAGCAGTAGGAATGTATGTTAAAAGTTTTTCAATATTGCATGTTTCGAATGTGCATGGAAAACCGTAGACCACTGGTTTCGTCCTTTTGGGACTCATCAGTACGGTGCTTTGCCCTACACACTCGAACTACGCAATATTGCTTGCTTTATATATACTTACACGCTTGGTGTAAGTATTGGCAAGAGCTAATTATTTGCCGAATTATGGGGCGGTTTTGAGTGGTACTGGACCGTACATTCGAAACATGCAATATTGAAAAAACTTTTAACATACATTCCTACTGCTGGGAGCAGAAAGTACGTAGAGATCTAAGGATGTTCCAAGCCCAACGATATTGTTGGGGTAGCATTCAGTATGGATCTCGTAGTACATAAAATCTGGATTTAGTTCTATAATTCAATGCCTGGCGGGGTATTTGCCCGAGGAGTAGTTGTTCGAACGGTCCAGTACCACTCAAAACCGCCCCATAATTCGGCAAATAATTAGCTCTTGCTAATACTTACACCAAGCGTGTAAGTATATATAAAGCAAGCAATATTGCGTAGTTCGAGTGTGTAGGGCAAAGCACCGTACTGATGAGTCCCAAAAGGACGAAACCAGTGGTCTACGGTTTTCCATGCACATTCGAAACATGCAATATTGAAAAACTTTTAACATACATTCCTACTGCTGGGAGCAGAAAGTACGTAGAGATCTAAGGATGTTCCAAGCCCAACGATATTGTTGGGGTAGCATTCAGTATGGATCTCGTAGTACATAAAATCTGGATTTAGTTCTATAATTCAATGCCTGGCGGGGTATTTGCCCGAGGAGTAGTTGTTCGAACGGTCCAGTACCACTCAAAACCGCCCCATAATTCGGCAAATAATTAGCTCTTGCTAATACTTACACCAAGCGTGTAAGTATATATAAAGCAAGCAATATTGCGTAGTTCGAGTGTGTAGGGCAAAGCACCGTACTGATGAGTCCCAAAAGGACGAAACCAGTGGTCTACGGTTTTCCATGCACATTCGAAACATGCAATATTGAAAAACTTTTAACATACATTCCTACTGCTGGGAGCAGAAAGTACGTAGAGATCTAAGGATGTTCCAAGCCCAACGATATTGTTGGGGTAGCATTCAGTATGGATCTCGTAGTACATAAAATCTGGATTTAGTTCTATAATTCAATGCCTGGCGGGGTATTTGCCCGAGGAGTAGTTGTTCGAACGGTCCAGTACCACTCAAAACCGCCCCATAATTCGGCAAATAATTAGCTCTTGCTAATACTTACACCAAGCGTGTAAGTATATATAAAGCAAGCAATATTGCGTAGTTCGAGTGTGTAGGGCAAAGCACCGTACTGATGAATCCCAAAAGGACGAAACCAGTGGTCTACGGTTTTCCATGCACATTCGAAACATGCAATATTGAAAAACTTTTAACATACATTCCTACTGCTGGGAGCAGAAAGTACGTAGAGATCTAAGGATGTTCCAAGCCCAACGATATTGTTGGGGTAGCATTCAGTATGGATCTCGTAGTACATAAAATCTGGATTTAGTTCTATAATTCAATGCCTGGCGGGGTATTTGCCCGAGGAGTAGTTGTTCGAACGGTCCAGTACCACTCAAAACCGCCCCATAATTCGGCAAATAATTAGCTCTTGCTAATACTTACACCAAGCGTGTAAGTATATATAAAACAAGCAATATTGCGTAGTTCGAGTGTGTAGGGCAAAGCACCGTACTGATGAGTCCCAAAAGGACGAAACCAGTGGTCTACGGTTTTCCATGCACATTCGAAACATGCAATATTGAAAAACTTTTAACATACATTCCTACTGCTGGGAGCAGAAAGTACGTAGAGATCTAAGGATGTTCCAAGCCCAACGATATTGTTGGGGTAGCATTCAGTATGGATCTCGTAGTACATAAAATCTGGATTTAGTTCTATAATTCAATGCCTGGCGGGGTATTTGCCCGAGGAGTAGTTGTTCGAACGGTCCAGTACCACTCATATCTACATAAATTCAAAACTGAACTTGTTCAAATCAACAAACCTCAATTATTTTTTGTTTCGAATAGGAAAACATTTCAATTCAATCAAATTAATATGTGCTTCAGACGCACTATGAAGATACCCTGTATGGATATTATATAAATATGTATTTTGGTTGCTATATTTGAAACTTTTAGTATTGAAAATACTTCTGGGCGCGTGTATATGGGACTCATCTTACGAAAAATGTATCGACACGCGACAGATTCTGTCGGCGGCGCGCGCAGTCGAGGCCGCTAATAATTGGAAATTGGATGGAGAGCGGAGAGCGCTAGCCAGATGTAAACTAAGGTACGGCGAGCGCGAGTACCGTTTAAGAGGGATATCGCGTTCCAATAAAAGTCCATACAGTACAAAACAGATGCGTTAATATTTTGTTACGTATTGTGTCAGTTTAACTATGTGCCTTGTGCTTGTCACAAATCATTTCTTTTATTTTATTGTATCAATAATATACCATATTTAAACGGCACAGATCACTTTTGTTGGACATCTTAGAAACCGAGCAGTTGTGTCAGTATTTTCAATACGCCTATGATACTTGCGTAAGATGCGACGTCTGCGAATTTTTGTAGGTAAACTATTTTTAACTTTTCAATCAGCTGTAGTAGATATACACTGAAAACGTAACTTTGCAATTCTAATCGATAACGACCTATGAAAAACTTTTTAGACTCAATTATTACATTTTCCCTTTACGCAATTTTCTCGACTTACTCCTACGGCACGTGCTGCACGTGTCTGCTAAAGCAGAATGTTTCAGGTTCCACCGTGATTCAATAAACCGGCAAGTAGGTATATCAATATGGACGGCAACTTATTTAATATGTTGCTTCCCTAACCAGAAGTTATATACTGGGAAATTAATTTCTCAAAAGTTTTCTGCAAATAATAATGCCAATAAAAACTTTGTGGGCGATATTTATTCATGAAAATACGTTTGCCCTTGCCCTTCCGAATAAATACGCAATGAAGACTATTAAAGTTGAAAGTTATGAATGAAAAGTTTGGAAAGTTTTATCTGGTTGTAAGTCATCAAAACAGAAAAAAAATTGAATGTAACTGACGTTGAAAATTATTCAATCTTTCATAAGAGCGAGGGTATAGGTATTCGTAAGTTCCATTAATACTTACCAAAAGATATTAAATATATTTCACCGATTACTGTTTGAAAGAAAGACGTCATTGTGCTCCAAACGTTTCAAATATTGAAAATATTGCCTGTGTCATTGATATTTATGATGAGACAGTGGAGTCGTCAAATTAATACGTGTGTTTAATCGTTTACTATCCTGAGATAACCTACGCAATTCCATAAAAGTAGAACATCCCACATCCCAGACTATTTGAGAGCAATAGTCTAATCTGGGCCTACCCCTAACTCTGAGACTCTGACTCTTGTATGTTGCGAACTATTCCTTCATATCTCAGAAGGTGTCCTATCATCCTACCATCCTATCTCTCCTATTCTTCATTTTCTTCCATACCTTTTCGCTTTTCCCCAACTCACTCTAACACCTCCCTAAACTTCTCTATCCACAATATATTTATCATGCGTCTGTAGAACCACATTTCAAACGCTTTTACTCTTTTTAGATCCGCTTCTCCTATTGTCCAAGTTTCGCACCCGTACAATGCTGTTCTCCATACATACTTACGTCTTTAAGAGTATCTTCCGAGTTTATACGTTTAACCGTTTAACGGTTTAACTAATCCCGAGCATAGCAGTTGTTTCTTTTTGTTAAATACAACTCGACCCTGCGCTATTCTTTGTTTTATATCTTTAGTGCTCCTTCTATCTTCTCATTCCCTATTTGCATTTTAGTTTTAGTTCTATTTTAGTTTTGTTTTTATTGATTTTCATTCCGTAGCCCCCTGTCAAAACTTTCATTCAGATCCATTCCTAATTATTCTTTGCTGCTATATCATCCGCGAATCTGAGCATGTTAATAGTTTGGCCCTTTACGTTAATACCCGAGGCTGTTCTCTCCTTAACTTGGCCTGACCTTTTATCAATAGCGTAAAAAGTATGCAAAATATTGCTTTTCTGTAAGTAAAAAAATCTAAAGAATAATTAACATTTCCTGCTGTTTCTCCAATTGTAAACCTTTAGAGTTTTCACCCAAAACGTTTCTAATTTTAAAATTAAGTCTGGGTGTGTGAAATTTTGAAAACATAAAAATTTTAAAATTTAATTTTTGCGAATGTTAAAGAAGGAGTGTTGCTTCTGGCCCTGAGATTGTTCAATAAGCTAAAACTGACACACGATAAATCTAATTGAAATCTTGCCCAATTTCCGAAAAATCGTAGAGGAGGTGATGCAAATAATGTGGAAACCCAGTTTGTTTTTAATTTATAAAAAATCAGTGAATCGTTATTTTAACCTGGAAAATTGCCTTAAAATGCCTTAAAATGTTAGAAATAGGGGACCATAAGTCCCCAAAAAACCAAACCATGCACTTAAAAAATACAAAAATATTTGGCCAACTTAATACATTTTTCGATTTTTGAAAAAAGTGCGGGTAATGTGGAAACACCCTAAAATTACAGTAAATCAATGTGTAAACACATAAAGATGTTGGAATATTGAACTTTAAGCATTATATTCTTTTTATAATATGTTTTTATTCATAAAAAAATTATTCGTAGATAAAAGAATACAACACTTTGCCCTCATCCACATATTTCCAAGTTACCCGCACTTTAGCCAAACTGGATTTACGAGCTATGTCAAGAAAACCTTAGCTTATGTTTCATTGAAATCCAACAATACCTTCCATATAAGTCCCTTTCCAAATACTGTGATACGCATTTCGCTACCTATGATAAATTAGAACAAATAATACCACAAACTTACCGCCAAAAACTTACGAAAATCCCGAAACAGAAATCGACGCACCACCATTAACTACAATGCCCGACTGATTCCTAGCGTTGCGCCGTGACGAATAGGAACACGAGAGTGACTGTTTACGGCAGTCGCCGCTAGAGTGTAGCTCTCTGCAGTCGAAATACTTGCCGTTTCCACATTACCCTCATGTTTCCACATTTGCGCCCCCTCCTCTACTTTTTATGTTATAATATAGATGAATAAAAAGGATTGTATGAAGAAAATACTAGAGAGAGAAGGATCCAGTGTTACATCGATCACAAAGGAAAATACGAGTACAATCATAGTGTCATATTCAAGCGATTTATTTACTTCTCAAGTTCCATCAACCACCGAAGAGCCTCCAAAGAAGCGAGGTAGAAAAATTTTCTTGATACAGATTTGCCGTTGCAAAATTAGGTGCCCGGACAACTACCAGTGGCGTAGCCACACACCCGCGAGCCCCCGCCATGGCGGGGGGGCCCGTAAGTTTCAGGGGCCCTACGCCCTGCCATGGGTTAGAAAATGTTTTTTTCCTCAACAAAAAATTTACCTACGTATTTTCTTTACTTTTCTGTGGTCTATAAATGAACTTACACATAATGATATTTCTTGTTTGAAAATGCTTTAAAATGGTTTCTAAAACGCAAAATTAAAAAAAATCTCCGGGGGAGAAACCCCCGGGCCCCCACTTAGTGGGGGGCTGCTGCCCCCCACACCCCCCGTTGTTGAGGGCCTTTTGGATTTTTTCGCGGGGGGGGGGGTCAAAAATTTATAGTTACGCCACTGACAACTACACTTAAACTCGATGGCTGCGACCCTCTTTTCATCTACAGTGAGTAAGTTTCGACAGAAGATTGTCGCGTCCTTGAGCTAGAATTGCCTCTCGCTATTCACCGGGTAGGAGAAATGGTGGAAGATATCAGTGGACTTAAAAGTTTATATCGTCTCTCAATTTTAGAGTATTTCGTAAGAATATATTCATGAACTTCTTGTAGTTCCAAAACATGCTTCTGGGCATGAGGACATTCGGCCATTTCGACAGTTTATGGGATTGCCGCCATCACATTACGGATATTTTACTTCAGGTTCCTGAGCCATCAACCAACCCATCAGGAATAATACTTTTTAAGAGATTTAAAAAACGTGGATCGCAATTGAGCAACGTGATTTTAAAACACAATTTATTAGTACTTGTGCCTTAAATTTGACATAGGTACCACAATTATTATGATCTGTTTCAACGTCGCGTCGGCGTCGGTGTCGACTAGAAACAACTTCGACAGTTCGGACCCCGAGATGACTAGAAGGAATTATTAAACTTAACAAGCAATTATTATATCCCTAGGAGGTATCCCTTAAAAAGGAATATCATTTAGAGTACCTGGTGAACTCCATTTTACTAGATATAGGTACTCGCTAAAAGTTTATTTATTTAGAGACCAATTCAAATTTACTAATAGAGATGAAGAACGGATTTCGTGAAATTTACAGTTTTTAGTAAGAGTAGAACTAAAATACTGGTTTCGAGCAAAATACATTTATATATAGCACTGGTAGGTACTTGAATATATCAGTACACCCTGATATTAGATAAGGGAAAAAAACAACCATTATTACAGTTATTTGCATTGTTTTCACAAATTCCTTAAAACCATAAATTCAAAATATATTATAAGCGTTACGCAATGTTTCCCATTTCTTTTATTTATATTTTGTTGGTGTTCCGGTATTCACTTCAAAACAGCACTAAAGAAAATAAAAATAACTTTCACTTGTTTGTGCTAAAAATCTGCGGAGTAATTCCTGACGTCATGGAACGATTACCAATTTTGAAGCCAACTATAGAAAATTGATTTATTATAAAGTTTTCTTATTTCTTACTCTCCGCGATCGTTGTTGTTAAATGTCGATTATTATTCAACTGGAAATTTAAAAACGGGAAAGTTAAATACACTGATATGTTCCTATTGCAGGAAATTTCAGTTTTCAGTGCGCTATTAAGTTTTCAATTAACGACGAAAAATCGTTAGAGAAGAAAGTTGAAGTTTTAATTGAACTACTGGCGCTGAAATAATAAAAATTAATAAAAATTGAACGTGATTAACACTGCAACGAACACTTAAGGAATTAATAAGATAACGATCTATGAAGGAAATGAAAATGCATTTATAAAACTTTTAAGGTATCATTAATCACATCGGCATGTTATGAAGTTAAAATGTATGAAACTGACAATTTAGTGCAGAAAATAAATTGCTGTGTAGTCTTCCTTGTTCAGCTGTACCGGGTGGCCAGATAAGAATGCAAAGTGCTGTATCTCGGAAGCTATTCAATATAGAGTCTTGCAGTAAAAAAAAATTATTACTAAAGTGGCCAAGAGAAGACCGTGGAAAATATTTTCAGATTTCCAAGATGGTCGCCAGGGGGCGTAACCGCCATCTTAAACTTTTAAAGTGATTTTTCACTGAAATCCACCTAGTAAATGTACAAAAAAATATGTGTTTTTTAAAGATAAGCTTTATTCGAGAAATTCTCCTTTAACACTTTTTGACGTATCTATTAAAATGAAGTGGTGGGGGCTGATTCAATGTTTTTTACATAAACAGCTGTAACTGCTAAACGACTGAAGGGATTTTAACAAACTTGGTCTCGTTGGCAAAAGCATTTATTGCTCCATCAAACCCATCTTACCTGTGATATGTCTAATTCTTAGTGATGTCGCTAGAGTGCGTTTTTTGATATAATAACAGAAAATTGCAAAATTCTCTAAAAAATTAAATGCAATAATATGACTTTTTTCATAAAAATGTAGTGAAATGATACCTAAATAGGCTAGTGAAGACCACATCTCGATAATTCCTAGCCAAAAATATCGAAGGAAGAAAATTTAGTTATCATAAAATTTTGAGAGACGCTATTACCCTATTTATTCTTATTTATTTGTCTTTTTTCAAGATTCAGTGATAAAATTTCATATTTTTATAATTTTTAAATAGTAAAAGTATTCTTAGTTCAAACAATTAAAAAAAACGTATAGGGGCATAAGAAGAAAGAAGGACCTATTTTGAAATAAAACTGATGCCTCCTTAAATGCTCGAACTGTCTTCCATCACACTCAATGCATTGTTGGAGCCGCTCATGCGTAGACATTACCAGCAGCTTCAATTTCTGCTCTTGACAGGCTACGAATGGCCTCTTGTATTCGTATGTTCATGTCGTCTCTCGTTGTTGGTGGAATTTGGTAAACAATATCTTTTAACCGACCCCATAGATAGAAGTCCAAACAGGTGAGGTCTGGGGATCGGGGTGGCCAAGGAAATAGACTTCCTCGTCCAATCCACCTATGGTGATATCTTCGATCTAAATACTTTTATTATTTAAAAATTATAAAATTATGAAATTTTATCACTGAATCTTGAAAAAAGACAATTAAATAAGAATAAATACCGGTGTAATAGCGTCTCTCTAAAATTTTAGGATAACTAAATTTTCTTTCTTCGATATTTTTGGCTAGGAATAAGATATCGAGATGTGGTCTTCACTAGCCTATTTAGGTATAATTTCACTACATTTTTATGAAAAAAGTCATATTATTGCATTTAATTTTTTAGAGAATTTTGCAATTTTCTGTTACTATAACAAAAATCGCGCTCTAGCGGTATCACTAAGAATTAGACATATCACAGGTAAGATGAGTTTGATGGAGCAATAAATGTTTTTTCCAACGAGACCAAGTTTGTTAAAATCCGTTCAGTCGTTTAGGAGTTAGGCCTCTTGCACATGATACGGATTTTGTCCGGCACGGTTTTATTGCTTTTTCCGTACGTTCCAATGGTGCATTGGCTTAAATACAAGCTTGCAGACTATACGACTGCAACCGTCGCCGTGTCCGGCTGCCGTGTGCGGCAACGGTTGTCGATCGGTGAACACGGTCGCCGTGCCGTGTAGAAAGAGACGGAAGTTCCAATGAACAATAGGAGCATATGGTGTCTTGCCGGACCGGCAGAGGTATTAAGGAAAATTGTAGATAATAAATTTAACTCAGGTATCAGTAGCGCAGATTCAGAGACGAGCAACGTGAATGTCGATGCAGAATTACTAATAACTTTATTTGGGGCAAGTCTTGTGCTGTGGGATAAATCCATTGAGGAATACCGAGATATCAGAAAGAACAAAAATTTGACGTTCGCAGCTTGGGCAGAAAACAAAGGATGTACCTAATACATTCTTTCGTATCTACATCTTCGACGAATGTACCTAGCGTAAATACAGTAAATAAACTCACTTTATCACTTATTCAATTTTTTAATTTTTCCTAGCTGACTTTTGCATTGTTTATATTTGCTAGATTTCCTGAGGAAGGATTTAAATGAATCCGAAAGCTTGAATAAGTGATAAAGGAAGTTTCATTTCCTCAATCCTTTGGCTGCATCCCCGTGTGCTCTTAGTTATTTACTTAAATACAAAACTTTTTCTTTCGATCCATGACACTACTTTACAGCACACAGATGCAGCGAATACTGACTGAATAAAATACGTCCCTGTTTACTTCTCCGGAAACAGAAAAATCGTATCATGTGCAAAGGCTTCAAAATCGTGTCCGGCAAAAACAATAAACCGTGCCGGATGGAATCCGTATCGTGTGCAAGAGGCCTTACAGTTGTTTATGTAAAGAAACATTGAATCACCCCTCACCACTTCATTTTAATAGATACGTCAAAAAGTGTTAAACAAGAATTACTCGAATAAAGCTTATCTTTAAAAAACACATACCTATTTTTTTGGTACATTTACTAAGTGGATTTCAGTGAAAAATCACTTTAAAAGTTTAAGATGGCGGTTACACCCCCTGGCGACCATCTTGGAAATCTGAAAATATTTTCCAAGGTCTTCTCTTGGCCACTTTAGTAATAAATTTTTTACCGCAAGACTCTATGATAAACAGCTTCCGAGATACAGCACTTTGCATTCTTATCTGGCCACCCGGTACATCTTCTAAAACAGCACTAATCATTCAATCTTTCTTTGGTTTTATTCTCTTTTCTTTACCTTTCGTTACACTGTTGCAAAGACCAGAAGGACGAAAAAGAATCGCCAAACGGGTATCTGCCCTGGTGAGCAGGCAGGGAAAATGAGCTCTAGATACACCCACACAAGTAGTTCCTACTAGTAGTAGTAGTAGTAGTAGTAATCTGTAAACAAAAAGTTCCTAATGTGTACAAACAATGCACGAGGAATTGTAGCCAGCCCTTTAAACAGTTTCTATATAAGTGCACAATATAAACTTATAAAGTCCCATCGAACATTTTACTAGAATAGATTAACTCTAATCAGATTTTCACGTTGAGACAATATGCAACTTTTTATTGACTTCTAGTGAGAATCGCAAATTATACTTCAATTTTCTTATCTCAAATGCATGCATCTTACTTGCTTTTAGAACAGAAATGAATCACATATCCATAAAAACCTAATCAAACAATGAATGTTTATAATCAGTTCTTGGATCTCTATGACACAGATAAGACAATCTGGAGTTTTCCTAACGAAAACCACACGGCAATCATCACGACAAAATTTACACAAATCGGGTTAGCCAGAACAAGTGAGGAAGAGATCTCATTACTTAGAGAGAGTGTGAGATTGTCCGGTGTCATTGAGAAAGCAACAACGAGAGATTGCAACGATCAAGCAAGTGGCACACCGCGGCCTGCTAGAGGCCAAACTAGTCAGTCTCTGACCGCCGAGCACATCATACAGTTAAGAACTGTACTATCAATTAGCCAAGCATGAAAAATTCTCGCGCCGACTGCAAGTCACCGTTTTATATACTGTGTAGCATCTGCTAAACGCGAAACAATCTAACCTGACAATTGCTTTATCTGTGAAGTGATTAGATAACGACAGATGGACTGCAATTAATTTCGACGGTATGGAGCAAGTAGTCCCTCCGCCGCTGCCTCCGAAGACCCGGAGAGCCCCTCCAGGCCCAGACCCAACGGTACTCGCAAAAACAGAGACATCAGTACTCGAATATTTCCCAGAATCGCGACCGCAAAGTCACGTCGTGAAGATCCGCATTAACCCTAGTTACGCTCCGACATGTCAAGACCCGAAGGGTACCATCAGCATCAGCATTAATTCAGACATGGTGAGAAAGGAAATGGCCTCGGATACGGACAGTGAAAGACACTCTTACTTCTATTTCAACGGTTACAATTCGATATCTAGTGGACAAGTGTCACCCAGTGAAACTTTAGATTCAGGAACGTGCAGTGATTTGGACGGAACTCCTCCACCCCTTCCGAAAAAGAAGAATACTTCTGTTACCGTAACAGTCATTAACGGCCATAAAGCCCCTAGTTCCACAAGCAGCGGTGCAGACCTGGATAGCGACCAAGAAAGTAGCTTAAGCTACGACTCCCTCAACAGCGGGGAACTACCCCAAGAATCTACAGTAATATCCCTACCATCTCCACCAATGATTGTAGAAACTCACGTAAAAAGTATCGCACTCCCTCAAGGACTTCTGAAAGACATCCGAGACAGAAACGCTAAATTAACTCCTACAAATAAACCAACCCCTGTAGTAGACGAAAGAACGTACGAAGAAAGAAAGGAAATAGAAAAACACCAGGAATTAATTTTGAATACTTTAACTTTTGATACAGATCGTTTTTATAAATTCCATTTGAACGAGCATGAGTATGAGGAGAGTCCTAAACAAGCAGAAATTGTGGAGGACGAGACTTTCGCAGGTTATAAAGATTTACTGGGTGATGGAGACTCTACTATTAGGAGCGCCAAAGGAACAGTGCGGGGTGTGCGAAATAGAGTGCGCGCTGGGATAGCTACGTTCTTACAGATTAATTCAACAATAAGGGTAAGTCCTTTTTGGCTCATTTATGTCAGTTTAAGTTCATTGACTCTTAATGAAGTACATCAAGGTTTATCAGTTATTGGTCAGGAAGCGGAATGAGAATCAAAGGAAAACGGGAAATAAATATATAATTTTATTATGTTAAGAATTTCTTGTCAACCCTAGTGATTCAAGTTCAAAGGTCACCATTCTTAAAATCTCGATTATTTGATATGATGGAGGGCATTATGAATTCTTAATAAGTTAACCCCACACGCCAGTAATTAAACTCGACACGTCAAAGTTCTCCATCCAACCAATGTGTGTGATATAAGGCATGTTTGGATTTGGCATTTTTAAAGAATTTGGTGACCATTAATGTGCTATTGAGAAATCTGATCTATCTCGAACGGTGTACGAGTTATAGACGAAAAACAGAAAAAATGCTCTTTTCATTTTTGCCGTGTAGCTCAACTATTAGACCTCGTATCGGAAAGATATGGATACATTTTGAGAGCACTAACATTTATTTACAGAAAAACGTTTCGTTTAGGATAGAACATCATCAACTTAATATTTTCTTAAAAGCACCATTTTTGGCTTACACTCTGTTGAAGGACCATATTTATCTGATTTCATTAATATACAACTTGACCATATTATATCGAAAATTGTGGCCATTACAAAAATCTAACAGGCCTTAAAAGGAAACAAAAAGAAAAAGGTCAACAGTTTGTTGTAATTTAAGCAAATATTTTAAATATTTTTGGTGTTATTGCTGAGACGTATTTTTTCAAAGAATAATAGGTTCGTATATGTCACATAATTTTTCTAATGATAACTACTCCATTTTGCAGTACCTACCTAAACAACATTAAGATATATGATAGTTGATTTATTGTTTTTACTTGACGTCTTTAACCTTCCATCTTTTCGAATAAGCGAGATCCCAGTGGTGACCCTCCAATTTGAATTACCCTATACACAGGTGTCCAGTAAAGAATGGGCCATACTTCAAATCTAGCTTCCTTGGGTCAAAAGAAACAGATCTGAACCAATTTATTTTTGTAGTTGTATCGTACTTCCTTAAAAAGTTGCGGTCCTTCGAAGAACAATTTTTTTATTTAATCTTTCCCATTATTTTTTCCCGCGCACTTTTGAAGTTATTTCAGTAAACCTTGGCATATAGGAAGGCTTTTTGGTAGCTAAACAATAAAGTGCGTTTATTTTCAAATTTTCATCCCTCTTCTTCTTTTGTTTTTGTTGAATGTTGTTGGTTTTATGGAAAGAGCCGGAAAGAGCACTCGATTAGCTGTAAAAGTATAGGTACTTGTTGCAAATCATTAAAACGTACCGTTTTAGAAAAAAATATTTAAATTTAATTCTACTTTGGTATACAAATAGCGCAGCTTTTTGATAAAAGGTACTCACTCTATATTTCTGTAAAAGTGATTAGAAGTTAGCAATTATTTTTGCAGTTATTAACTCAACCACTGAATGTACTGAAATCTTATGCACAATGTAACACCCAAAGAATATTTTCTTACGATCGGCGCCCCCAAAATGTGCTTAAAAATCCCTAAACTTTTGCAAATATTTTGTCTGTTTTCCATCATTTTGGTTGATCTTGCTATTCTGTTGACCTGATGACACCTATCCTCTTTGTCTTTCCTTCGTCTTACTTCGTAAATGCTTGGACCAGAACAGCGAGCTCACTTTTTTTTTATTAAGTATAACCGGAACTTATCCCCTACTCTATATTTTCACCTTTCCTCTGTTAGACTCACAATTTCACTTTTCATTCAAGGATTCATTCTGTTTATGACCCAAAATGTTTCTAGCCACGGAATCTAAATTATTTTTATGCAAGATGGTTTATCTGCTCTAAAAAGGGGGTGTAAATAGTATTTTAGCGCCTTAGGGCGAAAAAACTAGTTTATGGCCCGGAAGACTTTTTGTGTATAAAACTAAATGAATCATCATTTTTAAATTTGATTACTAAATTAATTTCGTTTTTTACGCTATAATATTAAAATTGTTCGATCGTATAAAAATTTTTGTAAGTATACCAAGATCGCAAATAGCTTCTATGGCCTCCGGCGTGTTGTATGCCTCAGCGCTTTGCGCTTCGGGCTTCAATCACACCGCGGGCCGTAATAGTATTTTACGTAACGAGCATGGAAAGTGACAAATTTCATACGAGCGTGAAATTTTATGCACGAAGCGTGTAGAAATCACGTGAGTTTATAGGAAATACACTTTCCATCGAGTTATGTACACTATTTTCCCACGACCCCTTAAGAAGACAAATTTATTCATAAAACAGCAACTTTATTTTTAAGGATTTGTTGTCTAGTTAACAGATGTCAAAATTTCCAAGTAGCCTACTAACTTACTATGAGCATAATATTCTAATAATTCCGACCGGCTCACGAATGACACGTTGATTTGTTCTCTTGCCCGCCAAATTATAAATGATCAGTTCGTACCTTAAATATTTAGGTCTTCCATGGAGTAGCCATTAAAATGTTCAACTGCCGAACCTTTTAAGAGATTTTTCTGATAAAAAATTATTAGATTTAAAAAGATACTAGACAGGATATTTATTCAGCAAACGTCAAGATCTCAAAGCTGCCTACAAAATTTGAATGAACCTGGGCGATTTTCAAATATTACAGCGCAGTTGCGAGTTTAGCACAAGGTCAACGCAATTGTCAAGTTTCCGGCCTACTATGCTGTATGCAACGTGCCTTGCCGCTTTCCTATGGGGTCGTGGGTAGCTATTCGTTCGTCTTTTTCTCGCGCATATCATCGTTTGTCGAGGCCAAAATGTTGTCTAGCACATTTGGCATTTATACGACATGAGCAAACTACGATGCAATCGAATATTTCTGCGAGCTGTGTTTGACATTTCAGCAACTTGCGATAATATCCGCAGATTTCTCCAAAAGCAGAAAATCAACTTCAAGGGTACAAATATTTAAAGAGCCAATGAAATCTGGGTTATGTAGGTTATCCGTCTCAAAAATACCAAACTATCCTTGTTTTGGATTAAGAAACTAATCCCAATACCTGTTTGCTCGTTAATATCCGCGGGCAAGTAAAATCGATTTATCGGTTTGTGCCTCTGATGCATACGCACAAAATCTGATCACGATTAATATCAAAAGCAAACATAACATGTGGTTGAAACAGATTATTGCCAGGATTGGAATGTGTCCCAAAATATTTATTTAGGTTAATATTCCTATGTATCTTTGCAATGGTCGATTGGTAGTGCTATACACGTAATATTTTTAAATATATACGAAGCAGTTTTATACTGATAAGAAACCGTTATAACGGGAAAATCCATAATCTCTCTCACCAAAAAACGAGTATACTTAAGTGTTTCTGGTTTTTGTAGGAAATGGACCCAATAAATTCAAGATCGCGGGCCGACTGTCTTTTGACAGGCATGTATGTGTAATATTATAAACAGCACCTATTAACAAGCTTTTCCCTCATTCCAAAATTCTGCTCAGGAGAGCAGTTAAATTAATCGAAATAGTATCTAAATGGTTAAACGATTACTTCTTAGAATATCTAGGATTCAGTGAAGAAAATATATTAGAGAGCATTCTATCTGATCATACTTTTCATGATAAACTTCTACAGTAGTTCAGCAACCAGTCCATCCAGATATGAAAAATGTAACTTGGACACATGAAATTCTCCCAAAATCCTTTAAAATTCTTTAAGCAACAAATAGTTAACTGCATACCTACTTCCTGAATGTTGGAAGACCTGTGAAGGTATCTAAATGACATTGTTTATCATTACAACAGTGTAATGTAAGACTTCCAATTTTACATTTAAAACAGTAGATGTGGGCGACTTATACCTTGAAGAGTATTAAGCCGGAATCTTTAGACCTAGGCATTATTCATCTGAGGATGATAAAACTGATGCTACCCCACATCAAGGATGTCTTGTTAACTACAATAAAAAAATCTTCTTGAAGGTAATTTCCCAGACTTGTAGAAGGCTGTCAAAGTTCATTACATTCAGTTAAGCAATAAAACAGATATGGAAGGAATAAAAAACCCAAGATTTCAGTTTTTTCAGGATATTTCAAGAACGACGATCCTGGATTTCTTTTTAGATCCATAAAAAGCATGGAAATGTGCGACTTTCTTGCCATTTGACCAACTCTGAAACTCTTCGGGTTTTGGAGATCCCAATGGTGTACACCGTAAAAGTAAAAGTATACTGTCAAAATATCAGTCAGTATTCTAAAAATTTGGGACAATGTGGGCAATGTAGGCCTGACCATCTTGGTTTTGCTTTATCAAAGCAAGGCCTTTGACTTGGTAAACTCTGAACTGATTCTTGCAAAATTAAAACAAATTTGCTTATATGTATATACTTTCAGAATTATATCACTCACAGAATGCAGCTTGTTTCATACAATAAAAACTTGTGTGTGTCAGCTCCGACGCACGACTGGAGTTTACTTCTTACGAACGATTATATTAACTTCAATCACTTGTTAATAGGGTACACGCGAATGTCAGTTTTATACCCAAATGTGTATTTATCAGATGGTTTATGTTCGAAAATGTCCAACTACATCAAAATATAAATTGTTTAGAAATTTAGTAATTAAGTGACAATCTGCTAAACGTCGATCCCACTGGCAATGACATAAATACTTTTCCTGGTGTTCGAATAGGCGTTGATTCACATTTCGGCACTAAGCAATATTTGGAGTATTTAATATTAGGTTTTTCCATATTAAATCAAAAGATTCAACAAATTTAGGAACGAACAAACACTGCAAATGCTGACTTTACAACGCCAACTACTGTCATATCCACTCTATGCCACTCTATTTTCACTACTTCCATGCTCTATGCAGTCAGACATAAACTGCCGTGTCCATAGATACGTACATAATTTCAATGTGACAGATAACGTAACGCTTGATTTTACTCCTCATAAATTTTCCGTACCGCGGGCTATAACTGAAAATCGATTCTTAAGGAGTAAACTCCAATAACTATTCAGAAATGAATTGGACTTTAAATGGGGTCTTCCGAGGTAAGCGTACCTTTGTTGTTCAAACAAAATGTATCGTCTTACCTAAATAGAGTAAATAATGAATTAAGTGTAAATTACTAAACCATGTTTAATTTTTTGAATGCTCGGTGATGTCCAGGACATTTGTTGCAATTACTAACGTTTGGGTCTGATATACATAATGTTAATGTAAAACTGAATAATTTTACGATACCGCAACATCGGACACTAAACTTTGGGGGTTCTTTCTCGTATATAGGGAAGAATAAGTAGTTTTTCATACTTGCGGACCTAAGATCCCTACAAAATTCCTAACATTTGAACCTGCAGGCAAAATAGATAGGTAAAGGGTAAAATAAAAAATATGTGTATAGGTACATACATCGACAAATCAATATTGCTTATAAATGCTGACCCCATATTCAATAAACTATATGGACCAACCTCAAAGGGTCAATCTAGAATAGATGGCGTACTAGGTAAGTTGACGCCGCGCCGTAATCTTTTCTGACCTAATAACGAGCATACGACAAAGCCGGAAACAGTTACCGTGCCCCTTGCACACCCAGTTATAAGTACGCTTAGTTTCAGTTGAATTTAAACAGGCATAGCGGTTACGTATTTCTGCAGAGGGTCTCTTTTACCATCCTTAGAAATTTTCGCGTCGTTGCGTGTAAATGATCATAATACAAGTACGAGTTCTTTATGATAACTAAGCATTGATAAAGTGTTCCTAACCTCACTTAGACATCTAACTGCAAATCAGCCAATCAGAATTTGATGCACCATCTCTCCTTTTCATATTAGATGAGTTGACGCAGGCATATTTATGTAAGGCGAGAACGCACATTAAATTCTAATTGACTGATTTTACAGCTTAGTTATCATGAAAATCTGAAAAGTTTTAAATAAAGGCGCCCTAAGATATCTGCATTGCTTCTGTTTTAACAAGCATCGAGCATTTCTGGGGAAAAGGAACAGAAAAAAAGGAAGAAAGGTAAGAAACACAAATGAAAGAAAAATTTAGACAAATAATCTGCAAAGCAAATTCAGAAGAAGAAAAACTAGGTCGCCGAATCCTTCAGAAGATGAAGCAGACGATCTTATACGATTGCTTATGACGATTCTTCGAGTTGCTAAAGCGAATCGAGCAAATGTGTAGAATTTGGGAAAGAATACAAATAAGAAGGAAGATTGAATAAATGAATTGCAACCTGTGGTTGCAGGAAGGCTGCTCTATAAATCCCGGAATGTCTGTGATATTTGTGGGAAAAATACTGCGAAAGAATTGTTTTTATTAAGAATGTCGGTTTCGTTTGTTAATATCAGTTTAGTTCGTTTATGTCAGTTCTGTTTGTTAGTGCGTTTCGTTTATTTAAATCACCAGTTTCGTCTATGAATGTTATAGTTTTTATAATAAAAATTATTGTTGCCATATCATTTCTATGCATAATGGTTAGGGAGCCACAATGGTAAATTATTGCTGTATTTTCTACCATGCCTGATGTTATTAATGAAATACGAAGAACAAGAATATGGCTATAAGAAAGTTGCATCTGAGTCGCACTGCAGATGGCTCTCTTCAGAAAAGTTTAGGATCGTCTGAAACCCACTCGCGACCATCAAATGTGTCTGGCAGTGATATTTTGGCATTCTTCATGATTCAAAGAATCAGTAAAACATAAATCTGTTGTTAGAAAATATGTCACGTGACGCTCCAGCTTAAGATAAGTTTGGGGTTCTTTGGCACCTACTCGCGACTTGTAATGTATCTGGCAGTGTTATTTTATAGTATTCCTACTATCTGTTGGCAGAAAATATGTCAGTGGCAACTTTTAATTTAACCGTTAACTTTGAAAGAGCGCCATCTACACTGCGACTCAGATTCAACTTTATTATAGCCATATTCTTGTTCCTCATGTCGCATACAGTAAGATTAATAATGTCTGGCATAGTAGAAAATACAGTCATAATTTACCATTGCGGCTCCCTAACTAATTGTATTAATTGTGATAATTTAATAAAATCTCGTAAGCCGTGATGTTTTTGTCAGAATGACAGCGAGAAAAGTTAGCCCTAACTATTACAGCAATAATTTTTTTATTTACCTTTTGCTACCAGAACGACGTTGAAAAATGCGTATTTTTGATTCTAAAATGTTTAAAAATCGAGTTTCGCCTTCGCGCTCTTACTAGCTGTCAGTTTCATTCCTCAAATTGCCTGGCAACAAAATTTTGTTCAAAACGGAAATTTATCGGGGGTAAATACATAAGGGATCATTTTTTTATCGACAAATACATGTTTAATTTTATGAAAGTTTTATTGTCATGGCAAATAATCGAGAATCAAGGTAGTGAAAAAATCGCGAGAGCTTACTCGAGCGATTTTTTCTACTTCCCTTGATTCGAGATTTTTTGCCGAATGGCAATAAAATTTGAATACAATTTGAAATGTATTTATCTTATAAAAAATGATCTCCAATGTATTTTAGGGAGAATAATACACAACTACATTATACGGACAATTTAAAACGACGTTGCAAGAAAACTCGAAAATAATATGACAGTGACAGTTGTCAAGATAGAAATTTCAAAACTACCATTCACAGCATAGTTGATTAAAAGCAAGGCGCATATTTATCAGTTATTAGGAAAGCTAGGTAGGTTTTTATCGTTTAAAATGACAGTTGATTGGTCGATTTTAAGAAATTGAAGAAATCTCATTGGCTGTTAGAATAGGCGTGTATTAATCGGGCAAAATAAAAAGTACTTGTCAAATTACTATTAACAACAATCCAATGCGATTTTTGTTGCACATCTATCTGGCATCTCAAGTAAAGTTTTCTAATTGTCTAGTCTATTTGTCATTTATAATTGGGTAGTTATATAAATATAATAGACAAAATATAGTAGCTATGACCTGACCTTTCTTGTAAGGACACGGAACTTTTGATGTTTGAATTCATCGTTGCAAGCTTGACCACGAAGTCCAGATTTTCTTCCTACTCTTTGGAGAGCCGTAATGTGATAGCGCATAACCATAAAATTGCCTGTCGCAATATCACAGCCTCTGAGCTTGCATTACTTTATAAATATAAAATAACAAATCCTTAGTAGGCAACATTTTTCACGGTTGGCTGCAGTCCCATATTTAATGCTCGCTCCCGCATTTTTAATTATACCTAATAAGTAACTTGTTATTACGATGAGATATTACACAGCGCATATTCCGCACATTACATCATGCAAAGATGCAAATCTTCAAGTGTCCCCGTTACGAAGCGTTCACCTTTGGGCGATGAGAACTTCCATTTTAATTTTTAAGAGTTATCTGTGCACATGCTTGCACATCCTGCTAGTTAAATTCTTTTAGAGGCATATTATGAAAACGGCCGCAAGTGAACACTTTGGAACAAACCGCACAATGAGTGTACAGGTGCGCCCGTTACCCAGAGAAAGCGGGTCGCGGAGCATACGAAATAATAATCGACGTCTGCTGGTATTTCTGAAAAAATCACGATTTGCCAGAGGCGGACTTAAAACTGTGGGTGTATAGAATGTGAATCTAGAATACGAGACGGTTTTAATATGTGATCTTGAAATTTGAAAGTTACTCTTTTATTTATTTTATTAGTAACGATTTAGGTTACCCCGAAAGGAAATGGGGGTCAAAACTTCTTTGAAATTATATTTTTACGAAGACATCAAAATGGTGGTCAGGTGAAGCGATATTTGTTTGAACACCAACCTACTACAACTACTGTTTGGTCTGTAGATATTCACGTGTCATAAAAATACTGTATAGGTAGGTTGCACCTTAAAACCATGAGTGTAAAAAATTTAAGGGATTATGCCTTGTTCATACAAAAATGACAAAGTACATGTTACTTATGCATCTCTTAATAAACAAGATTTAATTTGTAACTTCAGGCGCAAATCTTAACGCAGAAAAGGTAGATAGAAAACAAACAAGGGGAGTAATTAAGTAAATATGATAATACAGTAATGGGCGAACTGACCAGCGCTGACCAGCAAACAATTACGACTTGACTTTAAATAATAGATACGTTTAGTATTATTGAAAGAGTTTAGTACCGCTCTGCCATAAAAGACGAAAAAATTTGTAGGTGACGAAGCCGCGCAGAATTAAATCCAGCAGTTCATTTCTTACTTTGTGGAAAATATCTCATAAAAAATTAAAAATTATATGGAAATATTTTTCCGCCATGGCTGACGAAATTTATCAAAAAATTCATAGTTCGGACAGGCAATATTTAATAATACAGTTTGCGATAAAATTATTTAATTAGTATGTAGTTGTTCAGTGAGAAACATCAACATAAACTATTAAACTGATATCTAACACTCAGAAGTTTAAATCACCGAGTACTATAAAATCATATACTTTTAATTATAATTAAATATAAATGAAATACTTACACTGACATTTCGTGATAAGAAGTCAGTTTTAACAAATTGGTACTTTAAATTTTTCATTTTAACCTTCTGTTAAAGTGGTAAATAATTAATTACTAACAACAGAAATAGATCGGCAGTTTCAAATTCATAGGTAATATGAATCTCAAACAGTTTAATAAATGCAGATTGTCTATTCAACACTGCTTATAAAATTCGTAGTTGTGAGTTTCCTTAGAATACTTTTGAAAAGTTGCCTTGTGATAAAAATAGCTAAATCATGCAAATTACTAAACTGTTTCGTTGTCTATACAATATTGACAAAAGAATTCTTTGTATTGTAATTTGCCTAATAACCACTAAACAGTTTCACAATTATTTAATATATGTACATAAATATCAAACTATTACGACCGATACACAGAAACCTTTCTTCTGCTCGTCTCATGTTAATATAACCCTACATTCTGATTGCAATTAGAACTCTAAGAATGGCTAAATAAAGATTTAAGCTTTCAGGAATTACCTAAAATCTTCAATCTCCATGGAGATCTGTAGAAGTAGAAAACTCCAAAACTTGTTTCATTTCTTGCAATAAGCAGAATCAAATTTCCAGTATTATTTTCATATACTTGCAATATGCATATTAATCCTTTCGCAGGAGAACGAGCAATTTCTTCATCAAACTGCGACACCAGTGGAGCATTAGGTATCTGAGTCAGAAACTGTTAAAAATAAAACGTCGCGGCCGTCCCACACTGAAGCGATAGGAAAATGGACGGTAGCGTCTTTGTTGCCTAGCAACCGCGGTACGCCCAGGAAAACTTGTTTGTGCACACGCCACGTCATTGTCCGTTCTCACGTTATCCTGTGAAACACATAATACCTAACAAGAGATTGGATTTGTCAATTATTTTAGTCATAATCAAATTGATCAATCAAAACATATAATTAGACCTACCAAAACTAGATTATCTTTCTTGTTGGCAAGTTGCTATAGTTATAAATTCACTTCTACGAATTAAAGAGCATCTATAGACAGTCATGTGAAGGAACGCAAGGTGAGTGATAACTGCGTGTCCTGCTGCTCTACTGGTTAAAAGATAGGGCGATGGTTTGTTACCAATTTCGTTATTGTCAATGTCAAAATTACTATATTTTAGCAGGTATTGCAAATCGAGTAAGCTCGTTCAAGATCTCTAGCGTTGCGCGTCACAAAATTATATCACCAGATGATGACGTAAGCGTGTATAGTGCATTCATATGGGATTATCATCGAAGTGAATATTTATTTTACTTTTGACATTAACAGTTATTTTAGGTTATGTCGGACTGCCGTGTTATATGACTATTCGGTACTTTTGAAATAATAATTACAAAAATGACATTTGATAGTTCACCCTTTTCGCGTAACAAAATCTAAATACTTTTAACAAAAATGAAGGATATTAAATTTTATCGCCTAACTTACGTAGGAAATGTTTCTAAAAATATTGCCAGGATTTTATCAAAAAACAGTATATAATGTAGCATTTAAATCTTCAAATATTTTATCTCATATTTTATTTAATGCAACTAATAAATTTTGCAGAACAGGTATATACCAACTAAAATGCTATGATTGTAACAGTATTTATATTCGTCAAACTGGTAGGCAGAGTCTTATAAGATACAAGGTAAACGTCCCAGTTATCGACAGTGTCCCAGTGATAGACACAAATTGGCGGTTTATGGAGAAAATAAGAAATTGTGTGATCAAAACCGTTAAGTTTCATATTTTTCTGACTCTTTATTATGTCAGGTGTCTACAGAAACAACATAGGCATTTAAAAGTTTGCGGGGAGCAATAAAAATATTGAGAGTTGAAGTGCTTTCCACATGTAAGTTGAAAATACAATTATTGCCCTAGATTTGTAGGTTAATGGCTACCTCATAGAAAGGTGTAATTTATCTATTATTTGCATATGATCAGTGTATTTGTATTATAATTGTTGTTGTATATACTATCAGCTTACCATTCTGTTGCAAATAATTAATATTTTCTCAAAGTTTAATTAAAAATTTAATTTGTCAATAACTCGAACAGCAAAAACCTTGACTGTACCAGTGATTGACAAACATGTCAATTACTAGTGCAGTGGGGTAATGTGTTGTAAGTGTAAAGAATCGATATAATCTTCTTTACCTTAATTTTTATATTCTTGTAACCTTTGCGCATGCGCGGCCTAAAGTAGTGCACATCACTTGTTTTTAGTTCAGTAGTTAGTTGGCTTTCATTACTTCAAGCAAAACGTTGTACTTATTGTTGAGAGTAAATGTTTTAAACATTATGTATGTTATTAATCAAGATACAACGATAAAGATTATACCATTACAACAAAAAGCTTAACTCGAAGGTGAAAAATAATCCACAACATTGGTCCTGACGAGCCGCATCATCGAATCAACAAAACATATCCAACTCCAATACAAGCCGGCAAGACGGCCATTTTCTCTCGAGCATCACGAGAAAACGAAACTCAACAGAACGGGGCATTGACCTCAAGCAATCAGCTGATATACCTGCAGATTCTACATTATTTCAGTATGATTATTCATCTGATCATTTGAATTGGAAGCAACAATTACAATTGGAAAATACAGGGAAGCTAAACACGTTTTCCCACCAAGTAAGTTCCCAAACTTATCCTTTTAAAGCACTCTCAAATCTATTTTATATTAATATTTATATTCAGCACATACTATTGACTTTATTGATATCTAGTTACTTACCATGGCTGAAGTAGCCGAACATCTCAAAAGCCTAAAACTAAAAAAGGCCAATCATAAAAAACAATTAACTCTATTTAATAAATTCTTTGACAAATTAGATACTGAACATTTATCAGAAATCGATGTAGTTAATTTAAGAAACAGATTAAGGCAAACAGAAAATATTCTAGATCCGTTTAATGAGGTTCTTTCTGAAATTGCTGTACTACAAGGCACTGGAATTGAAAATGACACAGAACTTGAAGAGTTTCAAGATACGTTTTTTGAATTAACAAGCAAGGTTAATGTTATTTTATCAAAATATGATAATCAGTATGAAAATCAGTCTGTTAAAAGCGACAGTAGTGGTGCAAGCATCCAAAGCACTCCAGCTTCTCATAATGAAAGAAAAGGCGTAATAAAATTACCAACTATCAAATTACCCACATTTGACGGTACTTTCACGTTGTGGCATGAATTTTTTGACTCATTCAAATCATTAATAGATGAAAACTCAGATCTTACTGAGGCACAAAAGTTAACATATTTGAAATCATCTTTACAGGGTGAGCCATTAGGTTTATTACGTTCGTTGAAAAACACAAATCAGAATTATAGTATAGCGTTAGATACATACGTTAAAAAGACGGTACGATAACAAACGAAAAATCATTTATAATCATGTTCAAGCTCTTTTAGATATTCCTTCTATGTATCGCGAATCTTTTAATGCTTTAAAACAATTAACTGACACAGTACAGACTCATACGGAGTGTCTAAGGTCTCTTGACCAACCAATAGAATCATGGCATGCTGTATTAATACCCATCATTATAAGTAAATTAGACATACATACTGTCAAGGAATGGGAAAATAAATTGAATAATAAATCGAATCACGAACTTATACCAACACTTAATGAATTTTTAAATTTTCTACAAAACAAATTGAATACATTGGAGACTGTCGATCATATCAAGTCTTTTGAGCATAATAAAACAAAAACAAGTCCTACTGTTAATTTTCCTCGAACAACAAAATCATTTGCTGTCACATATGCGTCATGCAGCAATTGCAAAAAAGAACATTACATACAATATTGTAATGACTTTCTCAAACTTAGTGTAAGTGATCGAAATATCCGTGCAAAAGAGTTAAAACTATGTCTTAATTGTTTGAGACACGGTCATTTATTACCAAACTGCAAATCACTGTCGAGGTGCAGATAATGCCACAAAAGGCATCACACTATACTTCATTGGTCGAATACGCGGCCTTCTTCTGAAAATTCTGATACTAATTCAAATAGTAACATAGAAAACAATGTAAATGCTATGCAACCTTCTGAACAGAATACTACCCAAATTACAAGCACTTGTTCAAACACGACAGAGTGCCTTTCATCCAACTGCCGTTCACAAATACTTCTGTCAACAGCAAGAGTAAAAGTTACTGATGATAGAAATAATACACATGAAGTTAATGTCTTACTTGACTCAGCATCTCAGTCGAATTTTATTACTGAGGAAATGTGCAAAAAACTTAATTTAAAAATGCAACCAATTGAATTAAATGTATCAGGCATCAATCAAGGCTTAATGAAAGTCTCACATAAGGTAACAGTGACAATTCAGTCACGAATTAATACGTTTCAAGCTACCATTAATTGCCTAGTCCTACCAAAATGGGGCGCCCCATAATTCGGCAAATAATTAGCTCTTGCTAATACTTACACCAAGCGTGTAAGTATATATAAAGCAAGCAATATTGCATAGTTCTGGTGTGTAGGGAAAAGCACCGTACTGATGAGTCCCAAAAGGACGAAACCAGTGGTCTACGGTTTTCCATGCACATTCGAAACATGCAATATCGAAAAAACTTTTAACATACATAACCTACTGCTGGGAGCAGGAAGTACGTAGAGATCTAAGGATGTTCCAAGCCCAACGATATGTTTGGGGTAGCATTCAGTATGGATCTCGTAGTACATAAAATCTGGATTTAGTTCTATAATTCAATGCCTGGCGGGGTATTTGCCCGAGGAGTAGTTGTTCGATCGGTCCAGTACCACTCTTAAAATATATTCAGTTTATCTCCATTCCTCGACATGTAATTTGTTCAAGTCCAGTCTCAATTGAAATTCATGCATTTTGCGATGCCTCTGAGCAAGGTTACGGCTCATGTATCTATTTAAGATCGATAAATAAAAATAATGAGATTACTGTCAAACTACTAGCTGCCAAGTCACGTGTAGCTCCGCTTAAAAATGTTTCATTACCTCGTTTGGAGTTATGTGCTGCAGTGCTGGCAGCACAATTAGTTCAAAAATTTACAAATATTTTAAGATTAACAATCAATAAAACTTATTATTGGTGTGACTCAAAAATTGTGCTTTGCTGGATAAATTCTTCTTCCAACAGATGGAAAACGTATGTAGCCAATCGAGTTTCTTAAATACAAAACCTGAGTAACATTTCCGACTGGAACTACATTAAATCATCAGACAATTCAGCCGATTTAATATCAAGAGGTGTTCTTGCAAACAAATTAATCAACTGTGCACTCTGGTGGCAAGGTCCAGACTGGCTCTCGCAATACACAAGTCAATGGCCAAAGCCATTTAATCACCCATCAGATACTCCAGACATTCCAGAAGCACGCAACATATCACACTCATTTATTACTGTCAACAAAGAAAATGTTTTTCCTATTCAAAGGTATTCTTCTCTTACGCACCTAAAACGAATTGTAGCACTATGTCTGCGTTTTAAAAATAATTGCTTGCTAACAAAAGACAACCGAAATTTCGGGCCATTAACAGTTGAAGAGTTAAATGGCGCTCTTACAAAAATTATTAAAATTGTACAAATGTCAGAATTTTCTCAGGATATTTCAACTTTAAGTAAAAACAAACCATTGCATCCCAAAAGTAACATTTTAAGCCTGACGCCATTTTTAGATTCTCAAGAAATACTAAGAGTTGGAGGTAGACTCCAGTTGTCAAATTTCACATATGATAAACGACATCCCATTTTACTCCCAAAAATCACCATTTAACAAATCTAATTTTTCGTGACATGCACACTAAATTGGCACATCCAGGTCCAAGACTCTTACTCAGTTCAATTCGTGAGCAATTTTGGCCAATCTGTGGCAAACAAATCGCGAAGAAAATTACAAAAGAATGTGTAACATGCTTCAGATGCAAACCTAACTCTGTCAATCCTATAATGGGAGCACTCCCTCCTCAACGTACTCAGATAACTTATCCATTTCATTGTACTGGCATAGACTATGCAGGTCCATATTTAATTAAGGATAGACAGGGTAGGGGAAATAAAACCACAAAATGTTTTATCTGTCTATTTATTTGCTTTTCAACCAAGGCAATCCACTTGGAATTAGTAACTGGATTGTCTACACATGCATTTCTCGCTACATTCAAAAGGTTCATAGCACGGCGTGGTAAACCGTCACAGGTCTTTAGTGATAATGGAACAAACTTTCTCGGTGCACGCAATGAAATGTTTACAATTAGTGAATTTCTAAAAGATAACTCAAATTCAATAATTAATTCTGCTTCAAATGAAGGTATCAAGTGGCATTTCGTGCCCCCGTCTTCGCCACATTTTGGTGGCTTATGGGAAGCTGGAGTAAAGAGTGCCAAGCACCACCTGAAAAGAGTAATAAAAAACGTAACACTAACATATGAAGATTTTTCAACACTACTTACTCAAATTGAGTCATTTTTAAACTCAAGACCTTTAACTCAATCAAGCTCAGACCCCAATGATTTGAGTGTGCTGACTCCCGGACATTTCTTGATCGGTCGATCCTTTACCACTATTCCTGATCCAAACTTCATAAACGTGCCTGAAAACAGATTGAAGCGTTTTCAATATATTCAAAAACTGGCCCAGCATTTTTGGTCAACATGGTCAAAAGAATATATACACGAAATGCAACAAAGGACTAAATGGACCAGAGCTACAACTCCTATTAAGAATGGAACATTAGTACTAATAAAGGATGACAACCTACCTCCTTTGAAATGGCATCTTGGAAGAGTTGTGCAGATTCATCCGGGCAAAGACGGTGTTCCAAGAGTGGTAACAGTGAAGTGCGGTTCGAGTGAATATAAAAGATGCGTTTCAAAGGTGTGTCCACTTCCTATTGACTGCGATTAAACCTGAAAATTAAATTGAGTTATTCCCGAGTAATGTACTTCCAGCACATATACTTACGTGAATAGTTGTCTCGGATAAAAAATCAATTAAAAATGTTATCTGTTTATGTATCTTGCATTTCGCAAATTTTAAGAATTTTCATTTTATGTATTACTTATATTTTGAAACTTATTCAAAGTTTTCAAGGCCGGCGGCATGTAAAGAATCGATATAATCTTCTTTACCTTAATTTTTATATTCTTGTAACCTTTGCGCATGCGCGGCCTAAAGTAGTGCACATCACTTGTTTTTCAGTTCAGTAGTTAGTTGGCTTTCATTACTTCAAGCAAAACGTTGTACTTATTGTTGAGAATAAATGTTTTAAACATTATGTATGTTATTAATCAAGATACAACGATAAAGATTATACCATTACAACAAAAAGCTTAACTCGAAGGTGAAAAATAATCCACAACAGTAAGGTTGAATACTCTCTTATTTTCTACTGAAACTTCAACAAAATTGGTTCTTCTTGGTCCCAAACTATTAATACTCCTTCGTACCAGTTATTGACGCTATAAATAATTGAGGAAAGTTTTTACATAAAATTCAGATGTTTGTAGATGTCTAACACTAGTACATGTAGGTGTCAATTATCTGTAATGGAGGATGATTATTAACAAAAATGCTTAAACTTGCGTTAAGAATTGTGTCAGATACGATGTGGTGGAGGTTCAGGCAGTGTGGTACTTGGGCACATGCAGACTGCACCAGATGCAGCCTCTGCTGCAGATTACTGTTTGATGCAATAGCTTGTTCTTCTATTTAAAAAATATTGTAAACAAATACTTAGTACCTACTTACTTGTTTTTATTTTTTAATATTGGTGTCAATATCTGGGTCTACCATGTCTATTACTAGGACCACGCAAATTTTAAAGTGTCAATTACTGGACAACACCACCTTTGGCACAATTTTTATTTATTACCAATAGTCTACGATATGTGGACAGTTTTTTAGTTTTTCCACATATTCTAAACAAATGTAGCTATAAGTCATTGGTAGTAAATGTCCAATTCGAAGTCACTATGGAAAGTGCTTCATTTTAGAAATACAAAAAGTTGCTTAAGATGTCGATAACTCGGACATTTACCCCGAAGGGTGTCACGAGAAAAATTTTGTACGAAACATAACCTTTTTCGTAAATATTGCCTCATATCGCCTCGAGATTACCTCATATTACCCCGGTTTGCTCAGAAATTATCCCGAATTACCTCAAGATTACCTCGGAACACCTCGGGATTGCCTCGGAACACCTCAAGATAACCTCGGAATACCTCAGGATTACCTCGGATTGCCCCTGGATAACCTCGGATTACCGTCCCCCACCTTGATACTTTTTATACCAAAATTAAGATTACATGGCGCAAACTTCTAATTCAATGAAATAAAAACAACATATCAAGATGCAGTCTCATTTTTATTAACAAACGTAATACTCTGGTAATACAAAACATATGATAATTCTGTTATAAAATAATAAAATGAACTCCAAAAAACTAACATTAATTATTTGTGGTATTCCTCTTCAACTCTTTATATTCTCTGGCAATTTTTACACGGTCGGATCTAGGATGTTTCAAAATGAGCGCAAGATTTAAATTTCTCGGCATTTTCTTTTAATCAAGGATGCTGGATTAAAAATTTTACAATTGTCGATTAGACGCATTGCAATTATCAGTCATGGAATGCAACACGATCAAAGAGTGGATTTTAATAGTGAAAACGTATCTAAAATATGGTGAAAGTTTAGCGGTCGCAGAGTGCGTGCAATTTTTGGTCGAGGAAATGCACCAAATTGTTCGACAGTTAAGAGACTGATCGAGAAATTCCATCGAACTGGCTCGCTTGAGAACGAGAAATCATCAGGTCGAACTCGGCCACGCCGGTCCATCGAAAATATTGCCTTAGTGACTGCAAGTGTTACTGAGAATCCAGGCACATCGATTCGCCGCCGGTCGCAGCAACTGGCCAATTCGACAAGCAGTTTACAGCGAATTTAAAAAAAAGATCTCTAGCTGCATCCGTATAAAGTCCAATTGACTCAAGAACTTAAGCCAGGTGATCAAGCCAACGCCGTACTTTTGTCAACTGGGTGTTGGGGTGGAAGATGTGCGAAAAAGTAATCAGGAACTTCTCTAAAAGAGCAAGAGTGTGTCAGCCGACTCTTTGCGGTCATTTGTTGGATGTTCTATTCCACACATAATCGCCATATGTACACTTCATATTAGAATAAAAATATTTGCAAATCTCGAGTAAATGATGTGTTTTATTGAAAAAGCAAATCTTGCGCTCATTTTGAAACACCCTAGATAGTAACAGCGGCCCGGACCCCACCATATTTATGGGACCAAAAAAGATGTGGATGTCTTCCACTTCTTGGTATGTCATCCATTTTTGGCCATACAAAACCTTCTAATATATGTCGAAGAAATTGCTCTTCGAGTTCTGGATCTGAATCCAGGGTTGCATTGTCCATTTCGAACAAGAAAAGCTTACATTTTAAACTCGCTGTGAACAACTGTAGTAGTAATGACAGAGATTCAGTTGTGTATTGAATCAAAACTGTGGTGGAAATGGCATTCACCAAATGTATAAGACCAAATCTGCCCTGCCATTCGTAGAAAAACCTCGTGTTAATTTTCTAATTCTCTACAGGAGATAACAAGAGTACTAACCACATAATATTGAACATGTAACACATTATAATAATAGCACTATGCATACAAGAAGCACAAGAATAAACATCTTCGAACACAACTGCATGATGCCACCGGTCTGTCGCATGCAGACAATAAATATGGAGATGGCACACGAATTTTCACGAACTCATACGAACGCAGCAAAATCACCTCGTATAACCTGATATTACCTTTGGATTGCCTCGGATAACCCTTGGATTATCTCGGATTACCTCAGATAACCCTCGGATTACCCTGGATCGCAAAATATTACCCTGGACAACCCCGATATCGCCTCGGATTACCCCTGGATTGCCTCTACTGTGTACGAAAAATTACCTCGTGAACCACCCCTCGATTTACCCTAATGAGCATTCAAGATCATTTCGGAGAAGGAATAATGATTCAAATTTTGCAAACCATTTTTCCCAAAATATTCACAAATTTCCTATTCTTGAAGAAACTAAATTACTGTATAGGTACATTATAAAAATGTTATCAATTAGATATTTTGGAATCCATAAAAATTTATCAAAGTAGTTGTCACTTGCTGATATCTGTCCAGAGCGCGGCAGCATATACAGGGTGAATCAGGAATCCTTCTATGTATTGGTATTTTTGTTATTTGAAGAGCTACGAAGTCGGTTAAATGAGAGAAAAGTTGCACTATTTTGGGGCCATCTTAAACCTACTTTCAAACATGCAAAAATTTTCACAGCTTTCTAGATATAATTAAAAAATTAAAATTTCCGATTTTTTTCTTTTGTTGATAACTCAACTGTGGTTTGTGCAAATGACTTGAAACTTGGAATACTTACATAAAAGAACGTTGTGCATCGTTTGGTGACATTGACAGTGCAGTGCGACCTGTCATTTTTGAAGAGCGACAGTCAACTTTTTTTTTTCTTTATGGCAGCCATATTCATTTCTGCCGCTGACATTAAGACAACATTATTATGATTACAACGGTTTTTTAATTTTTTAAATCGAACCTCAAATAAAGAAGTTACAGAGAGAAACATGTTAGCACATGTAATCAAGGTAGCCATGCAACAAAAGAGCTGCCGTAAGTATCAATAAACAATTTACTTTTTAGTGGAAGCCCGCGTATTCCCACCGTTTCTATTTGAAGAGATGGAGATTCGGTTAAATCAGCGAATACTTGCGTAATTACTAGCAATAAACGGTGGTTCCCGAAGGCTTTAAAAAATCGACCGTGGTCAAAATATTTATGGAAATTTTGAAACGGGTCAATTAGTACTTGGATTAAAATAAAATCCTACATTGTTGCTTCATGGCATTTTGTTACATTGTTTATTCGTTTTAGTTAATTTGTTTTATTGTTCTTTAAAGTTCCATAGTTTATAAAAAAAATAAAAGAAATGTAGGTTTTCATTTTAATCCAAGTACTAATTTACCCTTTTCAAAATATCCATAAATATTTTGACCACAGCCGATTTCTTAAACTCTTCTGGAACCACCGTTTATCGCTAGTAATTGGGCAAGTTTTCGCTGATTTAACCGAATCTCTATCTCTTCAAATAGAAAAGGTGGGAATACGTGGGCTTCCACTAAAAAGTAAATTGTTTATTGACAAAAATTTTTACTTACCGCGGCTCTTACATGGCTAACATGTTTCTCTCTGTAACTTCTTTATTTGAAGTTCGATTTAAAAAATTAAAAAACCGTTGTAATCATAATAATGCTGTCTTAATGTCAGCGGCAGAAATGAATATGGCTGCCATAAAGAAAAAAAAAGTTGACTGTCGCTCTGCAAAAATGACAGATCGCACTGCACTGCCAATGTCACCAAACGATGCACAACGTTCTTTTATGTAAGCATTCGAAATTTCAAGTCTTTGCACAAACCACAGTTGAGTTATCAACAAAAGAAAAAAATCGGAAATTTAAATTTTTTAATTATATCTAGAAAGCTGTGAAAATTTTTGAAAGTTTGAAAGTAGGTTTAAGATGGCCCCAAAATAGTGCAACTTTTCTCTCATTTAACCGACTTTGTAGCTCTTCAAATAACAAAAGTACCAACACATAGAAGGATTCCTGATTCACCCTGTATAGCAAGTTTAATTGAATGGTTTGAATGTGTAGGGGAAAGCACCGTACTGATGAGTCCCAGAAAGACGAAATCAGTTGGTCTGCGGTTTTCCATACACATTCAAAACATGCAATATTTGAACAAAGACCTGCTTAAAAGCACGTACGTACATGGAGACAAATTAGGATTGTTTCAAAGCCACCTTAGGTGGTGTAGCAGTCTGAAACGTCTCGTAGTACAAAAAATCTTGATTTAGTTCTATAATTCAACACTTGACGGGGTATTTGCCCGAGGAGTAGTTGTTAGAACGGTCCAATACCACTAAATAAAATTTATATAACTTAAACATGCGATAAAAATATAACTTACTAAAGGAACAAATAGATTTAATTAACACAATCTAATGTTTAGGACACAGTAAATTATTGAGGTAGGTAATTTTGAATTTTTAGGTTTCCTAAGATGTCTGTTAATAATAATGTCAAAGTCACTCATAATTTTCTTGCAGTCTCTCTGGATTCCAAGTGTGCCACGAGATTGTTTCTTAAAGTTTTCTGGGTTCTCTTAGAATTCTGTTACCTATATTTATTTTCAATAATAAAAATTAATAAATGTCTTCTGAAGATGCAAAGTAATTTCCAAAAATGCATTAAAGACAATGACTATATGTTATATTGTAATTATTGGTAGTGAGCACAACAGTGATAAACTCAATTATGTAGGTACATAGACTACTAAAGAGTAAACAGTGATTGTCTTACCATCTTAAATATCAATACTTCCTTGTTCAGGAAATTTATTTCAAGTTTCTCAAAGTATAACATTTTCGGACTTGTTCTCAAGTTAAACCTAATTTCAGTCCCTACTGAAAGTGTATTGAAAACGCCTACAAATGATTCTGGTCTGCAACGTGTACGAAAAGATAAAATCCGCAGAAAAAGCAATTCAATAGAAAGGTCAAGCAACTTGTTGCTGATTCATTTCACTTCATTGTATACAAAAGAAAAACGCAATTCGCGATTCGCGATTCGGCTTCAAAGGACCATAAATTTTTCAACAGTGTCTCATTTATAAAACTGTTTTTGCTCCTTAAAAGAACACGGCCAGACTCATTTGTTCACGAACCCGAAACGCGTTGCTCAAGAAAGTTCGTACTAATATGCACGGATTCAGATAACAAGACGCAAGAGATGTTAGCCAATTTTTGCGGAGTTAGAGTTCGTTGGCCCCGCACAGAATCGAACTTACGGAATTCCCATTATGGCAAATTCATATTCTTTTAATGGTCCTTTGGGAAGTTACACCTGTCTCGCTCACGCACGTTGATTGTCAGTGACAACTAGGTGTTCGTTTTTCATAGTTTACCTCTACATTACCCACGCTAGCTTATTTCCTCCATAACTCCTCTGCCGTTAGAAATACGAAAAAAACTGCTAAGTAAAAAATTGTTCTAATTTGTTGCTGCATTTTTTCGAAAAAGGTGGACTTCCGGCTAGAGCGGGAATAGATACCAACTTCGTTATTTTAAATGGAACAGCCTGTATATTATTGCATTTATTATGTTCTTATTGAATTTTAGGGTCATTTTGTAAAAAACTCTTTGGGCCTAAGATATACCGTTTAGTCGTAATAGACATTTTTCGAGAAATTTGACGTTTGCAGTGCTTTAAAAAATTAACGATATCTCTGAAACTAAATTGGATAAAAAGTTGCGATTTTGACTTGATGTGTTAAACACAAAAGAATGTACCTGCTGCGTTGCAAACTGTATTTTCTGGAATTGGGAAAGTTCATGATATTATGAACTATTAAATTTGAGATTTTTCAAATATTGATCTCGACTTTTTTAAATGAAACGTATACTAATTTTTACGCCGAAAATACTCGACCAGAGTTTGTCCAAACAACTACTCCTCTGGCAAATACCCCGACAGGCAGTGAACTACAGAGCAAATCCTTGACGAGTGCTGGGACCAGAGCGTGTACTGAACGGCAACTAGATGCTACTGATGAGCACGAACAAGAGTGAAACCATGATATGCGGTTGCTGTGGGCGAACAAACTAAATTTCTATTCTTCCTTAATAATAGATTTCAAGTTCCATTATGACAATATAGGATGCACGCGTGACTTCGATTGCGCCAGACAAAATGCGCCTTAAAATGAAGCGCAGAGAAAAACGCAAAAATTGAGCTCAAATAGTTTCATCCAACTTTTCAATGTTTCAAATAAAAAAAGTTGTTCCAGTTGCCCATTGTCATAATTTTTTAAGAAACGTCATTGTAGTCGGCTTTATTGTTTGATGATTTATTTGCATTTAATAAAAAGAAACAACTATTATGTAGAAGCTCGGAAGAGGCCCTTAAAAACGTATGTATGGAGTAAGGCATTGTATACGGGCGCGAAACGTGGACGATAGGAGAAGCGGATAGGAAAAAATTAGAAGCGTTTGAAATGTGGTGCTATAGACGCATGATTAAGATACCGTGGATAGGTAAGGTTAGCAACGGAGAGGTATTAGAAAGAGTTGGAGAAAAGCGAAATTTATGGAAGGCAGTAAGGACTAGGAGAGATAGGATGGTAGGACACCTTCTGAGGCACGAAGGCTTAGTTCGCGACATACTAGAGTCAGAGATAGGAATAAGAAGAGGTGGGGGTAGGCCCAGATTAGACTACTGGCTCTCAAAGAGTTAGGGATGTAGGATGTTCAACTTTTGGGGAGATGCGTAGGTTAGCTCAGGATTTGTAAGGATGTAGGTACGCGTCCAACCAGTCTTCGGACTGAAAACTTTATGATGATGAACAAGTACGTCGTTAACTCGAGAAGAATTATTGGTCAATATGACATTTATTCTTAAGGAATGTCACCAAAATTCTTTATTGGCATCACCAGTTTATACGGAACATTGCCCGAATAGACGACCCACAAGATCCTTCGTTTCGAGAATAATGTGAAAATCATTGAAAAAATCCGGAATATTCTAAAAACTAGCAGAGACAGACCAAAATAGTTTAAAAAATAATATTGACAGAGGGTAAATAATCTGTGCCTGATGGTGCAAAAACGAATATACTTATCGTTCTATTTAAAAAAGTGTGTTTGAAAAATCTCAAATTCAATGAACCATATCTTGAACTTTTCAAATTCTCTAAAAGAAACTTTGAAACGTAGCAAATACCTTCTTTTGCGTTTAACACTATAGTCAAAACTACAACTTTCTACCTAATTTAGTTTCCGAGATATCATTAAGTTCTTAGAGCACTGCAAACGTCAAAATTCTGGAAAAAATGTCGTATTACGACCATACGGTAAAGAGAACACCTGTCCGGAAAGTGGAAAACCTGGGTTCGAGTCCCAGTTGCGTGCTGATACATTTTTCGTACAGCTTCTAATTAAACATACGGTATGTCTTCGATCCAAAGAGTTTTTAACAAAAGACCCTAAAAAAAGTTATTAAGAAATGCAATGATATATAGGCTGTTCCATTTAGAATAACGTAGTTAGTATGTATCTATTTCCGTCATCTTTAAAGATAATTTTAAAGCAAATTAAACTAACTTGCGTACTTGCGGTTTTTTCGTATTTCTATTGGTAGTGAAGCAAATACGCTAGATGAGATACCCAGTATAACCAAATGTTGGAGATTTTACTTGAAATTTTGCAAAGCTTCTTGTTATGCAGAAATGCGGTATGACCCCCAGTTTATTTGTAACTTCAGAAAAAATGCCTTATTTCGCATTTATAATTAGAGAAAATTGTCAATTTATAAGTAAGCAAAAATATGTATATTATGTACCTACTGTTTTTCTAAAATTAAAAAGGAACTGAGATAGCGCATTTCTAGATAATAAGAAGCTTGAAGTGTGCGAAACGTCTGGTAGAGATCGTTCCTTTAGAGAAAATAATCCGCCTTTCATGCGCAGAGACCTGTTTTTATTAGCGTCACTTCCGTTGCCGGGCAACGATGATCTCACCGGCATTCGACAACCAGTTCAGTGCAGTGGCGCAGTCGCGCAGTGTCGCAGTTCGTCGCTGGACACGCCTCCGCGCAGATTTTTTAAGGCGGTGACATTGTTTTCTCTAAATGAACGATCTATAGAAATTCTGAATGTATGTGTAAGTAATCTTTGAAAAACGAATATCTAGTTTTCAGCGGCAATCAACGTATGCGAATCAGACAGTTGAAACTTCATAAAACCCCTTTAACTTTTGTTATAATAGCGTGGATCAAGCAGACTAATCTGCAAGTAAAATGATGCAATTCATTATTTCGCGGAACGGAGTTCTGACTGGCTTGGGGAACAAAAATATCATACTTAAGTTCTGATTTCAAAACTCCTCTGCGTAATTTACCAAGCACAGTTTTAAATATGTATGATGCAGGGAAATATAACTTTCGAAAAATATGGTAATACTGTAATTATTAGACGACAGGTTTTTATTTTGTACGGAAGCGCTCTTGTGTCACGTATTATTTATTTTCATTTTCCGTTATAACGTATTTTTTCCGTTATAAAGGATCTCCTTTCCGTTATAACGGATCTCTTTTTCCGTCATAACGGATCTATTTTTCTATTATAACGGATCCGTTATAACGGAAAAAATATCCGTTATAACGGATCTCTTATTTCCGATATCACGAATCTTTTATTCCGTTATAACAGACTTTCCAAGAACTGTGTAGTAGTAAGTATTAATGGGATTCATTTTACATAACCGGTATGCAGTGTGGTGTTACTCGCCAAGTGACTTAAGATACGATATCAATATCCACTTATCGTTCATGTTGGTAGAGGCCAGCGGTCATAACTAACAAATAAGTACTTACTTTACCAACTGTTGCACTGATTTAAATGAAGACCTAAAAAGTAAAACCCCAAACAAACAGCCACCTGTTATACTTAGGTTATAGCTGTTACAAAGTTACATCTTTTGTGGACGAGGGTGTTAGAACTTACGGAAGGTCGCACCTTCCATCTAAAGATATACTAACTGAACTAAAAATGATATATCGGAAAGAGATCCGTTATAACAGAAAAAAGATTCATTATATCGGAAATAAGAGGTCCGTTATAACGGAAAAGAGATCCATTATAACGGAAAAAATCCGTTGTAAGGGGAAAAAATGAAAATAAATAATACGTGACACCAGAGCGCTTCCGTAATTTTGCCTGATAATTTTTTAACGAAATTGTTGCCTAGCAAGTTGACGAAAAACGTTGTCAGCAATTTGTAAATCTCTGATCTTTTTGGAAAAAAATTATTTTTGTGTTTTGAAAATAAACCTTTTTTACTCGAAACTAACTATTATTCTAGTACAGCGATGTGGTGTAGAAGTTAGCCTCCACACTTCTCAGCAAGTCAGTGGTAATTCGATTTCCTTCTAGGGTTTTCTATTTCTGACCAGGTCTGCCCCACAAAATTTAAATAAATATGTAAAGCGGATGATATAGCAGAATTTCAAGTACCTAAATCTTTTGAAAGATCAAACAGACACTTCATTCATTTGTGTTGATTGGTAAATATAATAAAATTATACCTGAAAATAATGATGACCATTGTTTATTTAATTTATTTTGTAAGTTGGGTTGTAAAGATAATGAAATCTACTAAAATCTGTATTTACTGACAGGGCCAAACACATATAAGATTAACATTTAATGCGTCACTAACAAGTAGATAGACAGAATTAAACATAAATTACCTTGTACCTCGCCTTGTAACTACTCAACCTTTTGTCCTGTACTGATTCAAATTTTATCTAACTTTCTTGAAACGGATTTAAATTCTGTTTGGAAAAGTACCTACGAGCATTAAGATATGCCTTATTCAAATCAAAGCTATTTTGCAATTCAAAAACCAAGTGCAGAAAAGAATAAGTAATGTAAGTAACAATGGACGTTTGTTGCTCTCAGTAAACTCTTGTAACTTTTTAAAAGCTGCATGTACACATAATTCTATTATACCACCTTGTACACTTCCAAACAATACATTTTCACTTTTGTTTGACACAAGGTATGAAAAGACATTCACTAGTAGAGCAAGTCTTCCTGGCACGTATGAGGTAAATTATATAAAGTAGCATATCTTTGTTATAAGTTAGGTAATGCTCGAATAAAGTTTTGCTGCATTTCCGCAAACTTGCCTTGTTTATTTCTCCAGATGATTATGAGTAAGAATTGAGAAAGTTTTAAATTAATTTTTTCCTGAAACAAACTCGTTCGAAGAGTATACACTGCGTTCGAACATTAGGTACCTAGTGAATAACTGACGACGTCGTTTAGGAGAAGGTTCAAATTTTAAATGTGCCCTGATATACAGGCTGATTCATTTTTACCTCTGTAACTTTGAGATGTAGCAGCGCATTGAAAAATCATGATGATATTTCTTTCAAATATGGTACCTTATTAGAAACCAGTAGGGCCACCACCTTCTGAAATCTAAACGAAAGGAATGGTGCACTACGTCTAGTGCTCATCCCCACCGCTCGCTATCACTCGATCGGTTTACTGTATCATGTACTTTGGGAAAATCTCTTGTCGGTAAAAATAAATTAATGGCATCAGCCTTTACAAAACTAAACAATCTTGATGCAATAATTTTAAGGCATGGAGGATTAAAATTTGAAGTGGTTTTCTTGTAACTTTTTCCCTAAACTGCAAGATAACGGCATACTTAAAGCATCAACGACGCACTATTTGAACTTCCTGCATATGCAAAATTTAAGATCCACTTATGCGGGCTTGCGGACTCGTATCAAACGCGTAATTTTGAAAGTTCAGGGTTGGGTACTGGGAGAACTTCGAGCAGATTCTTATTTGTAATCCCTTAGGCTTGTTAAATAACGTTTCATTCAAAGTTTAAGAGTTTTGACCTTTTCCAGAACTAGTTAGAACCACAATATTGCTCTAAAATACTAACTTGTCAGAGTAATGCAAAAGCATATCCTACATGAATAAATACTCCACGTTATGACTTTCCTTGGAATAATCTCCATTCTGAATTCTCGAGAAATTTATCTCACTTTAAGTTGCACTTAGAACAGAGCGCCTTAAATTCCACAAGATCATTTGTCTGAAAATGCACCAAATGGAGGCAAATGTACGAAAATGTTTCTTAGAATATTAGTATCTAAATAGTATAGGAAGAAACAAATAAATATAAAATTTGCAATACTTTTACTCAACAAATTATTACTTATATGCACTGAAAATAATTCATATGTTTGCTTTTGATGTCGCTAGAGAATTCTTTGTAATTTTCACAAATTAGGTACTGTTTGACTTGGGTATGATTAAATTTTAATGTTTGCATGACAAGCATTATGAAACATTAAGTATGTAAACATGCCTGTTCTAATAATGTTTATTTACTACTCAAATATTTAATAAGAATTAATTTGTTTTCTTTTGTATTACTTTTGCATTATTTTCTATGAAAAGTAAACAAAATAATGACAAACTTTGGAATTGAAATCAATACCATAAATATTTTTAATTTGTGCCTCTAAATAAAATAATAAATTTTTATGTAAGTAAAAAGTTCTACCAACTTCTGCCAACTCAATTCTCTTGGCTGTCAGAAATTTGAATTTAAAAACTTACGGTGTCTTGTCAAATTGCTAAGCAACAAACTTTCGTTCGAAGCAGAAATTTATCCAGAAATTTCACGCTCACATTTATCAGCCAATCAGAAGCTTTGTATTTGTTTGGTTACCATAGTAACAGAGGCGATTTCCGAAAATTATCTCTCCTCTTTCAGGCATGAGGAAGTGATTACAACGGAAAATTTTCTGTCAAATAATAACACGGGATTTAAAAACTGAAGTTTCATTTTTAATGCTGAACTTCTTCTCTGATACTTTCTTGGTTCTTTTCCAAAACGAGACATGGTAAAAATCACAAACTAACCCCTAAATTATTTAGGGTATTCTTTACTGCTAAAAACGCTCTACAGTTTGTATGGTGGATCTTTAAGCGTGCGTCACAACTGCTTACATATTATGACACAAATCATTTCAAGGTCGAGTGTATTGTCAAGCAGTGGCGTATGTTTTTATTTTGCTCAGGTACAGATATAAATATGGTAATTTAACAGTTACATCATGTATTAATTAGTAGGTATGGCACCAGCAGAAGAAGAAATGAAAGAAACTTAGATTTTTAAGATATATTTTGTGATGCAATTCTAGATTTTAGTGAGTTTCATAGTACCTATTTAAAAAATAAACTTACCTTGTGCATACATGTTGTATATAACATTACGAATTTCTATTTTTTGGCATTCGTCTAAATCTTCCGTTTTTTACTTTTTCCGTGGCCGGGATTTTCCTGGACCAAGCAAAGGCTTATTTCTTTCTGAACGTACTTTGATGCTGGAAACTGTACGCAAGCTAATCTTTAAAGCATCAGAAACACGGTAAAACATTATAAAAAGTTTATAAAATTAATTCCACATTATGACATTTACTTGACAGTAGGTACCTACACCACACGCCTATGAACTGTAACGCTGAATGGCGCTTCGACATCACTTCATATAGTCGCATTTGTGTTCCGCTCAATATTGTATTATGAGACGTATGTCTTACAACCAAATGACATACGTCGCTGCATTTATATTAAGGAATGGTACGGGCTAGCAGTAGGCGCGTATGTCTTAACTAATTTTATACACACGCAAAGATTCATTATACAAAGTATATAATAGACGATTTCACGTCAACTGACAGCAGACAGCACTTTTCATCGACATACGCAGGCTTCTTTACAATTTTAGTTCTATATTGTGTTTTCGGTGACAAATGTCAGACTAATGACATTAGTTTTTAATTTTATTTAGGTGTGCAATTTCCTTACCGAATCCCCCACGTGCTTGAATTATTAACCGTAAATTTTTTCTATCTATATACATTTCCTGTATGTATTTCTTATCGATTTGTTGTTATGATCGATTTTCTTAAACTTCCTTATTTGAGTAGGTAATTTATTAAACTGATAGGACTGTACCTAATGTGTTAGTTAACAATTATTATTTAATGATAAAATTCCTTCCAAATTCAATTGACGTTTTCCATATTTCAAATAAACTCTCAAGAAGTTCTAGTTCTACCAGTTAGAAACTCAAATAAGACAATTTATGAAAATCGATAAGATACAGGTGTACTTTTTGAAGTAGAATTGTCTTCGGCAGAACACCGTGCATAAAGTGTTCTGCCAAGACAATTGTCTAGTGCAGATTTAAAGTTTGTTCGATAAGACATCAGATTAACAACACCCTGTATGTACTTTAGGCAAAGTAGACGCATGGTGGGAAAGGTAAAAGAGGTGATTCATGACATCCGACGGGTAGGTATACCGGGTGACCACGAGATCAGGCTCACTCCTATAACATTTTTGTTTTTCAAGATCTTAATTTGAAATTTGGGACAGTTAAATGGCGCGTAAATCTGTATTATTTGCAACAGTTAAAATTTTTCTGGCACTTCCAGTTTCACCGGAAATGAACCCACGTTCGAATTTTTAAATGGAGCAGCCTGTATATTTTCACATTTTTTGAACTATACTGTCATTCTAGATACGATCTTGCATCTAGGCATCCATGACTGAAAGAAAAACATTAAGTCGAGGTCCTAAACTAGTGTAAAAACAAAATCATCAAATTAGGTCAAGTAGTTTTTCTGTTACAGCCATCTAAAAATCTAAGACAGTTTTTCGGGTATGTCAATTTTTTAAATGGAACCATGATGGCTCCTCACGATATTTCGATAGAGCTATTTTTTACGAACCATTTGAAACCAAACACGATATCTTTCACTCAAAAATACTAGGATATATTTTTCTTTGCATTTACTAAATAGTAAAACAAGTGAAAAGTAATCATTTACTCGAACATTTATTATCAACAGTAAACGTAGCATTCTTCCCCTGCTTCATCTAAAATTTATTATGAATAGAATAGATTATAACAATAATTATTATTATGCATTAGTATAAAATAAAGTCGGTACCTGGGTACCCTAAGTTGGCTTAGAAATAAAGTACAGGAACAAAGGAATTAAAATTCCTTGACAATAATTGGAATTCATTTGTTCATTTGCTTATTGTATCCAGGTACCTACTTTATTTTATACTAATGCATAATAATAATTACTAGATGAACCCGTGGGCTACACTACTTTTACGTAGTGGTGAATCGGTGTAGTAATTATACTTAAAACGTAGGTGCATCCAAGGTGCACCACAAAATATTCCCATAGAATATTCTTAAATAATTAATTGCTTTTAATTTGATACGGCAAAAAACCATTCTACCTACGGGTGCGACGTTGAACTCCAGATTAAACTAAGGCTGCGAACAGCGCTGAGCAGATCCAAGCGTTGCGTCCATCGGAATGATGCCGATGCAATTTTCTTATTTGCGTTAAAGAAACACTTGATCGAGTGCACGACCTCGCCCATACGATCTCCGCCAGTTGGAAAGAGACCGAGCGACCGATATCCCTTTAATTTGCGTCCAAAAATTTTTTATGGTTATGTTTTTACCCAGAAGTGGTACTACCGTATCTAGAATTACACGGTGGTTTCAAAAATGTTATAGGGGTGAGCCTGATCTCGTGGTCACCCGGTATATCTATACTGCAATTCGAAATAAGTAGGTAAGTACCAAAAAGTTATTTTTAAAGCGTATTATTCGAAAAATAATTAATATTTCGAGCATGCGTGGCGTTTTGAATATGGTTACATAGGGTGTTTCAGGAGGAATGGTACATACTTTAGTATGTTATAGTATCATTCATTTTGAACAAAAAAGTTCTTATGAACATGGTGTCCAATTCTCAATAATTATTGAGTTACAGCTAGCTGGATTTCTGCATAATCAAATTTAATACTCTATTAATGTTTCAGGAGGAATGGTACATACTTTAGTATGTTATAGTATCATTCATTTTGAACAAAAAAGTTCATATGAACATGTGTCCAATTCTCAATAATTATTGAGTTACAGCCAGCTGAATTACTGCATAAACTAATTTAATACTTTATTAATTCTGGCAGCTATCATTAATTTATTATACAAAGTAAAGTATCGATTTTACAGAAATGGTTCAAAAATCCCACCGCCAAATTCAGTACACTTCGCTGTTCTAGTGAAAATGTTGCGTATTGTGCTTTGCAGTACTTCTTGGCGCTCCTTTATTCTTGTAGCGCTCCACATTAAAATCGCTGTATCTCAGTTACCATTGAGAATAGCACACATGTTCATATGAACTTTTTTGTTCGAAAGAACCAATATTATAACATATTAAAGTATGTACCATTACTCCTGAAACACCCTGTATAATAAAATCCTCCTAGAAATAAGCAGAATCGAAATCTACTGTCAAAAAGCCTCATGCTTGGGACATAAATTTTCATTGAAAAGCGCAAGGCGTTTATGTCCGACCTCGGTCCGACCCCATCTTTTCAGAATTGTAACTACGTGAATCACCCTGTATGTATTTTTATATTTTCTGATTTTTCATGAAAATTGAGGACGCAGTTTATAAATAAGTTATCAATGTTTATTCTAATCGTTTTCGAATTGTTAATTAATTTTAAAACTTACTCCTAAATATTTTCTGTTTCTCATTCTGCCATCACCATACCTTATACATAAAGCAATTCTGGCGCCATGTCAAACCTGCATTGCTTTAATAATTCTGAATCTTACAAATCTCCTTCTTACCTGTGTAAAGAACTATACACTGTGTACAACTTACTACAAACTACTTCCTCGGTAAAAGCATTCACACAAACTGATGTCAACCGACTTATTATCGCAAATAGGAATCAAATTTAAAAGTTCTTTGATCTCCGACTAACAATAACTAAGATTTTTCACTTTTAATACCAGTTATGCCGTGCTAAATATCCGTGACTTTCAATGAAAGTTATACAGTATCTTTCTACCATAAATATTACACAGTGCATGAAATTTTATTTAGTGCTGGTTCATTATTATATTTTTCGATCTGCATACCTAGTTCCACTTCAACAATATAATTTTTTACCTCATTCTATGCGATTTTTGTGGTCCCGATATTTCAGTTAAAAGAACATTGATTGATCTGCTAACAGTCAAAAAGTTTGTTTAAATTCAATTTTGTTTTGACGGGAATTGCCACCTCTGGAAGAAACTTGGGCCACACTTTTCTCAGTAAATTTGTGAATGTTTTTAAAACATATTCACCTCAAACTTAATATAATCATTAAAAATAAACCAGTGGCGTAACAAAGGATGACAGGGCCCGTATGCAAAACTGCTTAGTATGCCCCCTCCCCCCGTGTTATAAAAATATTTTGAATGCGAGGTTTCAAAATTGGGAGCAACATAAAAGTTAAAAACTTTTTTTTTTATTTCACTGCTAAATACAAATAAAATAAAACCCAGATAAAAACCAACGTATGTATTAAAATTATTTTCAAACTATAACCATCTTAATAACTAAAATACTATTTTCTTCTGGCCTTACTATTAGCAAAGCCCTCAACTATTTTTGGTATTCTTTGCCGATGCAGCTGTATGCTCAATTGCTAGAACAGAAAGGTCATGTAGGCGAATTTGACTAGTCGAATTTCTCAAGTAATTTTTGATAATTTTAAGTTTACTAAATGACCTTTCTGTGGTTGCAGTTGTAACGGGAACAGTCAAAAATAAAAGTAAACAGATTAGCACTTCTGGAAAGTCACTTTCTAGAAAGCCGTATTTTTGAAGCAATGTATTTGTTAAGTCTCTCACATGTTTTAATTGATAAGGTCTTTCACCATTGAAACCGCATTAACAAATTGAAATTAACATTTTTTACTAAGTGCTTCCGAATATTTTAATTGTATCCTCTGTCACAGCAATCTACAATTTCGCTGTCTTTCATACTAAGAAAATATTTGGGTTGTAGAAATCCAAATATATTTGTAATGGGAAGTAATTATTTGAGCGGTTGTTTTAACATCCAGGCAGTTTCATCGGGCAGTTAAAAATTCACGCGGGCGGTATTAAACTTTTTTGGCGGTAATTAACTTAATGTGGCAGTAGAACGTGGCCGGTAATATAAAAGAATTTGGTCGGTTATTTAATCCTACAACGGCAGTTCAAGACTTACTCGAGCGGCAAATTAAATAAATGTCCAGTGCAATTATTATTTGAGCTGTAAAATGATTGAACGGGCAGTATAATGTATTAATGGGCAGTTAGATAAATAGTTCGCCAGTTCTCGACGTTTGGCAAAATCGTCATTTTCATTGAAAAGAGCAGCACACTTCCGCTAAAAGGGGCGCAGCTTACGCGACAGTGCACTGTGGGCGGCCAATTGGAAGAGATTTGCCTATAAATATTAAGTCGTTTCGCTCATTACCTTATCACTGAGTTGCGAGTGCTTGGATCTATTACACTAGCATTGCACCATTTAATTTATTCAACGCACCCCTCCCCGTTTTCCCACAGAAATGTTTAAAATACTGAACTCAGCCCCTCACAGGTAAAAATAATATTAATTTTGCTTCATCCCTTTGCGTCTTATATTGCACCGCATTGCACCACAAAGCATTTTTGTAATGCTGCATCGAATAATGCATCATTTGGATGCTAACGACTGAGACTTACAACGCTCCGTTCGCTTCGCTCCGCTTGACCTTAACCTGACAGACTTTTATATTAAAAAGTGTCGGTCGTTAGCGTTTATATTATTCTTTTCAAATATTATTCACATGAAAATGTGCACCTTTGAAGAGAATAATATTATAAACGATTACATCTGACCTTTTTGTCCAAAAATCCGTGAAGTTAAGGTCAAGCAGAGCGAAACGAAGCGAGCGGAGCGTTGTAAGTCTCAGTAGTAAGCATTGAATAATTTTAATTGTGCAATAAATTTAATTTTTTTCTTAATATCTATATTATTGTTAATTGTTATTTTTTATTTCGCTGCCCAACTTAAATTTAACAGGCCGATCATATTTTGTACTGCGTAAGTATTTATAGAACTACTTGTCCCACAATTTCTAACAGACCCATTCTGATTTCATGACTGCACACGCGTTACTGCTCCTTTATTTATTTTACTGCCCAATTGAATTTTCACGCGTTCAAATATTTATTGAGCTACTCATTTGAAGATATGTTACTCCTCGTTTCCACTTTTTTTACTGCTCATATTTTACCACTCAATCTGTTATTGAACATACAATTTGTATTTTTACACTGACCAAAACTGTAATATAGTACCGCCCCTTTAAATAATAGCCATTTGTAATTCCATGGAAACTTTTGAAACTGTTTTCAAGTTGCTGGATGACTACGTCAGTTGTTAAATAGAACCATTAACCTTAATCCTTAAACAGCATTTCTGGAGTTAGAAAAAGTATAGGGAGTGGGGAGCCAAAAAGCGATGAGGTCCCGCGATTTGAATACCATAGTCGGCGTCTTTGATAAGAAGGACGCAAAACAATTAAAATCATAACAGGACACGACAAAAAGGGATACAATTAGAAGCAAAAAAGAACATAGTTAAATGTATAATTATTATATTACAACCAATCAAACCCAGGATCGAGCCCAGGAGAAATTCGATTCGAGGCTCTTTTAGAGGTACGGTCTGGTCAAGGGCCCCCTTAGGTGTTGGGCCCGCATGCACCGCATAACAGGGCATACCCTTCGTTACGCCACTGAAATAAACGACACAATTAAGGCCCGTTACAATTACCGTAAATCGCTGTTTGTTGCATTTGGCAAAGGTATACGGTTCACGTAATCAATTAGCCAATTAAAACAGTCTCGTACGATACAAATAAAAATACAATACAGTTAGTGACAGGCACAATTTTTCTGATATACGAGTAGCAACGCGAATTTCTGTACAAATAGAGCTTCAGGCCACAGAAGAAATTAATAATGTCTTGTAGGTATGAACTGTATAAGATTATCTTGAATAGACCTCCGTGTATTGAATACCTGTGCGTAGTTCCTGAATTGCAATCGCGTATGTTTTGTACTAAATTCCTTGCAACTGTCTGAGCGGAAACGTCTCGCAAGTTGTCAGATTCCTGCGGAATATTAATGGTTACTGACACAGAATGCATAGATATTATTCATGTATTTATACGTACCTGCTTGAAATATGATTTTTTCAATAATGAATTCAGATAGAAGCAATCATAGTTATACAAAAAATGTATAGGAGAATATCACATACGGAAATATCTGGATTTAACTGGAGACTAAAAAGACACAAATCAAAAACGAGAAATTAGAAGAAATCCCGGAATTCTGATCTTTATAAAGTTAAACAACTTGTATTCCTGTAGCAGTAGTGATATAAAACAAGTAGAATGGGGATATTTCCGTTATAGTGGCTTCAAAACAATAAATATTACTGTTCTAATTGGAAGGGGACAAAACACTGAAATACACAAATAGTTTAATTGTATTGTATGCAACGAAACAATTACAAGAACAATTACAAAAATTAAACTTAACAAGAAAATACAAAAGTGTAATTAAATTAATTTGCTGGAATTTTTATTTCAATACCGTGTCGCACCCCCACGAGCTACGATAACAGCTCTCTACACCTTGTTGGCATACTTGCAATGCAACTGTCGATGTGTGGAAGGAGATTTATTTTCTCATCTTGCAATGCGTCTAGAACAATTTGAGCTCACTGCTGTCTTGCGTTGTCATCAAGGAATTACTATGATGCGAAACTGGGCCTAAAGTAATGTGACAGTTATATCTTGACCGGTTAGTAATCCCTTGAAGATATGGAGAGCAGTGCGCCAACCCACAGAAATACCTGTTCTCACCATAATATACCTGCACTACCGAATGCAACGACTAGTTGAGCATATTGAACTAAATTGGGATGTCTAGCACTGCGATGTACCTACTCTGGAACGTCGAGTGTCATTACTTAAGCATAATCTGGACTCGTCAGGAAACAGAATCGCATTCCTTGGTGTTGCTTCTTGCAGACGTAATCGTGCCCATCAAGCAGGTTGTCTTCGGTGGCCAGGAGTTCTTGCTGGGCTTCTCAGCGGTCGATATGATGCAAGTCCTACCTCATATTTTAGTAGTTTTTGTTCGGGAACTGTGGATTTAAAAACTTGAAAGAAGAAGAAACGTGAGTATAGAGTACGGTTGCGAGACATAGATGATAGGGGAAGCGGATAAGAAAACATTTGAAGCGTTTGAAATGTGTTGTTACAGTACCGTGATTAGATAGAAGTGGAAGTCTGTACAATATTGCTTCTTGAGTTATTCAGGGCATGTCGGAAAAAGTGTCTTCAACATAGTAAATAATTATTACTAAACTTGTGAGATAATATCGAAATATAATAGTTTTTATCGAAATCAATATGGATTAAGGAAGGATTAACCAACCATGATTGCTCTCATCAATTTTATGGCTCATGTACTCAAAGACCAATTTTTAAAATCACCTTTTTTGACTTTTGTAATCAAATACTATATTATTCCTGTTATTCACATTTGCGCCATTATCCTTTATCCAATTGTAATGTCAATCACTTTCAATAAAAAATTAGCATATCTGCGAGTAGATGGATATATTATTAGGTAGGTATTCATTTTATGTTAATCACGTTTCCAAAAATTTCCGTTTTGTAAAAGTTGAACTATTATTATGGTCCGCGCCAGATTGCTTTCGCAAATTTACATCTGTTTAATTATCAATTTAAATTGCTCTGCAAATTTTCATTTCATGATATGGCATTTAACATTGTGAAATTTATTTATTGAATGCTAGATAGGCATGCTCTTTATATTGGCCAACGGAAATTGTGTAAAAAGTTAATTCGTTGCAGGTATTTTAATAAATAATAATTATATAATTAATATCTCCAACACTTTTTAACATCTTCGTTTCCTCTTAAATGGCAAGTTTTTTATCAGGGAACTGTAAAAACTGCGATCGCAACTAGACCTCACCGAACGGCAATTTGAGAGATGCAATTTTTATTAACTTGAACTTGAAATCTGAACATGATGTCAGTTAATCTCGCTGACGTGCAAATTATCTGGCTGAAAAATTAATGCTCACTCATCTACCTGCATATGATACAATATCTATTTTCAGACCGATTTTGTAAGATCTATTTAGATGTAGCGAAACTAAAACAGTAATTATTATGAGGTATAATTCTTGGGTAGAATTTGAGGAACACTCAGTAGGCAAGGGGCAAGGGTTTGTAAAAGAGCCTGGTTTACATCAATATGAACAGATATCAAAATCCTTTTAGGGCCACCATTCTATGCCAGGCATCTCCTTTTCTCAATTTAGGGTGTTTCAGTAAAATTGGGCACTCTGTACTTTCATTGAAAAAATCAAGAAATAAAGTAGTTGGGCGACGTCCGTACCTACTCTTGTTGCGTTTCAATTTTGTAGTGAAACTTACAAAGAAAATGTCACTCTAAAATTAAAAGAAGAAAATATACTTATACTCTTTATTGTAATATTAGTACTCACAGCTTGTTTCTGACTTAAATTTGATTATATTTTAAAACCCTTTCGCTCGCATTTTCGTTGGTTTTCATGTCTGTCCTCCGTTCTTGCTTTCGATCATTATTTCTGCCGTTGAGAATGAATGAATGAATGAATGGGTATGCATGATCCTTATTAGTTTGTTAGTTTGAAGTAGGTTTATCTCACTTACCTGTAGGAGTTGCGATCTTGTCGATTTTTGTGCCTTCATTCTCGTACTTTAGTTCCATCGTAGGAAATCAGTTGGGTCAGTTATTAATTTTGCTCATGTTCGATTTTACCGTCTCTTGAGTGTATCTTCTAAAAATTCTAGTATGATTCTCAGTATCTTGTGGTATATTTGTTTGAGTGCCACGATTTCTTTTGTTGACGGCCGGTCTGTCAGATTTTTGAGGTTAGGTTCAAAATATGTGAAGTTCGTTCGAGCCGGTTGTATAGCACTCTTAGAACAGTGGCGTAGTCATTTATTTTGTACCCCTATCTAATCTTTTAATGTTTTACGTCTCTTATTTTCTTTATTTCTACTCGTGAGGTTGCTTTAAGGGTTTTCTCTTCAGTTTCTTCATTTCTTTTGTATTCGCACATCTTCTTTAGTCTTCTTTGTCTTGTTTTCCTTCCTTCTTCTATCCATTTTCCCACATCTTGCGACGCCTCAGGTAGATTTGAAAGTCTGGGGTATTTTGGAAATTTTAGGTCCTGTTGCTTTCTTCATTGCGCGTTTTTTCAAAAATTTGCAATTTCCGCTTTAAAATTTTCACTTCCATGCTGGCTTTGAGTGTGAATAGGTGTCTCGAAGATTATTAGTTGCTGAGTTTTGCATTGCCATTTTTGGGATTTTTCTTCGAGCACTGTTCAGTATAGATTTTCCGTTAGAAGCGTTTTTGGTTTTGTTGGAAGTCTACCCTTGATTGGGGATATTTGTTTCACGCAGAAGTTCAGCCGGATTTGTTGGAAAAAACCCCACGTGGTAAGCAAATTTTCTTTTCTTCTTTATTGCTCTTTCATTTGTTTAATGCTTTATAAATTTGTAATTTCATCTTCTTTACTTTCCCTTCTTTTTCTAATTTGTCTTTTCGGCATTTTAGGGTTTTTTTTTGGTATAATTATTTGGTGTACCGACCACCCCGCTAAACACCGTCCAACGGCTGGTTTTTACGTAGCGCCTGGCACAGCTTTTTGTGACCACCTTGTATTTGTATTTTTTGTGTTCACGCGTCGCTAGTCCGTTTCTAGAATCGTCTCTGTTCGGCTAGTTTTCATGTAGTTGCCCGGCCACGGTGTGTTGTGGTCACCTGTTTATTTTTGGACATCGCTAATTTTGTCACTTATAGTATTAAATTTAATTTGTTATAATTCCGGTATAGTTTTTGTTTAAAATTTTCATTTATACTTAGATCATTTTGCTAGTATTTTCCTAATATTTTTGTTATTTTTTCATTATTACGTAGTTTCAAGTCATTTAGATAAGAGTTGATTGATTTGCGAAATTTTGCTTGGGTTTTTTTTGCCGTAGATATATTTAATTTTGACTTATAGTACCTACTTAGATATATATATTTTTTTTTTTGTGTAACGGGATTTTGCAACAATCGATACTGCCGTTTGCGTCTATTTGCGTTTGTAAGTAGAGTGCGTGCGATAGACCCGTCGGTGCGCTGCGCGTGCGGAGCTCCTACCGTGTAGTGTATTTACCGTGTCATCTGCGCCTATTTGGATTTTCCTTTTTTTTTCGGCGCAACGCTAGTACCGGGCGTCTAGATTTCCCGCAGTTTGGTTATTACACCTACATTATTTTTTTTAATCTTTAATAGCTATTGAATTTACGACTTTTTTTGTATGATTATTCTCATTTTCAATATTATATGCTGGCATTACTGTTTGACAATTTGTTTAATTTTTTTTGTGTTTGTCCTATTACGTACCAGCAGCTTTTAGAAGTTGTGGCTGCTGGATTTTGTCTTATTTCCAAGAGGATGAGGCATCAACTTCTTGGCGCCCTTTACTGTTTAATTGCCCACTCCCATCTTCGGCTTAGAGCTCAGTCGCGGCCGGATCCTCATTTGTGGCGTTGCGCCATTTGTGCACGTCACACTCTTATTTATTATGCGCTCTACTAAATCAAATCCTGAATTATCCCAAGATTAACTAAAGTACTAAACCATATAATTGTCTACTTCAAGAGATTTGTCAGTTTATCTCGATCGAGCAATCGACAAATCTTCAGTTTGTTTTTGAAAAAGAATCCTTGAAGGGTTTTTGCACAATTCCGAGGCAAACGTATTTCCATATAAAGAAAACAATCTTACTTACTCAATTAGTTACATAATTTACGTTACTTCTTCAGTTGGCAATAATATTTTACAAACAGCATTCCTGTATAATGTTTAAGCAACAAGTAGGTACTGTATTAAGAAATGAAGGTTACACACGTAAATGTGTAAAGCGTTATTAAAATTAGAACTGTATAATTAACTTAGAAAGCAAATGCAATACACAGATATCTAGTGCAGCTCTATAAATTAAATTGATTCTTTGCACCAACAGCTACCATGCAAATACAAAGTACCTTGTTTCAATATATCAGGTTTATTAGAAATCGGACGTTTCATCTCTTACTGTATAGCGAAGAGGTACCTAATTTAAGAAGGTCAGAAGTCTCAATATAAGACGAGAAGGTTGCTTGCTTTTGAGAAATATTATGTATCACGTAGAACAGTTATTGAGGGTTCGAGTATAATAATCGCTTACCCTCTGTTTCAGCCCCAAATCCCAGATTTATACGAACACGAGAACTGCAGGGTATTATTGCTGACCACAAATGCTTCGAGAAATGACCTGAATATTAATTTTCGGTTAATGAACTATTTAGTGTATTATCCCTTAGAGAATCCTTGATGCCTGATTAATAGAAAGTTTATCTGTGCGTAATATACAGGGTGGCCCGAAATTAGCGTGCAATATTTTACCAGCGTGTTCTGTGGCCAAAAATAAGACAAAAAGCTCCTATAAGCGTACACCGAAATATGCTTCGCAAAGGAGCTATAGCTTTTTAAACGAGAAGACCTGAAGACGTTTCCTTCTAAATATCTCCGAAACAAGTCCAGGTAAAATTATGAAATTTTATGGAATGTGTAAGTACCAAATGCTGAATCTTTTGCTGTAAACATAATTTTTAAAATTTAACAGGGGCGTCTCAAATCTAGGGGTGGTGGAGGTAAGATTTACCCCAACTTTTTTTACAACATGCCGTTTTCAATTTTTCCATAAAAATTTGAAACTTCAGAGTTTTTTGCAAAAAAAATGTGCTCTTGTCTCGTTTTGGTAGGAGGCACCGTTATCGAGCACAATCGATTTAAAAATTTCGCTGCATGCCTCAAATGTCTCAAATCTGGGGGCGGTGGAGGTAAGATTTAGCTCAACTTTTTCAGAACATGTTGTTTTCAATTTTTCCGGAAGTTTTTCCATAAAAATTTGCAACTTCAGAGTTTTTTTGCGAAAAAAATGTGTTTCTATCTCGTTTAAGTATACAAATGAAGTTTTCCACTTCCTGTAGGAATTTTTTGGGCATGCAGCGAAATTTTGAAACCGATTGTGCTCGATAACGGTGCCTCCTATCAAAACGAGACAAGAGCACATTTTTTTTGCAAAAAACTCTGAAGTTTCAAATTTTTATGGAAAAATTGAAAACGACATGTTGTAAAAAAAGTTGGGGTAAATCTTACCTCCACCACCCCCAGATTTGAGACGCCCCTGTTAAATTTTAAAAATTATGTTTACAGCAAAAGATTTAGAATTTGGTACTTACACATTCCATAAAATTTCATAATTTTAACTGGACTTGTTTCGGAGATATTTAGAAGGAAACGTCTTCAGGCCTTCTCTTTTAAAAAGCTCTAGCTCCTTTGCGAAGCATATTTCGGTGTACGCTTATAGGAGCTTTTTGTCTTATTTTTGACTACAGAACACGCTGGTAAAATATTGCACGCTAATTTCGGGCCACCCTGTATATCTATAAATATGTAACACAAAGTTACAAAATTAATCATTAGGTTAGCAGAGAGATATGTGATATGTGAGATAGGCAGAGTACGGTTTTACAGCACCCGAACTTACACCCTTTTAGATGAACCAAAATACAACAGTGCTCTAAGCCTTAGAACCAAAGACGTTCTATTTATATAGATACCCAGATACATTTTAATATCGCTGAAAATATGCGTGTGACAAGAAGTAGCTATTTACGAATTTGATCATCGGTAAATAAGTAATATGGCGACACACTTGACTGTCACCCGAGTCGATTGTCAGCTGCAGCAAGAGTTGATCGCGGTCGATATAAAATATCATTGGATCAGGGAAACAGTGATTATTGAATTTATATTTGTGATTGGCCGAATACAGTGAATTATGAATCCATAATGCTAATAATTGTCATATAATTAAATAGGTGTAGAAAAATTTCTTTAATTGGTTGCAACTCATTGAATAATCTTCCATTATTCAATGAGTTGCAACCAATTAAAGAAATTTTTCCATTATTCAATGGCAATTGCATAATGAGCCTTGTTATGCGTTCGAAAACGCACAAGTACAGGGACGTAGCATTTCGAAACCGGGCCCTGGTGCAAGACCACAACGGGTCCCTCTATCCTTTCACAAAAATTTGTATGTTACTTAGTTTTTGACTCTTTATGTTGAAAAATGTAATAATTTAAAATTCAGCAAGTTCAAATATTTTTAATTTTCTCAGCTGAAGCCAACAAAAAACAATTTGGCCGAGGGGCGAAGGGCCCGCCGGGGCCGGGCCCTCGTGCACGGCACCACTCGCCCTATTGCTACGTCTCTGCACAAGTAATGAACGTATGACTTGACGGTTAGGGATAAAAGCGTTTACTTGGTAACCCAAGTCAGTAGAAAACTTATGAGTCTGACACTACACGTTAATTTGAGTGAGCAACGCGTCAACCAGATCAGAGGCAAAACATTGACGTTTGAGTTGAGTTTGTGGACAGAGAGAGCCACAGTTCACTGAACGCAGAAGAAGGGTTGCTCAATCCATGAACCCCCGTATTTTATCGATGTATCAAAACTAATTTATAACTAATTAATAACACGGGTCAACTAAGGGCATCTAACCTCACACGCCAATTGATGTTCTCATTTCGATCCTTCAAACTTCCGTCATACTTATTAGCAACTAACAAATAACGGGTCCTAAATATATCTGTAATATATCCAGATACTAATTTTCTGCACAATTTTTGTTCTTCCACCCCAGATGTTAAAATGTTAATGAGTCTTCGAAAGTCACCTATCTATCAAAACTTCTATTATTGCCGAGTCGTAGATGAACAATCGACAAGAAGGAATTGTGCCATCAGTATTCTATTCTATTCTATTCTATTCTATTCTATTTTATTCTGTTCTATTCTATTCTGTTCTATTCTATTCTATTCTATTCTATTGTGTTTATACTAGAATTAATAAATTGTCAACAACAACTCCTCATTTTTCGCTTCTAATCTACCTGTATGTTATTTGGCGTAACGCTTGAGGTAGTGGCTAACTTCTGCGTGTGATGACCACGTCATTTATTAAAGAAAACCAACTAATTAACGATGTTCTAAAAGCTTACAAGTTTTATTTACATTTCGCATGTTAATTGAACAAAACTAATATACCATAAAACAAACAAGTGTCTAATTTGGCAACAATATTCAAATACGCATATGCTCACTGGGAATACTTTCACTTTCAAATTCACACCTTAAAAATTCCTCTTACCAAAAGCGTGTAACCGAGGCATTATACTTTAATTCAATTTATCTACCGCGGCGATGCTTGAACGATTAAATCATATTGATCAATTAACTTTTCCCATGCAGCTGATAATTTCATTTAAATCGCAAATTATAATCTTCTTCGCTCAAGCGATTTGATTACATTACCAAGATAATCATTCTCCTTGCACTTTTATAATTTTGTTATGTAGAAAAAAGCGAGGGGCCTTGACATACAGTAAAGTTGCAAAACTGGATAGCACTTATCTACCATCAGTTCTTTTTTATATCTTGTCATACTGACGTAAAATAGGTATGCCGACACACGGTAAATTTAAACGTTTTTTGCACATGTTGGTAACATTGCCATATGCAGTAAACGGAACCCGAAATATATGCCTAAACTGCCTGCAGTTGCCAAGAGAATGTTCTACACGCACGACTCTTCCAGGTTTCTAATGCCTAAAACGAAGAACTTTTCAATTAGGAATAGAGACCCGTAAGTTTAAGTTCTTAAAAGCAGAAGTAAATGAAACACTAAATGATCATACACACTTCTACGAGTAAGTAGTTAAATATTATATTTTTAATATAATCACTTTGAGAACCGAACATCTTCCTCTGTGGTGACCCACTAGGCACTATAAAACGCATAATATACAAGGCAATAAAAATAGAAAGAATTTAACGTTGGCTATAAAATTATAAAACCATTTTTATAGACGCATATGTCCGCTGGAACATTAGCAGATGACGCTTGATTAAATTTGAATATAAAATTTTGAATGTCGCGACCTTCAATGGCTGTTTCAAGTTATAAATTGCGAGATGAAAGGCTTGTTTAGAAACGCGGATACTTGAATAACATTAAGATTTGTGAACTCAACTTGTAGCGGTCAAATTGCTAAGGTCATAATGACAAGGAATACATAAAACTAGTTCTTTAGGTACAATAAAAAATAATCCCGGATTGAGACCAGAGTACCGATGGAAAAACCCACATTATATCATTAATTCTCCATTTGTCCTTTTTCTTTATTGTGCTTAAAGTGTAAATAGTTGAATATTTATTTTTCTTATCACTGAATTTGAAAGAGTTCAGAACTTATTATCCAACTACTCTTCGTCACAACTCAGCAGTTGTATCTAGAGATACCAATTCTACTTTGGCTTTCACGCTTCCCCATCCGCGTGCGCGTGCGCGTTACTTATGTCGGTAAAATGACGTTTAAGAATATCGTTATCGGCTAGTGCAACACCACCTATACAACAAGGCCTGACAATAACTGGATGACGTCATCGCCAAGAGGCAAGATGCGTACACTTGTTTCCTAGCGCAAAACCAAATATACAAGTTTTTCTTAACACCACTACTCCCTATTTACCAAAATTAAACAGGTTTCAGTCTTGGGACTTTCATTATCGTGAAAAATACATAATAAACAGAAAAATGAAACAATTAAGTATGTACGTATATCCGAAAAAATTGGAAACAAAATGAGTAGGAAGGTACTAAATTGACAGGTATAATTACTTAATTAAATTTTGGTACAATTTCGTTCGAAAGCAAAGTTGTTTAGAATGTGCTTGAAAAAAATACCATAAAAAAGTGAAGCCGGTGTTTTAAATTGTTTATTATCAATCAGTGATATCATTACAAGCAACAGATATATTGAATATAGTTTTAAATGCCAATATATTAATACATACAATTAGACATTTCTACAAATAATTATAAATAAAATAAACCTTTTAATTTTCATTTGAGAAAATAACTACGTAAAAATATTCACTGTAGTTTATGAATTATTAGAAGAAAAAATCCTACTTTTCCTAGTGCTACTACATTTTGGTGGAATGTTATTGTTTCTCATTTTACAATAATTATTTATGAGAATATTTGTGCAGATCCAGATAATATTTTTAAACAAATACATTGAAACATGTTTGCTACAAATATTTGGTAAATTAAAGTCATCAACAGATGCCAAAACTTCCAGCACAAGCCGAGTTACATACTGGCGCTGATTATGAAGGTTTAGAAATATTTTCTCATGTTCCTTGGTTAACATTTTTTTAAAAATAATGTATACGTAAGTTACAAGTAGAACAGGAATTTCTCTGGGATACTTTAAACCACCTCGATCTAAATTTAAAATTAAACTATGCTCTTGTGAGAAGCATGATATTCCATCCATAACTAAAAATTCTTGGCAGTTGTGACATTTAATTTTTTTAATCAAAGAGTGACAACAGTAACCGGCTATATACGTTAATACACACATATCAGAACTGACACTATCTAAGTCAAATTGTGAAACCCTTAAATCACCAGAAAAAGTGATCCGCTCGTCAGTACAGTAATCATGATCAATCAAAATTTCATCGTCTGTTAAGTCACTTATAACTATTTTTTTATTGCCTGTAAGATTCAGTTCAACACTTGATAACAAGCGGATTTTTTTTTCAATTTCAAATACTTGTCTAGCAGACATTATACTGACCACCCGCAAGCTGTCTATATTGGCCAAATCTTCCTTCCAGGGCGTCAGTTTGGAATTTGCCTGGCAACAGATAAGACCAATTCAAACTTGTTAGGCAATAGTCACTCAATTCTAAAAGACATTGTGTGGTCTGCCTAAGTGCACTGAATGTTTGTGGTGACAATTTGCCAGAAGACAAATTCAAGTCATTCCATTTTTGAAGCCAATCTAAAAAACGCCGTAAAAATATTTTTCTGTCATCTGCAGCATCCTTTGTTATAGGTTGTTGCAGTTTATTGTTCAGTCTGAGACCTTTTAGTGGTGTCTTAACATTTACAATACTCCACCAAGAAGTAATAATTTTTATAAACTGAGCTGTACCCTCACAATTTTCTACATTATGTTTGGTACCAACAACTAATAGTGCATTTGATATGTAGTTATTAAATAACTGACACACCAACTGCACATTTTGCTTTCAAAACTCGTAGGCCACAGCGCTTTCAATGTCAAACCGTAACCGTATCTTAGCAGTTCATTCTTTTCAATATGAAATAAGGTACGGACACTTTTAAAAGAAGCAATTTTTTGAACTGAAAGATTGTCGAAATCAGGATAAACAAAATCCAAAGATTCATTCTTTTGATTCAGCCAATTATTTCTTATGCATTTAAAAATATGTACGGAGTCGATGAGAAAAAATAATGGCTTGTTTACTGAAGAGGGATGCGGATATCGAAAAGATAATTGCGGTGGAGTTGAAAATTTTGACATGGCTTTACCATTTATAGCATTATTGTCACTAACGACAGCTATAACATTGAATCCAAGGTTTTCTAAACCGATAATAATTTTGTTAAGATACATGTGCAGCTTCTCTGCTACGATTTTTTTAATTGGCAAAATATGAACCACTTCTTTCTTTGGCGACAAAATACTTTGGATCATAAAAACATATGCTGAAGTGGCAACGGAGGTGTCGTCTTCTGATATACCCACAATATTACCTGATTTGTAATCAACCCAAGCTTTGATATGGATTTCATCCATCATTAATGTGACATTACGTTCAATATCATCAAACGTCTTACTTTTGTCTTTAATGTATTGCAAAAAATACTTTTCATTTTGTTCTATTAGGGGATTACAATTTAATGTAGAACATACAGCCTTAATTGTGTTTGGGTGTGGCAAAATTAGCAAGCCCCGGCTTCTAAAAAAATTATATGCATGTGGTGAAATCGAATGAAAAATTGCACAACAAACAATGAATTCACTGCTATATGTTCTTTTGTTCTTATGAACAGTATATAAATTTATTTGTGATTTTAGAAAATCAAGAAAGTGTTCACCTTCTCCATCAATAGATAATTCATCAAGCAACTGCAAAAGAACTGACTGTTTTTTTAACAAGTTACTTTTCTCAGCCTCTCCATTATCCTTTATAAATTGCTCTGTATGGTTAATTAACAAATCTAGTTCATTTATGTTAGTAACTTTTGTGAATGACTTTTTGATACATTTAAGTTCAATTCCTTTGGAAAAAATTTTCAGCTCTAAATTCTCATCTACAACAATATAAATTATGCAATGCGATTCGTTACTTACATCACTGTATAAAAAAATAATATGATTAACTTTTACAATAACATTCCAATTTTCCTTTAACGACAAAAGGTTTATCTTAGCTATTAATTCGTTCCAGTTTGCAACTGAATACTTTTCAAGATATTCCAACTGCTCCTTAGTACTTTCTTCGACAGCACGTTGTAACACAGCAGCTTCTAATCTTCTTCTTTTGTTTTCTGGGGATTCTCTTGCAGTTTTGGAATGAACTTTCGATAAGTAGCTGGGACAGTTTGGTATTGCGGTTGAGGACAAACGTGGTTTCGACAATGGAGCTGTCAATATTCGACCAGTTGTTGAATCAATTTCACTAGTTTCCCACAAAACATCACTCTTCTTAAAGTGTAGATTGCATACCTGCAACATAATAACACATGAGCATATAGCAAACCCCAGTGAATGTTCCTTCAAATAATGCAATCATGCAATAATGCACCCCGAAATTTGTTCACAAATTGTTGCTTTAAGCCACGATGGCCGAAGAGTGCGGTATATTGCTGAAGTGCTGAATATACCCCGTAACACAGTGCAGCTGAATATTGCACCTTTCGTAAGCCTAAACAGCCAAATCAGCTTTTTGACTCTTCATGCATCTTTATTGAAACATCAAAATCTTTTACCTTATTGGGCTGCTCTCTATTTTCTATTGGTTTTTTGGTGAAATTTCATTTGTAAATGTCAGCTTTTAACATTTTCCATAAAATGCACCCCGAAATTTGTTCACAAATTGTTGCTTTAAGCCACGATGGCCGAAGAGTGCGGTATATTGCTGAAGTGCTGAATATACCCCGTAACACAGTGCAAAATGTACTCTTGCGATTTCGTGAAACTCATGGGTTTGTAAAGAAGGTCGGATCTGGTCGTCCACGGACTGCGAACCATCAAGATGTCAGTTTTCTCCATGTTGCTGCGCTGCCCGATCGAGCATTGCCATCACCTATTCTTGCTGGAGGATTAGCCGAAATTCGAGGAGTGGAAGTTTCAGCCAGAACAGTTCGGAAAAGGCTAAACGAATATGTTTTGACTTCAAGAAAGCCAGCTACGGGTCCCCTGTAGACCCTAAAACATCGCAGAGCATGACTTGCATTTGCGCGGCAATACGTAAATTGGGACGAACATGAATGGAGGAACGTGCTCTTCTCGGACGAATCAAGATTTAGTCTCAGGTCACCAGATGGACGTGAAAGAGTGTGGCGAAGACCAGGGGAGCGGTACAGTCAATGTTGTATATCTCCCAGGGTCAGTTTCAATGGTGGTAGCATTACGGTGTAGGCCGGAATGTCTTTGAGGGCTCACACAGAATTGATTTTCATTTAGAATGGAACAATGACTGCACACCGATACATTGTGGAGTGCCTGGAACCCCATGCCACACCATATATGCCATTTATAGCGGACAATTTTGTGTTTATGGATGACAACGCCCACCCAAACACAGCAAGAATTGTTACCGAGTACCGTGAAGAGGTTGGTATTGGATGTCTCCGATGGTCAGCCAATAGTTCAGACCTGAATCCCATCGAACATCTGTGGGATCAGCTTGGAAAAAGGATTAGACGTCGCCAACCCCTACCAGAAACATTAAATGGCGCTTCAAGAAGAATGTGAACAAATACCCCAAGAATCTATTGATAGCCTCATTTAGGGCATGCCACAACGTTTAAGGGAAGTAATAAGAGTTCGTGGTGGTAACACCCATTATTAATTTGGTTCTACTAGTGTGCCTTTCCTTTTAATATTCTTTTTTGTTTGTCTTTTCAAGTTCTTAAGTAACAGGTTGATCTCTAAAAATACTTTTGTTAGGTTTTTGTTGACGAATCATTTTGTTTCTTGTTTTTTATTTATTGTTAAGATGAAAAGAATATAGTTAAATATCATTTCAAACCGTCCGCTGTTTTTTATTCACTAAAATAGTAATTCTGAGAGTGTCCGGTTTTTTTTGTCCGGCAGTGTAGTTTAAATAATTTTCATATTTGCAGCCGACGTATATGCCAGGCTTGAACCCCGACTGAATTGCACTACTGTGCTATGACATAAAATCCAGTAACCCGAAACAGTTAAATCCTACGAGGAGGCTACTGGTATCCAAGTAGTATCTGATCCCGAGGGAATAGCCCACGAGCCCGGCATACGGCCCGGAACTCGTGTGCTACTCATTCAGGGAGCCTGAAACGATACCGACACATTGAATCAGGCATTCATTTTCTGAATATAGGTATTATTGTAAATATCTTTTTAATTTCCGTAACGTGTACTATACTTGGGCCGCCGAACAGACGGAGTAATCACCCTGCAAGAACGTGCTCTAGGCGGGACAACTATCAACTTAGGACAACCGAACCGCAGTGAAGAGCTTTCTTTAGACCCAACGAAGTCGCATTACTCCAATTCGATCGTCATAAATTACTATTGGCCCCGCTAGAGCACGTTCTTGCAGGGTGATCACTCCGTCTGTTGGGCGGCCCAGGTATAAGTTAAAGTAATAGGATCCTTTTTAATTTGTTCATATTTCATCGTTTCACCGTTTAGCAATAGAGAACCCGCCCTTCTCAGACTTTGAGTGACGGCTTTTATCGACGAAACGGACCTACCCAGATGCAACAAAAATTCATCGTTAAAAAGATAACGATCCGATAAGCATAACTATACAAGAGCGTCTCAAAACGCAGCCCCGAAAGAGAGATAGTTCGTTGCAATGTACAGCGTGCTATTCTAGAAGAAAAAAAAGTTTGAAAGTTTCAATATTGCATGTTCCAAATGTGTAAAATTAGGATGCAATACGATGCGTAGTAGAGTGGATGAACATCAGGGAGTATCTGGAATACCAGACAATAATTTTTATACCTACACAAGTTAAGGATGGGCTTGATGACCAACTATTTAAACAGGTTTGCAGATAAATTTACCCATGAGTATTCAACACGAGGTAGGAACTTTTTTACGCGAAAGATAAGACAGTGAAGCAGCCAAAATTCGGTAGTTCATGAGGGGATTATAATTTATTATTGTACACTGAACTTAAAATAATGATCCCAAGGTAACTGAAAGTCTGATTAATTTTAGGCGTAGGTACATTAAAACAAATAAAGTACCTGCATAATATTAGTTATGGTTATGCAGAAATACATAAATAAGTTAGTAATATGTACCTATTGTTTTGAAAATAATTTTATTCTTTTATAATTATGTGGCCAGTTATAAAGACATGTAAATTTTAGGCGAGTGTATAATAAATTTATAACTTCTAAATAGCAAATGCTAAATAATCGACTCATTAATATTATTTTATCACATTGATATGTTATATGCTTCGTTTGTACAAAGATATGCTGTAGTTTTCACATTTTTCGCTTGTTTAGTTTTCGAATTATCTCAAAATTTTGACTCGGTAGCTCGAGCCGCTGGCCCAGACCGCCGGGTTAGCACAGTCCCACCATTTTCGTAGGTATTTTGTGCTTATTTTACGCTAATTTGTATTGCAGTTTTTAATTTTTGTGTTCATTGAGTTTTCGAGTTATTAAGATACTATTAACTTAAGGGCGAGGCGCATATTACTAAAATCGTAGAATTTCTAATGTAAGTACTAATATGGACTGTGGTTTTAAAATTTTTGGCTCGTCCTTCATTCGAGTTATTTCGAAATCGGAGATGTATAATTATTCGAAACACGAAATAAAATACAGGATTAAATTGGAAAGTATTTTTTGACTTTGATAAACTCGGCAAGTCGATCACTAACTCATAGATACGCATTTAATGAAATATAAAAGTAATTATCGCATTATCGGTCGTTTCAGTAATTTCGAAATAACTCGAATTAAGGACGAACCAAAAATTTAAAAATTACAGCCCATATTAGTTCAAAATGACCACAAAAAATTAAAGTTCCAGACATTCGGGCGCTGGAATGGCGTGCCAGTAAGTGGTTAGTATACTTTTTTGCTGTCTTCGGGCAAATTAAGAGCTCGTGCTCATCTAAATCTGTTGCCATCAGACGAACAAATTTAGTAAAGGAACTCCGAATGCTACCGATTCCTAAAGTCGAAAATCCCAACATCATCTTCATTTGAATCATTAATAAGATCGGTTCCGTTGTAGTCTCCCGTTCTTCTTAAAGTCGGGCGCGCCCAAAACCAAGGTTTCGTCAAATAACAAATTCTACAATATTACATGCGCCTCAACTTCAAATTAGTAATAACTCAAAAATTAAATAAGCACAAAATTCGAAAACGACGCGCAGTGTCGTAGCTACCCATCTTGGCGCCCAGGGCAAACATGTAATATTGCGCCCCTAATACCACCATACATGAGGGTACACAATTACTTCATTAGGTTTTTAGGTATTCACAATAAAAATACGTTACACATTTTTTTAAATTCAGAGGGATTTTATTGGCCTATCATTATGCACAAACGAAAAGTGCAAAAGATTGATAATTATAATATACAGTGTGAGTAAAAAGTCTGGAACTAATTCGATAAAAAATTCAGGAATCGTTTCTGGAAAAGACGCTCGGACGCGTCTAACTAATTTTTTTGATAATTATAGATTTTCGATGGTCTTTTGATTTCGTACTGTGACGTCATCGTCCATTTTTTAAATGGCTCCCCGTATCTTTGAAGCCATAGTTAGATAGTGGCTGAAATTACGAATTCGATGATATGCCGCAGTATGACATTGACGTTGATATTTTTCGAAATAATCAAGTTTAAAGTGAAAACAAAAAGTCGCAAAGAAAATGAGTTAGCCATGGAATATTGGCAGATTGTTTGGAAACGAAAACCATTAAGTCTCCAATTAAATTCTAACAGTTCAGCATTATTTTGTGGATTTCCATTTTTTATTATCTACCCAAATCATGAAGATCCGGACTTACCAAACAATACTTTATGTTACCAACAGGATGACGCTCCTGCGCAATTATTATGGTCCGGAATTATTAAGACCAAATTTTCCTCAACAGATGGATTGGTAGGAGAGCGAGTAGGAGAGGTACTATTGAGTGGCCTGCACGATCCTCCGATCTTACCCCACTACATTTTTTGTGGGGTTATCTTAAAAAAAGCAAAATTTATTTTAACTGGTCAAATACAATTGATGAATTACAGCAGAGAATCCGCAACGAAATTAGAGCAATTAGACCAGGCACCCTCCGCAATGTTCTCCAGGAATTTCAAATACGACTTCTGTATTACCAAGAAGTGCATGGATGGCAATTTCAACATCAACTTAACTGTTATAATTAATTAATTAATGTCATTTTGTCCAATTTACGCAGTTTCCAATCAATGAAACCGTCAATATTCCATGACCGACTCATTTTCTTTCAGAGTTTTTGTTTTTATTTTAAACTTGATTATTTCGAAAAGTATCAACGTCAAATATCATACTGTGGCATATCACTGAATTCGTAATTTCAGGCACTATCCAACTACGACTTCAAAAGTATGGAGAGCCATTTAAAAAAAATGGACGATGAGGTCACAGTTCGAAATCAAAAGACCCTCGAAAAACGCCAATTATCAAAAAAATGAACTTAAAAAAAATTGTTTAACGTATCCGAGCGTTTTTTCTAGAAACGATTCCTGAATTTTTTATCGAATTAGTTCCAGACATTTTACTCACACTGTAGGTAATTTTACTCGTAATTTTGCGTAACAGAAAGCGTCGTCCCATTATAATACCTTCCCCGGGAAGCTGGACAGAACTTTTAAAAACGGGGCTGTCCCGGAAAAAAAACGGGACGTCTGGCAATCCTACTTCTTGCGTTCCTCCCCGCTTTCCTCTTTTGTCTTTTCTCTTTTCTTTTTGAATTGCTCCCCTGGTGGCTTTTTTGGCGGCAATATTTTGTTTCAAAGTTTCATATTTGATATTATCGTTGGTTGTGAAGGACTTCTCAATCAACGATAATTATTGTTCATTATTTCATTGTAAAAAACATTTACTTACACTTAACTTATAATCAATCAGATATTTGAATCTGGTGACTAAGTTAAGTAAATGAACTTACATTTTCATTTTGTATTATTTACGGTTTTTCTCTGTTTTGTAAGGCAGACGAAGCTTAAAATTGCGCCCTCCGGAGCTTGCGCCCCTGGCGGGTGCCCCGGTTGCCCTGCCCTAGTTACGACACTGTCGACGCGCGACGTCCCAAATTAACAGGAAATTGGCCCAAAATACCCACATAATGAAAACTGTGATATTCACTATAATGTGTCTGAATGTCAAGTTGGAGACTTCAAAATAATTAGAAAACTGGTCGAGCACAAAATTAGCATAAAATGAGTACAAAGTTACAGATTATTTATAAATGCAAATCCCGGCATGTGAACCTCCATCTTGACTCACCTCTTATGGTCCATTTATTATTATTATATTTAAGTACGTTTTCTTATTTTTCATGTTCATATCGATATCCCACAGTTTTATAGGTAAAATTTATTTTTCGAACATGCTAGCATTTTTCTCTGTGCCGCATATTATTAACCCATATATTTCCTCAGCATAAATTTACTCGATTCATTGTGCAGACACAAGGACAAATTCCAACTTTACCAGACACACGCCCATAATTTAGAACTTTTATATCAGTTATAAAGTAATCAGGTATCGTTTGACTCATTAATAATACATAAGCTAATAAAGAATTGAAGTAATAGGGATAACTTTCATTCTTCGTCCCAGCACGTTCTGTAGAACTCATTTTTCGTGCTTAATTAAGGACGAAACCTGTCCGCTCATCCGCACGGTATAAGTTAATTATGTAGCTATTATAAAAAAATCAACAGTACTTGTGTGTCTCATAAATTGAAAAAACAAAATTGGCAAAAGTTCAACTTAATGTCAAATACCGGGAGCGGCAAATGACGAACTTTTCAATTATAACTTTTCGAATAAAAGTTCTAAAAGGATCGTTATGTCCCCACAATAAAAATGCCCTTAATTGTGCTTAATATGCAGTGTCTCAACTTAATATTGTGTGCTGTTTACTTTTCTATAAGTATAAGAAGAAGACAAATTATTCTCGTTACGAATAGGTAGCAATTTTATTTCGTGTGCGCTAATAAACAATGACTTTTTCAAATAAACATGGCCATTTTGAATTCACATTTGGGCATTAATTTTCTAAAAGCGTCTATAGACAACATGTCCAGGCTTCGACCAATGTTATTAAATTTGTTTGAATATTGATGAAATTGTGATTCGACATACGGTATATTCGACGCCTAGTAAAAATATCGAACCATATCATCATAAGGTTCTCAGTCCGAAGACTGGTTGGACGCGTACCTCCATTCTTTTCTATCCTGAGCTAACCTACGCATTTCCCTAAAAGTAGAACATCCTACATCCCTAACTATTTGAGAGCAGTAGTCTAATCTAGGCCTACCCCTACCTCTTTTTATTCCTATCTCTGACTCTAGTATGTCACGAACTATTCCTTCGTGTCTTAGAAGGTGTCCTACCATCCTATCTCTCCTACTCTTTATTGTTTTCCATACCTTTCGCTTTTCCCCAACTCTTTCTAATACTTCCCTATTACTAACCTTATCTATCCACGGTATCTTCATCATGCGTCTGTAGCACCACATTTCAAACGCTTCTACTCTTTTTCTATCCGCTTCTCCTATTGTCCAAGTTTCGCACCCGTATAATGCCGTACTCCATACATACGACGTTAAGAGTCTCTTCCTAGTCTCTATATTAACCGTTCTCGAGCATAACAGTTGTTTCTTTTTGTTAAACGCAACTCGGCCCTGCGCCATTCTTTGTATTATATCTTTAGTGCTCCTACCGTCTTGAGTTATTTTACTTCCTAAGTAGCAGAAATCCGCGACCTCCTCTATCTTCTCATTTCCAATTTGTATTTCCATTTTAGTTCTATTTTCACATCCCCTACATACCAAAATTTTAGTTTTCTTTTTATTGATTTTCATGCCGAAGCCCTGTGTCAAAACTGCTTCCATTTCATTCAAAGCCGCTCCTAATTCTTCTTTGCTAGATGCTAACACTGCTATATCATCCGCAAATCTGAGCATGTTAATAGTTTGGCCCTGTACATTGATCCCTGAGGCTGTTCTTTCCTTAACAATATTAATCGCATCTTCGATATATAAGTTGAAAACTAGAGGTGACAATGCACATCCCTGTCTCACTCCCTTCCGGATATCTACTTCCCTTTGTTCCTGCTCACATTCTATAACTGCCTTTTGCTCTTTGTAGAGATTATGTATTATTCTTCTGTCCCTGTATTTCATCCCTACCTTTCTCAGCACTTCGAACATCTTCCCCCATTTTACGTTGTCGAAGGCTTTTTCTAAATCTACAAATCCTATATAGACGCTCTTTCTCTTTTCTATCGTTTTTTCTATAATTACTCGTAAAGCTAGAATGGCCTCGCGCGTTCCTCTATTTCGTCTAAATCCGAACTGATCTTCTCCTAATATTTCTTCCGCCTTTTTCTCCATCCTTCTTTGCACAATTCTAGTTAAAATTTTTGACGCATGGGAAGTTAAACTGATAGTTCTAAAATTTTCGCATTTATCCGCGCCTTTTCTTTTTGGCAAAGCTACTATGATGTTCCGTTTGTAATCTTCTGGAATCTCGCCTGTCAGGTATATGCGACTAACTAATTTAAATAAACGATCTATTATACCTCTTGACCTGCGCACTTTAAGATTTCTGCCTGCAAGCCATCTATACCTGGTGCTTTATTATTCCTTAAACTTTTTAGTGCTATCTCAAATTCTTCTCTCATTATAGGACCCCCTAGGTTATCCCCCTCTACACTGCTTTCGCTTTCTAATATATCTTGCACTTCCTGTCCCGCATATAAGTTTCCTAAATATTCTTTCCACCTATCTGCCTTCTCCCCACTTCCGATTAGGATATCTCCTGCCTCATTTCTAATGTTTTTGGTACTAGATCCAATTTCTCTAAAATTTTTCCTAATTATTTTATATGCTTCATCAGTCTTTCCTACTTCGAATTTATCTTCCACTTCTTTGCATTTATTATCGATCCATTGCTCTTTCGCTTTCCTACATTCCCGAATGAACCATAATCAATATAAAAAATAAGAAAATTGGGAGAATGAAAATGTATACTTCTTTTCTGTCATAAATACGAGTAGAACAAAAAAAATCAAACTTCTATTGGGTTTCTAAAGAAACAGGAGCAGATGAACCTATCGATAAAATAACAAAAAATAAAGTAAAGTAAATGGAAGAAAATTGAGTTTATCACTAGGTACTAGGCTTACTATACCCATTACATTATAACTGTCTTAGATGCATTCTCGGAAATTGTTTTCAATCTTCAGAAGATATTTGTTTCTATTATTGAAAATAAATAACAATTCCAAGCGAACCAGTCAACTTTAAAAAATAATCGATGTCACACTCTTGGAGTCCAGAGAAAATTAAAAAAGAAATTATGAGTGACTTTGACATTTTTATTGTCAGACATCTTAGGAAACCTAACAGTTTCCGGACGTGCTGCGTCATGAAAAATTCACCAAAAATATTTTTAACTTTAAATTTTCCCAGCTAGGGGGCAGGATTTTAAAAGAAAATAGACAATCGGCATTTTATTCAAAAATTCAAATGGTTATTTTTTGACGTTTCTATTTTCCAATAAATGAACAGTATTTTTGATCAGGCGTTTAATTCTGACCAATTAAATCATTATTATAGTGAGAATTTTTTACCTAACTTGTCCCAGCGGGAATTTTTTTTAGTATTTTGTTTTTGTTGATAAAACGACTTGTTTTCTGGTTTTGACATATGTCATATGTTTTAATCGCAAATTGTGACACTGAAAGAATAATATTGAAGAGTTGTTTCACATTTGAACGTCAAAAAATAACCTTTCGAATACCACACGACAGTAAGAATAACTTGGAAAATAATTCTCCACATTTTACTCAAACTTGTCGCCATTCGGCAGTAGCCACTCGAGCCCTACGGGCTCTCGTGTCTATTGCCTGGCGACAAGTTTTCGAAAATCTGTCGAATTATTTTCAAGTTATTCTCACTCTCTTGTGATATTACGTACGGAAATTTGTTTAATAACTTTTTAATAGTGTAGATCAAAAAGTTATTAAACTACAAGTAATTTGCAGGGTATTACTCGGAGATTTGGAGAAAGCTAAAGGACATTTCCATTTAAATTTTTGAAGACAATTCGGATTGTCTATTTTCTTTTAAAATTGTGCCCCCTAGCGGGGACAATAATTGAAAGCTAAAAATATTTTTGGTGAATTTGTCATGGCCACTTTTATCAGAAGATTTTTTTTTTCGAAAGCTATAGGATGAATATTTTGTAAGATGTAGGTATAACCACAACAAAGGTTATATGTACCATTGAGTTGTAAGCAGATATTTTTGAGAATAAGGATGAAATGAATTTGACAAAAGTGCGTGATGTCTATGTAACTAGGTTTCCTAAAAGTATGGTAATAATTTTTTTGATTATTATTTATTAAAGTTAAATATAAGAAACTTATTTTATGATAATTTTCAATTTCTTTAATAAACTTTATTTTTGGATTAATACTATTTGGGTTGAGGAATAACGACTCAAATTTTTCAAACCATTTTTCCAAGACAACCGCAAATTTTGATGGATTTCGCGGTGCGCGAGGTGAAACATTGAAAACATTAAAGAATAAAACGCAAAGTTTTCTTGTTTCACTATACAGTGAAACGAATAAATTAATTTTTTGAACTCACCGCTTTCAAAATGACATTTCGCGAACCCGACAGAGAAACTCAAACATAATGTTCGCGCACTAGTGCGCGAAATCTAGCAAGAAGCACTGGCCCTTTCAGGCTTTCTAGAAATAATTTGACTTGATAGTAATAAAGTTTGGTTAACAAAACGCCATTTCTCCAATTTGGATGTAGAAAATAGTGAAAGAATAAAGATAAATCGCTATTAATTCGATTGACACTTTGACAACTCAATTCAATAAATTACACCAAATGTCATTTTCTACGGAAATCTGTCAATGTAACCACTTGATTTTTTGAAATTTTAAATTGGAAACGTATTAGATAATAATTAAAAAATTATAATGTTCGTTTCAAAAAATATTGTACGAACCTCGATGCGCGAAGACGTCTTCGGCGCATTCGCGCAAATGAAGCACTCGCTCCTTCGTCGCTCTTGCTTCAAATATTGCGCTCGTACGCGAAAAATGTCTTCCCGCACTCGTTTCGTAAATAACTATAATACAATCTAACCTGTTTAAAATATTGTAAATTATTTAGGTAGGTACATAGTAGTTTTGATTTTTTAGGTTTCCTAAAATGCCTATCAATAATAATGTCAAAGTTACCCACAGTTTCTTTTTTGCAGTCTTTCTGGATTCCAAGTGTGCCAGATTATTTTTGTAGTCGTCTGGTTCTCTTGGAATTCTGTTATTTATTTTCAATAATAGAAACGTGTTCTGAAGATGGAAAGTAAATTCAGAAGATATATTTTTAAGACAGTAGTGTTTAACTCCATTATGCACATAGTCTACCAAAGAGTAAAAAGTAATTGTGTTAATTTAAATAATTGTGGAAAATATCAAGTGTTTGTTTCCACCCCTTCATGATGAAATATAAAAGATAATAATTATAATACAGTGAAGACATGAAAAGTTTTTTACTCAAAATTTGCATATCGATTTGTATATTATAGGAACTACAACTTTTTGAAATTTAAAAAAAAATATTTAACATGAGATTTTCGGTATAGACAGGCTCTATTAACAGTAGAAAGCAATAAATTTTTTCCTAAATTCAGATAAAAAACATGAGTAGTTCTTGGATGGCGCTGTAGATGGCGGTAGCATATTATTAACTACTTATATATTAACCAAACCTTGCACTTCCTGCGCTTTGAATTACGCTGGAGTAGGTAAGTGGGGAAATGCTGTTGAAAACTGTACTGTGTGGACACCTCTGACTTGCAACGTTTTTAACACAATTTTGTCTACGCGGTATGTACCGTTCTTTAAAGTAAAACTTTGCATTAGCAGTCGTGAATTTATTTTTTGCAAGTCAGTCAACACTTCATCGAACTTTTTAATCGAGATTTTCAATTTGTTATTTTCTTCCAACAATATTTAAATAGTTTGCCATAAAAACTTCTAGTCGCAGTAGAAAATCTAAATGAAAAGAACTTAATATAAGATGTCTGCAAACTTTTCAAGTGCACCAACTTTACTAAGCACATCTACCTTTGCTGTTGTTCAGATTTCGACGACTGTCTATAATCTTCAATGTTAACGTCTTGGTCGGTAATACTTTATATTTATTTTGCACTTGGCAACGCCTACTGAAGTCTCGGAGCGAACGTCAAATTAAATTCAGCGTTTAAATTTGAAGTACAAATTATAAAAGGACCGTTAAGTGGTCTGGGATACATGCAAACAATGACTTAAACTGCTAAAATTTTAAGACTATAGTATTGTAACTTGTTTTCCACATATTTCGCATGCACCGTTCTATTTAATCTGCAATTAAACTTTATCTGTGGAGATCTACTGCGTATACAGTTACTTAGGTACACAAATCACTTGCGATAATTAGCTACTTAAGTGGTGTAACACGACGTAAATCTAATCATCTACATTTGACATGTTAATGGTAACGTAACCGCTAAGTTGTGTACCGCTAGGCTGGTTGACAGTTGTGATCGAACATATTCCCGTTTGAATGAAATACGCGAATTGGAATGATAGCGTTTGCAACAGAAGTACCTGTCATCAATTTCAAATCATTTACAATTAATTAAATTTGATCGTATCGGACATTCGACAATTTTAAAGTATATACTTAATTAGCTAAATGGTAATTTACAAATAATGTTCAAATTAATTGTCTTCCAGTTTAACGAGGTGTCTCGATAGCGAATCGTGAACACCAACAAATAATGTTTGGGTTGTCTCGTATTATTCCAGTCCCAACAGCTATTCTTGGTGCAAGATCTTCAACATTTTCTGCGGGTGTCTCGAAGACCAATGTTTTCAAATGCCTCCATAGAAAAAAATCTATGAGGTTGAGATCCGTAGAGCGTGGAGGCCAGCCCACAGGTCCACCCCGACCAATCCAACGCCCTGGATACATTCCGTCTAGGATATCGCGAGCTGCGAGTGAAAAATGTATCTAGTCTCCTGGAACCTTAAGGAAACCCAGGGGGAAATGAGTTTATTGACAAAAAATGTTCGTTTTTGTCTACTCTATCGTCTCTAAAAAAATCTGTACTTATATTGTTTTGAAACACCCTGTATACTGTTCACAGACCGCAAAACTGTCATCCCTGTATGACACTACCCATATGTTTTACGAACGTTATACGAAATGTAAACAAATTATACAGTGTGTTTTAAACAGCAGATATTGCATATCTATTGAAGGATTGACTGGTTGTTCAGGTAAAATACCAGTAAAATCATTATTTTTAATATTGTTAAATATTTTCAACAGCAATACTACTTAGATATTTTCGGGTTATACATATATCGATAATTTGTTGTACAATAAACAAAGAGTATCAGTTTGATAGTTTATTCTGTCAACCCGGCAGCATTTGCTTATTGATGTGTAGGAATTTTTAAGTATAACTTTTAACCTATACTTTAATTTAATTTACGTTTACTTCAATCTACAGATAAGTTACAAATAATTATGGAGATGTCATACCGTCAAAAATCAGTCCTGTAGCTCATATTTAAATGAGTCTCGTGCGTTTAATAGGACTTTCCACTGGAATCAAATAGTGTTATAGTAGGTGTGCTATGTTTAAAAAGGTAACCCATTTATATTTGGTACGTTCAATTCAGGGCCATTCCTAGGCCCATGCGAGATGTACACTTGCACAGTGCGGCCAGAAGACGAAAAAAGTTAAGAATAATTAAGAACAAAAATTTTAAAAACTGTTTTTTATGAATTTTCCAGAACAATTTCATAAACATTCACTTCGCCAGTACCATATAGGTGGCATACTTATTTTATTCATAATGCAATTGGTTTACAATGCACTGATGGGCATAAAGTTATATGGTCAACTTTTCTTGGAATTTATTGTACATCATTATTGTAATTGGATTAGTATACCTAACTTTTTGATATGCAGAGGGCGTTCACGTGAAACTAATAGCCAAATTTATATCGGAAATGGGGAGATTTACGAAAAATGTTCCAGACGAAAGTTGTTACTTGTGCGTTTTGCTTATACCGCTTGTCCCATTTAAGGCTGGCGGACAAAAGATATAAAGTGTTTCCTGTATCTAGTGTCACCTTTTAAAGGAAATGTCGCAGTGCGCTATAAAATATTTTTCAGGAGAAAATCAACTAAATAACTTCATTTATTTTATGAAAATAAAGAACTAAACTGAAATGCTGAAATACAATAAAACATTATGATGGTTCCTACTAACTAAACGATTAAAATAATTATTTAAATTGTGAGCTTTAATTGTTAGAATTGTCGACTTTCAGCTGTATCAACTGAATAAATTTATGCATTTTACAAAAATAAGATTTTCGAAAAAAGATTACCCACCTACCACCAAAATGCTCAGCAAAGAAACCGCAGCATTTTTTTCTGAGAATTCTAGTCTTTCCAGTAAAATAAATTCATGGAGTTTGTAGCTTAACATTTATTAGATTTATTAGATTAATAGTTTATTGCAAATTCTGTATTTTAGTTCAGTTGTGTTATAGTTATACGTGATTGAATTTAGATAAAATATGTTCATTATTTTGAACCTCCTGTGTGGTACATTAAGTTTTCTAGTACATGCACGGATTTACCGGTCTATTATCCAGTGATTTCCAAAAAATCAGTTCGATACATGTTTCTGTTTTTCCTATGCCCAGTTCTAACTATAGGTCTGCAAACTTCAAAAGTTTCAAAGAAAAAACTGGAATAACTCAAAAACTTTAACATTTTCTTCCTTGTAGTTTCTATTAATAATTAAGTGTATAGAAATCGAAAAAAATAAGAAACAGGATATCCATTTAGAAAACTATAACGTTTATCTACCACCACTAATTGGGACAAGTTGTATAACTGGAAATATTTTCCAATTATAGAATGGATTCAACCTAACAACTTTTGTTTGAAACAGTTTCTCGTAAACCTCTCCATTTCCGATATGAATGTGTCGCTTGAAACCCCTTGTAGGTTATGTTATACCCTATTTGCGAATTCGAATAACACCCGAGAAAATTACCGAAAACTAGCAATGGGCAAATAAAATGTTTGAGACCCAACGTATCTGCTTGTGACTAGTATTGGGCATTCAAAATTGCAAAAGACTAGTTCTAAGCATTCTGAAAGTTGCATTACCCGTTGCGCCTTTGAAAATAGTCGGGGTATTGTATTACCCCGTTACGCAGGAGATCACGGCGAATTAGCATAATGTTCAGAACTAGTTTTGATCAATTTTGAATAACCAATACTAGTTGCAACTAGATGCGCCGCGCCGGGTATTGAACTTTGTATTTGCTTTTGCTAGTTCTCAGCATTTATTTCGGGTATATTTTACGAATTCTATATTGTGTGTAGCACATATCCCCAAACAAAGATATTTTAGAAAGAGAAGTTTTCATTATCCAATTGTCTTTATTGAAAACTCGTTTAACAAAATTACGTCTTACACTTATTGTGAGAAATATATTGGAACAAAACAAAGAACTGTAAAACTTTTGGCCCCTAATAACGTGTGTTTCCTCCCCTTGCATTTATGATAGTTCGAGTGAACTACGGATTGAATTTTGAAAGGTAAAAATGTATCGAGTACGTTTTCGGATGCTATTTGGGGTGTATAACGACCCCCTAAATTCGTTTTACCAGGGGGTAAAAACTGAAAAAACGAGGAATTTAGAATATTTGATTTGCTATCCGGCAGTAAAAAAGTTTTTCTGTTCCGTCAAGTAATAAGGGAGTAATAACTAATTTCCGTCCAAAGTTTAACATTAGACGAACGGAAGAATATTTACTAAAATCGCTTGTAGCTCTATTATTATTCGTGTTTCGATTTCTGACAAAATTGAGAAATGCCTACACCGCGATAACTTTTTAACGACACAAGCTATCGAAAAAATTCAAAAAGTAAATGTTGTAGTCTGATGCTTTTGCAAGGCAAGGGTTTTTGAAATTTTGAAATCGAACAATAAATAAGGAAGATATTGCCAATTTACTCCAGGGATGTAAAAGCCGCCGCCGCGAAGCGCGCACTCTGTCTCTACTTTCGCCCGTTTCCCATCTCATTCTGACGGACTCCTCCGTGCCCCACCATGGCCCGCAAGCCTCGTAGTATCGTACTCGCCCATACCCGGCGCCTGCATTGCTTGTATTGGGGAATGGTGATTAATTAATTATCAATTAATTTCGTGCTATTTTCATTTTCGTGAATTGGGCATCTTCAAGTGTTACAACAGACGATGAACTATTACATAAATTTAAGCTAAAAACAAAACAATTAAGGCGTAATGATAGCAAATGAGCAATATGCAAAAAAGGCGGGAGGAATCTACTCTAAAAACTGAAAACCATTAAGAGGCCGGTGAAAATGAGACTTGATGTGCAAACTTACAATAAAGACCTGAGAGTGCTTAGTGATAAAATAAATAATTCGTGTAAGTTAAGGTGCGGCACAGGAACTGTTACTCCTCGTTTACAAGCCTGAAAACATTTCCACGGCAATGAAATTAAAAGCACAAAGTAGTCAATGTATAGGAAATAAAGATGTAGGTAACCGAATCAACGACAAACAGAAAGCCAATAAATTGCGATTCCACAAGCCGAATTTTAATATTAATTTATGTGTTTCCTGTAAAAAATTGAAGAAGGGTAAATCTTTGAGCCAGGTGTCGACAACGTTAATTATAACCTTTTTAAAAAATTAACACATTAGATTTAATTGCTGCTGAAGTCAAATTCCATAGTAATTGTTTCGCGGTAGAGTGGAAAATATATAGTAGCAAATCTGAATCTAAGGTAGCTTCAGTGGATGACTGTGCAAGTCAAAACGATAATGGGAGTGAGACCTCGCAAAAATTGTTGGGGAAATAAAGGAAGAGGACCTACTTATATAATTCCGCTGCAGTTTACCACCGACATGCGCTAATGCGTTAGCTTGAATCCGCAGTATTTCCTAAGGGAACTGAAAATGATTATGTCGTTTTTGTCAAATCTTATAAAAGTAATGAAGCTACTGTACCAAAAATTACAAAATATGTAATATTTATAACGAAGTTGAAATGCTTAAAGAATCAGCGGAATTATATTATATACTTTTCCTTTGGATATGCCTTGCTTTATTTCCCCAACAGTTTTTTGCCAGGTCTCACGCCCTTTATCGTTTGACTTGCACAGTCATCCATAGAAGCAAATTTAGATTCAGATTTGCTACTATATTTTTCCACTCTACCGCGAAACAATTACTAGATATGGTATTTGACTTCAGCAGAGATTAAATCTAATGTGTTACTTTTTTAAAAAGGCTATAATTAACGGTAGCTATCTCGAGAAGTTTATTACTGAAATTCGTTGTCGACACCTGGCCCACAGATTTACCCTTCTTCAATTTTTGGCAGGAAAGACATAATTTGATATTAAAATTCGGCTTGTGGTATCGCAATTTATTGGCTTTCTGTCTGTCATTGTTTCGGTTACCTACCTACATCTTTATTTCCTATACTCTTTGCTTTTAATTTTTCATTGCCATGGAAATGTTTTTCACGCTTGTAAACGAGGAGTAACAGTTCCTGTGCCGCACCTTAACTTAACGAATTATTTATTTTATCACTAAGCACTCTCAGGTCTTTATTGTAAGTTTGCACATCAAGTCTCATTTTCACCCATCTTTTAATGGTTTTCATAGTTTTTAGAGTAGATTTCTCCAGTTTTCCGCCTTTTTTGCATATTGCTCATTTGTTATCATCACGCCTTAATTGTTTTGTTTTTACCTTAAATTTATGTAATAGTTCATCGTCTGTTGTAACACTTGAAGATGCCAAATTCACGAAAATGAAAATAGCACGAAATTAATTGATAATTAATTAATCACCATACCCCAATACAAGCAATGCAGACGCCGGGTATGGGCGAGTACGATACTACGAGGCTTGCGGGCCATGGTGGGGCACGGAGGAGTCCGTCAGAATGAGATGGGAAACGGGCGAAAGTAGAGACAGAGTGCGCGCTTCGCGGCGGCGGCTTTTACATCCCTGGAGTAAATTGGCAATATCTTCCTTATTTATTGTTCGATTTCAAAATTTCAAAAACCCTTGCCTTGCAAAAGCATCAGGCTACAACATTTACTTTTCGAATTTTTTCGATATCTTGTGTCGTTAAAAAGTTATGGCGGTGTAGGCATTTCTCAATTTTGTCAGAAATCGAAACACGAATAATAATGGAGCTACAAGCGATTTTAGTAAATATTCTTCCGTTCGTCTAATGTTAAACTTTGGACGGAAATTAGTTATTTCTCCCTTATTACTTGTCGGAACAGAAAAACTTGTTTACTGCCGGATAGCAAATCAAATATTCTAAATTTCTCGTTTTTTCAGTTTTTACCCCCTGGGAGTGTGTTGGACATCGATATCGCCAGACGAATTTAGGGGGTCGTTATACACCCCAAATAGCATCCGAAAACATACTCGATACATTTTTACCTTTCAATGTACAGCGAACATGATTTCTAGATTTCTAGAGTTTTTCAAGCGCGCGAACTCTACTATACACGTCGCGTCGTCTTTAGCTATATTCTATATTCTATAGGGTTCAAGTCTGAACTCCGTGCATGCAGGCCAATTAAACCGCGTAATTTGAATCTCATCTATATAATCTCTAACAATTAATTCTCACTTCGTGAGGTTGAGCGTCATCATGCATAAAAGTCGTATTCAAATGGAAATCGGGTCCTCGCCATATGTTAACGTTAGCGATTGGACAGTTATAGGAGACGACTTCGTTCTGCTGGATTATCTTGTCGGAGAATGGCTACGGATCCTCCGCTTCCGCCTCCAATTGTCGTTATTCTATTCCAAGCTTTGCAACTCGATGGCAACGGAGAAGCGGAGGATCCGTAGCCATTCTCCAACAAGATAATCCAGCAGAACGAAGTCGTCTCCTATAACATTTGTGGCTTGTTGGAGGTGAATTCCAAGCGAAATTGCCGTGGCGGTGAGATTTCGTAAAACCATGGACACAAGAAAACTGTCGTCCCCTAACGTTGTGGTATTTCCTAGCCGTGATCCCGGTCTTGTCGTTAGCCTACCAGTTTCTTATTAGAAGCTTTGGGATACCCGTTTAACCAACCATTCATAACGTTGCATGTTGCCCCCAACCATCATGCAACTACGATACAATCCTAAAATTCTTGCCATCGCAACAGGATTTAAAGCCGTTGAAGGAAAATAAACTAGACTTATCGACCGTGAAGTTATACACAGAAAAGTTGACGAATACATGAACAAAATTGAAAAATAGACGCCGAAAAGTAAATATTAAAGAAGCGCACCTGCAAGGAGGTTCCTGCCGCATGTTTAGAATCGGCCCTGGGTACGTTTTTTAAATTGGCAATTAGAAATTGCCAAAGCTTTCCACATTTCATAGGTATTAATAAATTATCTTTTTCCATTCACTCTATAGTGTGATTCTCATTCCACTGCAAATACTTATATTCCAGTTAGCTGTTGGAAAATAAATTTGAAATGATTTATTAACATAATAAAGCTGCAAATAACACATGTTTAATTATTTTCCAGAGTTACAAAGAAAAGGATGCTGGCAAAGTGGTGGTCTACACAACAACAATGGGAATCCTGAGGGACACCTATCAAGCCTGCATGAAAGTGAAACAAATCCTGCGAACCTTGTTGGTCAAGTACGAAGAGCGAGACGTTTTCATGAGCAGCGAATACCAGGCTGAAATAAGAGAACGCATGCGTTGTGACCACATCCTCGTGCCACAGGTGTTTGTGGATGGGCAACACGTCGGCGTAAGTTATTTGCCGCTGTCTTTATCTGTACGTCCGGAAATATTTCTTTACAGCTACGGTGCATCCTTGTACAGATGACCCGAGACAAGACTGGAATAATAATTCACAACCATTTTATTCTATTATTATTCTACGTTTCACTTGTATTTACTATTATCTATCATGATTAGGGGATCTGCATCTATGAAAGGACGATTGAGATTGTTCTTCGACCTTTGCACAGCGTGTCTTTCTAATTTTAACCAAGAGCATCATTAATTTCACAAGGACATGATCAAGCAGTGGTACAAAAAGAGCCGACACAATTTGTTTTGTAAAAAGAAGCCAGTTTGAAAATTACCACTAAAATTTAGGAACGACAAATTTCTAAATTACAATTTACACTCTGGGTATGAAGGTCCCGTAATGAACTAATTTGGTCTGCATTTACAATTAAGTACCTATTTTTCCTCTTCGCGGCACCATTTTCATCCATGAAACTTTCGCATCTGTGGTGCGCCATTTCATTTTAAGAAGTAAACGTGTAATCGGACCGATTCGTGAAATGTACATTCGATAGTTAAAATTTACGACCGACAATGGGGCTCTGATACAACTTGGCATTGGAATGGGCAGGAATATGGGTTTGCATATTCAACGCAGGTGCAAAAACAAGACAGCAGAAATGGTAAAAATGAGACGGTGGGGTGACAAAAAAATTAGACAACTCAACCGCAGTGCGATGTGTTAAATTTTGAGAACCTAAAGCTTGTCGCTCACTTGTCCGTCACAGCACGGCCCGATGCTGTCCGTCGCCGTCAAGCGACGGATAGTAACGCCGCCTACTATTCCAGCAGCAACCGGCAAGCCGTGGGCTGTGAGCGAAAATTTACATCTAGCAGTGACAGATTCACCATGTGTGTCAGCAGTAGTTCTGATGATGAAGACGTTAAGGCTGCCGCCCGCATTATTAGAAGAAGAAAATGAGAAGAAAAAAAGAAAAGCAGGTGGATTCACCCATTAATAAAAAGAGGGTGTACCTTGGAGAGTTCCACCATATTTTTAATGACCTAAAAGAAGACGAGACGAAATTTTTTCAATATTTTAGAATGTCGCCTAATAAATTCTCAGAACTCCTTGATATTCTAGAGTCTGAATTAACATTTCAAAACACTTCTTATCCTTGTGTTGTTGGTTGTGGTAGGTTCTGTCACTTAAATCATAAACTTCCTTATATTTTTGGACCAAACAAATCAATTTTTCATCATCCATTTTATCAGCTTTTTGTGTGCTCTGATCTCTGAACAAAGTGCCGAAATATTGCAAAACAGACATGCGCCCTACAAGTTGATGCTGACCGGCGCTGGCCGGCGACGCGCTCACTTGACCAGTCCAGCACGGCACGTTCCGTTGATTTCCGGGAAGGATCGGAGACCGGCAATCCATTCTGTCGGCGTTCGCACTGGGCCGTGTCGTGCTGTACTAGTGGGCGATTGTCCATTTATTTGCATTGTTTTCATTCTGCCCGTATTTTGACGGGACGGACCGTGCCGTGCTGTGACGGGCAAGTGAGAGGCAAGCTTTAAGCTTGCCGCTCACAAAATGGATGATGAAAAATTTATTTGTTTGGTCCAAAAATATAAGGAAGTTTATGATTTAAGTGACAGGACAACCAACAACACAAGGATAAGAAGTGTTTTGAAATGTTGATTCAGACTCTAGAATATCAAGGAGTTCTGAAAATTTATTAGGCGACATTCTAAAATATTGAAAAAATTTCGTCTCGTCTTCTTTTAGGTCATTAAAAATATGGTGGAACTCTCCAAGGTTTACCCTCTTTTTATTAATAGGATGAATTCACCTGCTCTTCTTTTTTTTTCTTCTCATTTTCTTCTTCTAAAAATGCGGCCACTACCATAACGTCTTCATCATCAGAACTACTGCTGACACACATGGTGAATCTGTCACTGCTAGATGTAAATTTTCGCTCACAGCCCACGGCTTGCCGGTTGCTGCTGGAATAGTAGGCGGCGTTACTATCCGTCACTTGACGGCGACGGACAGCATCGGGCCGTGCTGTGACGGGCAAGTGAGCGACAAGCTTAAGACAGAAGCTACTACTAATCCGACGACCTTATGATTTTCGGTAATAAAAAAGGTCGGCAATTGAAATTGGGAAATTCAAAATTAGGTTTCTGTCAATCTGTTAAGTTAACTTTTCTATACATTTTTTGTTATTTTTTTAATAAAAAAATAAACCCAGTTGAGAGTACTAGCTTCATAAATATCATCGAGAACCGCGGTAGGTGCCTGACCAGCTGTGCCACTTTCTTTTGCACAAAATTAAATAAAAGTAACATTGTTTCAGCATTAAATCATCCAGTCTACGCAAATCCCCTTAAACAGTAGGGGCCCTACAGCCCTAACCCAGAAGATTTAGAAAAATAAGATAACTTGTCGAACGAAACTACAATTTCACGTGAAGCTGCTTCCACCGTAGACCGTAAGGCGCAAAAAATGTGTTTTCAAATAACTATCATCATAAAATTTTCAGTCCGAAGACTGATTGGACGACCTCCATCTTTTCCTATCCTTAACTAGCCTACACATTTCCCTAAAAGTAGAACATTCTACATCTCCAACTACTCGAGAGCAGTAGTCTAATGTGGGCCTACCCCTACCTCTTCTAATTTCTATCTCTGACTCTAGTACGTCGCGAACTATTCCTTTGTGTGTCGTGTCTCAGAAGGTGTCCTACCATTCTACCATCCTATCTCTCCTATTCTTCATTGTCTTCCATACCTTTCGCTTTTCCCCAACTCTTCCTAATACCTCCCTTTTGCTAACCTTATCTACCCACGATATCTTCATCACATTTATCAAATGCTTCTATTTTTTTACGATACGCTTCTACTATTGTCCAAGTTTCGTACCCGAATAATGTCGTACTTCATATCTAGGCCGTGGGATCTTGCTAGCATGCGCGAGTGAGTATAAATAAATAAATCCGCGACTTCCTCTATCTTCTCATTTCCTACTTGTATTTTGGTTTTAGTTCCATTTTCACGCCCTCTACATAGGGCAAAGTACGGAGATATGCCCCACTTTTTAACAAACTCTATTTTAAATTGTTGTTTCTTAAAATAGGTAAGTACCTACTTTTATGTGCATGTGATAACGTTACCTTTCATATTCATTCTACCAAACATAATAGATAGATAAAGAACTGGAACTAAAATTAAGAGACCCCCCAGAATAAATTGGGCATCTATTCCACTGGTGTGGGATAGGTGCCTTATGAAGTACGGATAGATGCCTTTAGTTAAAATAACCAGAACTGACCATTTTTAATTAACCATTTATTTATGAAAATAATAAAAAAGTAACATAGTAAAATAATAGGTCTCAACTCAACAGCTTCTGCAGCATCTTGTAAAGCCTCCTCCGTCCAGATCGCTCGTTCGGGAGCTCCCTGGCGTCTCGGCATCCTGTGCGAAAACGGCCCAATTTGATATTAAACATACCTACATACCAACAATTGAAGAAAAATATGACGCTCTGCCGGCGATCCATACCCACACCTAGGCCAATAGGGCGTCTATCCTCTGTGGGCATCTATCCGGGCGTTGTACTGGGGCAACTATACTTTTTGGTACGAACAGATGCCTCACTTAGTTTTTACAAACCCATTAGATAATTAGGTTAGAAAATGATTAAACCCACAAATTTAAAAGACGTTTCACTTAGGAAAATCAATAAGTATTATCTTACTCCAAAGATATCTTCGTAACGCAAAACCGTTCGTTAAAGGAAATAATTCTCCATATACGCAGTTGTATACTCCAAGAATTTTCTAGACATACGGTGTATACTTTCAAGTTTCAGGTTGTGTGTCGCCGCCACACGAAACCTGAGCGCGTAAAGCGCAGATCCCACGCGTCCCCAACACTACATCTACGTCATGATTCTTAGGCTGGATTTTCACCAGGTAGTAAGTTGACACTGATATGAAAGATGCTATGAGACTATTAGCGGGGAGTCACACTGAACGACCACCACCAACCACCCGTGACCGTCCGTTGACGACCAAAATTTCCATCACTTACATGCTTACTGCAAAACTCACACAGAGCGATCGTCCGCTACCGTCTTCGGCCGTTTGTCAGAGGTCGTGTTTGAATTCCAACGTGCTGGAAATTTTGGTCGAACTGGGACCATCGTACGCAACGCGCATGGCAAAATTGTTATTTATTTTAACATAAAGCACGTGTGTGGTAATACCTAACCTTACTTTTTCGTTCTTGATCGTGTTCATTTGTATTCTGTTGGCTCTTGGCGAAATAAATTTGTTAGTTTAAAATATTATTATCATTATACAAAAATCAGAGACGAAGTTATGGCTACTGGGAAAAGCTCTATGGAAGTACGCCTATGCTTTAAATTTATTCAATAAAATACTAATTATTCGTTGTTTCTAAAGTGAAAAGTTGCAAAAGGATGTGCCAAGCACGTGAACTGCCGAACAAGTAGATGTGCTAATAACAGCAGTAAGGGGGCATGAAGTCCTGTACGATCAGTCCAACGGGAATTATAGTAATCGAGAAATAATTGATCAAATTTGGCATCATGTAGCTCAGGCCCGTGCAACCTGCGGCCCGCGGGCCGCATGCGGCCCCTCTGACATTTTTATGCGGCCCGCGTGGCACAGAATTGAATATTTTAAAAAAGCAAAGTGATATCTATTAAAAAATGTAACGTCTTTCTCAACAAGGAACACATAAAATGCACCGTTTCATGTATACAGCACCACAGACTAATTTAAATTTAAATTCGTCTGTGACAGCATATATATCATACGTGTAAACAATTCTTTCTTTGACAAATTCGCTTATATTAACGTCAACCAACATCCGCCCGAATATTGCTCAAATTGTGGACAAACACCAGTGCCAGAAATCACATTGATTTATTATTAATAGGTATTATTTCATTAAAGTAACCTAAAAGTTTTGTTAAAAATTCATTTAAAAATGGGTGACTACTGCACCGTCCGACCGTCACCTAAAATTATGTTCGAACACGGTCGGACATGCGCATTACTGATTGTCAATACAGTGAAAATGTAAAAACTAATTATGATTATGAAACGAAAGCATTTTTGAAACAAACCACTTAGCTTACGGGGCACCAGAACACACATTTTTTGAGAAAAAAGATTATGCAAACACATAAGCGAAACAAAACAAACCCATACGGGGGTAGAACTCATCTAGCGCTAGGTTGAGACTATACCCGTACACCCACCGAGACCGTTGGCGTATTTTATTGACACTGCGTAATGCGCACGTCCGACCGTGTTGGAACAAAATTTAATGTAACGGTCGGACGATGCAGTAGTCACTCAATTTTTAAAAATTATTTGAAGAATAAGATATTTTTTGCAATTGTTTCTCAATAATTTGTGTTTTGATGGTAAATATTTTTTTATTTTTACACATGCAAATGTACAAGTGTTCCTACCAAAAAAGTGTTCTTTCTTAACTTTTTCTACTATGCACAGAACTTTGGCAAGCCAAGACTCCTTAGGATGCTGACGTTGTCAGCGAAACACGTGTCGAGTTTAATTACTGTGTCACTGTTTTTTTCGTATGTGGGGTTAACTTGTTAAGAATTCACAGTGTTTTTCTGTTATAAAATTATAAATCTCAATATTTAGGGTGTTTGTCTTTAATTATTCAAAATACTCTGAACCTATCACACCTAGTGAACACTAACTTGATAGATAGTAGTGCGGCCCGCTAAGATTTCATAAAACTTGCAAATGGCCCTTTCGCTTAAAAGGTTGCACGGGCCTGATGTAGCTGAACCATTGAAAAAGACAGCTTAGTTGTTTATACCTATTGTAGTTAATGCAGGTAATGTAATTACATATATTTATAGCTAAGGAATGTTCTAAAAAGTGGCAGCTTTTACGGGCAGGTTATCGTAAGCGACGCCATTCATTAGATGCTCTATCAGGAAGTGCTGCTAAAAAAATTAAAAAATGGGCCTTTTTTGATTCCCTCACTTTCTTGGAACCACACATGATCGAAAGGGAAACTGTATCAAGTATACAACCAGCGTCCGATACAGAGCTCGCTTCGCTTCAGTCCCAGAATTGCGTGACTGATTCCGAAGGTTTTCTACAACCTGAAGATGAAAGTCAAGCAGAAAATAATGGCAGCAATGTAATGAATGCGGAGTTAAACCAAATTGGGGCAGAAGTGGCGGACATGAGAGCGCCCTCGGATGGAGAACCTGAAACTGAAGCAACACCACGAACCGTGCGAAAACCAGTGTCAGTTAAAGGGAAAAAAAATGATGACGTGGATAAAGAGTTCTCAAATTATTTAAAAACAGTGAGTGCTAGAAAACAAGAAACTGCGAAGAAAAGTGCTATGGAACATTTTTTACTGAGCTGCGTCGACGAATGCTCTGAGTTTGAGTGCACAAAGGGCATTTAAAATTAGAGTAATTGAATTACTGTCGGAACTTTCTAATGATTCATAAAAAAACTGAAACAAATTTTATTTCTTGCAATAATAATACATTAAATGCAATTGTTTTATTATTCAACAACACAAATACGTATTAATGATAATAACGAGGGTGGTAACTAGGGCTTTGCTGCTCGTGAACAAATTTGCAAACTCGATCAAAGGAGAGGTTTATAATCCTATAGCTTAGAGTACATTTGTCGGCATTGGACGGACGGCACGCAACAGAGAAACATTCTTAACACACATTTAAATTAGTCAACGCACACTTGTGCGAACCGCATTCAACGGATTTTTAAAATCCGGTGAGTATTTTGCAATGAGAATCAAAATGAGTCCGGCGCGTCCGATGCCGACAAATGTGCGCTAAGCTTATAAGGGCAGTAAAGTTACTTTACAGCACAACGTGTAATAAAATAAATTACAATCGCACACTCTGCTGTAAAGTACTATTACCTACATACATTCAAAATTGTGCGTAAAACTGACTAAACCACGTGTATAGTTAAAAGCATAATATATTTAATTACTAGAACAACACAATCAAATACAAAGTCATATTTGGATTTCATTCATTATCGTCACTAGATACTACTGTGTCCAAAATTTTTGAATTTTGCCAGTGTACTTGGCCTGTAGTAGAAAAATAATTACAAAAGAAATCTCGTACTTCTCGTGCGCTACATGTAGACTGGTTAACATTCGATTTTCTGCGATTTTGACTTAAATTACGATTTTCAAATGCGCCAAATACTTGTGGAAGCTGCTCAAGTTCTTCGTCAGTGAATCTGATTTTGTCTTCCTGCCTGACCATGTTATGTAAAAGTACGGCAGCCATTACAATCTTGTCCACTTTATCCGGATGAACACTGATTGCAGTTTCAAAAATACGAAATTTGGATACCAAAATCCCAAAAGTGCATAGTTAAAAATTCGCTTTTCTCGAGTAAGTTGCCTTCTGGGATATGGTTTTAAAAAATTTTCAGTTAGTCTGAAGGCTTCATCGCCCACAAACAAAAAAGGAATGGCTGGACCATTGTCTTCTATGGGGCACGGCGGAGGAAGATTTAAATGGCCATTCTTAAATGGTTGCCCGAAAACACTGCGATCAAAAATTCCAGCATCACTGTTTTTGCCCATCGACCCTACATCGACAACTGTAAATTTGTAGTCGCAATCAACCACACTTAACAAAACTGTGGAATGAAAATGTTTATAATTATAAAATAGGGAACCAGCATTATTCGGCTTTTTTATTCGAATATGCTTGCTCCGATGCAGTTCGGAAAATATTTCTTTCTTTTAAAACCTACTGCAATATTTTTCCACTTTTCCTGGTTTGGCTGCTCAATATAATGATTCTTTAGTGCTTCTATAATAATTGTCAACATGGAGTGTACAATTCTTGACACTTCATTAGGACTCATTTTAAAATGATACAATGATGCTGCATAGCTTTCACCAGTTGCCAAATATCTAAAAAAGTACAGTTATAACTACTCTCTACAATGTGTCTATCTGCAAAAATGTTACCTTATAGTTACGGTCAACCGTTCCAACAATCCAATTGTTTTGCGGCAGTTTGTGTGACCGACATGAAAATATGGCGTTACCAACTCCACTAATTTTTGGAAGCAATTTCTGGACATCCGGTAATAATTTTGGAATTTTACTGGATCTCTTAGTAATTTGGGATAACTAGTATGAAATTCACCCTCCTGCTCTCTATGCACATAAAGTTCTCTAACCCACATTTTCTTTCTCTTCTTAGTTTGTCTTTTTTTATAGAAATAGTACATTATTGCAATTCTCTCTTCTTCACTATCACTTGAACTACTCATATTTTTTATTATATTACTGCACAAATACTTATTTTCTCCCAATATTTAAAGACAAAGTACAAAGTCAAACAACTATCAACACGCAGAAAACATAACCAAACCAAAGTTTAGCAGGTTAGCAAGTTAGAACATAACCTAACCTAGTTGTCAGATTTGTTGTCAACGTCATCAGTCGCTCATGGTCGGTCGAGCAGTGTGAAGTTCAGTCTTAATAGTTTGTCCTATTTCAAATTTTGGTCGTACTGGTCGGTCGCGGACGGTTGGTCGTGGGCGCTCAGTGTGACTCTTGACTTAGACTATTGGCCAACACTCACCACCGCTACTTGCTTGTAAGATTTGCCGCTGGCATTGGCGAATAGTTTCACAGCAGCGTCGATTCACTGCCTCGATATTCACCTCACAATAACCGATTTGAGGACTCCTCTAAATATTGAAAATGTCTCAGATTTGATGTTCATCTCCATTAATGGCCCTCCGGTTGCAGACTTCAATTCGCAGCCGTACGTGGGGATTTGGCTGCAAGACCATCGATCGGCACATTCAACTCCTCATGGTAAAGTCAAAGAACGTCAAAAAATTGCCGAAAACAACTTTTCGTCAATATATTTTTATATCACTTTTATATGAGAAATATCAAAAAAATTGAAGTGTATTCGTCATTGATCCCCCCCCCCCAAATCAGGCACACAATGGGTTATTGGTAGTATACCTACCCTCGAAAAAATTGATGGGAACATCACTGCATATAACTAGCGTTTGCTCTTTGTAGAGATTATGTATTATTCTTCTATCCCTATATTTCATCTCTACCTTTCTGACCACTTCGAACATCTCCCCCCATTTTACGTTGTCGAAGGCTGTATCTAAATCTGCAAATCCTATATAGACGCTCTTTCCCATTTCTATTGTTTTTTCTATAATTACTTGTAAAGCTAGAATAGTCTCACGCGTTCCTCTATCTCGTCTAAATCTGAACTGGTCTTCTCCTAATATTTCTTCTGTCCTTTTCTTCATCATTCTTTGCACAATTCTAGTTACAATTTTTGACGCGTTGGAAGTTAAACTGATAGTTCTAAAATTTCCGCACTTATCCGCGCCTTTCCTTTTTGGCAAAGCAACTATGATGTTCCTTTTGTAATCTTCTGAAATCTCACCTGTCTCGCATTTAAATAAACGCTCTCTTACCTCTTGACTTACGCGTTTTAAAATTTATCCCTGCAATCCGTCTGCACCTGCTGCTTCATTGATTTTTAAACTTTCTTGTGCTAGCTCAGACTCTTCCCTAATTATGGGACAGCCTAGGTTATCCCTCTCTACACCAATTTCCTTTTCTAATAAATATGTCTCCTAGTTCTTGTCCTGCATATAAGATTCCCAAAAATATTTCTTCCACCTATCTGCCTACGTCGTTTCTAATGTTCTTGCTGCTAAATTCAATTTCTCTGAAATTTCTCCTAATTATTTTATAGGCTTCGTCAGTTTTTCCTACTTCGAACTTATCTTTGCATTTGTTATAAATCCACTGTTCTCTCGCTTTCCTACATTTCTGAATTTCCCACTTGACCACTTTATAACTTTGTTTCCCTCCTTCATCTAGCCTATTTTTATGTTTTCGGCTCTCGTCTATTAGAGTCACAATGTCCTTTGTTATCCAGGGTTTTCTACTTTCATTCTGTTTGTGACCCAATGCATCTCTAGCTGCAGAATCTAAACCATTTTTAATACAATTCCATTCTGCCTCTACGTCACTAACAGTATTTTCATCCACGTCCTATAGTACTTGAAATTAACTGAATGTCTATAAAAAATCTTTTTCCTGAGATTATGCATTGTTTTGTGGTTAGCAGACTATCACAAACATATTTTTATAAAGATTTTTGTTCAACATTAATTAACTCGAAATAAGGAATGTCGTTTTTTATAACAAATCGCATTTAGAACCAAAAAACTTTATAATGAGAGAAAGTTGACTAAATTTTATTTCATTTCGTTATTTCCAATCAACACCCTACCCAGATTCCATCGTCATCAACTCTAATTATCCTAAAAACCAATTTTAAACAAACTTCTGGTCCGTAACAAACTGGAATTCGCCGCAATTACTGGGACTTCTTACCGTCGATTAAATTACATGTTTTGACGTACGAATGCGGTGTCTGGTTAGAGAAAATAATATTGGTCAGTTCGACAAAGTCAGGTGACCTCGTTCCGCGTCCCAGTGAACCAGTACCAGTCGACCAACTCTAACTACTTGCCGCCAGTGTTGTCACGTGATTAATGTCATATCCGGTCTTGTCAGACGAGCCGGAAATTTAACCGTTCGGCGTTTGTAAGTTTTGTTTACTCAGTTGTACCACGATTTCAAAAAACAGATTCGGGGGGGACACGTAATAGAAACTGTGAAACAAAAGGTTACCTATTGCGTCGATTGACTGATTGACATTCCTTTTCTCATTTTATTCAAACTAACTTCTGCCTGCTACTTCTGTATCGTACTTTAGCACAATCCTTTCTTGTTTTGTGCTGATATATGGTCAACGCCCTTGTACCGGCGCGAAAATTTTATATCGATCGGATGTAGTATGCTGACCCAGACACGTTCAATATACCAATAACATATAGATGAACTTTTTCTGCATTACATAGGACCTAACTGAATTCATACGTAGATATAAAATCTCATAAGCCATGATGTTTTTGTCAAAATGACAGCGGAAAAAGTTGGCCCTGTATTGCAGCGATAATTACAGCAATCGTCAAACGTGATGGCGAGCGACAGAGATGCGCAATTGAGTAATCCCCACTACGCTCTCGACCGGGATTGGTTTTCGGTGGACGCACGCAACTGTCAGTGGCGCACGATTAACTTCATAATAAATTCATCTATAGTCAAAGGAACCTCGCGCCACTGCCTGAATCTGTTTTAAACTAGGGCGTGGCCTTACCTGCGCGGGCTCTCGCCATCACATTTGACGATTGCTGTATGTTATTTCGTATTTTTGCCTTGCTGAATTAGACTCAAGATTTTTATTTTGTCTCGCGAAATTCCTGTTTTCAAACTCAATTTTGTTTCCTGTCAGCAATTTGACTTAAAAAACTGTCATCCAAGAGCGCTACGACAGCACCGTCGCGCTCGTATTGACTGATAGTTTTCTTTCTTCAAATTGCTTGGCAACAAAACTTCGTTCAAATCAAAAATGTATTCGGCAAAATAAAATCTCTCGTCTAATTGCGTACGATAATTGAGTTCATATGTAAAGGGTGGTTCAAAAAGCGCGCCGGTTTTGAATCGCTCGCCATTGCGTTGTTTGTTGCTTAGCAACACTGTTTTGTATAAAGTTGGCATCTGCTAACATTCCGATTTCATTCTGTGTGTCATCATGGAACGCATTTCAACTGAGCAAAGTGTGCTAATCGTGAAAACCTTTTATCAAAACTTCCACTTAAATGGATTTGTCAATAAGCAAAATTGCCTAGGGATCAGAAAATCCTCATTTGATTCGTGAAAGGGAAATGCACCCGCAGCGAGTGACGGTTTGGTGTGGATTTTGGACGGGTGGTGTCATCGGCCCTTATTTTTTGAAAATAAAGCAGGACAAGCTGTGACAATTAATGGAGACCGATACCGTACGATGATGAGAGATTTTTGAGACCTCATTTCGATGCAATGGCCATTCAGCAGTTGTGGTTTCAGTAAGACGGCGCCGCGTGTCACACTTCCGGCGAAACAATTGCGTTGCTCCTTGAGAAATTCCCGGATCGGCTCATCTCGCTTCCTGGTGACCAGCAATGGCCACCAAGGTCGTGTGATTTAACCCCGTGCGATTTTTTTCTTTGGGATTTTGTCAAATCATTGGTTTACGTCAACAGACCTCGAAACATCCGCGAGTTAAAGGAGGAAATACAACGAGTTATCGGCGAAACCGAAATGCAAGTATAATATGAAGCAGTAATCAACAATTTCAGCAAAGTAGTGGGGGGCCATATGCCCGATGTTATTTTCCATACCTGAATTGGGAAGGTTTGATTAACAAGTTTATGTCCTTTGTAAATGTGGTTTTTAAAAATAAAGTTCCTTTTTTGATGTATTAAAACCGGGGCGCTTTTTGAACCACCCTTTATAAAGGCTATAATGTTTTTGTCAGAATGACAGCGGAAAAGTTCGTCCTAAAGCCCTGGTTTTTAAGAACTTTCCGCCGACGCAATTGCGCCGACGGATGGGGGATGGGTGTTTATGGCAATGTGGCGTAAGTTTAGATTTAGATTAATCTTCAACTCCTGAGGATACTGAAGTTGTCAGCAAAACACCTGTCGAGTTTAATTACTGTGTCACTGTATTTTGGCGTGTGGGGTTACCTTATTAAAAATTCATAGTGAATTTACGTCAAAGTTCTCCATCCAACCACTGTGTGTATATTTGGTTGATTGGGTGACCACTGAGATATTTGTCCTGGATAGAAAGACCCTGACTACAAGTAATTATCGTTATATTATCTTTGAATCTCAAAGGCAGGACACCGAATATTCCAGTTTTCCTTTGCCCTTCTGAAGTTTAAATTGGATATTCTGGCAGTTGTTTAATTTGACATCATATTCTGTCTTCAGCCCAGACCTAGTCGGAAAACTAAGTACCACCTGCTTATCCGACAGAAATAAAGTATTTTCAGCAACATTTATTTCTTTTTATTTACATAAGAACTTATTTTGAATTTTTTAAAACAACAAATTAATCCAAAAGTTGCCGCTGTTTTTTTCCGTTTATATTTTAAGTAAGTTCTTTTATCCAATTGAATTTCTCAGTGAAATCATTTGGGATGAATGCATTAGGACACCTCACCAGGACTAACTTAATATGTAGCTAGTTCCATCGCAACAAAAGCATTTCTTAACGAACGCCAGTTCTTTACAACTTAAAATAATAACGATGAAATTGAAAACCGAAAGTGACCTCACGAATAAACAACAAAACAGAAGACAGCTTAAAACATTGCCGCAGACAGTGCCACCTCGCGGGAATCTCATGGCCTCGAAAGGGGTGTTTATCCGATCGCAGTAAATTTTAGCTTTATCGACCGAGCTTGCACCTGTGGCTGCTAATGGAAGCGTCTAGTATAGCCGGCAGTTATTTGCAGATTCTGTACACTCATCAAAAGTTTGTTGTAATATTTAGGGACGCGTGCACGCGCCTGAAGTTCATTAAGCACAGGTTGTTCATAAAGATAATGACAGTTTTCCTTAAGTTTCCGGGTGGCATTGAAAGTTAGAGAAACTGGTTGTAAAAGTATCTGGAACAATATTCCTCTTCTGATGCTGAAATTGCAGATCAAATTGGAGGACGTTATTTTAAGGCCGCAGGGAAAGTTTTTGCACGTATAAAAATCGATCCTTGGTTGATGGGGAATGGTAAATAAAGAAAGTCACTGGTAAAACTTCTTACAATAATTTATTTTTCCTTCAAGGGGGCACGTTTCCTTGCAAAGATTTTACGGCAAAACGTATTATTAAACATTAATTGCACTTAAAAACCGAAGAAGATATCTATTTTAATTGCCTACACTTTCAACTAGATCTACTTAAAAAGAACTTTCGTGTCATCTGCTCGATTTATATTTTTCTTTTGATGCGACTGCTGAATGTTGAGTAAATAAAATGGCACATTTTAAAACATTTTATATTCAATTTACTTTCGTCGCATCATAACAGTAATAACAATAAAAAGAGAGTATGTTTTACAGTGATAGAGGCGTAACTTACTTTTACTATTAATAAGGAACGTCTTGCAATATAGAAATCTTAAGCAGTTGCTGGGCAATGCTGTATATCGCGAATAATGACTTGTTCAGAGAAACTCATCTTTTAGACAATTAAAAAGAATTCATTTAGCCACATACTTTAAAAAATCGCCAGATGCAGCTGATTTTTAAAAACATCCACTGTTAAAAATAAAAATCAAGAGCTGGAAATCTTTAATCTTTAAGCACGTCGAACTTTCTCGTTTGAACTGATGCATACAGGATGGTCACTTTTACAATGTACATCATTAGAATCTTCTAAACCCGAAGAGATTCAGAGTTGGTCAAATTACAGACGTGCACATTTCCATGCTCTTTAAGGATCTGAAAAGAAACTCTGGATAGCTCTAGTTGTTTCTGAAACATCCTGAAAAAGTTGAAATTTTGCATTTTCTTATTTCTTCCATATATTATTAATTTGAAGGGGTCGGGGCAACAAGGTACATAATCCACTTATACATTTAATGAAGAAAATTAATCTTGAAGTTTTTGTTCAAATCCTGAAATCAATCTAAATTTATTTTGATGGTTTAAATATGGCTACTAGTTGTTACTGATACACGCAAATACAATAATAAAACACATAATTTAAAAAAAACTAAAATTTTTCAAAAATATTTAATTCTATTTTAAAAAAATATGGCATAAATATGCCCTTTTTAACGAAGCGTTAAAACATAATTTTTGAAATCTAACCATCATTATAATAATGTCATAAAGGTCATAAGCCACAAAAATAAATGCTTACTGATTCCTCCTCCTGGGAAACATTTTCAGATGATCTGCTACTTGCGTCATAATCACTGTCATCTGAGTCGAAATTCAAATCACTATCACTGTTTTTATGATTACAATCAAACTACTTTCTCTTTGTGCACATGGTTGATGTGGATGCCATCTTGATTTTTATGTGGCTTATGACTTTCTTGCTTTTAACCTGTAGCCTGTCCTTCCCCACACACACAATGAGTAAAATCGCCAGTTTTGACTACGATGGCATCACGAAAAGACCTTATATTGATGACAGTGGCGTGCTTAATCATAAAAAACACAAAGTGCTACAAAAACCATAAGACCTAAATCCAAATGGGTGAAGGAATGGTTGCTGAAACGTCATGAATATTCTCACGTGAACAATTCAATAAACTCCGTTAAAAATTACCGTGAAAAATTGTGTAAATCCTACGTGCTTTATGCGTCAAATCGCGGATGCAATGCTGCTAAACAAATGCCACTGGCCAGGGCCTGACCTGCTCTAGCCCGATCTGAGACGTGCACGGATTTGTTCACCATACACGGTGACTCTTCCCCGTGCAGTTATAACTGCACACTCCAAAAATCAAGCAGCGCTTGATTCCCAGCGACTTGACTGTGCACCCCGTGACGTGTGCATTCAAGTCTTCAGTTATCCCTCTGTGTGAGTGGGCCCCTTAAGATTCATAGAAAACATGTGGTTAGTCAATAAGGAATCTTTACGATTTTGTCGCCATCTATAGTTTAATAGTAAGAAAATAAGTTTTTGTGGCTGAGGACCTTGTTGTAAAGCAGGCTTATGCTCCAAACTTGATTCTTGAAAAAATGTGGCTTATGTACCTTATTGCCCGACCCCTTCATTTATTACCTAAGCAAATGTAATGACCTTTGGCAGGTTTATATAAGTAGGTACATTATGGGCTATCCACTGGATGTTTCAAAATTTGCCTAAGCCTACTACATATTCAAGTTTTCATAGACAACTTTTGAATTTCCTTTGGACGCCATACTTTTGATTTTGTCCACCATAACGGAAAAAATCAAAAGAAGTCGTAAAATATTCTTATATTTATGTAATATGTCGTTACTTGTTCATATTGTTTCTATTTCATCAGTCCGAAGACAGGTTGGACGCGTACCTCCATCGTTTCCTATCCTGAGGTAATCTACACAGTAGAACATCCTGCATTCCTAACTATTTGAGAGCAGTAGTCTAATCTGGGCCTACCCCTACCTCTCTTTATTCCTATCTCCGAAGTTAAGGAATATTAAAAAACATAGAGCTAATTCACTATGAATAAGTTAAACCCCACGCCAAAAGACAGTGACACAGTAATTAAACTCGACACATGTTTCGCTGACAACGTCAGCATTGTCAGGAGTTAAATATTAATCTTTCTATGATTTTTACGATGGCAATATATTTTCATTGTTTTCTACAATTTTATTAAAGAAAGGCTAATTTGTTGTACAGTGTGTCTACTAAAGTTGCCTACATATTGAAAACTTTTATTATTAATGTAACGTATTTCGATTTTACACTATTTATTTACAGTGACTTTATGTATATGTACAAATATTTGCAATGATTAACAGTGATTTGAGAACTTACAATTAACAAATTGAACAATAAGCAGTGAAATATATACAAGCAGTAAGTAACAACAAGCAGTGAAAATTAAACAATTAAGCGAACAATTAAACAATTAATTACCTAACCTAAACAATCCACAGTACACAAGTCCACAGTTTAAACTCTCTAAAACACTCGTCTTCAACCGACGGTTAATCACATACGAAGACGCCCCGGTACACTTAAAACGCCACCAAAGAATTCGCACTCACGTACCGTACCGACACTAAATGCGTATCAAGACTTATACTCGCACGGAACTATTAAACGCCCGGTTCTTATCGCATTCGACATTCGCTTCCAAACTTCAGACTTCAAACTGTAAGACTGTAAGACTGTCCACTCGGCTTCTTGCTTCCCATTTTATAATGGTCTTAGAAGATTCTCGAAAATTATCGATCGAACATTGTTCCAGAAAAAGAATCTTCGAGATAGGCTATTCTTTTCGGGAATCATAAACAGCGACAAGGTCGCGCCGTCATAAATCAAAGCCTGCTCGCCGTAAACAAATTATGTGTCACCACCAGGGGCGTCGCTGACGGGGCAAAAGTTCGTATCACTGCCCCCTCCTTAAGAGACTGATCGCCCCGATCAGAAATTATCTCCTTCTTTCCCATGGTACGGAGCAAGCCGGTCCAGATGGACTACCTTCATCTTCGATCGTGGAGAACGCTGAATCCGGTAAACAACGTCGTTGATCCTGGTCACTACTCGGTATGGCCCATCCCAGTTCTTCTGTAATTTCGGCGATCGTCCTTTCTTCCGGGCTGGATTATAAAGCCACACCCGATCGCCAGCTTGGAAACCCACAGAATTCGCTCGGGCATCATACCGCGTCTTCATTCGGTCACTCTCTAGGCGCATGCGATCCCGAACAGCCTCATGAATTGCATCGAGTCGTTCTGCCAATTCCCGGGAATACTCATCTACAGGCACTGGCCTATCTTCAGGATGCCCAAACAACACATCCATTGGCAGCCTCAATTCCCTTCCGAATAGCACACTGGCAGGTGTTCTTCCAGTTGACTCGTGCACAGCCGATCGATAAGCCATCAGAAACAGTGGAATATGTCGGTCCCAGTCTGTCTGGTGTTCATCTACCATTATCCTCAGATGGTTTTCTATGGTCCTGTTGAATCTCTCAACCATTCCATCTGACTGGGGATGTAATGGAGTGGTCCTGGTCTTCCGTATTCCCATCAACTTACAAATATTTTGGAACACCGCAGACTCAAAGTTCCGTCCCTGATCAGAATGAAGCTCCATGGGTATACCGAATCGGCTAAAGAAATTGTTCACCAGTACTTCAGCTACTGTAGTGGCTTCCTGATTCGGTATCGCATATGCCTCAGGCCATTTGCTGAAGTAGTCCGTCGCAACCAGGATGTACTTATTTCCATCAGTTGATGTAGGAAACGGACCTGCTACGTCAATTGCAATCCTCTCAAACGGAGCTCCCACATTATACTGGCGCATTCTGCCACGGCTCCTTGTCTTGGGTCCCTTGCTTGACGCGCAGTCATCACATCTCCGGCACCAGTTCATTATATTTGTCCTGTAGCCCAGCCAATAGTATCTCTCTCTGACCTTCATCGTGGTTTTATTAACACCTAAGTGCCCCCCACTCACTCCATTGTGAGCCTCTGCTAGGACTTCCGGAACCTTGTCCTTCGGCACCACGACCTGGGGCTTTCTCTCTCTTCCGTCGGTGTTCTCCCACATTCTCTTCAGAAGACCGTCTTCTATCACAAGAGAATCCCATTGTGCCCAGTATGACTTCAGGGCCACACTCTTGTCGGAAACTTCTATCCACTCCGGTCTTCTACCAGCTTCTTTCCATCTTAGCAGAGGTTCCAAGGTCTTATCTTTCTGCTGGGCGTCTCTCCAGGATTGTAGATGCTCTTCTTCTACTTGGATCCGGGTTTGATGGCATTTGATGGGGTGTACATGCTCTTTCAACTCTTGCCTCACGCAGTACTTGCAATCTTCCGGGCAAGGTCTTCTCGAAAGTGCATCAGCATTGCCATGTTTTCTCCCAATCCGATGTTGAATGACGAAGTTGTACTGCTGCAGCCTCTCAATCCAACGGGCTAACTGACCTTCTGGGTTCTTAAATTGCAGCAACCACTTCAAGGAAGCATGGTCAGTTCTGATAAGAAAATCTTGCCCGCACAGATATTTATGGAAGTGCTCGATGGTCCGCACAATTGCTAACAGCTCCCTCCTAGTGACGCAGTAATTACGTTCAGGTTTCGACAAGGCCTTACTGAAATAGGCCACAACCTTTTCTTCCCCATTCTCCTCTTGAGATAATACACCGCCTATGCCCACATTGCTCGCATCGGTATCCACAACAAACTTGCTTCCAGGCCTCGGATACGTCAGAACAGGAGCAGAACACAGAGACCTCTTCAACTCTTCAAATGCTCCTCGGCACTCCTTCGTCCATTCATATGGCCTACCATCCTCGGTTAACCGATGCAGGGGCTTCGCAATGTCTGCAAACCCTTTCACGAAACGGCGGTAGTAGGTGCATAATCCCAGAAAGCTTCGAAGTTGATGTTTATCTTTCGGGACAGGCCAATTCCTCACTGCGTCTGTCTTCTCTGGATCTGTTGCAACTCCTTTGGTGGAAATTATGTGCCCTAAAAACTTAACCTGTTTCTTAAACAGCTGGCACTTCTGCGGACTTAATTTCAGGTTAGCTTGCCTCAATTTCTCGAAGACATCGCACAAGTTCTTCAAGTGCTGATCGAAAGTCTTCCCCATCACGATGATATCGTCGAGGTATACCAGGCAAGTCTTCCAATGTAATCCTCGCAGTACTGTCTCCATCAGTCTCTCAAAGGTGGCGGGTGCATTGCAGAGCCCAAATGGCATTACCGTAAATTGCCACAAATCAGTTCCGGCAGAGAATGCTGTCTTCTCCTTGTCTTTGGGATGCAACTCGACTTGCCAATAGCCACTCTTCAAGTCGAGGGTGGAAAACCATCTGGAACCCGCCACTGTGTCTAGGGTATCGTCAATCCGGGGTAAGGGGTAATTATCCTTCTTGGTGACATCATTCAACCGCCTGTAGTCTACACAAAAACGAGTGGAGCCATCTTTCTTACTCACCAGCACTACAGGGGAAGTCCACGGGCTCTGCGAAGGCTCAATTACCCCTTGTCTATGCATGTCTTTGATCAGGTTGTCCATTTCGGTTTGTTTTGCCAAGGGTACTCTTCTAGGAGCTTGCTTAATAGGAGTATGATCACCGGTGTTGATGGTGTGTTGAATTACTCCCGTCCGTCCTAGGTCACCATCTTGCAATGAGAAGACATCTTGATATTTCATCAGAAGCTGAGTCAGCTTCTCACCCTGTATCTGATCCAGTTGTTGGGAACATTCTTCTACCATCGTTTCCAGGGGAGTCGGTAAACTCTTCGTGGACATCTTCTGATCCTCTCCCTTCTTCTCATTCTTCTTTACCATGGCAATCCTAGATACTGGCTCACACATACCAATTAACGTACCCTTGCAAATCTTCTGGTCAAATTCGGCAATGTTCGCTATCCTTACGAATACTGGACGTTGACCAGGTCTCACCAACGTCTTCCCAATTAGTAATCCTTTCTTCACCTCTTCGTACATCGGCTCGACCAATCCCACCAAGCAGCTCGGAGCACCATCCACACGGACCCGTACGATGTTTTCGGATCTGGCAGGCATCAGGACATCTTCTTCAACCTTCACTCGGTATACACAGTTCTTGCGCCCAGGAGAACTCATTACTAGTTCTTCTTCACCAATTCGAAGTACACCGGCACCAACATCAAGCACAATCCCGTGCTTCTTCATACAATCCAGGCCCAGTATAACTTCATCCACAATGTCGGCTACAAGAACTCTCTGTGGAATGACGACATCTTCCATCCCTATGTCGATTTCCGCCTCTCCATATATAGGTGCTGTCTCGCCGGTAGCAGTAACCAATCGGACATTCTTATTGGTCGGCCTAATTCTCCACTCAGCCACAACATCTTTTCTGACTATGGTGTCACTGGCTCCTGTATCGATGGTAATTTCGGTCGTCCTGCCATCAATGATCCCATCAATCATTAAACTATCCCCAACTCGAGCCAATCTTGACACATTCACATCTTGTACTGGGGCTTGGTAGGATGGGGCTGTCTTCACGTACCGGTTCTGGCCAGGAGTACGTTGACATCTACTACGAAGATGACCTTTTACACCACAGCTCCAACATCGCAGGAACTTCTCTCTTCCATACCATCTCCTACCAGTCCCCTCATTGTTGTTGGTCTCAGTTCTTTTGCGCAATTTCAATCTAACTTTTTCTATTACTTTTTCCAGTAGGTCTGGTTCTTGGGTAAGCAGCTGCCGCACCTTGGAGTATCCTCGTGATGTTTGCTTCGCTGCCTCATACTCCAAGGCGTGGGCCAAAGCGTCTGCCAAAGCTTTATGTCTCGCTAGCTTCAGCGCCATCTTTGTTTCACTGTCGCGCAGCCCCTCAATGAAATTTTCCACTGCCAGGCTTTCCAAGAACTCCTCCGGGGCTGTTGGGTATGCCAACCGGACCAGTCGGGCGATGTCAGCCTCAAACTCTTGCAAGGTCTCGTTGGAGCGTTGAGACCTACCCTTTAGCTGCGCCTGGTGGACTTGCTGGAGGTGTTGATGGCCATACCTCATTTCCAGGCGCTTAATTATCTCCTTATAATCAGCCTGTTGTTCGGCTGTCACGGTATCCAGGATATTCAAGGCGTCTCCTCGGAGTGCAACCACCAAATTGACTGCCTTCTCGATATTAGCCCACTGGTTCGCCGCTGCCGCTGCCTCGAACTGCTTGATGTAGGTATGCCACGGGGACTTCCCATCAAATGTAGGCGGCTTCACCTTAACTACAGGAGCTCTTCTTTCTTCGTCCAATCCGGTGTCTTCTGTCTTCAACGTCTTCTTCTTCTCTAGTTCTGCCATTCTCTCGTTAATCTTCAATATCTCTTCATCCATCACCTTTCTTATTTCTTGTGTTTCTTCTGTAATTCTATTCTCCAGTTTGGTCTCTATTCCAGTAATTCTCTCAGCTACCTGCTCTTGACTTCTTTCTATAGCTGACTTCATCTCTTCTTGGCTGTTCTTCATTTCTTCTAGATGGTTCTTCATTTCTTCTTGGTTATTCTTTATCGCCTCTTCTAGATTGTTCTTCATTTCTTCTTGGGTAATCTTCATTTCTTCTTGATTTTTCTTCATTGCTTCTTCTAGATTTCTCTTCGTTTCTTCTTGACTGCTTTTCACTGTTTCTTCAAGATGGTTCTTCATTTCTTCTTGGCTGCTCCTTATTTCTACCATATTATTCTTCATTTCTTCTTGACTGTTCTTCATTAATTCCATAAGAGCTTGAAGTTGCTGCTCCATTGCGGCGGCCCTTCTCGTCACCGGCATAAACACTTAAAAGTTCAAACAAGTCTCAAACCACTACCAGTCACTATGGAGTCCAAAAAACGTCGAAATTCCCACTCAGCTCGGCCAACTTCCAGAAAATTCTTCAATTTTCCATCGGCTTCCACGACGTTCTTCGCTCTTCTTGGCTCCGCAAATCGCACTTCTGACACCAGTTGTAACGTATTTCGATTTTACACTATTTATTTACAGTGACTTTATGTATATGTACAAATATTTGCAATGATTAACAGTGATTTGAGAACTTACAATTAACAAATTGAACAATAAGCAGTGAAATATATACAAGCAGTAAGTAACAACAAGCAGTGAAAATTAAACAATTAAGCGAACAATTAAACAATTAATTACCTAACCTAAACAATCCACAGTACACAAGTCCACAGTTTAAACTCTCTAAAACACTCGTCTTCAACCGACGGTTAATCACATACGAAGACGCCCCGGTACACTTAAAACGCCACCAAAGAATTCGCACTCACGTACCGTACCGACACTAAACGCGTATCAAGACTTATACTCGCACGGAACTATTAAACGCCCGGTTCTTATCGCATTCGACATTCGCTTCCAAACTTCAGACTTCAAACTGTAAGACTGTAAGACTGTCCACTCGGCTTCTTGCTTCCCATTTTATAATGGTCTTAGAAGATTCTCGAAAATTATCGATCGAACATTGTTCCAGAAAAAGAATCTTCGAGATAGGCTATTCTTTTCGGGAATCATAAACAGCGACAAGGTCGCGCCGTCATAAATCAAAGCCTGCTCGCCGTCAACAAATTATGTGTCACCACCAGGGGCGTCGCTGACGGGGCAAAAGTTCGTATCATTAATATTACGAAAAAAGTTGTTCTTTATAAAAAGTTCTACTTTCTAAGAAAATGACATTAAACTTTTAACACTTGAGATAGGATTTATACAGAGTGGTCAGAAAAAGGAAATATTCATAACTGACCCCAGAGAGAAGTACTCTAATTTTTATTTTAGAGCAAAATATTGTGAAGAATTTAAATAATTATTAATATCATTTTCATTTATTTGGCAAAATGCAAATAAGAAACTACATGTGAATAATTGAAACAAAAAGTGTATGTTTGTATTAACTTTTCCTTCATTGCACAGGTAGTCGTTCTTGTAGAAAATTCCCCCAATACATTCCTGGTCACGGCAGGAGTTATGCCCTGAATTGTTTATCTAATTATCCTCTCCAAATGGTCAACATTTTCAAATTGCCTTTGTAGGTATAACTTATTTTTAAGTAGCCCCATAAAAATAGTCCAGAGGGGTCAGGTCCGGAGACCTATGTGGCCAAGGAAGATCTGAATATTAAAAAGATTTTGGCGATATTATCTAACCTCTCTCGCACTGTGGCATGATGCGCCATCCTGTTGGTAGCCTTTCACGTAAGGGTAGTTCCAGGAATAAAATCATAAGAAGATTGAGATAGTGCCATAGGGATTAAAAGAATAGTTACCTTCTACTTCCGCCTGATTTTTTTCCAACACGTTTCTCATTTTTTTCATTTTTGCCTCGCTATCCTAACGACACTTTTGCCGATACACCCATACTTTTCTTCGCATTCTACTACAGCTTTTTCGGCCAGTTCAAGGCAGTATTCACTTATTTTATGATTGGTCGTCGTTTGTACAGCAAATAAAAAATAAGACTGCTCTCCATCTTGACGGAGGAGAATATTTTTCCCAGTTTTGTCCAGTGACATGGACAAAACCAAAAAAATTGGAAAAAATGCCAACCCTGCCATTTAAGATGATTTTCAGTTATTCCTGCTGATAAGTTTACAGAAACTCAATATCAACTTTTCGGTTAACCTGCATAAATCCTTAATTCCACTGTCGTTAAAACATTTTATTATCTATACTCAAGTCTCACAGCTCTCAATTCTTTGACCAGCGATATGTGTTTCGCTGACTATGTTAGCATCTTCAAGAATTTGAAGTTGAATATACCGACTAGCTATTAGCAAAATGAAACAAAATTTTTTGCACGTGACAGCATTATGTACCATGTTGCACTAACTCTTTCTATAACCTGTAACCTCCAATTTACTTTTAATAAAACAGAGTGCCCAAAAAGGTAATCGTAAATGTGCCCCTGAGTTCAGAAGACAGATGAGCGCAATCGATCTTTGGGATTACGAAAAAATGTATCCGCCGGAGATAGGTTGTGCACGTTTTGACAGTTTACTGCGTGGGGTACATCAAACAAATGCTGATATTAGACTCTCAGATTGACCATGCCGCACGTGCAGATAATAAACATAATTTTTCTTTTCCCTCGCTTTTATTTACTTTACATTAGGGTAAGACCTGTAAATGATAAATGACACATAAAACTTTTGTTTCAGGACTCCGAGACCGTAGAGAGGTTAAACGAGACCGGGGAGCTGCGGAGGATATTAAAACCTTTTAAGGTATGTGGTTCAAATATTACTGAAAATAACAAAGAGTGAAGGGTAAATGACTAAAAAATCGCGTTCAGCCCCGCCGTTGAAGAAATCAATACGGCCACCGATGGTTTTAAATACACATGCAATATACTCAGGTCCTTTCATTTTGTGTCGAGGATGAGGAGGTTAGATGATAATAATTTTATGCGACTTTATCTATAAAGCTTATTTGAATTGCCCACAGCATTTAAAAAGAAACTGCCAAATTAGTTCTAACTCTGTACATAAAGGTCTACGTACTATAGACGGTACATGAACTTTAGCGTTTCACGTCACAAAATGATGATGATGACATAAGCGTCACGTGATTGACCTGAATCTTTCTTTTAGGTTATGTTGCATTTGACTTTTGTCGTTAATGGGATATTCGCAATGTGTTACTACTATTACTAATCAGTGGGGAACTCACTGAAAAAATTTGTATACCGAAATTCCCCTTTCAAGAAAAATTCCCCGAAATACCCCGAAATACCCAAAATACCCCGACATTCATAATACCCCGAAATTCCCCTGAAATTCCTTACCTTGTACACTAAAATACCCCAGTGATTTCCCCTCGTTACTAATCCGACGACCTTGAAATTTTCAGAAAATAAAGTTTAAACATAACCAGATCGATTGACAGTGCCAGATTTTTGTTTTGTTTTGGATTGTCGTCAGTAAAAAATGTTAAAATCAAAATTGCAAAATTCAGAATTCGTCGGTTACTGCCAATTTGTTATTTGATTTTTCTATGAAATTTTTAATTATTTTTTTTTTTTTTATAAGAGTCCATTAGAGGGTACCAAAGTTTATAAATAATGAGAACCGCGGTACCAGATATAGTTCTGTCACTTTCTTTGCACTCAATCGAATAAAAGTGACGCATTTTCAGCATTAAGTCATCAAGTCTGTGAAAAACCCCTTAATATATATATATTTTAAGTTATGCCATACTACCGCGTTAATGACTATTCCCAAATAAGTAATAATTTATTACAAAAGTGACTTTTGATAGTTAAGCCGTTTTCGCGAAACAAAATGAAAATATCTTCTTTGAACAAAAAAGCGTGTGCAGGTATGCGTGAACGCAATATATTTATGCATTATTTTCCAACTTCTGGTAGTTTTTTTAATATAAACCGATAATTATGTGAGTTGCTCTCATAATAATAAATAAACACATTGTAAATATCAACGTTTCGGCTCCATTTGAAGCCTTTGAGATTTATTTATCGAATAAAAGACAAAAAAATACATAATTTGTTTGTGTCTAATAACAATAAAAAATATGTATATACTTTGGAGTAAATTCATCTTCAGGAGTTGAAGATTAATCTAAATGTAAAACTTGCACAACGTTGCGAGGGTGATATTTATAGTAACGTAGTGTAAGTTTTAGATTTAGATTAATCTTCAACTCTTGAAGATGCTGACGTTGTATGCGAAACACGTGTAGAGTTTAATTACTGTGTCACTGTTTTTTTGGCTTATGGGGTTAATGTACAGGCTGTCTGAAATTCGGTGTGCAACATGGGGATCTCTGTTATCTTAAGGCTGGGATTTATCAGCTGTTAATCTATAAAGTGCTGCCACCTATCGCCCAAAAGTGTGATTAGTATGATGTAAAATACAGTATGATTGGTTTGCGTCACAGCTGCAAACTTTTCAGACGGAGCCTCTATAGCTTGGAATTTTCAAGGTTTTTTGCTTTAGCGGCAACCGAATAAATCTAGGAGGATTAGTCGGCGGTCCTATCTTTAAATTATTATTTTCTATTTAGAAATATGAGAACCAACTGAAGCGCTACCGCCATCTACATTGCCGTGGCCACACGACTACTACTGTCAAACGTGCAGTTTGCTGTGCATTTTGGCCAAATATGCACAAGATCTAGAGAATGTAATAAAATTTTTGTTCCAACACGCTGGCTGAAGGAAGCAACGTATCAAGACGTTCTTGGTCGTAAATGAATAAGGGATAATTAACTTAGACAACCCTACTTTCTAATTACGATAAATATGTGTACAAATAGTAAAAAACGTGTCGAGTTTATGACGGTTTTATGAAGGATTTTTCATTAATTTGAGGGAGATTTATTTAAGGCGAACGAAAAATATAACTATAAAAGTAGTGCGAGTCTCTAAGTTGATCCTTTATTGATAAATCTTTTTTTTATTTAACGCCCTATCTACTTTAATTTCAGAATGGTGTTGGAATAAAAATGTGTCTACATGTCCCGTTTTTAGTGCTCAAATTTCGCACCCTTAACAGCTAGACCCTATATTTAAATTCGCCAAGTTTGCCAAATATTATGCTATACTTATTTATACATAATTAATGTTAAAAATAATATACATATTTACATTTCTTTCTATTTAAAATATTAAAGTGTTAAATTATAATTCTTATTTATCTAGATAGTTCTAGATAGTTTCCCGCCCTGAAACGAGGGCATAAATAGTATTTTAGCGCCCTAGACCGCTAATTGCCATGCAATTTACTTCACAAAATGCGTGCACTAAAGTTGTCAATTTGGCATCTTCAAAGCATGTCATTATAACATTCAAATGAATGTCGTAAATATTTATATTATCTATTTATAGTAGGTACAGTACTACCTGGGGCGCCGACTTCCCATAAGAACCTATGGGAATTCCCTCCAACAGATAATTTACCTCCAACATTGGAAAATGTGACATGCATAGGAAGGGTCATACAGCTGTATGGGCACATTTCAAGGTCATTCAAATTCGGGGGTCATTGAACAGAGGTCATTCCAGACCGGCGTATAGCTTTATGCGCAGATTTTGGAAAAATGTGACGTGCACAGGAAGAGGCATACAGCTGTATGAGCTCATTTTATGGCCCGGAAGGCTTTCTGTTTATTACAAAATTAAATGAATCATCATTGTTTTCAACAGCAATTTAACGAGTACTTTTTATTTTGCCGGATAAATTTCTGTTTTGAACGAAATTTTGCTGCCAGACAATTTGACGAAAAAACTGACAGCCAGTAAGAGCGCGAAGGCTGTCAGTTTTATGAGTCAAATTGCCGTCTGGCAAAAAAATTAAGTTTGTAAAACAGGAATTTATTCAGGCAAAATAATAATTTTATGGATAAACGTTAGTCACTTTGCGTTTTGCATGGTTGAAACTAATTAATGGCGTGCAAGTAGCTCATCAAACTCTTTGCATCAAACTAGCGAGATTCTAAGTTGTTTGTTTCAGAAACCACTGGACCAATTTTGATGAAATAAATGTAGCGTTAATTGCAATCTTGACGATTTCACACTTCTACATTAAGTATATAGTTTCCAAATGCGACGCGGTGCCAAAATTGGCCACATTATTGAATTTTCTACAAATTCTTGATTACTACACTTAAACGGTAATAGGGTCAATTTTTATTGCACAGTGGGCTCACTCTTATGATATTGTCCCAGGAAACATCAGCTGTGGCGAGCTTCCCTAGCGTGCAGTAGATTATAACTTTCGACACCTTTGGAAAATATGTCGTGCGTGGTAAGAATTATTACGCCATAAAATAGATCTTGACAATAAATATACGCAGTGAGTAGCGCCACGAACGTTTATTACTTATATGGAAGAGCGACAAAGGGTTAGTTAAATTTGTAATCGACTTCGACGACGGTGGTAGTTTTTATTACAGACGTTGATTCACATTTCGGCACTAAGCAATATTTGGAGTACATATTTAATATTAGGTTTTTCCATATTAAATTAAGAGATTCAACAAATTTAGGAACGAACAAACACTGCAAATGCTGACTTTACAACGCCAACTGTCATATCTACTCTATGCCTCTCTATTTTCACTATTTCCATGCTCTATGCAGTCAGACATAAACAGCTGTATCCATAGATACGTACATAATTTCAATGTGACAGATAACGTAACGCTTGATTTTACTCCTCATAAAATTTCCGTACCGCGGGCTATAAATGAAAATCGATTCTTAAGGAGTAAACTCCAATAAATGGGCTTATGTCTAGTAGAGGACGTTCATAAACTGAAGAAGTAAAAGATAAGCCTGCTTTGCAAATATGGAAGTAGGCATCTGCTCTAGCGACTGATTCGAGGAAGGAGTCTTGGTAGCTAAAGCCGAAGAGAAAGGAAATACAAAACAAAAATTTCCTTTGGGTGCAATAGGTGGGTAAGGGGGGCTAACAAGAATTATTCAGTGCAACCTGTAAAAATTAATTTCGATTCGAATTGAGTTTACTGATTCAAAATAGATCAGCCAGAATTGAATTAACTAGTTCGAATTGAATTGGACGATTGAATTAAATTCTCCCAAATATTAACTTGAATTAGCCTTAATTGTTGGATAAATGGAATAAAGAACTAAACATAATTAGAAAAATTGCTATAAATAACGGATTTAAGATTGAAATCATTAATAGAATCATTAACAATAAAAAATCTAAAATTGCTTGTAACAGCATTTATAGGTATCGTAAATTATCTAATGAAAAAGTTGACAAATTTAGCACAATTACTTATTTTGGAAATATTTCTGAAAACATTGTCAGTATTTTAATAAAAACAGCGTACAAGTCACATTTAAACCTTCAAATATATATTATCACATATTTTATTTAACAGTAAAGACAGAACCCATAAGCTTGGCCACACTAAATTGCTTAGTCTCTAACAGCATATACAGGGTAGTCCACTACGGGCGCGTTGGTCAATAGTCGCTAAACCGTTGAACTTATGGGATTTTTTTAAATAAAACTTGTAAGGTTCCATCTTTGCTGCAACTGAAAATTATTTTCAATTATACAGGTTGTCCCATTTCTTCCGCGCAGTGCCTAACCCTGTTTTTTTAAATGGAACACCCTGTATTTGATCGCATTTTGGAGTTCTTTGTTGAATTTAAGTGCCACTTTGTTAACCGTATATTGGGTCTAAGTCCCACAGTTTCAAAGTTATTTGATGTTAGAAATCGTCATTTTTCAAGTTTCGCCATTTATAACTTTTAAAAGGTTCGAGATAAATAAAAATGACTTACGTGTCCCTATCTTAGTTTTTAATCCTCTGTCTAATGGGGCTGGAAAATTCTGCTTCCTGATTGGTCAAAAAATGGCAAAAAGTGACCTATCAGGAAGCAGTATTTTCGAACCCCATTAGATAGAGGATTAAAAACTAAGATAAGGACACGTAAGTCATTTTTCTTTATCTCGAACCTTTTACAAGTTATAAATGGCGAAACTTGAAAAATGACGATTTCTAACATCAAATAGCTTTGAAACGACTTAGACCCAATGTACGGTTAACAAAGTGGCACTTAAATTCAATAAATAACTCCAAAAAAAAACAGAGTTAGGCACTGCGTAGAAGAAATGGGACAACCTGTATAATTGAAAATAATTTTCAGTTGCAGCAAAAATGGAACCTTACAAGTTTTATTTTAAAAAATTTCCCGTCAGTTCAACGGTTTAGCGACTATTGACGGACGCGCGCGTAGTGGACTACCCTGTATATATCGGACAAACTGGCAGATCTATACGTATTAGGTATAATGAACATTTAGGATCATTTCGTTTAAAAAATGATCATTCATATTTTGCTATTCATTTCTTTGAAAACAATCATCAGTTCGCCCCTCTAGAAAATACTAAAAGAGTTATCAATTAGATGAATTAGTCTATAGAAATGTATAAACATAAAAATTATAACTTACTTATTGACCTAGTTGATTCAAAACAATCTGGTTTATTTAAACTTTTACAAATGTTTCTCTTATATAGTTTTTCTGCATTTCTAACCTCTCTTTATTGCCATTATGACATTAATTGACTAATTTCTCTCTTGTTTCTAGATTATTACAAGATTACCTTGATGGTAGCAGTTGTTCCATGATGTATTCCATGGATGTATTCTTTTATTTAGTTATTTTTCTGTATATTGATATTTCACTTGGAGGTTTTTTCCTAATTGAATTTATTATTTTTCCCAAATGGTTTTCTTTAAATTCATTGGTTTTTCCCTGCAAGCTACGAGGTATGCGAATTTCCTTTCTATTTTTAGTTTTTCTAATGCCTCGTAGATAAATATTGAAATATTCAATTATCTAGTAAGCCTATTTCTTACTGCGAAGATCTCATGGATATTATTATTTTAATTGTTTGTATTGTTTTGTCAATTTAAGTTTCCTTGTCAACTGTTACCTTAAACCCTGATTTTTTAAGAACTTTCCGCCGACGCAATTACGCCGACGGACTCCGCCGACGCACTGCGCTGATGGGCTTCGCTGAAATCAAACCTGCATATTTGTTTGTTGCCAAGTTCAAACAGGGACAGACTTAAAATACAGCAAACGGACGCAATTGCGTCGACGGAAAGTTGTTAAAAACCAAAGCTATGCTTGGGCCGGCGAACACACGGAGTGACCACCCTGCAAGAACGTGCTCTAGCGGGGCCAATAGTAATTTATGACGACCGAATTGGAGTGACGCGACTTCGTTGGGTCTAAAGAAAGCGCATCACTGCGGTTCGGTTGTCCTAAATTGATAGTGGTCCCGCCTAGAGCACGTTCTTGCAGGGTGATCACTCCGTCTGTTCGCCGGCCCAAGTATAGGGCCATATTAATTTATTTACAAATTTACTTTATGTAAACCTATTCTGATGACGAGATCTTTAATCTTGAAACCGGTCAATATTCTAATAAACTATTTCCATTGGTAGTACGCGAAGTACACTGCCGGACAAAAAAATGGGACACTCTCAGAATTACTATGTATTTTAGTGAATAAAAAAACAACGGAGGGTTTGAAATTATATTTAACTATATTATTTTCATCGTAACAATAAATAAAAAACAAGAAACAAAATGATTCGTCAACAAAAACCTAACAAAAGTATTTTTTAGAGATCAACTGTTACATAAGAACTTAAAAAGAAAAACAAAAAAAAAATATTAACAGGAAAAGCACACGGGTAGAACCAAATTAGTAATGGGTGTTACCACCACGAACTCTAATTACTCCCCTTAAACGTTGTGGCATACTCTGAATGAGGTTATCAATAGATTGTTGGGGTATTTATTCCCATTCTTCTTGAAGCGCCATTTAATGTTTCTGGTAGGGGTTGGCGACGTCTAATCCTTTTCCCAAGCTGATCCCACGGATGTTTAATGGGATTCAGGTCTGGACTATTGGCTGGCCATGGGAGGCGTCCAAAACCAACCTCTTCACGGTACTCGATAACAACTTTTGCTGTGTGTGGTCGGGCGTTGTCATCCATAAACACAAAATTGGTCCTCATAAATGGCATATATGGTGTGACATGGGTTTCCAGGCATTCGACAATGTATCGGTGTGCAGTCATTGTTCCATTTTCAATGAAAACCAATCCTGGGTGAGCCCCCAAAGATATTCCGGCCCACATCATAATGCTACCACCATTGAAACTGATCCTGGGGGATATGTAACATTGACTGTATCGCTCCGCTGGTCTTCGCCACACCTTTTCACACCCGTCGGGTGACCTAACACTAAATCTTGACTCGTCCGAGAAGAGCACGTTCCTCCATTGATGTTCGTCCCAATTTACATATTGCCGTGCAAACACAAGTCGTGCTCTGCGATGTTCTACGGTCAACAGGCGACCCGTAGCCGAGTATCTTGAAGTCAAACCATATTCGTTTAGCCTTCTTCGAACTGTACTGGCTGAAACAGCCACTCCTCGAACATCGGCTAACCGTCCAGGAAGAATAGGTGATGGCAATGCTCGATCGCGCAGTGCAGCTACATGGAGAAAACGGTCATCTTGATGGTTCGTAGTCCGTGGACGACCAGATCCGACCTTCCTTGCAAACCCATGAGTTTCACGAAATCGCAAGAATGCATTTTGCAATGTGTTACGGGGTATATTCAGCACTTGAACAATATACCGCACACTTCGGCCATCGTGACTTAAAACAACAATTTGTGAACAAATTTCGGGGCGCATTGTATGGAAAATGTTAAAAGTTAACGTTTACAAATGAAATATCACCAAAAATACAATAGAAAATACAGAGCAGCCCAATAAGTTAAAAGGTTTTGATGTTTCAATAAAGATGCATGAAGAGTCAAAATGTTGATTTGGCTGTTTAGGCTTACAAAAGGTGCAATATTCAGCTAAAAGTTTCTTTTTTCCCCACTAGTAAGACAATCGTTAATTATTTGCGTAAGTTAATTTACATAAAAATATTGTAGGGCCTCAATATAAAAATAAAAACAAGTGTCCCGTTTTTTTTTGTCCGGCAGTGTATATTATTAATTCAACATGAATTACTACCAAGAAGTAAATGTAGAAAATATAAACTAAATTATGAATTTTAATTGAATCTGAACGAATCGTTTTGAATTATCAATTGAATTGAATTGAATTAAGTTGAATTGTCAGGAATTTGTTACAAAACAAATATTCGGTCGACGTAGAAATGTCGTTATCAATGACCTCGTCATTGACGATGCTGATAGGTTTTTTGCCCCTCATACCATCTTTTACAAGAACACGATGAAAATGTTCATGTCACAATGTTTAAATTTGACTAATTATGCAGAGTTCATATCTTCATAATTTAATCCCTTTAGAACGTTTGCACAATATTTAGACAGTAATTTTTTGCGACCCTGGAGACCGTGGACGATATATATCAGTTGAACTTAATGCTCATTCATTGTTACTACATACTTACAAAGGATCTAAAAGAACCGGATTATTTAATCAAATCAAAAAGATTCAGTTGCCAACCTTATAAGAGCTTTTCCGGCATTTGCGATTCATGACTATCACACAGTCTACAGTTATAAATGTTACTGCGTTAAGGTCCGGTTGTTTGAAAAAATTAACACAGATACAACCAGTCAGAAAACCGATATCATAGGAACTGAACTGGTTTCAGACTGTGTTACTTTCTCGAACAACCGGGCTAAATGTTTTTCATAAAATACAAAGAGTTGATCTTCAAACAAAAATTATATATTTCCTCGGAATAAGAACATTGAACTTATTAACCAAAGTCCAGAAGTGAATCTTAAACTCCACACGAAATGTTTGAAATTTCTTGAGGTTATTAATGGAGCCCAAGAAGGTGTCATAATTTTTGCAGCATTATTGGGCATAACTGATGTAGATGATAATATTTAACTGTGAAACTGATAGCGAAGAGGGAACGAATGGAAATTAGTCTAATGATAGCTCAGTTTCGGAATCAGCTAATCTATACGACAAAGTGGATGCCCGTGATTTGATCACCCAATTTTGATTGCGTTTCAAGTTGGCGATAGTAAATCATATTTTGTAATAATAATGCTGGGAAATAAAGAAATCTCTAAAGAAGTGACTGTACAAAAGTCTACTCTTTGTTGGGTTTGTGGGTCCTTCGAGAATATTTGGTACTAAGAGTGGTAGTTGATGTCTCGTCACTTGCTTTGAAGGAAAAACTCGTGGGGAGTGTCCACAAAAAGAATGCTAAAAAGCGCATACCAAATTTAATACCAACTTCTACCCCCAATATTGACAAGTTCGAGGTGAAAAAGCACGGACGAGAAGGGTTACAAAAAGTCCATTTACATCATATACCCATTACATTAATACAAACAACTCCCCATTCCTTGCATGTGCAAAAAGCGTCGTGGAGAAAAGGCGATAGAAAAAGTATATTCTGCACCGCCAACCGAAGCTGATTAAATATGCAAACTCCATATCACCAAATCTGAATGCGAGTTCACCTCTAAACGTTAGGGGAGGGGAATGTCAAACAAAACGAACATATTATGTCAGAGAGGGGTTTGGATTTTGGAAGGACAGCAAAAAATTTTATTAGCTTCTAGCAAGCATGCGCAAGTAGGTACGTTCGGTGGACGGTTGCGACTTATGCAGATTTTGTATACATCTGTCTCTTAATGTCTACGACGCTTTCGGAGCGTAATGCAGACCCACTGATTTACATTTAGCGAGAAATATTTTACCAATACTTCAGCTACTTTCGTGATTCTGACGTAGTTCGTATTTTTGCTCTATTTTATTGTTGACTAAGAAGGCGAGGCTCAAAATCTGCATCAGAGCCACTAAGGCCCGGTTTTTCAACGAATCCAACACCGGATTAAGTCTGACACCGGCTACGTTGCTGTGATACAACCAATCAGAAAGCCGGTATCATAGCAACGAAGCCAGTATCAGGCTTTCTTTGAAAAACCGGACCTTAGTGAAGTATGTTGGAGGTGCTTAAAAATACAAGAAGGGGCAAATTATGTTTAAATATAACAGTTTTAATATCTACAACGCATATACCGGTAAGGCCAGTCTACTTTGCGCTTCTTTTGTTTATTTAATTTACAGTTGCTAAGCACTCATTGGGCAAATTTCGCATGCGTACGTTAATAAAGCTCATATCCCTCTTATACCGTAAATAACTATTATCTACGCTCGTGAGTTAAGAACTTCTTAACGCACTCATTTCGGGTGCGTTAAGGAGTTTATTACCGAACCCGTTTTTCTCAATAAATCATGACAAATTAATGTCAAATTATAATTACCGTTTATTGTCACTTTTTAGAGGCGTAAATACAAATTTGTACGATATACGTGTGATAAAGCTTTATTAACGTACTTTTGCGAATGCGTACGTTAATAAAGCTCATATCCCACTTATATCGTAAATAACTATTATCTACGCCAGTGAGTTAAGAACTTCTTAACGCACTCATTTTGGGTGCGTTAAGGAGTTTATTACCGAACCCGTTTTTCTCAATAATCATGACAAATGTCAAATTATAATTACCCTTTATTTTCACTTTTTAGGAGCGTAAATAAAAATTTGTACGATATACGTGTGATAACGCTTTATTAACGTACTTTTGCGATTTCGCATGCGTACGTTAATAAAGCTCATATCCCACTTATATCGTAAATAAGTATTACCGAACTAAGTAAGTGGAATTTTATCGAATTAAATGGAACTACGTATTTGCATTGAGTTGACTTGAATTCATTCAGAATTGAACTGAATTGTACTATATTTGTCTTTCTGTTAGTCCCCCGGTAGGTAACTGAAGAATGGTTGATTATTTTGATTGTTCATTGGTCATTGGTCATTGGTTCATCGGTCATACGGTAAACTGTATACTTACTGTATACCAGAAGTTATTCGAAGAGTCTTAACATCACCCTATAAAAATTTAAAAGCACGCTTGGGAAAGATTTCCATTATTTGATTACTTTTATAAAGCACTTTCCTTAATTGTATGACATTTCACACAGTCTGTTGAAGACTGAATTATCTTTCGGCTTTTTCAATTACGCATCTTAAACATCCACCCGCAGAAAAATAAATTAAATTCGACTAAGACTTTTTTTATTTTGCATTTTTATTAGGCAGTCGCTGCGGTCCTTATCAGGTCTTATTTGAAATATAACCTTGTTTAATGAAATCACGCTCAGCTAATGGCGGTCATAATCCTCTTAAAGTTAAATAAATGTTTTTCATTTTGTGCTTTTTTGGTGATAATCGCGATTTTTCTTTCCAGTGCTATTGGAGTCTTTTTGTGGGAAGTGTCGTTGAACCGGCATTTTTCTTTTGAGATTTAGCACCTAGTAAAAGGATTTTTATTTTCAGGGACGTTTGGTACAAGAACTTCCTTGTACGCTGTTATTGAATAGAAGTCGTAAATATGCTTTATTATACAAAATGGACCGATAAATTCCTCACACAAAATTTTCTTGTAATATTACTCTTCCGGAACCTTATGTTGCGATACTAAAATTGAATTCAACGGTAAAACTCGTAACGAGCCTTTGTATTCAGGGACGAATTTGAGAGAGTTATAACTTCCTTATAGTGTCTCTGCTGTTGTTCTCTAGGTAGTCTTTAGCAGTTATTCGCAGTATGTCACACCAAGAAGAGATAATCAAGAAAACTAAAACCAATTGGAATTATCCGAGCATCACTTACGTGGTTGTCTGTTAAAATGTATTCAGAAACTTTGCCACTGTGTAACGTTCCACTTTATCACAGTCATCACAGTTTTGGGGCCTGAAGAAATAGCTAATTAAGCCTCGAGTTATCAACCGACATAATAGTGTTGGGAAGTTTGAAAGTTTCGTCTACCGCAGTGTCTTACTGGCGAACATGTAGTTGTAGAAATGAGCGGATATTTGCTAATGAAAAGTCAAAGAAGAGATAAAAACAATAAGCTACACTTGGTACCTCTAAAATTCTACGCACTGCTATTCAAATTCGGGGACCACCATTGGGATCTCGATTATTTTAGTACGCTGGATAGCGACAATTTTTATAACTCATTTCAGCGCCCTTCGTATTCATATAAAATTGTAAATTGTCTGTTGGAAATCGGGAATATCCATGTGCGAGACCCCAGCGTGGGACATTTTACAATTGGCAGGTCTTCAAAAATGCCAAAGAAAAAAGTTAACCTAAATCTTTTCAGTGCCCCTGATGCCTTTTGATAACATTTAATAATTAAATCATAAAGAACAATAAATTACCCGAGGCAGAGATCCTGAACAGCTTCAGATCAGAGGAAGACGTTTTAAATGTGTTTAGAAAAGTAGCTCTACTTTGTCATTTCAGCTCGTTTGAATCTAAGTAGGCCTACTTTCCAAGCACTTTCAGAACCTCTTCCTCTGCCCAGGGACTGCTCAGAAACTCTGCCTCGGGTATTTTCTCGTTTTTTATGTTTTAATTAATAAGTTGAATCATAAGGCAGAGGCGCTGAATAGGTTTACGTTAACTTATTCTTTCTTTAAAATTTTTGAAGACATATCAATTGTAAAATGTCCGGCGCGGAGTAGGCAGAGGTCAATTTTCCTGTTTGCCATCACACAAACTACCAAATTTACAACCTCTGCCACACGCTAAAATCATTTAAAAATTGATGTCACTATCCGGCGTACTATTTGAAATGGTAGAGGGCAGGTTTAAATTTGGCACTTTTGCATAATTTGGTGCTCATACAGTTTGAACAACGGATCTTTGATCGCGGCAACAAAATCAGATCGGTTTGAATCAAATCGATGCTGCATTTGTTGCCAAGCTGTTGCAGTGGCATGCAATGTATGAAATTTGAGGTTAGGTACCTAAACACTCATAATTTATCTTGTCCAACTATTAGAAAATTAAACGAAACATAAATAAATAGCAATAATCGAAATTTATCCTTTATTTTTTACACAATTATGATATTTCACACAGACTTATATGTCTCACTCTAGAGCTTCCATAAATTTCGTCCATTATTCTAAAATTTCTTCTGCCAAAATTCGCTTACTGTCATATTCTTCTAAATTAATAATTTTCTTCAAAAATGTCGCCCTTTCCAAAAATGTACATCCACTTCTTCAATAATTCGTTTTTCAATGTTTACTCACCATGTTTTTCAAAAATGTTGTAATTTTCCTAGATTAAATCCAACATTTTCAGCTGAAAATTTTAATTTATTGAAGAAAATATTCATTTTTAATACTTACATGACTAAAACTTCGCAATTAAACATAAATTCAGTATATAAGTGATCATTAGATGTTACCGATCAATAAAGCTTCTACTAACTTTACAAAAATAACAATCTTGGAACTGGCGACACCACTGATAGTAAAGAGTAAGTAACACCTGCGCCCTACGCATTCATTTGCCCTTGTTAGCAGGAAGTCATAATGATCATATGCGCGCGCCGCTCACCACATGAAACGTTACCATAGTTAAAACGTTATACTTAAGTTTAAGTAATTCGTTAGTAAAAACTGCAACCAGCAGCGGCAGTAGGTAGGGAGGTATCGCATAGAACTGATAGTTTTGATATTCTCCGACCGGGTGGGATCGGCTCCCGTAGAGGTTAGTTTTTTCTCACGCGTTTTTACATTATCTCTTTTGCAAAAAATGCGTGTGTCTGGTGCGAGGACAGCTAAGGGGTCTGTTTAAAATGCGGGTGTCAACTCTGGGGGTCTGTTTTAAAAAAGTTACCGTCAGCAAAGTGGTCTGAACCTAAACGGAGAACGGCGCGCGCATCATGATTATTTATGACCACCTGAAAATACGGGCAAGTTACGCATTCTGGTCTCCCGACGAATCGCATGATGCGCGTCGCATCCTAGATTGATTCATTTGCGAAAGACGTGCGCATCAAATTTCCGGTATCCTGATTTTCGTATTAGGACAGAAACAAAATATTGAGTTCGTGTCGGCTTCTAAGAACATACGCGACTAAAGATCCATTGTTCAAACTGTATCTCAATCGGTATACGAGTTATGGACGAAAAACAAAAAAATGCTACCTATTTTCGTTTTTACCATATAGCTTGTTACTTGACCTCGTAGCGGAACGATATGAATATATTATTAGAGCACTTTTTCGTACTCTACCGGCACATTCTCACGAATTTACTGAAAAACGTTTCGTTTAGGTCAGACCATCATCAACTTTATTTTTTCTAATGGGCGCCATTTTTGTCTTACACTTTATTGAAAGAAGCATATTTTTCTGATTTCGTTGCCTACAACTTGTCCATATTATATCGAATATTGTGGCCACTGCAGTCAGAAGACCGAAAATTTCTGTAAAAATCAATGGGGCCTTGTAAGGAAACAAAAAGGAAACAGTCATCAATTTGTTGAAATTTAAACAAATATGTCAAATGTTCTTGGTGCTATTGTTGTTACATAATTTTTCTAGTGAAAGTGCTATTTTGCATTATATAACATAAAATTTTGAAAATGAGTTTATTGTTTTTAATTCACGTCCTTTATAGTTAGAGAGCTAGCGTCATTTTTAATGACAAAAAAGTGTCAGGCTGGAACTTTGCCAATCACTAGTTCAAAGGGAGGCAGACACTTTTTCTATGTGGCAAAATTTTCGCTTGCAGTCATTTCTATTTTTTGTTTTTAATAAAACATGTAGCTGTTGGACAGGTCGTGTGACAAATATGTGTCAGGCTCATATCTTTTGCACGCATTACTTGACTATCGACGAACCTGAATTTAGAGCTGGCAGACATTGTTTCATGTCTTAGGATGGAGGCAGATCTGTGGAACTGGAGAACTAATAAATAATCAAAATGCGATGACTAATTAGTGTCAAGTTAATTTTTCTTCTACATATTGTTGTCTAGTACTATGATAAGAAAATGCAACTGGCAGACATTTGAATTTGAATTTTCTTATCATAGTACGAGACAACAATGTGTAGAAGAAAAATTAACTTGACACTAATTATTAGTCATCGCATTTTCATTAGTTCTCCAGTTCCACAGATCTACCTCCATCCTAAGACATGAAACAATATCTGCCAGCTCTAAATTCAGGATCGTCGATAGTCAAGTAATGCGTGCAAAAGATATGAGCCTGACACAAATTTGTCACACGACCTGTCCAACAGGTACATGTTTTATTAAAAACAAAATATAGAAATGACTGCAAGCGAAAATTTTGTCACATAGAAAAGTGTCTGCCTCACTCTGAACTAGTGATTGGCAAAGTTCCAGCCTGACACTTTTTTGTCATCAAAAATGACGCTAGCTCTCTAACTATTACACGATTTTTTCTATTTTTTTTATTTTTTTCTTATTGCAGCTACTGAACCTACTGTCCAACAAAATTCGATATAATGTGGACAAGTTATAGGTATATCAATGGCATTAGAAAAATATGCCTCTTTCAATAAACAGTAAGACAAGAATGGTGCCCATAAGAAAAACGAAACGTTTTTCAGTAAATCCATGAGAATGTGACGATAGAGCACGAAAAAGTGGTCTAATAATGTATGCATATCGGTCCCTTACGAGGCCACATAGGTACTCGAGCTACACGGAAAAGATGAAAAGAGCGTTTTTTTTATTTTTTGGCTCGTATACCGTTCGAGAGGAATCAGATTTCTAAATAGCAAGTTAATGAGCACCAAATTCTGTAAAAGTGCCAAATTTAAACCTACCTCTATCATTTCAAATAAGCGAAATCCCAGTGTTGGGCCTCGAATTTGAATCACCCTGTATAATTTTGGAAGTTAGGCCAGCTTTATATTTGGAATTTTTTTAAATAGTTACTGAAAAAATACACGATTTCACGTTATATTTCAACATTGAAAATGTTTTTAGTATCCTTGTATGGGGATCATATTCACTGAAAAGATTCTGTTGAATTTGTCACATACGTCACGTCATTCAGTGTGTGACCGTCTAGCGTCGCAAATGTGAGAGAATGCCACAACAGGAATGCACTTATTATACATCCGCACAGGTGTTTTATGAATAATTATTTAACACGCTATCGCATATGCGGAAATATCCCAAACGCACAAGAGTTACAGTCTGCTTCGTCATTTTCAATGTCTCCCCCGGTTGCATCTTTGCGAATGCTGTGAATTTTTTGTTGTGTTTAACATCTTGCACTGATGGACTCTAACAATATTATCGTTTTTTTCAGAGCATGGACGTGTGCACAACGTGCAAAGCATGCGGTGGATACCGTCTCCTGCCGTGTTCAGTATGCAACGGAAGCAAGAAGTCCGTACATAGAAATCATTTCACTGCAGAATTTGTTGCACTGAAATGCATGAACTGCGATGAAGTTGGTCTGGTAAAATGCAGCAACTGCTGATAATCGACATCGTCAGCGAAATAAAAATAGATATTCCTTGATATTGCGGACTGTTTTATAGTACGGGATCTGGTCGACCGTACGATCCAATTTAAGAGAGGGGGTGTCGACTCGAGGGTATACAAAAACAAAAAATACTGTCTTATAGAAAATTTTATGCTGCATCCGAATCTGCCGTTCGCCCCTTAATCCGGACTTGCAAAATATGAGAAAACGCATATTTTGTGTTAAATCTCGAAAAAACCCAATTAATTGAGTTTTTTTGTTCATCACTCGATATCTCGCTTATTATTGCAGATATCAACTTCCAATTTTGTATTGTATTACCTGAGACCCTTGTTGTTGACATTATATTAACAAACTTGAATTAAACTTAGTACTTTTTATGTAATAAAATTGTTATTAATGCCTTGTTGCATGAAATTAAGAAAATGCTATGCAAATTATAGTGAGCGAGAAACTTTTTTATTTTTGAAGATAAATGTATCGTATATCGAGATAAAATGAAGGTCAAAGACCAAGGAAGTTTTTAAAATATCTTAATCTGATGGGCGATTTCACTTAGTGACAAAAATGGTAGTTAACGTCGCACATTATTTGCCGCGTGATTATTTGTGGTATATGAACGCTATTCATAATGCTGCGCTGGGAAGGTAAGAAAGGCAGTCTGGGCTGGATTTCGTAGGTTTTTTTATAAATTGCCACTGGCAGAGGAGCCCTTTTAATATGAAACTGAACAACTGAAGAGCGTCTTCAGTCGGAGGTTTAAAATAACAGTAAAACTAAGATATACAGGGTGGAACTTTCTAATGGAATAAATTCAGTAAACACTGATCGGTTAATATTTGGTTGAAATCCTTGGACACGTCGATTTTTGATTTTAATTGCGCACCTTCTGATGTAAATTTCATTACCATTTTGTCACGTGACTACAAGTTATGACGTCACAGTACATTTTTTTTAAATACCAAGGTATGTTAAATTGTATATCCTTGGATAGATTCTTTCGAGAGAAATTCAGTGCCGTTTTCCGTTTTTGAATATCTTTATTAGTTTTCGAGAAAAATCATTTCAAACTGCAGGGACGTATACATCATAAAAATAAAGCTGGTCATTTACTTTGATTTGGAAATCTCATTTAAGTCAATTTCTTGCTACCGCTTTGTTATTCGCAAATTACTTTACTTTAAAAATTCAATTTTGGTAATAAAAATACTTTTGTTTGATGACCGGTTTTATTTTTATGAGTATACGTCCTGAAGTTTGAATCGATTTTTCTCGGAAACTAATAGATATTCAAAAACGGAAAAAGGCACTGAATTTCTCTCGAAAGAATCTATCCAAGGATATAAAATTTAACATACCTTGCTATTTAAGAAAATGTACTGTGACGTCATAACTCGTAGTCACGTGAGCAAATGGTGATGAAATTTATGTTATAAGGTGCGCAATTAAAACAAAAATCGACGTGTCCCAGGATTTCGGTCAAATATTAGCCGTTAAGTCTTTTCTGAATTTATTCCATTAGAAAGTTCCACCCTGTATATCTTAGTTTTACTGTTATTTTAGACACCTACCTCCGATAATACATAGTATTATTCGTGTATTATCGAAAAATGTACGTACTTTATATAGACGTACCTTATACATATCTGTCTTACAAAATGGAAATAAATGTGCTCTCAGTTCGTTCATGTTTCCTTTAAACAGTGCTCGTCCATATAGAGCCCCGAAGAAAAATCTGCATGTATCTAAATTATAAATCTTGGGTAGTCAAAGAATCATTTCCAAAAGAAGTTAATTGCTTTAATTCATTTGGATGCCCCTTTAGAATAGAATTTAGTGCTATTCGTTTTTCCTTTTTGAAGGGAAAACCAACAGTGTCACAGCCTGACGAGCAGTACACAGCCAATATAATGTTTGCCAATTCATTTTCATTGAATTTGTACGTGGATGCCCAATGTGTTATTATTATAGGAACATAAATATTTTGTTTCTGAAGCCATATACATATCAGAATTTAAAATGGTGCAGTAATACATATAATCCATCAAGAACAATAATATCGGTAACTTCATATTTATTTTTGCTGCATATGATTGTTCTTTTGTTATCTTTGTGCATACCTGCTAAGATAATCTGGCAGTTTTCTTCTATGTCAATTTTTTTTTCAAATTCTAATGCCAAAAAGGTAAGCAGCCGTTGTTTATTATCGGATTCAGATATACCTATAGAGATAATAAAAATAATCTATTAGAACATGTATCACAATTATACTACATCTAAAATTTTTTTGGAACTTACCGCAAAATGCCATATTGTGTGAATCTAGATTATGGTTACCTATAGGAGAGGTTTGTAAACGAGAGCCATAAAGTTGGTCATGTTTTCCAGCTGTATTTGAAGTTCCTCGTTTCATACCAGAGGCGCGCACAACAGCAGGGCCTTGATTTTATTATAGGATCTTATGGAAGTATCAAACATAAATTAACATTTCTACGAGAAAATCAAAAGGTTAGGCGGAAATGTTTTAATGAGTTGTCTAAAATAAGGTACTCGAAGAAGATCGATTTCAAGAATCAAGTTTCTGAACCTGGAATTTTAATTTTTTAAGAATAAAGCAGGTCATATTCTTACAAATTTGAATTACGCGCTATGTCACTAGTTTGAGTTTTTGACAACTCCCTTGTTTTAATCATCTGTCAATCTGGCGGTTTGCTTTAAGGTAGTTTACGAGATAGTTAAGGTTTAAATTTTTGTATTTTTTACGTTTTATTCACGAAATAAAGAACAGACTTACATCAAATAATTTGTGGCATCAAGGGGCAAAATGTTTTATTGACATTGAATTCGCTTATAACAGGTATTTAAAAATTACAAACTTATTACCTCAGTTTTAATACCAAATAGAAAACGGATCAAAATGATACAACCACGGACACGGTGCCGTAAAATTCGAAGTGCCTTGTAGTCAGCTAGTCAGCCATAAAATGATAAAAAATGCAACTCGGACACACTTAGTTATAATTTTGTCAGCCGTCACTTCACTAATCCTTAGCCGTATAAATAAATAGTTGAAATTAAACTAAGTTCTGCAATAAAGGTAGGTACCAACCACTTGTATTTTCAGTGTTATCATATTTAACTTATTTGAGATTTAAACAAGTTTATCCTACTTGAACTAAGAATTAAGATTTGACGTTTGACATCCGAGCATAACCTAAATTATTGCTGTGAGATTTCAACACAAAATTTTTGCGAAAATAAAAATAAATCTTTCAAAAAATATGTTATACCACTCCTTTATGACTAAAGCTTCCACAGAAATTTTTGGGGCAATTTTATTGAACAAAATTCTCTGTCGCCCCGTTTAACTCTTAATAAAAACGAGGCCCTAACGATCCAGTTGACATCTGGCGGCCTCAAATTGACCTAGCTAAGAACGATACCACGCGATTTACATTGTGGAATAGCGGCGATTGGCATCCTCCCCTCTAGTTATCCATAATCTAGATCTAAGTAAATATGTATTATTATGTATTAATAAGTAGTGAAGCGGAAATCCTAACAACCTACTCGCGACTGAAGTCACAACGCCACAAGCGACAACCCGCAAGCCAGTTCGGCGTGGCGAGCAGACAAACACCGTAGAGTTGTCAGTTTTGTGGAAAAACTATTCGCCGTAGAAAAAAAAACTTCAAATAAAAAAACTTCCTTGGTCTATTGTCTTCATTTTATCCCGATATGCGATACATCTATCTTCAAAAATAAAAAAGTTTCTCGCTCACTATAATTTGCATAGCATTTTCTTAATTTCATGCAACAAGGCATTAATAACAATTTTATTACAAAAAAAGTACTAAGTTTAATTAAAGTTTGTTAATATAATGTCATCAACAAGGGTCTGAGGTAATACAATACAAAATTGGAAGTTGATATCTGCAATAATAAGCGAGATATCAAGTGATGGACAAAAAAAGTCAATTAATTCAGTTTTTTGAGTTTTAACGCAAAATATGTGTTTTCTCATATTTTGCAATCCCGGATTAAAGGGCGAACGGCAGATTCGGATGCAGCATAAAATTTTCTATAAGACAGTATTTTTCTTTTTTGTATACCCTCGAGTCGACACCCCCTTGTCGATTTTTGTCCACCAGACTCCCGACTATTAAGAGAATATGTATAGTTAAATTTATTTTTATTTTATTTTGTATATAATTTAATTTTTTTGGAGATAGTTGTTAATTTGATGAAATTTGGCATCATGTAAATAGACGATTCTCGTGAATAGTAGCTTAAAATAAGAGGTAATCATGCTTAGCTTAGAGATGCGCTAAGTTTGGCCGAATTATTGGACGTTACAGTCGCTATTAGTTTCATTATGTTTCAAAAAGGATGATTACGCGAGTACAGCGTATATTAAGAAATAGCAGAAAACGGTACACATTAGCGCATCTTATATTAGCTGTCTTATGAGAAACAATAGAACTAAGGGGCCCTACAAACAGGATCCTAATGTACAGCTTTAAATAGGAAATAACGTGAAAATACCTAATTAGAAGTTCAATTACATAAAAAGTGAATGAATCGTCAAACCCGAATAAAAACTTATGTTCTCTAGGGGATTTTTCCGAGTAGAGGCCGTTGACTGCGTATACCGGTGTGAACTCATACAGACATGCAAATTTTCCACTCGATAAATTAACCCGAGTTTAATAGTAAATGCCATATTTTTCCAATTAACCGTCCGTCAGCTGAAGCTCAAAAAAATAGTAAGTACCTAATTAAGTTTCGTGTATATGCATAAAAAGTATTGTGATCCAACAAGTTATAAACTGTGCAATTTTATTTTAGTTTTTAATTAGGGAGGTCAATTACTAGGAAATCCGAAAAACGTAGGCGTCGCATATTTTCACAAAACCTTTCAAACTTTATTAAGCTTAATTTACGTTCATGACCTCCTTATTACTTAATTTTATGTTAATTGTAAAATGTATGTAATATACTCAATAAAATCGTTGAATATGTCCATTGTTTTTGTTTCGTTACTTACAGAGTAGCTGCAGTACCGTAGGATTTCAAGGAGGAAAGGGCAAACTCCTTACATCATTTAAAATCTACATTATCTTGGGAAAACACACTAATCTGAGACCTACGTTAATACCAACTATCAGATGGTGTGTGTAGCCAAAGAAATAATTTTAAAATATGAGAAAATTTCAAAATAAACCATAAATCATAACAGTGTACGCTGCCACAACATAGTCCAAACAACCACCTTGACTGTAACCTGCTTTTAGTAGTAGTCACCCATGCTTTGGGCTGAGTAACATAATATGCTGCTTCAAAGACAAAACCCTGAGGAGCGGGACTCACGTCACAAGCCTGTCTATTATACCTCAAGCTCACAGTCGGTATATCTGACGTTTTATCTGTTTCTTGGTAGACTCAACCCAAAGAAAATGAGTTCCGAGGTTAAAACTTGTAGCAATACTAGACGGCTAGCAATGTAATGCTTGTCAATGTGCCAGCGCTATATTAGCAGTTCGTTATCGGCCGCCGTTATTATATTAAAGGCCTTAACCGAGGCCTTAACTTCACTCCTCATTCCTCATCAACCAAAAGTATTCATAATCAAGTAGATTCCCAAATGATTTCCAAAATTCCACTCAACACATTGTGCTTCGAGTTTTCCAAGAACAACATTATGCGATGCTTTAAAATACTAGGAATTCCAGAAATTTTGAGCCCGATGGACACATGAAAGCTTTACACTTTCAGCTTTCGCTGCATTCTGTTTGACCTGTTTCGCCCTGTAAAAACATTTTCGTTTCAGTTTCGGAGTATTTATTTTGTCGACGCGGCGTTACAGTTTGTAAAAGTTGAGTTTTTCAATTAAATTACAATTAAACGGTCTGGGGGAAATGGGAAAACATTCATCTTCATATATCGGCCGACCAAACAATATAGCCTAATAAGTGAGAGATGATGATGCTGATGATTAATTAAGTATCTCCTGCGTTACCAGTCTTTATGTAGTGATTTTGAAAATTTATCGCATATACCGGGTGTCCCAGAACGTTTTACACACGTTGTAGCTCCAAAACAATAAATGATAACGAATTGTAACAAAAACCACTGTATTGTGTTGACGATGGAGCACATAATTCAAAGAACGTAACCATCACCCCCAGAACGGCCATCTCCGACAAACCACCCCCCCTTATTAGCTTCCTAGCCGAGCTATGTAGCTATTGTGATAGGCGTTTTTTTTACCATGGTGTGTGTATGTCTGTTGGCACTTTTGCGGGAAAACGGCTCCACAGATTTTGCTGAAATTTTGCATACGTATATCAGAGATGGTCCATAGGAAACTGACGGGGCGGTTTTTTTAAATGCACTTTTGAGCCAAGATATGGCGTCATCGAACATTTTTTTCAATGAGACCGTATATATTTTTGTATTGCATCGGATAGAGGGTATTTTTCGCTACACGATGCGCGAAAATCGTAATAGGTTGTATAAGCGCGCCCTCCAGTTCAATTGTGGCTGTGGCTAGGAAGCTGTTCTGTCAATGCATAGACAACTAGTTTTTTTTCAAGTAACACACTATATTCCGTGAAGGATATGACAGAGAATCAAAATCTCTAGGTATCCAAGATTTTTTTTATATTAAAAATTGGCCTATCAGTGGTGAAGAAAGCAGGCTTTTTATTTATTTTTAAGTTAAAATAATAAATCTACTGATGTGTTAACGTAATCAGTTGATCAAATGTTCAAATTAGAGTCTTTCTGCAGCAACACACATTTCTAATTGCCGCTTGTCCACAATATAATAATGATAGTAATACAAATAATAATAACATTAATAATAATAACGGCGGAAACACTTAACAATCAAGTACTGGACAACATGCAAGAAGGTGAAACTTACAAATATTTGGGATTCCAGCAGAACACAAGAATAGAACATGCAATAGTGAAGAAACAACTCATTCAACAATATAAGAACCGGCTAACACTCACATTGAAAACAAAACTGCATTCTAGAAATTTATTTAAAGCAATAAACACGTTCGCCATGACTTTACTTACTTATTCCTTTGGAGTCATAAAATGGTCAAAAACGGATTTGGACAGCATCAGCATACTCACGAGAACAGAATTGACAAGACACAGAAAACATCACCCTAACGCATGCAAAGAAAGGCTAACGATATGCACGAAGGAAGGAGGAAGAGGGATGATAGACATCCACATACTTTATGCAACACAGATAAGAATACTCAGGCACTACTTTCACAACAAGAACACATCACTGCACAGTGCAATAGTGAAGGCAGATAAAGAATACACACCACTCAACCTATCATCCAATGACTAACAAGAAACATACACACAGACTCAGGAACAGAAAATGGACCAATGGGCACAGAAGAAGCTACATGGTAAACATTTGTACATCATGAAAAATGAGAACATCAGCAAGAAAAACACGTACCAACGGTTACACAAAGGTCAGATTTTTCCGGAAACTGAAGGTTTCCTCCTTGCTATACAAGACCAAGTGATAGCCACGAGAAACTATCAAAAACATATAATGAAGAACACAGAAATAAATGACTCGTGCAGGAAATGCCATCAACACCAAGAAAACATAGAACATATAACAGGAAGATTGAAAATTTTAGCCGGAACTGCTTACACTGAGCGACATAACATTGCAGCAAAAATCATACATCAGGAAATAGCCCGAAAATATAATCTTGCAACAGACGACACGCCCTACTACAATTATACACCAAACAACGTTCTAGACAACAACCAGTACAAATTATATTATGATCTCACAATACATACAGACAGAACTATTACATGCAATAGACCAGATATAGTACTACAGGACAAAATAAAGAAAACAACATATTTAATTGACATAGCCATACCAATAGATGTAAATATAACAAAGAAGTACGCAGAAAAAATAGAAAAATATACACCCCTTGCAATAGAGCTGGAAAGAATCTGGCGACAAGAGCACGTGTGTATTGTTCCGTTTATAATGTCTGCGACAGGCATCACACACTCAACATTCACACAACATCTCCAGGAACTAGAACTAAACTCATACATTCACCAACACATTCAGAAAGCAGTCATACTTAAAACATGCAACATAGTACGATCATTTTTAAAATAATAGCAACACTAACCAGACTTGGTATACACCCGTCTGACTAGGAAGCAACCGGCAAGCTCAGAATGAAAATAAATAATGATAATAATAATAATAATAATAAGTGTCTATTTTAAATTACATCCTCCAAGCAACAAGAGGCGAAGTTTAGCCAAAGGCTACTCTTACACTTAAACCTCCCGCAACCTGGGATACATTTCACTTAAATACAAAATACAAAACTAGAAAGAGAAATACAAAATTTTACGTAAAACAAAAGAAACGGAGCTGAAAAATTTGGAAATTCAAAATTATTTCCCTCCCCATGCGGTCACTGGATCGCAAGCAAACGATCCCTAAGCATAAATTTCAACTTTGTTAAACTAAGCGATCTCTAAGAATCAGGCAAACTATTGTAACAGTTTACAAAATTATATGTAAAGCCCCGCCGAAACAGAGCCGTGAAGTGACGCGGCATATAGTAAATGGATTTTTAGATCTGACATTGACAGAATGCAATTCCATGCGAAGAATTAGCTTTTTAACCAGAGGACAATCCAAATCCGTTGTAACAATCTTTTGCAGGAAAAGTGTCAGATGCAGGTGCCTCCTGTTTTCCATGTTCAACCAACCCAGATCCAAAATTTTGCCAGAAACGTGATCATAATTACGTAAGTTAAATACAAAACGACAACAACAATTTTGAATTTTTTGCATTTTATATTTGAACTGAACAGTTAAACAGGGGCCATAAATAAAATCACAGTAATTGAACAGAGAAAGAACTAAAGATTCTGAAAGGATTTTTTTAGATATGGATTCAATACAAATCTGTTAGAGCATAAAACTCTCATTGCAGAGTATGATTTTTTGAATAATAAATTAATATTAGTCTTGAATCTGAAATCATCATCTATATAAAGTCCTAAGTTTCTAACCGAGTTAACAATTGGAAGTGCCTGATTGTCGATTTTTATTGCAATATTATTCTTAATGATGCGGCCTTGTCTTTCGATCCGAAGATCATTACTTGGGATTTTTTTGAATTAAGTTTCAAGTCGTGGCCAACACAGGACACAAAAAGGTTGTCTAAATCACTATTGATATGATTCTGCGCCTCTACCCAGTCATCGTCTGAAAAACTATAATATAATTGCGAACCATCTGTGGGTATGCCTGAATTTTACAAAACTGGAGTGACTTGAAAATATCTGCAGTACCTATATAAAATAAATAGTAAAGGGCCAAGAATAGATCCTTGAGGAACACCAGATCTAACGTCGGCCACTGAAGATTTCGTATTGTTAACTTTAATTATCTGTTTCCTATTGGAAAAATATGAACGCATAAAACATATTGAAGAAGAGGAAAATCCATAATATGGCGTAAATAAAGCAGGCATTGGCATTTCAGAACACAACACAAAAAACTACTTTTCAGTTAACTCAAATTAACTTTGACATTTACGCTGGTAGACGGTAGTCATTTTTGTTTATCAGTTCCAATAAAAAAATGTTAATAATTCCATGGCCGACTCAAACATAAATAAAAAAATCTGTTTTCTCCACTACTGATGGGTCAATTTTAAATTTCAAAAAAATGTTAGGTAGAGAATTTAATTCTTCGTCACGCTTCTTCGCAGAATATACAGGGTGCTATTTAAAAAATAATAACTAGGAGCGGTATGCCAGAAACGGCAGTCCCGAGGGTGGTTACGTCCTTCGGGTTATGTACTACTTCATCAACACTACAAAGCTGTTTTTGTTCTACTTCGTTATCTGCTATAGTTTTGGAGCTATAACTTGTGTAAAACGTTCTGGGGCACCCTGTAGGTATACCAGCAACCTGTAATAGACCTTCGACGTGTGATGGGCGAGAAACATGAAAATATTTTCGCTCAGGTTGATGTCTTCTTCTTTACTTTAATGTAAAAAAACTGTTCTTTATGTGCTTCACAGACAAAGTTCGATTAATAGTTTAAACTTTCAACCTCGTTAATAATAGCCATAACGCGAGAGTGGAACACTGTACTTTATCTACAAAAACTCATGGGAAGCTGCACTTTTACTGCCACATTAGAGACCCTTTAGTTTAAATAAGCGTACAAAACAAGTAACCCTTAAAAGAGCGTTGCCGTAGAAACGTATAATATTATATTTTTTGCGGTTGTAAAACTACAGCCTCCACCGCCTCCCACATTAAAAATGCCATGTTCCTCTGCAGTGCACATCCTCCTCTCTCAGGTATCTGCTATGCATTGCTCTTTCCACCACTTTCCTCCACGCTTTTCTTGGCCTGCCCCCTTTGCGCCTCTCTTTCGGGATATGTTCCCATAATCTTTTTGGCCAGCGAGCTTCCCCCATTCTACGATTCGACTGAGGTGCCCATACTAAGAGAGCCTTTTTTCTTCTATTCTGTCTATAAAGGTCCACTCTATATTAATTCATTCCTTGATAAATGTGTTGGGACTAAGCTTAAGTCAAAACACTGTAATTTCCTAGTGCGTCAATCTTTAACGCTTCCAGCCTTTTATTTTGTCTTGGACTTACTTCCCACACTTCAGAATTATGCTTTACAATTTTGAAGAAACGTATAATACATAATATACCTGGGTATGTTACAATAGGAATTTTTTGGTTGGTTGAAGCCCATTGAATAATGGTTCATTATTCAATAATGATAAAGACTCCAATGTGATTGGTAAAGAATTGTAGACGTTAGATATATTGCAGGAAAAGTCACTTCTATGAACAGGCACCGTAATTAAGTACTTCCTCCTAACTTTGCTATTATTAAGATCTGTTTGAGCAGTAGTATTTTATGATGGACTAAAGTCGTGTATAAGAGTGCGGCTCCTGGTAATCTCTCATTTTCAGTGGTTTATTTTAAAGAGTTGGATATCCATCTACATATCTGTAATTATACAGTAGGTAGCTGCAAGTTTTTCCCTAAGTGCTGTTTAAAATGGGCTTCACACGTCAACAAATTTTGGACATTGAAAAAGTAATAGCAGAGGTATTCACTAAAGGAGAGGTGCTAAACAATTTAACAAATACCTACTATCATTTTGGGTGTCAAGAATGCCCTAAAAACTGCTATAACAGATTTAAGAAAAGAAACTTGGTGGCAAGGTTGAACAGCTTAAACAGTATACGGCGTGGAATAAATTGAGATTTTTTCATGCTGAAAAAACTGAGAACGAAATATGCGGGAAACAAATTATGGAAATCATTTCAAATCAAACGTAGGTGGTATCTGTTGCTGCGCGAAGACTATCGGTGGTTCCGTGCTGTGAACGCAACAAACACTTAACGGACATACCCTCAGCAACCAGCTTCCTAGAAAAAAATGGATGCTTCACGGAATATTTTTGTTGACCAATGGCTAAAAAGTGCTCTGGGTGGTATTACCCGTTGAGCGACAATACCCTTCTTTCCACTATAACGAATGATGGCAAGCAATTTCTAGGTTTACAAACAAATTGCATTGACTTGTTAATTAATGGGTACCTACCTTTCGTAAAATTGTTCAATGGGAATTACGACAGATTCAGTAACGCAGATAACTTTTCTATTAGAAAATGTGACAACTTAACATTTTTGGATAATTGCAAATGTCATAAGTTACAAATTCCCTTCTTCGTTTAATACTTATTACGTAAAACCAAAATTTCCTTAGGATGTTCTGGTTTCAAAGTACCCCGATGCACCTCACAAATACGTAATAATACCCAACGACGGCAAACACGCTTACATAAAAAGAAAACAAATCTAGAAAGTAATATTTCTTCTCCGCTGTAACATGTAAACGTGTCAAATTACCGTTCTCTCCCTGTATCGATTGATTTTCGAAGCCGATGCTGTGTTAGAATCTGTAGAGGGTATGGGGTGCGGGGCTGTTATTCAGACCAGTGCGAGATATGTAAATGGAAAATCGACGGCCTAGAACCATAGAAATTATCCCTTTTGTTTTTCCTTTTACATCCCACAAACATTGGAAAATAACAAAAAGACTCGTTGTTTAAAACAGCAGCCCATGAGTAACCACATATATATTGAAGAGATAGGTTAGCAAGGAAATGAAAAAAATCCGTGTTAAAACGAGTCCGTGGAGTTTGGATACAGTCTGTATTCTGCAGTTTTGCCATTTGGCATTACTTTTGTCAATTTTTATGGGTAGGTACTATCAACGCCAAAATTGCTGTTCCACTTTACGGTTCAATTCCGCTTAAAACGCCATAACCAATTACATTCTGAGGTAAAAAAACCTTAGCAACTGTCCGCCAATTAAAGTTTTGAAGGCGGATCTAAACGATTTTATTTGAATGACAACAAACGTGTTAGCCTTGCACTAGTAAACAAAGGGCAGCAAAATAGATAAATAACAGTTCTTTTAACGAAAAATCATATCGTCTATGGGAGGGGGGGGGGGCTGACGAAAACATAGCAACGTCCGACATAAACGATTCGCATCGCAAACTGGAACACCACTTTTGGAATTTATAGTACATTAAGATGCATAATATCAACATCTGTATTATAACTCCCTTTATTTGATTAGTTTAAAAGAAATTTCGAAACCCACTGACATTGTTTTACAAAAAATGGCTATATTATAATCAAAAAACTTACACTTCCAAATGATAACCTCTTTGTACGACATCCACAAACCACTTTGCACATACCTACATATATTGCCCTGAAGAGAATCGTAGTCTGCTGATTTATAATAATTCTACGATGGAGCCCTGTCCAATACATCGTATGAAATGTGACAATATTGTAACTGTTTTGAAGCTTGAGATACTTACACTTCTGATTAGGGGTGGGCGATAATTGTTTGGAACTATAGATGATCGGTAACCAGAACTTATCGATGTTGGGCGAGCACCCAAAACAAAAGGGAAGTAGCCAAGAAGACTCACAAATGCACAAATAAAGAACTGCAAATAAACCCCTCGATTTAAAATTTATGGGCAAGCCGAACTATGGTAGCTTATGCGATAAAGAGATTATACAATTAATTAATTATACGTTAGGGGTGGGCGATAATGGTTTGGAACTATCGATAATATCGTTATTATCGATTAATTTTGGCAGTCTATATTATCGATATATCGAAAAATTGTCCCAGCCCTACTTCTGATGACCACGTTATCAAAATGTCGTCGATATCAGCGTAGCAGAAATCCAGTCCTTTAAGAACCTCGTCAATGAGATGTTGCAAAATTTGATCAGCGTTTCGTATACCAAATGGAGATAAACGGGAATTCAAAACGTTCGAATTTGTTTGTTTGCTGTCTTGGCTTTGGCTCCTGGGTTATAAGCACGTACCAAATCAATTGTGGAGAAAATGGTTGTGTTTTGGAGAGAAATGTACAATCTACGGAACTGGATAGCAACCAAGTATACATAATTCAGAGCTAATTTTTTACGATTGAATTTTCTGAATTTTCAGTCGCGTGAATCACCAACGCAACCGAATAATTTTATTCACATACTTTCTTGGAGCTTCTGTCCCAGAGACGACTCGTGCTGAATAAGAAATAAATGGGCATTTCCAAGGTACACTTTCAAAATATTTTTTTTTTAAATAGTGTCATGAAATTGTTTTTTGGGTGTTTGCTAAGTTATCCCCAAGACTGTTTTTCCACTGGTCAATAGTAAAGTAATGGAAATCAATAAAATCAAATCTCAAGATTCTTAAACCGGTTTAGATCTGCAGTTGAAAATTAAAACTGATAATCATAGATGCGAGCTTGGGTAATGAATGAGTCGATGTGTCCACGCCTCCAATTCGCCTTTTAATAGTATATTATACACGAGTTTATAGTGAATGCTATTATTACCGAGGATGAAGTTTACACCACGAGCGAGTGAAACGAGCGAGTTTTGTAATCATCCGAGGTAATAATAGCATCATTATAACGAGTTGTATACTATACTTTGTCTACGACTATCAAAACAGATTCCCAGAAAGAATTTACCTTCATTTCCCTTCTCCAGTGTAAGAAAGATTCATACATACGCTCTCAGGTATAATTTTATTCTTGATTTTTTGGGCAATGAATCTAATGAGGCAAGTTCTGCAGCTTCTTTTATTGCTGGTGCTGTTAAAGAAACCTCGTTTTCAGTCTCACTACTCATTATATCTTCTTTTTTAGAATATGCATTTCAAATTAAAAGCAAACCATGCTGATTTGACGTTTCAATTTGAACTGACACATCGCGATCGCGGCCTACTAAGTAAATGTAAAAAAGGGTCAAAGCGATGTTCCTATTGGTGTAGTGAATAATATTAATTAATCACTGCAGTGATTAATGTATCTAATTATGATTGAAGAAACACAAGTATAAAGAGTATATTATGATAGTCGTGGACAAAACATTTTATCACCTTTTAACTCCTATAGTCTCAGAAAATTCTTTGCTACGAAGTTCTATACGTGCTGGGAAACCTATTTTGGTATTTACTACTTTACTTAATAGTCGTCTTTTTTCAAAGGTTTGAAAATAATGCGTAACATTGGATAAACGGAGGCGGTAAAGTGAAGTTTAAAATACATCTTCCAAAAAGCATTGGTTAGTGGGCGATGAGCTTTAGATACAAACAGTATTTCTTTATTCTTATAGATGTGTGATACAGCAGATATTCAAATCAACCGCCCACTTTAAAAAAAAATGTGCAGAACTCTCAATCCCACCGGATTCTTGCATAACCACGTCCCAGCATCTTTACTTATCAAATTACAAGAACCATCATCAAAGAGGATAGCAATATCATAAATCAGTCAAGTAGTTCAATTAACAAAGATACAGAGAGTTGCAATTTCTAGAAAAATAATTATTATCTCCGAAATTATGAAAGCCATTGAAGTAGGTACCTAACATTTTTAGGGTGACTGTAATTTCCAGTCCACTGTTGTTTAAAAAAATATTTGTTTACCGGCAAATGAAATCGCAAGTACCCAGTTCTGGAACAATGGATTGTCGATGATTTTTTCACCAGAAATGAAGGTTATGAAAGATTTCACAAAAAGGTATTTTACTCAAAAACCAAGCAGCGTACGAAAAAATAATTCAAAGATGCCTATTTCCTTCCAGACTGAACATAAACACTAAGTACCTCACAATTACCTTCATAGATCAGTGGCGTAACATAGGTTAGGGAAAATAAGTAGTAACGCCACTGGAAGCTACACAATAGCAACAATTTTTGGAACAGTATATATCTGCAAATGAAAATCGTTCCGAAAATTTTAATTCAGTAGTTTTCATGGTTTTCGAGATACCAAGCTTTACCAAATTTGGTGGAATGCCAGAAAACTCCTTGATCTATCTAGGAATGAACTGAGGCTCCTTACAGGCCTCCTTACCGGACATTGCCCAGCGAGATATCATCTCAATAAACTGGGTAAATCAGATAGTCGCTTGTGTAGACTATGTGAATCGGAAGACGAAACCTCAGAACACTTACTGTGTGAGTGCGTAGCAATTGCTCGCGCAAGACTTGCTCACTTTGGCAGTGTGGAATTAACACCTGACGAAGTGAGGGAAAAGTCTCCTAGGGAAATACTAGGCTTCGCGAGGAGACTGGAATTCCTAGGAACCTATTAGATGAACGGTAAGAACAAAAGACCTTGCTGGTCGCAGTTCAGAAGGGCCTAGTAGCCGATCGGCCCACCTGTAAAACTAACTAACTTAGTACCCAGTTCTGGAACAATGGATTGTCGATGATTTTTTCACCAGAAATGAAGGTTATGAAAGATTTCACAAAAAGGTATTTTACTCAAAAACCAAGCAGCGTACGAAAAAATAATTCCAAGATGCCTATTTCCTTCCAGACTGAACATAAACACTAAGTACCTCACAATTACCTTCATAGATCAGTGGCGTAACATAGTTTAAGGAAAATAAGTAGTAACGCCACTGGAAGCTACACAATAGCAACAATTTTTGGAACAGTACATATCTACTGCAAATGAAAATCGTTCCGAAAATTTTAATTCAGTAGTTTTCATGGTTTTCAAGATACCAAGCTTTACCAAATTTGGTGTTGCTGGGCACAATAGTCCCACCCGTGAGGCTGTAACAGACATCGAAGTAGCATTAACAGAATTGCGTTTTTACCTCAAATTGAGGTTCGGAAACCTCAAAATTACTTCTGTCTTTCAGCAATCAAACTCTTTCAAAGCATGTGTAAAGAGCTATAGAAAGTGCCTGATCCTCTATCAATGTCACAGTGAACTTTCAGCAAATCCGTCGAAACTTGAGTATAGAAATAAAACAGAAAACGCAAATCAAAATGAAACTTTTGACGTGTTGAACACCGAAACCCGTCAAACTTTATTTTAATTTCAGTAAGTAGCTGATGTTACGTGGCGATGAAAGGCTACGCATGAGAACATTAAAATTGAACTGACGTTGAAACTTTAGCACTGTCTTAGACCCAACAAGCTTAGAAGTTTCCGAATTTTACTCCTGTTTCAAGGCATAACCACACATTAAATTTGCACCCAATTAACCAAAAATAATTCAGTAGACTCTGAAAACGCCAAGTAATAAAGTTAATATAGAGTTACGAGTACCTACTACCTTTATTTCTACTCCCATAATTTTCTAGAGAAGCCTAATTGAAGTATCAACAAACGATCATTTCAAAAACTAATTATTCTGTTAACTCCTGTAACGTTTGACCCGACAAGTTAAAGAAACTAAGCCCAAAAGTACGCAAAAATGCAAAGCGTTTTGTATTATTTCATTAGTGGTGTCTGTCAGTTCTGCATATTAGCGGCTAGAACCCACGCCGTCACAATGACGCACTCGCGTTGATTGGTCAGCGCTACTATCGATCGCTTAGAATTTAAGCGGGTGGCAGTGTTACCGATGCAATGTGACGTCAACAACTGCGTAAAGCTCAATAGAGTTTAGACTGTGCAATCTAAACTGTCTAAACGGCAACGGGCGTATCTACTTATATACTATTTTCATAAGAGCTTCAGCCATCACACCGCGGTGGTTCAGTACTCAATGTGTCAGCCTCCCAAGTCACAACGCCGAGGGTTCGCACCTCGTCGGAGTTGTTTTTTGTTATGATTCCACTTTTTTCTTTTGAACAAAAAATGCGTGTGTCTGGTGCGAGAGGGCAGCTAAGGGGTTTGTTTAAGGGAACAAATTAGATGCTCGATATATAATTCATATGCTCGCTAACGTAATAAATACTCGATAAATATGAATGCTCGGTATATAAAACATACTGCTTTGTTTTATACTTGCCCGTCACTGAATACAGCCAAAAAAGTGGTTCCACATCCCACTATTTCCGGTCTTTGGGCAAGCGGAGCGAGCGAAGCGAGCGGAGCGTTTAAGTCTTCCCCCCCCCAAAAATCCAAAACATTACCGAGCGTTTATTTAGTACCCCATCTGGATAATTCAGTTATATCAAGCAAAATTTTATCGAGCATCTATCATTTTATATCGAGCATTTATTATTTTTTAGTATGCAAAATTCATTAAATTATCGGGTGTAAATTGCGACCCTTTGTTTAAAATGCGTGTGTCAACAATAAAACCGTTTAACTTAAAAATGTTTTTACTTATAACAATAAAATCGGGAATAATTGTAGAGTGGTGGGGTCTAGGCGTTAGTGTGTTGCGCGCTGACCAATCGAGGCGAGTGCGTCATTCTGACGGCGTGGGTTCTAGACGCGAGTGTTCTGCATCATTATGGATGTATAATGAATTAAGGGATCTAATTTCTGATTAATTGTATTTATACCCGTCAGCTGCTCCTTTTTAAAGAGTTTCCTTGTAAGGTAAAAGATAGTTTCAGATGATTTTTAACACTGAAAACGTTTGACGCTAGTACGATGTGTCAACAACGCAGCAACGGATTTGTGTGACGCTTGGAAATGTTGTAGGTACTTTTTGTGAATTTGTGCAAGTTGTACGTAAGCTAAGTTCATGTTTTTAATGTCATTTTGAAGGTCTCGTGAAATGCTAACTTTTGGAAAAAATATTGTGGTTACCTATAAGATTTGAGGGGGCGAAATTTTGGCGAAATTTTGGACATTGAAGCATGCTGTTAAATTCCATACTTTTTGAAACATACGAACTTGATTTTGGGCTAGTTAGAAATATGACGAATCAGCGCACATCGTATGGTTTTGTTTAGAGTGTTTGCGATGTACAGAAACGAAGTTACAAGGGTGTACAGTTGAGATACTTTCTTAATAATGAATTATATTGCACATTTTTTAAACATACAATAGTATATTGTTTTATGAGGTGGAAAAGTTTCATTTTTAGCGATGAGTCTGTATGCTTGGCGGCAGAGCTTGCGAGTCCGACAACACATCAGGCGAATCACTAAAAACACTTTTCCAGCGAATAAAACATGCTATTTTTTCTTCAAACGTTGAAAATAGGTTAAGAATACAAAATAATTACTCAAAATAAACCATAAAATATCGAGATATCTCTGAGAACATCATAGGAAATTCGTCAACTGTCGGCGTCGCTACTATAATCGGCGCTTACGGACGGTAGTAAAGCTGAACTTTAAGTTCATGTATACAGTCCCGAAATGTCGAAACGTCTGAAGAAAAACTTCATTTTGGGTTGATTATAAAGAGGACGAATCAGGGCACATCGTATGATTTTGTTTATGGTGTGTGCGATATACAGAAACGAAGTTACAAGGGTGTAAAGCTAAGGTATGTTCTTAGTATGAATTTTCGGACAGTGAAGCGTTTGGTGCAGTTACATCGCCTACTTTTTTAAATAATAATTATGTTAGTAGTAATAATAATAAATAAATTTATTAATTTATTTAAAATACACGTTCCATAGAGTTATACAATGTACTCGCGGAAATACTCGCTGATCTCTCCAGAGGTGGTGGTGGTGTCCATGGTTTCTTAAGAAAGTAAAATATTCATAAAACAATAACTTTATTTAAGGTTTTCTGCAATGTATGTATGTATGTAACTACAAATAATGGCGTAAAACCTGGAAACATCCAACACACTTTTCCATTTCGAATCTTGCCTCTTACACATTTTCATTCACGCAACACAATTTACATAGGTGGAACAAGTCCTCACTTGATCACCGACCCAGTTATTAACTTCGATTTACCCCAGTGTTAGGCAGGGTGTGGGAAATGGATAAAATCATAATCCCAAGCGATAGCTTGGCCTACCCACTCTGCTAGCGCCGTTGCAGTCACCAAAAGCACAAAGTTTGGATGCTCCATACACCATACTAATTTTTCACGTTTGCAATAAAATTTTACTGTATAGACCAAAGAATTTAAAATAAACACTTTCAAACAATACAAAACTTTGACATCTGTCCGAAAATGTCGTGGCGCGATCGCGCATGCGCCTCAGCATTTTGTTTTATAATGAAAAGCCCTATTCCAGACCACTTATTGTATTACTACAGATAATAATGATAGTAATAATAATAACATTAATAATGAATTTGTTAACAACACTACAAATTTAAAAAATTAAAAACTCAGTCTTGACTATTTTGTTTGTTGCAGTGTGATCTGTCATTGTTTCGATTTCGAGAAAATTTTATCATTCTCATTTTTTACAAATTATTACGTTGATTTATATTAAGTCTTGAAACTTAGTAAACTTCAATTTCAATGCCTTCACGAAGGTTGCTAAATTGCAACGTCTGAAAAGTTTTTAATTTAAATTTAATGTCTGCATCTACAATGAACGATTATAAGTTCAAAATTACCCTATAACCCACAGTCAATGTTCTGATGAGGGTGTAAAAAGTGTTAACAGAGTTATCGATAATAAATCAGATGGTATTTAAAATATACGTGCAATACCTTGTTTATCGGCTATTACAACTGGGACATCAAACTAATTAACGATGAGGAAGAAAAGCCGGTAATTCTAGGTGGTTCTACTGTGTACAAAGACTTACGTACAACACGCACGTGGCGTCCTAGATTACAAAGCAGCGACGTAGTATTAAACTGCAACTTTGTCGCTGACTTATATTGTTGATTTAATATTCACAAGAAAATGTAGTTCGTCAAAGAAATTCTTGCGGTTTCATGTTGTTCGTTTATTGGAATTAGATAGTAACACAAAAAGTCAGATCTCGCGCACTATAAATTAGCTGTCAGATATTACCTACTTTTGCAAGAAAAATCTATACAGGAGTCCCAAAATTATTCTGCCAAACTTTTCAAAAATAATGCAAAAATCTTGAATAAACATATGTATGTCCAAAAATTCTTCCTAGGGGAGCTGCAGCCCCGTAAATGTGCGCCCCTGAAGATGGTTTTTATTCAATATCTTCGAAACTAATGTAGATAATACAGTGAAATCTTGAGAATCCACTAATTTCATTATGCTTAACAAAACTGGCTAAAACAATCTCTAAATTTTATTTAGGGTTGCGTCAAACTGTGATGCGGTGGGGTAAAAAATACCACAACTTTTCTGTTTGTGTCTTTTTCTCAATTCTGCTGTAAAATTATGAGAATTGAAGATTTACTGCAACAATAATATGCTTCTATTTAAACTCAATAAGACTAACCGTTGTCTGGTAAAATCGAAATCGAAAACTTTATTACGTGTCCGAGTATGATTAGTTTGTAGTGGTTATAAAAATTTTTAGATTGTTTCGCATTAATGTATTTGACATACGGTGTCATATACGTTATAATAATCATTGTTTAAATAGTGTACTGCTGCTCATCAACATGTCACATTACACAAACCGAGAACTTGCAGGCATGCATTTGGTATAAGGGTTTTGTAATGGTAGTGCACGTGCGGCTGAGCGGGAACATCTCAGACGATTTCCAAACAGAAGAACGCGTGGCCATCCAGTGCTTATTTGTAGATATCCACAGAAATTTGAGCGATCATGGTAATTTTCCTTTAAAGAAACATAACTTAGAAAATGTTTTAAATCTAATAGAAACTGATTCGCAAATTAGTATAGGGGATGCATCAAGAATTTCCAACGTACGTAAGGCAACAGTTATGATGACCGTAAGCATAAAACGACCAAAAAATGCAAAACAAATTGTTTTTAGATTGGAAGAATGATAAGACTTGAAGGTATTCATCCGTATCACTATCAACATGTGCAAAGATTACTACCGGGCGTTTTTCTACCCAGAGTACAGTTTTGCCAATGGATTTTGGACAAAGAATGCTCTGCCAAACATTCTCTGGAGCGGCGAATCCATGCTTGGAACGTTCAATATGCATAATACCCATATGTGGGCAGATGAAAATCATTTAGTGGTACGGCATACTAAGTACCAGCATCGATTCTCAGTAAATGTATGGACGGGATTGGTAGGATATCAACTTATTGGTCCTGTAGTGTTACCTAACTGTAACAACTCGCGTGAATACTTCAACTTCCTGCAAAACAATCTGGACGTACTTCTTGATGTTCCTCTCAATGTAAGGTAGAACATATACTACCAAAACGAAGGTGGACTAGCTCATTTTGGGCGGCATATTAGGGGATAGTTAAGTAAAATGTTTCCTGGTAGATAGATAGGCCGCAATAGCCCTATTCCCCTATTCCTTGGCAACCCCGATCACCGGACATCAACCCATCACATTATCATTTATTGGGTCATAAGAAAGCCTCAGCTGAAGTAACTACTCGCGACGACCTATACTTCAAGGAAGAGAGTTGGCTGAAATTGAACTTCCTGGAAATCGTCTTCAAATTTCTTCATAACACAATTATGCGTATTTCTTGTTACGTTGCGCATATTTGTGCATATTATTGGAGTTTACTCCTTAAGAATCGATAGCCCACGGTACGGAAATTTTATGAGTAGTAAAATCAAGCGTTACATTTCGCGTTAACTAAAAGTAACGCGTTACGTACATTGAAATTATGTATGTATCTATGGATACGGCTGTTTATGTCTGACTGCATAGAGCAGGACATAGTGAAAATAGAGTAGCATAGAGTAGATATGACAGTTTTCGTTGTAAAGTCAGCATTTGCAGTGTTTGTTCGTTCCTAAATTTGTTGAATCTTTTGATTTAATATGGAAAAACCTAATATTAAATACTCCAAATATTGCTTAGTGCCGAAATGTGAATCAACGCCTATTCGAACACCAGGAAAAGTATTTATTTCATTGCCAGTGGGATCGACGTTTAGCAGATTGTCACTTAATTACTGAATTTATAAACAATTTATATTTTGATGTAGTTGGACATTTTCGAACATAAACCATCTGATAAATACACATTGTGTAGAACTAAATGTAAAATGCAAATAGGTAATGAGAAGATAGAGTAAGCAGCGGATTTCTGCTATTTAGGAAATAAAAATAAGTCGTGATGGTAGGAGCACTAGAGATATAAAACAAAGAATAGCGCAGGGCCGAGTTCCGTTTAACAAAAAGAAACAACTGTAATGCTCGGGAACGGTTAATGTAGAAACTCGGAAGAGATTCTTAAAGACATATGTATGGAGTTTAGCACTGTACGGGTGCGAAACTTGGACAATAGGAGAAGCGGATCGAAAGAGAATAGAAGCGGTTGAAATGTGGTGCTACACAGACGCATGATCAGGATAATGTGGATAGATAAGGTTAGCAATAGGGAGGTATTAGAAAGAGTTGGGGAAAAGCGAAAGGCATGGAAGAAAGTAAAGAATAGGAGAGATGGGATGGTAGCACCAAACTTTCTGATTTGTGACATACTAGAGTCGAAGATAGGCATAAAAAGAGATAGGGGAAGGCCCAGATTAGACTACTGCTCTCAAATAGTTGGGGATGTAGGATGTTCTACTTTTAGGGGAATGCACAGGTTAGCTCAGGATAGGAAAGGATGGAGGTACGCACACAACCAGTCTTCGGAACGTGAACTTCATGATAATGTATAATATGTTACAAATGTGTTGTTTCTATTTTAGTGTTTCGAGCTCCAATAAAATGGCCATCAAAAGCAAGTAACACTTAAATTGAACCTAAATATGTCGACTTGTACTTACTACAAAATATTGGCGACACTACTACAATGTAACAATCTCTTTTTTGTTTCCATCCATGTGATTCAGACTTACCAAAATTCATACTTCTCCCTGAAAAGTTTTTTATTCGCCTAATTTTACAGCAGTACCTACCCAGTTGACTGTACCTTAGAAGTGGAGATAAAATATATAGGAAGTGAGATGAGAAATAAAAAGGGAAAATGTGCCGGGAGGACGAAAATAGGCGAAGGCAGAGGGAATAGAGAATCGAAATTGGAAGGGCAAAGGAAGAGATATAAATTCAACAGAAAGAGGGAGGGCTTCCAAATTTTACAAATTTGGCCAATAACCGCAATTTCTGTTCCCATTTTCTCGTTTTGTAATGCCTGTTTCCAAGTGTGAATATTATTTCGCAAGTTACCTGGCCATAAGTTATTTTTGGCTGCTATCGATTTATGATACTTTAGACCTAATTGTCCTCACTGTGGCGAAACTCAAATATGATATACAAACAAAGCCGATCGCGCCCTGAATGCCCTTGAAACAATCTAGGAATACAATACCCGTCACCGTCCGTACACACGACAGATACCTGTTGTAACATCAGCAGCGGTTTGTTGAGGCGACAAGGGCGCGGAGCGCACCGAGTGTCCTTAACCCAGACCCGGCAATGAACCTGACCAATGAATCCGTGGTCGCGAGTGACGTGTGCTCTGCGTGCGTCTCTACGCGCCAACTTTGGGGATGAAACGTCGGGACGTCGGACACTCTTATTCCGACCATGGGACTAGTGAGGACCACTCCTCCAGGACTCCTTCCCGGCGAAGAAGCGAATCGCTCAGACTTCGAGTCCGATTTCGGTGAGTGAGTGATTTTCTTACAACTTTGCTGTTTTGCTTTCAAATGTACTGTGAAAGTTGATGTGGTGCGGGCGGGTGGAGGAACTTTTAAAGTTTTGTTAAAGTTACTCCGTTGTTCATTGGAGGTATGTACCTGAGAGATGGCTCTCGTTCTTTTATAATCAATAACTATCAAACCCAGTCTCTAGTAGTTAAATGGAATTGTGCATGTGCCTACTGCAACTAAAATTATTAACACAGTCTTACTGACCTTAATTTAATTTAATTAGGTAAATCATCTACACATTTAATAATAATAAAACTGAAAAGTCGTGCTCGTAATTATTATTTATTGTTTATTTATTGGCAATGCAAGAAATACACTCATATAAATTAGAAACTGGGATGTTTAAATTATATTTCAAAGGTAAGAAAACTTATTGCTATTATGAGCATTTTACCAATTTTCCTATTTTTCAATTTTCAAACTTTTCACTAATATATAGGTATATTATAACAAAGTGGAAGGGGAGTAAAAATGGAGACTAATTACTATACAAAAAAACACTATTGATTTTTTAATTACCTATTCTTGTATTTCGATTGCGCTTAAATTTTTAATAGTCTGCCCTAGATTATGCCTTTATTGCGCATTTTGAAGAAAAACATTTCTGCATTATTTATGCCATTTTTTCTTCTAAATGCTTTAAAATTATCTTCAGTTTTACAGGAGTACTACTTTTCATGTACGGCATTAAACTTTCTTATTTTAAATGGAACGCCTGAAGGTATATAATCGTAGTTTTGGATTCTGTAGCTTTTTTAAATTAAGTTTGTTTGAGAAATTAATAGTTCTTGAGTTTTTCACACTTCTTTATGAATTTTAACATACGCGGTACTACTTCCAAAAACTTTACAGTTCGTTAACAACAAAAGCTGAACACGTCGCTATGTTTATTTGTCCTCAATTTCTTACCTTACTAGCTACTGTGTTAAAATTTTAATTCTTGGACTTTGGTGTTACCGAAATATAAATTTTGAAAATGATATATTGGATGTCAAAATTCGCAGGAAGTGTGCGACTAACTCAACTATATATAAATTTTGAAAAATCTATAGAATCAAAAAATATAAGCATATACAGGTTGTTCCGTTTAAAATAAGGAAGTTCAATAAACACAGGAAAAATGGTATAGCCTGTATAGCTGAAAATAATTAAACCTCCATCATGCGGGACAATAATGCGCACCTACACTTATTGTTAACGTTTCTTATCCCAGATATCTAATCAAATGACAACATAATTTTTATATTAAGGCTCCTATCAATCTCCGAAAGCGAAAGAGTACAATTCAGTCATTGGCTGTTAGTAAATTATGAGACAATTTATTAAAATTTTGGTTAGAAACTTGCACACTATGTAGACATGACATGTTTGTACCCCGGGTGATAAATATCTTTTAACAAAAAAAATTAAGTGAGTTTCTTGTACCTATCATTAACGTTTATCGACTACTAGTGGGCCCGGCAGACGTTGTCCTGCCTAAAATTACTTTTCCTATTGAAATTTTCTATTGAAAGTGAATTTTATTTCATTAACCAAATCGTTTATTCAATGTGAAACATTTTGCTCCATTTGGAGTCAAATTCTGATTACGTTTTTGTATTACTGCAAGGCTTTCTGGCAAACAATATTCTTCGATTATTCAGATTATGTTCCGTGCGATCGTCATATAATCGATCTGTGTACGATCGATAGTATCTCTTTCGCAATCTATCGTCGGCATTTTGGTCTTCCCGTTCGCATATTCGTATCGAGCGTAGCGTATTGCAGATTGGCAAATGCTGAACTTAGTTTCGTATCGGACGACCGTGGTCGCAGAGGTATGTCAAATGAGTGGATGTCTGTTTCGCGTTATGGCGATCCCCTAGCTGTCCTTTTGGACCTGACCGATTTTTTGTTCAAAAGAATAAAGAGAAATCATCATAACAAAAAAGAACTATAGCGAGGTGCGAACCCTCAATGACACATCGACCACTGAGCCACGAAGCTGCGCTGGCAAGAATGCTTGCAAAAATAGTAGAAAAGTAGAAAATACGCCCGTTGCTGTAAGTCGACAGTTGGGAATGCAATACGCTACGCTCGATACGAATATGCTTCCCGTTCTTTCTGTGCCTGCTCAGATCGTGATTGTGACAATCGTAGTCTCTCCAACTCATTTCGCTCTTCGCGTTGTCCCTTGTCCATCGTTCTGATTCAGTCGTGAGTTTGCTATTCTTCTTGCTATACGTGTGCGGCGACCAATGTTGCTCCGTCTGATCGGCGGTATTGCACTATTGATCAGAACACAAACAACAGCACACATTATAATTTTTCTACGTACGGAAATTTTCGTTCGACAATCGAAGCTTATTGAACAGGACTGATAACAACCACAATATCACTAACTGTTCACTTTTACACCAATTGATATTGTCGAACTTACCGTTTTGTGTTCTGAATGGCAGCGTTTCGATGGAAAACAATTTTCGTCCTGATTACACTTTTACAATAACTGTTTTCGTTTAAATATTCTATTACCGGTGTCAACAACTACGTGAAAATGTGTCAAATTTGTAGGTCAAAACAATAAGCAAGTTCATCACGACAATCGGAAGAAGTGTTAAATAACATATGATCGATGCAACGCCTCCCCAAAAAGAGCACTTTCAGTTTTTCCCGAATTTTCCAATTTTCCGGGTAACTTTTCCAATTTTTCTTTCCATAAAAACCTTACTATTACGAATATATACAAAAAAAATTAGTTCTCAAGTAATGCGCTTACCAACGAACAGCATTTCATTTTTTTATTTACACAATAGATTATTATATATTATACAGGGTATCCCCAGGTGACGGCCTGTTAGAAGTTTATGGAGAACGGAAAGTCGTATCAACTTGATATTTTAAACGTATTATATACATAGCTGATAGTAATCTAGTTTCCTACAATATTTCAAGCCTATCAGCACTTCCGGTTATACCGGAAGTTGACATCAAGTCCATTGTTTTAAATGGAACAATCTGTAAGTTTTTTAATATTTAATTTTATCGCGAAATTTTGAATTATTTTTGATGGAATTTGTTTTTGTTATCTCTTGGAGTTTCTGAAATAAAAATTATTTTTTGAAACTTTTGCACTTTTCAGTCTGTTCAAAAATCGCCAATAACTTTTCATTCACGACCCCTAGGAACATAAAATAATTCTGACCAATAGTAACTTCAATATTTTCGTTATGCGTTACAGGGTATGGTAATTGTTCGATCCACGCTTACTTTCCCAAGACGTAAGAAGTTTGTCTTCATTCTTCTGAATTTCACTTCCATTGGTTTTCTGTTAATTTATTTTCCCACGACCCCCTAGGAAAGCGGCACGTTGCATGCAGCATAGTAGGCCAGAAACTTGATAATTGCGTTGTCCGTGCGCTAAACTCGCAACTGTGCTGTAATATTTGAAAATCGCACAGGTTCATTCAAATTTTGTAGGCAGCTTTGAGATTTTGATGTTTACTGAATAAATATACTGGCGCGTCTCTTTTTAAATCTAATTATTTTTATCAGAAAAATCTCTTGGTACGGCAGTTGAACATTTTAATGGCTACTCCGAGGAAGACCTAAATATTTTAGGTAGGTACGAACTGGTCATTATTTATGAATTAGCGAGCAAGAGAACAAATCAACGCGTCATTCATGAGACGGTCGGAATTATGAGAATATTATGCTCACAGTAAGTTAGTAGGCTACATCTGTTAACGTAGTGTAGACAACAAATCCTTAAAAATAAAGTTAGTGTTTTATGAATAAATTTGTCTTCTTAAGGGGTCGTGGGAAAAATGGTGTACATAACTCGATGGAAAGTGTATTTCCTATAAACTCGCTCGTAGGAAATTTGTCACATTCCATGCTCGTTACGAAATATACTATTATTGAAGTGACACAAATCTTTTACTAGTCAACTTACCGAGAAATGGCAAAAACATTTAAATTATTAAGAATTTTTAAAGGTATCTCAAAAACCTGAGTTTGGATATAGGAACACCCGATATGGTTCATTAGCAAATTTTTCAAGTTATTCATGGGTGCAACATTTTTAAGACATTCTGTTTACAAAAGTGCTCATTTAAATGATTCCTCAAATAGCGACATTTACTGACCATAAAACGGTCAAAATTTTATGTTCCTATAGGTGTCGTGGATCAAAAATTATTTGCGATTTTTCAACTGACGGAAAAGCGTAAGAGTTTCAACAAATTATTTTTATTTCAGAAACGGGAAGATATAAAAAAAATTTCCACCAAAAATAATTCAAAATTTCTTGATAAAACCAAATATTAAAAAATTTACAGGTTGTTCCATTTAAAACAAAGAACTCTATGTCAACTTCCGGTACATGCGGAAGTGCTGGTAGAATTCAAATATTTTAGGAAAGTAGATCAGTATCAACTATCAATGCTTTTAAAATATCAAGTTGATATGACTTTCCGTTCTCCATAAACTTGTAACAGGCCGTCACCGTGGGACACCCTGTATATATACAGCCAAGAGCTCTCAGGCTTCGCCTTCGCGCTATTACTGGGTGTCAGTTTTATTTCTCAAATTGCCTGGCAACAAAATTTCGTTCAAAACAGAAATTTATCCGGCAAAATAAAATCTAGGTACTCGTCAAATTACTGTCATATTGCCTGCGATAATTATGTTATTTACCTTTTGCTACCATGAAGACGTTGCAAAGTTCGTATTTTTGATTTTAAAATGTTTAAAAATCCCGTCTCCCTTATACGTATAGGTACTTATATTCATTCCATTACCTAGCCGACTTATACTCGTACTCGAGATTTTTATTTTGTCTGGATAAATTCCTGTTTTGTAAACTCAGTTTTATTGCTTGGCAACAAAATTTCTTTCAAAACAGGAATTTATCTGGCAAAATAAAAAGCTCTCGTCTAATTACAGTCGATAATTATGTTATTTGCCAGAATGAAAACAATAACGTTAGGCCTACTTCCATTACACGAGACGGCCAATGAGACAGAGAGTCTCCTTATCCTTGTTGCACATTAGCCGGTCAATCAAAAAAATACAACGTTGTCTTATGTTCTTATTTTACATGCGCAGTTGCTACAATTACCGTTTTTCCGGATATTCTATCGCGCTCTTATTGGCTGACAGTTTTCGTCAAATCAAATACTCTGTCTACTTACATACAAGTATTCCCTGAAGAATCTGTCATACTCTAATGGAGTTCCTTGAGTAATTTTAAGCTGAAGGAAGTTACATCAACAAATATCCAATTCTGAAAAGAAATTTAATTATGGCCTGTTGAAGGAAAATACAAGATATTTCATAAATAACACTTTTAATCTGAAAACAGCTGGATTTGAAGTTATAAAGAATAGCTGAATTTCTAAGTAAATAACTATCAAAACCATAAAATAGCCACCTGCAGCTTGAATTCACAATAGAGCAGGAAAAGATATGGAGTTAGTCGCATTCTCTAGTTCTAGTGCTTCAGTATTACAACAGATTTCAGCTGCAGCATTGAAAATTATCTGAAACAATAAATTCTTCTTGAGTATTGATATATTCCGTGTTCGCATGTGTCCCAACAAATAGTAATCCACCGAAGTTAAGTCTGGGAATTGCGCTGTCCAAGCGTATGGTCCTCCTCGGCTGATCCAGCAATTGGATATATTATAGTAGTGGTCTGATTGAGAAAAGCAAGCACTCTGCGATATATAAATGCTGTGGTGCTTAGCCTTACTATAGATATAATAATAATAGGAAGTGAGCGAATATTGCTTAGCAGCGACACCAAGGCGGCGCAATTATAAACTTTTGGTAGTAACTAAGTGTCAAATTGACAAAGCAGGTGACACCTCTGTCAGTTTGACATTCCCGCGTAAATTTAAGCAATGGATACTGTTGACAATTAAAACTGCAAAAAATTATAAATGTCAAATCTGACAGCCCAGTACCACCAAAACTTTTAAATGGTGGCGCTGGCTAAAAATTCGCTCACTTCCTATAGCGCCGCTTGACAATAGAGTACGGCTAATCACGTTAGAGTTGCTTTTTGTTCTATCCTACTTGAAGCATTCACTCTCTATAAATAAATGTCAGTAATATAGAACCGACAGATAGAGACCGCGCTAGGACGACAGTCTACGCTGCGAAAGAGACACAGCATAGACCAGCAGTATCAAGCAAATGCCAGAAATTCATCGTAAATAAATGAATTTCATGTTGCAAAAAGTTTCGTTAACTTGATAGAAACATAATGTTTTTTGAAAAAAAGAACTTATTTTTTGCATCAAGGAAAATCATGTCATTCAAATAAACTAATTTGTTAAAATCAAGAGAACATTTTTATCTGTGTATAGTGGTATTCAGTATTTGTCATAATGTCTCTAACCATTCATTTAACTAACCATACATAATCTACTCAATGCCGTTTGCCCCCTGTTTCCTTTGTTTCTTTATTTCACCCTGTTTTATCATATAGGGCGCAATTTACTAAAGCTTCGTTGCCGAAATACTAAAACACACCAAGGCCCTGTAATAAAATTTTCACGACTTCAAAGTAATGCGCCATCTCTTCGTTTTCAGTTTCAATAGTCATGACCACAGCAGAGGAAGAAATAAAAATTTAGCTTACTCCGCTGAATTTGCGTGGAAATTTACATAGAAAGAAAAGCATCACTTGTTCTGAATGCTTTAGATATGATCACTGTTTTCGATCCTATTAATAAAGTAAGATTTCTGTGAGTTGATATTGATTGTTGATATGGAAATATCGCATTCCCTTTCAGAAATTAAATTAAATTGTAGTTTTTAGAGACGTGGAAAAGCGACTGGATTCCTAAAAAATAAGACTTTAAAACAAAGCACATTATTTCTGAAATGGACAACATCCATATAACATAATCGCTTGTAGTGCAGATTTTTGGGCTTTTACCTCGGTTCGAAATAGTAATACATATTGCACAAAGATGAAACCTATATTGGCCCAATAGCATAGCTACTAGGGAAACATGGTCAGCATTTTGTATAATTTCAAGTCATTGAATCAACTATTGGGGGTCCTTGTTCCAAGTTTCGTCATCTGATGTAGAAAGACTTCCCCTAAATACTCGATCGCCACAAAACGTGACACCATGAATTTCAGCTGCCTCTTTGAAAACGATTTATGACCACTTTCGTGCACTCTAATGGAATATATACAGCCAGTTTGTCAAATAAAAACGTTGAGGAACTATTGCACCCGAACAACCATTATTCAAATCGAGCGCATCGCCATAAGCTGTCTCTAGGGATTTAAATATATACATTTTGCATACAAAGTCAACAATGTGGAAGTAAATATATGCGTCTTACGCTTTTGTCTAGTTTATAAATGCGAAACAAGTGACAGTTAAATACATAAAGCGGAATAATATTATGCTAGGAAAGTCAAACGCTTCAGCCAAACGGAAAACAATGGAATATACATATTACATAGCCGGTTCATTTCATAATAATGGCATTTCGCATCCCTTTATATGCCTACAACGTTTAATTACATTATTTTTCAAGACATATAATGCAAAAACTCATGCACGCTTATGAACTTAACCTCAAATGAAATGAGATGTTGGACGACCGCTAATACAACTTCCTGCAGGCTTACTAAAACACTTACCTGCACGTCCTTGTAAAATATAAAATATTAAAGAACTATTAACACAGTATTTTGCACTATCCAGCATAAAAACAAACAATACAACATAGCGAACAACAAAATAACTGGCCAGACGAATGTTCCGCAGTATTCCGTTTCCGCAGCGGTACCTATTTATTACACAACTGATCGGCTGCTTTATCAAACTGGATACTTTCTATGACTTTAAAAATCAAAAAAATGGTGTTACCAGACCCAGAAAATTGATATTTATTATACATTTTGGGGTTTTTGAAGATCAGGGGAAGATTCTGCAACACATATACATATAATCCTTGTAAAAAAGAGTGTTTCTTATTGTTCCGCAAACATACTTCCCATAGCTGCTCTTACCTCTTTATTAGAATAAAATTGAATTAAATTTTATGGAAGTACACGTATATGTATAATACAATACTTTTTCAAGAATTTTGTTTTAAAAGTATAAATTTCCTTTTCAATATTTTATTCAGTTTTCAAATCAATTTCACCATCGTCTATATTATGTAATTTTTCACATCTAACCTAAAATTCTGACAGTTGAGATGGGAGTACAGGAACAAAGCAAAATTATTTTGGCAAGACTGGGAAACTAATTCGTTTTTTGGACTTTGATTCCAATAGACTGTTTTAGAATGGCCTGATTTTGACAGGCCGCCATTTTCTGTTGGAGGGCAGAGTATGGATACACAACGTTATGCACGTGAGTGTTGAGCAGATTTGGTGCCAAACAAAGTGGTGATGTTTAGAGTTCATGTAATTTAACTCAAAATAACGAAACAACGTTTGCAATAGTGCAACCAGACGTATCATTTTAAGAATTTTCGTTCAATTCTCGGCGTAAAGCGACTAAGTTTAAGTTACGCCCCTTAACACAAACATCTGCTTTGTTATTCCTCCTCTTCTTCCCTCCAATAAGCTTCAAAACAAACAAATGTGTTCCCTCCAGCTGTCAATTGTGTGACGCCATTCTAAAATGATCTATTGTTCAGTAGTGGCTGTCTTTAGAGCTTCAAAGGTTTGCTACATAGTGGCGCCACTTCACGGGATGTCAAAAGGTGCATTGGGATTGCCTTGCTTGTAATATACAGGATGTTCTTTATGGCTATCTTTTTAATCTTAATAGATACAGGTTCGGTTAAATGGGAGAAAAGTTGCGTCTATTCAAGCATAAAGAAGTGCCGTTTGCAGAAGTTGATTAAGTATCTCTTTTAGTTTTTGATATAATCGAAAAAAATTAAAATTTTGAATTTTACATTATATGTTTTTATTTTCCTTATTTGGCATTCAATCTTCAATCTGCAAAAACTTTCTTGGGACGACTTTTCATCCTCTTTCCATTTGTGGTAGCAGAAAGTACCTACCACGTTTCGTTTCTTCAGAATCATCATCAGGTTCATATTTTATTATGGCGCCATCTTAGATTTCTTAACCATTAAATAGCCCATTTTTTCGGAATAAAATGATAAAACATAATATTTGTATGTTTAAATCGCATAAACAAATAACATGTCAACCTTTTCGTCATTAGAGTAATCCATTGTAACCCAATTAAACACAATCGTGTTAAAAATGTTTCTTGGCGTTTGAGTTGTCAAAGTATGTAGATAAACTTTTGTTTTCACGACAATTGTGATTAGATGGAAAAACAATTTTTATCATGTTTTATATAAATTCTGGGCCTAAATGCGATTTAAATATACAAATATGTTATATCATTATTTTATTCAGAAAAAAATGAGCTATTTCATGATGAAAAAATCTAAGATGGCGCCATAAGAAAAAATTAACCTGATGATGTTTCTGAAGAAACGAAACGTGGTAGGTACTTTCTGCTTCCACAAATGGAAAGAGGATGAAAAGTCGTCACAAGAAGGTTTTTGCAGATTGAAAATTGAATGCTAAATAAGGAAAATATGAACACAAATAATGTAAAAGTCAAAATTTAAATTTTTTTGGATTATCGCAAAAACGTAAAGAGATAATCAACTTCTGCAAACGGCACTTCTTTATGATTGAATAGGCACAACTTTTCTCCCATTTAACCGAACCTGTATCTATTAAGATTAGAAAGATAGCCATGTTAACACCACATAGAAAACATTATGTGTAGATAAGGGTAGAACATTCTACAGCCCCAACAATTTACGAACAGTAATCTAATGTGGACACCCCTACCTCGACTCTTTGTTTATGCCTCTACCGCTCCTACCATCCCGAGTTCGTACAACTTAAGTGTTGCTAATCTGTCTCTGTATTTTATGACTAAAATTTTGAGCACTTCGAACATTTTTCCCCGTCTTACACTGTTGAGAGCTCTTTCCTATTGCTCTGTTTATTATTGCACTTAAAGTTAGAATGTTCCCTTATTTCGCGCCCATTTCTCCATCCCTGTTTGCACGATTCTAGTCAAGAAAATGAATCTCTTAAACCACTAATCTTTGTAAAATTTCCTCTTTTTGGCATAAACAGCCATGTAATTTAAATAAACAACTTGTTACTTCTTGACTCCTTGACCTACTTTTGATTGTTAAAAAACTTAATGATAGAAGAATCACGTTTTTATTTTTTATTGAGTTTCTTCTTGTAACAAAACATAGATTTGCTTCAAGGTGGCGAGTTTCTTATGCCTAAGTTAAAGTCCTTATTACACTAACTACATTTTCAAATGCAAATGCAAATAATTGACCAAACCATTTGACATTTTCATCCGAATTGCATATTGTTGGCAGAGCTCTAACAAAAATAAATCATACCAAACATGTTGCGTTCAAAATGATTACAGAAAACTGCACGCCACTGGTGTTGTCCTTTGTGGGACTCGTCAGTGCAGTTCTTACTGCATTCATTCTATGCGCAACTAACTGGGTCACTCAGATATGAGCAAGCGCCAATGACTTTATTAATTGTTAGGGTGCAATAAGTGATTTGCAGTTTTCTTCGTTGAAGTTACATGTATGTACGTAGAGGCACATTATGAACGTTTTAATACCAGTTAGCCGGAGTTAGCATTCTGTGGCATCTTGTAGTACAAAAAGTTCTGGATTTGTTCTATAATTCAATACCTGGCGGAGTATTTACTCGATGAGTAGTTGTCCAAACGATCCAGTACCACTCATTGCGCCTAAAAATAAATCAGATTTGCATTTCCATGGGTTTATGAGAAATAAATATTTTGGCAGCTACTTCCTTTCCCGAGTCCGTTTCACCCTTTAACCCTGAAATATTTCCACAAAAATATGGTGGAATAACAGTTTTTTTTTATTTTTCAAATCTAAATAAAGATAAGTTACAGAGAAAACGTGTTGCGAAGAAAAGGAAGTGCTTTAAATAAACAATTTCCTTTCCTATGTATTGGCAACTTTCTTATTTGAAGAGATACAGAGTCGGTTGATTTAGAGAAAAGTTGCAAAATTGTTAGCAATAAACGATGATTCCGGAAGGTGCCACTATATTGCCTTCAGTCATCTCATTGAGTCCGTTTATTTTTCTGGCATTTGAAAAAATTCATATTCATGTACTTGCAGCGCAGCTTTTCCAAATTGCGAGATGCGTGGTTGCCATCTCTTGAGATATTTTCTAAAAAATTCTTCTGGGCAATTCTTTCTGTGTTCCGTACAGAAACAATGTAAATACAGAATATATAATATCGTTCACCAGTATATTATGTTGCCATAACGCCACCAATGATAAAACAAATCCGTTTCTCTTTGCCGCTCTTCTCTTTCATGGCTATCTTGATGCAATGGGCTAAACATGTTTTCAGAGTAACTTTGTTATTTGTGCATAGATTTCAAAAATTAAAAAACAGTTATAATCACAAAAATGTCGCATAAATAGAAAAAAGTTTACTGTCGCCATGGAAGAACGAAAATTCTCACTACATCGTCAATGTCACAGTGCGATGCACAACATCCCTGTACGTAATCATTCCAAATTTTAAGTAATTTGAACAAGAGATTAAGAATCCGACAAACCCCATTAAAATGAACCTGAAAACTGACTTCGTAGTACTACGCTCATTTCTAAACGGTGAAAACTGAAGTGTTGAATTTTTCACAGTTTATAAACGAAACTTTATTTTAGGGTCCTATAGAAAGAAAATTTAAAAAGTTAATCTTAGAAAGTGTCAGTTCACTCATGAAAATGGCCATCTTCACGCGTGCATAGCGCCAAGAGATTTACAGTTTTCGAAAAATTGTTTCTATAGAAGCTTAAAACATACCTTCTTTTACCATAATCAGGCGTTCGTGTTGCTAAATTTACTAGGATGAAGGTTTAATCGCAGTATTTTACGAAAGCACTACAAACGTAAAATATGCCTTGGTATGTGCTGCCGCCCCGTAGCGAGTGAGCGTAAACTTAGAGCGGCGTTGTCACATTTACTAGGTACTAAAAACGCGGGCTTTGAATGTGTGTTGTTCTTGTGTCCATAAATGTGTTTAGCGCGACGCTGTTGCAACACAGCTGATAGTTTCCTCCGATTTCTAACGGATACCTCACCGACCCGCAACCCTGCAGATGTAACTTTTGACCTGCTTCGTCGGACTCTTAACAAAAGAGAAAAATTGAGAATTTTAGGTTTTTCGTAATATCTATATAGAAAATTTAGAAGAATGTACTTAAATTTAAAATGGTCGCATTATAGGTTGTGAGCGAATATCAATTTGGTGGTAATTCAGTTGCCATCTGTCAGTTTAAATTTTCCGCATATCTAGGCAGTGAATATTATTGGTGTTAAATTAAATCAAACTGTAAAAAATATTAATGTCAACAAAAATTTGACGGCACAATACCACCATCAGAACTTTAAATTGTGGCGCTGGCTGAAAATTCGCTCACTTCCTATAGCGCAACTTTTCTCTCATTTAACCAACTCTGTTGTTCTTCAAATAACTAAAGATCAATACATAGTAAAATGCGTGATTCACCCCGTATATATAACTTAAACATATGTTACATAACAACTGTGTACAGAAGCGGCACCGCGCTGATGGGTCTCTCGCAAGGGCAAAGCCGGGCCTGTTGTTTTCATTCATATGTGGAACACAAAAATATTTAGTTTGAGCGTTAAAAATTTCAAGGCCGTTATTAACACTTCTTGGAAATTTCACAGTTCTCCCTATTATTGCAATAAATTGTAACAAATCCAGAATGATTAAACTGAACCTCTGTCTGCCGCGCAGACGACTAGAGAAAAGAACAACGTGTAATTAAATGAAAACTTTCTTAATTGCACAAACTGCGAACAGTTCAAGGTTCAACATTCAGATTCAAGGAGGGGAGGGTGTTTTATATTAAAATTCACCCCCGTAAAGATGTATTCTACAAGACGGATCTAAACAAATAATGAATTCAAGAACCGCGGACTTAAAAACAGAGGAGTCAAGTAATTATTCTGCGCTGCCTGGTATTAAATAATAATTGTAATCTTCTAACAGTCACCTAATCTGAGTTTGCTCATTCCGACTGGTTCACCACTGAAAGAGCACACATCAGATCAGATCAAATTCTCGAACAATGAAGTTCTAGCCCGAAGTATTTCTATAACAGAAAGTTTAAGCAATCAGTAGAAAATTCACCCATTCAATGGCAATCGTGACAACGGCTTCTGCTTTCAAAATACATAGAAGCATATAACTGGTCACTTGAAATCGTCACACTTATTGTGGTTGACTGTGATCTGGGTCAGATGTATAGGTAGATGACCTGTTCTGTATTAAGTAGCTTTGCAAGATCCAGCCAGCGTCTGGCGAACGTTACTGTCGTCAAGTAACTTTGCTGGACTCTGTCATGACAAAAACAATTTTTAATATCCAGTAATAAGAAATTTAAGTGCAAGTTTTGTTAATAAATCAATAGATATAATGTCTCAGTCTTGCTTCCAAATGACTTTCTTAACAAATTATTTAGACTCTCATTGGTTTACGTATATCCGATTTGTGAAACAATCGTTGAATTTTCCTATCTAAATTGGTTTACTCTGCTTTTTGTTCTCCACTGAGTTTAAGTTACGATCTATATCAAAGCAAAAACCCCTCGTATAAAAGCACGTATTTAATCCATCCTTTTCTTATCATCGCAGTCTCATCAGCTTGCTCCCATTTAACACATTTCCCACGTTCGAGTATACATCTTCATAATAAAGCTGATGAAGTTCGCGTTCTGTCAATTTTATTAGACTAGGGTTGATTAACGAGCTTACAAAACATTCAAAACCCTCATCTACTTAGGTAAATTCTCGTTTTTGTACCGACACCATTAACATATGAAATATTACAGACTCCCAAGGATCGATGCACACACCAAGCTCCCCTTTCAGCGTAAATTAGCGAAATGTATAACCTTGAAGGAGGGTAACAACGCCGGCGAGATATTGATACTTTATGAACTCCATTAATTTTCCTTACGTTTACAGGTGACAATATTTTTAATTGGTGCAGACGACAACCGACTTATATCAATCTCTTAAAAGTATTCGGTTTCCGCTGAATTTTTGTGGAATTCAGTTATATGATTTGTCTTAGCTTAGGAGTATTGAATAGGCCTCTTGGTTTAGTATAGATAATGGACTGGCATTCCTAGAACCGATTTTCGTTGCGTTCTGCGCAAGTGGACAAACTTGTTGAGAACCCCTGTAATCAGGAGTGTCAGATTTTTTCGATTTGACACTGCCGATTTAGGAACGTCAGTTGATTGTCATTAAATACATTTTGGGATTTAATAGGACTTTTCATTATAAAAAAAATGCTGAAGCGCATGCGCGAACGCGCCATGACAATTTAGGACGAATGTCAAAAAGTCTTGTATCAATATCCCCTAGAGGGGTAGGCGGTATTGCTTGTTTGAAAGTGTTTATTAATTCTTTCGTAAAATTTTACTGCAAACGTGCAAAATTAGTAATAGTTCGGAACTAAAACACTATGGAGCATCCAAGCATTGTGCTTTTGGTGACTGCCAAGGTGACAGCAGTGCGGGAAAGCCAAGTTATCGCTTGGGATTACGATTTTATCCATTTCCTACACCCTGCCTAATACTGGGAAAAATCGAAGTTAATAACTAGATTGGTGACCATGTGAGGAAGTGAGGATTAGTTCCACCTATATAAATGATGTTGCTTGGATAAAAATGTGTAAGAGGCAAGATTCGAAATGGAAAAGTTTATTGAACGTTTCCAGGTTTTATGTCATTATTTGTTAGGTCTTTAAAATAAGAATTACTTGTAGTTACATACATACATTTCAGAAAAATACGCACCTGTACCTATATTAGATTCTTTATCTCCGTTTTCTTTTAAAAAATTGATTAATTTTCAGAGCTATATTAAAAACCTACTTGATTGAAGTGTCTTGGTTAACATTCCCGTATTTCAAGCAAGAGCCAGGAGCCAGGCACGCCTTCGGGATTCAGCCTCACAATTTTACGAGGGATATCACTTGGAACTAATATTTGTAATAATTTTCTGTCTTTCAAACACCCTCCTTATTTGGTATTCTACTATTTACTTACGAATATTCCACACGAAGTTTATAACGGCTGACAGCTGACAGTGACACTCGTCCGAAAATCTAAGAACAGCTGATTGTCAGCACATGCGCACTAACGAACACAGAACGAAATGAAAAAGTCTATTCCCAAGTTTTTCGTTACTATGAAGTGTTTAAACACGAAAGGGTTCTTGGATGAACTATTTTGGTTTCTGTAATCGTTAATTATTAGTGGTAGAATAATTTGTTGGCAAATATCTACAAAAATTTTTCATTGAATTTCATTTCTGTCAGTCTTTCCTTTTGGCGTTCTTTCCGTCAACGATTGAAAATGAAAGTAAGCAATGACAAACCTCACTAATGCAAACTGCATCTTACTTTCTTTCTTGCTGTTCGTTACAACAGGACACTCCTTTTAGGTTTCCTGTAAAACGGCTAATTTCCAGATTTCTTGAAGTTTCAATTTCAAATTATATTATCTGCCACAAATTTTCAATTTCTATTCCAAATTCAATTTAAAATGTAATTTACGCCTTCAGATATGTTATTCTCTTGATTTTCCCATAACTTATTTACACTTTGGAGCAAAACAACCTTCAAATTTAGCCAAAAATTTTGATCATCCACAATGTTTGACAGAAAATTCCTATGCCGTTGACGGCAACCGGCGATTTTAAAAACATACCGCAGTTTGCGACAAATCACCGCAGTCAGTATGTCCCATACCAGTCCCCAAAAGCTGGGCAATTACCAACCATCCTTTATTACAAACCAAGAATAGACCTGCGCCTAAAAATCTGTCAATCGATTAAAATAGTTTTATTTTAGTGAACCTAATTATTATTATTACCATATTATTATTATTATTAAATTATTTACCTCGCAAACTTTGTGATGTGTCATATTTGATTCACCTTTAACGCTGCCCTGATCTTCCATTCGATTCGATATTAATTGAATCGATTAGAATCGCTATACACTGAATGGATTCGACTCTGTTTTTGTTGAATCGATTAATTGAGATAACCGATTCAAAAAGGAAAATCGATTTTCTAGTCGTCAAGTGGCGAATCGCACAGCCCAAGTATTGAAACGCTAAATAATTTTTGATATTGAAAATTTAATAAACTACATTCATGTGCATATAGTATGCCTATACCGACACTTTTACCAAACGTTTTACCTCCACTTATGATGCAATTGGTGTTTCTACTTAAATTTGCGTTTTAATAAATCTTCCACATAAAATCAACGATTCTTTTTCTCTTTAATCTAATTTACTTATAGTTGTTGAATTTTATGCGTTGTAAAAATATATGCAAATTAAAACAAGTAATAAAAGTGTAAAAAACTTTATTCACTTTATCACAAACATAACCCAAGACATAAATTCCTCAACTTGTTGCGAACTTAGAAGCCGTACAAGAAAGGTTTGTAAGACCCATCATCATAAAGACTCTCTAAATTGTCTGGAATATACTGTCCTTCGAGCCCAGATCCTGGAGGAATTACGGCATAAGGGGCGGCGTACGGAGCGGCGTAAGGGGCAGGTGCAGCATAAGCCACAGCAGGGCCAGCTGGAATTACACCAGTTTGAGCAATATATCCTGAGGGTCCAGCAGCTACAAAGCCTGGGGCGGCACTTGCAACAGCCAAGACGGCGAAGAGGGCGAGGATCACCTAAAAATGATAAATTGTTAATTAATAATCATTATGGAGAGTATTTCAGACATTGATTAATTTAGATAAAGTCGAAGATGGATTTCAGTGGTAATTCCAACTGCACGTCAAAATGAAAAAGTTTGGTCCCACTTTTATACAACTTAAAGTTTTAGATGTAAATATCAGAAAGGGAAAATACAGGCATCTTAAATTGTTATTCTAATTTAGTCGAAATGGAAGTCTAAGTAAGTTGTAATTATTCATTCCTCTGCCTACAGTTTAAACCATTACATGAATTAAATTGTAACAAGAAATAGGCTGTGTAAAGCCCCTCTATTTATGAGACATCTGATTTCTGACTCCAATTTTAACAAACACTGAAAGAAAGTAACAAAGTTTACACATTAATTGATGAAAATGGCGTTAACAGTGGAAATAATTTACAAATTTCAGGAAGCAAATAATTCAACTGGACAAAGTGCGGTTTTGTTGTAGTTCAAGAGAGTATCTCCATTAACAGACTAAAGTGTACTCGCAAGCGAACAAGTGATTCGGTGGTTATTTTGTTAAAGCACCCTTCGAAAGGGTTAAAGTTACGATACTTACGAAGGAGTTCATTGTTCAGCTTCTGTGTGTACTGGTTTGATAATTCATTTTTGGAGTTGAACAATTTATATATTGTTATAACCTTGTGAGTACGCCCATTTTTGTCCAAGTAGTTTGATCTGATTGTTCATAATTTCCGGGTTAGTACATATACATACGCATTCTTCAAAATGTCAACTGTTTAAAAATCTTGGAAAAAAAGTTGGTGAACTTACTTGAGACCAGTTTATAAATTGATCTGTTCATTGTGTTAGATTTGCCAGCATTTAGCCATGAAGATATTTTATGTAGTGTACAGCGATCATTTCAAAGAAATATACATATTTGATGTCTAAAAAATAAGTAAATAAATGCAAGCAGCCACACATTTTACATTTTACATTTTACAAATAAAATGTAATTTTTTTAGTGTCAGGTTTAACTGTCTTGTATACTTGGGCCGCCCAACAGACGGAGTGATCACTCTGCAAACATGAGCTCTAGACGGGACCACTATCAATTTAGGACGACAGAACCGCAGTGATGCGCTTTCTTTAGACCCAACGAAGTCGCATCACTCCAATTCGGTCGTCATAAATTAATATTGGTCCCGCTAGAGCACGTTCGTGCAGGGTGATCACTCCGTCTGTTGGGCGGCCCAAGTATAGTGTGTGATAAAACTGAAAATATGACAGAACTCGTATTGAACACATCAAGCTTGCTACAGAATGATTCAAATTCAATAGTCACCATGGGGGTAAGCTTACATTCGACACATTTCCATAATTTGCTGCTCGTTAACATGCCAGTGAGAAATCTGTTTTATCAACCGAGGTGTATTACAAGTTATATACGGAGTGATTCAAACTCAGTGACCTATTAGACATTTAGGGAAAACTAATCATGTTCGAATTCTGAAAATTTGCAGTTGTGGATTTTTCATAAGGATCTCTTTGTTAAAAACATTTTCACTTACTGTGCACTTCTGGTAATACCGGAAGTCGCAATCAACTTTCTTATTTTAAATATAATGCCCACATTTTCTCGCATTTTTGGAACTTTCTCTGAGTTTTAACGTAAGTTTCGTCAGAAGTCCGTATACCTAACTCTCATAGTTTTTGAAGAATTTATAATTTTCAGAAAAAAAATATATATTTAGAGTGTATTTTAAAAATTCATATTTTCGAAGTTTCTGGAGATTAAGGAAATAATATCTACCCCGATGAAAACAAGACCCTTACTCTTTCGAAAACAATAGTGAAATTAACCAAAATGTTGTACAGAGTGTTGAATATTCAATGCCACTTTATGCAATCCTTAAACATCAAAAAGTCTTAAAACAAACACCCTGTATTTTATGGCACAATTGGGTAGTCCACAAAATTTCCAATCTATTTATGTATTACATTCCTATACCTACCTCTAATGATGGTTAATGAATTATCAGCTGTATTTACGCGGTTCAGCAGTTCCTGTCCAGTGTTGACCGGTGTTTCATACACTTGACTTTATTTTACCCCAAAGGTAAAAATCCAATGGGGTAAGATCAGGTGATCTCGGAGGCCAATGCAATGAACCCTGACGACCTATCCATCTAGTTTCGAATATTTGATTGAGATCCTGAGTGACTTCATGGGAACTATAAACTGGGGCGCCATCCATTTGATACAAAGAACTTAAAAATTGGTTTAGTGGCAGATTCTCCATGAAGTCAACGACAACAGTTCGTAAATGTCTTTCAGAATTGAAGTTGTCATTGTAAACGAAGAAACGCACTTGATTGTCCAACAGAAGGGCGCGAATACGTTGAAGCTGAATTGATGTTGGAAGCCCTTTTCTCTAATAAAGTGGGGATTTTCTTTGTTCCAAAAAATGACAATTATGACGGTTAAATATTCCTTCTTCTGAGAATTTAAATTCGTCCGTCCAAATGATTTTTCTCAAAAAATTAGGATCTTCTTGGACACGATTTAAAACATCCCTACAAAAGTTAACTCTGTGTATAAAGTCTTCAGGCTATGCAGCAGCAGTAGCAGCAGCATGCACCTTAACGAATTTAAAAACATGCATTTTATGTGCCTTTAAAATTCTCTGAATAGATGTGTACGAAACTCCAAACTCACTCTGTGCATTACGAATAGAGGCATAAGGATGAGCATCAAAATAAGCCAAAACATCAATTTCAATATTTTCTTCTCCGATTACACGTCTACCAGTCTTATGCGGTGCTTTGGCATTACCATATAAGCCAAAAAATTTGACTCTAATTTTCTGAATTTCTTTTTGGACATAGGTGGCAAATGAGGGTTTCTTTCATTAAAAAGACAGAAGGTTCTGCTAATAATTTTACCCCATTCACCATGGATATACAGTAAATTCAGAATAATTATAATTTGCCATGTTGAACATCAACATACAAGATTAATACCTGCAACTACACCAGTAATGGCTAATAATAATTGCTAATGTCACATCTTCAAATGTTATTCTCCAACGCCTACTTGTTGGGGAACTATCACAGCCGCAAGAAAATATTCTAAAGAAAAGTCGATAATTCATTAGCCTTCATAGTTAGGTATAGGGATGTTATACATGAAGAGATTGGAAATTTTGTAGCCTGCCCAATGGTGCCATAAAATACAGGGTGTTATATTTAAGATAATTAATTGGCTTGAAGTTTTGCACAAATTAACATTCAATATTGAACACTCTATATAAAATTGTGTTGATTTGATTATATCTTTCGAGAGAATGAGGACGTTGCTACCACCAGGGTAGGTATGTTTCCTTAATCTCCAGAAACTTCGGAGATACAAATTTTTAAATGTTACTCTAAAAATCACATTTTTTTCAAAGATTTAAATGTTTTTCAAAAAACGTAAGAGTAAGGTATAGGGATTTCTGATAAAACTTGTGTTAAAATTGAGTGAACATTCCAAATTTGGGCATTCTAATTAAAATAATAAAGTTGCTTCCAACTTCCGGTATAACCAGAAGTGCAGTGCAGCTGAAAATATTTTTAGTGAAAAGATCGTTATGAGGTACCTCTAGGTGCCATTTTCAGAATTCAGACACGATTAGTAAACGTCTAATAGGCCTCTGAGTTTGAATCACCCTGTATATATCCAAATTACCGGATAACTAGAATAAGAAAAATGGAAAAATATGGAAAAATCGTTTAATCAAGCTCGACCCAGGGTAACATATGAACTTAAGACGATAAACTAACTGTCATAATTATATTACTACGAAATGGCATTTTCATTTGGAGAACTGTGCGTCACAAAAGCCTTCTTCTATACTTCGAAAAATAGTCTCTTCATTAGGCTAGTTGCGCACCGTCAAATTTGGATAGCAGTGCCTCTGGTGTATAAATAATGCAAAATCGAGTTAAATGACATTTATTAATTTTAAGAAGATTTAATTTTAATAATGTAATCATTGACTATCTACTTTTTTTCCACAAATCTTATTATGGAAAGAGCACTTTATAAGGGACATTCCAAGATTATGTCACATTGAATGACTTGTTGATACCTCTAACCCAAGCTGCATGGACGTTATGTACTAGAATTTTGTGACCGAATTTTCCTTATGTTCCTAATTGTGTTTCGGGTTATGCAACGTGGAAGGAAAAGGTTGCCACTGACAGGTATACGATTTCAAGAGTTACGCGCTCAGGATCATTATCGGGTTCAAATCGCCATAACTTTTTTTCTATGCGAGATAATAAATTGAATCTTGCTGTAAAATAAAATTCAATCCTTCCTCTATAACATTGCCGCCGGAAGTTTGTCCAAATTCTAAAAATGAGCATAGTTCCTCGATAGGTGAAAATTCCACTGCACCAAAAAGACAACGTCTCGAAAATCGCAAAGCGGAATAAAAAGTAATTATGTAATTGCAATTTGAAAGATTTCGTGAGCATCCTGAAAGTTTAAGAAATGATTTTATAAAAATTGCAACTCGATAAGACAATTTTTGAGAGAGTGATGACATGATACATTTGAGCGCGTCGCATTTCCTACGCGCGAAATATGGAAAATCGGCCCGATTCCCCTCTCGCACTTCCCTTCTCTTACCAATAAGCTCTTATCCACTTTGGTACCTTTCTTATGTACGTATAAAGAATGCTAAAAATGAAATTTATTATAAATACCCCTGCGTTTTGAGTGCAGTACTAAGTATACGTATTTCAAAATAAATAAAAATAAATGGGTACGTAAGTGTTGTTCTTTATTATTTAGAATTTATTTCTTTAAACCAATTGATTAATAATTGTCTTGTGTTAGAGATGTCGATAAAGATAAAAACAAACAGCTGATATAATTAAAATAGTATATTATACACGAGTTTATAATGAATGCTATTATTACCGAGGATGAAGTTTACAACACGAGCGAGTGAAACGAGCGAGTTTTGTAATCATCCGAGGTAATGCAGATTTCCTCCATCTTTCACATATTTTAAATTCATTTTGCCAATAATTTCATGTATTGGACTTATAAAATTTTAAGAGCTCTAGGATTTATTAAGTTTTCTTAACTATTCGCCCTGAAATAGAGTCGTTGGAAAAGTTATATTGTATTGTATCTGAGAAACAATAAAGGTCATTTATTATTATTATTATTAAATTGGAAACATTCTTTTAATTCCTTTTCAAAGGTACACTATTAACACACAAAATTGTCAGTAGCACTGAGCGAATTGAACAACCGCAGATACATTGCGCGACATTTTCAGAGCGCAAATTGTCGACTGATTTTCAAGGTCTTCCGACACTCGGATTTGTGGGAATTTTTACAACACGTTTTACACATATCAAACAACGTTTCCCCAAAAAATCAGCTTTAGGTTAATTAGGTCCGATTTCGAACTGTTTTCGTCCTATTTTGCCTGGCCTAATGGTCGTGGACAAAATTTATTATTATTTCATTCTCACTAAAGCAGTAAAATGTAAATTTATAATCAATGATACAAGTGGTTCTTAAGAGTTAAGAATCGCTTAAGCCCTGCATAAATGTAAACAAATAGTAAACAATCTGATAATTTTCATACACCCAAAGTTTACTATATGACGATTGTCATCCGCTCCGTCAGAATTTTCACAAGCGGTTAGCAAAGAATAACGACAACCAGAATAAATTGTTCTTAAAAGATAAAATATGCTTCTTTTTTGCTTTTTTTGTCACCAGAGCCGCGCCACTTGAACTACACTCTACGCAACTAGCCTATAGCAACAAGAATATTTCACAAATTACCTTAAATTGCAACAAATTGTTAAATGCCCTCGTTTTGTTTTATTTTGTATGGTTAACTTGATTTTTGCTAGAAAGCTTTCTATTGTTCATGGCAGTAGCCGCAATATTCAATATGTCGGATTAGTCATTATTAATGAAATCAGACAAATATTATCTATTCAGAAAAGTGTAAGACAATAATGATGTCCATTGGAAACGGTAAAATTGATCTGAGCGAACCATTCTTCAAAGTCAAGTAATCGGCCGCACGGAAAATGATAACAATATTTTTTTTGCTTTTCCACCATAATTCGTATACCGTTCGAGGCAGGTCAGATTTCTCAACGGCATATTAAGGAGCACCAGATTCTGCAAGAGTGCCGAATTTAAAAATACCCACCATCTTTTCAAATAATCGAGATCCCAGTGGCGGCCCTAGAATTTAAATCAGTCTTTATATGCATGAAAGAACAAAATATTCTAATCTACGAAGGAGTATTTATATGATAATGTGCAGTTTGTACCGATAATTAATATTAGATAAAAAATTTACAGAAGTTGCAATTTAGCAACCTTCGTTATAGCATTGAAAATGAACTTGGTTAAGTTTTAAGTATACTGCATAAATCAACGCAACAGTTTGTAAACAATGAAAATGACAACATTTTCACGAATCGAAACAATGGCCAAGGTCCGCCCTCTACAAGAAACAAAACTGGAATGAAAGAGCGAGGGCTACTTTAAAAGTAACTGATTTCACGTCGCCAATGGCCGTCTGCTAACGACTTCCGCCGACGATGACCTCATTTCCTCGAAATATTATCTATTGTCTGCAAGCTTTTATCAAGTTTGGCACGTTTGTTTATCTGTTAGGGTAAAAAGTTACAATAGATATTTAACGCGCTTCCCCATTTTTACGCGAAATTGAAATTTACTAAAAAGTATCTCAACTTTGCAACCCTATAATATCTCAACTTTACACACCTGTAATTTCGCCCCCATGCGATTCATCCTCTCTTCAACTGGAAAGAGATGGAAAATGTAACATTCGATGAGATGAAAATACGGGGGTTAAAAAGATTTTTTCAGTGCTGTTACATTGCATACTTGTCGTTTCTGTAGTAGGTTAAGAACAGATATTAATACACCCCCACAAAAATGTTCCATTCAGAGTTACGAAAACAAGCATTATTAATTTCACAGAATGTGGGAAAACATGTTTAGTTATTTTTAGTTTACATTCGAAAACATGAACAAAGAATGCTTAAAATATAGGTCAGCATAAAAAAGATAAAATAGGTCTACCTAGTTATTTGATACTAGAAAACCAACAATCCATTTGTTGACTTTTCGTCCATAATATAGGTGTTGAGAATTGTAAATACCTACCTAATTATAACTACCGTTTATGTAACAGCAGATGAAGAAAGCACAAAGAGGAAACTAGTCTCGAACACGAGGGGTAATCACTTAGGATTTTGGCGTCCCACACGTGCAATATTGCACATATTGCATACTTATTGCAACTTATTGCACTTATTGCATACTTATTGCAATACATTGCACACTTATTGCAACTTATTGCGTACTTATTGCAGCCCATTGCGTACTTATTGCAACTTATTGCAAGTTTATTGCATCAACACTTTACGGACATTACCTAGGCAATGAGTGTTGCTTTACCTCCTGCATAGCTACAATATTACTTTATTCCAATGCTAAATGTAAATTATAAACTGAGATGTCGCAAAATTTTGCTCGATTACCTAAAAGTCGAGCTTAAAGTTATATGTGGTGTTGGAATAGTAGCGCTCTTATAAAGCAAGTTATAAACAAATTCAAACTACCTGAATTCTTGGAGTTAGTACCAGCATTTATATTAACCTTACTTCAGTCGTAACTTTCAGTAATGAGAAAAAGGCCTGTTAAGAACCAAGAACCGCTGAATAGCGTCTACTATTTTATCTATTGCTAACATAACATTAATCTTAGTATATAAGCTTTGTATTCAATTGATGTGGGCTTTTTGTCCATAGTTTATACTCGAGTGTATATCGTTTGTATTACTTGTACAAAATTCCAAATTGTGAAGTAACCGTTTTGTAAAGTTAAAAATAAATCTTTTTTTATTAAACCTTTCGGGACGTGTTATTTAACTGGCGCAGTCGGTAGGATCTCAAGAGACACCAAGAACAAGAATCGTCTAGGCGTCGTCGATTTCAATCGTTTGCTTGAGAAGACCACAATTAATTTTAAGAAGAAACAAGAAAAAGAAGAAATGAATATACCAGTACTACTAGTAATGTGAGTACATTTGTTTTGAATATTAATGACACATTCCTCAATTTGTTCCCAAATTTACGACGATTTAATCGATCAATTGAGTAGTAATTTAGAGAGTTAAGTAGCCAACAAAGTAAAATAAGTAGGTCAGGATTAAGTACAATTAATGATAAGAGTGCAATGGCAGCGGAACTAAAACCAATGCACTTGGACGCAGTCCCACATTACGATGGAGATCCTGCAACACTTGCAAATTTTATTTCTGCTTGTGATTACTTGTTAACTTTCGCAGATGTAGTTAATATAAATAATCCAGTCAATCAATATTTATTACGTGCTATCTTATCGAAACTAAAGGATAGAGCCGCAGTTTTAATTGGAAACCGTGAAGATGCAAATTCGTGGCCCAAAATTAAACAATTGTTGTTACAGTTCTTTGGCGATCAAAGAGACGAAAATTGTTTGATTAGGGATCTTATGGCTTTAAAACCAGATAAAAATGAAAGCCCCTATCAATTTGGCATTAGATGTCAAGATGTTAGGAGTCTTCTTTTAAATAGAATTAAGTTATACGAAGCTGATCCTATAACTAGGCAGGTTAAAACGCACATATATGATAATCACGCTTTAAATGTTTATTTAACAGGTCTACCTAATAATTTAAGTCTTGCAATTCGTTTACAAAAACCAGAGACACTAGAACGCGCGATGGCACTAGTAATTGAAGAAGAAAATTTTAATTACGCTAGATCGCATAATTATAGCAATAATTATTCTGCTAATAATAGCAATCGAAATAACCCGAGTCAAAAACCTATGATGTTCAAAACTCCTAATCCTCGCATAACACCAACATGGCAACACACGTATTCGCAACCGATGTTCTCTCCAAGATCAAGTTATCAGTCTCAAAATCAAAATCCTTTTTTCAATCCCCCATTGTCACAAAATTATTTTCAACAGCCAAGACTAAATTCCCCAATGCCACAAACTTATTTTCAACAACCTAGATTTGTACAACCGTTCCAACAAACACAACGAAACTTTCAGCAACCATTCCCACAGAGACCATTTTTTAACCAACAACAAGCTAAAATAAATCAACCAAATGTATTTGCTCAAGGTAATCAACGCCCAAATACATATAAACCGACCCCGATGGATATTAGCTCTGGCAATACTCGACGTACTAACGCTAACAATGTACGACAACCAATTCCTGGTCCATCTCAACCGCAAAAACCGAAATGGGTAGCAGAAGAACTCTTTTACCAAGAAGCAAACCCAGATGAACAATATGAGCAGAATCCTGACGAATATTCCCAAGAATTTTATGAACCGAATTATGACAATATTAATTATACCCAATGTAATGAAATTGAAGAATCCAACTCAAATTTTCAGGACAGTCCCCCGAACAACCAACTAATATGATACAAATAAATAATGTAACCCATTCCCAACTTCCATACGTAATTATTCCCGAAACTAATTCGAAATTCATGATTGATACGGGATCATCGAAAACTCTTATAAGTCCCCGACTTGTAAACAAATTATTCCTTGAAAATCTCACTTACGATCCTTTCCAAGTTCAAACAGCTCATCAAATTTCTAATCATAATTATAGTGTAACAATTCCTTTACCCCCTGTATTTAAGTCTGAAGACACTCATAAATTTTATGTATTTGAAATTAATGACAAGTATGATGGTATAATAGGTTTAGACCTTCTCAAAAGGTTAAATGCTAAAATAGATTTGGATGAGGAAATTCTAGTCACTAAAGATACTAAAGTTCCACTTCATTTTTCTTTAATTAATAAGCCTAATAAGGCAAATGTTTTTCATATTCATTTAGCACCCAGATCTGAACAATTAGTTGAGATCCCTGTAGATAAGAATGTTTTAGAAGGATACATTCCATATTTAGAATTTGCAAATGGAATTAAAACTCCAGCTGCATTAGTAACCGTTAAAAACGGTAAAGCATTTACAACTATGTTAAACCCTTCAGAAAACGAATGTACCATAGAACTACACGAACCTATCCAAATTAATGAAATCGAAACATCAATTTTACCTTCCGAAAACCTAACAATTACTCCAGATCAAGACGTAACTTTAAAACAAAATTTAAAAAATCTTAGACTCGAACATATGAATTCCGAGGAAAAGAAAGCAATCCATTCCCTGTGTTTAGAATATCGAGATATTTTTTATTGTGAAAATTTTCCCCTTTCCTTTACTAATCAAATTAAGCATTCAATCCATTTAAAAGATGAAAATCCTATTTATACAAAAAGTTATCGTTACCCTCATGTTCATAAGCACGAAGTCCAAAAACAAATATCATCTTTGTTAAGTCAAGGCATAATTAGACACTCGACTTCCCCTTGGTCATCACCAGTGTGGATTGTTCCAAAAAAGTCAGATGCCTCAGGTAAAAAGAAATGGCGGATGGTAATCGACTACAGGAAGTTGAATGAAAAAACTGTAGATGACAAGTATCCATTGCCTAATATAACTGACATATTAGACAAATTGGGTAGGAGCCAATATTTTACTACATTAGATCTCGCCTCAGGGTTCCATCAGATTGAAATGAACCCCAATGACATCGAAAAAACAGCCTTCAGCACCGAACATGGACATTACGAGTATACACGAATGCCTTTCGGTCTTAAAAATGCACCCTCCACCTTCCAACGCGTTATGGATAATGTTTTGCGCGGTTTACAAGCTGAACGATGTTTGGTATATTTAGACGATATAATAATTTTCTCCACCTCACTTCAGGAACACATTCAGAAATTACGAAATGTATTTAAAAGATTACGGGAAACAAATTTTAAAATTCAATTAGATAAAAGTGAATTTTTACATAAAGAAGTAGCACGTTATAACCCCAGAAGGAGTAAAACCTAATCCTGATAAAATTAAGGCAATCCTAAATTTTCCAATCCCAAAAACACGAACTGAAATAAAAAGTTTTTTAGGTTTATTAGGTTATTACCGAAAATTCATTCAAGATTTTGCAAAAATTACTAAGCCAATGACAAAATGTCTAAACAAAGGTGCAAAAATTGAATATACTTCTTCAGATTACATAAATGCTTTTAATAAGGCAAAACAAATTTTAACAAACGACCCTGTTTTGCAATATCCCGATTTTGATAAACCCTTCGTACTCACGACTGACGCTTCAAATTTTGCATTAGGCGCAGTACTTTCACAAGGTACAATTGGCAATGACAAACCGATTGCTTATACTTCAAGAACTTTGAACGAAACCCAACAAAAATATTCCACAATTGAAAAGGAATTACTCGCAATTGTGTGCACAACAAAATATTTTAGGCCATACCTTTACGGACATAAATTCAAAATTTACACGGATCACAGACCCCTTACTTGGCTCTTCAGTCTCAAGGAACCAAATTCGAAACTTGTAAGATGGAGACTAAGACTGGAAGAGTTTGATTATGAAATTGCATATAAAAAAGGTAAATATAATACAAACGCCGATGCTCTTTCCCGAATTCAGTTAAATCCTATACGAACACAGTCAATGATTGCAGAACCAGATTTAGACCCCCACCATGAAATAAATACTCCTACACCTGAAGAAGTCAAAAAATTCTTAAACCCTGAAATTAAATCAAGACCACCACCTTTAATACCATTTGACGACATTCCCGGGCCGTCAAAAGATTTTGTAAACAAAAATTCGGAACATTCAGAAATCATCACTATTCATTCTGACGAAACGTGTGAACCAACAGACAGCATACCTATTAAAGACTGTATAATAAATTCCAAGTTTAACCAAATTCATGTTAAACGCGGACCATTTTTAGTTAGAATCGAAAAAATCAATAGCAGACAAATTTTTCACTTTCAAATACCCTATTTAAATGAAAACGAATCAATAGTTACCTTTTTCAAAGAATATTTAGTACCAAAAGCGTCTTATGCTTTGTACACAGAATGCGATGAAATTTATAAAATGTTCTGTAGAAATTATTGTAAATTATTTACAAATGAAGGTCCTAAAATTATTAGATACACGCAAAAACGAACTGAAGTCACAAACGAAGAAGACCAATTGACCGCTATTAGAAATTATCACGAAGGAAAGACGAACCACCGTGGAATTAACGAAACTTTAGGGAAACTAAAATCCAGATATTTTTGGCCAAATATGAAAAAATCTATAGAAATATATATATAGGCAATTGTCAAACTTGTAAAAAATTCATATATGACAGAAAACACTATGACGTACCACTCAATCTGACTGAGACACCTTCAAAACCTTTCGAAATAATACACGTTGACACATTTTCTTACGATCAAACAATTTTTCTAACTATGGTTGATGCATTTTCCAAAATGGCACAAGCATATTTAATTCCCAGTAAAAATCCAATAGATATTTCAAAAACACTTTTCACATACTTTTCTCATTTTGGTACACCAACGCAAATCACTATGGATAAAGGTAAAGAATTCAAAAACAAATTAATCGAAGATTTTCTAAACAGCCATAAAATTCAAATCCATTTTACAACATCCAAAAATCCAGAATCAAATGGAATAATCGAGAAATTCCACTCTACACTTATTGAACACTTAAGAATACTTCAATTTAAACACAAAGAACCACTCTCGGAATTAATAAAATATGCAATAATTGCGTATAACCATTCAATACATTCGGCAACAAAAATGACACCATTTTCGCTATTATTTGGTCATACAAATTCTAAAGATCCTAATGACGTAATTTTTGATGATGAATTATACGAAATATACGTATCTAATCATCGTGACAAAATTAAATTAATTTATGAAAAAGTTAAAGAACGACTAAAAACGGAAAAAGGGAAAATTGTTGAAAAACACATGACTGATTTACCATTTAAAATTGGTCAAATTATTTATTACACTGCAAATGAAGACAGAACTGCAAAAGCAAAGAAAAAGAATTTAGGGCCAGCTACAATTCTTAAAATTAATCCTGATCACACCTGTATTTTAAAACTAGAAAATAATAAAGAAATTAAAGTACATACTCGTAGGCTAAGACATAGTCTTGTTACAGATGGACAATCCTATCTCCAACTTACTGGACTTACGAAACATACGAAAACGTCTTCCAAAAACTAACTGACAACCCCGGTATATACATACAACCACTTGGTGAAGCTAAAGTAACAATATCATCTTGGACAATAATAAAACCCTATGATTTAAGCGGAGTTATCCAAGAAATTTCTAAGTTAAAAATTATTATTAAACAATTAGATTCCATAGTATCAAAGGAAAATCCCTTCCAACATTTCTGTTCCCTAACAATGTCTGAAATTGATGAACTACTTTATCATATTTTACCAAATGTTAAATTGTCTACCAGAAAGAAACGAGGTTTAATCGATATAGCAGGTACTTTAATCAAAACTATAACGGGAAACTTAGACGCAGAAGATGGTAAAAAATATGAAGATGCTATTAATTCTGTCGTGCACAAACAAAATTATCAAGTAAAAGCAACAAATCAAAAAATAAGCGTTATAATCGACTCTCTTTTGAATCTAAATAAATCTATGGCTCATGTCAGTAACAATCAAAAAATAATTGCTGAAAAACTGGATAATTTAACACTCTCACTGCAAAAGGTACAAGAAACTAATTCAAACATTTCAATATCTTTTCAAATTGATTCAAGTTACATGCACTTGCTGAATACACTCTATCATGTCTCAGATCTTTTAAATAAAATTTTAGTTGGAATAACATTTTCAAAATTAAAAATCCTTCATCCTGTTATTGTAAAACCTAAAGAATTATTTGCAGAACTTGTAAAAATTAATCAAATTGTTCCAAATTCAATGATAATTACACCAGATTTAAGCAACATAGATATCTTTGAGCAAGTTTCTGAAATACAAACTTATCATACGAATTATCGAGTCGTATTTTTGATAAAAATTCCACTAACCAACTCAATTAAATATAAATTGCACCATTCCTATTCCCTACCTGTAATAGAAACTGAAAATACTAAATTGATTATACCTTCAGCCAAATTCCTCCTAACTTCAGAACAAAATTACTTACTTACTAATGAGCTGTGTATTTTCACGAACGCCAAATTCTACCTATGCCGTTTGGAAACTTTGAAAAATTCAGACAACCAAATATGTGAAATCGAGCTGCTGCAACACAAGAAGCCATATAATGCCTGTGCAAGGCACAACATCAGAACATCATGGAAAATCCAAAAAATTGAAAATAACGCCTGGCTATATTTCGAGCCAACAGAAACACCTGGTATAATAAAATGCAACAATTACGAAGATCGCGTGGATCTGGTTGGTACCTATTTATTCCACGTACCCCAAAGCTGTAGTGTTACATTACATGGAAATCCACTTAGTTACGAAGAAACAAAGCTAGTTTCAAGAAAAGAAGAATTCTACAATATCAAGCTGCCAAAAATTGAAGAAAATTCGAAAGAAGTATTCAAGAATATTACCCTAGAAGATGTACACTTGGACGACATCAAAGAATTAAAAAGGAAATTGGAAACTCCAGTAGACTTCGATGGTGACATGCCCATGTTTCATCATTCACTCAGTCTTTGGACAATTGTATTATACTCCATACTAATTTTTGTCATTCTAATCATAGGTTACCGCAAAATTTGGCCAAGACTCAAGAAACCTAAGAAAACGGAGAACAAGGTAACATTGGACGAAATTGAGCTCCAGTGAACTTCCGCCCAATTTCTCATCTTCGGCGGGAGGTGTTAAGAACCAAGAACCGCTGAATAGCGTCTACTATTTTATCTATTGCTAACATAACATTAATCTTAGTATATAAGCTTTGTATTCAATTGATGTGGGCTTTTTGTCCATAGTTTATACTCGAGTGTATATCGTTTGTATTACTTGTACAAAATTCCAAATTGTGAAGTAACCGTTTTGTAAAGTTAAAAATAAATCTTTTTTTATTAAACCTTTCGGGACGTGTTATTTAACTGGCCGAATATAAAGAAGTTTGTTTAAACATAGGTCGAAAAATGCATCGCAGAAAGAACATTTTTTACAATCATTAATCTGTGTCTCGATCTGTGTATTATTAATAAGAGACGATAAGTAGAGAATTTGAAAAACATAAAAGAGTTATCTAGGTATGAAGTTGACGAGTGAAATACATTTACCCATCTACATAAGAAACCTATCAAAATTGTATTTGAAATATAAATATTCAATGCATTTCAAATAATTCGCAAATAATTCCCAAAGCCCTGTAAATAATAATCAAATCATCATTTTCTCAGCCTAGCCGTAATTCATCTTCGTCCTGCATTTCTTAACGCACTTCTCCGAAAATGTCTCGGAAACACGCACCCAAATTGGCCTGCATACGGCTAAATTAATGTCGCAGTTTTTATTTTTTACAAATGCACAACAAACAGGTACTGCTAATTATCTGTTCTCTGACTCCGAATTTCATTAGTCGAATAAAATTTAGTAGTAGCAATATAATTTACCCAGACTCATACCAAACGAGACTACGCACTACGCTCGGACTACCGAGCGGACTACTCGACACTTGATAATTATAGCACCCGATATAGCAATATATTGTTACGGAATACCCAGGAAGGATACCCCTGTTGGGATGACTATGATATGTAACCAGTATGCGTTATGGGGCTTCGCTTGGCTAATTCTTCCACCGCGATACGTGTTGTTAACTATTTCTACGTTAATTCGAAGGTGTCAGGCAACTCCCTCCGTGTTCGAATAGCTAATGCGCCGCCTCTGTAATAGAAATATCCGCAGATCAAACCTAGCTTGCAGCCGTTTTTTCGTTTATTGCTGTTTTTTTTGCTTTAACTCCTAATTTATGTTTAAAATTTTAAAGTTCAGAATGTGTGTATCTGGTGCCCCGTCAGATAAGGGAATCCCATTCCAAGAAAACAGTTTATTTCTTGATTTAAGTATAACACCTTAGGTCGTCCGAATCTAGCCGAGGACGCATGGTGGTTATATAAAAATTACGCGTCTAAAGCAACGATGTGTTTACGGCGTATATGTATTTATATCCCAACTAGGTTTTGCCAATCCAACGTTTTAGCGTGCTATTATTCCCTTATTAGGTATCATTAGTAATCTCGTATTTTCTTTAAAAAAATACCTTTCGTGACGGGGCACCGGAACAACACATGCAATGAAAAATTCAGTAAATTACAACAAACTATGTACTTCAGAAAAAAAAAAAAGAATCCTGGTGGATAGAGTCCATTAGTGTAACGGCGAAATCAGAGCGCGAAATTTAAAACGCTATCCTAAGAGAATAGTTGGATCATGGATCCTCTATCCATGAGTTGGATAAAATTTTTCAATTCTTTTTAAATGGAGCTTAGATGACCTTGCACTTCACATTCTATTTTTACCTTTCATCCTGATTTCCTAACATTAAATCAATATATAGCGTTTACTATGAAGCTTTTTTTCGGTGTTTGTTTTATAAAAACATTTATTTATGCAGTCATTTTGTTTAAAACTAAAATTCATCAAAATACTGCAATTTACGGCGCGAGCTTGTCTGAGCTAAAACCAACACAGTACTTGGTTTACTATACTAAACCAAGGACACAGAAGATCGTTTAAATCGTTCATAAAGAAGTCGTTAACAACACTAATTTTTAACACTTTCTCTTCCATTATACAATTCTTAAATATAAGTAAATTCTTAAACCACCTATTAAATAAAGTTGAAACAAATAATTACTCCGCGAACTACCAATATACAGGGTGGGCCAACGTGTGTAGTCGGGCCATATCTCTGGTTCTATTCAAGGTATCAAAATAAAACTTTACACGTATGTGGAGAACCCCATGAAGCATCTAATAAAATTATTTTGGTGTATACAGGGTGTCCACACTCTGAGCACCAAACCAAAGTTATGTTTTTTTAAATGGAACGCCCCACATTTGTTTACATATTTGAATTCCCAATAAAATTTTATGAAAGATGGTGTACTACACGATGGGGTTTAGAGTGAGCGATTTTAAGATATTACCATTTTAGTGCCAGTGTGGACCCAACTTTGAGGAGCTGCAGAAGTCTACTGGTCGAAACTATTTAAGATTGCTTTATTGGACTAGGTTCACAAACTGCTCTATTTGTAAAATTCTTGAGTACTTTTGTCACAAAACTTAATATCATACAGGGTGGACAGCTTACGCCATATGCATTTTTTCTTAAAAATTTTAAATGGAACACCCCATATATTATTTCCACATTTGATAGTCAGTTTACTAAGCTTTTGATTGATGTAGATATTGTTAGGTCTGCGACTGACGGTTTCGGTAGAATTGAAAATTGAACTTTAAAATGTGGTAATTTGACTGGTAGCATGCGTTTCTCCTATATTTTAGCGCCCAAAACACACAATATGATTTCCATTTTGTTTCTGGAAGTTGATTTCACATCGAGACAAAAAATTTCATCGCCAGATTGCTTGTTCATGGACATATTCTTAAATAAATGGTAACTTATTAATCCTAGGTATGAATTGAAACATCAAAATCTTTAGCAAAGTCAGTGTAAATTGCTTCGGCAATGTCTTGAGTAAACTTAAATAAATCAGTTGCAGTCGATGTCTTTGGCATAAAGCAATGTTGATCCTCGTGGATAAAGTGCTTAGTATGGTCGAATACTCGTATTATGTTTATGAATAACTAGCTGGTACCCGGCGCGTTGCTGCCTCTGAAGAAATAATTGTGGTAAAATCGTTTGAAACTTGATAAACTGCGAATGGCATATGCCGTTTGACGTTTGCATTTTCACTTTATATATAGATTTGCTGCCCGGTCCCGGTACGACATGCGCGGCACCTACTGTAAGTTAATCTTCAGATTAGCCCAGCGAGTGTTCCTGTGAAGTTTGGTAGCGATCGGATCAACATAATTTGTTTGTTTTGTGCGAGGCGGGGGCTTGATATGACACTTATCAACTGTCAGATTTGACAAATAAAATTTATTTAATACTTTCTGACGGTCTGAATTTTATTTGTCAAATCTGACAGTTGATATGTGTCATATCAAGCCCCGATTTCTCACAAAACCAAGAAAAAAAAATTCTGTTGATCCGATCGCTACCAAACTTCACAGGATCACCCGCTGAGAGAAGTAAAATCGAGCGTTATAAATTTAAAAAAGTGTATGAAATTTGTTATAGACGGTTTATAGACTGGTGCGACACAAAGTTTGTTAAGAACATTACTGAAAACGGAAACGGGATAAAAAGTATCCTATGTCCGTCTCCTGGTTCTAAGCTACCTCCCCACCAATTTTCAGCCAAATCGGTTCAGCCGTTCTTGAGTTATAAATAGTGTAACTAACACGACTTTCTTTTATATATATACTAGCGGCCCGGCAGACGTTGTCCTGCCTAAAATTACTTTTCGTATTGAATTTTTGATTCATTAACCAAATCGTTTATTCAATGTGAAACATTTTTCTGATTACGTTTATGTTCAACCAAATATGTCGTTCCTATCGTCAGTTATGATCGCGAGCGCATACAAAAAATTATGATTGTAACAGTTTGTCCGAATTTCCCGATTTACGCCTATCCATATCATACAAAAATCCAATAGAAAAAAGCACTTTCAGTTTTTCCTAATTTTCCAATTTTCCGGGCAACTTTTCCAATTTTTCGATGCTTAAAAACCTTGTTTTTGAAAAGAATTAGCCAAATCCGTTCAACAGTTAAGCACTTTCAGTTTTTCCCGAATTTTCACATTTTCCGGTGGATTCTCCAAAAAATTTCTTTCATACAAACCTTATCCTGACAATTACGATCACAACAAAAAAAATCAACCAAATCGGTCCAGCCGTTAAGCACTTTTAGTTTTTCCCGAATTTTCAAATTTTCCGTTCGATTTTCCAAAATTATGATTTTTACAGTTTGTTCGAATTTCCCGACTTACGCATATCCATATCATACAAAAATCCCATAGAAAAAAGTACTTTCAGTTTTTCCGAATTTTCCAATTTTCCGGGCAACTTTTCCAATTTCTCGTTCCCTAATGCCACGTTCGGCCTCTGTTTTGTCGACGTTCCAAATTATTTTGTGCGTAAGCTCCAACTGAGCGCGTCGAACTCGACTGTATCCGTTGTTCCGGAGTTATAATGGATCGCGCTTGAGGCTTGAGAAATTCTTATTCGACTTGGCTCCAAACGCTGTCTACGCTCTTCGCGTACGCCGACCGATATTTCGACGCCTCACTGGTGGCATTTTTTCCAAAGAACCACCAAATACATGATCACCACCGATAACACACTGACAATTCAATTTTTAGAACTGTCAAACTGAACGTCACATTTTTGTTTGTCAAACAGATTTTCATACAAACTTTTACCTTCCAAATTTTCTACTTTCCCGGTGGATTTTCCAAAATTTTCTTTCATACAAACCTTGTCCTGAAAATTACGAACACAACAAAAAAGAAATCAGCCAAATCGGTCGAGCCGTTCTCAAGTGATGAGCTTACATACATGTGGCAATTGATTTTTATTTATATAGATACATAGCTGGTACCCGGCGCGTTGCTGCCTCTGAAGAAATAATTGTGGTAAAATCGTTTGAAACTTGATAAACTGCGAATGGCATTTGCATTTTCACTTTATAAATTATTTGCTGCCCGGTCCCGGTACGACATGCGCGGCACCTACTGTAAGTTAATCTTCAGATTAGCCCAGCGAGTGTTCCTGTAAAGTTTGTTTTGTGCGAGGCGGGGGCTTGATATGACACTTATCAACTGTCAGATTTGACAAATAAAATTTATTTAATACTTTCTGACGGTCTGAATTTTATTTGTCAAATCTGACAGTTGATATGTGTCATTTCAAGCCCCCGCCTCGCACAAAACCAAGAAAAAAAATTCTGTTGATCCGATCGCTACCAAACTTGAAACGGGATAAAAAGTATCCTATGTCCTTCTCCTGGCTCTAAACTACCTCCCTGCCAATTTTCAGCTAAATCGGTTCAGCCGTTCTTGAGTTATAAGTGAAGTAACTAACACGACTTTCTTTTATATATATAGAAGATATAGATATAGATGATTTCAAAAATTTTGAATATTGCAGGAATTGTATAAAAATCGGTCTATAATTTTTTATGGCACTCTTTGGATCCGTTTTAATAATTGGACAGACCCTAACCAACTTTCCAAGACGTTGAATACACTCAGCCGTCGATTATTTTGTGAAATATCATAATTTTTTTAAATTATTTGTGCCAAATATGTCATATAAATTTATTGGTTTCCTGAAATAAATTGGCACAAAGTAAAAAATAAATATAGTTTTTTATCGACGTTTCGGCCCTGTTTAGGTCCTTTGTCAAGATATATTTAAAAAGGAAAAGGATCGAAAATGACAATAATTTTTCTAATAAAATTTGTAAACAATTAACTATGTATTTAAAATTAAAATACAAAATTCTCTCCCCCCACTACCTAAGCCTTTTTTACAAATTATCAAAATGTTTAGCTAATATGCTATCTAATATTACAGGACAAAATGAATTTTATGTCAAAGATTCATGGTCATTTAAAGAAAAAAGCAAAACTTTTTATATTCCTGAAAATTTCAAATTAATTTCACTAGATGTTGCATCACTCTACACTAACATTCCAATAAATCTAGCAATTAGGTACAACTATTAAAAAAACTGGAATAAAATCGAACCCTTTACATCACTTACTTTAAACAATTTCATTACAGCAATTTAACTTACTTTAACTACAACGCATTTCAAATTTAAAGATAACATTTACAAACAAACTGATAGCTGCTGTGCTATGGGTTCTCCAATTTCAAGCATTATTGCCCAATTAGTTTTAGAAGATTTAGAAACCACAGTTATTCCCAAAGTATCATTTGATTTTCCATTTTTTGTAAGATATAACACGATTGTCTCCCTCCTATTCCTCCTGGCAAAGAAAATGAAATTCTTAATCAATTTAATAACTATCATTCCAAATTGCAGTTTACTAAGAAATTTCAAACAATAACCAAATTAACTTCTTAGATTCAACACTTTACAAAATTGATAATTCAATACAAACGGAATGGTACACTAAATCTACTTGGTCTGGCTGTTACATTTATTTTAATTCTAAACAACCCACTTTTCACAAAAAAGTATTGTTGCGTGTTTAGCTGACCGAGCAATTATTAAACTTTCTAGTCCATAATTCAGAGAATCTGCACTAGACAAAGCCATAATCTTCTAATTGCCCACAAAAACATAACAACCTGCAATTTTTATATTCTCGTCTAAAAACCAAAATTCCAAAATTGATGAAAACTCACACTGTATACAAAATTAAATGTAATAACTGAACAAAACATACATTGGACAAAACAAAAATCATCTTGAAACTAGGCTAAAACAACATAAATACCTACCAAAAAGAGTAATTCAGCTATCAGTATACACATTCGACTTTAATAATACTACTATTCTAGAACAAGAAAAAAATTTCAAAGCTAGACTTATCTTAGAAATAATACACGTCCAAAAAGACAAAAATCCTTTAAATGACAGATCTAGCATTCAAAATTTTTAAGTTAAATTTACAGTAACATAACGTAAATCTGCTCTCTACCACTTGATATTAATTTAACATAATATGTATGTATTTCATAATTTTAGCTTCTATTTTTAATTTTAGATACAAATTTTATTAGAAGAATTATTGTTATTTCTTATACTTTTCCCTTCTAAATATATCTTGACAAAGACCCTAAACAGGGCCGAAACGGTGATAAAAAGCTATATTTATTTTTACCTTATGCCAATTTATTTCACGAAACCAATAAATTTAAATATCATAATTAGACGGTAACTCAATAGATACAGGCTAATTCATAACAAGTGTAAAAAAATCGAGAGGTGGTAGAGGAAGTCAAAACAAGAAAAAATATTTCATGAACATCTGTCCTAAAATCGCTCCCAACAAAGATACAGGGTGTAGAAAATTCTCGGAAAAAATTGATTATTTTTAATATCTCCGAATCTACTGAAGCTATTGAATTCACATTTTGAGGGCTATTGTCCTTTGTTAACCTCTATCGTCCTAAAAAGATTTGCTTTTCTACTGCCACCAGTGGCGTCGCTATAAGCTGGAGTGCCCTTTCCTTTGGCTTACACGATGTTACGCCGCTGGTTTCTAAAGAAAAGATTGACGTTTTGGATTCTGCGTTCAATTTCAAAGAAAAAAGGCATTTTTTATTTTTTCCGTACAACTGTTAACTTCCGAGTAAAACAGCATTTTGTAACAAGTAACAACATCAAAATCTGAATTTTTGGTTGAAGAATTGTTCATAAAAAATGAATTATTCTGGGATATAAAAGTATTTTTTTGATGATAGAGGTCTGCAAGCGACAAATTGTCCCTAAAACTTTAATTTAATAGCTTTCTTAGTTTCCGAAATGTTAAAAATATCAATTTTTTTCGAGAAACTTGAACACCCCGTATCTTTGTTGGGAATAATTTTAGGACATAATATGTCCTACGACATATTATGTTCATCGATTTTTTCTTATTATTTTGACCTCCTCTATCAGCCCTAGAAATCTTTTACACTCGTTATGAATCACCCTGTATATCTGCACGTCCTTTATACAGTGAGGTCCTAAAGTTTGGAATAAAATTCATAATTTCTTTTTTATTAATATTTCAAGGAAATGCTCGGACACGTAAATTTTTATTTTCGATTTAGAATTTTGTGAGGAACATATAAAATATATAGGGTGTTCCATTTTCATGTACCGCTGTCAATGTCAATTTTCTTAAATGGAACACCCTATATACATTCATGTTTCTAAGTAGGCCATTGAAAGACAATTTCATAAATGTGGCATTTGTTACCTTTTACCTCTATGGCTATCGAGATATTAACATTTAAATTTAGATATTCCTCAAAATTAGAATTAGGATATATGAACTTCTACAAAAGCTAGAGATTGCCGAGATTGAAAATCAGGTTTACAAAACTACCACGAAATAACAAACAATGTTGAGTAAAAACACAAGCAAGTACCTAATTAACATCAAAAATAATCTAAATTAAATGTTCAGTGTGAGCTCCAAGAACTTGCTAAGCTATAGCCAAACTGTACTTGAATTCGTAAAGAACATTTCTAATAACTTCAGGTGTGATTCTCCGAATTTCATTTCGTATTTTCGTTCATAAATCTTTGATGTCATACGGTTGTGTGAGGTATACTTTGCTTTTTTTTGCTTCTAATGTTGACGAATTTCTAAATTCAAGTGTTGATATCTCGATAGCCATGGAAGTAAAAGGTAACAAATGCCACATTTATGAAATTGCCTTTCAATGGACTACTCAGAAATATGAAAATGTATAGGGTGTTCCATTTAAGAAAATTGACATTGACAGCTGTACATGAAAATGGGACAACTTGCATATTTTACATATCCCTTACAAAATTCTAAATTGAAAATAAAAATTGACGTGTCCGAGCATTTCATTGAAATATTGATAAAAAAGAAATTATGAATTTTATTCCAAACTTTAGGACCTCACTGTAGATATAAATTGGGATTAAATTATGACCCACGGATCGAAAGAAATACCTAAAGTTAATTTCAAGACAACCAGCAAAAGTAGCTGTGTGCTCGGCAATGAAAAAGAAGTTATACAATTACTGTTCATGTCGTTGTCGTATACAGAACTAAAGTAGGTACTTAGCAAATCCATCAACCACCTGCTGAGCATCTTCTAGTAACTGATTATTCAGACACATTCCTAGTCAGATTTCTTCTGCTTCAGATATGACCAATTTCGTTATTTAATCGTTTTGAATAAACGAGATTTCCTTTTACTTTTACGGATTATTTCCTTCGTAAATCATTGTGGATAACATGTTCGCCGCAAAGGCTTACTTTCAGGAACTGTTTTGTCTAGTACCACCATACTGTCCACATCAGCAAATGCATCTAAAGGATTCCAGCTAAAATCCCTTAGTGATAAACAGCCAAATGGTAGCTGCGCACCAGAAGAGCAACCAGTTTTTAAACAGATTTCCAAAACAGAATGGCATGCATCCTCATTAGTTAGGCAAGCACACGACCCAACCACCTCCATATCAAAATTAGCCAACACAAGATCCAAGACTCTACCGAAATGGTTAACAATGGAATTAAGTTGCTTCAGTTCACTTGAATTTAAAAAAGTTATTATAATGCTCAAATCAATTTTTGAATTGACCTATAACTATTATATTCTTTCCAATAAGCTTTTTTAGGTTTTGGTTAAGCGGAACAAACGTAGCGTTTTTAGTTCCGGACATTAATATCTGAATGACTAGAAGGAAACTATCGTAGAACGTTTTGTTCCGAATATCCGACAGACTAAACATCGCTTTCAACATATTTCCTTGAGAAGGAACTTACTGTGGAAAAGCTCTTAAACGGCTGAGAATTGATGTAGAGACTATAGAAATGCGTTAAACAGAAAATTGAAATATGGAATAAAAAGGTTGAGAGAAATGTTACCTAATTAAAATTTCAAATGGGAGAAACGAATTAGTCCATATTTATTCTCTTTTTAAAAAAATTAATGTACCCAAAACTCCGTTACCACTGCCCTCGTAGGTACCTATGATGTTATATTTATACATTTAATTAAAATATCACGTACTTTGCTTGGTTTCATGTGCATGTATGTCTGTATAACAAAGGGCTTATTAACAATGAAACTACTAGGTCAAATGTCAATTATTTTAAAGGCGTGGGATAACTCAGAACCAAATACCAGTTGCTGCTATTTTAGTACCATTATCTAAATACGAACACTTCCCACTGGTCTAGTGAAGTAATTCAGGAACGAAGATTTACTAACTGGAATAATATTATTACATCGCCAACACCCTATCTGTGGTTTTCGAGGCTAATATTAAGCCCTTGGCCTAATTCCGCTCCTATTAACTGGGAGAAACGTACAATTTAAACTGTAGATGGCAGTTGTATAAGTCAGAAGGACGGAGAAGCTTTTAATAATTAGGAAAAATTACTTCGGGAGTCCGTAGCAACACAAATGATGGCAGTAATTACAGTCTTTTGTTCCACCCATTGCCTTCTTCTGCCTTTTAAATGTTTTGTACGGCTGGTACTTTGTTGGGAAGCCTATGATGTTCCGGATATATTTTTAGGAACTTTCTGAGAGCAGAAAACGGATGAAATTATCCAAGTAGGAAGTAATTTATAAGAAAGTCGTACAAGAATAAGTAAATATATGAAACATTAAAATGCAGGAAATAATGACTTTCTCGGGCACTAGAAGTTATTACTACCTAGTCCCACGGACTTGAAATTCTCAGGGCATAAAGTTTATACACAAACAAATCGAGTAAAGAGGCTGGATTACTGATTTTTGTTTTGGATTTTTTGTTACAGAAACATGTAAACGTGGAAGTTACAAAATTCGGTTGAACTAACTTTTCCATATTTTTTTAAGTTTTATTTTTTAACATAGGCCCGGGAGAGTGCAACGTAGTTTAAAAATACTTGTGCATTTCGCTAAAATTTCAACTTATAGTGTACGTAATTAAATATATAAGTAATATTGAATTTCGCCCGCTTGAAATTTCTGACAAATAATTGAATTTTTAAAGGCAAGCGGTCATAAATTATCAACTATACTAAATATTTTGCCATATTTCGTATCTAAATATCATTAGGAATATAATGCAGAAATTACTTGAAACAATGCGAAACTCAACGCAAAAGAACTCCAAGATCTTCTGCAAGAATATCCAAAACCGCGTGTAATCATAGTGGTTAGGGAGCCGCAATAGTAAATTATTACTGTATTTTCTACCATGCCCGACAGTTTGATTCTTAATGTATGGAACACGAGGAAAAAGAGTATAGATATAAGAAAGTTTCATCTCAGTCGCCCTGCATAGGCCGTTCGCTTAAAGTCGTAAAATTAAGAGTTGCTATTGACATATTTTCTACCAACTGATTTTTCTTGTTTTGACTTTTTGCATCATAAGGAGTGTCAAAATATCACTGCCAGACGCATTAGATAGTCGCGAGTGTGTGCCAGACGACCTCAAACATGTAAAAGAGGGTCACATGACATATTTTCTACCGTCTGGCATTTGATTAGTTGCTAAATTTAGATGTATTTTGTGCAAAAAAGTAAATACCAGACGAAAAGCTAATGAGAAAATGATTGCCAGACGGTGTAAAAGGCGTTGATTAACACGTAAGTTCGTATAAAAAATTTTAGTACAGTAATTTGGTTGAAACGATTATTCTGTTATTTTAGTGTGAATTATTTAAAGCAAATAGGTATCAAATAGACATTCAATTCTAATTTGTAACAAGAGTGTAAACTCCTATAGCAATTGCCGCCCGCCAAGTGCGAACGAGCTCTGGTAGAGAAGAGACAGTTCTAAGGGTAAGTATATTTATGTTTGAGTGACAATAATGGCAAAACAATTCGGCGAACAGAAAAGACGCGTGTTGTGGTACGATTATGTTGGAACTACGTTAAGTGACAAAAGCGAAGAAAAGAGCAAACCAACAAACTGTTTTATACAAGAAGTGTACTCGTCCGCTGCGTTGGTCCGAATTTTAGCTATTCAATATACAATACACCCGACAGGTTGTGGGTCTTGGATGCTGTCTGTATTTGAAGAGATACAAAAAATGTTTCTATAAAAGTTTCTTCATTAGAAATTATTCATATCGTAAAGTTATTTCCAGTTATACAGAGTGTTCCATTTTTTCTGTACTGCATCCAACATTGATCTTTTAAATGGAATAGGTACCTGTATTCGAGTGCATTTTTGAACTCCTTGGAGTATTTTAATACAAGGTTATATAAGCATTTTTTCATTTAAATTGCAAAAATTTTGAGTTATAGGCATTTTTTGCAAATTTTGGCAGACAGTAGAGGAAGTCTGAAAATTAAATATCTTGGAACAGAAAAAAGTTTTTGAAGTGATATTTTGGTGGAATGAAAGCAAGGTCAAAGAATAACTCCTGGAATAATTAAACACTCACAATAGTGTACAAGGTATTAGCAATAGGCAGGTTCGGTAATTTTCAAATTTCATTAAAATTGAAAGAGTTTATTATACTGAAGGCAATTATGTTGTTAATTTTTGTTAAAAAAAATTCCTTCGCCTGTGAAGCCGTTGCAAAGTTTTCCGTCGGTGCGAGGCTAGAAATCGTACCTTGCAGCGAGAGTAGGCCGCGTGACGTCAGAACTTAGTATAACGTACAAGTCCCAGCTTCAGCGCGCAGTAGTCCCATAAGTATTATGCATATATGCATGTGTAGTCAAATTGTTAAATATTATTAACTGGTTCCTACTGGTGTTTTCTGTTTTGTACCCAGACTAATACATCGTACAGCACACCAATAAAACGGAAAAAGTGGTTCGTTGGAGCCAGAAGGAAAATCGGTCAGCATTATCGATATTTTCGCGAGTTAGTTTATCATTGCAAAAGTTTATAAAATTATCGGCTGCCCCATTGTAGCCACTCTAAATAAAAATAATTTGAAACAGGATGCTAGGAGCATGACGGAGCCAAATACTGAATCGCCGTAGCGTTCCCTCCCTGAACTAAAAAAGGAAATTTTATTAACTATTTTACAATAATAATTAAATAGTACGTCATCATAAAGTTCTCTTTTGAAGATTGTAGGACGCGTACCTCCATCCTTTCCCTGAGCTAGCCTACGCATTTCCGTAAAAGTAGAACATTCTACATCCCCAACTATTTGAGAGCAGTAGTCTAATCTGCTCCAACCTCTACCTCTTTATTCCTATCTCTGACTCTAGTATGTCGCGAACTATTCCTTTGTGTCTCAGAAGGTGTCCTACCATCCTACGATCCTATCCCCTATTCTTTATTGTCTTCCATTCTTTTCTCTTTTCCCCAACTCTTTCTAATTCCTCCTTATTGCTAACTTGTCTATCCACGGTATCTTCAACACCCGTCTACTCTTTTCAATCCGCTTCTCCCATTGTCCATTGTCCCATTGTCCAAGTTTCGCATCCATAGGTATAATTTCGTACTCCATACATGCGTCTTTAAGAGTCTCTTCCGAGTTTCTACATTAACCGTTCCAGAATATAGCAGTTGTTTCTTTTTGTTAAACAAGTGCCTAGTACCTACGTAGCGTAGTTTTTTAATTGCGTGAGTTGTATTTGTTTTCGTTTTTTTAACAAATTTCCAATCGGTTATAAAACTGTTAACTTGATAACTTGTCAATCACTTAGGTATACATACCTACATAAATGAGTAGGTATGTATTGTATTGTATTAGAGAATATAGGTACCTACCTATTTTACAAACAGGAGTAAGCAGGTATCTACAATCTACATACCTACTTATACTGAATTATAAAAGGCATGTACAGTTAATAAATTGTTGACTTTGTTTTACTTATACCGGTCTGCCTTTACACTACTGTTTTGAGGTTGAATGAAATTGGGGTTAGATGTAAGAATCACACACCATTTCCACATTTACCAGGACATTTACCTACCTACTACATAAATATGGCAAATTATGTGAATCGGACTTTTGATACCCTTGTTGCATCATTATATCGATTATGTTGTCTTTGTTTTATGTTTCCTTGACACCTTACTTTAAAAATTCACGCTCGAAATAGTCCCAATAAGTATGTTATGAGATAGGTACCGCTTCACGGGCACTTCAAGAGAAGTGGAAGGAGCTCCTTACGAATCTCTGACGTCAAACCAATAACAAAGCGAACTAGCATGTGGGCGTGATAAGCTAATTTCTTTCTTAATTTAACAAATAAATACTTCGCGAACTACCAATATATAACGTTTTATTTAAATATTTTACCGGTTTCAGGATTCACATTTCTGATGATGGGATCTTTGTGAATCCTGAAACCGGTAAAATATTTAAATAAAACGTTATACATTGGTAGTTCGCGAAGTATTTATTTGTTAAATCATGAACTTCTACCAAAAAGTAAAACAAGAAGATATTAACTACCTAATTTCTTTCGCTTATTACGCCGCAAAAAATTTATTTAGAAAAAAAAATTCGCCGTAAATCAATTACAATAACAATTTTCTGTCATTTTCATGCCAAAAATATATATCTTATTTTTCTCCAAACCTCCCTATTGCATCACCAAATTGGAAAATTGTAAAACTTCATAACTTGAATAAATTTAAATAAAGAATTGGCACAAATAAATATAATAATTTTTTTAAACGGAATCAAGCATATATTTTTTATGATGCAGTTTCTTTACATAAAATTACTTTTCCATTAAGTACAACCTTCTGTACACATTTAAGGACAAAATTTTCACTCCTTTTATATGTCGTATCACCGTGATCTTACATTTTGTCACATCGTAGTGCCTATTATGGATGTCTAATATCTACAAAGATGGAAATTTTGGAACACAGTAAAACAAAAACATTGTACGGTTCATTTATAAATGGCTTTGGGAAGACTGATTGATTTTGTGGACAATTTGTGTGGATTTTAGAACGATGGTGTAAAGGTCTCTTAAATTGGTTTCTCTATTGATCGAGTAACTCTTCTGGCAACTGCATTTTCTTATTGTAACCTTGTAATGGAAAGATTGTACAGACTACCACATAGTAAAAAGTATGTCAATCTAACCTGAAATCTTGACAAGTTTCTATCGGTAATACCACCTCTAAAAACTAACAAAACCGTCTGACAATGACATTTTAGTTTTCCTTACGATGCCGACGCAAAAAGTTAATAAAAGAAAAATCAGTTGGTAGAAAATATGTCACGTGACCCTCTCACTTTTACATGTTTGGGTCGTCTGGCACCCACTCGCGACTATCTAATGCATCTGACAGTGATATTTTGGCATTCCTTATGAAACAAAAAGATAGTAAAAGAAAAATAAGTTGGTAGAAAATATGTCACGTGACCACCCTTTTCTACTTGTTTGGGACCGTCTGGTACCCACTTGCGACTATCTAATGCATCTGGCAGTGATAGTTTGACACTCCTTATGATGCAAAAAGTCAATAAAAGGAAAATCAGTTGGTAGAAAGTATGTCAATAGCAACTCTTAATTTAACGACTTTAAGCGAACGCCCTGCAGGGCGACTGAGATGAAACTTTCTTATATCCATACTCTTTTTCGTCGTATTCCATATATTATGAATCAAACCGTCTGGCATGGTAGAAAATACAGTACTCATTTACTATCGCGGCTCCCTAACTATAGGTGATTTCAACGCGCACAGAGAGGCAGAGAAATTAAGTTATCAAGTAAGCTAGCCTTACCTTACTGAATTCTGGAGAAAGAACGGTATTCTTCGCTATCGACACTACTCTGAACTACCCCAAAATAACACAGCTCCTACCATGGGAGCTGTATCCCTATCTTAATTGAGCAGATCACTACCCCATAAAAATTAAAGAATTCCTGACAGAACCTGATGTAGAACATGTGCAGACTGAAGGCAAATGGAAATTCAAAGATGCAAGTTGGGATGAATTTAGAAAGAAGATAGTTGAAAATCTCAGTATGACCCTGAAATCCAATGATGTAGATCTCATTTTAAAGACTACAACGGTACACTACACCAGAGATTTCAAGAGGCTCATAGCGAAAACCAGTTATATTATCAAAAAAGTAAAAGAGAGAGCGGCACTCAATACCTATACATCAACCATCAATTGCATCACCACGACAACAGAAGTATGGAGGAAGGTAAGATCTATTAAAGGGAGTAAAAGCACTTCTAAACTACCCTATATTACTCAAAGAAATAGTTTTTATAAAAATAATAAGTGAAATAAGTGAAGTTACAGCCGAACATTATGAAATGTGTTCAAGCGACGTTAATTATAAATCCAGCTTTCTCCAATACAAGGAAATATAGGAAGAGCTTGAATTCCATTTAAAAGAACACTATAACCATGTGATCCATGTATCATCATTTACGTTACCTGAGCTCAACAATTCCTTTATCGGCTGTAGAAATTCAAGTTCAGATCCGGACGGCATACCATACCGGCGTTTCTTACAAGAACTCCCACTAAGCGAAAAAGTATATCTCCTACAATTGTATAATACTGTATGTTCTACAAGAACTTTTCCAAAGAAATTATCTGAAGCACTCATCCTACCTATCCTCAAACCGGGTCAAACGAGAAATCAAGTGTCCTCATACAGACTAATATCGGGAAGATCTACAATTTGAAAAGTACCTGAAAAGATTATGTGGTACCTAGAGGAAAATCAGTTACTAACAAACATCAAAAGCGGCTTCCGTAAACATCCTTCAACCAACTCTTACAAAAGGCAATAACGTCACTTTGAGTTATCTTTGAGTTATGCAGCAAGTATCGTCGATAATCTCAGAAATTACACATATTCTCTTATATTTACTAATCAATCCCAAAGCACCTATTCACGAAAAAGAGATAGGTAAAGACAATCCTCGACAGAGTGTCGAGGATAATCGGACTTTCAATTACACCTTTATTGTTTAAATAACCTCGATTATGAAACGCTTCAACAATTAGGTAAAGACGCCCCATTTTACGAAAGAATTAACAGATCCTCTCTAAAAATAAACCCATCCGTACACCAAATCTTCCCACTTTATGTAAAAAATCAACCCGTCCTCCAAAACTACAGATGACCTCGGGGCAGCCGTGGTCACTCCCGATGGCAATCAACTATTTAGATTACCTGCTGATTCGAGCATATATGAAGCAAAATTACAAGCAATAATGCAGACAATGCAATATGAATCCGAAAACCAAGAAAAAAGCACGTTATTTACAGTGATTCCCTAAGTTCCATACTCACCATCCAACGACTGTAGTACCACAATGCTGTGACAAAAATAATTAGAAATAAAATCACGCGTATCTCTAAAACAGTCACCCTCAAGTATGTGCCATCCCACGTTGAAGTCACGGGGAATAAAATTGTCTACCAACAAGCCCGGACTGCAATTACGCCCATCCAATCTAACGATGAAAAAACGAATCTTCCAGGGTATTACTTGACAACGCGCAGGGTAGCTCTGTCCTTGTCGCACATTATGATGTCGGCTGCGAAGCAGACCTAGATGCATATTCATATGCCACGTATCGTATCGCCATCCGAAGTAACAGGAAGTCGGCTCATAATTCTTTACGTTTAAGTACTTTGTTGCTTGTTAATACCGTTAACGATTTCAGTGGGTAGGGAAATATCGCATAGAGTTTGTAGTTTGATGTCCATGGGCTAAGCGCGAGTTCGGTCCCGTAGGAGTTAGTTCCTTTTTCTTATGTTTTTACATTACCTTTTTTTACAAAAAAATCCTGTGTCTGGTCTCCGTCAGTGAAGGGGACTGTTTCAAAAATGCAGTGCGGCAAAGCAAACCAGTGCAACTTGTCGATTTATAGACCATCATGTATCATTTCGCAACTTCGAGAGCGATCTCGCGCGTTGGATATTAGAAGACTAGTGTTACTTCGGATTGCGATACGGTAAGTGAGACATGAATATGCGACCCGGATTCGCAGCGTTACGCGTGCGTTAATTCTGTAGTGTATTAAGACATAAAAATGGTTCGAATTTTATTTTGGTCTAGGTTTTATGTTGCAAATTAAAGTGGAAAATGTTTTTCCAGTTTTGTATTGGTTGTTTGCATATGTCCTAGTTGCAAAAATGAAAACATTTACAAGAATGCTCAAATGCCTCTTTACTGTGAATCAGGCATGGATTTTTTAACTAAAATACAATATTAATTTCGTAGAGAATGGGGGATATAAAAAGTAGATACCTACCTAAAACAACTTTGACTTTGACTGCAATACCGACACCAACAAAATTTCGAAAAATTTTAGTGCATGTTGTTATTATTCATAAAGTTAAAGAATAAGAAATAACAAACTAGAACTCCTATTTTTCTTATTATATTATCTCAGTCATATTAAATAAAACGTTATTTTTTCATCAAACAGAGAAATGTATAAAATAGTTATTCTGCAAAATGTGCCACTATTAGATCATTTTTTATACTTCTACATATGTGGAAGAAATTCCTGAATTTCTGTATTTTAAAAACAGGAATATTCTATTTTTATGATTATTTTTTTCATCGTCAAATTGACGAATAGGAACATTGCATTTGGGTCTAGAAGCATGTAATTTTTTTCGACTATTACACTCATCGAATTTTAAACCAATCCAAACTCGCCATTTCTGAATATATTGATGTATTACAGCGGAAAAAGTACCTGCTAAAAATTTTATCGAGGGTAATAAGCCAATGAACGGTCAGCATTCACCGACCTACATGGTTTTATAGTGACAAAATTTTGAAGTTTCCTGGACTACCAGGTCGTTGTTTAGCAACCACGGATTTCTGTGCTAGCAACTCAATTTATTTACATCTAGGGTAGCCAGCATTTGACATCACTAATAAAGTATGGTTAGAATCATACAATTAATGAAATTCATCTATCTCAACTAATAAAGCATAGAGGTTTGAATTTAGTGGTGTGTTTCGTGAAATAGTCATGATGAATATCATTCGAGCTTAGATTTTACCTGGCAAAATTTGTCAGTTGTACACTCGAGGTTCCCAATTATTTCTTTCGTGACATTTTCAAAAATTACTCGACTGACGTCTCGTAATTTTTATGGAAAATGTCACTCAAGAAATTGACAGGCAACCTCTCGTGACAACTGAAAAATTTTGCCGGCAAAATCTAAGCTCTTATGATATTACTTATGATAATTTTGCTTGTTGATAAGTTGCCATAGTTTCGAATTTGTAGGTGCATTTATAATGTATAATCTAGATACTTTAGTACCTGCGAAACGTCAAATATTCCCAACACATTTCTTTGTATGTGAATTAATTGAAATAAAATTTGGTTTTGAACTACCTTGCTTCGATTCAAAAAATAATCTTGTCAAATACAATTCGTGGTCTGGAATTTTTAGGTAATTTTACTCAAGCTGTTGCTTTTACTAGCCACTCGTGTAAATTTGACAGAAGACCAGTCGCGCAAGCACTCGTGGTCTTTTAACTGTCAAATTTACACTCGTGGCTACCAAGCAACGCAACAGCTTTCGTAAAATTTCCCACAATTCCAGACCACTTATTGTATTACTACAGAAAATTGGCATGTATGCGTATTTTAACAAAAGTAAATTTTAACACAAGTGAGGAATGGCTTCATTACAGAAATAATGATATATTTAATAAATAGTTACATAACTTTTATATTGTAGATTACATAATAGCAAATAAGACTTTATCTACACATGTAATGAACATATAACTTGATAAAAGTAGATATAAAAACTTGCATGGTGTGAAATGTGCACAGCAATCGGCAGACCGGTTTCGTCCTTTTGGGACTCTTCAGGTCTTCAGTACGGCGCCGCTATGCACAAACACTCAAACACACCCTGCCCAACGATCTCGCTATGAATAACTGCGATAGTCATCCATAAGGGAGAGCCAAATCACGCCATCTAGGCGTAAATTGTTGAACAGCTGTCGACTAATAGGCTCGCTCAAACAACTACACCTCGAGCAAATACTCCGCCAGGCATAGAATTACAGAACGGACCTACGTCGGCGTTGCTATGCACAAACCGGTCTGCGGATTGCTGTGCACATTCACACCATGCAAGTTTCTAGCTTGAATAGTGAACCTGGTTCACTGTGGTACGATGGGGCACGTATGGAGGCTTTCAAGCCCAGCTTTGCTGGGGTAGATCTCTTGTGTGCATCCTAATGTACATTCTGCCGTCGTAGGTCCGTTCTGAAATTCAATGCCTGGCGGAGTATTTGCTCGAGGTGTAGTTGTTTGAGCGGGCCTATTAGTCGACAGCTGTTCAAAAGTAAATATATTAGATAAATGTTATTCACCACTTACTATTCGTGAGGTTTATTTTATCATCTCGTCGACAAGTTAAAATTCCTTGCTTTGCCAGTTCGCTATTATTTGAAAACTTGAATTACTTAGGTACTTTATATTCGTACCCTCGCCTAGTTGGTGATTTATACAATACATTATTTGGTTGTTGGTTCAAATCGAGCAGAATACAGGATAAAACTGGGATTATTAATTAGGAAAACAGAGTTGAAGAAAGTTTCAAACGGCGGCCGGCGTTTTGCGTATCTTAACACGGAGGTACCCAGCTCTCTTTGCAATGGAAATTCCCACAATTCGCTACAGCACAACCAGGCATTTTAACTTATTCTTACACAAATCTTTTCATAACAAAAATTGCAAACAATTCTTGAAATTCGTGCAATACAAAACACTAACAACACCGCATCATTGTGTTCGCACAGCACGGAGGAGTGTTTCCCGCGAATCTCTGCTTCGCACACTACGTCATGCGCGAGTGGTGACAAAATTGGACTGCCTACCGGGCATACTATACAGGGTATCCCAGAACAACGGGGCAATATTTCTGGAGCATATTTGGATTGTAGACATAGTAAGAAAGTATCTGTGATCGAGTGACATGACATCTTCCGTATCTTGTCTAGGAAGCAGGGGGCGGTAAACCCCTAAAGATTTTCACCCCTTAACTTTTACGTTGATGCTTGTAGCGAATTTGCAATGACATTTTTAAATTCCTTAAACAAAAAAAGTACTCTTTTTTGAAACCGTTAAAATTGCCCGTTTCCGAGAAAAAAATATACAAAGACATGGTTTACCATTTTTTCTATACAAGCCAGGCTATGAAATATGAACTGCTACATGAAACATGTAAGAAAATGAAAATGAAATGAAAATGTAGGAATACTTGGTTTTGAAAACATAATAGCCGAGATAATAGCGGCTACAATAAATTTTCGAAGTGAGCAACTTGTAGGCACATACATTTTTGTGTGGTAAAAATGATAAACCATGTCTTTGTATAATTTTTAACCATTTTAACGGTTTCAAAAAAGAGTACCTTTTTTGAGACAATTGTTTAAGGAATTTAAAAATGTCATTGCAAATTCGCTAAAAGCATCAACGTAAAAGTTAAGGGGTGAAAAGCTTTAGGGGTGTTCCACCCTCGACTTCCTAGAGAAGATACGGAAGATGTCATGTCACTCGATCACAGATACTTTCTTACTATGGCTACAGTCCAAGTTTTATAACATTCGATACAGTAGTTCGAAAGTTACCAGCAAAAAACCTTCTTCAGGACTTGACCTTTAAGGGCGAATAGCTTCGAAGGGGTGCGTCGTAGAAAAAAATTCTACATACTTTAAGTGTTATTTTGGTCCAGAAATATTGCCCCGTTGTTCTGGGACAACCTGTATATCCTTATACTATGTTCCAGGGGCTTGAAGAATCTAATAAAGAAGCATACCATGAAAATTTGGCAACTAAAATGTACTAATACGCCCTCCAAATTATTACCTGTGATGCCACTTGTATCGACGATTTCGCTGGGTCTACCTTCGAGTAGATCAAGCAAAGTTAAAGTTTCTATAAAACAGCGAGCGACTGTAAAACAAGCAATATTGGAATGCGCCGAGTACGACCGATGGAGAAAGGCACACAATATCTCAGCCAATATAAGAACAGTCTAGCAGATGACCTTCTTTAAAAACACCTATATCTGAACCAAAATTTGAAAACCTAGCCGACACGATTTGATACCCTAATGACACCCAGCGGTCGAAGCGATAATTAAATTAAAAAACGCGTATCTAAATTATGCAAACGTAAATTCAATTGGAACTGAAAATCTGACATACCTTCGAGCGTATGAAATCTATAAACCGTCCCAATGTTTACATTTTACACGCAGTTTTTCTCAAAGGACGAATCAAAGAAGACGCTCTCTTTACTTAGGACGATTACTTTGAGGATACGAACCTCTCCTTATGCACCCTTACGTAATTTAACTTGAACATTCAGAACGATATGCAAATGCTACGGTTTTCTTGTTTCTCCAAAATAGGACCAGATAAATCACATGCAAATAAAGTTAATTCCCTGTTATCTACACCGAGAGGTAGGATTTCGGTGAAATGCAAAAAGGGGAGGAAGTTTTAGAATGAAGAGGGTTAAATTCTGATGTGCTTGCATGTTGCCGGCCAAAACTTATCAAGTCTTTTGAGAAAAATTATGCAGCAATATTGTTTCTTAATTTTCTGGTTAGACAGCCAAACGTACGTATTCAGCTTTTCTTCACTTTGATCCCAAGTCATATCTCGCACAGTTAAATGCACTGAGTTGTAACTTAATTTTCAAATACACAATCTGCTACACCACGCGTCTTTTAACTTTACTACCTAACTTAACATTTACAGTTAATTAAAGGCTTTCATTTGAATAAAGGGATGCTTTCGTGTGGAAAATGGATTTTACAGGCAGTAAAATACTGATTAAGACTTATAAAGACAATGTTGTAACTCTGTTAACTTCTAAACTTACAGGTTTTCAACCTATGCAAATTTTTGTTAGCCAGAAGGTATTATTTTCTATTTAAACATGACCAGAGTGTTAAAATGTACTTAGTTAAGAAAAGTAAAAGTATTTTCTTTGTTAACTCCTTTGAATGGGAAATGAGGAGAACGCAATGAATGGAAATTTCGACAAGAATGCAAATTTATGTAAAAGGTATTGATTATAAGGCGAACTTAAGTAATAAATTCAGTCTTGGGCGTTATTATATTAAAGAGATTTGGGAAATTATTTTGTACCTATTTGAAAATTTATATGAGAATTTGCATATTACTGCTGTCTTTGTATTAAGTGTTACCTTGCACCCGGATATCTACAGACTGGTATGAATTTCTATCTACGCCCGTGAGTTAAGAACTTCTTACCGCACTCATTTTAGGTGCGTTAAGGAGCTTATAACCGCACCAGTTTTTCCAAGTAAATCATGACAAATGTCAAATTATAAGTTTTTTAGGTATACATTTTTGGTTTGAAATTCTCTGTGGAAAGTGCCAGTCGATTTTTTTGGAAATAAACTATGAGAATCTAAAATCAATTATTTATTCTTTTGAAAAAAAAAATAAAAACTGATTTAAAAGAATGCGACTTTTAGAGAAGGCTGAAAATAGCCTCATTTTCGTCTGTTTAAGTTAATATCGGCACAGTGGACTCGTTGATAATATCACAAAACAAAATACTTCATTTTAAAAATAATTTAACAAATCAAATTATTTAATTAAATATTCAAAGTTATAACCATTTTGTTGCATTCAGTACGTGAATCTGTTGTACGTTTCTCGCCACATGTTTTCCACTCTTTCTGGACTTATTAATCTGAGTTTGTTGCGGATCCTTTGTTTCTGTTCTTCGAAGTCTGCAGACTGAAATGCAAATTTTTAATTTTTTTTTAAATTCAAAAATAGAAGTTCAAGGGCGTCAAGTGAAGGAAAAAAGTACTACCTGTCATATCAGTGTATGTTTCAGAATTCGATAAGTAGTTATGTTTTACAAAAATCCGACAACAAAATATAGTTGTATAAAAAAATATCCGATAACGTCATGTCATCACGAAGAATCAATTGAACATCGAAAACTGGAGGTTACATGCAAACGTGTCCGAGGAAATTTCATGAAACTTCATGAACATTCGGAAATAACGAATTTATTCCATACTTTTGTTTCACACTGTATAACATTATACAGGGTTACAACTAATTCAAGGGCCACTATGGGAATATTTGAAACCGTAATACATACAAGATTGGTCAAATGGGATAAAAGTTGCGTAATTATGGGGACATCTCACACACATTTACAGATCTCGAAAATATTTCATGGTCACTAGATATAAAAGGAAATGTAAAATTTTCCGATTTCTTCAATCTTAAATATCTTTTTTCCTATTAGAGATAGTGATCTGAAATTTGGTACCGTTGCATAAGCAAATATTCTGCATCTAATAGTGGTCATATAATCTTCCTAAACCTACTAGTTTCTACAGGGCGATAGTCACCTTTTGTTTTCCTTATGGGCGCCATATTGGTTTTTTATCACATTAAATAGACAGAAAAAATCTGAATACAGTGATACCAAACACATTATAAAAACTTTGAAGAAAAAATGCGTTTTAATAAATAAAATGTTATTTATCATTTTTCAACTTGGCTTTGGAATTTTGACACTTACACTGCTTTTTGTTATTGTTGACATTAATTTTTTATTACAGCAGTAGTATAGTTTGAGTGTAGTTTTATTGTTTTTGTTTCAAAATGGTAAAATATCCACTTAATGAAAAGAAAGATTTCTGCTAAAAACATAGTCTACACCAGCTCATATGAAAATGTAAACGATTTGGAAGCAAGTCTTGTTCGGGTTATAGGTTCAGTATCGCCAGAAATGATCCGTCTAGCGACTCGTGATATTGTAAATAGAGCAATAAAATGCACAGCAAATAACGGACTGCATTTTGAACATTTGTAGCTTCGGTTTTTTTTGTTATTGGTGTTATTCGTGTTATCGTTACTTGTTTATATATTTATAGTTTACAATATTAATAAAAAGAATGACAGTGATGCTAATAAAAATTTTGTTTACAAAAACCATTTTCATCGTAAGAGATGTCAACTGGTAGCAAAAATCAGTGTAAGTGTCAAAATTCCTAAGCCAGGTTGAAAAAATGAAAAATAACATTTTTTTATCTACTAAAATGCATTTTTCTTCAAAGTTTTTATAATGTGTTTAGTATCATTGCATTCAGATTTTTCTTGTCTATTTAATGCGATAAAAAATCAATATGGCGCCCATATGGAAAACAAAAGTTGACTATCACCCTGCAGAAACTAGTAGGCTTAGGAAGATTATGTGACCACTATTGGATGCAGAATATTTGCTTATGCAACTGTACCAAATTTCACATCACTATCTCTAATAACAAAAAAGATATTTAAGATTAAAGAAATCTGCAAATTTTTAATTTCTTGTTATATCTAGTGATCCATGAAATATTTTCGAGATCTGCAAATGTGTGTGAGATGTCCCCATAATTACGCAACTTTTATCCCATTTGACCAACCTTGTATGTATTACGGTTTCAAATATTCCCATAGTGGCCCTTGAATTAGTTGTAACCCTGTATAGGGTGTCCCACGCTAGCGTATTTCCTCCATCACTCAACAGGAGTTGTAGATATCGAAAAATGGTTAAAATGAAAGCTGCATCCAATCAACTTCCTCGCATTATAAAATTATTTTCGACTGTATTTGATCGAATTTTGGAATTGTTTGTTGAATTTAAGGGGCACTTTGTTAACCATAAATTGCGTCTAATTAGACGTTAAAAGTCGTCATTTTTCAAAATTCATCAATTATAGCTTGGAAACTGTACGAGATAAAGAAAAATGACTTACATGTCCCTATCCCAGTTTTTAATTCTCTATCTAATGAGTATGGAAAATACTGCCTTCCGATAGGTCAAAATGACAAAAAGTTGACAATCAGGAAGCAGTATTTTTCAGACCCATTAGATAGAGAATTAAAAACTAGGATAGGGACATGTAAGTCATTTTTCTTTATCTCGTACCGATTCCAAGTTATAACTTATGAAATTTGAAAAATGACAATTTTTAACGTCAAATAACGCCGAAACCATAAGACTTAAACCCAATGTATCGTTAACGAAGTAGCCCTTAAATTCAATAAACAATTTCAAAATGCAACCAGAACAGGTGTCCTATTAAAGATAACAAAGTTAGGTGCTGTGCAGTAGAAATGGGACAACCTGTATATTCGAAAATAATTTTATAATGTGAGGAAGTTGATTGGATGTAACTTTCATTTGAATCATTTTTCGATATCTACTACTCCTGTTGAGTTATGAAGGAAATACGCTAGCGTGGGACACCATCGTGTTGGAAAAATATGTTTCTTCTTTCATTTAATGGTACGTCGTCTACCAATTCGTCAATTACGCGTTGATTTATTATTTGAAAGTAACGTTCGCCATTCAAATTGCCTTTATAAATGAGATAAGCCAAAATGTGATTAAGGCACAACAAATATTAAAGCCAAACCGTCCCTGATATTGGACAGCGGCGGTACGGTGAGGGTTGACATCGGACCACCAGTGCTCGTTGTGTCGATTAAAAATTCAGTCATTGCTAATGTAGACTTCGTTCGTCCAAATTAATGATCTTCCTATAGAAGAAGGGATCTACTTGAACTTTTTGAATGTACCAATAGCAAAATTCTAATCGTCGAGGAGGATCAGTTGATTGTACCATTCTTACTTTATACAGCCTGAATTTACGCTCGACGTCGTGATACACCACTTTCAACTTCAGTTTGCCGATTGGAAACTGAAGTATTTGACACAACAGCTCCAACTACATTGATGGCAACCTCTTCTGCATTTTCAATATGGTAATTTATTGCTCTTGTTTTGTTAAATGACCCATAATTGACTTCTTTTGATCTTTCAAAAATACTTTTATGAGGCTTTCGTCTTTCTGGATAGCGGCAAAAATATACTGCCGATGCAGCATCTGAATTGTTATTGCTTTGAATGAGGCACTTCAACATATCAAATTTTTCATAATTTTCGTAAGCCATTTTGCACTTTTTCGAAGAAATAATATGGGAATGACAAAACAAATTTAATGAATTTCCAGTATTGGTAAGTGACAACCGCCTAACTATAAGAAAACTTGGAAAGGCGATATTTTATGTTGAAAATTTTGAATTTTTGATAAAAATGAATAAAAAGGAAAAAATGTTCTAGTGCTTCTCGAAAGTAACGGATAAATTCTATAAAATCGTTGAGAAAAATATTTCAAACAAATGCTCGGACACGTCGGTTTTTATTATTAAATTATCATTTACAAATGTAATTTTCAACCCCCCACTCTTCAACCCCTAATCGCTAACAACCCCAAGTTTAAAAATTCAAATAGCAAGGTACCCCTTCTGATACCTCATTTGATAGCATTTTTTATGCTGAATACAATAAATAAAAATTTTTCAAAATCGGATGATAAATAACGGAGATATTTACCAAAATGTATTTAATTGGAAGTGCCATTATTCGAGCAGGCGTTGATACGGCTCTAGCAATGAGTGGTAAAAACAACTGCAAATGTTACACAATATTCAACAAGCGTTTGTCTCTAGATTAGGGTATTGCCTCGCCGTTAACGGACAGCAATTTGAACATTTGGTTTAATTTCATTTCACCCTGTTTTGTTATTTTTCAAAAATTATTTTGGTAAATATCTCTGTTATTTATCATCCGATTTTGAAAAACTTTTATTTGTTGTATCCAGCATTAAAAATGCTATCAAATGAGGTATCAGAAGGGGTACTTTGCTATTTGAATTTTTAAAGTTGGGGTTGTTAGCGATTAGGGGTTGAAGAGTGGGGGCTTGAAAATTACATTTGTAAATGAAAATTTAAAAATAAAATCGACGTGTCCGAGCATTCGTTTGAAATATTTTTCTCAACGATTTTATAGAATTTATCCGTTACTTTCGAGAAGCACTGTATAAAGGGCAACTATAATTTGCATTAAAAAAAAATCAACTCTATGTCATAACTTGAAATTTAATTATTAAAAAACAAAATGGATAAGACCGTTGCATTTTACTCAAAAAAGTGCCAGAATGTTAATAACTTTCCACCAAGTTTACAAACAACCGAGATATCCTCTAGTAACCATATTGCGAAAAATCGAATTACGAGTATGAGCTATAACTTGAAAACAAAAGACGATAGTCGAATTTGGTTTTTGGCACCGAGTTCTTCTCGAGGTTCTTCTCGAAAAAAGGCATGGAGGATGGGTAACCCATTTTTCTATAACTGCCATAGTTACCGAGTTGCCCCATACTAACAAGCAATTTTGCCCACCCTTTATTGTACAGAATTTCATGGACTACAATTTTGTTCGGGGCTGCTTTGCAGTATTTTATTTATTCAATAAGGAGATATTTGGAAGAAAAAAATGTTCCATCAATTACCCCCATATTTTTAAAGTTGCAGCAGTGGCACTTTTCTTTATTCAATTAAATCATTACTACCGAAATCCAAAAATTCAGCTTGTTTGCAATTTTTATTGAGTGAAAACCTATATTGACAGGACTATACATAGATAAAAACACTGGCAAAAATTGAATTTTATATTCTAGGTATTAAGCGGGTTATGGATACTGGAGTTTTTTAATTTACCCCCTATATATAAGGAGCGTGTATTACTAGCGAGGCAAGAAACAGATCAATTAATTTTATGAAAATCCCTTTCGCATTGGTTTACGGAATCGCGGTTGTTTTAAAAGCAAAATAGGTCAGGCCGGCCTTGTAGAAAGGGAAACAGAAACCAGGTTAATTAAATGCAAAGGTGCACTGGATAACGCTAAAGTAGGCAATATAGACAACTCTAAAACACAACTTTCCGAAGCATCGTCTTGAAAGAATTCAAACCTAGTAGTTAAAGAAATATATTTAATATCATTCAATTGATGTGTCCAAATGAGATAGGTATTCAGCGACGAAATCAGAAAAATTATTTTCAGGAAAGACAAACGTTATAGACAATCGACTAGCCCAAACAATACGGGTTACATTTCAAGATTTCATTTTACTAATTATTGTTTCTTTATTCCGTTCATACCAAATTGTATTTTAACTGTATAACTAGTGAGTTGCAACCACTAACTCAATCCAATATTTTTGCATATTTGTGTGACTCCTTGGCACTGATTTAACCACTCCAATATTTATACTTATCAAGTTTCCAGATTAAATTATATTAAAATTCCACTCCATTTAAGCACGAGATGTAATTTTATTTCGTCCTAGCGTAAAATCGTCCGAAATTTTTATCCGATTACTGTTCATAATCATATGGTAATTGTTGGTGATTAGGGAATGTACAGTCGGGCCGAAACTCACTTTTGTGATATTTAATGCTCCTACCCGAGCAGAATGCGAAATAAAGAATTGATTTCTTAAAAGGAGCCGTCCAAAACAGTACTTGCTCTTGAAGAAATTTTTGGGCGAATTAATTTTAAAAAATATCTTTAAGCACCGTTTGGGTGCGGTATCTTCTCAGCACTGTGATCACAAAGACTGTATTCGATAATTTCATTGCATTTTATTAAATAAATATGTTACTCCTTCGGCAGTCGGCACCTCCATCGCTAGAAGCAATATCGAGAGCAATATATTTAAAACTGACCTAACGGTATTTATCCAGCAAGGATAAGTTTATTTCTAAACCGTTCAAATGTATTTAAACTTAAATTAAATGAAGTTAATATTTTCTGATTTTACTATTTGGTAGAAATTCATGATGAATTGAAAAATTACTACGCGTACTACCAATATAACGATTTATTATTATAACTTGACCGGTTTCAATTAGATATATTAGATATATTAGAGTCTATAGAAATTTATAAACATAAAAATGATAAAAATTGTAACTTACTTTATGACCAAGACGATTTAATACAATCTAGTTTATTTAAACTTTTGTAAATGATTCTCATGTGTCTATGGGACAGGTTCTATTATTGCCATTATGACATTAATTCAAGAATCAATTGCAGTTTATTTGCTGCCCATATAAACCATGGACCTTCGAGGTTATTTGGCAATATGGGATTTACTTACTTTCTTCCTTTTTGTTTTATTTTTAATTTTGACATCATCGTTTTCATCATCATCATCATCAATATTACTATTATCATTGTTATTATTATGATTGATTCTTGAATTAATTATTCAGCCACAGTCTCTAACATCTTAATCCCTGACTTATTTCCTTTTTTTGCCATTATGACATTTATTGACTTATTTCTCTTTTTTAGTTTATTACAATTAATAATAGCAGTTGGCAGTTGTCAGGACAGAACACATAGACTTGACCACACAGTTCATTACAAGATTAGCAGTTGGCAGTTGGCAGTTGTCAAGATTCCATGGATATTTTTTTATTTAGTTCTGATATTTCACTTGAAGGTTTTTTCAATTGAATTTATTGTTTTTTTCCTATTATGGTTTTCTTTAAATTCAATGTTTTTTCCCTTCAAGCTACGAGGTATTCGATTTTCCTTTGTATTTTTCTTATACCCCGTAGGTAAATACTGAAATTCAGTTATCTAGTTGTCTTATTTCATGGATATCATTATTATTTGTATTGTTCTGTTAATTTTAGTTTCCTTGTCAACTGTCATAATAATTTGTTTACGATAATTTTATTTATACATTTCTGATGAATCATTGTGAATTCTGAAACCGGTCAAGTTATAATAATAAATCGTTATATTGGTAGTACGCGTAGTAATTTTTCAATTCATCTTAAATTAAATGACTCCATTTTCCATTTCCTGCATTAAGTCCAGACCCATTTATGTGTGTTTTCATGCACGTATGTGAATCCTGCTAAACTTATTAAAATCAGCGTAATGTGCGCCCATTAACAACGACATTACCAGCAGTCGTAACACTTTTGCATCATATTACATACCATTTTGTACACTTTGGATCGATGTACGCAATTTCCATATTCATATATCAGTGCAGCCAACTGTATTTGCAACAATTTTGTATTTCGCTGGAAACGATGGATAACAATAGGAAGAATTATTTTGATGAATGAGGTGATAGCTGCATTTTGTGCCCTGGATTTTCGCAATTATACATCTTTAGAAACAAAACAAAGGAATGTGGTATTGGTAATACATTTTAAGTGAAAATTTAAAGCAGTGGTCATCATCATCAGATATTCAATCCGCAGCCGGTTTGGGTGCGCACCTCCATTCTTTCGTATACTGAGCTGGGTGGTTGCGTCTTTGTTGCCTAGCAACCGCAGTATGTCTAAAAAAACTTGTTTGTGCGCACGCTACGTCACTGTTCGTTCTCCTGTGAAACGACTAACAGAAACGCGACCCGATCTAGAAACGTAGAGATCAATGTAATTGAAACTTGAAACTTGAGATGGTAATCTTAAAATATGTCCTTCATAGGCAGCCATATTAATTAAACCCAATAAAACTTAAGCAATTCTTTAAAAAAAGCAATCAGTCGACAAAATTTCGCGTAGATTTTAATGCGGCTTAGTCCTGTTCTTTTATCATTTCGATGCCTCCTCTATTATTAAAGTCCCGAATCGCCCATGTTCCAAATCGTGTATCTTATATTAAACCGTTAAATTCTCCAACAAAATCCACGCTGTCCCCAGCTCTCTCAGACACCAGTATCTTTATTCGATGGCGAATTTTTTGTTGTTTCGTGTTTTCCGTTTATTGTGCTCTCGGACAGGGGTGTGTAATTTTATAAAGGGTTTTCCGGGTGAAAAATACGCAGCTCGTCGAGAAAGGGTATGACTTTGATATTAATATCCCCAATGTCGAAGTTGAAATTATTTAACCGTGCGCTCGACTGATGAAGCAAATAATTTGAATGGATACGCGTTCGTGGTTCTCCAATACATGTTTAACAGAAAAGAGGGTAATAAGTTAGGGGTAACTAGACACAATTCGGTAGTTGAAAGTAATCGTAACACTTTATGAAAAACTTGGTAGCTATCTCACGTATATGTATATAAAATTGTTGAAAATCCTTTGTCAAGGGCATAGCAAAAGGCGCGTGGAGCGTAGTAAAGAATGGGTCGCGATGGCAGCTACGCGCCTCTAGATGCTGGTGCAATATAATTGGCGGATACAAAATCAATTTTAAGCGTGCGACCTTGAGACCTTGTCATCCAACTGTTGCTTTGGACCGGCCGCTTTATGCAACAGGTTTACGCTTCTACTTCACCTCAATTGCAGTTTTGTTTATTTTTCCTACCTAGTCTCTGCTACCTGACTTTTCTCGTTATTTATAGATTACAGAATTACGACAGACACTGGGCACTATTAAGTGGTTCATGAATTGTACACAAGGGTATTTTGTTCAAGGCTTTTATGGGATTACTCTTGTTTGATTAACTTTAATGGACGGAATGGAAAATTGTAATTTCTTTGTTAAGAGTAATTAACTGCAAAGAATGATACCAAAAAGGCAGCTAGCGAAATTAAAATTAAGTAAAGTTGATGACGCACGTACCGAAAACAGAGCGACGCGAAAATTGATACGCCCAGCGTAATTTATAGCTTTGGTGAATGTTTAGGAATCTGCGTTTTCTGAAATGTAGCTATCTCTTAACTCTGAGTAAATTGAATAAATGAAGTGGTAAGAAATGCAAATATTAAACAGTATAGGTTGTCCTCTTAATGGAGCTTGTTTTATTGTTATTAGGATGCAAGAAATTACTGAACATATTATAGCATTCATGACATTTGCTTGTTTCAAAAACACTGATAGGGTAGTTTTCGGACGAAGTTGAATAGGTTATAGTACAGTGAAAATTGCAGCGAAAAGTACCTCAACAACATAAAAATTAGCATGTCCTTGAAACTTTGGTTGTTAGTGCTACTCGACATGTAGTTTAAGAATCCAAAGAGTCCCCAAAAATTGGAGATGTGGAAATTACGTTTTTGCGGAGAGGGGGGGGGAGAAAATTTGTAAAATGTACTTTTTTGAAAGTAGAGGTGTGGGAAGTAGTTTTCTATGCTTTTTGCATGTTGAATCGAATGAGACCAAAATCAAGTCGATAGGATCAACCCTTAACCAATAAAAATGGTTCTAATAGAATGAGAAAAAGATAGGTAGGCAAATAAAGTATTACCATCATAATTCATCCAAAAAATCAACTTTTGAATTTTTCCATTTATTACAAACATTGTACTCCTTAATTCCACACCCCCATCCATTCCAATCAAGAAAAATTTCTTTCCAATGTGGAAAGTAAAAAGTAATTGATCGAGCTGCTCAAAGAAAATGTGGGGACAGCAACATTGAGGTAAGACAGTCCAGTGGAGATGCTGACGTACTAATTGTCCAGACAGCCATAGGAAAACACGGCTCTGCCATTGTTTGTCAGGATACTGATATTTTACTATTGTTGACTGCTTTGGCTCCTTTGAATCAAGAAACATTTTTACTCAAACCAAAAATCGGACGTACGAAGAAGAAATTTTTTTCATCAGTAAGCCTCCAGAACCAACATATGCACATCAACACGTACATCCTACTCGCTCACTCTTTTAGTGGTTGTGACACCACAAGTGCAATTTATGGAAAAGTGAAAAAGAACATCATCAAGCTACTTGAGACAGAACCTGGTTTACGCCACACCATACACGTATTCCAAACAGCTACAGCAACTCACAGTGAAGTACAAAAAGCTGGAGAGACTCTTTTTTGTATATTTATGGCTTCAAAGATGAGAAACATACGTTAGATGAACTACGGTACGTCATGTTCCAGAGATCACTCACTAAAAATGTAGCAAAGCTGGAATCACTTCCTCCTACATCAACAAGTACTGCACAACGCATTCATATCGTACCTTCTATCAAGTACAGTTGTGGCTCGGGAATAAACTGGATCCACAATAGTGGGGTTGGGTTCGTCGTGGCAATGATTTGCACCCAATCAGGCAACCCTTGACGCTGCTCCAGAGGCCATCCTTAAGTTGATTTCCTGTACCTGCAAGGGAAATTGCTCCACTTATCAGTGCTCCTGTGTAAAAAGCGGTGTGGAATGCTCAATTTTGTGCAAAATTTGTGAGGGAGGGGCCTGCATGAACAGCTGCACCGAAATTGTAGTTTCGTCAGACGTGTTACCCATATCAGCAGAGGTCTTTGTTGCAGATTCAGACTTTGATGACGTCACTATCGAAGAGTACAACATGCTCGATAAATAAAATACTTATTACCAAGTACTACATACTTCATATAAAAAATTTGTATGTACTACATTAACACTGTATATCTTTCTTTCCTTTTTAATAAAATCTCTTGCGTTTTATCGTATTTTTACAATTATACTTGGGCCGCCGAACAGACGGAGTGATCACCCTGCAAGAACGTGCTCTAGCGGGGCCAATAGTAATTTATGATTTATGATTCAGCATGCAAGAAAACATAGAAAACGACTCCCCACACCTCCACTTTCAAAAAAGTACATTTTAAAAAATGTCTCCCCCCTCCCTCCCCCCAAAAACCTAATTTCCATCACTCCAATTTTGGGCGACTCTTTGGATTATTAAACTACATGTCGAATAGGAGTTACAACCAAATTTTTATGAACGGACTAATTATTCTTATGTAGTTCAAACCCTGTTTTTACTGCACTATTAGGGAAAAACTATTTTTCGCTCCCAAAAATCATCTAACTTGACCTACCTAAGCTCTATTATTAAAAATACACTTTCGCTTAGCTTTTCAATATAAATAATAAGGAATTTATGTTCCTACTTTCCGGTTGGATGAAACCTTACAAAGTAATCAACATCTTTCCGCTAATCGTTGCAAAACTTTCAGGCCAGACTTCCGATGCGGTTTCTTATAATTATTCCGTCGCGAGGAGAGGGTGGAACAAAACAAATACATACACGCGAGGAAGTTTTCTGTTGTTAGCACACGTGTTTGGAACGTACACAGACTGGCAGGGAAACACGCAAATAGACACGCAGAAGGGCACCACCTGCAGATAGTGTTCTACAGTCTGAAAAGTAAATCTAAACATAGGTATGAATGTAAGGGTTGATAATTTGTGTTAGGGGGTTCTAGCATTCAGAATAAATACCGTTTGCTTTGATGTTTTACTTTATACAACATTTTTAATATTCTTTAGTTGATTTCGGTAAATTAAAACACAAAAAATTGAAATAACTTTGCATATTTGAAACATGTTGCGGTAGATTATTGACGTAAATGAAATAGCTTTCAGAAGAACATTCAAAACTGAAGTAATCGATATAAAAGGAACTAAACGTAAAGCAGTTGGTGAAAATTTCGATGCTTGCCATGGTAAAAGATACGAGATCGGTTAAATTAGAGAAAAGTTGCGCTTTTTCGTGGCGATTAAGAATCTGAAAAGAAATTCAGGATATTTTGATTGGTTTCCGATTTATCACGAAAAAACTGAAAATTGTGATTTCAGAAATAAATTATTATCTTCCCTACCATTGAAGCAATTTCATTGAAAGTTGATAGATTCATGTTTTGACACCTCCGAGCCGATTTCAAGTTATGATAGTCAACTTTTCTTTTCTTATGACCGCCATAATGGATTTTTGCACTATTAGATAGACAAAAAAATTAGCTTCCCGGATTGGTAGCCAACATGAATTTTTTAATTACATTTTCATTGTAAGATTTCAAAATTTTCGTAAATTATTTCTAAAATCGCGAATGCTTTGAAAAACAATTTGAACAATTATCAATAACAATACACATGACTGATTGACCACCTTTTGACATGGTTTTTGAATAAGGTCCAATTAAACCAAAAAATATGAATGGATTTTATTGCTAATTTTTGGCATTAAAAGTACTACATACAATTATTTAACAATAATGGGATGAGTAGGTATAACAAATTCAGAATAACAGCAGATAATAGTATATTATACACGAGTTTATAATGAATGCTATTATTACCGAGGATGAAGTTTACAACACGAGCGAGTGAAACGAGCGAGTTTTGTAATCATCCGCGGGGGGGCCAAAAATTTATAGTTACGCCACTGCTTCTGCCATTATCACCGGGACGGAGAGTTTGGACGGGCTAGAACTTATAATCATGGTACTTGTATTTTTTATCATTTTCCTCACAGTAGAATCATGGATACCGCACTCTTCGACAATTTTTCGACTGGAGGTTTCTGGGTTGATTGCTAATGAGCCAACACATTCACGTCATTTACACTATCTCGTTCCCGATACGGCCCTCGTGCTATTCTAAACCCGCCAGCAATACCCAAATTCTTTGCAATTCTAGAAAACATGGTCCGGTGGGGTTGCTGTCTTTCTGGGTATAAATTTGCGTAATTTTGAGACGCCAAAACAGAATTTCTGTTGCTGCGAATGTAAACATCGTACATGTCTTGTTTTTCTTCATGGAAGAACATTTTGACAAGCACAAAACACGATAAAAAAGCTACGTTCGTCAATAGAGCATTGCACCTAACTCAGTTATCTCAAAATCCGACAGGGGGATCCTAATCAATGTTAGGTATTGCATCATAACCTCACATTTTTTCTTATGTAATTTAACGTGAGTTAGCGATAAACAATGAATTTGTCAGTGTCAGAATAGAAAGATAAACTTTCACAGTAAGCAGCTAAAACTACTGGGTTGAAAAATGCTCTAGAAAAACTATTTGTAAACATGAAAATAAACAATACAATTCTATAAGTGAAGTTTTAGGTTAGAACTATGGAGTAGCAAGAAACTGAACAAAACATTGTATGTCACAAATCGAATAAATGTGAGCAGTGAAATAGAATATCCTTCAGATCAATCCTTTTTGCCATTAGAAAGTTTCAAGGGAGAGAAAATATACCATATTATGTTACATGTTTTATGTTTAAATGACAATAAATAAATGGTAGGTAAATAGTAACACTGTGCATTTAATTTTAGCTCCTATTTATTCTTTTTAAAATTACATAGCTTGAGTAACTCATTTTGTAAAGAAAGGGCACTGTGTACTTTGTCATAACTTCTAAACATATCACAAAAGAAATAAACACTTCCCCTGAAAAACCTGTCTTGTGCGATCTCTTAAAAGACACAATGGCTAGGGTAGAAACACTTATTGTATTTCGCTGTTGCAAATTATTTCCTTCTGCAATAATTTCCTCTGTATCGGTTGTAATTGGCAATTCAATACTTTCAATAAATAGAGTGTACATTTTTAAGCGCTTTTGCCTGATGCTTGATACGTTCTCTGATCTCTGCGCAGCCTGCGCCTTTCACCTCTTTTACTACAGGTACGTACGATGACTCGTAGGTACAGGCAAATACAAAGTTGGAATGGCACTCTTTTTTAAAATTTTCCATTGGCTTCTTAAACATAAAATAGAAAAGAATGTAGGAACTAAAGAGATATCTGTAAATATCACTTCTAAAATTTTCATTATTACAATTTTCTCTAACATTGTATAAGAAAGCAAGAATGATTAATGTTCTCAACATAGTCAGAAACCTATGCTGATTACAGTGTAATATTCATCAGTAAAATGATTCCAACAAATATTCGTATATTTAGGTGGGCAGCTTCCCAGATGTACTTGCAATAACTCACCGTTTTCATAGTATTTTATCACCGGGAAATTTGTGGAACATTAGGTTTTTGTTTTTGTCAGACACAGATCTGCATCCGAAAAGGCAGAAATTGTATGGCATTGTTATATTTTCTTTTACAAGCCAGAGACGTCAATACAACGGTAACAAAAACATTGGTAAAAAAGTGAGTATATATTTTATACCTAACCCTGATGGCAGCGCCGTCTACAATACAATGCTCTATTGCGCACAATCTGTCACTTTTGTTGTTTATTTCAATTGTTTTTCAAAGCATACGAAAATTTTGAAATTTTACAATGAAAATATAATTTAAAAAATCATGTTTGTCACCAATCCGGAAAGCTAATTTTTCTGTCTATCTAATAGTGCAAAAATCCAATATGGCGGACATAAGAAAAAAAAGTTGACTATCATAACTTGAAATCTAGAAAGTCTAGAAAATTTCTGAGAACGTCATTCGACTCGGAGAGGTCAAAAACATGAATCTATCAACTTTCATTGAAATTGCTTCATTGGTAGCTAAGATAATAATTTATTTCTGAAATCACAATTTTCAGTTTTTTCGTGATAAATAGAAAACCAATCAAAGTATCCAGAATTTATTTTCAGATTCTTAATCGCCACGAAATAGCGCAACTTTTCTCTGAGATAACCGATCTCATATCTCTTACCATTTCCAAAATAGCAATGGTGAACATTGAAATTTTCACGACCTGTATATACGAAGAACAATAATCAGTTTGGAAGACGATTTCATATCTTAATTTGTAAGTCTATATAAGTGGGTATTTTGATATACAAGGTGTTTCAAAACAATACACATATTTTTTAAAGATGATAGAGAAGGCAAAAACGAACATTTTTTGGCAATAAAATCATGTCCGCTTAGGTTTCCTTAAGGTTCCAGGAGACAGAAAGACTCTTAATTATAGCCCTGATACCTAGGCTGCCATTGTCCAAATTGCATTCAAATAATCAAGAGGTTCATGTTCTGACATCCAATGACATTTTGTAATAATTTTATCAGTGCTTGTCACAGAACACCCAAATAAGAACGCGCAGATTAATGTTAAAAGTAGGAACCGCGTTTAGCGCCATCTCTAGCTGTTTACAAGAACCAATTGTGTACAAGCGCGCATATACTTTGTATGATGAGTCTTTGCGTGTGTATAAAATTAGTTAAGACATACGCGCCTACTGCTAGCCCGTACCATTCCTTAATATAAATGTAGCGACGTATGCCATTTGGTTGTAAGACATACGTCCCATAATACAATATTGAGCGGAACACAAATGCGACTATATGAAGTGATGTCGAAGCGTCATTCAGCTTTACAGTTCATAGGCGTGTGGTATAGGTACCTACTGTCAAGTAAATGTCATAATGTGGAATTAATTTTATAAACTTTTTATAAGGTTTTACCGTGTTTCTGATGCTTTAAAGATTAGCTTGTGTACAGTTTCCAGCATCAAAGTACGTTCAGAAAGAAATGAGCCTTTGCTTAGTCCAGGAAAATCCCGGCTGCGAATGCCAAAAAATGGAAATTCGTAATGTTATATACAACATGTATGCACAAGGTAAGTTTATTTTTTAAATAGGTATGTACTATGAACTCACTAAAATCTAGAATTACATCACAAAATATATCTTAAAAATCTAAGTTTCTTTCATTTCTTCTTCTGCTGGTGCCATACCTACTAATTAATATATGATGTAACAGTTAAATTACCATATTTATATCTGTACCTGAGCAAAATAAAGCACACGCCACTGCTTGACAATGCACTCGACCTTGAAATGATTTGTATCATATGTAAGCAGTTGTGACGCACGCGCAAAGATCCATCATACAAACTGTAGATAGAATTGAAATTTAAACTTTTTTATTAATATTATAAATCCAACTAAATTAAAGAAAACAAAGACTATGCATGCTTAGGCATCAATTTTATTTAATCGGCATTTTACATTGTAAGTAGAAACATAAATAACGCTAAGGAACGTCAAATAGGCATTCTTTAGCGCACGCAAACTAATACTAAAATCAAATGAAACTTTCTTGTAAACGTTAATTACAAAATTTGCGCAATTTACTATATTAATTCAACACCGGGAGACGTTCAAGGAAGACATTTCACAGCCTCATTGCTGCTATTTCGATGTGCGATGAAAAACACCGCATTCGCAGAGATGTCAAGTGAAAATATAAACGTGGCCTGCTGCTTTTTGTGCATAATTATTATTTCTTTGTTAAACACCTATTTCTGATTCAATATTATTGCGTATCCATAAAACGTAACCATATTTAGACGTTCTGTGAACGTAACCAGGGAATATCTAAAAAACGCACAATTTTTAAATTTTCCATTTTGTCTGACTAGAAATAACAACAAAGAACAAAGCATGCCTCGGATTAAAATTTACGAAATCGGTAATACAGAGTTTCGACGGCAAATGTCAGAGTCGTAGTGCCATCTAAAGCGGTTTACAGAAACTGAATCTAACATAGTTCAAAGTCGTGCATAACAGTGAAACTCCCCTGGTGCTTGTGTCGCGTGTGTGAACGTAACTACTGTGAATCCTGCACACCAATAATAGCGAATGCCACAGTTTACATTTCAAGAGTACGCTGATATTTTCCTTGCTTATGGAGCAGCCCATTGTAACATGGATCATGCACGACGGATTTATAAGGACCATCGAATTCCAAGCCAGAGAACGTTTTGCGATTTGTATCGACTATCCCGAGAAACTGGCGTTTTTGCTCCAAACAAACACAACACTGGTCGTCGACGCTACGTGCGTACTGTTCGGCTAGAGGACCACGTTCTGGCAATGATTAGAGAAAATCCCTCGACAAGTGTTCGTGCTGTTGCAGACGCGTTAGGCACGTCTGCTGCCACTGTTTAGCGAGTGCTACATGATGACCACTTGTACCCTTTAAAACTGCAAAAAGTGCAATCACGTAGCCCTGCAGATTTTTCATTACACCAAGAATTTGTCCGGTGGTTTATGCAGCAAAATATGGGCAACCCTCTTTTCGAGCCGTGTGCTTTTTGCAGATGAAGCCTGTTTTATTCGTGGAGGAATATTCAACAGTCGAAACGGTCATATCTTGTCTCAGAATAATCCTCACGCCATTAGAGTTCACCACTACCAACAGATGTTTTCAATTAATATGTGGGATGAGATCGTTGGTAATTTCATAATAGGACCTTACATTCTGCCGCCTCACGCTGAAATTGTACTGAATTTAGTACTAAAATCAGTCTCGTGTCAGACGGCCCTTATTACACACGTATTACAGCAATCCTGCAATTTACAAATTTACTTAAATTTAAGAAAAGACGTGGTAGTCCGAGGAAGTCAGATCTGGTGAACATGGGGATGGTTCAAGTAATACGATTTTATGAGACAAACTTATCCCAAGATGAAAAAGTACTCGAGTTATTATTATCAGAAAAAGAATACCAAATAAACAATGTTTCTGTAGAGATTTTGATGACTGAAATGTCTATCATAACTGCTTAGCGCGTGTCTCTATAACGCCCCTTTCGTCAAATGATTGCTTTCCTTTGTGCATTCGTAATTCATAACAGAAAGGATATCAATACCCTCTGTGCTATAGTGAGGTATATGAGCTCAAGGCAAAACGTTAATCGTAACTAAGATTTATAGGACGCTGCACAGGAAAATCCTCTTAAACGCAAGGAAATGTCGTAATGAGTTTATGAAGTTTCCGGGTAAACAGATGCCGTTCTTTCCGGCTCATGCTACTCCAGACTTAATAAATTAACGACTCGAGATCGTCCTTGAATATTCAGATATATAAAAGTGCGTCGCGGAATAATAATTGGATACGTCCCTTATTGTTTAGGGTTGTTTTGGATGTCGACGGAGCTTATTAATCTCGGATTTTTAATAAGGATTTTATAATTGCCTACGGCTGTTGCATGACCTAATTTTCATTTTCGTATCGTTGGTTGTCACGATGTTTCTGTTAATATTTGTGTTGGTCCTTAGAGTGTGCATTGTGGATGACGTTAACTGAAGCGTTCAAGTCCAGATACATTTAGGGTTACGTGTCAACAAGATTCATAACTTGAGGGTTTTGATAGAATGTTAACTTCCCGGTTTATTATTAATCCCACACTGCTAACACGAAGATAATATTTGATATACGTGTTGTTAAAGTAAATTCAATGCTTCAAATTAAACATATAGTATCACAAAGGCAGATGGAAGAATACAATTCTTAGTGACAAATTTCGTTAGGACCGAAAATTTTTAATTCAATAAATTCAAGTTTTCGATTCGAAGACTGATTGGACACCTCCATCCTTTCCTATTCTGAGCTAACCTACACATTTCCCCAAAAGCATAACATCCTACGTTCCACTAGGTCTACCCCTACCTCTCTATTCCTACCCCCAACCGCAACCCTAGTATGTCGCGAACTAATCCTTTGTATCTCTCCTAGTCTTTGCTGTCTTCGATAGGTACCTTTCGCTTTTCCCCGACTCTTTCTAATACCTTCCTATTGCTAACCTTCTATATTCACTGCATCTTCATCATGCGTCTGTAACACAACATTTCAAACGCTTCTATTTCTTTCCGGCCCGTATTTTAGTCTTAGCCCTATTTTCATGCCCCCTATACTTACGCCGCCGAACAGATAGAGTGATCACCCTGCAAGAACGTGCTCTAGGCGGGACCACTATCAATTTAGGACAACCGAACCGCAGTGATGCACTTTCTTTAGACCCAACGAAGTCGCATCACTCCAATTCGGTCGTCATGAATTACTATTGGCTCCGCTAGAGCACGTTCTTGCAGGGTGATCACTCCGTCTGTTCGGCGGCCCAAGTATATATACCAAAACTTTTTTTTCTTTTTATTGATCTTCATTTTCTATAATTGCATGTAAAGTTAGGATGGCTTCGCCCCTTCCTTCACTTAGTCTAAATCCGAACTGATATCCTAATATTTCTCAATCCTTCTAATAATTCTAGTTAAAATTTTTGTCGCGCGGGAAGTTAAACTAATCGTTCTAAGGTTTTCACGCCCCCGCACCATTCCTTTTCGACAAAGCGACTACGATGTTTCGTTTGTAATCTTCTGGGATCTCACCTGTCTGGTATGCACAGCAAACTAGTTTCAGTAAACGATCTCTTACCTCTTGACCTGCACGCTTCAAGATTTCTGTTTGCAATCTGTTAAACTTTCTAATGCTAGCTCAACCTCTTCCCTCATTATAGGACAACCTAGGTTTTCCCCCTCTACACCGATTTCCTCTTACAATACTCCTAGTTCTTGTCCCGCTTATTTCTAATATTTCCAATATTCCGAATATTCCTTCCATGTACATATCTGACCTTTCCTCTCCTTCCTCGTTTCTAATGTTCTTACTGCCAAATCCAATTTATCTGAAATTTCTCCGAATTATTTTGTATGCTTCTTCAGTTTTTCCTACTTCGAACTTGTCTTCCATTTCTTTGCATCCAATGTTCTTTCCCTTTCCTACATTTCCGAATAATTTACCACTTGGCAGCCTTATATCTTTATTTCCCTCCTTCATCTAGCCTATTCTTATATTCTCTTGCATCACAGTTACAATATCCTGTGTTATCCAAAATTTTCTTCAAAATCTTAAATTTAAAATTAGCTTTTATAACTACTACCTATGTTGTTATTACAATCTATATCTACTCCCGGATAACTTCTGCAGTCCCTAACTTGATTGCTAAATCTTTGCCTAAAAAGAATGTAATCTATTTGATATCTCCCTATGTCTCCGGACATCTTCCATGTATAGCGTCGCCCAACGTGATGTTAAGATAGTGTTCGGGACAGTTAGATTATGTTTATCGCAAAAGTACAGTGTGTCCACGGATGAACTTGTAAAAACTTTTACCTTCAGTTTTTCGAAAAAAAGTCATTCTTCATAATTTCTTTTGCTTGTTATAAAAATACAATTCACGTTGAGAAACTTGGATTTTGTTGTACAGGGCGCGCAAAAAATATGAAAATGTAGATCTGCAAAATCAAAATTTTTTGAATCAAATTTTCTTGAAGCATCAAAATGAAAGAGCTTAGAAAACGAAATCGAAAAGTCAAAAACATTGTTTATTTATACATTGCGATAAATGACAAAAAATACAGTTTTGTTCAACCTGAAACCCTCCAATGGCAACTTTGAAACGCCCTTCACACCTAAATTTGCTAATAATAGTTGCACATAACGTTTCATTACAAGCAGTAGTCTTAAAAAAATAATAATCGAAATTAAGATATTGAAAAACAAAATATCGATTTTAGTTTTAATATTAAATATCTTAGTAACTGTAGCTTCTATGAAAAAACTGTATTTGGCTTTTCAATTTCTCCTTCTAAGTTCTTTCATTGATTCAAAAAATTTTAATTTTGCAAATCTACATTTTTATATTTTCAGCGCACAACAAAATCAAAATTTATCAAGGTGAATCGTATTTGTAAAACAAGCGAAAGAAGTGATGATGAATGACTTTTTTCGAAAAACTGAAAATAAAAGTTTTTACAAGTATAGTTAAGTCCATCCGTGGACACACTATATATCAGTCTAACTCTTATATCGTTCCTATTATCTAATCTAAAGGGTCCAATTATTCTCCACCTTCTCTCCCTGTACCTACAACTGCATAAAAATCTCCCATAATTATTACTAAATTTTCGTGCCCCCTCACAAAATCTAACATACTACATATATTCGACTTTGCTAAAAATTGCCTTTACAACCTCGTCACTATAGTTAGGTGTGAACAATAATAATACTACAGGTATATTATACGTTTACTATTACCGTCTTTACAGGTTTCGAATCTAACCTAACCAAAACAACCCCGTCACTTTTCTGTAAGAAATTTTCTGCACTCTGCCCTCTTTTCTTCTTCACAACAATTCCTGCTCCCAAATTTCCCCCTACCGACCCTGTGTGCATGACTCTAAAATCTCCGCTCCAAAAGTCTCCCACTTCCAGTCATCGCACCTCACTGATACCTAATACGTCTAATGCTGACCTATCAATCTCAATTTTCAAATTTGCTTCATGTTTCTAACATTTCACGCCCTGACCTGTGAAATAAAATGCTAATTACACCCCCTCCAAGCAGTCCGCGCCCCGAGATCCGCATGTAGGACTATTATTTTACCTTTGGAATATATTACCTCCAGAAGGTGCAATCATCATAAATTTCAATACTTACGCTGGTCTAAGGACAAAATAATGTGGTGGTTTCTCGTTGCCTTCCACGTCACAGAGTGTTGTACACAGTGCCACTCTGAATACTGAAAGAGCTGCCCTCTTTCAGGGGCTTGATTTAACCTGACTTATCAATACCCCCCTTCCACCAATATGGTTTAACATATGGTTGGGATCATTGAAACACACAAACCATCCAACCCGTTCCAGTATTAGATACTAGAACTATGTCAAGGTCTGTCAAGACCGTCGGGAAGGGTTTAATGCATACAACTTCCTAATTTACGTAAAAAAGTAAAATACATATTTTCTATATTAACTCGCTTGATTTACGTACATACAACATCTGCATCTACACAACTGTCAAATTCCTTTTCAGCCCCGTAGTTTGAAAATGAAAATGCGCAATAAATAAGCCAGGGTGACAAGAAAAGGGTGAACTGTTCGTTTTTTTGTTAATGATGGACTGATCTATTGCACAGATTTCGTGAACCTTTATCACTGTCACTCTTGTGGTTCGAACAAATTTAAGCGTAAAATCATCCAATCCAGCGGGTAGTTTTTAGGTCAGTGGACGTACAGCTTATTGTATACGTATACGAATAAACAACGTGATGCGATTTTCAAATGAAAAACTACCCTTTGTAATTAGCTAATTGTTATATGAAAGCCAGTGATGTAATTCTTCACTGTGACATAGGGTTGGGATAATAAATATTGTGGTATTAAAATCAATATGGTGGACCAAAGTGCTTTATGCCAGAATTTTCGGGGTTGCGAAATTTTTGCAGAAGGAGGATTATGACATGTTTTAATCAAACATATTTTTTACATTTCGTGGTTGGCCAATTAATCTCTCAAGAATCTTCACACATTTTTTTGGAGTTCATGGGCCACAATTTGTTGAACTTATCAGCACTTAAGAAAATCGCAGAAAGAAAAATTGGTTTGAAGATTATTACCATTATTGGAAAGAATTCGTATCACGGCAATAACTTACCTTATACGTCTATACAATAGATTCCGATAACAGACACACGGAACATCGATTCTTTTCTTAAAATCTATGTCTGCGATACCGCACCGGAACCCTCAATCCTAAGTTAACTCTCCCGTCGCGACCAATTCAAGTTCCCATCGCCCCAAGAAATATTACACCGTCCTCAATTTTGCAACTGTGTTAAACTTCCCGGTAATCTCCAATCTCAACGGCCCAGGGGTTACTAGCCTGAGTTTCTATAATTAAATTTTGCCAGAGAGTCGCGCTCTGAATAGCAAAGTGGCGAAGTATTGGCAACGGAAAAATAAGGTTTGTTCGAACCAGACTGAAACGTAACAGCCAGGGGGGTCGGCTTCGAAAACCCTGTGTGTGGCTTCGGCACCAATTTTCTTAACATCCCCAGGCAGTTTCGCAAGAATAGATTTCAATTTTACCTTACTTCTGGTTTCTTTGAATCGAACTGAATTGGGCAATCGATACAGGTTTGAATCAAGTGGCACTCAAATTAATATTCGTATATTACATAAATTGCGTTTTACAGGCAACTAGAAATAAGTGAAAGTAGAAGTGATTGAGAAGTGCCTGTGTGTTCTGACATGCTTGTCAAGAAAAAGTTTTAGTACGAAGCCTAATAAAGATAGTAACTTCCTTACTTATTACTTTACATTTGATTTATTTTTTTAAAAATCAAACCAAATCAACTTTGAAAGTAAAAAGCTGCTACTTCACCTTGTCTGTTCTTATTAATTAGGGTTTCGCAAGACCAAGACAAGACGAGACTTGCACCAGTCTTGGTATTGGTCTTGCATCATCGTGTTGGGCTTGGTCTCGGTCTTGGTCTTGACACCCAAGACCAAGACGAGAACCACATAAGTCTTGGTCTTGGTATTGTTTTTTCTTGGTCTTGTTTGGTTTTTATGAGAGTACGAGAAATTTATGAATTTCAATGTTTCCACACCCACTTAAGGGGAGATAGTTCAAAAATAAGAATTCTATTTCATATTTGCATAATTTCATAACTTTTTGTTCACTTGACTCACTACAACTTTTGTATTTAGTTCATGGCTGTACTAAAATTGATATTTTGTGTTAAGATGTAATATAATAAACTTAATTCAAAAACCAAAATGAAAGCTCTAAAAATTATCCGACATCTGAAATGTACTTACTTCCCATAAAACTTATCTTATTTATTCTAGTACAGATTATAGTATAAGGATATTGTATAGTATGTTCGGTAGGCAGCCCAATTTTGTCACCTCTCGCGCATGACGTAGAGTGCGAAACAGAGATTCGCGGGAAACACTTATCCGTGCTGTGCGACCGCAATGATGCCATGGTGTTAGTGTTTTGCTTTTATTTATATTTTAGTTTTTGAACAATAAATATTATAATATCTTTGTAGTTTCCTAATTATTATATTTACTTATTGCCTAAAAAATTGTATTCCTTAAATTTAATTGCAGTTGTTCTAATTATTTTTTTAATAAACTAAAAAATAACAAATTTTAAAATATCAAGACCAAGACTTTTCCAAGACTCTTGCTCCAAGACTCTTGGTCTTGGAGGTTAAGTCTTGGTATTGGTCTTGGATCATTTATGTTAGTCTTGGTCTTGGTATTGGCCTCGAATTCAAGACCAAGACAAGACAAGACCAAGACTTTTCTTGGTCTTGTGCGAAACCCTATTATTAATGCTTGAATTACTTGTGTGTTTATAAAGAGTATATTTAAACTCTACAGAGGATGTGCCAAATGTTCCAGGACGCATTCTAGTAAAGGGCAGAAAACGTGTTAAGTTTCAGGAAACTTCTAAGTGAACAACTTTTTACGATCTCAAAGATCAAACGTATTATTAACGTCCAATTATTTTGTTTTAAGGGCTTTGAACCGTATTAAACAAAAAGTTAGGTTACTTATACTACAAAAATGAAATTAAAGAACATCCTGTTATAAATTGTTATGAAACTAGTACCTAAACTTTATTTAAAAGAAATGTAATTAAATGTTAATCAACTCCTAATTATTCTGGATACCATTAGATAATTCTGTATTAATCTGTATAAATATACCAAAGGCAGTAGCGGTTCGTAATGATGAGCTCTAGGGCCCCGCCCTCCCTAAATTTCTAGGACAAAATTAAACAAAATCACGTAGCCAAATTTAATCCTTTTAATTTTTATCTAATTAAGCATAATAAAATAAAAAATAAAAAATTATATATGATTTTATAAGGAGGGAAAGTGTCATTTTTATGATGAGTCCGTAGGCTTGACAACACAGACGAATCACAAAAAACACTTTTCCTCGGAATAAAACATGCTACTTTTTCTTCAAACGCTGAAAATAGGTTAAGAATTCAAAGCAATTAGCCATTTTCTTCAAACGTCAGAAAAACATGATATTTCTAATTTTTAATTTTTTGTTACTCAAAATAAACCGTAAAACATTCAGATATCTCTGAAAACATCATAGGTAATTCGTCAACTGTCGGCGTGAGCGACAGCAAAAGTAGCTTTTACTGCCTTGGCAGTAAAGTTGAACTTTAAGTTCATGTATGAAGAAAACTTTTGAAGAACAAATAATGTTTTTTTATCATTTTATACACATTTCTTTGGAAAATGGTCAGTGTTTGAATAATATTTCAATTTAACGTGTTTAAAATGCCGGGAAATGCAATTTCCCTGTTTGATAGAGCAAAAATAGTCGCATTACATGAAGAAGGTTTGTCAAAGCATCAAATCCCACTTACTTCGGTAAGGCGAATCGTGAACTTGTATCTTAAAGAGGAGAACGTTGATCGGAGGAGAGGAACTGGTCGCCCTATAGAATAACAACCGAACGGGAAGACCGATACTTGAGTAATTTTGTTCATCGAAACCAAAGGATTACTGTCAGAGCCGCTCGAAGCAATTTTTTAATGACTTACCGAAGAGGAAACTCATCAAGAACCACGATAAGAAGGAGATTCCACTCTGCAAATTTAAGATCTAAGAGACTTCTGAGGATACCTAGGTTGCTTCCTCGACACATAGCCGCACGCCGCACGTCTCCAATGGGCCAAGAAACTTAGAGACTGGCTCTTACGCCAGTGGTGCAATACCATTTTTTCTGAAGAATTGGGTTAGTGAGTGATAATCAACGTGAAAGAGTCTGGAGGGAACCGGGACGACAAGAAACTTGCTTTTGCCAAGAAAGTTGTTCCTTATCAAGGCGGAACAGTTATTTTTTGAGGGTGTATACTATATGGTCGCCGCACTCCACTTATTCACGTGCCGCAAACCATGACGGGAAACATTTACGCCCAAAACATTATCCAATCGATCATCCTTCCATTGCGAAACGAAATTGGAGAGAATTTTGCTTTTCTGGACGATAATGACACGCCCCACCGCACAAGAAGGATTGCCAATTTGCTACAGGAAGGGAATATTCACAGAATGAATTGGCCAGCAAACTCACCTGACATGAATCCTTGTGAGAACGTGCGGGATATGCTGAAAAGGGCCATTTTAAATAGAGGCAACTCCCCTTTCGCCCTTCAGGAGCTAATTGTTGCTGCTTAAGGAGAATGGAACAACATACCGCAGGAAGCCATTAACAACCTTTTTATTGGAATGTTTTTCTCGAGAACAGAGAAGGACATAATAATAAGGTTTAGTTAAGAACTTACAAATAATACAAGTTTTAAATAAACAAGTTTGCACGAGAGCATTGATGCTTGTGTGTAGGACTTCCTACTATATTTTACGAGTTAAAAAGTCCAGTTTAAAAATTATAAAATTTGAATTTGAGAGAAAATACCTAATAAGTATTATGTATGTACTAACTATAAACTTAACCTAGGCACCTATACTTGGGCCGCCGAACAGACGGAGTGATCACCCTGCAAGAACTTGCTCTAGGCGGGACCACTGTCAATTTAGGACAACCGAACCGCAGTGCTGCGCTTTCTTTAGACCCAACGAAGTCGCATCACTCCAATTCGGTCGTCATAAATTACTATTGGCCCCGCTAGAGCACGTTCTTGCAGGGTGATCACTCCGTCTGTTCGGCGGCCCAAGTATAATCTATGAATACTAATTAATCATTATAAGACAATAAGAGATGATGAAACTTAAAACTTAACAAGGTATACAACTTTAGAGTAGGTACTTATGTTCTAGGAAACAGTTCTTTATCACACTGGTTGTTGACATCTTTGTTTCTCCGAAGACTTTGATTTTTCAATCAAAAATTCATTCAGCCATTTTTTAAATTTCATTCCTGAACATATACTAATTCCATGAAAGTAACCTTACATGTGATAAAGCACTTCAATAAAATATTCTTACCTTGTTTTCTTGGGAAGACCAAGTGAAATAAAACCTATGAGAAAATATTGTTTCAGACTAGCGGGGTGGGTCCTGAGTTAAAATCTTGTCTTAACTCTTAACGTTGTTCAGGTTTCTTGGCAGAGCCCTCTCTCTTGAACAAGCCACGAGCCGCCGCCGCCGCCACCACTGACCGAAGGTATTTATTAAGGAAATTAATACTGTTACTGACCCGCAGTAGAGAAACCCCGGATGTCCTTCCATGTTCGCCCATACCGCAAGATCAACGTCTCTCTAGCATCAGCATCCTTGACGGCCGTCTGGATCATACATGAATAAATAAAAACCCTGCCTGCATTACCCGGACGTCGACTCCAGAATCCAGAGGTAATCATCGAAAACTAATTGGGCTTTCACGGCATTAGTTTGCGGAACTTATACACAAAATAGTTTGTACCTTGGGCAATTAGACAATGTTCGTTGAGGACCATCAATTTTCGAGACCAGTTACTTTACGTAATTAGACCTCTTGTCTCTCCTCGCTTCATCTGAATACCCTGCACCAAATGATTAATTAGCACATTCAGATGTACTACATTTTGAGTGAATCATAACAAAGAACTCTACCATTTCAAAGGTTGTAATTAATCGACCAACTTGTACCGAAACTAACTGCGATGTAATTCAAAAGGAGCAAGATGTTATTCTGTATGGTAATCATAATATAGTAACAAACTAATCTGCGGAGACGGGTTTTGAAATTAACAACTCAAAGTTAAAGACCAATATACATTGCCGTTTGGTTTAATGTACCGTATGCTGAACAGTGACGTTTAAACATTCGTCTCTCGAAAAAGAAATGTTATTTCGGAAAACTACAAATAGATACTATCTAAGATACGCTATGACTAACTACTTGGGTATTTATGAGTGGTAATCTGGATAATTATCAGTGATAATGTTAATGTTTAAACTGTAAGTAGATTTTCATTGGTTTTGTCCACCGAGCAAAATCATCATAAAGTTCTCCGTTCGAAGACTGATTTCAGATCCTGAGCTAACCTAGCATTTCCCCCAAAGTTGAACATCCTACATCCCTAACTATTTGAGAGCAATAGTCTAATCTGGGCCTACCCCTACCTCTTTTTATTCCCATCTCTGACTCTAGTATGTCGCGAACTAAGCCTTCGTGCCTCAGAAGGTGTCCTACCTTCCTATCTCTCCTATTCCTTACTGTCTTCCATAAATTTCGCTTTTCTCCAACTCTTTCTAATACCTCTCTGTTGCTAACCTTACCTATCCACGGTATTTTCATCATGCGCCTATAGCAGCACATTTCAAATGCTTCTAATTTTTTCCTATCCCCTTCTCCGATCGTCCAAGTTTCGCACCCGTACAATGCCGTACTCCATACATACGCCTTTAAGAGCATCTTCCGAGTTTCTACATTTATCATTCGCGAGCATAATAGTTGTTTCTTCTTATTAAATGCAACTCGGCCCCGCGCCATTCTTTGTTTTATATCCCTAGAGCTCCTACCATCGCGAGTTATTTGACTTCCTAAATAGCAGAAATCTGAGACTTCTTCTATCTTCTCGTTTCCAATTTGTTTGAAAATGCCTGGCCTATACGTATCCCTCAAATAATTACAGAATTGATAATTACTCGCTCGGTATTATGTACCTACGAGCATGGCTTGAATAAATGAATATACCTACTTGGATATGTTGTAATTACATTGCTCATGAACGTTATTATCATGTAGCGCAGTTACTAGTATAATATTCACTATGCTCAACTGTTGCTCCGTTGAATGCAATAAGAATTAGAAAACCCCCAAAGAAACGCTGCACAAAGACCGACGACACGAAACAAAGCATAGAAAGAAAGAATTAACGGGAAGAATTTAACTCTTACTAGAGATCATTTAATATTCAGTGCCCATTTAACAACCGATGATTTTGAACGGTTAATGTAGAAACTCGGAAGAGACTCTTAAAAACGTATGTATGGAGTACGGCTTTGTACGGGTGCGGAACTTGGACAATAGTAGAATCGGATCGAAAAAGAATAGAAGTGTTTGAAATGTGGTGCTACAGACGCATGATGAAGATACCGTGGATAGATAAAGTTAGCAGTGGGGTGGTATTAGAAAGAGTTGGGGAAAAGGAACAGTTCGCGGCATACTAGAGTCAGAGATAGGAATAAAAAGAGGTAGAGGTAGGCCCAGATTAGACTACAGCTCTCAAATAGTTGGAAGGATGTTCTACTTTTAGCTCAGGATAGGAAAGGATGGAGGTACGCGTCGAACCAGTCTTCGGACTGAAACCTTTATGATAATGATTTTAAAACTCTATTAAAGGATCGGCCACTGCGACATTGCTGAAGAAATCGTGCAATGTTATATGTAAATGTTTTCACCCCTTATGTCACTGATCAGCAATTTTTTTCACATTCGCACCAAATGAGTTCGCGCAATCGAGTGATGTTGATTTCGTCTTGTTCCATCTTACATTGACTTTGTCGTTCAACTTCTGCTGACTGATTTGCTATATTTCTCTTCAAATCCGATTGCCATGTTGAGTGTAAACTAAATTTGCCAAAAGACAATCACTCTGAAACCCGACTATCGTAGAAATACCGCTTAAAATATTTTCCTTCTGTATTTTACTTTTTGCTGTGATACAAGAATATGTTGTGATTTATAAATAAGGAACAATCGAACAATTCTCAAGGAAAACGGAAATAAATGTGTATAAAGCTAACGTATGGATGCAAAACAGAAGAGTACCATAAAAGCAGCCAAAACTAGTAAGGGGAGTTACGTGTAAAGATAAAATAAGAAATGCATAAATACCTACTGACTATCTGGAAACTCAATCAATAATTCGATGAACAAAAGCTACTGAGTTGGTGAGGACGCCTACAGAAGATTGAGAACCAGTGAAACAGGTACGGGACGCAAAAATGTGGAAAAGGGATAAGGGAGGAAAAAACCACATATATGAGATAAAGCAGTTGAAGAAGTCCTGAGACGAAAATGATGCACGTGGAGGGTGGCAATGGGAGGCAAGAAGCAAAGAGGAGTAGGGTAGAAGCACCGGTTGTGGCCACTTTTAGCAATTTACAGACTTTAGAAAATTGTGAAAGTTACATGCATGCCCATTATTGATTGAAATCTTGTAGGTACAATTTTATGGTGGTTTATCTTTAAAATGGATATATTTTATTTGTGAATATAGACTCGCATTTAACAAATATTTAACATTTTTTGCTTTAAATCGATTTTCACCATTTGTGGCCACATTTTGCCAGTTATGGCCACCAGACGCGCCATTTGTGGCCACTGGGATAAAAACGGAAGTAGGTACCTAAAAATAAAACAAATATTTTTAAATAATTTTTATTATGTATATCTATTTAAGCAACCCAAAAAGAAAATAAACAAAAATTTCTAGACACAAATAAAAAAATTTGAAATAAAACAAATATAAAGCATCATCAGTCTTTTGCAACTAACATTAATAATTCAGGAACAGCACATACGCTTCTTGAATTAATTTGCTTAGGCTCTTCAATTCTCATTAAGATATCGTTTAGTTTATACCAGAGTAAATCATGTTTTTCGGGCCACTTCCAGTTTCCACAGCTTTTGGTCATTGCACAACAATAATATTCATCGTTTTCTATTTGAACAATTTTTGCAGGATAAAATTCATGATCGTATTTCAAAATAACATACGTTCCTACGGTTAGTGCAGTTGAAGTTGCAGCAATTTCATATCTTTGCTGCTGTTTTTCTTCTATTTCTCTTTGGTCTTTTCTTGGATCTTTTTTATTTTCTTGGATTTTGACTTTAGCCTTTTCAGTATGTTTCTTTTCGGTCTTTCGTTTTTCCGTCTTTCTTTTCTCAGTCTTTGGTTTTTTCTCTTTGGCCTCCATCAGCTCAATCCATTTATCATGCGTCATGACTGAAGGTAAGCGCAATTTCTTTCTTTTTGTGGTTTGAGCATTAAAGGTGTCTTCTGGATAAATTGAAAGTTCTTTCGAAACCTCACTCACAGACCTCTTTTTAAAAAGTCTAACATCCTGATCGTGATTCTCTTTGTTTATTTTGATTTCTTCAACGTCATTATTGGGTAAGTATTCGCCTTCTTTCTTCTTATCGATGGTACATATTCTTTCTTTTTTTTCTGCTACTGTTTCCTCATTCCGTTCTATTTCGGGGTGCTTTTCTTTTTTCTCTTCTACTGTTTCCTTGTTATTTTCTGTGCCAGGACATTTTTCTTCTTTCTCTGCTACTGTTTTTTCATTCTTTGCTGTGTAGTGCCGTTCTTCTTCTTTCTCTACTATTGTTTCTTCATTCTTTTCTTTCTCTGAGCGTTTTTCATTTTTTTCCACTACCATTTCCTTATTCTTTTCTGTTTCAGGGCATTTTTCTAGTTTTTCTACTGTTTTCTCTCTCGGGTTGGTTTTCATTGTTTTCACAATCGTTGTTCTCTTCTGTTTCTTCTCCTTCTTTATTGCCGATACTCTCTAACTTCGGAGACTCATTTATTCTAAATTCAAGATCCAAATTGTCGTCATTTTTATTTTGTAATATTGAAGGTTTAATTACTAAATCTTGTAATATATTTATTTTTGGAGTTGTTTGATCAGTAATAAAACTTACTTGTTCATTGGTTGAAAATTCTGGAAAATCAAACATTATTACTTCATTCTCTATATCCATGTTTGAGTAGATTTCTTGGGTAGAAATTTCATCCAACGAAACATCTGAAAACGTATTGTTTTTTATTGGTTTTTCCTTTGCGCTCTTCCAGACATTGTACAGTTCTAAGTATTTTTCTTCTCCAATCCAGTTATTCCAACTGGAAAATGTTCTTTCAAATTCTGCCAAAACTTCAGGATTTAAATAATTTTCAAGGACCTTCAGCTCCTCTTCATCTTGTGTCTCATCCTGTTTTAATTCGTCATCAACTGGATTATTTGATTTTTGATGCCGGACACATTTATCATAATTGGGTGCGTTTTCATCAAACGGGTATAACCCACACGCTCTGAAACCTGATTGTATAGATTTGGAAAAGTCCTTATGAGTTAAAACCGAATTTAAGGCGGCTGGTACATCCTTCTTTTGAATGGTTTTTCCACCATTTTCCAATTGCCATTTCTTTGCTAGTTTTTTCCACGCTGCTTTTAAAGGGAAGAAGAAAGATACGTCCAGTGGCTGTAGAATATGCGTGGTATTTGGAGGAAGGCATACCAATATGATTCCATTAGAGCGACAAAAGCTGCTCAAATTCAAAGATAGATGTGACGCATGACCATCCATGAAGACAATAACTGGTCGCTGAATATCTTGATCTATTAAAAATTTTACAAAAATATTTGCAAAATATTCGTAAAATTGTTTACTTTGCATCCATCCTGTTTCAGAAATACCTATTTCCCAGTTTTTAGGAGCTGCTGCAAGATAAGATTTTGGAAGCCGTTGATACTTAAATATTGTGAGGGAAGGAGCAGGTCGTCCACAAGCATTGGCAACAATCAATGTTGTAACATTATCTTTTTCAGATGTTGAAGTTATGTCATATACACCTTTGCCTTTTTCGCCAAGAACAAGGTTCCCTTTTGGAGATAAAAAGATGGCGGTTTCATTCATGTTGAAAATTCTATTTGGATTACTAAGTATTTCAAAATCTGGCCCTAACAGCTCCCTTGTTTCAGAAAACCACAACCTGATACTCCTTTCTGTTACTGCTGCCCTTGCTTTGTTGATATACTCTGAATGTTTTCTACTCACAACGGGATTTCTTTTTAAAAAGGCGTCAAACCACTTTCTTCCTGGAATATTGTTTACGAATGGTGTTTGGATTTTAAATTCTTCCACAAGCTTTTGAACAGAATACAAAAGTCCTTCTCGATTTATAGGAAACCCTCTAGATGCCGACTCTAATAACCATTTCACATTTTTTTTTTTCAAATTCTGATCCGAGACAGGACTCGGGTCCCACTCGACGACAGTTGTCTGATGTTTTTCCGGAAAGCCTATTTCTAACGGAGGCTCTTGGCACTTGAAACATTTTGCATGCAGTTGCAACTGCCATATTTTCTTCTCTGATGGCGTGAAGAGCAGATTGCATACGTTCTTCGGAATACTTGAACAGTACTTTTTTGCCAGAAGCCATTTTTAACCCTAAAAATTACGTTGTACCAATAAGGCAAAATATATAAAAAACGGGGAAATTAATTCATGGCCAGAAATGGTTTTTAGTTGACCCATTTGTAGCCACTTGGTGGCCACAAATGGCAAAACCTAGAAAAAATGTTCTACTAGTGGCCACCTGGATAATTCTGTAATGCTTATTCTATTTTGGCTTTTAAACTATAAAATACATTATTTATTATATTACATTTAAGAAAATCATATAGAAAAAGGCCTATTTATAACATTCTTCAAATAATAAAGCTTTACTTACATGGTTTTCCTTAACAAAATGGGTAAGAACGGGACGACTAGAAAACATGGGCTCTTTTATTGTCGTTTGACCGTCTACTGCGTCACTTTTGTTGTAGGTACACAATTTAAAGTAGATGACACAAGCATGTTGGATTAGGAATTGACATAAGAACATTGGTACCACGTCTAATAGATGTCCTAATATTCATTATTTTTCTGCAAAATAACCACAAATAGGTCAGTGGCCACAAACGGTGCTTCTACCCTAGAGCAAATTTGTATATCGATAAGTGAACCTGTAAACATAATACACCATTATACATATACACCCCCTTTAACGCAGTTTGCAAGCATGACGAGCATCCCCAATGTTTCTCCTACATGTTTATAAAAGTCCACCCTTGCATAATATTTTCTAAACTCGAAGCCAACAGAAACACCACGTTCCTCATAACGAACTCCAAAAATTACATCAAAATGTTGTGATAAGTTAGGCACCCTTGCGATAAAAACAAAAGCTTGCGCGCTCTGCAACATTTTCTCTTTCAACATCACCAAATTTTATATGATTCCCTCTACTTCCGTGTTTACAATGCGTGCTTATTGTGTATCATATTTCAAACAAAGAGTTTTTTGACCCTGTTGTGCTGAAGTGGCGTCGAACGAAAAATAAATTACGGCCCCTTTAATACAAGAGCTTGATGGGCGTGGGTGTCTTTTATTGTATCTAACGAATGTAAACACTGTTCTCACCGTTGCTAATATCCGGGCATTAATTTTAGTTAGATTATCCTTTGAACATGTCGGGGTAGTAACAAATTGAACAAATATGGTATCATAAAGGATAATGGGCTGTATCGCACCACCATCTATTAAACTACCAAGAATTATTATTTGACTTTTGTAAGTGAAACGAGGCGTAGAACAATAGGGTTTTCAGGTGCGGGATATAGAAGTTGAGAACAAGGGTGCGTGTGCGCGCGTTTAACCGTAAATCCTAAACGGAACTCTAAAAGCACTATTATTACAATATACGTGTGAACAACTACAAACTTTGATGCAAGCGATATCTGTAATACTGTAATTTAATGTATAGAGCTCCCCTTTTCTATGGGTAACTTTCTATGGACATGCTAGATTACCTAATTCCTGATACACCCTTTACACTTTCTAAATTTTCGGCAGAGCACCTAATAGGTAATTGAATGTTAGTTAAGGCTGTAGATCAGAACACTTCAATGGTAATTCCAATATATTTTGGAAACTCTTTCAGACAGAGAATTCATAATTGGTAGTATATTTTCATAAAAGTTTACTTTTTTGAAAAAAATAAAGAGTATTTTTAAGCTGTTTACATCACAAAACTTTGGGAAAACGATTGCAAATTGCAATTTAATTTCCGTACTATTGCAAACTGTCCGCCATTAAAATCGACCAATCACAACGCATATTTGAAAAACCTCAAATGGTTTAGAAGTTCATGCGAAGTAACTTAGATGGCAGCACCAGCGACAACTCGGCGGCAATTTTCATTTCAATTCTGGCATAATCGAGAACACGGCAACTTCAATAGAAATTAGTTTTATTTATTTTATCTTTTTTAACTAGGTTATAATTATTATATCATTCTATTTAAAATTTTCAAGAAAATCTGGAAAGTTTGCTGGCCTTTCAAAGAGCGCCTCCTGGCGATCACTACAAAAGTAAAAGGACCTAACTCATAAAAGCATAATTAATTGAAGAGAGCTCTTTTCGGTGAGACCAAGTTTGCCAAATTATGTTGAACCAAACTAAAGTTACAAGCATCTTCACAACAATCGTTCCCCTTCCCTCTCAGCTTCAATGTGTTGAACTAGAGCAATAATTATATAAAATTATATAAAATTTGTTCAAGATTTCAGTAATCGTATTCTTGTTCTACCTTACCTGGGTGTATTTTAGAGAAAACCCAATTCTTTTGTTCACTACTACTATTACGCCCTCTAGCCGCAAACTTAAAAAGTGGAAAATAATTCCTAGCGATTTCTCTTGGCCACTTTTAGTTATCATTTTTTCTTTCCCAAAACTGAACTATAAACGATTCCAAGATATGGTCGACGTCCTTTCTTATTTGAACACCCGGTACATTTTCACAAATCGATCCGGCTAAAAGTAAATTACTGTGCACGTAGGTACTGTACACTGAAATCGATAATAAATTTTCATTGTTGTCTATTTTTTTTTGTTTTTAATCCATTTAATGATCTGTTTTGTATTTCACTAACAAATTTTTGTATTGTATTGCACTATTTGTTTTATTTTATCATTGGTGGCATTATGGCATAATAGTGCTGGTGAACAGTATGATATAGTCTATATTTACCTACATTGCTTGTGAACGGAACACAGGAAGGAGCACTCACAAGTATTTTTAGACAATATCCCGAGAGAAGGCAACCTCATATCTTGCAATTTGGAAAACTGAAACAAATTTAAAATAAATTATTTATTTATAGTTTCCTTCAACTCTTCGCAGCTCTCTTGTTTCATGACTGCCTTGATTAAATGTGCTAAATTAATATTCTCTGGAACTTCTTTGTTATATGTGCTTCTATTTCAAAAATTAAAAAACAGTAGTAATCACAATAATTTCGCATTAATGTCAACGACAGAAATAAGTATGGCTACCATAAAGACAAGAAAAGTTGACTGTCGCTATGCGAAAATAAAAACTCGCACTGCCATGCACAACATCCTTTTACGTTTTAAATTTCAAGTCATTTGTACTTTGTACAAACCAAAACGGAGTTAGTGAAAAAAGAAAAATTGAGAATTTCAGTTTTTTCGTGATATTTAGAAAACCATGCAATTTTTTGAAAATTTGAAAGTAGGTTTAAGGCGTCAGAATATAGTGCAACTCTGTAATTCTTCAAATAACAAAAGTAGCAATACATAGCAGGATTATTGATTCGCACGGTATATCCTGAAATTAATGAACAGGAGAACGCAGTATTTTTGCGCGACCTTTGACAGCTTAATTACTTTGATAATGACGAGCGATATTAAAATTTTTGTTGGATGAAAATTAATATTTCTTTCGGGTCTGCACCCCGGGTGGCATTATTAACTTGAATTTCTTGGTTCTTCGATTCCGTATAAAAACAGAGTTTTATTAAGTTCAACCCTTCACCCATAAAAGATAATTCTTTATTAATTAGGTTGAAACGTAGAAAATGATCAATTTAATGCATCACTTTACTTTACTTTACTTTACTGCCAGTCAGATTTGACAGATTGGCATATACGTCTACGTAATGCTGTTGATTGATAAATTAATCTATGCAAAACTCTGCCAGCAAGCACGCAGTATATACGTGTCCCATACCCACGAGAGGCTGGGGGTAGCATTCGGTGGGTTCTCGTAGTGCACGAAATCTTGATTTAGTTCTATGATTCAATGGCTGGCGGGATATTAGCCCGAGGAGCAGTTGTTTCAACTATCCAGTACCACTCATCGATTTCAACAGTTGTCAATACAAGTAAAAATTACAGAAAGTTCTAGAATATGAATTGAAACTATCGGACAGTTTGTAGCAACAAGAAATGGGTGAACTATCAGAAATGAAGGGTAGTGTAGTAATTATTGAACAGTTATTGAAAGAGATATGCTTCTACCCTCTCTTTACTATAAGACTATAGTCAAAAATAATGTTTTCTTGTCCTCTTTGTAACCTAATTCGGAAACATACTGTATACGTAAGTAATTTACACACTGCCGGACAAAAGAACCGGACACTCTCAGAATTACTATTTTAGTGAATAAAAAACAACGGACGGTTTGAAATGATATTTAACTATATTCTTTTCATCTTAACAATAAATAAAAAACAAGAAACAAAATGATTCGTCAACAAAAACCTAACAAAAGTATTTTTTAGAGATCAACTGTTACTTAAGAACTTGAATAGACAAACAAAAAAGAAATAATAAAAGGAAAAGCACACTAGTAGAACCAAATTAATAATGGGTGTTACCACCACGAACTCTTATTACTTCCCTTAAACGTTGTGGCATACCCTAAATGAGGCTATCAATAGATTCTTGGGGTATTTGTTCACATTCTTCTTGAAGCGCCATTTAATGTTTCTGGTAGGGGTTGGCGACGTCTAATCCTTTTCCCAAGCTGATCCCACAGATGTTCAGTGGGATTCAGGTCTGGACTATTGGCTGGCCATGGGAGACATCCAATACCAACCTCTTCACGGTACTCGGTAACAATTCTTGCTGTGTGTGGGTGGGCGTTGTCATCCATAAACACACAATTGTCCGCTATAAATGGCATATATGGTGTGACATGGGGTTCCAGGCACTCAACAATGTATCGGTGTGCAGTCATTGTTCCATTCTAAATGAAAATCAATTCTGTGTGAGCCCTCAGAGATATTCCGGCCCACACCGTAATGCTACCACCATTGAAACTGACCCTGGGAGATATACAACATTGACTGTACCGCTCCTCTGGTATTCGCCACACCTTTTCATGTCCATCTGGTGACCTGACACTAAATCTTGACTCGTCCGAGAAGAGCACGTACCTCCATTGATGTACGTCCCAATTTACATATTGCCGTGCAAATGCAAGTCATGCTCTGCGATGTTCTACGGTCAACAGGGGACCCGTAGCTGGCTTTCTTGAAGTCAAAACATATTCGTTTAGCCTTTTCCGAACTGTTCTGGCTGAAACTGCCACTCCTCGAACTTCGGCTAACCGTCCAGAAAGAATAGGCGATGGCAATGCTCGATCGGGCAGCGCAGCAACATGGAGAAAACGGACATCTTGACGGTTCGCAGTCCGTGGACGACCAGATCCGGCCTTCCTTACAAACCCATGAGTTGCACGAAATCGCAAGAGTGCATTTTGCACTGTGTTACGGGGTATATTCAGCACTTGACCAATATACCGCACTCTTCGGCCATCGTGGCTTAAAGCAACAATTTGTGAACAAATTTCGGGGTGCATTGTAAGAAAAATGCTAAAAGTTGACATTTACAATTGAAATTTCACCAAAAAAAAACAATAGGGTAAGAGATTTTGATGTTTCAATAACGATGCATGAAGACTCAAAATGCCGATTTGGCTGTTTATTAGGCTCACGAAAGGTGCAATATTCAGCTAAAACTTTCTTTGTCCTCACCAGTAGGGCAATCGTTAATTATTTGAGTAAGTTAAGTAACATAAAAATATTGTAGGGCCTCAAAATAAAAATAAAAACATGTGTCCGGTTTTTTTTGTCCGGCAGTGTATATGGTAATGAACCCGTGTTTAATTACTGAAATATAATAAACTTTCTTTTTTCCATTTCTAACCCTATTATGAGCTCTTTTGAGCATTTCCGTTACAATTGCAAATGTTTACTCCAGAAGTAACTGTCAGCAAAGAACATTGAAACGATCAGAGCATAAAAATACTATAAATATTTATTTCCCCAGGCAGGATTCTATATTTCTTGGCAAAATAGTAATTTATAAAACTCCCCTTCTACACTGGTTTTCTTGAAGTAAGTTTAATAATATTTTTCATCGTTTAAAATGGTCTGGGGTCACTTAAAGCAATAACAAGCTTTCTATTTTTAAACTTGACTTTGTAAACGACCAACCCCCGCATCGGTTTTTATAACGTTAATGCGTTGTGTAATAATTCAGCGGGATTAAAATGGAAAGTTATTTAACGACTGTGTCGTAATGAGTAGGCGTTGATTTCAGTCTCATTACCAACTGTGTTTACATTAACAGCATTAAAACTTATCCCGGCGGGTTTAGGGGAAGTAATGAAGATTACTATTTCAGAGGACATTTTGACGAACGCTAAATGAGCTTTTAAGCGAGTACCTATATGGATAAACAAAATAAACCTTCGTTAGCGAAGGACTTTTTCAAGCGAGTTTACATTATATTACGCAGAAAAATGAAAGTTACAAAATATTGTTTAGTTTTATTTGATTATTCCACTCTTCGAATTTTAAACCAACCAGAGCCCGAAATTTCTAAATATATTAGTGTATTGTAGCGGAAAAAGTACCTTTTATGGTATTACAGCGATTAATACACGCCTATTCTAACAGCCAATGAGATATCTTCAATTTCTTAAAATCGACCAATTAACTGTCATTTTAAAAGATAAAAAGCTATACTTGGGCCGCCGAACAGACAGAGTGATCACCCTGCAAGAATGTGCTCTAGCGGAGCCAATATTAATTTATCACGACCGAATTGAAGTAACGCGACTAGAGCTCGTGATGACATGGTAATCACTCTATCTGTTCGGCGGCCCAAGTATACCTAGCTTTCCCAATAACTGATAAATATGGGCTTTACTTTTAATCAACTATGCTATGACTGGTAGTGTTGAAATTTCTACTTTGACAACTGTTACTGTCACATATTATTTTCGAGTTTTCTTGCAACGTCGCGTCGTTTCAAAATGGCAAGATTTGGCCAAGAATCTTTGGAAGATATTCAAAAAACTGTACAGAGTGTTACTCCGAGGAGTTCAGTTAACAATCAAAAATCAATACGGAAAGAGAAGCATTATAAACTTCTAGAAATTACTTCAAATCAAGAGCTTGGATTGATTATGGAAGATTGGGCTTTTAATATGACGAGAGCTGATGGTAACGCATGCGTTATAAAGACTATGTGGAATGTTACTGCAAAACTCCTTCAAGAAAAATGCTATATATAGAGTACGGCCGAAAATTTAATCCATTTGCAGACATTGAATTCAAACAAGCAAGGGATGCAAAAAATGCGAAACGAAAGCAGCTTCAGTCTATTCCGGAAAAGAGGAAGCAAAGTTCGACTGCTCTGAGTAAGAAAGAAATATATACAATATTGAATCTGTGGAACGAAGATTGTCTAGAAGGACTTCAAAAAAGCTGTATCGTATAATAGCATTCGAACTAGCCTGGAGAGGGGGAGAGGCAGCAAGATGCGAAGTGCATTTTATAAGAGGAAAAGAAATCAAATGGTGACGTAACCGGAGGAATTGAATACAACCCGATTTTTTCCAAGACGTGCCAGGGTGGCAGTAAGTGGGTGGTAAGTGGTTAGTGCCTAATTACAATAATCTCGATATGTGCCCAGTAAGGTTATTTAAAAAGCTTATTTCTAAACGCAATAATAGAATTACGTCAGCTCGTCTATTTCTGACTGTAAATCCTTACTGGAATAAAACCGATTCTGGATGGTACAAAAATATGCCTTATGGAGTAAATGAAATTGGAATATGGACCAAACAATCTGCTGAAAGAATAGGGCTTGATACTCTGACAAACAAAATCACGAATCATTCAAATCGATCAAGTGCTGTATCAAATCGTGCTAGGTAAATCAGGTGTCCCGGAAGAACAGCTCATCAAAATGACTGGACATGCAAATTAGGCCCTTATTTACAGTTAGACGAGGAACATCATGCTAGTTTAATAAACAACCTGAGACCTGGACCTTCTGGAATCCAAACTACAAGAGATATAAACATAAGACAAGAAAATTCTACTACTGAAAACATTAATAATATGGAACAAAAATATGGTCATAATCTATCTATCTATCTATTAGTATATTTTATAGATTAAGTCGAAAGTTACAAATATAGTATTTACAGTATGTACCCACGAAAGGAATTCGCTTGGTCAAGTCGTTCCAGATAAGTGCTAGATGTGGACAGCAATGTTCCAGAGTCACCACAGACTGTTAAAAGCCCGACACACCAATTTACTAAGAATTTGGAGGTTCAGGGGTTACGGTGAAGCAATTACAGCTTGAAAAATACTCGCCGTAGTAGAGCGCAATGCATATACCTGCACATATTATGATGAGTAACGATGTCTGCGGACCTACAGCGTACGGCAAAAATTATCTGGAAAAGTAGGGAACTAGTCGGCCAAACTAATACTGAGAATGGACTTGTTGCGCGCACTCCCTATTTCGGGATTGACTGACTAAATTAGCTGAGCGACTTTGATCAGTAGCCGAAAGACGGGCGAGAGCACGAGCTACGACGAAAAACTCCGAATGCAATGGTACCACTGTTTACTCATAACGTTTTTGTTTTTCAGTCGAAATTGAAAATTTTATGTCTTCTTATAAGCCAGAGGTTTAGTATACCACTGCCGTTAACCAGATTCTGAGATTTTCTTTTCAGGAAAGTTTTATTCTGTTCTATAAAAAGCAGTTAGTCGCCGCACTTGTAAGATGCGACTTCGTTTATTGATTATTGTTTTCATATTTTTTAACAAATTTCAAAACAGCAATAGTAGATTTATATTTTAAGAACTGTTTGCAAACAATGAAATATTTACACACAGGCAAACGTCTACCGTGCTCCCAAAATTCCTTTGTGTCGGGCTCTTAACATTTTGACGATTTGTAAGAAAAGGATTTGAATGATTATCTAACGCTCACAATTAGCAGTTTTCCAGTTTTCGTAGGTACACTTGCAAACAAAGTATAATCATTTTGGTAAGTTTTGGTTGGCAAAATAGGGGAAATTCCCCAAAAATGGTGTAAAATTAGGCAAAAATTAGAATTTTTAAGGTTCACTCTTTATTTCTGTCTAAATTATCATTCAAAGTCCTGTCAATATCTACATCAAAAACGGGACGTTCCTTTTAAAATTTTTGAGAAATGCTCAACCTTGCGCAAGTTGATCACTCTACATTATGAGGTATTTTGGAAAAGTATTAATGGATTTTACAAATAGATTAGGTTGTGAACCTAGTCAAGTAAAGAAATCTCAGATAGCTTTGATCAGCAGATGTCAACCAGCAGCTCCACAAAGTTGGGTTCACACTGGCACTAAAATGGCAATATCGCTTACTCTAAATCAAGTTTCGAGAAATTTTATTGGGAGCTGCATTCCATTAAAAAAAAGTAACTTTGGTTTTATACTTAGCATATGAGCATCCTGTATTCATAAAAATAATTTTATCAGAAGCTTCGAAGTGTTCTCCATATACTCGTAAAATTTCATGTTGATATCTTGAATAGAACCAGAGATATGAATCGACCACGCACTATTGGCCAACCTTCCACAGTCTACACTTCCACTTTGTAAATACTAATTACTAGGTAGATAAAATATAAATTAAATCAAATTAAGTATATACAACTACTTCATTCATAATGTCAATTTTCTCATTAAAAACATTCGTTTCGTGATAATTTTGATGCAGAATTTAAACTATCAAATAAGTAATTCTTCATACAAATTTTTAGTAAATAACGTTCAATCATGTTCATCTTCCTCCTAGTAGGCCTTATGGCTTTACGAACTGAATAACCGCCAGAAATTATTCCATCATATTTTCAGTCGCTGACTATGTCTCCTACACAAGCTTTTGTTATTTCTCCATTGTGTACCTACGCATATACATTATGCCTGCATTCTGCTCTACTTCCTCTCCAGATTCCTCGAGTTATTATAAAGAGGAAGCAACGAATCTTTAACATTCCATAAAGAAAATTTTATTACTTTGAACGGTTTATTAAACTCATTCATTACTGAAAAATGTCTTTGCTTCATTTCATTCTCCAGAATTCAGTTAGGAATGAGAGCCTTTTATTACTACTTCGAGCCGGATTAATATTAAAATGTTAATTAGTCGTATTGCTTATGGATAGAAACTCGTCGTTTATTAACTTCTAATCAATGAAAAACAAATAGGTAGACACATACCTACGAGAAGAAAAATGTTATTTACTCTCAACAAAAATTTATTACATTCCCAGTCACAATACATCTTAAACAACTAAGAGCTACATTCAAGGATAAAGGAAAGGTTTGTAAGATCCGTCATCGTATAATTTCTCAAGGTTGTCTGGGATGTATTGTCCCTCGAGTCCAGAACCAGGTGGCACAATCGCTACAGGTCCGGGAGCGGCGTAAGCAAACGGAGCTCCAAATCCAGCGTACGCCAGCGGTGCTCCTACGTATCCGCTATGGACCGTGTATGCTGAGGGGCCTGCAATCACGGTTGTGGCAGCAGGTGCTACGATACCCGCGTTGGCGGCCGCCAAGCATGCGAAAAGGGCTACGATTACCTGGAAAATGCAATGAAGATTCAGGTTACTGGAATCGAAACCTACAGGTCAGTTTCATGTTGCGAGCAGAGGGAGTACTGAGAATATCGGGTTGTGTATTAGCAGTTGGAGAATTTAGCTGTAAACTGACCAAGTCCCTGAATTTCCGACATTTAATCCTATTTATTTCACCGCGTATTTCAACGAATGCGATAGATTGCAAATTATTAACGTGGGAAATTGAAAATAGTCGAATATTTAAATGACGTATGAGACACTCAAACTTTTACAGACTTAACAATTTGAGATACAGAATGATTGACATTTGCAAATAAATTATTCTGGAACAGAAATTTATAATCACACAAAATGTAGTCTAAAATTTTCAGATTTCATCCCTTACCTACGTCTTACACAAACTTACATAAAGTTCCCAAAGGTTAAATGAATATGCCCTGCCCCTAAAGCAAATTTATTTAACATATCCCAGAACAATTTAATAACATAAAATTCACTTGAATTTTTGAATTTTGAATGAGGCATGAATTTCTCCAATATTTGTTAAAATGGGATTTCAAAAACAACTTGTTGAAGATTAAACCCTTACAATGCAATTAATATAAAAGAATGAAGTACTTACGTGTGTGTTCATTTTTGTGTTATTGATCTTTTGGTTCTGGATCAAGTGATACAGTTTAAGGTTTCTGTTAACGTTTTATATTATTCTTTATAACCTTGCACACGCCCAATTGTAGAGCCGATCAACCAGTATCTCATATATAGACGGCCTTCCGCGTACGCAAATAATTATTGTCTTCACTCTTGCTTGTGACAAATGTCAATTTATGTAAAATATTTGCAGAAAAATGAAGGAGTGGATTGTTACTATAACTGGATATGTGTAACGGGATCTTAGATTATTCATCAAAGAAGGATACTAATGATGTAGTTAATAATGTGTGATGTTTATCGTGTAGATATCCAACGATTATAATGATCAAGTACCAAAATGGTTTAAGTATTAATTAACTATGAAATAAATAGCTCGTTCCAAACAGAATTAAGAATTAGTATAATAGGCTAAATTTTACTATTTTTCTGTGCCTACTTTACATTTTCGTCAGATCGAATGTCTAAACCTTTATCTCTTACAACCCTGTTCTGGGATTCTTGCGAAAGACTGATTTTACCGTCCGTTCCTGGATATAGTGCTTATTATGATAAATTAATATGAAATATGTTTAAATTATTCGCCTCTTCAACTAAACGATACACCACCTGTCGGCCGCAATTTCAACTGCGAATCTGACGTCACGAGCGAGTGCATCAGGGTAATTCCGTTGATATTTATACATAGATATCCTAGGTTTTGCATACTTTTACCGAAACTGCCCAATAATAAACAAAATTGTGCCGTTTTTAAGTGCTCCAGTGTAAGGAAAAATAATCCTGATCTAAGTTTTCACCACTTTCCTAACGAATGCCAAAAAATTCGATTGCAAGATCAATTTGAAAATGCTGAATTTGCGGATAGAAAAAATTCTGGCGTATTAAACTCAGAATGGAGAAAAAGTGTCGAAATATATGCAAGTGTATTCGAAACATTTTACTAAATAAGATTTTGAATGATCAGGGCAGTCATTTTCACAAATAGTATCACTTTGAATTTGCCTTGATCCATAACCTATGTTCTCTTATATTTCACCATTATCATTATATTAGAAAGCATAAACTTTATCTTTTCTAATATAATAGGTAAAGACAACTTAACGCGTAACCCAAAATTTCAATTGGATCGATTCGCATTGTTGTTGAGCGGTAAATCCCGTTAACTGTAACGTAACCACCACAACCTCTCTCACTTATAACATAACATTCATCAGTTTTTCCACTGCTCGACAGACTCGTTCTTAAAAATTATTTACAAAGTAAATGATGAAGCATTGGAGGCAAAAGTAAAGTGCAAAAGTAAGTACCTATACAATGAAGTTCTTGTCAAAGTTGAACCAGTCTCATCGTCATAAGGTTCTCTCCATCCTTTTCTATCCTGAGCTAACCTACACTTTTCACTAAAAGTAGAACGTCCTACATCCCTAACTATTTGAGAGCAGTAGTCTAATCTAAGCCTACCCCTACCTCTTTTTATTCCTTCCTCTGACTCTAGTATGTCGCAAATTATTCCTTCGTGTCTTAGAAGGTGTCCTACCATCCCATCTCCTATTCTTTATTGTCTTCCATACCTTTCGCTTTTCCCCAACCCTTTCTAATACCTCCCTATTGCTAACCTTATCTATCCACGATATCTTCATCATGCATCTGTAGCACCACATTTCAAACGCTTCTACTCTTTTTCGATCCGCTCCTCCTAGAGTCCAAGTTTCGCACCCGTAGAATGCCATACTCCATACATAAGTCTTTAAGAGTCTCTTCCGAGTTTCTGCGTTAACCAGCCTCGTATATATCTAAAACCCAGGCATATTGTTATTTTAACCAAGAAATACGAACCCTATGATTTATGTAGGTAAACGTTTCTTAAAATCTCGATTACGATCATAACTTGAATAGTAAGACTTCTGAACTACATTAACAAAAACTTCGAATTTCGAATACAATCTGACGTTTACACATAACCTCAATAAATTTGTTTTCTTTAAATTACGTAATGATAAAAAGTCGATTTTCTTTGTAAAAACATAAACAGTTGCTCATAATAAAATGAGTATCAAATTAACTAAAATAACACGTTAAAACACAGTATAAACACAGTATAAACCAAAGATTTGGAGAGTGTACTTAGCTATTTACATTTTACGACTGAAGCATCCGAGATACTCACAGTCTAAGCGTTTGTTTGTGGAAAAGGCAAAACAAAGCAGCCTACCAGTTGTGTAGGAAACAGGTGCCGCTGCGGAAACGGAATATGGCCGGTTGTTTAAATATAATAACAAACAACGCGACCCGCGACCCGCTGGCCTACGACCGTGTAGGCTTCACAACAAAATCAGCTGTTGCGTAAGAACGCTAGGTCCATTCTCCAAGTCTTTACTTTGGTATAAACAATAAGTAAAGATTACCTCTAGTACCTACTCCTTAACAATAGGTTGTCCCACTTTTGACATCATGTCACGAACTTCTAGGCTGAAATTTATTAGGGTTAAGTTCGTAGATTAGCGATTAGGAACAACATTAAGTTTCCAATAACTTTGACAGGCCAAGTTACAATCATCTTTCAAATTTTGGTATTCAACGACAAAAACTAGTTTAATCTGCTTCAATCAAGATCTGAGAATTAAACAAAAAAGTGTATAACGGAATTCCAATTCCAATAAAATTCCAACAATTCCATATTATTCCAGTAATTCCACAACTTTCGATAATTCCACTAATTCCAGAATAATTCCACTATACTTGGGCCGCCCAACAGACGGAGTGATCACCCTGCAAGAACGTGCTCTAGCGGGGCCAATAGTAATTTATGACGACCGAATTGGAGTGATGCGACTTCGTTGGGTCTAAAGAAAGCGCATCACTGCGGTTCGGTTGTCCTAAATTGATAGTAGTCCCGCCTAGAGCACGTTCTTGGAGGGTGATCACTCCGTCTGTGCGGCGTCCCAAGTATAATTTCAAAATAATTGTACTAATTCCAAAGCTTCCATATTGCAAAAATTCTTATAAAATGTTTCAATACATAACGTTCTTTTAAGAAAAATTGCCGAATTTATTAGGAATTTTACAAATAGGTAAATGTAAAAAAACATTTTCTCCTTCAAAGAAATTCAAAGCGTGATGAATTAATTATGGTAAGCAATAGAGGAACGCGCGAGACCATTGTAGTTTTACGGGTATTTATAGAAGAAACAATAAAAAAGGGAAAGAGGCATATATAGGATTTGTAGATTTAGAAAAAGCCTTCGACAACGTAAAATGGGGGAAGATGTTCGAAGTGCTCAGAAAGGTAGGGATGAAATATAGGGACAGAAGAGTAATACATAATCTCTACAAAGAGCAAACGGCAGTTGTAGAATTTGAGCAGGAACAAAGAGAAGTAAATATCCGAAAGGGAGGAGACAAGGATGTGCATTGTCACCTATAGTTTTCAACTTATATTTGCAAGATGCGATTAATATTGTTAAGGACAGAACAGCCTCAGGGATTCATGTACAGGGTCAAACTATTAACATTGCGTATGATATAGCAATGTTAACATCTAGCAAAGAAGAATTAGGAATGGCTTTGAATGAAATGGAAGCCGTTTTGACAGAGGGCTACGGCATGAAAATTAATGAAAAGAAACCCAAAATTTTGGTATGTAGAGGGCATGGAAATAGAACTAAAACTGAAATACAAATAGCAAATGAGAAGAAGATAGAGCAAGTCGCGGATTTCTGTTTTCTGCTATTTAGGAAGTAAAATAACTCGAGATAGTAGGAGCACTAAAGACATAAAACATCGCAGGGTCGAATTGCGTTTAACAAAAAGAAACAACTGGTATGCTCGGGAAAGGATAATGTAGAAACTCGGAGGAGACTCTTAAAGACTTATGTATAGAGTACGGCATTATACCGGTGCGAAACTTGGACAATAGGAGAAGAACATCGAAAAAGAGTAGAAGCGTTTAAAATTTGGTGCTACAGACGCATGATGAAGATACCGTGGATAGATAAAGTTAGCAATAGGGAGGTATTAGAAAGAGTTGGGGAAAAACGAAAGGTATGGAAGACAATAAAGAATAGGAGAGATAGGATGGTAGGATGGTAGGATGGTAGGACACCTTCTAAGACACGAAGGAATAGTTCGCGATATACTAAAGTCAGAGATGGGAATAAAGAGAGGTAGGGGTAGGCCTAGATTAGACTGCTGCTCTCAAATAGTTGGCGATGTAGGACGTTCTACTTTTAGGGAAATGCGTAGGTTAGCTCAGGATAGGAAAGGATGGAAGTACGCGTTCAACCAGTCTTCGGACAGAGAACCTTGATGAATATTTTGTGTTTGTAAAGTTAATTAAAAATTGCTTGTGGTTAGAATTAATAATAATCTTAAGAATGTAAGGGAACTTTCAAACTGGTTAAGTTAACATACTTTAAAGCATTGTTTATTTGAAAAATATAAAGAATTCTGCAAACAAAATAAAGATTATTGAAAGAATAACGATTATTCTAAACTAAACAGTCCAAGATGTAAATTATTTTTTTTTTACTGACCACTGATACCTCGGTTATTATTGAAAATTTAGAGAAGGTTGAACCGGAAAACTATAGTATTTTTCATCTTCATCAATACGATTTTTAAACCTTATACCGTCTGAATAGTTTCTGAAATATCCTGAAAAAAAAACTGAAAAATACTCTTATTGTTTCTTTCTTTAATAACAGTCTTATGTTTAAATGGATTTGCATGAAATGTTGACCGTTGTGCATATTTGAATATGGTCACAATGTTATGTAATGAAAGACAAATTAAGTTTAGTATACCTATTTCTTATGTCCGGTATATTAAATTGTTCAACTTACTTTTATCGGTTAAGTATCCTGAATTTTAAGAATGCACCTATATAGTTTCTTTGGAAAAAATTGAAGTTAATACATATACATAATATTATGTACATACCATATTATGGTAGGAAAATACGGAATTTCCAATTTTTTGGCAAGCCGGCGATGGAGAGATGTTAACACCATTTGACTCACCTTTGCCTCTGTTACCGTTGAAGGTTAAATGGGGGAAACTGTTGCATTTTTGATGATCATAAATTAATATGATCATTCGAAGTTTTCTCCTCTCTAAATAGTTTCTAGAATACCATCGAAAATCTAAAGAAGCGACTTCTTGTCCTTTTTACAGACAGCCTTAATTTTTAACAACGGTTCTGCGTAATATTAATTTTGACTGTATGCATAAATGAGCATTCTATACAGGGTATTCTGGCGAAACGCATAGGCAAGTTTACAGGCGGCAGATCAAGTTTAGAGTTTTTTAAATGGAATATGGAACATCCCTTATTTTATTTGTTTTTTAATTCCACACTGAATTCTAAATATAATTGTAAGGAAGAGAATGCTCGAAAATGTTGGTAGAATTCATTACAACTAAAACGGAAACCTTTATCGAACTGATATTTTGAGGATCACTAGATAACAAACGGCTCAACCAGTGATTGTGCTTGAAAACTTAATTTACTATAAAGTGTTCAAGATAATGTGCGTATGTTATCTAAATTCAGTCACGTATAACTTGCGATTTTTAAATTAATGGAACAACACTTGTTTTTGCTGGAATTGTATACTTTCGGATATTTACTAACACTTTTCTAAAGTATTCCCTTTACCCAAATCTGATATTTTCGTAATTACAACTTATAGATAAAAACGCTGGATGTAAATTAAAATAGCAAGACCGCTTTTTAAATAATTAGTTATTTACTATATTTGAGAAAGAAATTCTAATTTTTCTTAATACCACTAAAGTTTCATATAGCAGCACAATTCCATTTTTCCGAAAGGTCGGGCATCTCAAATATTCCTGCACGGATTACACAAAGATCCCTTTGTATCATTTCTCTTTTATCGATTTACGTATTGTTACTTCACAAAAGAACGTATTGTCACAATAATAAGACGAACGCAACACTTTTATCGCGGCCATCTGGCGCAGTTGTCAAGAATTATTATACATTTTTTGGGGTAGCGGAAGGTTTACAAGGGTACGTCGCGTCGTACGGAACAATGAAAGATTTATCGTTCGGAGGCAGCGACAGATCAATCAATCTCTCATGATAGGTAGGAGTGTACACAGAGATGAACCATTTGTTGAGAGATTATTTCTTTACGATGCCTACTAATAAACAGATTTCGGAATTATTAATTATCTTGTCCGGGAATAACAAAGCCTTACGCATGGAATAGAAATCTGCAGTAAATAAACCGGTTTTTGAAATATTGACTGTATTTTTAAATGTAACACAGGAACGTAGACACTCTTCTGGTATATAGTTTCTACCGAGACTTCTACAAAGTTTTACATGCCTTTCTATTAGAAAAGGGGACATCAGAGTATGGTTTTTCTTTGTTTAACAATAGTAATAAACGAGTATTTCTCACACCGATGATGGTGTCCCCTTCTCTAATGCAGCACGATCTTACCTGCCAGCTAGAAATCCTCATTGATTTCTTTGTTCCAGAAGAAGATTTGTGGATCTCTTCTCTCCCATTTCAAGTGATAAGCGGTTTACTCTTAACCGTCATGGCTTTAGTCCTCTTAGCCGCTGTGAGTTACCAATGTGCTGCCACCTGGAGGTGGCTCAGAGACCGAACCTGCAGAGACTTCTGCGAAGGCGACGTCTCCATACTGAAACAACAAGCTGCTATAAGAATTAGTCATTCTCTACCCGACCTTCAAACCGAACCTTTAAAACAGGAATACGTCCAAGAACACAAAGAGATTGTAAAAAAGGTCAGTCACCGGAATATCGCAAATGAGAACGAATGCTTGAAATTCGTCTCAGTTCTGCTGATATTTCCCTTCTCATGCCTCGAATTTTGCAGGTATTACGGCAAACGACGCTGCCGATTGTGCCGACCAGGCATCAGACATTTCAAAGGCAATTGTCCCATCGATTGGAAATGCCATGTACTATTCAATTCAGCATTTGTAGTTTGGAACAAAGAAGCGATTCGAGCATTGTGGGTCTCATCAAGGTAGCTAGGGGTGCAGCTTGCCGTTGATTCATGTACCTATTTGAGATTTTCTTTCAGCCTGAATTATACAAGAAAGATTTAGTGAGACAGTCTTCGGCTGATAGCACTGGAGGTGCGGAAATGGAGTACTGCGGAAAATTACATTTTGCACTTAGATACGATAAGGATGTTGAAGGTTTAGTTGTTAAAGTAAGAATGCAGTTTTTATTATGTTTATAATGCATGAAAATAAAGTTGCAGATAATTTATGAATGAGTATACAGGGAACGGCATTCCTTGTTCCTTGTACATTATATTCTTATTAATTAATTATTATTAATATAAGAAATTATAAGTCAGAGTGGAACAGAATTTCATTAAAAATGGAATGCTAAAAAGAGAACTGACAGTTTATTTGCAAACTTTTCTCTAGTTCTTGGTAATTCATTCATTTTTGGTATTAGAGAAAAATGTTTCTAGCGCAGGAATTGCAGTTTCAAAATCGACCAAATTAACAATAATTAAAGTCCGAATTTTTCACCAAGATACGAATAAACAGTTCCTCAAGAACTCCGCCGCCATATTGAATAAAAGTTCTTAAAAGAGTTCACGAGTTCATCGTAAAAAATTTACAGAAGTTGCAATTTAGAAACCTTCATTACGGCATTGAAAATGAAATTGGCTAAGTTTCAAGTATACTAAGTATAAGTCAACGCAGCAATTTGTAAACAATGTATATGATAAAATCTTCACGAAATCGAAACAATGGTAGACACCCACATACCCACATACTGCAACAAACAAAACTGGAAAGAAACACAGGGGATCCTGCGAAACGTAAGTGACTGCACGTCGCCAATGTGCGTCTGACAAGTACCGCGCGGCAATGACATTTCCAAGAAATATTATTCATTGTTTATAAGCTTTTATTAACTTTACATCCCTATAATATCGCCTTCGTGCATCGCAGAGCGCAACAAACCGGCTCATACGATCTGCCCTGGTTCATCCTCTTTTGCACAATTTGGATGAATACATGGAAAACCAGGTTTTGCTAAAACTGTACTCTTCGCAGAAGCCTGAACGCTTACCTTTTGGCACCAGTTTTTTCGCTTTTCTATTACTTAATATGGTTTTAATTTTTTTGTAATTTGTACATATTGGTGCTAATAAATGTATGAGATGTAACAGGTAACAGCACCGAACGTATTTTCACCCCTCGAGTCTTACATTTTCTATCCCTCCCCCCAAAGTTCACGTTTGATGAGATCTTCAAAACTACACCAAAAACGTTAACCTGGCATTCGCAAAAAATTCGTTAACACTGCGAAATTTCCAAGCTTGACAGAAATCGCTACTGGGACCCCGAATACCATCACACTTCCAATTCGGTAAACATTCGGTACACAAAATGGAAAAATGTGCACACAAACGACAATCCCCAATTTCTAAAACATTCTTTGCCCTTTTCTTCCTGTACATCTACGCAAAAACACAAAAACGACATACACTTATCATCGTATGCTCATCAGTATAAATCAACGCAACAATTTGTAATAATGAAAAAGCTAAAATTTCCACGAAATGGAAACAATGGCAGATTTCCGTACACAGAAATAAAACTGGAATGGAACAGCGATGAATTAGTCAAATGTAACTGATTGTACGTCGTCCATGGTCGTCTGCCAACAAGTGCCCTTATTCCTACGAAATTTGCTAAAAACGCAGCCCATTGATCTCGCCCTCGTGCATCGCAGGCCCCAAAAACCAGACCATACGATGTGCACTAGTTCACCCTCTTTCCAACTAGCCCAAAATTAAATTTGGATGTTTCACAAACTATGCGCTGTAACAGCGTCGAACGCTTGTCCAAAAAATTGTTTAGCCCCCTTATTTTCTCCCATTCGAATCTTACATTTTCTATATCTCTCCCCAAAGACCTTCAAAATGATAGGTACTAAAAGCACTGACTTGACACGTAGAACTTGCAAAAATTCGTAAACACTACGAAATTTCCTAGCGTCACAGGAATCGTTGCTGGACGCTGGACCCCCGTATTACCGCCACACTTCCAATTCGTTAAATATTTTCAATGTTAAAATGTGTCAAATAAAAGCTGAATAGCATTAAATTCTCCACAAGAAAAGTTCTCTTCAGATTTGCTCTAAACTCTATGGTTTTCGAAAGGTCGTCAAGTGAAAGACATACCTTCGGATAGTAATATACTGATTTCTGAGCCACCCACAAAGCGCGGCGCATTTTTTTAGTTGTATATGCCCAATAAGCCTTCTACTTTATTAAATCCGTAGTTTTGAATAATTCCAAAACTTGAAAAATAATTTAGCACAAATCTGAGCGATAGAAAGAGAAGTGGTTACTGAATTCTCTTTTAAGATTATAATTTTTTTTTGAAATTATGTGAATTTCTGGCAATAAATAACTGTGTAAGTATATATGTAATAATATCGACGTTTCGCCCCCGGTCGGGGGCTTTATCAAGATTATATGGTTACCATATAATTTTTGATTGTTTGGAAGAAAAAAATTTGTTAAATATTTTGTATCTTTTTACACATTTTTAATAAATCTTGACAAAGCCCCCGAACGGAGGCATATGGCGAAACGTCGATATTATTATACCGTGTGACAAACTTCCATGTGTACATGGGGAAATAACATGGGTAATTACATTTTTGGGGATTCCTGCTCCCCATGTTTAGTTACAGTGTTGGTAAAGGTAGCAATCGAAAGATTATTTTTTTCTGCGTATGAGGATATCAAAAACTCCGCAACTTTCCAATTTATTAAAGCATTAAAAACAAAAATTACATTAATAATTTTGAAACTAAAACACAGAAATTTATCAGATTATCCATGGCAATTTATTCTAATCAAAGACGTCTCTGATTCTTATGGATTTTCTAATTCGTCTAGAACTGTCAACATTTATCGACAATTTAAAATTTGGGTTTCATAATAAACAAAAATATTTATTCAGTGGAAGAAATGGTTTTCATTTTGAAACTCAAATTTTAAATTGTCGATAAATGTTGACAGTTCATACGAATTAGAAAATCCATAAAAATCAAAGACTTCTGTGATTAGAATAAATTAAGTTGTCATGGATAATCTGATAAATTTCTGTGTTTTAGTTTGAAAATTATTAATGTAACTCTTGCTTTTAATGCTTTAACAAATTAGAAAGTTGCAGAATTTTTAATATCCTCATACGCAGAAAAAATTATCTTTCGGTTGCTACCTTTACCACCATTGTAACTATGCATGGGGAGCAGGAATCCTCAAAAACGTAATAACCCATGTTATTTTCCCATGTACACATGGAAGTTTGTCACACGGTATACTTATACAGTTACTTATTACCAGAAATTCACAAAATTTATTTAAAAAATTAAAATTTGAATTGGCACAAATCAAACAAGAATTTTAAATTATAAAGTAAACTTCATATTTCAATGAAAGTAGGTACATATGTACCAACACACCCCAAATATAACTAAGAAAAGATCAGTTGGCATTATGGCGTTCAAAACTAGAGAAAATTTCACGTTTCCTATCTAATTCTTTCTTTTATAAACTAGAAACCGCTGTTATTTACAATGCCAACGTTTCCGTATTTGTATTCGAAATGTTCGATTATAGAACGATTCGTACTATATTAATTTGAAGAAGTGAAATCAAATATGGGAAATTGGCAGATTCGGAAACAGTTTCCCTTAGTTGTAAGTAATATTATAGCCACGTCGTGATCATGAATAAATTGTTCCCTATCCCCTTAATCCGACGCCTACGGTAAACCACCTTCAGCAAAGTACATCGTCCTTTCCTGTTTCCGCACTACTCATCTTTCTGTTGAACAACTTTTCGAATCGACTTTAGGAAACTCGAATTTGTCACAAAGAAGAATGAATCTCGTATCCCCAGAAACATCCCCAATTTGTCTTCCTCTCTCCCTGCTAAATAGTTTTTCCTTGTTCGCGCAAAGGGTCTGTTGAACCTTAAACTTTACGGGCAGTAGAAAGTTTAACAAGCTTTCTGTAATTATTGACGAATGAGTAAACGTAGTGCAAATATTTGCCTCTTAGGACCCGCAGTTAATACATTCGATCCACTAGTAAAGCAGTCATAAATAATGCAGTAAAAACCCTGAAACAATTTCAAAACTTGGGGTGAAATAAAATTCCATTTGTACTCAGTGAAAACACTCTCACTTTCAAAGGAAATTCGTGTCTGGATTTCTGTCGTAATTTTACCTTTTTTATGTTATAGGTGCTGGAGTCTAGGGATTTGCCAATCAAGGACGTCTCCGGCAGTAGTGATCCCTATATTAAAGTTTATCTCTTGCCAGACAGGAAAAAGAAATTCCAAACAAAAGTGCACCGAAAGAATCTCAACCCTGTTTTTAACGAGACCTTCATTTTCAGGTGAGTGAATTTTAGCCTTTCCTACGTATGTGTATGTAATAGTATATTACGTAACGAGCATGGAAAGTGACAAATTTCACACGAGCGTGAAATTTTATGCACGAGGCGTAGCTGATTGCAGAAATCACGGGATTCTATAGGAAATACTACGAAAGCGTAGAGCGGACATTGAAAGAAATATTTTATAATTGAAAGATACATCTTACATTTTTACAAAATTGTAACATGTATCTTGTATCTTACATTTTTACAAAATTGTAACATGTATCTTGCAATAAAGTATAAATGAAACTTCTAAGTGCCAATTTTTTATTATTGTCAGATAGAACTTGAATTTACGTATAATTGTAAGGTCTACCTTGCAATCAAGTATAAATGCACCGTCTAAGTGACAATTTTATATTTATTGTAAGATAGAACTCTAAGTTGTATCTGCCAATTATACCGAAATATAAGGTAAATTTATATAATTGCAAGATTCAACTTACAATTTATTATTGCACTTAGAAACTGCAATTTTGCTAAATTACCAATTACAAATTACAATTATACATAAGTACAACTTTTGTAATACAATTATACAAAATTGTAACTTAGAAGTTACTTTTATACTTAATGGCAAGCAAGACCTTATATTTATACGTAAGTGCAAGTTCTATCTGTCAATAACATAAAATTGTCACTTAGAAGTTGCATTTATACTTGATTGCAAGATAGAACTTGTAGTAGAGTCAACGTGAAAGTTTATCTTGATGTTCGCTGTACATTGAAAGGTAAAAATGTATGGAGTACGTTTTCGGATGCAATTTGGGGTGTATAACGACCCCCTAAATTCGTCTGGCGATATCGATGTCCAACACACCCCCAGGGGGTAAAAACTGAAAAAACGAGGAATTTAGAATATTTGATTTGCTATCCGGCAGTAAAAAAGTTTTTCTGTTCCGTCAAGTAATAAGGGAGTAATAACTAATTTCCGTCCAAAGTTTAACATTAGACGAACGGAAGAATATTTACTAAAATCGCTTGTAGCTCCATTATTATTCGTGTTTCGATTTCTGACAAAACTGAAAAATTTCTAAAACGCGATAACTTTTTAACGACACAAGATATCGAAAAAATTCAAAAAGTAAATGTTGTAGTCTGATGCTTTTGCAAGGCAAGGGTTTTTGAAATTTTGAAATCGAACAATAAATAAGGCAGATATTGCCAATTTACTCCAGGGATGTAAAAGCCGCCGCCGCGAAGCGCGCACTCTGTCTCTACTTTCGCCCGTTTCCCATCTCATTCTGACGGACTCCTCCGTGCCCCACCTTGGCCCGCAAGCCTCTTAGTATCGTACTCGCCCATACCCTGCGTCTGCATTGCTTGTATTGGGGAATGGTGATTAATTAATTATCAATTAATTTCGTGCTATTTTCATTTTCGTGAATTTGGCATCTTCAAGTGTTACAACAGACGATGAACTATTACATAAATTTAAGTTAAAAACAAAACAATTAAGGCGTGATGATAACAAATGTGTAATATGCAAAAGAGGTGAAAAACTGGAGGAACTTACTCTAAAAACTATGGAAACCATTAACAGGTCAATGAAAATGAGACTTGATGTGCAAACTTACAATAAAGACCTCGAGGTGCTTAATGATAAAATAAAAATTAAATAATTCGTGTAAGTTAAGGTGGCACAGAAACTGTTACTCCTCGTTTACAAGCCTGAAAAACATTTCCACGGCAATGAAATTAAAAGCGCAAAGTAGTTAATGTATAGGAAATGAAGATGTAATCGAAAGCAAGACAGAAAGAAAGCCAACAAATTGCGATACCACAAACCGAATTTTAATATCAATTTATGTGTTTCCTGTAAAAAATTGAAGAAGGGTAAATCTTTGAGTCAGGTGTCGACAACGAATTTCAGTAATAAACGTTAATTATAAGTTATAACCTTTTTAAAAAATTAACACATTAGATTTAATTACTGCTGAAGTCAAATTCCATAGTAATTGTTTCGCGGTAGAGTGGAAAATATATAGTAGCAAATCTGAATCTAAGGTAGCTTCAGTGGATGACTGTGCAAGTTAAAACGATAAAGGGAGTGAGACCTCGCAAAAATTGTTGGGGAAATAAAGGCAGAGGACCTACTTATATAATTTCGCTGCAGTTTACGACCGATATGCGCTAATGCGTTAGCTTGAATCCGCAGTATTTCCTAAGGAAACTGAAAATGATTATGTCGTTTTTGTCAAATCTTATAAAAGTAATGAAGCTACTGTACCAAAAATTACAAAATATGTAATATTTATAACGAAGTTGAAATGCTTAAAGAATCAGCGGAATTCTATTATATACTTTTCCTTTGGATATGCCTTGCTTTATTTCCCCAACAGTTTTTTGCCAGGTCTCACGCCCTTTATCGTTTGACTTGCACAGTCATCCATAGAAGCTAATTTAGATTCAGATTTGCTACTATATTTTTCCACTCTACCGCGAAACAATTACTAGATATGGTATTTGACTTCAGCAGCGATTAAATCTAATGTGTTACTTTTTTAAAAAGGCTATAATTAACGGTAGCTATGTCGAGAAGTTTATTACTCAAATTCGTTGTCGACACCTGGCTCACAGATTTACCCTTCTTCAATTTTTGGCAGGAAACACATAAATTGATATTAAAATTCGGCTTGTGGTATGGCAATTTATTGGCTTTCTGTCTGTCATTGTTTCGGTTACCTACCTACATCTTTATTTCCTATACTCTTTGCTTTTAATTTTTCATTGCCGTGGAAATGTTTTTCACGCTTGTAAACGAGGAGTAACAGTTCCTGTGCCGCACCTTAACTTAACGAATTATTTATTTTATCACTCAGCACTCTCAGGTCTTTATTGTAAGTTTGCACATCAAGTCTCATTTTCACCGATCTTTTAATGGTTTTCATAGTTTTTAGAGTAGATTCCTCCAGTTTTCCGCCTTTTTTGCATATTGCTCATTTGTTATCATCACGCCTTAATTATTTTGTTTTTAGCTTAAATTTATGTAATAGTTCATCGTCTGTTGTAACACTTGAACATGCCAAATTCACGAAAATGAAAATAGCACGAAATTAATTGATAATTAATTAATCACCATTCCCCAATACAAGCAATGCAGACGCAGGGTATGGGCGAGTACGATACTAGGAGGTTTGCGGGCCATGGTGGGGCACGGAGGAGTCCGTCAGAATGAAATGGGAAACGGGCGAAAGTAGAGACAGAGTGCGCGCTTCGCGGCGGCGGCTTTTACATCCCTGGAGTAAATTGGCAATATCTTCCTTATTTATTGTTCGATTTCAAAATTTCAAAAACCCTTGCCTTGCAAAAGCATCAGACTACAACATTTACTTTTTGAATTTTTTCGATATCTTGTGTCGTTAAAAAGTTATCGCGTTTTAGAAATTTTTCAGTTTTGTCAGAAATCGAAACACGAATAATAATGGAGCTACAAGCGATTTTAGTAAATATTCTTCCGTTCGTCTAATGTTAAACTTTGGACGGAAATTAGTTATTACTCCGTTATTACTTGACGGAACAGAAAAACTTTTTTACTGCCGGATAGCAAATCAAATATTCTAAATTCCTCGTTTTTTCAGTTTTTACCCCCTGGGGGTGTGTTGGACATCGATATCGCCAGACGAATTTAGGGGGTCGTTATACACCCCAAATAGCATTCGAAAACGTACTCGATACATTTTTACCTTTCGATGAACAGCGAACATGATTTCTAGACGAGTTTTTCAAGCGCGCGAACTCTACTATTGCAATTATACGTAAGTGCAAGTTCTATCTTACAATAATATAAAATTGTCACTTAGAAGTTGCATTTCTACTTGATTGCAAGATACATGTTACAATTACGTAAAGATGTATCTTTCAATGTCTGCTCTACGCTTTCGTAAAATACACTTTCCATCGAGTTATGTACCTACACTACTTTTTCCACGATCCCTTAAGAAGATAAATTTATTCATAAAACAGTAACTTTATTTTTAAGGATTTGTTGTCTATGTTAACAGATGTCAAAATTTCCAAGTAGCCTACTAACTTACTATGAGCGTAATATTCTAATGACACGTTGATTTGTTCTCTTTCCCGCCAATTCATAAATGACCAGTTCGGACCTAAACATTTAGGTCTTTCACGGAGTAGCCATTAAAATGTTCAACTGCCGTACCTTTAAGAGATTTTTCTGATAAAAAATTATTAGATTTTAAAAGAGACGCAACAGGATATTTATTCAGTAAACGTCAAGATCTGAAAGCTACCTACAAAATTTGATGAACCTGTGCGATTTTCAAATATAAATTTAAACTGGCACTTTTTTTATCATATTTTGCAAATATGTGTTAAGTTTATCGTGGCCGTATAAAATGAGACTATTTTGTGTAGTAATAAGAATATAATTTCATTTTTAGTTTCAATCGCGGAGCACGCGCTAGTGGGCCATTTGGCCTTGAACAGTCTTATTGACGTCACATAATCTAGCTGTCGTCACAGCCTGACGTGCTACTTTTGCCCATTGCCAACATTTCGCGTCTGTTGTCCCTACTCGCCTAACTGTATCACTTATTATCAGCGCTTCAATTGGATATTATTACTTTACTGAGCAGTATCAATATTTTATTAATGCACAGTTAAACACTGGAAATAAGTTAAGAAGAAGAATAAAACTAATTATTAGTGTATTTCAGGATCATCGGTACATTTCAATTTTTCACCGTGCCTGCCCTGAGCTTTGTCATACAGTGACAGTTATAGGTTAGCCAAGCACAAAATTTTCGTTTCACTCATTTGTGTCCACGTTGTTGTTATTTCACAACTAGTACGAATATCACAAATCCATCTGTGAAATATCCGCAGAAGTTTCTTGCAAGCAGAATCCCATAATCAATCTTAAAATAGCCGCGTTCACGATAGGTAGTAGAGTGTAGAGTTTAGAGGTTAGAAGTGGGTTTGTTGTACCTATTCACAGTTGGGAATTATAAAATATAATGGATTTTTAACAACAAATTGCTTCTGAGCTCCACCATAGTTCCATTCTCCCAGCAAACACCATTAACGTACACACCAAACAATTTCAAGACTTACGAGACAGCTGTCAACTAAACCAGAAGCGGCCATTTCGATTTAGGAATGCATAAGTGCGTCATACTGACGTCACCGTATAGTTTCAATAATTCACACGTGGCGCCTTAAGCATATTTAGCGGGAAATATTTTTCCCCAATAATTTGAATTCTACAAAGCACGGAGCAAAAATTGCTTTGGGAATGTATTTCTGACCTCCCGAAGATTATAATTTTGCATGAATTTGGGATTTTGCAAAATTATAATCTTTGGGAGGTCAGAAATACATTCCCAAAGTAATTTTTCTCTGAGCCCTGTAAAATTCAAATTATTGGAAAGTAGTAGTTAGAAAATGAGAGCCTCAGGCCAGGCCATCGAGTTCTCCAGGTGCCATCGAGTTCTTCGGCAGTGACCTTGAAAGAGACCAGAGGCTGCTGAAGGAGTCGTTGCGTCATCCGAAGAAGTGTCTTCAGCAGCGGCATCTGCAGCAGCCTCTGGTGTCTTTCAAGGTCATTGCTGAAGAAGTGTGCATGTCGTCAGCAGCGTCTGGTGTCTTTCAAGGTCATTGCCGAAGAAGTGGGCATGTCTTCAGCAGCGTCTGGTGTCTTTCAAGGTCATTGCTGAAGAAGTGGTGTTCAGCAGCAGCCAGGCGCATGCGCCGGGGCTATTCCTCAGATCAGTCCATCGAGTTCTCCATCCACTTCAAGTGGGCGTGTCTGCAGCAGCCTCTGGTCATTGCTGAAGAAGGGCCTCTGGTGTCTTGCCATTGCGCACCCAAGCCGCCATTTTGGGGCCTTTGGTTGTAGTAGCTCAGGCGCCTGCGCCGGGGCTCCGCCTTCAGCAGCTTCTGGTCATTGCTGAAGAAGTGGTCTTCAGCGGCCCCCCTGGTGTCTCTCATTCTGTTGGGCCTTTGGATGTGGCTCAGGCGCCTGCGCCGGGGCTGTCGCGTACAAAGCACGTGTTGCTCACTGTTCAGGCCAGTCCATCCTGGCCCCATCCACTTCTTCGGCAATGACCAGAGGCTGCTGAAGGAGTCATGTCTTCAGCAACGGTGTCTTTGGGGCCTTTGGCCGTGGCTCAGGCGCATGCGCCGGGCTCTGGCTATGAGAGTGGGCGGGGCAACAGCCAATGAGAGTGGTTGTGGGCAGCATCCAATCAGAACTGATCTTGTTGTTAGGTGCTGTTGGGCCTTTGGATGTGGCCCAGGCGCCTGCGCCGGGGTTTTCGCAAAAATAAAAACGTTGAATATATTTTTACATCAATATAATTAAAACTATAATCTGTATACAGAGTAGGCATGCGTGTATTTTCTGGGCAAATCGAAGCCCTGCAGCTTCTCATACCACTCTTCTGACCGATTCATTACCCGGTGTATACTCAACGATGCGGTCATGCAGGATGAGACAGTATGCGGTTGTGTTGGGCGGAAAATTCTCGCTCGACTCAAATTCTAGACGCATATCTATGGGTCCAGGCTTGATGCTTTCCGACTGCTTTGATGCGTCAATCACCACGATGGGCGCTAGATCCTTGAACTGCTCCTTGCCGTATAACGGCTCGCCAACTTTTCCATAGTATGAACTCTGGAAGTTCTGGTACATTTCGTATAGCAGGGCGTATTTCCCCGTGGAGAAATCCAAGTTTAAATTCTCGTAGGGGAAGCACTCAGAATTCAGGTACAGTTTGACGTTTGTCAGATTGCAGTGGTCAAATTTGCTTGAATCCGTGTCCAAATTCGCTTTGCGATTCGTCTGGAAGGCGACAATAACGTAGCGGGGTTTCTCCAACCGTGTTGCAGTCTTGACGGCCCACGTTTGTTTCGTAGCTTGCGGCAACACCGGATACTCGTACAGCTCCCAGCTGCGAAAACATATCTGCAACGTTCTCTCTTCCTCGACAATATTGAGAAGTTTTAGGTATTCAGCATCCGATGGATAGACGTACGGCACCCTCCAATGAACCTTGCTCAACTCAATTCTGGTGTCCTCGTTACCCACGAAAGCGTTCCTATCGTTTTTCGATCGAGTCAAAATGAGCTCGTGACACACATTTAACAGAATTTTGGGGTAATCTTCCAAGAATCCCAGCAGGATTCTTCCCGGGATGCACACGTTAAAGTTCCCGTTCGCGTCGATAAGGTGGCTCGGTGAGTCTCCCGTATTCGTCCAGCCGGCATTCTCCAGGGCACCTACCTCACCCTCATTCAGAGAAACTACACCCTTCAGTGTGCTCGTGATGCCCACGTTTTTTGTTCGATCCACCTCCACCCCGTTTATTTCATAGCGGACGTCGTCAAAGAGGAAACTGAGGGCGTTATTTGTTAAAGCCGCATTTCCGCCTCCTGCACCCTTGATGAACCTGCCCTCTATGTAGATGCTGCTTAGATGCGGCAGTACGTAAACGTCTTGTTGGTGGATTGGTATGCGAATTTCGTCATTGGCGTTGAATGTTGTTGTTGTCACGAACGGTTGATGTACGTGCACCTCGACACGGCGTGCTGACTCATCCAAAACAGCACCGTCCAGAACACGAAACGTGTCTACGTTTATGTGTGTCATTATTCAAATGCGGTTCCCTTGTTGAAGCACAAGTACTAACTGACAGCACCGTTAATTTTCTTGCTTAAATACTCTCCATACAACCGTGCGCATGCGCAGTCTTATTCTTGCTCGTGTCATCAGCCATGGTGTTTGCGAATACAGCTGTCTGTGTCAACAGACAGCTGTATTCGCAAACAGACAGACAGACAGACCGACAGACGGAGAGACAGACAGACAGACAGAGAGACAGACAGACAGACAGACAGACAGACAGACAGACAGACAGACAGACAGACAGACAGACGGACCGACAGACATACAGACAGACAACTACTGATAAGAATTCGGAAGTAGGAGAATAACTATAGATTCCTTTTTGTCTCATCGAGCTGATTAATTTGATACCCTACATGATCTAGGTGGGCGGGGCAAGGAGCGTGGCCGGGGGCGCGGTCAGTGAGTGGCCACCCCTAAAAACCACCCCTAAAAACCACCCCCAAAAATCACCCTCCAAAACCACCCCAAGAACCGCCCCTAAAAACCACCCCTAAAAGCTACCCCTAAAACCACCCCTAAAACCACCCCTAAAAACTACCCCTAAAAACCACCCCCAAAAACCACCCCCAAAAACCACCCCTAAAATCCACCCCAATATTCCGATACCTCTAGTCGAGTCCTTTAATTTGACACCCCACATGACATAGTTTTTACGTAGGGGTTAGCCTAAATTTAGACTACTGTTCTCAAATAATTAGCGATGTAGAATGTTCTACTACCGAGAACTAAGATGTTTGCATATATCAATCAGATGGTTCCCACACGTGTCCGAAACGCATTAAGATAACAAGTAATTTCAAATAAACAAACTGGAGAATGTTCTAGAATGTTTTTTTCCCACATGTGTCCGAAACGCATTAAGATAACAAGTAATTTCAAATAAACAATCAGAAGAATATTCTAGAATGTTATTTTATTGTAATAATACAAACAAACAAACGGGTCACCTTGTAGTGTCTACAACGTATTAAATGCACATGCAGAGCGTGGGATCAAACCTAAACAAACATATCCTATCGGCAAGATGAAAGGTTATTTCCCATAATAAAAACAATTATAACATCTCTTATCGGCGGCGAACGTGCTTTTTTCTTAAACTTTAATATCAATATTTATTTAGTATAAACAATTGTAAATTTCCGAGAAAATAAATATTAATTCTGTAACTTCTGTTTACAATCATAAGTATATACGGATGATTTGAAAGACGGGCTTGTGGGCCGCCGATTAGCTCAGTTGGTTGGAGCGAGGGCTCCGGTGCGTGGGGACCCGGGTTCGAAACCCGGTCGGCGTCATTTCCAGAACGTTTGCGAAAACCCCGGCGCATGCGCCAGAGCCACGGCCAAAGGCCCCAAAGACACCGTTGCTGAAGACATGACTCCTTCAGCAGCCTCTGGTCATTGCCGAAGAAGTGGATGGGGCCAGGATGGACTGGCCTGAACAGTGAGCAACACGTGCTTTGTACGCGACAGCCCCGGCGCAGGCGCCTGAGCCACATCCAAAGGCCCAACAGAATGAGAGACACCAGGGGGGCCGCTGAAGACCACTTCTTCAGCAATGACCAGAAGCTGCTGAAGGCGGAGCCCCGGCGCAGGCGCCTGAGCTACTACAACCAAAGGCCCCAAAATGGCGGCTTGGGTGCGCAATGGCAAGACACCAGAGGCCCTTCTTCAGCAATGACCAGAGGCTGCTGCAGACACGCCCACTTGAAGTGGATGGAGAACTCGATGGACTGATCTGAGGAATAGCCCCGGCGCATGCGCCTGGCTGCTGCTGAACACCACTTCTTCAGCAATGACCTTGAAAGACACCAGACGCTGCTGAAGACATGCCCACTTCTTCGGCAATGACCTTGAAAGACACCAGACGCTGCTGACGACATGCACACTTCTTCAGCAATGACCTTGAAAGACACCAGAGGCTGCTGCAGATGCCGCTGCTGAAGACACTTCTTCGGATGACGCAACGACTCCTTCAGCAGCCTCTGGTCTCTTTCAAGGTCACTGCCGAAGAACTCGATGGCACCTGGAGAACTCGATGGCCTGGCCTGAGGCTCTCATTTTCTAACTACTTTGGAAAAATATATTTCCCGCTAAATATTCTTATGGCGCCATGCGTGAATTATTGAAACTATACGGTGACGTCAATATAACGCAGCCTGTGAATTCCTCAATCGAAATGGCCGCTTCCGGTTCAGTTGACAGCTGTCTTGTAAGTCTGGAAATTGTTTCGTGTGTACGTACGTTCATTGTGTTTGCTGGGAAAATGGCACTATGGTGGACCTCAGTAGCAATTTGTTGTTAAAAATCCATTATTTTTTTGTATAGCTCGCAACTGTAAATAGGTAGAACAAGAACACCTCTAAACTTACTCTGCTATTATGAACGCGGCTATTTCAGGTTGATTATAGGATTCTGCTTGCAAGAACCTTCTGCGTGCATTTTACAGATGGATTTATGATATTCGTACTAGTTTTGAAATAACAACAACGTGGATACAAATGAGTGAAACGAAAATTCTGTGCTTGCTTAACCTATATGTAATTGTGAACTGTCACCATATGACAGGCCACGGTGAAAAATTAAAATGTACTAATGATCCTGAAATACACTAATAATGTAATAATTAGTTTATTCTTCTTCTTAACTCATTTCTAGTGTTTAACTGTGCATTAATAAAAGACTGAAACTCCTCAATAAAGCAATAAACATCAAATTGAAGCGCTGAAACAAGTGATACAGTTAAATGACAAAAGTAGCACGTCAAGCTGTGACGACAGCTAGATTCTATGACGTCAATACGACTGGTCAAGGCCAAATGGCCCACTAGCGCGTGCTCCGCGATTTGAAACTAAAAATTATATTATATTATTATTAGGTAGGTACTACACAAAATAGTCTCATTTTATACGGTCACGATAAACTTAACATATATTTTCAAAATGTGATAAAAAAGTGCGAGTTTCAATTTATGCAAGTGCCCAATTGTCAAGTTTCCGGCCTACTATGCTGTATGTAACTCGTTCCCTCGTTATAAATAATACCCAATAATCGGATTGTACCACAAACTTGGGGATCACCATAATAATAATTGTATTTTTAAATATCCTAATTACTTGTACTTCTTTTATATTAGTCAGAAATATAGATTTTAAAAAGTCTGAAAAATTCTTTAAACAGGATTGTCTTTATTATTGTTCGCAAAGATGCGGCTCAGCAATAGTATCATATACATACTTATAACAAATTGTTGACTGTTTTCGTTTTGTTTCCTTGCGAGAAAAAAATTGTGTAAACCCATCAGGATGTGCTGGTTCATTACCAAAAGTTACTCCAATAATGTGTCTATATATTTTTTCTATGCAAGGTTAAATATTCGAGCTTTGAGGTACACGGGAAAGCGATAGGTGCATATCTTACACTACTGGACAAGAAATTTTGAATATTTTAGTTCTCTACGAATTATTTATAAGTTAACCCCACACTAGGGTTGCCAGACGTCACGCATTAGGCGTGACTGCCACGCTTTGGCACATAAAGTCACGATTCACGCCTACAGTGTGGGCGTGTCACGCATTTTGGTTGTTCACCTCTCAACCTCCTGCTATGCAATTTGCTATGTCTTAAGTCTATGGTTGCCGTTTAGTTTGTCAGTAGTTTTCATTAGTAATCGCGGATTTTCTTTAAACAAATACTTTCGTGACAGGCCACCAGACACAACACATGGAATGCAAAATTCTGTAAATTACAACAAGCTTTAGAAGAAAAAAGGAAAAGGATCCGCTTGGATTCGAACAAAAACTCCCCGCGCGTCTTCAAAGTGCCCACGCCTTCCGATACTATGCCAAGCCGGTTGCTTGCATGGCACGACGTTTAACAGTCTATGGAGGACATAAGTGGCGCGTCACAAACGTCAGATTTTCATTCCAAACAAAACAAAGCCACGTGCTTTCTGACGTTTCAACGTAACCTATGAAATATAATTATAGTTGTTTTCAAGTTTTTACACGTAAGCCCAACACACAAATTGAAAATAAACTGTTTTCAGTGCAAAACGTCTATAATTATATTGCAAAAACTAGTTTAAGACGTTGTAAATAATATCGATAAACGTCAAATGGCACGTGCTTTTGATTTGTTTGGAATGAAAATCTGACGTATGACGGAGGCACTTATGTCCCCTATTAAAGCGCGTAAAAGTGGAAGTGACCTACTTGGCAAAGCCTAGTTGGGATATAAATAAACGCGAAACTCAGCTACTGTCACCGTACCGCCGTATATTACCATTGAATATGTAGATAACATATCTATTATCTACAAATTCAATTATATTACACAAAAAAAGAAAACTTGCTTGCCGCGACACCAAGTTTTTGAAAAAACTGTTTTTGCAAACTCGAATTTCCAGCTTTTCATTTTAGGGCATTTGACCTTGAAAAGTACAAAATTTTCTTCTGCGGCGCCTCTTTTACGACTAGTATTATCTTACTATCTAAATTTACGTCACGCTTTTCCGAATTCAAAATCTGGCAACCCTACCCCACACGCCAAAAGACAACAGTGACAAAGTAATCAAACTCTACACGTGTTTCGCTGACAACGTCAGCATCCTCAGGAGTTGAAGATTAATCTAAATCTAAATGGATTTTAGAACTCTTGAAACATAGGTGCAATATTTTTTTAGTTTCTTAGACCTGAAGGGTAAGTATTTATTGTTGCGGTCTTAAATAATTATATCTACCTGATAAACCTATACAGGGTCGAATTTGGAATCAGACCATAATTACTGCTAAGATAATTGCGTTTATTTTTATATACCTAACGCTTTACTTTCCAATGCGTTTAAATCAAATTTATTATTCCACGGCTTTAAGAGTTTTAAATTATTGATAGGTATTGAATTTATGGCTCGTATCCAACGCGTGCGAGACCATACAAGACTTTTCTGCACGACCGTATTTGTAATGAACTTGATACTCCTTAAAGCGAGTTAAAATAGACCGATATATTTTTGTCGCAATTTCCGCATGCTATATCGTAAAGTCCCGTTTTATAAATAAGTTCCGTTTTATCCAAGCAGATTTTGTAAATTGTTGGTAGAAGTGTGAACCACTTTGAAGCCTACTTTTCCGAAAATAGTATTCATACCTCTTCGTAACATTTTTTTAATTTCCGTACCGACATGAAAAACTTATCTCTTGGTAGTAATCCTCACTAGTACTATACAGTGATGAATTAAATAAATTTTTACTGTAGTGTCAACAAAAAATATTATAAGTCGAAAACGCATGAAAAATGAATAAAACATTTCCTGGAACAATTTTAACTGATTTTTTTTTTTTTTTTTTTTTTCCGCTAGGCGCTTGTTCAGATTGTGATGCCATATACATAGGTCAAACAGGTCGAAGTTTTAAAACTAGATTAAATGAACACAAAAAAGCCATAGGAACTTTAAATTGCAACACTGGATTCAGCACACACTGTATAGAAAATAAGCATGATTTTAATACCACCAACTTTAAACCCCTTCATTTATGTAATAAAGGTAGAAAATTAACTCTATTAGAAAATTTAGAAATCCAAAAAGCCATCAGCGGAAAGAAAAATGTTACAAATGATCAATTAGATTTTCAATTGTCACCACTCCTACAAATATTCCTGTAAACAAACAATAAACCTTAATGTAGTTAATATTTTCACTTTTCACTATTTGGTAGAAATCCATGATTAAATAAACCTTAACCTTCCCCTCTTTAGTTATTTAGAATAGTATAAATATACTGTAAGCTTTATTGGAATTTAGTATAAGTGTTTCTCTGTACTCCTGATGATGGAATAAAATTCCGAAACGATCGTCGAGTAAATAAAATATACGTAGAACATATCCAAGTGTATTTGTCTATATTATTTCCTGGAACAGTTAGATAAAGAATAATATGTGCGACGGGAGTTTAAGAACAAGCAGGGTTTCTTTGAAGAGAGATTTTTTCTGAGAAATTAAAAATAAAAAATGTTTTCCTCTTTGTAACCCCATCTGAGGACATATTGTATGCCTCAAAAATATTCTAGAACCCTCTCAGTGGAAACAAAGAATTTGAAACTACCCAGCACTTGATCATGGCCTCCCACCTTACTTTCAAATCTGAAAGAGTATTTTGGTAGGTACATTAATTTATAAAGCAGCGGGTAACTCGCTAGTACAAGAACTCTTTGTTTATTCGAAAAAGAAAAACGTAAAACCGAGATAAGGAAATATTTATTTTTCTTCAGAATTAAAATTCCTCGCGCCGTGCCACCGTCAGGTTTCGGGCATTAGCATCATAATTTACAGTGCAAATAAATTCGCATAAAAAGTGAAATTCTGTAGTACCATAAAAGTTAATCTTAAGCGTATGACATCCGTCCCCGGGGAGTCTTTGGAGTGGGTATTTCCTTGACTTATGTCTGTACTTTACGGTTTTAATTAGAATACGCCGCGGACTTTTTTGTACCTATATTCTTGAGAGCGAAGCAAACAGACTAAGCAGAAACTCAAGCTACAAGAGAACTGCTTGAGTTCCGTCCTTAGTGTTTCGTAATCCTGATTAACCAAATATGTCATTTTGGAACTGGCACAATAAGAGCTTATACCTGGTTGTAATTACTGTATTGATGATCATCCTCTTTGATGCAAGAACAGCACAAGAGTTATACAAAAGAGGAAATTTAATAATACATGCTTTTATTTTCTCTAAAGTTGTTCACCAAGGAAAGCTCAAAGGACGGTATTGAACTGGGTTAGATGAATGTATTCGTGCTTAATCCATTTTTACTACAACCCATTCCGAATATGCTTAACGCTTAATCCGTCTCCGAAGTCACGAGCCGTCACTGATTAATTTTACACTTTACACTTTTTTGTTTCAGCGTTCCTTACGACGAGCTGCGCCAACGGTACTTGCAGTTTTCCGTGTATGATTTCGATCGATTTTCCAGACACGACCTCATAGGACACGTAGTGCTGAAAGGGCTACTCGAAACGGCAGACCTCCAACAGGAAATTGAATACACTATGAACATTTTATGCCCTCCTCAAGTAAGTGTCAACGCATAAGTTCTCTTTTTTAACCGTTAGCAAAAATGTCTAGACAGATAAACAAGATTTCCCCTGGCGCAGGACGGTCAAGGAGAACGTAAACTCCGTCATTTTAAAAATCTTGTTTCGCATGACGAATGAAACCTTTAAGGATATAAATTGCCTATCATTGGCTGCTCACCAGAGTTTTGTGCAAAATATTTGTCACTGTAAATGTTTACTCTCTCAAACTTTTTAAATCGTGAGCCCATTAAATTTTGGATGCCCTTGCTACAGTGGTGTTGAAGGTATACAGATGAGTCCAGGATGGAAAAACGAATAAAATAATAATCCAGTAAACTTGGGGAGACGTGATAGTCAGTCAATTTTCTTTTTCTTCTGTAAATTAGTATTAATAGTCTCACCTTTATACGGTCTGATGGTAGCGTACGGCTAAGAGCTTGTTTAATTTAGCCTAGGTATATTGAAAAACAAAAATACATATTTCAGAGGACAGCACTACGCCTCAATCCGCCTATTATTACATTAAGTTTTGGGCTCAGTCGTGGCCGTCGCTATCTGAAGGCCGGCTCATCGACAGTATGAGCAAACATTGGCAGGCTTCGGATGCCACATATTAGCATTAGTCGGGGAGCAGACCGCCTGAAAGATGTGTTTCAAGCATCCTCTATACAACTCGAACACACACAAAAATTAAGCTGATTCTTATGTAAAATGACCTGCGGGATTCGAATTTTGAAGTCGCGAAAAGATCGGGAATTGCGAAAATGCCGGAAAATCGATTTTCCTAAAATGTTCCTAAATCAATTTTCGACCATTTTTAATACTTTTCTTGTTGTATTTCAGCAACGAAAAGAGTTCGAGATCTGTTTTTTTCGTCGAATATACACTGAAGTGTGTTGATCATCACAGTGTACTCACGTTGCCTCTACAATTTTTCAATTTTAAGAAAAAGAGAATGTTTTCTTGCTAGACCACAAATTTGTGTAATGTATTTTTCATGTAGCGGGTAAGTAATCTTATTTTTCGGAATTAACATATACATATGCGACAAAGGCTCGAAATTATTTTTGGTGAAGAAAAGAACCATTAATATTGTTGCTTAAAAAAGTTACAGCGAGTTAAGCACAAAGAATTTGTGCGCGCTAGCCTCGCTGATAGGTTGATAGGTAGCGACATAAGGGTTCGCGTGCTTTTATCCTTGATAATACACACATAGCTAAACCTCTTGGCCCCCTGAATTAATTTGAAACGTAAACAAAAATAATTCTAACAAATATGTGGATTCAATTCTACATTTTATTGGAATGCTTTATCACATGTAAGGCTATTTTCGTGGAAGGAGTACACGGCCAGGAATTAAATTTAAGGAAATGTCCGAATTAATTTTTCTAAAAGACCAAAGTCTTCCCAAATGTGAGAAACGAAGATGTCAATAACCAGTATGTCTTCCTCTATTCTCGAGCAAAACATTAACACGTCTGTACATTCCAATAAAAAGGTTATTAATGGCTTCCTGCAGTATGTTGTTCCATTCCTGAGCAGCAACATTTAGCTCCTGAAGGGCGAAAGGGGGGGGTATGTCTATTTAAAATCGTCCTTTTTAGCATACCCCACGCGTTCTCACAAGGATTCAAGTCAGGTTAGTTTGCTGGCCAATTCATTCTTTGAAAATTCCCTAACTGTAGCAAATTGGCAACCCTTTTTGTGCGGTGGGGTGTGGCGTTATCGTCCATAAAAACAAAATTCTCTTAAATTTCGTTGGAGAAGTTTGCGGCACTTGAATAAGTGGAGTGCGGCGACCATACATTATGCCCCCCCCCGCCAAACATTACTGTTCCGCCTTGATAAGGAACAACTCCTCTGACAAAAGCAAGTCTTTCTTGTCGTCCTGGTCCCCTCCAGACCATTTCACGTCGATAATCACTCACTAACCCAATTTTTGTCACATTAGAAAAATGATATAGCCCCACTGGGGTAAAAGCCAGCCCCTATGTTCCTGTGCCCATTGGAGACGTGCGGCTATGTGTCGAAAAATTGTGCTGCATATAAAACGGTTTGACAAATAAGCCCAAATATCCCAAACATCCTAGAATATGTATGGTACAGGGAAAATGACGTTATTATGCCAATAACATTCACAAATAGCTCTAAACTCGAAGCTCTAAACTCGAAGTGCATGCATGAAATCTAATGTGCAATCTGCAATGTATAATATCATGGTTATGTGAGGGGAAATGCAATTTGTCTGAATAAAAAATACAAATGTTCTCCATATTAATGCAGCGTTTGTATACGCCTGCACCTAAACCACTTCTACACAGATCACAGCGGCTAGCGCGCACAAATTATTTGTGTTTAATTCGCTGTAACTTGTTTCAGCAACAATATTAATGTTTGGTTTCTTCACCAAAAATAATTTCGAGTCTTTGTCCGTATTTGGTCTCGCATATGTATATGTTAATTCCGAAAAATAAGATTACTTACCCGCTACATGAAAAATACATTACACAAATTTGTGGTCTAGCAAGAAAACATTTTTTTCATAAAATTGGAAAATTGTAGAGGCACGTGAGTGATGATCAGCACACTTCAGTGTAAATTCCACAAAAAACAGATCTCTAACTCTTTTCGTTGCTTAAATACAACAAGAACAAGTATTGTTCCAGCGGGAATTTTTTTTAGTATTTTGTTTTTGTTGATAAAACGACTTGTTTTCTGGTTTTGACATATGTCATATGTTTTAATCGCAAATTGTGACACTGAAAGAATAATATTGAAGAGTTGTTTCACATTTGAACGTCAAAAAATAACCTTTCGAATACCACACGACAGTAAGAATAACTTGGAAAATAATTCTCCACATTTTACTCAAACTTGTCGCCATTCGGCAATTGCCTGGCGACAAGTTTTCGAAAATCTGTCGAATTATTTTCAAGTTATTCTCACTCTCTTGTGATATTACGTACGGTAATTTTTTTCGATAATTTTGCTTGTTGACAAGTTGCCATAGTTTCGAATTTGTAGGTGCATTTATAATGTATAATCTAGTTACTTTAGTACCTGCCAAACGTCAAATATTCCCAACACATTTCTTTGTATGTGAATTAATTGAAATAAAATTTCGTTTTGAACTACATTGCTTCGATTCAAAAAATAATCTTGTCAAATACAATTCGTGGTCTGGAATTTTTAGGTAATTTTACTCAAGCTGTTGCTTTTACTAGCCACTCGTGTAAATTTGACAGTTAAAAGATCACGAGCGCTTGCGTGGCTACCAAGCAACGCAACAGCTTTCGTAAAATTTCCGACAATTCCAGACCACTTATTGTATTACTACAGAATAGCGATAGTGACAATAAAAAAATATTAAATTTAACACCGCCAGGTATCACAGAAATGGCGAAGGTAAACTGTTTAAATTTAGGTAGGTACATACTTCCACAAATATCAAAGAATAAATACGAAAATTCGTACAGAAATTTCATGGATTGGCGCAAAGACCAGCACATACATTCATTTTCGGAGAATACTTTATTAGCATATTTAGGAGAAATGTCGAAAAAATTTAAGTCCATCACTCTCTGGAGCCAATAGTCAATGTTAAATGTTGAGTAAATGAAGTTCTGGATATATCTAAATGTAACAAATTAAAAGCTTTTCTGAAAAGGCAGTCGGATGGTATCAACCTAAAAAATCAAAAATTTTTACAGCAGAAGAAATAAACAAATTTATCAAAGAAGTTCCTGATAATGAATATTTGCTAACAAATGTTTTGAAATGTTTTTTAAATTTTTTAAAATAGGTAAATAAAGTAATCGTAGTAAAAGTATAGTGTACAACTCGCGCGAAATGACCCTTTCCCACTCGTAGGCACTATTAATGTGCGTGCTCGTGGGAAATGAGTAGTATCATTTCGCGCTTGTTATACAATATACTATTTTCTTCGCCTAACTAACAATATCGATACAAACAAGATTTGATGTGACGCAATGAACATTCCTCTTTACAAAATAAATAAATTTCCTAATATAGAATACATAAAACGTCAAACAAAAAATAAAATTCTTTGAAATGCAAAATCGGAATCTTACCCCACCGGTGGGTAAGAGTCCAAATAAAGTGGGGCAAAAGTCCCATGGCGTATAAACATTTTAAGCACACTAACTTGTCGCATACAAATGGGCTTATATTTCCATAAGAAGTGCATTTCTCATGCCACCACTTCTTGCAATGGCGGCATTCAATCCAATCTTCTTTGGGTGGCTCTTGATATTCTTGTTTGCTTCGAATAGAATTTCCCTGCCGTAATTTATTTCTAGCTAACTCCAACATTTCTTCAGTACAGTTTTTCTTTCGGTTTTACGCTTGTAATTCGTAAGAAACATAAAAAAAACGTGGAACTAAATTTATTCGAGTAAGATTGGTGAAAAATTCAAGTATCTGGGGCAAGAGTCCGCGCGGAATTTTACCCCAGAACGGAACAGGACTCTTGCCTCAAATGGTAATATTTTGAACAACAGCCCGGTATCGCCATCTAACGATAAAATGAAAAACCTAAACCAGACATGAATCATGGCGAATGAACGTAGAATTCAGTGGAAAATTACTTGTTGACGTGGCTGGTAACAATAAGACACTACACCTTCCGACAGGCTACACAAATATTACATGCAAGGTAACAAAAAGCAAAAGACACCTCATATTTCCAAGATTGTTTGACCCCAACACCGGAACGAACGATGACAGATGTAGTCTGAAGATAGCTATTAAAGCACCATTGCAGTGTTGCCACCATACTTATCGCCTACAGAATAGAAGTGAATAGGACTCTTGTCCCATGCGGACTCTTACCCGTCGTTACTCTACGTCCCCATACTTTTGAAGTCGTAGTTGGATAGTGGTTGAAATTACGAATTTAATGATATGCCACAGTATGACATTGACTATAATATTTTTCGAAATTATCAAATTGAAAGAAAAATCAGAAACTCTCAAGGAAAATTAGTTAGCCGTGGAATATTGACGGTTTAATTGATTGGAAACGATGCCAATTTGATAAAATAACATTAATTAACTAAAAACAACAGTAGTTAAAGTTGGTGTTCAAATTGCCATCCATGCAATACAGAACCTGTAATCGAAATTCCTATAGAACATTGCGAAGGGTGTGTGGTAGAATTGCTCTAATTTCGTTGCGGATTCTCTGCTGCAATTTATTAATAGTATTTGGTCGGTTAAAACAAATTTTGCTGTTAAGATAACCCCACAATAAAAAATATAGTGGGGTAAGATTGTGGGATCGTGCAGGCCACCAATCCATCTGAAAGGGGAAACTTTGGATTAAATAATTCCGAACCATCACTGCGAAGTGTACAGGAGCACCATCATGTTGGCAACATAAAATATTGTTTGGTAAGTCCGGATCTTCATGATTTCGGTAGAGAACCGCAAAGGCAGGAGTTAAATCATCCTTTACAAAATTTCTATACGTTTCAGCCGTTAATGACCCTTCAATGAAAAATGGTTCCAAAATTCAATCGCCTATCATTCGCGCCCATACATTCACTTTTACAAGGAATTGAGTGTGAGTCTCCATGTTTCAATGTGGAATTTCAGCAGCCCAATATCTGCAGTTCTGCCGATTTACTGTACCATTAAGAAAAAAACGTTGTTTCGTCAGAGAATATTATCCGATTTACGAATTCGGGATCGGTATCACATCGATTCATCATACATAGTCTCTTAGAACTGTAATCTGCGATCAGTGTCATCCTTATTGAGCTCATGTTCTAAAACGAATTTGTATGGATGCCATATACATTTTGAAGACGTTCACTACTGTTTTTTGGCAGCCAGCTCCCGTGTAATAGTTTTATGGGGATTTTCTTGCGTGGCCGTCTTCTTCTACTCGCGAACGACCAATTCGAGGACAATCCTTAACATAACCGAAACGTAAGAATTTGTTTCCCATTTTAGACACTGTCAATCTAGTAATAGGCTTTTGTTCTGGATACCTGTTGTTGAAAGGCTTGCACACCTCATTTTCCTGGCGAGTTTTTCTTTTTTAGTTCCAGACTTTTTGCTCAACTGTATGTATATCCACACCTGCCACTTTAGTATCTAAAACTAATCTCCCGCACATAGTTACCTAGATACAAATAGAGGGATAATATGCTATGTTGATAAGTTGATCCAAATTGGAACTGCGCACGGCGTAAGGAAGCATGTGCGTAGAGCAGACACAGGGCAGGTACCAGGAAATTGTATCCAAATGAGAGTCGCAGCTTGTAAGATTTTCAGGTCCTCTCACATAGCAAGAAAGCCATTTACAAAAAGTTCATTAAATAAAAGACTAACTTGGTAAAATATTACTTGCATTCTGTTTGGAGGGAATCTCAACTTGAAATAATTATTTCACAGTCGACACAATAATTCAGTGACACCTATACTGAATTTGAATATGGGATTGATTGAAACCTGAATTGAATTATTCCAAGTTGTTAAGGGTAAGCTGAAACTTCACTTTTCTTAAAAAACTATTCTTGGTAGAAAGCATGAAATACATGGTATATAGGAAAATAAAACAAGTTCCATTTTTAACAAGAAAAAATAAATCTTTTGACAAGTGGACCAGATTTATTCAAAATAAGTTCTGCAAAGTGAATTAAAACATATTTCAAGTGAACAGAAGAACCCGCACACTATTTACGTGTGGATAAAATAATAACGCAATTAAAGAACATTTCGGGAGTAGATCAAAAAATATACAGGCTGTCTGAAATTCGGTTATCTCTGTTATCTTAACAGCTAGACCCTAGGTTTAAATTCGGCAAAGTTGCCAAATATTATGCTGACTAATGTCTTCAAAAGAAAATCGAGATATTCTGAATCGTTCTCGTGAAAACTGAAAAAAAACTGAAAAATTGCGTTTTCGTTTTTTGGCTATAACTTTTTTGTTTCACCTTGTATCTTCATTCTGTAAAAACTTTTACATTGGCACTTTTTATTCTCTATTTGATAGCATTGGCCACGTCGATTCATTTTTGTTTTTTAAAAGCCAACTTCAGTTTTTTTATGGGCGCCATATCTGAGTGAGAGGTGAGCTAATCCGCGTTATTTTCCCGAATAAAACGATGTGCTTCATGTTGACTTTCTTCATATTTTTACAGTTTCTATAAATTTTTGCCGATTTTTAGTTCTGTGTTCTAATAATTAGAATTATTATTAACTGGAGGGGAACAAATGAGAATGTTCGTGGCACAAATGGGAACAAAGGAATCCGACTCTATTTCGCTGGTGTAGATTTCAGATTTTTATATTGCGATTTTGTAATATTCTCAAACCCCTCATAACTTTCTTGCAATATGAAACGAACGAACATTCTTGAGGCACAAAAGTTTTTGAGGCAAGCACTACACGATACGACCGAAATTTTGGTGGTTCCCAAAATTGGGCGCCAGTCTTCTTTCACCCCCTACCCTTAATTTAGAAAGGGGAGAGGAACAAACGAAAATGTTTATGGCACAAAGGGGAACAAATAAATATGAGTCGATTCCGTTAGTTGCCGGTTTCTGATTTTCATATGGCGATTTTACAATACTTTCAACCCCCAAAACTTTTTTTGAAATAATTAACAAACGAAAATTTTTGTGTCACAAATGTTTTTGGGGTAAGTACTACCCGACACGGTCAAAAATTTTACCGTCGTTCCCATAATTGGGCGCCAGTTGTCACCCCCTACCCTTAATTTGGAAAGGGGAGGGGAACAAACGAAAATGTTTGTGGCACAAACGGGAACAAACGAATACGAATCGATTCCGCTAGGTGCAGATTTTAAATTTTTATATTACGATTTTGCATTACTTTCAACCCCCATAACTTTTTTGCAATAAAGAACAGAAGAAAATTTTCTTGGCACAAACGTTTCTGGGACAAGTACAACGCGATATGATGGAAATTTTCGTCGTTCCCAAAATTGGGCACCAGGTATCACCCGCTACCCTTAATTTGGAAAGGGGAGAGGGAACAAACGAAATTTTTTTGGCACAAACGGGAACGAACGGATTCGAGTTGGTTCCGCTAGGTACAGATTTGAAATTTTTATTTCGCGATTTTGCGATATTTTCAACCCCCCATAAATTTTTTGCAATAGGGAACAAACGAAAATTTTTGTGGCACAAACGTTTTTGGGGCAAGTACTACGCGACATGATGAAAATTTTTGTTTGTTCCCGAATTCTGGCGCCAACTTCACATAGCCCATTTTCATTTCGTTACACGAGGCAGAGAGAATTTTGGAATAGCTGCACTAACCGAGGCCCTAACTAATAATATTCAATATATCCAGTGACATGTTATGAAGTAAGCGTGCTTGTCAAATTTTTCAATAAAAATGATTAATGGTGTAGCTTATTTTTCCCGGGCCCATCGCGCCTTCCTGCCTGGCTCGCGGGCTTAGTCTAGGGTCTGTACTCGCTGACAACAAGTGGCGAATGCAAAATATGAGCTTAAATTGTGGCTCACGTAGCTTATAAAGTAGACACCCCAAGCGAGAATTGAGCAATATATTCTATTTTAGGATCGACCCAGATGAGAAGGTGCATTTGATCACCTTGACCTAATTCCCGAGCTAAAAATAGGTCACTTCCCGGTGCAATAAAGTCAATATGGTCGCAGCTTTGTGCAGCTACAAAAGAAAGTGATTCCGTTTGCCCTCTGTTCAAAATATATTAAATGTTTTACGATGCAATACGGGTTGTTTAATATGTTCAGCCTTCCGGGGATAGATTCCAGGATGTATTTTGAGAAACTGTTGCACCTTGAACTGAATAAAATTTTCGACTTTGATTAAAATTGCACTAAACGTAATTGAGGGAAGTAAACCGAAACAGATTTATTTAGGTAGGTAATTAAATTCAATCTTTTTGTAAATGCATCGGAAAAGTAGCAAAAACTTTCCGTTCTGTCTGAGGGCATTTGAGCAATTAGAAAAGGGAGTGACTACTGCACAGTCCGGCCGCTTGCGCATTACAGAATGTAACCTATATTTGGCATTTTGGAAGTGTAAAAAAACTAAAGCTGAGATAACGCTTTTTTAAAATAGACCCTTACTTACCCTTTCGCACCAGACACACGCATTTTTTGGCAAAAAGATGATTTAGAAACAAGCAAAAAATGCGGACCCGAGCGGGCGCAGAACTCGTATGGCCGTAGAAGAACGAAACGGCGGCTTTGTAGCATACCCGAACACCCACCGAGATTGTTGGACATGTCTTTTAATAACGAAGTTCTTAAACGTCATTTTACTGATATTGTGTCGACTGTCCTGGAACAAAATTTAGAAGTGACCGGCGGACTGTTCAGTAGTCGATGTCTTTTGTTCAATTTTTAAATTTTAACATTTTTCTAACGAAATTTTATTCTAATTTGTAGTGAAATCTCTTAATGAAGTCGACCAATAAGAGGAGAAAAGAGAGTGTATTAAGGAAAAACTACCGCTAGATGGTAATTTCTTCCAGCTTCTCCAAAAATCAAAACCGCTTCAAATTTATCGTCCAAGCTACGGGCCATGGTCACACTTTTCCTAAATGAAGGAACTAAACATGCCACATTTGACAAGTAGAAAACAAGATGTTACCGCGACAACGAATTTTGTTTCTAATACAAACGTGATTGAGAGCAACATTAATGGTTATTTAGAAATTTGATTAGCCACCATTTTGTAACGTTTTCAGGTATCGACGCCATATTTTAGTATGATATTGCACTCGGTAAGACCTTTAAAGCGAGATGTCACATGACCGTCCTTCCCATTTAAAATATTTTTTCAAAATGGCGTCCGACCGCCATCTTGAGACTGACAGCTGTCATTAATACGTCAAAAAATATCTTGTGACCTGTGACTACCTTGTACCGAATTTCATGGATGTATCTCAAATGGTTCAAAAATTAGTAGGGGGGGAACGGACTTTAGACGGGCACTGTATATAAATTATTGTGTTGCGCGGATGAAAATGTGTAAGAGGCAAGATTCGAAACGAAAAAGTATATTAAACGTTTCCAGGTTTTACGTCATTAGGTCTTTAAAATAAGAATTATTTGTAGTTGCATACATACATTGCAGAAAATTACACACCTGTCTATTAGATCCTTTTCTTCGTTTTCTTTTAACAAATTGATTGATTTTCACCGCTACGTATTAAAAACCTGCATGATTGATGAATCAATTAAATACTTTGCATGATTTAAGTATTTTGGTTAACATTCCCGTATTTCAAGCAAGAGCCAGGCACGCCTTCGGGATTCAGCCTAACAATTTTACGAGGAATATCACTGGGAACTAACATTTGTAATTTTCCGTCTTTCAAACACCCTCCTTGTTTGGTATTCTACTATTTACTTATGAATATTCTACACGAAGTTTATAAGGCCTGACAGTGACATCTGTCCGAAAAACTAAGAACAGCTGATTGTCAGTGTACTTCTACACATGCGTACTAACGAAATGAAAAGGTCTATTGCCTACGTAGAAACTAGAAATCAGAAAAAAATCAATTTGCTTTTAAAAATGCGTGTACCTATTTAAAGCGAACAATCGTAGCGGTGTACTTATATACCTTCAGGGTGTTTTTGGAACACGTACATACTGGGTGGTCCATCGTTAACTGCTATCCTCATTATTTTCGTAACTACACGGAATATTGAAAAATATTTCAAATAAAAGTTGTAGGGCCTCATGGGGGACGTAATGTAAAATTAGTCCGAAATATACATGGTGCACCGTTCCGGTTGTACAGTGGTCAACTTACAAATTTTAAATGGAACACCTTGTATATTACTGCATTTTTGAATTCCCTGATCAATTTATCAATTTATCAATATAGGTATGCATAACACTTATCAAACTGGCCCTTAAATTGATCAGGGAGTTCATGCAGTAATATACATGGTGTTCCATTTAAACTTTGTAAGTTGACCACTATACAACCGAAACGGTGCACCATGTATATAGACTGTTTTAGAATGGCCTGATTTTGACAGGCCGCCATTTTCTGTTGGAGGGCAGAGTATGGACACACAACGTTATGCACGTGAGTGTTACCAAAATTTGAACAGATTTGGTGCCAAACAAAGTTGTGATGTTTAGAGTTCATGCAATTTAACTCAAAATACCGAAACAACGTTTGCAATAGTGCAACCAGTCATATCATTTTAAGAATTTTCGTTCAATTCTCAGCGGAAAGCGACTAAGTTTAAGTTACGCCCCTTTTTTTGGTGCCAAATGGTAACACAAACATCTGCTTTGCTATTCTTCCCTCCAATAAGCTTTATACAAACAAATGTGTGCCCTCCAGCTGTCAATTGTGTGACGACGTTCTAAAATGATCTATATCTAAAATGAGGTTATGTAGTTCATACTTGTCAGTTGTGATTGTGAACGTCAAATTGCCTTTGGCGTTCCAAATAATACAAGCACGGCACTGTGACGTCAATAACAACCAAACACCTTTATCCCGGCCTTTTATCGGTATTTGGAACGCACCCCTGCAGTTTCGAGAACAAATATTGTTGAAATTTGAAGAAATATTTACTAATACGTCTACCATGTGTGTGACAGCGGTATTAAGCAGCGCGGCCCCCACAATTACTGAAAGAATTAGTAGGTAGGTAGTAAGTCACTGCCAGTGGAAAAGATCTGCGAGTTTGCGTATTATTAAATATTAACCACCTTTTACCATGCAACCATATTTACTTGCTATGGAAAGTAATAATAATATAGGGTCCGGAAACTGGAAGGAACGGCATCTAATAGGCTGCCGTAGAAAAATTATTGATGTGCCGTCTAATCAGAAGGTTATAACCTAGTTCTATTGGTTGTTCCAATGTCAAGGTTGAGTGGAGGGGGTTATCTAGAACTGCCCTCATTCCTCTACTAATATTAACTGAAGTTTTGTGTGGGAATTATTAAATACACGCTCGAAAAGCTCCTGACACAAATTTAACTAATGGTACGCTTAAATGAAACACCTCGTATAAGAGATGGTGTCAAATTCCTATTTAGATTTTGCAGTCATAACATGGTTTTAAATTTCGAGTAAAGACCAAATCTCGAACAATTAATTTTTTCCAATTTGCTGAAAACTAAAATAGGTACCGAATTCTCTTCTTACTACCTAATTACTCCAATGATAAACAATACTTTTTCCAATTTAAGTGAACTTATAACTACTGTGGTATTCTTTCGTACTATAAACAACTGTACCTTCTCAATAATTATGGTATGGGGTACTCAAAAATCTGGATACCCGATTCCACATTTATATCCGTACTATAAGAAAATGCAATACTTCAATCTTCTACTAGCATTAAGTATTCTGTTAGACCAGAAATAAGGAATGCCGGGAGATACATATGCGAAAGTTGGCAACTTCAGAATTCGAAGGTAGAGCATATCGCACAATACTTTTATAGACAAAAACATACTCGTAAGAGATCCCATCATACATAAACTTTTTCCAAACAAAAAGGGTTTTCCGAATAGTCTAGACAAACATTTAGTCGATTCCCAACCCTGTTTCTGTGCACCCAGAAACAACAACATCGTCGGCAAAAATAAATATATTTGATAGAACTAAATGGAAATTTTCCATTTAGAATAACAGTAATCAGTCGTTTAAACGCAAAAACGAATATTTTCGAAAGCCTCGACAGCTTTAGAAAGTGTTATAACCTCGGCTCTACGTTCCGTTTTATGGAATTGCAAGCACCGAACTGTGTAATAAAGCTTATGAATATAAATTGCAAGGCGGTGGTCTTTTTGCGCCACATAATGTCTTTTTATGCTTGGTAATATCTTACGTTCCTTTTCGATATAGAAATAGATATTTATTGACACTTCCATAAAATTAACATTTCTTTTCAGGAAAAGGTTGATTTAGGGGAGCTTATGGTGTCGCTTTGTTACCTCCCTACTGCTGGTAGACTCACACTAACCATCATCAAAGGACGCAACTTAAAAGCTATGGATATAACAGGAAAATCAGGTAAGTCGGATAAGTCAGATAAGGAATAGTGTAACCAAAGAAGTCGCTTTAAGGAAGGAATATATTTTTCAAAGAAATCGTGTGATCACAAGTAGTAACTATTGGTCTGACGTCACGTGCCGTGTAAAACAATAATTTGAGTGTTTTTACATAATGTGTATATGCAAGGTGTAGGTTTCAGATTAATTTTACAGCTCAAGAAATTGATGAAAACAAAAACCAACTTATTGATATCTGTTTCGTGGTGACGCAATCTGTTTAGTGAATGAATATTCCATGTTTCTCAAACTCCACGACTTTTACGTAGTGGTGAATCGGTGTAGTAATTATACTTAAAACGTAGGTGCATCCCAGGTGCACCACAAAATATTCCCATAGAATATTCTTAAATAATTAATTGCGTTTAGCTTAATACGGCAAAAAACCATTCTACCTACGGGTGCGACGTTGAACCCCAGGTTGAACTACGACTGCGAACAGCGATGAGCAGATCCAAGCGTCCATCGAAATGATGCCGATGCAATTTTCTTATTTGCGTTAAAGAAACACCTGATCGAGTGTACGACTTCACCCATACGATCTCCGCCAGTTGAAAAGAGACCGAGCGACCGATATCCCCACCCGTATTTCATGTGTTGTGCCAGTTCGCTTTTAATATTATGATAAACAATTACGTAACTATCGATTAGGCAAAGTAACGAATTTTTTCAATAAAATTGTTTTCTAGTTTACTCCAGTTTTTTTATTAATTCATAATTTCATGAAATGTTAGCAGAATAATGAATAATAATAATAAACACTGTCTTGGTACCGACGCTTCTGCCCTGGTTGGGGCCTCTGTCAAAATGTATTTGCGAATTAAAGTTAAGTAGTAAATTATTTGTCACTTTTTTACGATTGCTACTTAAGTTTAATTTACTAATAAATTTTGACAAGGGCCTCAAACTGGACCGAAACGCCGGTATTAAAAGTGTTTATTATTATTATGCCACGAAATTAAGAATTTATTTTCAATAAAATGTAGAAGAAAGTCCTTTGGACACACAGGTACATCAACTTCATACCACATTTTCAATGATCTTCCGTAATTTTTTACTCCACTTTTGGAAAAATAACAAGCCTTATAATCAAAAACTGCTAAAACAAATCACTAATAACAATAACTTAAAATATGCTTCTTGTATTTAACCCAGCTAAGAGTTGCGAATTACGAACAGATCTTGAGTAAAATATTTTTCGCAGAAATCGATGACCCCAGCAATTATACGCATTCAAAAATATTCTCTCTTCGTACGGAAGCAAAAAGGACTAACGAAATTTGCCCTGAAGGTCATTTGGAGAGTTTGGTCTTGCTAAAGACCCATTTCACAGATACCAACGTGACGAAAGATCCTAAACGCTAAGCTAAGTTAACGGAACTGCCTTCTAGGCATGCAGTACCACTTCAAAGAAAGCAAGATCTTCTCAGGGTGAACATAACCTTTAATAGATCAAATGAGCTCTAGGCAGTTTCGGGCCCTACGAATCAACATGCTGCAAATGGTACTCGACATCATCGCCCCCTACTGGATAGATATCTTGATATCTACTCACTGGGAAATGTACTCCTTTCTTGAACTGGCCGACCTTTCGAAGGCGCTTAGAGCAGCATTGGAAGAACTGGAAGAGGCCAGGGGAGGAGCTAAAACTGCGCGACATTTTTACCAGCCGATTTGATCAAGAGATTCGTTTGCACGCCGCTGGCGGATGACAAGCGATATTCACCCTTAATCTAACAACACGCTAAAATCTTGTCTACTGCGCATTTTTATTATTGGTCTCTTCCAATTTTAATACTGCTCTTCTAATCAGGGCCACAGCATGTTGAGTCCCTAAGTCTTACTATTAAGGGCTAGCATGACAGCGTTCTCCATATAATGCAGGATACCTTAAATAAGTATATTCAAAGAATGGTGCTCTAAGGGAGAACTTAGTATCAGACTAAGAAGTTCCACCGCGGTTACATTTTTAAGACGTATAAGAACCTGGATCTAATGCCCCACACCTAAATATTTTGGTGTACTAATTGATACCAAGCTTAACTGGATTGCTGAAATATACGAAACTATTTGCAAGGCAACAGCAGCCTGGCGGACATGTCGAAGACATTTCTGAAAGAATCTAAAAATAAAAATGGTCTACTAGTCATTGCCGCATATACTTATAACGTTGAGCTAAGACCTACTTCGAAGTGCAAACAATCTCTGAAGCAACTGCCTAATAGTACTAAACCAACCCTAATAGGTATGGATAGCGGGGCATCAAGGAATAAAAGAAAATTAAATAAAAACCTGGTAAAATAGGCCGCTGAAATTCTATTTGTAAGACCCAACCCAATCTGTAATTTAACGAAAACCCATAAAAAGATGGAGATGCGCAAATGGGACGAGGATGCAAGCTGCAAAATTTATCTGCTGGAGACATATTCCAGATTTAGGGCAGGTGGAAACGTTCATAGATTATTCGCTCGGGAATGCTAAGAAGTTTCTCAAACAAACATAGGATGAATTAATGCTCGTTACCGGTCTTCTGACTCGACATTGTCGTTTGATATGACAGCTTATCCTGTATAGTTTACAGACTCCTCAACCAAACGTAATCTGAACGGTAATAGGCACTATATTCACAATTATTATTCACAAGCTACATTAGGTACCGGGTATATGGAAGCTATCTCAGTATGATTTCGTTCCGCTCTTGATTGTTCGGAATTAAGACACTGCTACTACATCCCCAAATACACTGCTCAAAATTGTCTAAGGAACACAAATAATTTTCATTGTATGATTTTTATCCTAAAAGTCAAAGTGAGTAGGTTACACTTACACTATTTATTTGATTAGCTTGTCCAGTACAAAATTGGCTAAAAATAAACTTGTAATGTTTTGCATTATTTGGTTAATAATAAAAATAAACATTTAATTGGAAAACAATACATTGTATATTAAAATAAAAGTGTGTTTCTGATAACATTCATTTTTTGAAATTTGTACTTAATACGATGTATTGCCTCCTCGGACATTAATGACTGCCCGGCACCGCCTAGGCATACTTAAAATCAGCCTATCGATTGCATCTTGTGGCAAAAGGGCCCACTGCTCTCTCAGTGCATTTTCAAATGCAAAACGGCCTTGAATGTTGTCGCTACAGCATGTCCCACACATGCTCAATGGGGTTGATGTCGGGAAACTGTGGAGGCCATGGCAAAAGGGCAATGGTAAACCAAATCTGGGCAGACAGCATATGAATGTGGTTGCACAACAGGTACAAGAACTTGTTCAATATAACGCCGCTAGTTCATGACTCCATCCAGGCAAGTGAGGCCCGTTCTATAGGGCAAATCGATTCCAGCCCATACCATCACATACCCTCCTCGGTAATTGTGAACTTCTTGGAAGTGCCTGGTCCTCTCCAAGGCTCCGCTTCTTCGCCACACTATCGTTCTTCTGCTATCAAGTTGAAATCGAAACCGAGATTCGTCGATAAACAGAACATTGGACCATTCTGCTTCACCCCATTGAGCATGCTCTTCAGCCCATTCAAGGCGAGCTTCGTGATTGCCATGGCGAAGTGCAGGTACTCTAAAGCTGGGAACACATTTCTCTGATGTGTTGTGTTGTGTCGTGTCGTGTTGTGTTGTGTTGTGTTGTGACTCGCCGTGTGCACATGTTTCTGTCGTGTTGTGACGCAACGTTTGATAAACTGGTACTACCCCATTTCTCAAAAGCTCCAGTATGTACACACCGAGCGTTTTCGTCCCCGATTAACCGGGAACTTTTTATAGAACTGTTTCTATACTTTTTTCCACACTGTATGTAAGTACAAGTGAAGTAAAAATTCTGTTGTTTTACCTGTAGAATTCATTTCCCTGCCTATCTCCTCCCACGTCTCTTGCCGCATACACTCATTGCGGTAATTCTTCGAATTCACGTTGAATAAACATTCGTAATTTGTAACTTTTTCAATTAAGACAGCTTCATCCATATTTTTTAAGCGAAATGACCCGTGCACACTTCTCTGACGCTCTGATGTGTTGTGTCGCGATGCAACGAAAATCTGGAAAGAAGGGATCGCGTCGCGTCACAACACAACACAACACAACACAGCGCGTAGCGTCAGAGCAATGTGCACGCGCCCCGTTTAATTACATGCGATTTATGCTGTATGATCCATACAACGTTGCGTCACAACACAACACAACACGTCAGAGAAATGTGTCCCTAGCTTAATTGATCGGCGAGAATGAAAACCAGCTTCATGGATACGATTTCTGATGGTTTGGTCAGAAACCGCTAAGGCATGTATATTTTAGAGATCCGCAGAAAGTTCTCGTGTCGTAATTGATGCATTACACCTGACTTGAAGAATAATAAATTGGTCTTGGGCAGGTGTTGTTTCTCTTCTACGGCCTTTGTGACTTTCGGCCACATCGCAGTCTCCTGATATCGTCCCCACAATCGACACATTACACTTCGCGATACTCCAAATTCAGCCGCTATATGACTTTGTAAACCACCAAATTCAAACATCCCCACCGCACGTAACATTTCGTCGTGGGCTAAGTGGCGTAGTTGCATTGTAAATTGTTATGTCTTATGTTCAACACAAACAACTAAACTGACCATTATGCTCAGAGATGATGTGAAACATAAACGTTATAAAAAGCGAAATTTCTTATCGTCCACCTTTCTCTGAATTTCAGTTTTTTGGATAAATAAAACGAACAAATCAAGTCCTTTTTTATCATGCTATGGTATGATATTCAACGACCATACATGGCGTATTTTCAATTTGCTACGAATTATTGGCGAAAGTATTTTTGATATAATAATTTTCTTCCTTAGACAATTTTGAGCAGTGTATTTGACAATCGTCTACATGATCTAACTGATGCAACGCAAATAATCTAGTCGGACGCTGCATACCCGCTCAATTTCGATGACATTCGCATCTAATTTTCTTGAAGAATTCTGAAAGAGTTTGCTTCAGTACTTTCAGTACTTTTCACCAAGTCACATTTGGAGTCTGTAACTTGAAAGGAATGTGTGGTTAAAAAATTGGACGACCTTGTAAAAACACATTATCTTGAATTGTGTCTTGGAACCCTGCGGGAATAAATCTGAAGCGAATGCAAGGGTGGAAATATAAAGCGGAAATGACGAACCGCAGACTGATGACAAAATTCTGAAACTACGCTTATCGTAGATACCTAGATACACTCACAAAAGATGTTTTTGAAAAGTACAAAATGTTAAAAATTTCTGTAAAATTTCCAATTCGTCTCCGACATTTTATCCCATTGTGGGGTGGGGACCCAGGGTGGCGACGATCTGTACATCGAAATATACTCCGGAAAGAACTCAAAAACTGCATTAAGAACTTCCACTCGGTCTCTGAAAGCCGCGCTGTGGATTCATGGGAAATAGTGAATTTCAAAAAGATTTGAGAGTAGCTTTGTGTGACCCATATTTACACGACTCGTGACGTCACATAACTGACCAAAAAAAAAATAGTGAGAAGAGGAGGACACACATACCGCGAGCGATTTGTCAACTTGGTGATTATGCTACCCTTGTATTTAGTGCGGTAACGACGTTTTGCATGGGTTTACAAAATACAATTTTCTGCTCTCAGTTATTAGCTGATTTTAATTTGAAAAACTATTCTGGTATCACAAAATACCTATATTGCCTATATTTCCTAAGTTTTCAGCAGTAAGACGTAGCGCAATGTAATTGTGACTGAAATTGCGTTAATTCTATGCATTTGAAACATTTTTCCTTTGATCTGATATTTGTAACTTAAGGAATGGCTTCGTAATTTGTTAGACTTGAAGGGTTGTTTTTCGACTGAATCGGAAAGGTGTAACCTCCTGTTGAATAAATATTTCAAAACTTAATTTCATGCTTATTTTAAATGAAAGTTAACTGATTTACCACAATTAAAAATTTCATACGTTGTCCCCATTGACCCGACTTTATAGTGATATTCTGAATTTTTCAGACCCGTACGTCAAGGTTTATCTCGTCTGCCAAGGCAAGAGAATAAAAAAGAAAAAGACTTCCGTAAAGAAATCCACTCTGAGTCCGGTTTATAATGAAGCTCTAGTGTTTGATGTGCCATCAGAGAACATAGACGATGTTAGCCTCGTAATAAAAGTTATCGATTACGATAGGTGAGTTTGTGCACTGACATCTTTAAGGATCGACTAAATTGACTTTTCTTACAACGCAGCAAATATTTGCTACGAGTAATTCCAAACTCTGTCTACTTCCTTTAAAGTGTATCCTTTAAAATCAGAGACGACATCATGAACTTATTAAATACAAACAAATTTTGTTTATTTTCCAAAAATATTATTTGTTATTCATTAAATTCTTCCCTTCTACAATTTCGTTCCACTTTCCAGGATAATATTTATTAAATATGCGTAATAGGGAGATTGATGTTACATCAAAAATGAACATTTCGAAAAACATATTCAGATACCTAATCTTCTCTTAGGGACATTTTATGCGGAAAAACAAAGAAAAGCAAAAATACTTGACCATTGTTTTTCTATAACAAGTGAGTTCACACTATCTACTGATTATTGGCCATTTTTAAATACATAATATAACATTTATAGCCTAAATTAAATATTATACGGAGAAAACAAACACATTTTATTGGCTTATAGGTGCACTCTTTGGAAATAAGAAAAGAACGCGTAAACAACTTGGCTGTTTAAACTCTACTAAATGTAAAATCGTAAAATGTCAAAAACTAAAATGCACCTATACATGAGCTAAATAACAAAACAGGTCTGTAGGATTGGCGCGGATTTGCCTAAATCCCGTGCAGCGGCGCACGCATAAATTATTGTGTTACACATATTTACTATCTGCCCTGTATATTGGTAAAATCCCACCTAAATTCATTCTTGTAGAATCGGACAAAATGAACTGATGGGCTGCACAGCAATAGGCGCAAGTTTCATCGGAATTGGAAGAGAGCATTGGCTGGAAATGCTAGATAATCCTAGGAGACCTGTAGCTCAGTGGTACCCTTTGATGGAATCAATACCAGGAAACGTACCCCCATCAACAGTAGACACAATTCCTTTAAGTTTCAACTGTCTCAATGGCAGGTAAGCATTATCCAAAGAATTCTATAAACTGCTCAGACTTTTTAAGTTTCCAAATAAAAAATGTTATGTGGCACCAGTTTTAATTAATTTAATACATGGTGGTCCTTAAGTATTCTAAGAGTTTTTAAGAAGTGGTTATTTACATTATTTTGAGTCGGACTTTTCATATGACCCTATGTCTAAAACGACTTAATTTCAAAGATGCGGGATGCCAAAGTTGAGGGAAAGAAAATGGAGATATTTTAATGAAACTTTGTGCACAATATTACTACACAATGGGGTTATTTTTCTCACATTGAACGTTTTAGGCATCTAAACGAGCATCAAAGTTAAAACTCCGGCCCTTTAAGCCTTTTAAATGATGACGTATCCGGGACAATGCCGAGAATTGTCGATATTAACCGTTGTTTGTTTATACTTGCTAGCGTCAAACGTAATCTGAAAACTGAATTAATAACCAATCATGGCAGTCTAGTCGTTTGAGAGATAGTGTCCAGCGTTGTTTTTCAGTTTGTCTAGTTCCCAAATAAATGAAGCACTCGCCGTTTCGTTTTAATATTTTTCATTTTAGCACTGAAATAGTCCAAATTGGATAATTAATAATTGTCAATCATTTCACTACCAACTACCGGTAAATTGTCTGAATCGGCTTTAACGAAACCTTGCTCTATTTTCCGTACACAAATATAGTAATTGACACTATAAATAGAAATAAAAACACATAGATAAACGACAGGGAACTATTTATACACCCAATACAAATAAAAATTATAAACTGTCAAATTCTGATTATTCCTAATATTATTGCTCCCTACTTTACCGACTCAAACTCCACGCAACTTATGAACATCAAAACATCAATTCAGATGACCAATCACAAGCGCTTCTAAGCTTATGACGTAACCGGAGCAGCACGTGCTTCTGTTTAATTATTTGAAAGCGGGCTTCGTGCTAAAATCGCCATCATTTAAATTTTGGGATATTGGTGAGTAAATAAATATAACCCAGAGGGCATTTAAACACCTAGTTACTTATTTCTATCAAAATTATATAGGTTTTCTATTTAGTGCAACGACTCCATTATGTGAAGTGAATAAAATGGCATTTTTAAAAAAATGAATTTATTGGCATCAATAAAATAACAAATACACGAACAAAAAACGAATAAACACAAGTTGAACAATGAAGTTAAAGCAAATGTTGGAAGTGGCCACCTTGACTCATTATGCAAGTATCCGCTCATCTTCGCTCAAAGATTCCAGGCGTATTTCTAATTATTTCACACTGAGCCACTATCTATTCCTAAGATCTTTAATATCCTGAACTGGAGTAGCATACACCAAAGATTTTAAATGCACCCACAGAAAAGAGTCTATTGGATTAAGGCCCGGTGACCTCGGTGGCCATGGTTGCTTCTGCTCCCCGACCTATACATCTATTAGCATACGCTCTATTTAAGAATTCACGAACTTGAATGCCACCATGCATAAACCACATACGGTTTCTAATTAACAGGGTGACATTTTCCAGCAACGCAGGTAAATGGTCTTGTAGGAAAATGTAGTAAAAATCTGCTGTTGGTCTTGGAGGGAGCAAAAATGGGCCGATTAAAAATTCACCAAAGATTCCCACCCGCGAATTTAAGGAAAATTGATTTTGATGCCAGGTTTCTTGAATTGCAAGCGGATTTTCGTCGTGCCAGATGTGGTTGGTATGAAAATTTTTAATTGCAGTCCTGGAGACATTTGCTTGGTCAGTAAAAAGGGTGTTCGTAATAAATTGTGGATGTTCTATTAAGTTCCTTAGCATCTCCATCGACAAAACACTACTCGTTGGATATGGTAAGGATGCAACTGATAGTAATGCAAAATTCTTAGTACCGTTTAATGGCTTGCGTTTATTACCTGAGCAATTCTCCTCGTGCTTGTTTCTGGGTGTTCCTCAATTTGTTGTAGTGCCGCTCCTTCCAGTGCAGGTGTTCTAATTGCAGGAGGTCTTCTGATAACATTGAGATGTTGACGAGGACGTTGATGTATGTTTGAGAATGTTGCAGAACAAGGCAATTCTCGGTGAGGACACCTTTCGTGATAAATACGCCTGGCAAAATTAGCATTTCCATTTGCCAAACCATACACAAAATGCATACTTGCCATTTCAAAATTAGTATAACGCATTGTCAAGAGTAAAGGATTCAATTATTATTTGCAGAGGCCGAAAATCGTATTTTACGACTAGAAATTTCTATGTACTTACCTATTAACAGATTCAGTAAACTGTCAAGCAGCTGGTTTTTCTTACTTTTTTGTTTCCAATGGCATCTTGATGTAGTCATTGTCTTGTTTGATAAAAATCTCGAGAATGGGCATATTGATAAAGGATTCAATTATTTATTTGCAGAGGCCGAAAATCGTATTTTACGACTAGAAATTTCTATGTACTTACCTATTAACAGATTCAGTAAACTGTCAAGCTGCTGCTTTTTCTTATTTTCTTGTTTCCAATGGCATCTTGATGTAGTCATTGTCTTGTTTGATAAAAATCTCGAGAATGGGCATATTGATAAGAGTAAGGCCCCAAAAAAGTCCCGAAGACGTACCAAGACGGGATTCTTCGAACTTTCGAGAAGACATTACAAATCAGCGGCGGCTCCTTAATAAGTGCGCTCATGCGCGCGCACTGCCTACAAAAATATGGTTTTAACCTTTTTTGATAAAAGGTTCAAACCTTATAAATTATAAGCTAATAAGTTTAAAACTTTTTGTATCTCTGCCGCAATATATATTAATTATTATGCGAGATAATAAATAGTACGTGATGCTGTAAGCATTCCGCGTCGTCTTTCAGAATGCCTACCACACACGCAACCAGCCGTCCGAGTACGGAGGTGTGGCACTCTAAGGCAAATGCACATTCGATATGGGAGCGAAATCGGCGCGACTCGGAAAAATTTCGTCGTATGTGCTTTTAGGTGGAAGAACAAAGCTCGTCTAGGAGCGCTGTTTGAGCACACACTTACTTTTGGGCGAAGCACGGGACGCGGGAGTTGGTACTTCTGCGGCAGTGTTTATTGTTTTTGTTTACCATATTTAGGTCTGAGATAGCTCGTTGGTTTGCTTATAACGTGAATAATTAGCTGCATTATCCTGTTTATTTTTAAATATTGAAATTTCCAATACTTAGCATGGCTAAAGGTAGTGATTTGGTTCAAGCCAACACTTAAACGTTGTGGAGTGAACTTTAACAAAGTGGTCGCCTGATTTTTGCAATTTTCAAAATTATTATTGTGTTGTAATACTCCATTCGGTTAAAAATGAATATTTTATCTAAATACATATAGACTTTTGACGAAAAACTTGAAATAAAATAAAATGGACGTCCTAAGCCTGTGCGAAGTATCAAATGATTTTCGAAAGGTCGCGGTAAAAGTTGTGTGCGAAAGTTTAACCTGTTGGATTTGAGATTTTCCTTAAATATTACGGTGCGTGAAATTTCTTGTTTGAAAATGTTTTAAAATGTGTTCTAAAGCACTTCATTTAAAAAAACTACGGGGGAGAAACCGCCAGACCCCCCCCCCCCCCCCCCAACCCCTGAGCGGTGATTTCATTCCAGAGCACTGCCAAGTTCTAAAGTCAGGAGCCGCCACTGTTACAAATGCCAGGTCTGCCGGCGCGACCCTCATCCCGCCGACGCCGGTACGAGTGTAAACAGGTGGGTTGGTTTTCATCATTTAGATCGAAAGTTGTAAATTTCCGTACTTCCCAATTAAAGTTTCGGTAACTAAATTTTTTTTGAAAAAAGTAAAGCGACCTTTTTGTGCTATTTAATACCATTTATAAAAAAACCATTTCACATTTTTAAAACTCAGTAGCGCACGAAAATTTATCTAAAAGAATACCATGGTCACCCCTTGGGCCCGTCCCTGTTTAATTGAAAAAAGGAATTGTTAGGTCAAAAGTTGATCCATTATGTAGATATATTGTGCACAAAGTTTCATTACAATATCTCCATGCCAATCCATCAGCGTCAGGTAAACCAATAATAAATACCAATACTGCATACCGCTCTCTGACGTCAGATAACCGCCATAAGAATCATTCAAAGAAGTAAATTTAATAACTTTTACGACCTACTGAATTATTTGCCTACTCTTTATACTACATAGGTACAACTGACGTATATAAAAATCATTGTTAATGATACATTATTCTAGGTGAACAACAAACTAAAACAATCTTTGGATGGTACAAGCTACAGATGTATTCCATGCGCAATCAACACAGAACTATTTTTTTATTTCCATAGAATTGAGAATGTAGTAGCGGGAAAACCAAGTTGATGTACTACAAAGTTAGAAGTCACAATGGCACAAATGATTCTAAAATAGTGTCAGAAGAAAACACGCTGGACGGAAGCGACAATAAATTTTGGAAACTGTGCCAAATAAAAGTCATGACGAAAATATTTTTCTTGTTATACTTGCCTTCATTTCAAACTCTCTAGTCCAGATCTAAAATAGTTTCAGTTTTGAGCCAAACACGCCAATTTACTCATTTTAAAATGTTTTTGGTGCACCCACTTTAACCTTAACCTTAAAATCTCAACCCCTCTTGCGATTAGTCAGTGCATACGTGTAAAATAAGATGCCGATGAAGGAAACATGATGCTAGATGGAAATAATCCTAGTTATTCTGTTCCTGTAAGAGGATGGTTAGATGAGAGATATCATAGGAAATTGATTGGATGAAGAGGCGTTTTAGGAGTTAACACTCATTGTTTTCTGTCTCTGTGATTATTTGAAAAAGAAAATTCATAAAACCTCGTGACCTCAAAACAAGGAATCTCGACATTACAAAGAGATTCCTCTTTAAAATTTATAAAAATGGGTATTTAGAAATAGACTTTATATTTAGAGCACATTCTGAATACTGGATTTCCTTATATAAATGACGATAATGGAGCAATCCTTCATAGATAGGTGTCTAAATTGGCGCGTCCTTGCTCATAATTGAGTCTACTTTAGATCCAGGATGGCAAGATCCGAGATGAAGACACTGTATGTGACTGACATGGCGCTATTTTAAGTAGAGTTTCGTACCTAAGTATATTAAAATTTAAAACCGTTGCCAAAATACAGTTTTAAGATAATGCAAACCTCAAATTTGTCTACAGAGCAAAATCGTAATCATATCACTTCACCTCGTGAAATGAAACATATCTTAAGTATTTGTAACTTTTGCTACAGGTTAATAATAAACAGCTATTTCACTCCTCGGAAGAAAGTACCTACCTAATTTTTTTTACAAGATTTGCGCAGATTTCGAGCGCATTGGACACACGTGCTTGCCCAGATTTAATGCACTAGCAACAAAGTTGACCACAAAGATCAAAGGTGCCGACAGCAAGTGAAACGTCTGTGTATTATTAGTCTACGCTTTTATGGAGTTTCAGTTTCCTATGTTTATCCTTAAAGACCTGAGAAATTCCACCCATCCCAAGGAGATTCTAATATTTGTTGATAAGATAAGATGCCACCCAGCCTTATTTCTTCTTTCGCAGAAAATACTTGTTTAAAACTGAGGCTCCTGTATCTTATTGTTTTGTAAATAATAAGAAAATTGTACTAACACTAAAAATGTGAAAAGCATATTAATTGTTAAAGTAGCAACCACGTATATGCTGGAACATGTTTTTATAACTATTTATTAATTATTGATAAGGAAATAAATCTGCATGTATATATTATACAAGTTGGTAATAAAATATTTATGTATCTGTTAAGCAAATATATATTAATAAACAAAACAAATCCAAACTCTAGTACGTATTCTCATTCCAATTCTACCCTAAAGCCTAAATCTCGGCTAATAAAAAAGCCCTGTCCAAGTTCCAGAACGTCAATTAGGTTGACAAAGTAAAGCAAGTCTGCGTTTAATCTGATGCGATGAAGGAAGGATTGTGTCAGCAAAAAAGGTAAATGTAACTTGGGGAATGGAAAGACTTTGATGAACCCCTTTGAGACGCAAGATTTAAACTGACATGGAGGTTAGAGAACTCTAATGTAATCTCTAGTGAATATTAATTTTTTGTGTGTTTGTATGCCGGCTAACTTGAATGAGTATGAGTGATATTTAAAATAACCATCCCAATGCATCGGAACCTCTGTTTATAATAATAACATAACAAAGCTTTAGCTAGTTAGAAAAAGTCCAAGAACTGTATCTACCATAAGTTCTAAAATTACTTTATATAAACAGGCGGGTACCATCCTGATCTTCTTCTTTCATAAAATGATATCCTAAGAGATTAGATTTTAGCCAGGAAAAAATCAAAACAACTCGAGTATTTTACAAAAAAAGACCGGAAAACTCAATTATTAACATTTATTGAAACTGATAAACAAATGACTACCGGCTACCGGCGTAAATGTCGAAGATAATTTAAGTTAACTGAAAAATAGTTTTGTGTTGTGTTCTGAAATGCCTGCTTTATTATTATGCCATATGAGTACCTATGTGGACATAAGCGGCATGTAGAAGAAATTTATTGCACAGGTTAGAAATGTGTGCTGTTGCCGGAGGACTCCAATTTTAACATTTGACCAACTGATTACGTTATCATATTATTAGTATTATTGTTTTAACTTAAGTTTAAACTTTTTATTTAATAGTTTTAATAATTCCATGGCCAACTTAAAAATAAATAAAAAGTCTGTTTTCTCCAACACTGATGGGCCAATTTATAATTTCAAAGAAATCTTGGATAGAGAATTTGATCCTTGGTCATAATATTCCTTCACGGAATATACAGGGTGCTATTTGAAAAAAAAATAAGTTGGGGTGGTTTGTCGGAGATGGCCGCCCCGGGGGTGGTTACGTTCTTGGGGTTGTGTACTCCTTCATCAACACTACAAAGTGGTTTTTGTTCCATTTCGTTATCTGTTATAGTTTTGGAGCTGTAACCTGTGAAAACGTTCTGGGACACCCGGTATAACCGTAATAAAAAATAGGTACCTATAATAACTTAAAGAAGTGCAATTTCTCTGCAATTCTAATTATACAACAAAATTCTTACGACCAATTTAAACAAGAGAATTCACATGTCTGACAATTTGACTTTTTGCTAAGCTTATACCGATAAAAAATTAAATTGGAAATAGTAAAAATTTATTTAAACAATGAGCAACTTAAAATCTTAGGAATCGACCAAATTAACAAGAATTCTCAAGTATAGTCGACTAGAAAACGAAAGAACACTTAATCTACTTGCTAAAAATATAATAACTAAATGTGTGTAAAGGCAAGCGCGTACTTGTTCGCATCGGACGCACGCATCGGACTAACGAATCGGACGGAAATGATTATTTCCATTATGTATTTTAAACGGAACAAAGCACACTGATTCGCATCGGACGCATCGGATGAGCGGAATTCCGCTGAGGATTCTTTGACGAGAATCAAATCCGTCTATACGATGCGTGCTGATGACGTCTTTCGTAAATCCGCACAAATGGGCGATCTGTTGCAACAGGAATCGGTTCGAATTTAGTACAAACTACAGAAGCTATATTTTTTCACTTCAGAAATAAAAGGGCTGCGTATCTTGCAGGAGATTACCATGAATGACGGTTTACAATTTTCTTTTCATATTTATATTATGAACCCAAAACCTTCGTTTTTTCTTTTCTTTCTCCTTTCTTCGTCTTCTAACGCTCATGCAATTGCAAATAACTTCGTCTGAACTGCTCATATCGTCCAAAACCAATGTCCAATAGCCGAAACACAAAACTGAGCTTGAGGCATGAAGCTTGAAATGGCTGTAGTCCGTAAATACGTAACGGAAATCCGAAGTAATGTGCGATGTTGCCAAAAATATTGCGATTCGTCCGATCCGTCCGATACGTCCGATGCGAACAAGTGCGCGCTTACCTTAAGAGTACCTATATACAGTGCTCAGCGCAGGGATAATGGAAATGGCAAAAACCTACGGCGACGATAAAAACGGTCTTAAAAAATCTGAAAGAAAATTTCTCGTTTTTGAGTTATTTCTAAAAAGGAAATTTAAGGAATTTTATTATTATATAAATAGCAAAAAACTAAAAATACAGTGTTCCAATTTAGAGGTGTCAGTATGGGCAACTTGGATAATATTGAAGATACAAAGATGGTTAAATGGGGAAAGTTTATTAAAATCTTATGACAACTTCAAATCTACAAGAAAATTGTAAAAATCTCTGTTGGTCTAAGACATCTGAAGAAAACTAAAAGAAAAAGAAAAAAAACAATGTTTTTTCATTATTTATTTTATATTGTTGGATATCACACTTCTTGAAGACACGTTTGATGGTCTTATCAGGTTTTTGCGACTCTCTTAATTTCGAAGATACGACTACTAACTTTTGTTTTGGTTGTGAACGCCAATTGTTTTCGTTGCATTTTTGAATAGCGCTCTTTATTGCTTTTTCAACGACATATTAACAATCCGCAAAACTTTTCTATGTTTCAAAAATTAAAACAAAAGAACAGAGAATGACAATTTATTTTCAAACGAGAAATTGTTGCGGTGCATTAATACTTGTTCCGTTCTTTTGTTTGAAAATAAATTGTTATTGTCCGTTCCTTTGTTTTATTATTTTTTGAAAAATTAAACATTTTTACAGGTTGAAATACATTGTTTAAAAGGTAATAGAAAGTACTATCTATTAAAAAGTACAAACAAAACAACTGGCGTCCATAAGAAAAATAAAAGTTAGTAGTCATATCTCGAAAATAAAAAGAGGCGAGGAAAAATTGATAAGACCACCAAACGTGTCTTCAAAAAGTACATGAACAATGTTCTAGTTCCAATCCAGTTTCAGATGGGTATTTCAAAAACCAAAACGATATTCAAAATTTGAATGTTGATTTGGGATGGTCATAAAATTGTGGTAAACTTTCCTCATTTAACCATCTTTGTATCTTCAATACCAACCAAGTTACCCATACTGGCGGCTCGAAATTGGGACACTATTTGCAGAGAATTCGAACCGAGAAACGAAACAATTTGCCAAGCACCCTGCTTTTTCAAAATTTGACACGGACAATGTGACTAACCAGTGAAATAATTGAGAGAAGAGAATTTAAACCCCTTTCAGACGGGCGTTCTTTGTCGCTGAAGTCGACCACATGAAAGTCGGCCCTTTTCCCATGGGAGTCTTTTTTGTAGTCGAAGTCGACTACAATGAAACTGCGAGTGGGCGGCAGCCGCCCACTTTTTGTGGTCAACTTCAGCGACAAAAAGTCGCCCATGTGCAGGCTTAGTATGTGCAGGAGATATTTTCATTCGTTTTGTTTTTATTTAAATTTTAGTCCTTACTTGACTGCTAGGTTGAGGTAAAGAATGGATGCCCATAATGTAAACACCCAGTTTCGGGGCCTCTTAGCTGAGTTATTTAGGCGCAGTTTTTCCTAGCTCATGGATGACTTGGAAGTGTTTTGGCAATCCTGTTCGATGGGGAGTTTCAGGCAGCTGCTCAGACGACGGCGACATGTGTTTGAGACTCAGTTTCTCAGTGCTTCGTACTTGATTTTTAATAGCTTATTTCGTATTTTCTCGACTCGTAGGTGCTAAATTTGAAATGTTCTTTTTCTATGCAGGCGATACTGCTCAAAATTTGACACGGACAATGTGACTAACCAGTGAAATAATTGAGAGAAGAGAATTTAAACCCCTTTCAGACGGGCGTTCTTTGTCGCCGAAGTCGACCACATGAAAGTCGTCGATAGTAGCCGGCCCTTTTCCCATGGGAGTCTTTTTTGCAGTCGAAGTCGACTACAATGAAACTGCGAGTGGGCGACAGCCGCCCACTTTTTGTGGTCAACTTCAGCGACAAAAAGTCGCCCGTGTGCAGGCTTAGTATGTGCAGTAGGAGATATTTTCATTCGTTTTGTTTTTATTTAAATTTTAGTCCTTACTTGACTGCTAGGTTGAGGTACAGAATGGATGCCCATAATGTAAACACCCAGTTTCGGGGCCTCTTAGCTGAGTTATTTAGGCGCAGTTTTTCCTAGCTCATGGATGACTTGGAAGTGTTTTGGCAATCCTGTTCAATGGGGAGTTTCAGGCGGCTGCTCAGACGACGGCGACGTGTGTTTGAGGCTCAGTTTCTCAGTGCTTCGTACTTGATTTTTAATAGCTTATTTCGTATTTTCTCGACTCGTAGGTGCTAAATTTGAAATGTTCTTTTTCTATGCAGGCGATACTGCTCAGACCGAAGTTTTTGTGTCTATTTAGGCTTAAGTGGAAGAGCATTCCACATGCATTTTGTGGGTGTGATTATTTTAGGCATCATTGGAAGATGATATTGTATTTTTCTTTCTTCACCATTGTTTATACATAATTTTTATTACCTTGTCAATAAAATCAATTTATTATTATTGTTATTTGTAACTTTGTCTCAGGATTCCTGGTTTCTTACACTTACGCTAGTGTCGAGAAAGAATAAAGGAAAACATACATTTATCCTTTTCCATAATAACGAGCTCCATACGTTTATGTACGAGTATACAAGGTGATTCTTTTAAAGCGCACATTAGAAAATTTTCGACTTCTACTTATGCTAGAGCTATGAAACTTGGACTATTCCGAGACGAAATTAAATATTTACAGGATGACGTCACTTTTAAAAATTGTTTTGTAAATGGAATGCTCACATTTTTATTACGGATTTAGATTTATGGTCGAATTTTAAGGTCACCTTATGCAAAACATCATATTATGTGTAAAGTGCACCATCTTCGAAGTATTGGACGTTAAAAATCCTTTTCAAATTTCATCAATTATAGCTTGGAAACTGTCCAAGATAAAGAAAAATGGCTTACATGTCCCTATCCCAGTTTTTAATTCTCTATCTAATTGGCCTGGAAAATACTGCCTTCTGATTGGCAATTTTTTGTCATTTTTAACCTCGTTTTTGACCAATCAGAAGGCAGTATTTTTCAGACCCATTAGATAGAGAATTAAAAACTGGGATAGGGACATGTAAGTTATTTTTCTTTATCTCGTACAGTTTCCAAGCTATAATTGATGAAATTTGAAAAATTATGATTTTTAACGTCCAATATCTCGAAGATGGTGCACTTTACAAATGATGTTTTGCATAAGGTGACCTTAAAAGTCGACCATAAATTGAAATCCGTAATAAAAATGTGGGCATTCCATATAAAAAAACAAAGATGGCGTCTACTTCCGCCATTTTTAAGAGTGATGTCATCCTGTAAATATTTAACTTCGTCTCGGAATTGTCGATTATGGCTAGGTTCCAAGTTTCATAGCTCTAGCATAAGTAGAAGTCGAAAATTTTCTAATGTGCGCTTTAAAAGAATCACCCGGTATACGTCGTAAACGAACGTTCTATTTTCCAGCTTTTTGAAAGGCAACAGTCGTTCGACAGGACACAGAATACAGCTACTAAAATCAAAAATCAGACATTATTCTTCAAGCCAGAATCTCATCGGCGTGGCTTTGTGAAGCATATATTCAAGGATGAAGGAGGGCATTTTGAGCGATTATTATAATCTCAAAGTGGATTTTCCATTGATTTCCTTTGGTACGTGTTTGGTCTTAATTAGTATTCCATCCTCTCACTTTGGACACTACCTCTCTTGATATTATTAATATTAATTGTCCGCAATGTAAAAGAACAAAACCTGCATTTTGTGTGAACTCGCTAAAATATCGACCCTTTCCGTTTTCCACCACTCCTTGTTTACTGTTACCTAGCAACGAACAAAAATTATTTGTCACTGCGTACGTCTACATTGACATTAAAAACGTAATTTACCGCTTATTCAATATAGGAAGCGATTTGATGATTTAAGATGCCTCCAGAGCCTGGTGAATTTATAAAAGACGTTTCATCCCCCGAAAATTCTTATGCAGCCACGCCCACGCCGTCCGTATCTTCAGTTGAAGAGCAAACTACAACCTCTTCATCAGATTCAGATTTGGTACAACTGGATCCAAACTCCATTATTTTATATAGAAAGTTCAAAATACCTATTGAACCTACTCTGCGAGAGCTACTGGTGAGTTAAATAAAACGGGAATGGAAATAATAAAAATTTTCTCAGATTCAAATTTCAGGAACGAAGAATTTGGAAAGCGTGACAAAGGTAAAACTTAGAGTGATTGCAAGGGATCTAGGTTTACAGCATTTGAGGATTCACACCCCGTATTTACAAGAATTAATTTTGGATGGAAGTGTTGTTAACACTTTGCGTGAACTGGGGTGCGGATTAAAGAATCTGAAAATTCTTCGAGTGAATCGATGCGGTTTAGATAGCCTGGACGGAATATACGGATTTGAGAATATTGAAGAATTCTACGCTTCTGATAATGCAATAGAAGATGCAAGTCCTTTTCTTGGTGTGGATACAGTAAAAGTGGTAGATTTAAAAAGGTAAAAACAAATTTTGGAAACTATAGTGGAGAAGATAGGAATAAATTGAGCGGCCGTTTGTTTTTTCAAATGAATTGGTGACTTCTAATGCAATTCACTAAAATTATGTACCTACCCGCTAATAGATTCTCTGAGTATTCCTGTATTAAGTTTGGAATAATGGGTAGGTACTATTTTAATGTTACCTTACGAAAATGTACAAAAGGCAAAATCGCGATCTGGAATACAAAAGGATTCAAAATCGAGGGCCACCACTGAGACCTCGCTTATTGAGAAAGATACAGATTTATAAATTCTGCAAGTTTGCATCCGTGGTGTAGTGGCTTGGTGTCAGGCTACTAAACGTATAGTACCGGGTTCTATTTCGGGCTAATCTAACTTAAATTTTCATGGTAGTTCTCCCTCGGAAGGCACCGGGGCAACCATCGACGTACTATTGTCAAGACGATCTGACCTAAGCGAAGTTTAAAGTTTAAATGTTTTCTAAGTATCGGAAATCATTTTAGGCAACGGATCTTTGTTAATTTTCACGTATGGACCGTTTTCTGTTAAATTATTTACTCTTTCGCAATAGTTACATTAATTTGTACAATATAACAGCCTTGTTTCCCTTATCGGCTTTAAGATCAAAACAATCTTTCTCTCTCAACCATAAATACTTACCCTCCAGTTCTAAGAAACCAATTTTATTGCTCTGATGTCCCAAAAGTTCTGAGAAACCCTATTTCAGTAGTGTGGGGGTTGGTTATTTATAGCAATGTAGTGTAAGTTTAGATTTGGATCAATCTTCAGCTCCTGAGGATGCTGACGTTGTCAGCGTGTGGGGTTAACTTATTAAGAATTCATACGAAGTCAAATAGTCGACTTACATAGCATAAACACAGGCGCTATGGAACAATTGAAAGCGACCACTATATCGCCTTTAGATGCAAATCGAAGATATTTTAATTTGCACCCAAAGAATGTCTGTACAAATTCTTAGTTTTCAAGGAATTCCTCATTATTCCTACCTTCCCTGCAATGTTAAAAAAAGTTACTGGTTTAAACATTTCGCAGAAATCGCTTGAAATCTTTAAATGCCCTTGGTTTTCTAACCCTATGTCCAAAACTGGAGCAGATCAATTTAGAAGGAAATGAAGGAATTACAAAATCCCCTACTTACAGAAAATCGTTAAAAACTCTCATACCCCAACTCAAAGTTTTAGATGATGAGCCTTTCTTCGGAGGTAAGTTGGATAACTCGAAAAATATGACGTACTTATATATACGCAAGCAATAAGCAATGCTTAGATATGTACAAATATATGTAATGAATAAACCTTTTCTTAAAGACGAGAATCAAAACATTGCCCAAATATCTGCACAGGAAGAAGGTGCAGATGAGGTATCTTCATATGTACGTGAAGAAGACGAACTAATGATCATTGCGATTCCCCAGAAAATGCCAGTGACTGATAAGAAAGTGTTTTCTGGCGCTAATAAACAATTGGCAAAAGAATGTTCTGAAGCAACAATAGATTTGGAAGTAAATAAGATGGAACGTATTGACTTCGTAGATATACGTCCTCCGATTAAGTTAAGACATGTAAGTTCAGAAATAGGCCATAAAAATGAAAATTATTAATTTCAAACATACTTAGGGATTTTTCCCGCCAATTCCAATAAATAAGCGAACATTAGCCAGTGAGAATCGCCCATCCTCTGCTGGTAGTAGCAACAGTTATGCTATCAATTTTCCACCAAGAGTCCTATCTACCACATCAAATAGACCAACAACTTCAAAAGATACATCCATTATTAGATCTACAATTGCAACGGGTAGGTACATATAGGTGCATAAGTATTTAATAAAATATTAAATACGTACTGGAAGTTCTATTAATCTCTTAATGTTTTATTGTAGAGAGCAGCGTGGATACGGTGTTTCCGAAAATTAAGAAAGATTATATTAAAACCACTTCTTTGACAGCTTGGGATGATGACCTGGACGAAATGTAAATCCTGCTACTTTGTTATGTGTTTACTTTTACTTCAGAAATATATGTTTACATAATATGAAAGTGTTATTGTGTTTAATGCGCAAGTATAGATATAACTGATCATTTTAAAATGTCGTCACACAATTGACAGCTGAAGGGCACACATTTGTTTCTTTTAAAGCTTATTGGAGGGAAGAAGAGAAGGAATAACAAAGCAGATGTTTGTGATACAATTTGGCACCAAAAAAGGGTCGTAACTTAAATTTAGTCGCTTTACGTCGAGAAGTGAACGAAAATTCTTAAAATGATGTGACTGGTTGCATTATTGCAAACGTTGTTTCGTTATTTTGAGTTAAATTACATGAACTCTAAACATCACCACTTTGTTTGGCACCAAATCTGCTCAAATTTTGGTAACACTCACGTGCATAACGTTGTGTATCCAACAGAAATTGGCGGCCTGTCAAAATCGGGCCATTCTAAAACAGTCTATAAGGGAAGTGATCATTCGGCTAACCTCCTCTCATGTTAAAATGCTCCACTTACCTAAAAACAGCGAAAAGGGGCGTTCATAGGAAGAGGCATACAGCTCCATTTATTTCATTTTAGACCAAACTGGCAATCCAACAAAAACTTGCGGTTTTCAATAAATTACAGGTTGCGCAATATAATCAGTAGTAATACAATAAGTGGTCTGGAATTGTCGGAAATTTTACGAAAGCTGTTGCGTTGCTTGGTAGCCACGAGTGTAAATTTGACAGTTAAAAGATCACGAGCGCTTGCGCGAGTGATCTTCTGTCAAATTTACACGAGTGGCTAGTAAAAGCAACAGCTTGAGTAAAATTACCTAAAAATTCCAGACCACGAATTGTATTTGACAAGATTATTTTTTGAATCGAAATTTTATTTCAATTAATTCACATACAAAGAAATGTATTGGGAATATTTGACGTTTGGCAGGTACTAAAGTAACTAGATTATACATTATAAACGCACCTACAAATTCAAAACTATGGCAACTTGTCAACGAGCAAAATTAACGTAGGTAAATACATAAAGGGGCCTACAGACAAACGCACATGTATTAAGCCATGAGTATCTACTTTATCTACACACAAACAAACTTGTATGTCAGTCTTCTCCGCGAGATGATCCTAGTTTGTCAGCATGTCGAGTGCAGTGGCGTGCGTTTGTGTAATGAAAAAAAGACAGCATGAATCAAATAAAAGGCTTCGGCCACGAAGGAAATGAGTAAAAGAATGGCTTTTGAAGCGGAATGAATATAGTCACATCAATCTACTAGAAGAGCTACGATTAGAACCTGACGATTGGCGAAACTATCTTCGGATGGATGAAGATAGTTATGCAACACTCCTAGCGTTTGTTTCGGTTCATATACTCCTTTGACTTCGTTTTCCACAAACATGGATAGGACTTGTACAGTTCAATAAATTCTGTTATGAACTCTTTGGAAAAACTTCTTAAATCTGCCATGTTCAAAACAAACTACCTAAACAATAAAACAATGATGCGACACTGACAAAGTCTTCGAAAACGGTAAATTTTTGTCTCCACACATGCATACATGTACGCGCATTAAAGTCCGTGCGTACATGAATTCAAGCGGGAACAGTAAACATGTACGCCGGTCTTTTCGCGTAAAATTTGTCTACACACTGATGAACATCAACGCGCGTACATCAACGTGCGCTCATGGCTTAATACATGTGCCTGTGTCTGTAGGCCCCTTAAGAGATCATTTTTTATCGATAAATACATGTTTAATTGTATGAAAGTTTTATTGTCATGGCAAACAATCGAGAATCAAGGTACTTCCCTTGATTCGAGTTTTTTTGCGGAATGGCAATAAAATTTGAATAAAATTTGAAATGTATTTATCTTATAAAAAATGATCTCGAATGTATTTTAGGGAGGTTAATACACAACTACATTATACGGACAATTTAAAACGACGTTGCAAGAAAACTCGAAAATAATATGACAGTGACAGTTGCCAAGGTAGAAATTTCAAAACTATATCATTCACAGCATAGTTGATTAAAAGCAAGGCTCATATTTATCAGTTATTGGGAAAGCTAGGTAGGGTTTTATCGTTTACAATGACAGTTAATTGGTCGATTTTAAGAAATTGAAGAAATCTCATTGGCTCTTAGAATAGGCGTGTATTCCTATTGGTCAATTTGACGATGAAAAAAATAATCATCAAAATATCGCAAAACATACGCACCATATAATATACACATAATACAAATAACTACAACAAAAAAGTCAAAAAATGACAATGGCAAAGATTATCCACACCAGTCTATACGTGCGCAAACACACTGTGTGCTTTAGATCCCACCTGACCAGCAGAAGAAGAAAATAAATCAATGTGCCGAAATTTCAGATTGTAATTTTTCGTGCTTAAAGCCACCAGGGAATTTGTTGCATAATTAGTGGACTGCTAGGGTGCATAAAAGAAGCCAACGGATCTGTTCCTCCTACTCCCAACATTAAAATTTAAATTTTCCAAAATGGAGTTGCAGTGAAAATCTCCGGACAGAATTTTATACATACATGTCGGGATACATGTGATATACACGACACCATTCAGCAAGCTTCAACATTTTATAGAACTCCAAACTTGCCTCATAACCCTGATGATGCAGTCCCTGATTGAATTTGAAGTTCAGGAGATTGATGAATTTAATTTGTACTTTTTCAATTTTGGTAATATATTTACTGTAGCAGGGGTTCCAAACTATTGAAGCGAATTCTAAATGACTCCGTACCAAAGAATTAAATACATAAATGTATAAGAGACTGGGGCTCCCTGGACGACTTTGTCACCCTATTCAAGACACCTATTCTATATGACTTACTAACAATTAAGTTTATATGGGGTTCAAAACAGAGCTTAGTGTCCAAAATAACCCCCACGTTTCTAACCTCAGTTGCCTCATCCATTAATGGTAATTAAATACAACTTTAGTACGTGAACGGGAGAACGCAATAACACAGCATTTTGCAATATTCAAAGTTAGATTCAACATACACACAGTAGACGGATCAAGAACTTTGACGTAAATTCACTCTGAATTCTTAATAGTTAACCCCACACGCCAAAAGACAGTGACACAGTAATTAAACTCGACACGTGTTTCGCTGACAACGTCATCATCTTCAGGAGTTGAAGATGCTGGCGTGTGGGGTTAACTATTAAGAATTCAGAGTAGATTCAACATATTAAGTGGTAAGTGCAGACTTTGATTAGAGGCTACGGCGACAGTTTCCACTTCGCATGCGGAAGTTTAAGTATATCGTTATCGGCTTGTGACGCTAACGGTCTTGGTGGGTGTGGGGGTATCGCACAGAACTGCCATTTTGTTCTCCTACGGCTAGACGAGTTCTGACCCGTAGGGGTTTGATATATTTTGCTTGTTTTTACATAATTTTTCTTTTCAAAAAATGCGTGGGTCTGTCTGGTGCGACAGGGCAAGTGAATGGTCTGTTTCAAAAATGCGTTCTCTTGGAATATAAATTTAATATTAGGACTATACTATACAGGGTGGTCCGAAATTAGCGTGCAATATTTTACCAGCGTGTTCTGTCTTCTGTGGTCAAAAATAAGACAAAAAGTTCCTATAAGCGTATACCGAAATATGCTTCGCAAGGGAGCTATAGCTTTCTAAAAGAGAAGGCCTGAAGACGTTTTCTTCTAAATATCTTCGAAACAAGTCCAGTTGAAATTATGAAATTTAATGGAATGTGTAAGTACCAATTGCTGAATATTTTGCTGTAAACATAATTTTTAAAATTTAACAGGGGCGTCTCAAATCTGGGGGTGGCGGAGGTAAGATTTACCCCAACTTTTTTTACAACATGTCATTTTCAATTTTTCCATAAAAATATTAAACTTCAGAGTTTTTTGCAAAAAAAATGTGCTCCTGACTCGTTTTGATAGGAGACACCGTTATCGAGTACAATCGATTCAGAAATTTCCTACAAGAAGTGGAGAACTTTCTTTGTATGTATACTTAAACGAGACATGAGCACATTATTTTGCAAAAAACTCTGAAGTTGCAAATTTTTACGGAAAAATTGAAAATATTCTACATATTCTACAAAAAAGTTGGGGTAAATCTTACCTCCCCCACCCCCAGATTTGAGACGCCCCTGTAAAATTTTAAAAATTATGTTTACAGCAAACGATTCAGCATTTGGTACTTACACACTCCATTAAATTTAATAATTTTAACTTGACTATGGTTTTCTGAAACAAAAAAAATAGATTAATAAGACAAACCGGTGCCAAAAATTACTACATACCTACCTTGAATTTATCCTGAAAGGGTTACACACACATTCGAATAACACAACACACATGGAAAATAATTTGGTGCTCGATTCACCGAAAAAACGAACGTACTTTATATTTTCCCCACAACTTTTAATAAATGCCCAAATAGAAATAAAGAAAAATATTAGCGATACAAAAGCAAAAGAATAATGACTGACCTTGCCAGTTACGATCCGACGCTCCGATGAGACAAGCTGTAACAAGAGAAAAACAAAATATAACACGTAAAATATAAATGAGACAAAGTTTTTTTAAAAAATCAATACAAAGAGTGTCGTAAATATAGTACAAAATTTAAAAAGACACTTACATCATAACCAGCTTATGTTGCGATTCAAAATCCAGATCCAGGTAAAGGAGGGGGTACTCAATTTTAAATTAAATCGCGATTTTTCTACGCGAAACTGAGCCGTTTGCTTTCCCGAATACTAGTTTCACGCACACACTTTTGATTTTTAAAATATTTGCATTCATTTCATTTAATATTTACCTGTTTTCTCGGCACTAACTGGTAACACACACTGTATACTTGATAAATTAGTATGAGTGATGATGCCGCAAGAAACATAATTTTTATATTTTTCATAACCCTTTTTGAGATGGATTAGTTTATGCACTGGTACATTAATTAGCATCGATCTTTCAAAATTAAGCAAGATTTTAGTGGTGGTCCTCGAAATTGTACCGTGACAAAATTAAATTACAATATTGGAATAAAAAAAGAAAAAAATATCCCTGACCTTGCCAGATATGATCTCATTCCCTCCACGAGATACAGCTGTAACAAAAGAAAAAAATTAAACATTCGATTAGGGCACTGATGGTGTAAATTATAATCAGACGCATAAAAAAGCCAAGAAAATAAAAATTTGCCAAATACCTAATTTTGAGAATACCTGGCACCCTATATCTTATTGGTTATCGATAAGGCAAAATTATTTAGGTGCCTAGGTACAGGTAATTTTCTGTAAAAACAAAGTTTAGGCATTTTTCTGAGTTTTGGATGGCAAAATAGGGAAAATTCCCTAAAACTGGTATAATATTACAGCAAAAATCCTAATTTTTAAGGTGAAATCCAAATATGTAAACAAATGTTGTATGTGAACGTGAACATATTATAGGTACATACATCAAAATAATTTTATCATAAGCTTCGCGGGGTTCTCCATAATATACAAGTAAAATTTCACGTTTGTATCTGGAATAAAACCAGAGATAGGTATGGACAGACTGAGCACTATTGATCCACCCTGTATAGGTCAAAATTTCTTTTCAGATTATCGAGCAGCAACTTTTCTCTAAATTTATTTAGAACTGAAAAACGCTAACAAAAAGTTCGATCAATGTGATTTGACGCAAAAAAAACATTGAAAATATTTGCTTGGAACAAAACAAAAAATGGCTGATGATTTTAGTAGAAAAAAAAACTTACATCACACCAAGCAGACTCCTTAACTTCATATCCAAATTCCACTCCATTTCAGTCACTAAGCACACTGTCCACACTTAAATAATAAATTATTTCGATTTTCGATACGTAATTTCGTTAAATTCTGGCGTCATTATTCACTTTTCGGAAGAAAACTTCTGTTTATAATTCCCGAAGCAAACGGCCGTTAATTTGAAAACTTAAATTACTAATGCACGCAGACGCAAGAACATAGATTTTAGATTGTTGAATTGGGTAAAAGTTATTATTTACAACACACAATACTTAATTATTAATTATTATTTGTTATAATTCTATAAACCGCATAATGCAGACGTCTGCACTAGACCACACTACACGATAAACTAAAAACTTATCAAGGTATAGATATGTTTAAAATAAATGACAACGTTTTTGTATAAAAACAATTGAAAGAATTGGTTAGCTCACTCACTACTTGTAGCAGTTTTTGTACATTTTATGCCAAAAGAAATACTTAGAAATATTTCTACGAGTAGTCGAGGAATAAAATTTTGATATAAACGGAAAAAAATTTAACAACTTGAATACTAATTTTGATTGATAGGCTTTTTATGCCGATTATGCCTAGGTACCTACAAGAACTACACTTCTGGGAAAAAGATTAAGATTTATTCCGAGAACTGGGTGTAAAATATGAAATTATTAGGTTATTAAGTGGTTAAAAATGTTCCATTTCGGAAATTAGATTGTTTATGCAAGTCAGTCTAAAAAATAGGTACCTGCCTATCTTATACAGGGTACACCACCTGAACATATGTATTTCTTCTGTTCTGTTACACCTTCAATATAAATATGTGAGAAGCAGGGCTTCGATTTGCCCAGAAAATGCACGCATGCCTACTCTGTATACAGATTATAGTTTTAATTATATTGATGGTGAAATATATTCAACGTTTTTATTTTTGCGAAAACCCTGACGCAGGCGCCTGGGCCACATCCAAAGGCCCCAAAGACACCAGAGGCTGCTGAAGAAGTCGTTGCTGAAGACATGACTCAAGGACTCCTTCAGCAGCCTCTGGTCATTACCGAAGAAGTGGATGGCACCTGGATGGATTGGCCCGAAGCCACCGTAATATAGAAAGCCTAGCACATCGCCCCACTGCTCGAATGATACGTCACAAACGGTGGTGGCTCTCCAGGCGTTCCCGGTCGCGACTATTCGTATTGCTGCATAAGAATGCGATAATAATGCAATGGCAACAAGTAACTAATTTTACAACTTTAGATGCCAAAATATTGTTGCTTTTCCTTGTGTAGGAGCAATAATTAGGCTCGCACAAGTGAAAAAATGTCCGTGTTTCGATTTCCCTAAGACAAAAGCTAAATTCGAATTGCGGTTACGTCGCATTCGTCGCAAAATTTCCTGCGAGCGAAATTTTCAGTACCTAGTACGTGCAAAACAAATAATGAAAGTTAACGCCATACAGAACAACAACTATAAACACCAGAAATATGCACTATTTTTAAAGTATTCTATAAACATTCTGTCGGATTTGCGCTTAGTTATTACTTATAACAATTACTATGTTTGGGTTTGTTAGGGCACAGTTCTCTATGTAATAGCTGGTTGAAATTAGGGAAAATAGTGGCTCAAATTAAATAAAAGTTTGTGTAGAAAAAGTATTGAATAAATCGGCGTTTGATAAAATTGTTTTTTTAAGGGAACAATTAGGGTTGATATTAAAAAAAAATTACGTAATCACCGAATATGTTAATTTAGTCATTTGCCCAACTAGAAATTAGTTTTTTATTTGAGGGCTTCTTATTTGTCTTCAATACACTTGTTTAATAAAACTAGGCAATATAATTAGTAAACCCTACATTATTGACTTTGCGAATACTATTACACCTAAATATAAGAACAAAGAAATTGGTGACCTACTTCTACTCTTTTACCAAAGCTGTTGACTTTGCAGTACCGTTTTGTCCTAAGTTTTAACTATTAATAGATTATTTTACCTAGATAATTGCATTTCCTTAACGTATTGACAGTAATATAATTACGAAACTACAATTCATTAAATAAAAATTACTATTTGCCAATATTAAGCCGAGAAACTCTACCCGCAGTATATGCTCGCCAGACAGAAATCTACAACCACGTGTGACGTCACCAGAGCAGGGTACAGGCTTTCTATATTACGGTGACTTCGATTGGCCTCAACAATGAGCAACACGTACTTTGCACGCTACAGAGCCCCGGCGCAGGCGCCTGAGCCACAGCCAAAGGCCCCAAAATGGCGGCTTGGGTGCGCACTCGTCGGCAATGACCTTGAAAGACTCGCTTCTTCTGAGAGAGGCTGCCGCAGAAGTCGTTGCTGAAGAAGTGGATAGACTGATCTGAGGCTGTCATAGCCATTGCCGAAGACATGGATGGCACCTGGAGAAGCCGGGCGCCCGGCTTCCTCCCGCCGAAGCGATCGATCGCCTCGACGGGCTGGCTCGAGCGCCCGATCGCCTCGGCCAGAAAGACGATCGCCCGGCTTCCTCCCGCCGAGGCGATCGATCGCCTCGGCGCGGGGCCTGATCCAGAACTCTCATTTTTCTACTACTCATTTTTTTACCAAAAACTCTGAAGTTTCATATTTTTATGGAAAAATTGAAAATAACATGTTCTAAAAAAAGTTGGGGTGAATCTTATCTCCGCCACCCCCAGATTTGAGACGCCCCGTTAAATTTTAAAAATTATGTTTACAGAAAAAGATTCAGCATTTGGTACTTACACATTCCATTAAATTTCATAATTTTAACTGAACTTGTTTCGAAGATATTTAGAAGAAAACGTCTTCAGGTCTTCTCTTTTAGAAAGCTATACCTCCCTTGCGAAGCATATTTCGCTATACGCTTATAGGAACTTTTTGTCTTATTTTTGACCACAGAACACGCTGCTAAAATATTGCACGCTAATTTCGGGCCATCCTGTACATGTGCAAGCCTCGGAGCCGAAGTGGGAACGTTCGCCGTAGCTTCTAGTCAGACTTTGCAGATTCAGGCAGTCATTCCGTGGCCGATATCTGAAACAGAAATATTATTAGATATGTATTCCGGGCTGACTGCCACGTCGTCTAATAAATACACTAAAAAGCATACTTGATGTTTCGACACTCATCTCGGTCTTCTTCAGAGCATCTTCTGAAGCTCGGAACATATTATAACAATACTTATTTCATAGATCTTTAAATCATCAGCGAGTAAGGAAAATCCAGAATTCAAGAAGCAGCTACCAATACCATTAATAAATAAGAAAATAGAACTGGTCCCAAGTGAGAACCCTGGGGAACGCAAGAAGACACTTTAGCAAAGTTAGAACTGACGTTATTTATTTTAACATATTGGGATCTATTTCAAATATATGACTTAATCCACCTTAAAAGATTGACATGCACACCAACATTCTCCAGCTTAACCTTCAATGTATTATGATGAACCTTATCGAATGCTTTTAGAGAAGTCAGTATACACAGTTACACAGACAGCATCCAGAAATAAGAACCTCGCTGAGAACAACCGCAACCTCTTACAGTGTCTTTCCTAAATAAAGACACTGTACCATTAATAATACTTCGCCCCCATCTATCGGCGGAAACCAGTCAGAAGTAATACGTGGTCGGTCGCCGGTAAAATAGGGAACGTACCAAACACAAAGTAATTTCCAAGTATTCCTTTTTCAGAATCGAATTCATTGGAATTGTTGCCAGAATCAATGATGCAGAACCCTACTGGATAGACCCATTGCCGTTTACGCCGTAAGAGCTTTGTGCAGCATATCTGTTGTGTATGCAACCCGTACTACTTACGTATTTCCATCCTTTTCTAACGCGAAGAAATTATCGGGTGTTTGCCCAGGTAGCAGTTTTTTGTTTATCACGATGATATTTTGCGTTGCTCACGACTGTAAAAGCGTTCATCAGCTAAGTAATAACTTAGCGTTTCATGGATAAGCAACTAATTTGGTTGAGGATTTACATGTAGCGCAACTGATTAAAAAAATTGCGCGTATACCGTATACGTGATAGAAGTGAAACTTCTGAGAGAGATTTACGGTAAAAGATTGAGAGAGAGAGCATTTCACGGGAACGTTCAGTCGTTCTTTTGACGCAATATAAGCATACAAACGTCATTATCATTAAAATTTTAATATTTTAAATATACTTACATAATAACTGTTAACGGATATAATCGAATATCCACAGGACATAAACGTGAAAAACGTAAATAATCACAAAACACGACGGTAAGTATTAATTATACAACGCGTGGTACCTCAGCTACTCATGCATGTATAACTCTCTTTCTCCTTCTCTCAACGTTATACCTTTCGTCTCTCTCGTGTAACGAAATGCTCGAAAACGTGACGCGACCTTGAACTTTTACTCTCAATTCTCTGGCAATTTTCGAGGTGCCGCTAAAGAAGTTTCACTTCAAAAATTGCTGAAACGTACTTGAAAATTAGACTTCATAGTTATACAAAGAAGGTTGCAGAGAAAATGCAAGGTGAAAACGCCACTTTGCTCCAGAAACGAAAATTATTTTATTTTGTAATGTGTATAATTATTACTGATTCTGTTGTATTTAGTGCTTCTGCTATACTAACAACTCGTTTACCCAGTCTAGAAAGTAGAAACTTATGCTATGTTCTCATAAAAATAAAGAATAGGATATAGGATGGTAACACACAAATTGAAAATAAACTGTTCTTAATGCAAAACTTCTATAATTATGTTAAAAAAAGCTAACTTAAGAGCTTCAAGACTTTGTAAATACTACTACGATAAACGTCAACTGGCAGGGGCATTTGTTTTGTTTAGAATGATAATCTGACGAATGAGGTATGACGCAGCCACTTGTGTAGTGTATTGTAAACTTTCGTATTTTGCGTTCGAATACTCCCATCACTAATTCGCACATTTGACTTTTTGCTTTGACAGTTGACACATGAATGAATGTTTTTTTAAAATTGACAAGTGAGATAAAAGTAATGACACCTTCACTAAAAATATCACAAATAGTTCTAAATGTAAGTTAAAAATCAGTACGAACCTGTAAAATATCTTTTTTTCACTGCACTCTCTACAAATTATTACATTACGACAAAATTAAGCCTAATAGATTCAAACATATGTTTATAACCTATTTCAGAAATTAATAAATTTAAAACAAGCATGTTCAGGAAAATTATACGGGACTGTGTTCGAGGACAGCCTTGTTGTTCTCGGTCTCAGTATAGATCAAGAAGGAATAACGGATATACACAACTTCCTCCCGGCTGAAGTTGACTTGTGCGGAGTTGTCCAAATAGGAAGTGGCACAATCAACATAGCAAAAACAAACAAATCGATTAAAGATGTATTTGTAACCGATAACCCAATTGTAGTATCAGTTAAAATCGGTGAACGAAATGAATTAAAAGCCAGATACATTGTCAATGATCGATTTGAGAAAATTGCGTTTGAAGATATTTCCGAAAATGAAATCAACTCTCAATTTACGTATTTACGGCTTAAATTTAAAATGCCATTTGTGTGTGAGCTAACATCAGAGTGCATTAAAGAAGGCATCTTGAATTTACGTAAGATTCTAACATCTGGAACAATGTCATTCAATTTCCCTGGAACAAATATTTTTATTACTGGTAATGAAAATGAAAGTGCGATATTAGGTATGCCTTTAAGCTGACCGCACACAATCAATATTATTGACAGTAATATTGACAATATCGTTATTTGACCAATCAAAACACGGTATTATTGGTCAAATCACGATATTGTCAATATTATTGTCAATAATATTGATCGTGTGCGGTCAGCTTTATACATAATTGATTTTACCTAGAGCTGGGTTTTAGCAAGTTACTTTTGTAGCTAAGTTACTTTTCTAACAGCTAGTAGCTGCTGCTCAGCTACTATCGCAAATCAGTTTTTAAAGAGTAGTAGGTACTGTAGTCATTTTCAATCAGTTAATTAAACTAATGGCATGCAGCATCTCGACTTTTATATACTAAATTGCTACATTTTATTCTTCAAAACTATCCAAGAAATTCGCCTCTTTCTCTGATACATTCAGGTTTCTCCTTAACTATATGTTGCAATTTTGCTGTTGGTCTTCCATTTGAATATCATTGGCAGTCTTGTTCAAAGGGCGCCATGCAGACTTAATGGGACAATGTGTATAGATAAAAATATTCTTGAGACAGTGAAACTACTTCGATAAAAAAGAATTCATAAATATTGATTAATAAGTAAATTATGGATACCAACGTCTTTTTAGTTTACACCCTCCGCTTAGCTACTTTTTGTCAGAAGCTTGTCCAGCTCTGGTCTTTATAAAGTAATTGATGTCACCATCATCTTTAGTAATTAAAATTGTATTGAGAAGGTATAACAGGAGAACCAAGTGTGGGTGAATTAAGCGATGTATCATCGGATGAAGGTTGCACGAAGAAGAAAAAGCAGCAACCTGTTGAAATGTCAGTGTTAAGCGTCAGTATGTATAAGAGAATGACAGTCGATGGGAACTCCACCTTAACAAAGATTCATGGTCCCATTTTCCTTCTCGATAAACGTAATAGGAAAACTCTCAGTTCGACACTTGAAATAGATGCATTATCTATGGTACACAAACAAACTAAAGTAGCTAACTTGTACGAAATATTAATTGAAAGTGCTACACGCAATTTAAGACTCTTGGAGAGTAAATTTTTAAAGGAACTAAAGAGTAATGCAGATATGTCACAACCAGAAGTATTTCATTTCTTTCCTGAACCATGTGGGCATTTTATCACCCTTGTTTATTCGAGAAATGAAGATGATGACATGTTACGTATGTTAATTTATGCCAGTTACGAATATCTTATACAATTTTGTGCCTATAGGATCCCAACGTTTGTTACTTCATAACCAATTTTTGGTACCGATGAATCGACCATTCTTTAAGAAGTGCAATAAATTTGTATTTAAAAATGAAACACAATCCAATGGGCCACTTATCAACCCTCATGAGGGTCTCAATCCTTCCGGAAATAGTAAGTTTGAGTAATGAAATTGTATAATTTCAATAAATCCACTCAAAACTAATAGGTGGGGAAGTAGTGCTAGTGAAGGGAAAATACCAATACTACCACTATTGTCAAGACAACATGGATGACAATGGTTGGGGTTGTGCTTACCGCTCACTTCAAACTCTTGCATCTTGGTATTTACTGCAAGGTCTGACCGACAGACCTGTACCTAACTTTAAAGAAATACAAAAGTGTCTAGTCGAAATTGGTGACAAAGGAAGCAGTTTTATAGGATCCAAGCAGTGGATAGGTTCCACCGAAGTTAATTATGTTTTGAACAAATTATTGGGTGTAACTTCAAAAATACTATATGTAAATTCTGGAGAGGAGCTAGGATCAAAAGGCCCAGAACTGTTAAATCATTTTCAGACCAATGGTACTCCTGTGATGATTGGTACGTTAAACATACTGACTTTTAATTAAAGAAACTGGGTAACCAATAAATGTTTTTAATAGGTGGTGGCGTTTTGGCACATACTATTTTGGGTGTAGATTACAACCGGATGTCGGGGCATTTAAAATTTTTGATCCTCGATCCTCATTATACGAGTGGTGAAGATTTAAAAGTAATTCAAAATAAGGGTTGGTGTGGATGGAAAGGAGTCGATTTTTGGGATAAAGCTTCTTATTATAATATGTGTTTGCCACAAGTTCCACATGATATTTAAGCCTGGATTTTTTATGTTATTTTTGGTTTTATGAAATAAAGTTTTTATACAATGAGTTAGTATTATAACTGATTATTGAGAAAACCTGATCGTGTATTGAGTAAAATTGCTTTATCATTCAAAATTTTTTTTTTATATTTTTGACCGTGCACTTATCGGACAAAACATTTCGGCCCTCTTAGGCCAAGAACTTTAGGAACATAGGCAATAAAAAAATTAAAGTTATTCATCAACAATTCATTTCTTAATGAAAAAGTTGTTAGCAGTTACAAAGTTCTAAATTAGCGACAAATAAATCTAGTGCATCTACTCTACAGATACAGTAAAAAAATAAAGGAACTTAAAGACATCGACAACTTTGTATTTCTATTTGATCCAAAAGTATAGTTTATGTCATACCATTTTTATCTAAAAAATGGTAAATTATTGTATTATCAGTTGTATAAATAATTCACAGCTTAACACTGGCAATACTCTGCGACTGGAGGTATGACATCTGACTAGAGATGTAAAATTCTCGGGGATTTATAAATCGGTAAAATTACCTGCAAAATTTGGGAATATTCACGAATATAAGAAACATTGCCATGATGACCTATTAAACAATGTTGGTATAAAAATGTACAACATTAATGTTTTAAATATTATGTATTAATATTACATATACCCAGATCCTGTCAATTTTCAAAATTTTTCCTTGATACTGTTAGGACATTATCGGTAATTTAATAAATGTTTGATCAATCTCGTGGCGTTCTTGCTATAAACAAAACTTGAATATATATTTGGCTTTTCTCTCATTGAAAGAATATTTCCAAACGACACTTATTTGTCACAAGTTTAGAAGAACTTCCACAAATGTTAAATACGGTTTGAATAAACTGACACTTTTAAATGACAAAGTGGCATTTGTAAAAATTAGGACGAGGAAAAAAAATCTGCAAAAGAAACATGGAATGAAAAGTTATAATCCAAACAAAAGCGGCATCGATCTCCCCTTTGCGAGGTGGAGATTATAGTTTTTTGTTGACGTCTAGGGCACACTGCATAATAAATATACACCACCGAATCTACATACTTGTATGACCAACATGATGCAGTTTGCGAATATTCGCGAACATTTGAATGAATTTTACAGGAAATAGCACTTTACATCACTACGTCTGACCATTTATTGCGATAACTCACTAAAAGCAGAAGAGAGGGAACTCTGTCATAAGAAAATATATTTTTTTACATATCGATGCCTTTAAGAATACAGTGTAATAAATTCCCCTTAAACACATATTTTTAATTAAATACGAAAAATATGTACCGGGTGTCCAAATAAGAAAGGACGCCGGCCATATCTAAGGAACCGTTCATGGTACAGCTATGGGAAAGAAAAAATAATCATAAAAGTGGCCAAGAGAAATCGCTGGAAATTATTTTCAAGTTTCTAAGTTTGCTGCTAGAGGGCGTAATAGTCATAGTCGACAAAAGAAACATAGTTTTCTCTAAAATATACCCAGATAAAGTAGATCAAAAATACGAATATTGCAATCTTGAATATATTTTGTATAATTTTGGTTTACCACTTCTTGCTCTAACTCACCAAATAACAGCGGAGGGGGAAGGGGAGCATCTGGTTGTGGAGATGCTTGTAACTTCGGTTTGATTTAACCGAATGTAGCAAACTTAGTCTCGTTGAAAAGAGCTATCTTCCTTTAATCAGATGCTTTTATAAATAAAGTCGTTTTTGTTATGTAGTGATCGCTAGAGGGCGTTGTTTGAAAGATCAGCAAACTTTTCAGATTTTCTTGAAAATTTTAAATGGAACGGTATAATAATTACAAATTAATTAAAAAGAGGATAGAATGATGAAAGGAATAGTAAAAACCGCGAATTGATATCTTTTTTCTAACCGGAGATATAAACAAATTAGTGTTAGGATCGGGAGGATTTGGGCAAAAATTGTTGGTAACACCCGGTTCAACATTTGCAATTATTATGTAGCAGTGATAAACTTGTGTATGCTTTGATGCCAATATAAAAATTATACAAATATGATAAAACAGCTTTTACTATAGTTTGGAGAAAGTCTCCCATCTTCCGAAAATTTAAGATATTTGTAGATATCAAACACTTGACATTGTGCTGCATCTTTTTGTTTCTACGCCAACTTGTTTTATAAATACACTGCGCACAGTGGTTAGATCAGTAACTTTGGCGTAAATTCACTATGAATTCTTAATAAGCTATCCTCACACGCCAAAAGACAGTTACACAGCACACCCCTGAGGACGGTGACTTCGTCAGTGAAATATGTGTCGAGTTTAATGACTGTCTTTTGGCGTGTGGGGTTATCTTCTTAAGAATTCATAATAAATATTGCAATTTACAAGATTATATTTTAATACCTAAAAATAGGTTTTTGCTTTAAAAAATGGTCATTTTCACATTTAAAAAGGCCACGAATAATTTTAATGATTATGATATTTTCAAAATGTCTTATATTTGGTGGCATGTATAAATGTTAGTAATTAACCAGTCCTCCCGCCTCTAAAGCTTTTGTCCATATCTCCGGTTACAAAAAAGATACCAATGTGCTGTTTTCACTGTTTCTTTCGTTATTTTGTCCTCTTTTTAATTAATTTATAATTATTATACCTTTCCATTTAAAATTTTCAAGAAAATCTGAAAAGTTTGCTGATCTTTCAAACAACGCCCTCTAGCGATTACTACAGAACAAAAATGACTTAAATTATAAAAGTATCTGATTAAAGGAAGATAGCTCTTTTCAACGAGACTAAGTTTGCTAAATTCGGTTAAATCAAACCGAAGTTACAAGCATCTCCACAACCAGATGCTCCCCTTCCCCCTCCGCTGTTATTTGGTGAGTTAGAGCAAGGAGTGGTAAACCAAAATTATACAAAATATATTCAAGATTGCAATATTCGTATTTTTGATCTACTTTATCTGGGTATATGTTAGAGAAAACTATGTTTCTTTTGTCGACTATGACTATTACGCCCTCTAGCAGCAAACTTAGAAACTTGAAAATAATTTCCAGCGATTTCTCTTGGCCACTTTTATTATTATTTTTTCTTTCCCATAGCTGTACCATGAACGGTTCCTTAGATATGGCCGGCATCCTTTCTTATTTGGACACCCGGTAGCGTAAAGACATTGTTTACTACGGTGCAACGCAACACCAAGTTGTATCATAGTAAGGAATGGCGAAATTAACCGCGCTTTTGCTTTGGCAATCTTTACTGCGGTACAACACAGCACCCAGTTGCACCGCAGTAAGGAATGGCGAAATTAACGCCAGTTTTGCTTTGGCAATCTTTACTGCGGTACAACACCACCCTAAGCTGTAGTGTAGTTTTAGTAAGCATTGAAGTTGAAAAATTTGTTTAAAAATTGAAGGATTCATTTAATTTAATTTGAAATAATGTTCTGAAAGTAAACATTAAAATTAACAGCACTAAATCAAATTCACATTTACACGTTCAGGTACAGAGTGGGCCACATAATTTAACCTATACAGGGTGGCCACTTTTTAGTGGCTCACCATTGGGATATCCGAAAAAGTAAGAGATACAGGGTCGGCTAAATTAGACCAAAGTTGGGCTATTTTGTGCTCATTCAAATGCCGCCGAGAAACCCATGATATCTACAGGAAGTTCCGAAATATCTGGCTATAACTGAAAATTGCGATTTTCTTAAATTCGCTCAATTCGCTCGCTCGTTTTGGCAAATATTAAATTCGTCAAATAAAATTAATCTTTTCATAACTGGTTACGTAAATAACTATAACGTGCTTATTTGATGATTTTTATTTAATAACAATTTATTTAATACCGATTAATATAAAATGTAAGCATTTTTCCAAAATTACTAGCGGCGGCGGTTAATCTGACGGCGCCACGCGAACTTGCGAAACACAAGTTCAGGCGGCGCAGCGTCAAATGAATGAACCTAATTGGTCGGAGATCCTCGCATGATTTCTTGCCATGTGGACATCCGACTGCGTTGTATCGCAGTAAAGATTGCCAAAGCAAAAGCTCGGTTAATTTCGCCATTCCTTACTGCGGTGCAGCTGGGTGCTGCGTTGTACCGCAGTAAAGATTGCCAAAGCAAAAGCGCGGTTAATTTCGCCATTCCTTACTATGATACAACTTGGTGTTGCGTTGCACCGTAGTAAACAATGCCTTTACGCCACCCGGTACATTACTTTTATGTCGAATTGTAATTAGTTAGTTAGAACTTTCCTTCAAACAAGTGAGAATATTTATGCAAATGCAATATGAACAATTTAGTAGAACTTTATTAATTCAAGGAAAGTGAAACGAAAAGCCTAATTTATTTTTAATGAAAATTCACCATCAGCCAGCAGTTGCACAAGCCGTAATAAAAAATCCAGTCCAGGCAGGGAGCAGAACGAATGCTATCCGAATCAGAGGAAAGTGCCATACCTCTGCACTATTCTGTGTATAGGCCCCCAGTTCAAATATTTAAGTTGCATTCACTTGCCATTTCACTGATTACTCATCAAGAAAATGAAAAATTATGAATGTTAATAATAATAGTTTCGCTTTTTATTAGCATATTGAAATACACAGCATGTATTACAGGGAGCAATGGGGCCAGCACTACGCCTCAAACCACCCAGAGGCAGAAAAGTAATCAGATTTTTGATTATAATTAAAGATATAATTAAAAATTTACTTCTACAAACACACATACTGTTGTTTTTTTCAAATAAATTAAGATATTTTAAAACCATTTCTGAATTATAAAGCTGTAAACTGTACACCACAAAACAAGGTTATTTCAATATTTCAGTAAATAATAGTGTACATTTTCTACTTGGTTATTGAAGGTTAATCAAACCATGTTGTATTCGCAAAGTTTAAGAGTCATATTTAAACAGAAATAGAGATGCAGTGTACCATCACAAAATTTAATTATACGAAGGTATCCGAATATTATCTAATTGTTACTCGTGTAAGTTGTTAAAAAATACTGATAATCTTAATTTATTCAACTTCTCCTTTTATAGCACTCTCTTCGTTATCTTTTTTATGCTTCGATCGAATATGCGTTACAAGGGAAACTTTTTGGGGGAAAGCCATGGGGCAATATTCGCAAATGTAGGGCCTTTCATTTGTATGTTGTCGGACATGAGTTTTTAAAGCATTAGAACTCGAAAAATTCTTCTTGCAGTATTCACAGGGATATGGGCGTTCACCAGTGTGAGACCGAATGTGTTTTTTCATAGCTCTCTTCTCCATTTCTTTGTTGCATATCGAACAATTCACACGTTTTTGTATCGGCTTAATCACTACAAGAAAATTACGTAATTAATCCGAGACAACCAAGGCAGTAACATTAAAAATACGCCTAAAGACGAAATTCATCTTGTAGGCACAAGATGTTCATCGACTTAATCGGGAAAATAGACAGGCACAGAGCATAAAGGTGAAAAGGAGAAAGAAGAAACAATCACAAGGCAAGAAACAGAAAAGAGCAAAAAACAGAAAAAAATTAATACAAAAGGGCAATCCCGGTAAAAGTATTATGCATGGGGTAATGCACATGGTGGCTGCATAACGGGACAGGATCTAGTCAGCCATGGGCAGTGATGTCACTTTCGAGGCTGCCTGGCTCGCTCACTCGCTGACAAAAAAAATTTTTTCTCGTTTAATAAAATGGGGAGTGTAGAAAGTGTGTACTACAAGATGTCTCTGGATGGACCTAACTATACTTCTAAACTTTTTTATTTCGCATTTTTAGAGAAAAAAGTTTTGCTTAGCCAGATTTCCGAAAAAATGTGCATGGTCGTTAAAAAAGAAAAAAACGTGAAATTATGCCAAAAGCAAAGTACCAGTTATTTAAGAGGTGATTAAAAATGTTACAGGAAAAATATGTTTCTAATATCAATGAAAGTTCAGATTATGATATTTGAACATTGTATCTCAGAGTTCATATTTTTGCCTTAGTTGTGATTAAAGTAGGTAATTGTACAAATTCAATCCTGCACATTTTCTACTGAAAAGTTCAATTTGCGAAGCAATGTGATGTTTTACCTGTACCATAACATTTTATTAAATAAATTCGTTGCTCTACTTAGAGTAAAAATTTCTGAAAATGACTTTGAAGTTTTGTTAAACACAAAGTACTTACCGAATGTAGTTAATATTGAGATACAACATTCAAATTTGGATCTGAATTTCATTGGCATTAGAAACACCTTTTCTATATAAAATTTTAAATTTTCTCTCATATAACTGGTACCTATTTTCATTTTCATTTCCTTATTTTTAACCACCCTGTACGTTATTTTGAAATTCTGACTATGGTTAAGAACTTTTCAGAATAAGCAAAACTTTATAAAGTATGACTTTTTCTCTTAAAATGCGAAATAAGAAAGTTCCCAGGTATAGTTAGGTCCATCCAGAGGCACACTGTATAACAAGCGCGATTTACACTAACTACCTATAGCAAGCTTGCCACCCACTTGCCCGTCACAGCACGGCAAGGTCTCATAGTGCACAGCGGTAACATTCTGGTGAGTTCCAGCAATGTGTAAATCAGTGTGTACGATTTCTGTAGCAATTCTGGTTTCGACAATTGAAAACGGTCCACAAAATGTATAGAGCATTTTATAGCTGCAAAAATTATTGTGGGTATATTAATAAAAGTATTACTGTTTTATATTATAAATTAACTTTTTCATTCTACTTGCACTTATTTAGCCGTATATTCGCAAAATCCATCTTTTGGAAAAATAAAAATTTATACCTACAACTTATCGTTTTTATAACATGCCATGGCACAGTTTGTTTAAATAATTAGATAAGTAATTGTGGGAACCTGCATATTTTATTAATACTCGAGCCTCGATGTTGACATCACGTGCCCCCCAACTCAGCTGCACCTACTGCGACTATGCACCCACCATGTACATTTGCGTCATGGTGTTACGTATGAGAATTACCTATATTGCCATTTAAAATTTCTGACTTGAAGAGCACATTTTTCATATTAATACTTACAATGTTTCTTCACATGTCGATTCAAATCTCCATGATAATAAAAAATCTTCCCACATATTTCACATGGCAATTCTTGTCCTTTATGTTTGTAAGTATGTGATCGTAATGCCTCATAATTTGTAAATTTTATATTACATTCCTCGCACTTAAATTCGGCAGTATGACTCCGAACGTGCTTGCTTAGATTATCTTTGCGCATAGTCTTTCCGCAAATATTGCAAATGCCAGGCTCCCCATGAAAAGTTTGTTTGTGACTTCTCCATTTATACCTGTCTTTTGTCGTAAAATCACACTTGTCGCAATTAAAATCTTTTGCAAAATGAACAGCGGTGAGGCGAACGAGAGAACGGTTACCTTTCGTTGAAGGAGGGTTCATTTCAATCAGCGACCTGAAACTGATTGTGTCCGATGTGTTTTCATTCTCTGATGCGGAAGACATGTCATGTTCTACTTCCAATTTAACTGATGTATCAACAAAATTGTCTTTGCCATCAGCATCTATATTTTCCGAAACACTCGCCTTTTCGGCTTCTGTGTTTTTAATAGCTTCCAGTCGTTCTTTCAATTCCAAATCGCTGTTAATAATTACCTTTCTAAAGTTGAATAATTTATTTATGTTGCTCACACATTCTCCGCAGATTGTAGAGGGTAAGTTATCATCTTGCCGAACCTACCATTACATTCAATAAACAAAAATAGTGTGATGTAAGTACTTAAAAGTTTACCTGAACTGAAGAAATGGTTTCTATTTTACTAACCAACACGGGATCTTCAAACAGAGGCAATAAAACTTGAGGTACTCTGAGACAAGTTCTGCATACATTTTGCAAATCCATTATTTTTACTTTTGTATTTCACATCTTTTTACTAATAATAATAAATAATAATAAAGACAACAGACAACTCTAACCTATAACTTGTCAGCTTGTCACCACGGATTATAGGAACTGGATAACTGATACAAGGGAGTGGGGATACCATAAAATGACTGGGGTGGCCGCCATATTAAGCTCATTTTTAGTGATTTTTTTTCTCGGTTGCTAAATTGTTGTGGTGTTCTTATTTGTCATTTGTATGACATATGATGTTTCGGACCGACAATATTCTAAAATTCCACCGTATTTTAATAAGTTAAACATAATTTATGGGAGTTTTATTAATTTTATTCAATTCGTGACACTGGTGGAAATATATTTGATTTCAAAAAGTATAGACAGTCGTGGTTAGGGAAGTGTTCACATAATTGTTTAGTCGTGTATTATAAAAAAGTTGCAGTGCAGGAACATGAAATGCATAATCTTATCCAAAATAATGAAATGGTTCAAATGTCTGTTTTACTGCATTGATTAAGCTGAAGACTTGGTTGCTACAACCTACAAATAATAACTGTGCCTTTAAATTACTCGAAAAAGACCCCTCATTCCCTCATTATACGTATTGGATGAGATGAGGAGAGTACCACAGTGCTGGCACCACTAATTTTAAGGTAATGTGTATCCGCCGAAAACATAAGCTAATATTTTCTTTGCTATTATACTGCTTAAAAGCTACCATTAAAATACTTGTTTGAGGGTTAGGCGAAAATAAAGGAAATAGGATAGAAATCGGTTGAGCAGTTGACCAATCAAAGCCGCATTGAATAACTTCCTATTGGCTGACGATAACCAATCAAAAGGGAGCTTAACATGGCGGTCATTATGCGGCCTCTATACCCCAGTCATTTTCTAGTGGTAAATTGTTATCTGTATACAGGGTGTCCCGTTTTTATTGTTACAAATTGAAACAGGTGATAGAATATGTAATTTTAAGATAAAAGTTTCCCATAAACATATATCCAAAAATACTTCGTAAGGGAGCTGCACCCCCTCAAAGATGTGCCTCTGTTAATGGTTTTCTCCCGTTATTTCAGATACCGTTGCAGATAAAATTACAAAATTACAATATTAATGTGCAGATATGAAATAATAAAAATGGCTTTCTTAATAAGTTTATTATTTTGTAAAAATTGATTTTGATGCTATTTATGGTCTGTAACATAAATTTTACTTTGGATTTCCTTGAAAACAGTAAGTTGTACCGAAAAAATGCAAGAGACCTGTCTTTTGTAAGAAACTATGAAATTTGAAATTTTGTTGCTGAAAGTGGCAAGAGACTACAGCCAAAACAGTTAGGGCCCTCTTAACCCCACACCCCTTCAGTTTAAATCATCCCTGATTAAGAATTTTAAATTTTGATTTTAGAATTCGATTAGGCATACAAAGATTATAAGCTGCACCGAATTTTGTAATTTCATCTGAAACGGTATCTGAAATAACGGGAGAAAACCATTAACAGAGGCACATCTTTGAGGGGGTGCAGCTCCCTTACGAAGTATTTTTGGATACATGTTTATGGGAAACTTTTGTCTTAAAATTACATATTCTATCACCTGTTTCAATTTGTAATAATAAAAACGGGACACCCTGTATATATTTTAAATCTTAAATGAGGGAAGAGTATGGATACACAACGCCCGATCTTTGCCTTGCACATGAGCGTTACCAAAATTTGAGCAGATTTGGTGCCAAACAAAGTGGTGAAACCAGGTTAGGGTTGCCATCCGTCCTAATTTCCCCGGACATGTCGGGTGTTAAGGGCGTCCGGGGTCCGGGGGACGTCCGGGCGGGTTTTTAGAACTAGTCCGGATTTTCGTTATGTCCCACAACCACGTTTTTTAACATTTTTAGTTTTCCTTTGGTTTGTGTAAGCTACAATTCTACACACGAGTATACTATGATACTGTGTATGATACCTATACAAGGTGTTTCTAAATTGAGTACCATAAATTTAGGAGTTTGTAGAGAAAGTTAAAATAACACTAAAACATTTATATAGTTTTGTTCAAAAACGCTTCCCTTCCAAAATACAGGGTGTTATAATGCCGACTAGCGTATCAGTTATTTAGCTATATGTAACTAGAGCAGCCTGAGGAATCTAAATTTTTGTGGGCAAGTGCTACTCAAAACGACAGATAATCCAGCAATATTTTAAGTGTAATACGATAATTCAGTGGCGTAGGAAAAGGGGTCGTGTAATACCTTTTTGTTAATAAAAAGTTTGAGGTTAGGTTTTTTGAAAATATCGTTTTATTTTTATATTCTCTAATCAAAATACTGCAAAAAAGATACTCTTTTTAAATATCTCTAGAGTCTTTCGTTTTCGAGATATGCACGATTTTATGTGGCAGTGCTATTAAAATATTGTCTTTGTTTTGCTGTATTCGGGGCTGTATTATCATTAGTTATGTAAAACTTGATAACAAAATCATCTAGAAGTGCTTGCAGGTATAAATTACGAAGGTACCTACAAAAACATGTAGCAATCATATGCGATTTTTTTTTTCGCAAATCAACCATAAATAGGTAATACGACAGTTCTCATGAGCACTGCTACATAAAACCACAAATATTTCAAAAACAAACGACTTTAGAGATATTTAAAAAGAGAATCTTTTTTGTAGTATTTTGATTAGAGAATCTAAAAATTAAACGATATTTCCAAAAAACCTAACCTCAAACTTTTTATTAACAAAAAGGTATTACACGACCCCTTTTCCTACGCCACTGAATTGTCGTATTACACTTAAAATATTGCTGGATTATCTGTCGTTTTGAGTAGCACTTGCCCACAAAAATTTAGATTCCTCAGGCTGCTTTAGTTACAGATATAGCTAAATAACTGATACGCCAGTGGACATTATAACACTCTGTATTTTGGAAGGGAGGCGTTTTTGTACAAAACTATATAAAGGTTTTAGTGTTATTTTAACTTTCTCTACAAACTCCTAAATTTATGGTACTCAATTTAGAAACACCTTGTATATTTATATAGAATTTTTTTTTTTTTTGGTAAGTACAAGTGATTCTGATTTGAGTTTTTAAAATTCGTAGTCGTCCGGATTTTGTTCGTATTTTCAAGTAGCCTTGTCCTGATTTTTATATTTTAGAGATGACAGCCCTAAACCAGGTTTCTATTTAGAATTCATGTAATTTAACTTAAAATAATGCAGTCATTTCATTTTAAGAATTTTCGACCAAATTTCGGCGTAGACGAAGAAATTTCGGTTACGCCCTCTTTTTTGGTCCCAAATGGTAACACAAACATCTGTTTATTTGTTAAGTACTCCTGCTCTAAGACCACTGATAAAAATATTTTATTTGGGTGTCTAAGCCCCACACAGTCATCTGTCATCTGTCGCACGTCGCAGTGTCATTTGTTGTCAGCTTAGATGAGGGAAGAGTAACAACGCCCGATCTTTGCCGTGCACGTGAGTGTTACGAAAATTTGAGCATGTTTGGTGCCAAAGTGATGAAACTAGGTTTCTGTTTAGAATTCATGTAATTTAACTCAAAATAACGAAAGCGGCATTTGAAATAGTGTAATTAGTCATATCATTTTAATATTTTTCGCATTCAATTCTCGGCGTAAAGGGACTAAGAAGTTTAGGTTACGCCCCTTTTTTGGTACCGAATGGTAACAGGAACACCTGCTTTGTTATTCCTCCTCTTCTTCCCTCCTCTAAGGTTGTCAGTACTGCCCAAAGTCTGTGTAATTACACCGTGTATAATTATACACGGTGTCCCAACGAAAACTTGTACCCCGATTTGTGTCTGGGGGTCAAACGATCCCTACTTTGGAAGGGTTTTTCATTACTTACATAACCGTATTTGTTTTATTCAATTCGATCAATATTTGTTACCGAGAAATTGCTTCTTGAAGTTTCCAAGTTAAAAAAATTAATAAAAGCCATATACCTATTACATTAATACAAACAACTCCCCATTCCTCTTGCATTTGCATGTGTAAAAAGCGTGACAGAGAAAAGGCGATAGAAATAGTATATTCTACTTCGTTGTTTATATTTGTTAGATGCATACCAAGCATGCGCAAGTTGTAGGTACGTTCGGTGGACGGTTGCGACTTATGCAGATTTTGTATACATCTGTCTGGTACGCTTTCGGAGCGTAATGCAGACCCACTGATAAAAGCACAAAAAGGTGTAAACTATCGAATGTATTGCTCGAAATGACCTCCACCAATTGTCGTACAATAATACATTCTGGATTCAAATCCAAAATTAACTTATTCGCCACAGTATAAAATCGTGTTTATTTACTAAATTAAAATGGTTTATTCCAAAGAAGAATGCCGGCTATAATAACTCCTGAGGTCTTGAGCAGTGGCGGCGCTAGGGGGGTGCTGGGGTGGGCGGGAGCCCAACTTACAAATCCAAGCGCCGGTCGCCGGCCACCCTGGCCGCCCGCCGCTGGCTTAACACGTTCAACGCCGTGGCGGTCCCTACGGACCGCTCGCGATCTGTCAGGCCAGGCTTTGGCGGTCCATAGGGACCGCCGCGGCGGTGCATTTAATATTGGCATGTCTGCCCAGGCTTCAGGACCGCTATTACTTGGAATTTTGTTATCACGGTGGACCGCTATGGCCTGACAGACTCGTAAAATTATACCAGGGTTTTTGTAGCAAAGTACGTGGTAGGACAGAATGGATAATTTTATACATGCTAGTTATACTCTCTGCAAAAAAGAAAGATTGTGAGACAGAGTATAATTATCTTTATTTCTTGCTTTCTTTTTTACAAATTTGAACTTAACAATATAATACAATCAAACTAAATTTGACAACAAAAGCAAAAAAGTAGATACAAACCCATGAAAGAGATTATGTATGAATATTATTGAAACAATTCAAACAATAATGTGGTTCCAAGCTACAATCTTTACAGTAGGTTATGTGACCTTCTTGACAGCATTTTTGCTAATTTATCCTTTTATCTTTCTTTCATAGCAACCCTTACAATATTTGCGCACTTTATGTGCACTACCCTCTCGCTTTGCAAATGTATGCGTGTTCATGCGTTTTCTTTTTTCAGTTTTCGAAGTACCTGGCAAATTACCAGCGCTGTTTTCTTCAGCTTTCCATAAATAATTGCAAACTATATCTTCTTTAAATTCAGTTATTGTGATTTTAGAATTAATATTCCATTTTTTGAACAGAATGTACGAGTTTACTATGCATGTTCCAAAAATTAATTCCATAGCTATTTTACGATACCACTTCAATGTCTTTCTTAGTGCTGTACTATAGCTTGATAATTGATCTGAAAGATCAATTGAAGTTTTTCCCTGATTGTAATCAATAACACTTTTCGGTTTCATTCTATGTTCTCGGCCATGGACCTCCACCAACTCTGTGCAGTGCCCTGTGGAAAGCATCAATACATCTCTGCGGTCCTTCCATTTCATAATATTGATACCTCTCTTCTTTTCTTTCCCTATTATTTCCCCTTTTTTATCTTCTTTTGAGTTACACTTTTAGGATTTCCTCGTCTATTTGCTCTTAACGTCCCTAAAAGGTGCGTTCCTTTATCTAATAATTTATTTGCCAATTCTATACTAGTATAGTAATTATCTGTAACGGTTGTCCTCCCAGAATCCAGTAATTTATTTGCAAGAGTCAACACTACCTTCGTTGGCACAGATGATCCGCCATCTCTCTCCTTGCCGCTATACAATTTCATGTTCCATGTATAGCCCCCATCACAACACAGTTTGAACATTTTCAATCCATATTTATGAGTCTTTTGGGGCATGTATTGGCGAAATATTATTCATCCTCTGAAAGATATAAGAGTTTCATCCACACAAAACCATTCACCGGGTGTATAAATACTTTGAAATTTATTGTTTAGTTTTTCTATCAGGGGTTCGATTTTGAATAGCCTGTCACCTTCTGGACACTCCAAGTTGTTGCTAAAATGCCACATTTTCAAAATCAATTCGCAACGATTTCGGCTCATTATTGAAGACACAAAACTGTTCAAATATTGTGGTTTCGTACTCCAATAGTGCCGTATGGTTGGCATTTTGACTATGCGCTAGAAGCTCAAGAAATTTTTTCATTTCGAATCTACTTGTGGGTTCCCATCCATGGAGCCGTGAATGTTGGCCCACGTCTTCGCCAGACATTAGAACTTGCTCGGCATACAGATTTGTCTGATCTACCATCAAATCAATGACATCGTTATCGATAAATAAAGAATAAAAGACTGCTGGGGTGCAATCTACTAGTGCTGCAACATATTCTGGTTTTAGTCCTCCCTCAAAGTTGTGGTCGAACAAACAGTGGCGTCCCATTGGATCCATCCATTCATCAGCAGCAGCCTCAGTATTTTCGTTATCTTGGTCTTCCACATTACTAGCTACAACATTACTGCTAGAACCTTCCAAAACATCTACATCTTCAACACTAATAGGTGCATTATTTGTTGGTTCATCAGTTTCAAAACCAGTCTCTTCTCTGAAAGATTCATGTTCAGACTCTTCTATAAATGTGGGATCGTTCAACGAATCCGAGGTATCGTATGGATCAGACTCGGAGTCAGAATAATCTAAAGATTATATTCTATATTTTACAGTTTTTACAAAAACAATAATGTATACCTAATACATCCGATGCACTTACACTGGTCATTGCCAAATTCACCATTCTCTTACTTCTGTTGCTAATACGTTTTTCCATTTTGTTTCAAACACACGTAACAACTGTAACGGCACTTCCACAACTGCAAGCTACAACGCAGATACGTATTATTCACGGGCGGGCACAGACTTGCACGGACCGCTCGGCGGACCGCTAGGGACATGGTGGACCATGACAAACAAATAGGGCCGCGGCGGTCCCTAAGGACCGCTACATTTTTTATGCAATTTTAACGAAAAATACATATATTTCATGTTTTGTAGTACGCAAGTGTAATATTTTATGTTAAAATAAGCAAGAAAACGTAAAAAAAAAAATAACTGCACATATTCATTAATTCCTAATGGCGCTGAACGTGTTTTAAGGCACCACCGGCACATCTCTACGGGCGAATCTTCGGCGTCGTCGGCGCGGCGCGTCGGCACCCGGCAGCCTTGTTAATATCTGCATGTTTATATAGTCTGTGGTTACGTGTGCTACAAACTAGTAAAGTACTTATACAGTTTTGCTGTTTATAAAATAAGAATAAATAATTATATTTTATTTTGTTAACCCTGCCTATAAGCTATTACTTATATAACTATAGTTAAGTTAAGTACATACACGGTGTCCCAACGAAAACTTGTACCCCCTTAAAATAGACGTTTTGACAAAAATCCACAAACACGTCAATTTTTATATCAAAGGGGACCAATTTTTATGCAATAATCATTCTTGCAACTCTAGCCCTGTGCGGGGGGGTAGCGACTCCAGCAAATTTTTAAATGGGACGGGGGGTCAAATGATCTCTACTTAGCAAGGGTTTTTCATTACTTACACAACCGTATTTGTTTTATTCAATTCTTTCAATTTGTTACCGGGAAATTGCTTCTTGAAGTTTCCAAGTTAAAAAATTAATAAAGCACAAAAAGGTTTAAACCTTTAAACTATCGAATGTATTAGAATGGAAAAGTAACAAAATCAAGTAAACTAATAAGAATAAAAAGTAAGAACAAAACAACATCAGAACAAATGTCAAAATAAACTTATTCGCCACAGTATAAAATCCTGTTTATTTACTAAATCAAAATGGTTTATTCCAAAGAAGAATGCCGGCTAATAACTCCTGAGGTCTTGAGAAATGTAAGATCTGGATTTGAATCCAGAATGTATTATTGTATGACAATTGGTGGAGGTCATTTCGAGCAATAAATTCGATAGTTTAAACCTTTTTGTGCTTTTATTCATTTTTTGACTTGGAAACTTCAAGAAGCAATTTCTCGGTAACAAATTGATCGAATTGAATAAAACAAATACGGTTGTATAAGTAATGAAAAACCCTTCCAAAGTAGAGATCATTTGACCCCCCGTCTCATTTAAAAATTTTATTTTGGGGATAAAAATCGACGTGTTTTTGGATTTTTGTCAAAACGTTTATTTTGCCGAGTTTTACGGGGGTACAAGTTTTCGTTGGGACACCGTGTATATGATGTATGAATGATGTGTATGATGCAGGATAATATAATTTTAATGAATGTTTAGTATTGCATGTGTTTTAATTTGTTGGTAGGTAATAATAATAATAATAATAATAATAATAATAATATCTCTACTCACTCCTACTAACCCTAAGGTTAGCCCCAGAAGCTATTATAGCTTGTGCGGGACGGAGGAGGCGGCATATTACTATTGGCCGCAGGTGCGTCACAGGAACGACCTACAGTTGTTAGTACTCTACCCACCATTTAGTGCGAGAATGAGGAAAACCTGGAAAACCTCAGTAGGTAAAGCTGGATAGGCGATCCAAGGCGCGCCCTAGCCACAGCGCAGAAATGAGTCACCCATCCATAGCCAAACCGCGGGCACTGTTGCTGAGCATTAACGACTACTCACTCGCGCATACCAACAAGATCCCACGGTAAATGGTAAATGCATAATTTGTCTTTTTGACAACTTCGACCACTGCCCGCCCCCAAATTATTTTCTTTTGCCGGCATCCGCCCATCCATTTTAAAAGTCTAGCGCCGCCGCTGGTCTTGAGAAATGTAAGATCTGGATTTGAATCCAGAATATATTATTGTATGACAATTGGTGGAGGTCATTTCGAGCAATACATTCGATAGTATACACCTTTATGCGCTTTTATTAATTTTTTAACTTGGAAACTTCAAGAAGCAATTGTGATGAACTACTTTTAAAGTGTTTTCCAATAAGAGTTATCGCGGATGTTTTAAGACTTTATTTATCATATATGACAGTGCTGATCGGCAAATGTTTTTTTATATCTGTCATCTGTAAATCAGTACAATTTTCGTCATGGAGCGATATATGGTAGCAACGAGTTCATATTGTTAAGACGTATTTCGGAATTAGGGACCTAAGTGGTGCGTCACAAACGTCAGATTTTCATTCCAAACAAAACAAAGCCATGTGCTTTCTGACGTTTTAACCTAACCTCCGAAATATAATTATAGTCGTTTTCAAGTTTTTCCACGTAAGCCCAACACACAAATTGAAAATAAACTGTTTTCACTGCAAAACGTCTATAATTATATTGCAAAACTAGTTTAAGACGCTGTAAATAATATCGATAAACGTCAAATGGCACGTGCTTTTGTTTTGTTTGGAAAGAAAATCTGACGTATGACTGAGGCACTTAGGTCCCGAATTCGGGACCTAAGTGCCGAAAACAGTTTATTTTCAATTTGTGTGTTGGGCTTACGCGTAAAAACTTGAAAACAACTATATGTAATTAGAATTATATTTCAGAGGTTAGGTTAAAACGTCAGAAAGCACGTGGCTTTGTTTTGTTTGGAATGAAAATCTGACGTTTGTGACGCGCCACTTATCTCCCGAATTCCGTCTTCTGTAACAAAAACATTTCGTAAAATTCGTGACTTTTTCAATTTTGACGGATACGTTGTAACGTTGCAAAAAGAAACACATTAGGTAATCAAGAATTGATTGTGTTTACTTTTAACGTTCTGACGTCACGCCCGGATCCCAAAGAGATGCACGTCACCTGTGTTCGTAGACACAGGTGGGAGACGCAAGCGCGCGCCAGTTGAGACGACCGTCAAGGGAGATGGATGGTAGTTGCGGCCGTTACTAATCTGACGTCCTGCATTTTGCACCCGGCACTACTCTTCCCGCCAGAAACTCGAAGTGACCCACCGCCGAAGACCTCCCGCTCCTCGCGTATAAAAGTGGGTGCTCCGCCGAAGAGAATTCAGTATTTAGCCGTCCGGCCCTCAGCTGCAACAAATACTCCCAGCATCCGGGATGATGTTGGCCGCCGATCCGACCTAGTAGTAATTGAGCGACCGTTCCGACTTCACCGTGTGATCAAACCGAAAGTAATTATATTATCCCGTAAATATTTGAGTAAGTAACTTTGAGTAAGTACCCTACCTCGTTCGTATCAAATAAATTCAATTTGTTCATGCTGGGGAATTGGGAGTGCTGTCTATGAAGATCGATCGATTTTCCCATCCTGTGGGGGCCCTAGCGCCTGTAATAGGACGACATACCGGTGGAAATCGATCGCATCCGGGTAACGGGCGGCTCCTGGTGAAATCTTAAGGTAGAACGAATTGATTATTTGCGACGGAGGAGCTAGCGGCGTTCCCCCAGGCGATTGCACTCGCGTGCTATAACGAGAATTGCCCGCCGATCCCGTCTCGGAGCTGGCACCCTTCGGTGCTCCCACGAAATCTCCGAGACCTCGTAAATATTCAGTATTGATCACCCGGCGGACCGCAAGCGTTCTATCTGGACACTCCGTAAAAACCGTGTTTTATTTAAATGTAAATATCTCGCATTTCTGTATATATTAGGCTAAAGTTTTTACCTATTCAATTCTATTTTATTTATCGTTCCGATTTTTGCAAGTGTATATAGTTAAATTAATAGAGTACCGTTTCATTTTCTTTCTGTTGTGTTATTCGACGTTTAGCAATAGTAACATAATATTTAGACCCACCCTTCTGCGACTACGAGCAAAAGGGTGACCAACGTATAAGTCTTACCTGACCGTAAATACAACCCAAGAAAAACGTTCATAAGCGAACGATCCGACCAGCCTAAATACATAGCGTATCCCAATAAGTGATACCGAGGGGTACCGCTGCATATTTAGGGACCGCACCTAGAACGTCCAGAATTATTGGCGTACGAAATAAACCCAGACGAAAGTTATCGTTGTATAATTGACGTCCGAAATCAGGAGAAAGCGATCGTTGTAACGTTAACAAGCAAAATTGTCATATCTGGGGCAGTGAAAATCCAAGAGAGGTCAAGGAAAAAGCAATGCATTCACAACGTGTCACTGTTTGGTGGGGTTGTTTATGGAGTGGGGGCATAATTGGGCCCTACTTTTTTGAAAATGAAAATGGTCAAGCCCTTACAACAGTGAACAGCGAACGCTACCGCGCAATGATATGCAACTTTTTGTGGCCAGAATTAATGGATATTGATTTAAATGATATGTGTGGTTCCAACAAGATGGTGCGACTTGTCATACAGCCAATGAAACTATGGATTTGTTACGTAGACAGTTTAGAGGCAGAGTCGTTTCTCGAAATCTTGCGACTTAATGCCGCTGGATTATTTTCTTAAGAGCTACTTAAAAAGTAAAGTTTACGGCAATAATCCTCGAACAATTCACGAGCTTAAGGAAGAGATTCGACGCGTAATTTTTGAGATTGGACCACAAATTTTCTCTGACGTCATTGGAAATTTCGGCAGAAGGATGGTTTCGTGCCAAAGAAGCCGCGGTGGCCATTTGATCGATATTATTTCACGTACATAATTGTAGATGCTCATACATTTTATCCCCATAAAGATATTCATGTTCTTCCATTTACGGTGTTTTATTTCTTAATAAAATCCGGTAACTCTTTTTGGAAAACCCTTTATAAGTAGGGGGTCGTAATTTACACCCGATAATTTAATGAATTTTGCATACTAAAAAATAATAAGTGCTCGATATAAAATGAAAAATGCTCGATAAAATATAAAAATGTCGAATAAACTAATACAATTTGCTTTGTATTTTAAAGAAATTCACCCGATAAAGTATCTCAATTGCACTATAAGTTCTGGTCGCTACTTTAATCAAATAAGCGCTCTAAAAAAATGTAAATGCTCGATAAGTCGGGTTCACTATTAAATCAAATTTTGCTTGATATAATTGAATTATCCCGATGGGGTAATATTTTGGTTTGGGGGGGGAGACTTAAACGCTCCGCTTGCTCCGCTTGCCCAAAGACCGGAAATAGTGGGCCGTGGAACCACTTTTTTGGCTGTATTCAGTGACGGGCAAGTATAAAACAAAGCAGTACGTTTTATATACCGAGCATTCATTATAATAATTGAGAGTTTATAATTTTTTATCGAATATTTATTATTATGGGAGGCATTTGCATTTTGAATCAAACTTTCATTACATTTATCGATCGTCTATCGTATTTATCGAGTATTTATTACGTTAGCGAGCATGTGAATTATATATCGAGCATTCATTATAATAATCGAGTATCTGTTATATACATCGAATTTTTATTTCTTAATCATGCATTTGTACAAATTAACGGGAAAGTGTACTCTGCAGTATGATTATAATATCGAGCACCTAATTTGTTCCCATAAGTAGGTAAGTTTCATTTGATTTTATTTTACTATTCACTACAGTTGCCATGCAATTCACTTCACAAAATGCATGCACCAAAGATGCCAATTTGGCATCTTTAAAGTATATCATTATAACATTGGAATGAATGTTGTAAACATTTATATTGTTTTGGTAGTAGATAAATAAATATCGGTATCATAATTAACATATTTTATTTTCCTTGTTTTATTTTACAATCACTACCTTACAAGGTAACTAAAAGTAGTTCACGAATAACAAAAATAAGTTTTAGTAGGTACTAAGTTTATATATAAAATAGAAAAATATGGTCTCATCATATCAGTTTTTTTTTTTGATAAACCAAAATCACAGTCGCAATTTCAGAAATCACATATTTTCCACTTCCATGTTTAGCGTCTTTGTCTATGTTTGGTCGCAACAGCAGTAAGCTAAAACAGCTTTAGTCAAAACAATAAACAGTGCACCTCATAGCGCATAACGTAAATTGAATAGAAATGGAAAGGAAAAATTTGCACACTCAACCTAAGACAAAGCACAAACTGGAGCTCAATGCTAAACCAGCCCACACAATGGCACGTTGCCTCAAAAACTATTATTTATAGGTACTGAAAACTTATGCACTCAGAGGACAAACACTGTTGATAGTGCATATGTAGCAATTTTAAATGTAAAGAACATCGAAAATGAGGTGGCTTTCCAAATCCAGTAAATTACTGACTTAGGTTAAAGAACCATAATTTGTGAATGTCTTTGAAAGTTTAAGAAGAATGGTCACCCTAGAAAGAACCTTATGGAAACAAAAGTAAAATAAAAATAAAGTCCTGTATTTACAAATTATTACAAGCAAAAATATTTATTTCCATAGTGATGGCCAAATAGCGTGAATGCGGAATTTTTCACCTTTCATAGTTTATACCTCATAATGAAATTCAAAATCGATGAAAGAATTCACTAGGAGAATTCAAAAAATGTTCTATTTGAGTAAACAAAATAAGTTTCTCTAAAATACACAAATTAACATGCAATGCCATACCTACTACATAGACAGTCTATATAATTCATATAATTTCCCAGGTATCCCCTGTACCGCTTTCCTCTCCTAGATCTCTAGTACCTGTCACTCGAAATATTATGTTCTTTAGGCAGATAATAAAAAAAGTTGTTCTATGTTATGGTTTGCTCTTCATCTGCAACAGTTTCTTCCGAAATCACAAAATGCATGTCTTCTAAATGATTTTTGAAAGCTGATCGTGATATTTCGTTTTCTTCACAAAATTCATATTTATAATTTTGTTATTATCCTCATCGACAGGAGCGTTTTCTAATTTAGTATCACTTTCTTTCTAGACACCTTCATCAATTTGTATTTCCTCCATCTTAATTGCATTTCCTAATATAATAATATCTGACTCAATTCTTGGAGTAACTGGTTTGTCAGCTGCATCGCCTCCAAAAACTTTCTGAACTTTATGATGCTTATTGAGATGAACATTAAGATAATTAAGCAGACGGAACGCTTTCTTACATATTTCACATTTATAAGGTTTAACACCTGTATGTATTGACGAATGAGTTCTTAATGATAAATTGGTGACAAAGACTTTCGAACAATCGGGGCATTTGAACTCCTGGGGTCTCTCACTCTTGTGAGTTAACAAATGTGTCCTCAGAGAGTGGGACAGAAGAAATGCTTTATCACATATTTCACATTTGTAAGGCCTCTCATTGGTGTGACGCATCAAATGGACCTTTAGAATTGAGCCCTTACGAAATGCTCTCTTACATATTTCACATACGTGAGGCTTCTCGTTGGTGTGGCGCAAAATATGTACCTTTAGATTTTGGGGGGAACGGAACCCTTTTTTACAAATCTCACATTTAAAGGGCATCTCATCTGTATGACACATTATATGACTCTTTAAATTTTGAGACTGACGAAACCCTTTTCCACAAATTTCACATTTGAAGGGTTTCTCACCTGTGTGACACATTATATGATTCTTAAGACCTTGGGGCTGACGGAATCCTCTTCCACAAATTTCACATTTGTAAGGAGTATCATCCGAGTGACACAGCATGTGACTCTTTAGACCGTGGGGTTGACGGAACCCCCTTTTACAAATCTTACATTCATAAGGCTTCTTGTCAGAATGACACAACATATGAGTCTTTAGGCCTTGTGACTGACGGAATCCTTTTTTACAAATTTCACATTTGTGGGGCTTCTCATCAACATGGCACATCATATGGGTCTTTAGATTTTGTGCCAGAAGGAACGTTTTTTTACATATCTCGCACACATAAGATGTTTCACCCGTATGTCTTAATGAATGCTTTTTCAACCCATCAATTCGGGGGAAGACTTTCGGGCAATCAAGGCTTTTGAATTTATTTGCGTTCTTTTTTCTTTTTTCTTTAAGCGTTTCTGGTCGTTCACGTTTTAGTTCGTCGATATTTCCAATTGGAGAATTCTCTGCCTGCAAATAAAGTTAAGTTTTAAGTTGGCAGTTAACCTGTTAAAAACCCCCGCAGTCATCAAACTTGCTAGAAACTGGATATTTTTTTAATTACTTTCTTACTTTTTGGTCCGCGGTACAAACATCTGATTCTTTTGTTGGCTCTCCTTCATTTAAAATAAATTTTTCTTCCATCTCCATTTCACTCCAATCATTGTTTGTTTCAGTTTTAACTGCATCATAAAAAGACATTGCAAGAATTTTTACCTAGAATTAACCAACGAAATAGACAGTTTCTAGGCAAAAGACATTTCTACGTATTTACTTATTTGATTTCTATTTTAGCTTGGTATTTTGTGAGGTTAGAATTTCTAAAGAACCACCCGATAAATTCAAGCGAACTTTCAAGTCAGGTATATTAACATATTATGTCATACCGATAGAAACATGATCTCAATTAATAATTATTTAATAGAGTAAAAATAAATGCTCCCTACCTATTCAAGCAAGGCCAGCCAAAACACAAGCACATTTCAGATCAGAATGTTATCACCACAGAACACAAAATTGAAAACTGGAGGGCACCAGTGTTGCCAGAAAATTAACTTGTGCCGTAACCATATATTTAAAGATGTATGTGGCCGTAACTTACGGCAACGTAAAAACCTAACAAATTTGGTGCAAACGTAAAGTCTGTAAAGTTAAAGACTGGGCTGTCACGTGATCAGCGCAATAGACCTGTTTTCGTCCGAAGGCGGAACTCGTAAATCCAGTGGCGCCGTCAAGAACTTCAAGATTACTGTGCGCCCATTGTTGTTTTATTGACTCATGTTTGAGTGTGCTTTTTTTAGTGGATATTCTGTTTTATTTTGCGTTTTTATTGTGAGTGTTGCTTAAAAGGCTAAAAAACTATCATCTTTATTCGAAAAACGGAGTTCGAGGTAATTAATACTACAAATTCTTGTAACTGAATTGAAGGTTAAAATTTTTTGTGTTTGCAGATTATTCTGCTTATTTTGTGATCTCGGTGTTATTTAAAAGACTTTTGAAAAATCGTCGATAGTATTTGTTATCCAGGTAATACTACAATCAAAGTAATTTTACACATTAAATCCAAGTTGAAATTTTTGACGTTTGTAGGTTAGAAATGTCTCCCAAAAAAATTGGCAAACCCGGCATGGTAATTCATAGCCAAGGCCGTGAAATTATCAGTAACGTGATAAAGTTTATGCGGGAAGAAGCGCAAAATGGAATTAGGATTCCTTTAAAGAATTACAGGTATGTACGTACCCACTTCATAATGAGCTTGATTATTGTTAAGATCCAATTGTGTGTTTAAGGCAAAGAGTTATAGAAGCAACAGGTGCTTCGAGAAACACAGTAGCGAAGATTTTGAAGGAATCGAAAAGCGTAGAAGCTGAGCCTAGCACCTCCTTTGCTACACCACATAAGGAACGACCGCGAAAGAAGCGTAAGCTCGGCCTGATTTCTGTGGGAGAAACGGAAACAATACGGGAAATTATACATAATTTTTTTATTTTGGAGAAAAGGAATCCCTCTCTCAATTGTAAGTACATAATTACCATTATAAAAAAGAAAACTTCGTTAAGGTGTGTTTTCATTGCAACTGCTGGCAGTTGTTACTTGTCAAATACTGGGTGATTCATTGTAAAGTCTGCTGAACTTCTTTTTTCATAAATAGAGGGAACGTGGTAATAAGAAAGTTCAAGATATTTTCGTGTATTTTTTGGATATAATATCAAAAAACCAATTGGGTGCTGCTGTTGCGTAGCCAAGTTATGAAAGTATGAATCGCACTTGCATTTTAGTAAATGGAATGCTTTGGATATTTAACTTCCTGGATTCCGTCTTCGATTGTAGATAAATTTCAAGAAACTTACTTTCTGTTGAAACCCAATGATTTTTCAGACAATTATATTTCACGATGTGTTTTCAATGTGTATAATGTATTTTTCATCGAAACATGAATGAAATATGCAATGACGGAAAGTGATCCCAATAATCAGGGGCTATTTGAACAAATTATTCTAGGAACAAATGGCAATTACTGCTTTTTCGTTAAATAACAAATGCTACATTTAAATACCTACCTATCGCATCATCTAGCCTAATATCACCTTGTATTCCAGGTATTCTACAGAAGATTAAAGATTCTGAACTTTCTTTTTCTGGCTCGAGGCAGTCGCTATGGGTTTTTCTGAAATCTATTGGATTCAGGTATGGCTGCTTTTGTATATCCAAAGTCAAAATATTTCGGATGCCGTTACTACATGCATATTCAAATTTCTGTTTCATTAAATGCTTATGTTTTGAAAATACTTTTATAACAACAGATAGCAAAAGTGAGCCTGCTTGAGTGGGACACCTCGTTTACTTCTATTTCCATTTAAGGTGGCGAAAGACAGAAGACAACCGTAAGATTTTAATGGAAAGCCATGACATTCGCCTGAAAAGGGTGAAATACTTGAAACAAATTCTGCAATACCGGGAAGAAGGCCGAACCATTATATATACGGATGAAACGTATATACACAGCAGCCATGTCCAGCCGAAAGGGTGGTATGATGAGTCTACTAAAAACTTAAAGAAGCCGATTTCTAAAGGCCAAAGGCTGATTATTGTACATGCCGGAGGTGAAAATGGTTTCATTCCCAATGCGTTGCTCATTTTTCGGTCAGGTAACACATACGTAAGTAATTTTAATATCAAAATGTAACCAAACATTGTCTCTAGGTTCTAAATCAGGAGATTACCACGATGACATGAATAATGCCAATTTCATGACATGGGTGCAGAAACAATTACTGCCCAACATGCCGCCTAATTGTGTACTTGTGATTGATAATGCATCATATCACAATGTCCTGGTGGAAAAAAACCTGACATCTGCGAGCCGAAAAGGCGAGATGGTGAAGTGGCTTGAAGAACGTCAAATACATTTTGATGGCTCAAATACAAAACCTGAGCTTTATGGTCTTATCAAACAAAATTTGTATCGATTCCCAAAGAAATACAAATTGGATGAGCTTCTTGAAGCCCATGGTCACCGAGTGTTACGGCTTCCTCCTTATCACCCGGAATTGAACCTCATAGAGAAGATATGGGCCACTGTAAAGAACTGGGTAGCTAGCAGAAACGTTACTTTTAAATTAGGTGATGTGGAGGAATTAGCACGTGGAAAATTTTCCATTATTAGCTCAGAAGAGTGGAAAGATGTATGTGGCCATGTGCAAAAAGTGGAAAAAACATTCTTTGAGAAAGAGCATCTGATGGACGATGCATTGGATTCGTTGAAGTTCACTGTGAACACAGGATCATCTGATGATGAGAGTGAAGATGAATATCAAGTCACAACTGAAGATGATGGTGGTGATGATGATGATGATAATGATGATGATGATGATGATGAAGACGACGAAGACGAGGATTTAGGAGTACAACCACTACCAAGTGATTAACCCTTAGTTGATAGAGTGTCCAAGCGTCCTTCCAGCAGCACGTATTTTCGACCCTATTGTTTTCAGTACATTTGCGTCCCCATATGAGAACGTAACCACCACCATCGGATTTGTCGTAAAATTTTGCCTATCTAAAGTGTAAGTTTCATCTCGTTCAGACCAGTAGGAGGCAAGCTACGGAGAAGGAGACAACTCTTGAAAAAAATCTCTCACGTACAGTGGCTTGCACGCTAATTATGCCGCGGGTTTTTCAAAAGCAAAGAATTTTGATAAAAAACCAGATTTTAAATGGTGTATGTCCGCGTTTGGAGACAATTATTTGAGCGCCGTATGCAACGGAAGAGTAACTAAAATCTCTGGGTCTCTGGGTCTTGTGACAGTTCTGCGAGACTTGAACAATACAAAAACGAAAATTAGTGCTGAGTTATTACAAAAGAATGGCAAGTGTTTAATTATACTATAGGTAATAAATTAGATTAAAATTTCCTATTTTACGCAGATTTAGGAAACAATCAGCATCGCAGGCGCAGTGTTATTTTTTAATGTTTTCCAAGTTATTTTGTACGAGAATAAATAAAAATGTTTCTCAGCAGATGTTTTATTTAATAAATAGCAAAATTGTTACGGCGCCTATGAAATTTGGGTCCGTACTGCCGAAAGCTGCGCACATACTGCCGGCAGGACAATCCCATTTAAAAATAATGTCCCGCTGGTAGGACTAGCGGCTCTGTCCAGCTGTCCCGCCCGAAGCTCCTTCCCGCAGGACAAATGCCTGGACGTTCTATCATTAGACCTTGTGCGACATGACATACCTCAAGCACCAAGGATTCTTATTTTTTGAAAGGTCAACAAGGCGTTTAGTTCTTAATATATGTGAATTCCACTTATTTATTTTTGGTAGTTAATAGAACTCTCTAAATTTTTAATTACAGAATAATAAGTTTATTTTGCAATTCTTTAACTCTTCAGTGCTGAAAAATAGTAAATTGGATTATTCGGCTTCCTTTATGATTTATTCTAATTTTCTTTTGTCACATAAGTAAACAACTTGTTCAAAAACCTGTTTTCAACTATAACAATTATGGAATTGAGATTATTTGCACATAAACATGCCGATTTCGTAATTGACATAACCTCACACCAAACGTCACATTTATAATTTATCTGTACTTATGACGAAATCCCCTTTTCTTAAGTTCTTCTTAATGTGTTTCGCGATTTTTTCATGCCTTAAAATGCTAATTTTCCTGTTTTGAATGTAACTTTTATGAATTCATTGTTAAAATAATAATAAATTTCACATATACGCCGGTACGGCACTGTTTCTGTCAAAATCATATTTCCCGCTACATTTTCGCGCAGCCACCATCTTGTCCGGGCCCAGTCTCTAACTTTACAGACTCTAACACATACATACGTAGTAGAGTTCTACTAGGGCTGTCTAAAGAGTAGGTATAATCGGTCGCCATTTTGGTTCTCATTTTTGACAGGCCTAGTGCATGTTGCTCTCCAGTTTTTAATTACATTCTATCTTAAAAATGGTTTGTTGTTGGGTCTCAAACTGTTCTAGTAAGGTAACCAGGTTAGGTATTTAGGTTTCCAAGAAATGAAAAAAGAAAAGCAATGTGGGTACAAAATTGCAGAAGAGATAAGTGGACTCCTCCAACATGCAATAGATTGTGTGAAGTATCTTTTAGCAATTATTTAGTTAGATTTGGACAAAATTTTCATACAGCATGTCCCCGGGTGGGGTTAAAAAGGGAGAAAAATATCATTCTTATCACTTTCCTTAAAAACTCTGCTTGTTCTTAAACTCCCATCGCAAATATGATTTTTTATCCAACTGCTCCGGGATACATTTTATTATTCTTTTACGCGTTTTTCGACTCGGAAAATTTGGCACCACAGCAGTGCTGGTGAGGAATGCTACCGTCTAGTAATTACGAAATTTTCAGAAAAAAAAAATAAGTGCAGTCCGGAAATTCAGATTTCGCGCGACTTTGTTAAGTTGGTATTACTGTTAGTGTACTGTGAGATGTCAAAAATGAAACAATGTTCCGTTTCCTGTTAAATGTGTAATGAGTAGAGGATGTATTAAAGTTCTGTAAAATAAAATTGTGTATTTTTACGCAACGTAACTTATTGGTTTACCCAACGCCGCCAACTGCCGACCGCCAACCCCAAATAAAAAGTAAGTTTTTTCATGCCGGCAAAATATTTTTAGAAATTGATTCTGTTCAAAATTTTAAAAAAGAAACAAAAATAGGCTTAACGAAGATGGAACTTATAAATGTTCATGAAAATGTTTTTTTAAATATTATTTTTATGTATGCCTATATAGAAAACTAATTCAAATCGGTGTCCCCCTATTAAAGAAATGTTAAATTATTATTCAGCCTGAAATACTTTTATTTTTTTTGTTGGCTAGTGTAAAAAGGTAACAGAATAATCAACGGCGTGACTGCGTAACAAATGAACTGAAATTGTAACATATCTGTTACAATTATAACAGTCTGGCAACACTGGAGGGCACACATTATTTGTTTGCTTAGAGTTTAGGGGAGGGAAAAACAGGAGGAGTAACAAAGCAGCTGTTTGTGTTACCATCTGGCACCAAAAAAGAGGCGTAACCTAAATTTCTTGGTCTCTTTACGCCGTGATGTGGACGAAAATTCGTAAAATGATATGACTAGTTGCATTATTACAAACGTTGCTTTCATTATTTTGAGTTCAATTACATAAATTCTAAACAGTAACCTGGTTTCACCACTTTTTGTTTGGCACCAAATTTGCTCAAATTTTGGTAACACTCACGTGCACTGCAAAGGTCGGGTGTTGTGTATCCATACTCTTCCCTTCTAAAGCTACGTTTACGCTGAAGGAACATTGAGGAACTTTTATGTTTCTGTTGCTTGTTCCCAGAAATGTTCAACAAAGTTCCTAAAAGTTTCTCTTCGTTTCGGTACAAAAATGTCAACTGTTCCTTCATGTCGGCGGTTTCTATTATATGAGCGGTAACTTCAAAAGAAAATCGGCGACACGGGGAAACAAATGCGTATTGATGCCGCAGTGGAAATGAATGATGCAACATGCAAGTTATTGTGTCTAGTCGTTGATCAACGGTCTAGTATTCCGGTAAACAGCGAAGGGAAGAGAAATAAAACAATATATGCCGTTTAAGTGGACGAATGAGTTAGTTGTTCGGGGAATAACTTGACACAACAGCCACTCGAGGTCTGTTACACTACCATTAGTTATTCTTCCCAAAGACTTCTAGAGGGGACTTAGCTATTTACATTTTCGATTGAAGTAGGGTGAATATTCACAGTCTAAGCGTTTGTGTGTGGAAAAGGCAAAACAAAATAGCCGACCAGTTGTGTAGTGAACAGGTGCCGCCGCGGAAACAGAATATCGCGGAACATTCGCTTGGTCCGTTGCTTGAATATAATAACAAACAACGATCCCCGCGACCTGCTGGTCTACGAACGTGTAGGCTTCAAAACAAAATCAGCTGTTCCATAAGGACGCTAGGTCCATTCTAGACGTCTTTGATTCTTCCCACGTATAAATCCATAACCTTCTCTAGTAGGCTATGATACTAGAGAAGGTTATGATAAAACCATCTTTCAGGACGATGTGAGTAGTTGCATGCCACCATTATTGCTCCCTTTCTTCAAGGCTTGACTTAACCCCTTATTGCATGATTTTTTTAATTTTAGTGAAAAAAATAAATTAAGTGTCTTTTGGTGTTATTTACCAAAAAATTGTTTAAAAAAATTAATTATAAAATTTGGGCAAGTAATTTGCAAAAAAGAGGTTTGTGCCATATGTGGCACACCATGCAGTTGCGACATGTACATACGCTTATTTAAAAGTTATCATTGACTAATGTGATGTGTCAAAGCGTAGACTACGGTAGTCTACGGTCAAAGGGAAGTAGAATCAAAATAAAAAAAAACATTTTTTAATCACATATTCAGCAATAAAAAATTATTGGCACAATTAAATCTGATATTTTCCAGTTTAGTTTATTTTGTGTTGATGTCAGGGATTCTCTTTACTGTAGGAAGTGAATCAGAGGAATATCATCTTCACTGTCAGTATCTGCATCTGTTTCTGGAGATATGTGAGCTAATCGGAGTCATTGGCCAGAATATCGCTATCGATGGGGTGCTCATCATCGGATAAATTATCATCTTCACTCATATTTCCATCTTGGAAATCAACTAAGACGGCATTTTCTTATCTCATAAAACATTTTGGGTCCCATTTTATTCTAAAATATACTATAATTAGAATACATTTTTAGGATCAAAAATTTCCGCTTTTACACACTCCGTTTCCTTCATTGCATACTGTGACATATACGGCACAAACCAATTTTCAAGTGTACATTTGTTCCAAAATGTCTTACCTGTTTGCCGTAGTAGTTATCCACTTCACATATACTGTAGTTTGTCAATATATTTTATTTTCTAACAATAAATACAATTACGGTGCAATATTTGGATGCGGTTCCAAGTCCATCAATTGACAAGTGACATTGACTTTCAAAAGTAAAAATAAGGCAAGTAGGAGAAATATGTAAGATATATTTTGTATACAGATCTCTGCAATAACCCTATAAATTCGCCTTGTAATCAAAGACATTCTATACTAATAGACACCAAGATCCCATGTATTCGGCATACGTACCTTATTTCCAACATAAAAGACGTGCCTTTTTCTCTCCCACTTTTTCTACCTAATTTTGCCGTGTTAACGTCATCTCTCTTTGGGCAAAAAGTCAAAATTATTTTTTTGGCGTAGCGCGCTAATTAAATTGCATGACATTTAAACGTCAAATTGCCTTGTCATTTGAATTTTTATTTTTCGTACGGGAGAAGAAATTTTTATTACTGTCTACTGTTTATTGTTCTGTTTGTTGTTAAGTGTTTCTATTTTGTGTTTTTCTGAACTGGTACCTAGTTTAAGAAATGGTTTCATATTGTTGTGTTTGTGGAGCCAACTCGAAAGATGGTACCCTCTCATTTCACAAGTAAGTTTCTTCAACACATACCAAAATGTACTAAAATACGGCGATTGTCACATATAAGTAACATCGATTCTGACAAGAAGCACCCAAAATACATTTCATTTTAGACTTACTTACTTACTTACTCGCTTAATAATTTACTTCAGCAGCTTCCTACTTATTTTAAAATACCTACGCTACATATTAATTTCTAAGACCATTTTCAACATGCCTACAACTCGATGCTTACTCTCCTAAAAGATTTAATTTTCTCGTATCTAATTTGACAACTAGCACTGACAACTCGGAAACTTGTGAAATGAAGGTTACCCAGTGAATGTCATATTTGACTTTTTGCCTTAAGAAAGATGCAAAATCAATTTTTGCGTGCTCCAAACGAAAACAGAGAATATTTTCTTGTCGCACGCATGTTTTCAGCTATATTAAATTGCATCTTGGTATCTATAGAAATAGAATATCTTTGCTTGTAATGGTAATAGAACTATTTAGCACTCATCATAAGGTTCTCAGTCCGAAGACTGGTTGGACGCGTACCTCCATTCTCTTCTATCCTGAGCTAACCTACGCATTTCCCTAAAAGTAGAACATCCTACATCCCTAACTATTTGAGAGCAGTAGTCTAATCTAGGCCTACCCCTACCTCTTTTTATTCCTATCTCTGACTCTAGTATGTCGCGAACTATTCCTTCGTGTCTTAGAAGGTGTCCTACCATCCTATCTCTCCTACTCTTTATTGTTTTCCATACCTTTCGCCTTTCCCCAACTCTTTCTAATACTTCCCTATTGCTAACCTTATCTATCCACGGTATCTTCATCATGCGTCTGTAACACCACAGTTCAAACGCTTCTACTCTTTTTCTATCCGCTTCTCCTATTGTCCAAGTTTCGCACCCGTATAATGCCGTACTCCATACATACGACTTTAAGAGTCTCTTCCTAGTCTCTATATTAACCGTTCTCGAACATAACAGTTGTTTCTTTTTGTTAAACGCAACTCGTCCCTGCGCCATTCTTTGTTTTATATCTTTAGTGCTCCTACCGTCTTGGGTTATTTTACATCCTAAGTAGCAGAAATCCGCGACCTCCTCTATCTTCTCATTTCCTATTTGTATTTCAATTTTAGTTCTATTTTCACTCCATCAACATACCAAAATTTTAGTTTTCTTTTTATTGATTTTCATGCCGTAGCCCTGTGTCAAAACTGCTTCCATTTCATTCAAAGCCGCTCCTAATTCTTCTTTGCTAGATGCTAACACTGCTATATCATCCGCAAATCTGAGCATGTTAATAGTTTGGCCCTGTACATTGATCCCTGAGGCTGTTCTTTCCTTAACAATATTAATCGCATCTTCGATATATAAGTTGAAAACTAGAGGTGACAATGCACATCCCTGTCTCACTCCCTTCCGGATATCTACTTCCCTTCGTTCCTGCTCACATTCTATAACTGCCTTTTGCTCTTTGTAGAGATTATGTATTATTCTTCTGTCCCTGTATTTCATCCCTACCTTTCTCAGCACTTCGAACATCTTCCCCCATTTTACGTTGTCGAAGGCTTTTTCTAAATCTACAAATCCTATATATACGCTCTTTCTCTTTTCTATCGTTTTTTCTATAATTACTCGTAAAGCTAGAATGGCCTCGCGCGTTCCTCTATTTCGTCTAAATCCGAACTGATCTTCTCCTAATATTTCTTCCGCCTTTTTCTCCATCCTTCTTTGCACAATTCTAGTTAAAATTTTTGACGCATGGGAAGTTAAACTGATAGTTCTAAAATTTTCGCACCTATCCGCGCCTTTCCTTTTTGGCAAAGCTACCATGATGTTCAGTTTGTAATCCTCTGGAATCTCGCCTGTCAGGTATATGCGACTAACTAATTTAAATAAACGATCTATTACCTCTTGACCTGCGCACTTTAAGATTTCTGCCTGCAAGCCATCTATACCTGGCGCTTTATTATTCCTTAAACTTTTTAGTGCTAGCTCAAACTCTTCTCTCATTCTAGGACTCCCTAGGTTATCCCCTTCTACACTGCTTTCACTTTCTAATATATCTTGCACTTCCTGTCCCGCATATAAGTTTCCTAAATATTCTTTCCACCTATCTGCCTTCTCCCCGCTTTCGATTAGGATATCTCCTGCCTCATTCCTAATGCTTTTGGTACTAGATCCAATTTCTCTAAAATTTCTCCTAATTATTTTATATGCTTCATCAGTCTTTCCTATTTCGAACTTATTTTCCACTTCTTTGCACTTATCATCGATCCATTGCTCTTTCGCTTTCCTACATTTCCGAATAATTTCCCACTTGATCGCCTTATATCTTTGTTTCCCTATTTCATCTAACCTATTTTTATATTTGCGCCTTTCCTCTATTAGACTCACAATATGTTTTGTTATCCAGGGTTTCCTACTTTCATTCTGTTTATGACCCAAAATATCCCTAGCTGAGGAAACTAAACTATTTTTTTTGCAATTCCATTCTTCCTCTATGTCCCTAACAATATTTTCGCCCGCGCCCTTTAGTACTTCATTTGTCTTTTTCTCGACTTATCGCGCGTATCATCATCTTTTAGTTTCTCTGGGTCAAGATACCTTCTTCCGCTTCGTTTTTTCAAAATCTTAAATTTAAGATTGGCCTTCATAACGACTATATTGTGATCACTATCTATATCTGCTCCTGGATAACTTCTACAATCCCTAACTTGATTTCTAAATCTTTGCCTAACAAGAATGTAATCTATTTGATATCTCCCTAGGTCTCCTGGCATCTTCCACGTGTAGCGTCTCCTAACATGATGGTGAAATAGAGTGTTCGCGACCGTTAAGTTATGTTTATCGCAGAACTCTATCAGTCTCACTCCCCTATCGTTCCTATTGCCTAATCCAAAGGGACCAACTATTCCGCCCTCTCGCCCTGTGCCTACGACTGCATTGAAATCTCCTATAATTATTAAATTTTCGTGTCCTCTCACAAAATCTAGCACATGTTCAATATCACTATAAACTGCCTCTACGACCTCATCACTGTAGTTAGAAGTGGGCATATATACCTGTATTATTACTGTTTTTACAGGTTTCGAATCTAACCTAACCATAACTACCCTGTCACTTTGCTGTAAGAAATTTTCTACACTCTGCCCTACTTTTTTCCGCATAACAATTCCTACTCCCGAATTTCCTCCTACAGATCCTGTGTGTATTACTCTAAAATCTCCGCTCCAGAAGTCTCCGGCTTCTGGCCATCGCACTTCACTAATACCTACTACGTCTAATGCTAACCAGTGTTGCCAACTATAAAAATTCAGAATTCTCAAAACGTTACCTGAAAATTCACCAGATTTCTCCAAAACGAAGACCGAAATACAGCAAAATACATTTGGACATTTTTTGTTCTAAAGGGGTTTGTTTTTTGTTTTGAATTGTTTAAGAGCAACTACCGCCAAAATAAACAGAAATTTAATAAAAACATTAAAATAGTAAAAATGTTTATTGAAATAAACAGAACAAACAATATACATTTAACAGAACAAAAAATAAATTCTTAGAACAAAATAGACATTCTCTTTGGCATTTAGATATATGCTATAGGTACTTATCCGGTAACTTTTCCCAATCGCTTTTATATTTCTGCGTGTATTGTGGAGGTACTAAACAAAATATTATTTAAATACCGAGTTATTAAATAACAAAACGTGGGTACCTACTTTTCAATAATTATGCACAAGCCCAACAAAACGAACTTTTGCTATGTGCAATGCAGAATGAAGCCAAAAAACGAATACGACAACAATAAAACAATAAAAGTTACTAATTTATTAGGTTAGGTACTGCTAATAAGTTAGTCAGTATCACTGACAACTAGCAAAGCCATTACCAACTAAAGCACTGACAAGTTACTGACAGATACTAAAGAGCAAATACTCACCAGCCAGCGACAACCATCGGTTATGGACAAAATACAAATACGTCACACATGAGTAAAGAGTTAACCAAAGAAGAAATATTAAAATATTAAAACACTCAAACATGGCAATTGTTTAAATTCTGCAGAATTCTCTGAAAAAATTAGAAATACACCAGCTTTGAGACACTCCTCAAACTCATCTTAAAATTCTCTTAGGGGTGCTGAAATTCTCTAGTTTTGGTGAAAAATTCACCGAGTTGGCAACACTGATGCTAACCTATCCATCTCAATTTTCAAATTCTCTAACTAGGTGGCATTAAATAACAAGCTGAAAATGCTTTGTGCCATATGCGGCACACCATGCAGTAAGGGGTTAACCCAATATTTATGCTTTCATTTCCGCTTTCTTTTAAAAACTAAAGCTGAGAGAAAGTATTTTTAAAACAGAGCATTTACTTGCCCCTTCGCACCAAACACACGCATTTTTTGGAAAAAAGATGATGTAAAAACAAGCAAAATATATCAAACCCCTACGGGATCAGAACTCGTCTGGCCGTAGGAGAACAACACGACAGTTCTGTACGATACTTGAACACCCACCGAGATCGTTGGCGACGTTTTCCAATAACGAATTACTTAAACGTCATTTTACTGAGAAAGTGTAATGGTCACACCGCATGCGTATTTAGGTATGCAACCGGATCCGCATGGATGGCAATTTATCCCCTAATAACCTCACGAGTAAACTATCATTTTCTTAAACTATAGATAATTTTAGAATGTCCTCTCACAATTGGCAGCTGAAGGGCAAACATTTGTTTTTTTAGAGGAGGGAAGAAGAGGAGGAATAACAAAGCAGATGTTTGTTACCATTTGTCGCCTAAAAGGGGCGTAACTTAAACTCCTTAAGTCTCTTTACGCCGTGAATTAACGAAAATTCGTAAAATGATATAACTATTTGCACTATTGCTGTCGTTATTTTGAGTTAAATTACATGAACTCTAAACAGTAACCTGGTTTCACCACTTCGTTTGGCACCAAATCTGCTCAAATTTTGATAACTCACGTGCATAACAAAGATCGGGCGTTATGTATCCATACTCTTCTCTCCAACAGCAAATGGCGGCCTCTCAAAATCCGGCATTCTAAAACAGTCTATACCCCATATAGGTACCTATTATATTAATACAAACAACTCCCCATTCCTTGCATGTGCAAAAAGCGTCCTAGAGAAAATAAAAGGCGATAGAAGTAGTATATTCTACTTCGTCGTTTACATTTGTTAGATGCATACCAAGCATGCGCAAGTAGGTACGTTCGGTGGACGGTTGCGACTTATGCAGATTTTGTACAACATCTATTAATATTATATCTATTAATAGATCTTGGATTTTGTATACATCTGTCTCCCAATGTCTAGTACGCTTTCAGAGCGTAATGCAGACCCACTGCTATACACATTACACAACCAAACCAAAACTTGTTAATTTTTATCGATGTTTTCAGGTCCAGGTCCGATTTTCATATTAATCGATTCAAGTTTGAAATATTTAAAAAATCGATCTCCAAATTCACAGCGAAAGTAGTAGCGTAACTTCGGCCCACAAAATGATTCACAAAAAATTATGAATAAATATATTCAAAAGGTCCGTACCTCTCTCTGACCAAACGGCCTCCTCACTCCTCTCAGTTGACAAAAACCGGACAGATTGTCTTTAAAAAGATAAAACTCAAAGAAGGCCTTAAAAATTATCCTTCGTCGCTCACGATCTCCGAGAACCGCTTTTCGTCGCCTTCGCCTTCTGCGCAAGTGGACGTGACCAACAAACAACAATATCTATTCTATGGGACAAACTTATTGAGATTTGAGAACCGCTGGTCGAGACTCGAGGGTCGACAGCGCGTTTATTTATATCCCAACTAGGTTTTGCCAATGTAATGTTTTAGCGTGCTATTTTTCCCTTGTTTTCATTAGTAATCGTAGATTTTCTTTAAACAAATACCTTTTTTCGTGACGGCCCAACAGACAACTCACTGAATACAAAATTCTGTAAATTACAAGCTTTAGAAGATAAAAGAAAAAGAATCGGCTTGGATTCGAAAAATTTCCCGCGCGTCTTGAAAGTGCCCACACCTTACCCTACTGCGCCAAGCCTGTTGCCTGCAAGGCGTCTAGTTTAACAGTCTATTAAAGCGCGTGAAAGTGGAAGTGGCCTATTTGGCAAAACCTAGTTGGGAAGTTGGGATATATTTAAACTCGACATACTAGTGTCAGATAGTTAGGGATGAAGGATGTTCAACTTTTAGGGCAATTCGTATTGCGTAGGTTAGCTCAGGATAGGAAAGGATGGAGGGGAGGTACGCGTCCAACCAGTCTGAAAACTTTATAATATTCATGATATTCAAGTTTCAAACTTTTCAGAGTAAACAACATCCAGTTGACAAGTGTCATGCGCGCGCAACGACGAGGTCGAGTGCAGCGGCCGACAGACGCTTGTCGTGATGTCACGTGGCAATTTACAATTTTCCATTTTGACATTGTGTTTTGACAGCCGCGCCAACGTCAAACCTCCAGTGCCGGTTGGAATAAATCAAGAAAGAATAAATAATATCAATAAATCAGTGGAGAAATAAATAGTCTGGTTTAGTTGAGTCTCTCCGATCTCTCCTTTGTGGGTTTAATCTAGTCAGAAATCAGAATATAAGTTTGAAATGGTTTGGAATTTTGATCTTAATTTGTGATTCGGAGTAGTAGTACAGTTTTGTGCATTGCAGGGAAAGATGTTGTAATATAAGTACCCACCTATCTATAAAACATGGGTCATAACTCAAATATTAATAACCTCAGACTATAATACTATCGGGCGAACCACGAAAAGTAGGTAACAGACAAAATAGAACACAGAAGTGGTTTCTGGGATCTAGCTTATTTCCTAATGGATTTTGTATGCAGAATTTGCCTAAAAGAGTCGCTAGTTTTGTTACCTCTGTTCGAAGATAATGTTTTGACTGATAAAATAGAAGCAATTTCGTCTATTCAGGTACTGTCTTATCATCTTTTACCTACATTATTCATATACCTATATTGTATGCACTAGCAGATCCAAGAAGACACTTATTTACCCTCTGAAGTGTGCGAAGGATGTGTTTGCAACATAAATAAACTGTACAATTTTAGACAACAAATTTTCAGCAGTGAATTAAAACTGGCAAAGAAGCGAGATGAGGCTATAAAAAAGGAAAATACATTTGGCACATTGGATTTTGAGTCACTAAAAGACATGGAACTAACTTTTGAGCTTGGGAACCATTTACCTGTTCAGGATACTGACAAGTAAGGCTGAGCGATGTCAAATAAAGAACGTCGATATCTAATATACCTATCAATAATATTTCAAATATCGATATTTACTTATTTCACTTTCATTGAAATATGCAGTGCAAAAATGTTATTGTATAGAATACAATTAGAAAATGCCCACGAACGACGAAAATGTAATATGGCGTGTTCTAATTTAGATGAAGATACCTCGATATCTTTAGTTTTAAAGGAATAGATTTCATTTTTACCAGCTATAAGCTGAATTTTTCCCCTTATCAAATTTTGATGCACACTTGCCTTCTATGATAGAAAGAAATTGTCAAAATTCAATAATTTATTTCCAAAGACTTGTTGACTCAGTGGTAAAAGAACATTACTTTTATGTAATAGCATGTGAAAAACATTCTGATACTAATGCTACCGATGCATTAGGAGTTTTTTGTCCAGAATTTCTTTCCTTTCGGAAAATGTAAATGAAAACGGGGTCATAGCATTTAAAAGGTTAATTTTGTAAATAACTGGAGAACCCGATGCTCAATTATTTTTCTGTTTTCACCACCATAATCCTACAATACCATATTTAACTATAGTGCAGACTTAATTTTGAAAACCTTGTATATCTGGTAACAAATTTGGATCTTATAGTTTTTCATCAAAAATCATATACAATTCAAGAATCAATTGTACCCCTAACCACATAAATTTTGAAATACTATATACGCATTTCGGCAGCTAAGCTGCCATCTTCAGTAGCAGGGAAAAACCTATAGTAATAAAAATAGCAATAACAACATTAATGCAAAAAAAAACAATTATATATATATGACAATAATAATAACAACAATAATGATGATGTGAAACAATGATAGTGACAATAACAATAATATAGGTCAGGTATTTTCTGCTCACCACTCCGAAAGAATCGAAGTGCACTCGATCAGCTCTCAAGCTAGAATGAACTCCGCACGGAGACAATCCCCAATATACAGGGTGGCCCGAAATTAGCGTGCAATATTTTACCAGCGTGTTCTGTGGTCAAAAATAAGACAAAAAGCTCTTATAAGCGTATACCGAAATATGCTTCGCAAAGGAGCTATAGCTTTCTAAAAGAGAAGGCCTGAAGACGTTTCCTTCTAAATATCTTCGAAACAAGTCCAGTTAAAATTATGAAATTTTATGAAATGTGTAAGTACCAAATGCTGAATCTTTTGCTGTAAACATAATTTCTAAAATTTAACAGGGGCGTCCCAAATCTGGGGGTGGTGGAGGTAAGATTTACCCCAACTTTTTTTACAACATGTCGTTTTCAATTTTTTCATAAAAATTTGAAACTTCAGTTTTTTGCAAAAAAAATGTGCTCCTGTCTCGTTTTGATAGGAGGCACCGTTATCGAGCACAAACGATTTAAAAATTTCGCTGCATGCCCAAAAAATTCCTACAAGAAGTGGAAAACTTCGTTTGTATACTTAAACGAGACAGGAGCACATTTTTTTTGCAAAAAACTCTGAAGTTGCAAATTTTTACGGAAAAAATTCCGGAAAAATTGAAAACGACATGTTATGGAAAAAGTTGGGGTAAATTTTACCTCCACCGCCCCCAGATTTGAGACGCCCCTGTTAAATTTTAAAAATTATGTTTACAACAAAAGATTCAGCATTTGGTACTTACACATTCCATAAAATTTCATAATTTTAACTGGACTTGTTTCGAAGATATTTAGAAGGAAACATCTTCAGGCCTTCTCTTTTAGAAAGCTATAGCTCCTTTGCGAAGCATATTTCGGTATTCGCTTACAAGAGCTTTTTGTCTTATTTTTGACCACAGAACACGCTGGTAAAATATTGCACGCTAATTTCGGGACACCCTGTATAATTAATGCCTGGTGGGGTATTTGCCCGAAATTAGCGTGCAATATTTTACCAGCGTGTTCTGTGGTCAATTTTTTGGGCATGCAGCGAAATTTTTAAATCGATTATGCTCGATAACGGTGCCTCCTATCATAACGAGACAGGAGCACATTTTTTTTGCAAAAAACTCTGAAGTTTCAAATTTTTATGGAAAAATTGAAAACGACGTGTTGTAAAAAAAGTTGGGGTATATCTTACCTCCACCACCCCCAGATTTGGGACGCCCCTGTTAAATTTTAGAAATTATGTTTACAGCAAAAGATTCAGCATTTGGTACTTACACATTCCATAAAATTTCATAATTTTAACTGGACTTGTTTCGAAGATATTTAGAAAAAAACGTCTTCAGGCCTTCTCTTTTAGAAAGCTATAGCTCCATTGCGAAGCATATTTCGGTATACGCTTATAAGAGTTTTTTGTCTTATTTTTGACCACAGAACACGCTGGTAAAATATTGCACGCTAATTTCGGGCCACCCTGTATACTTAAAGTGACGTAGCACTGACGTTACTTGTGACATCAACATTAATCACACTAGGATAGAAATTCAATATCCGGGCATACGCTCATTTTTATACCACTCTATTCTTATTTTCAATATCACAGATGTACAAAAAGGTTGCCATTGCCATCTTTACTGCAGTTTCAATTAAAATATCCTATCTTCAGGATAATTGACTTGAATGAAACAAAAAGAGAGAAAATGAATCCCATATTACCAAATAACCTCGAAGGTCCATGGCTTATATGGGCTAGCAAATAACTACAGTAAACTGCAATAAAGAAGACCTTGACCCCTGCACCCTTTCATTTTTCTGGTTAAACCCTACACGCCTGCACATTAACGACATCTAACAATACGGAATCAGAAATTGGACCTAAATCTGATGAGCAGAAAATACCTGACCTATATTATTGTTATTGTCACTATCATTGTTTCACATCATCATTATTGTTGTTATTATTATTGTCATATATATAATTGCTTTTTTTTTGCATTAATGTTATTGCTATTTTTATTACTATAGGTTTTTCCCTGCTACTGAAGATGGCAGCTTAGCTGCCGAAATGCGTATATAGTATTTCAAAATTTATGTGGTTAGGGGTACAATTGATTCTTGAATTGATTATTTAACCACAGTCTCTTACATCTTAATCCTTTTAAAAATCATATAAGCAAGTAATAACAGATTTAGCAATAGTGCAGATGTAATTTGAATCTTATAGTTTTTTATCAAATTATGTAAAGAAGCAATAACATGTTTGCTCTTTGTGTCGACAGGGAATAGTATAACACATCAATTTGTAGCTATTGCTCGATTTTATTGTAAAGAAACATAATAATGATGCAGATAATGTACTAAAAGCTACAAAATAATTAGGTAGGTACCAGGTACCAGTCATCGCACCACTCTCCTCATCAATCTAGAGTATTGATCAGACTAAAATAAAATCGTGGGGTGTAACGTAACCTGAGTAAATATGTAAATGATTGTTCTGCGATGTTGTCTATTGAGAAGATGCATCCAAAGCATACCTATACTGTAGTTAATATTTTCTGACTTTACTATTTGGTAGAAATTCATGATGAATTGAAAAATTACTACGCATACTACCAATATAACGATTTATTATTATAAATTGACCGGTTTCAGAATTCACAACGATTCCATCATCAGAAATGTATAAATAAAATTTTATTCCATCATCAGAAATGTATAAATAAAATTTTATTTATACATTTCTGATGATGGAATCGTTGTGAATTCTGAAACCGGTCAATTTATAATAATAAATCGTTATATTGGTAGTACGCGTAGTAATTTTTCAATTTGGCCTGAGCCGTGGGATCTTGCTGGCATGCGCGAGTGAGTAGTCGTTAATGCTCAGCAACAGTGCCCGCAGTTTGGCCATAGACTAATCATGTCATCTATGGTTTGGCTATGGATGGGTGACTCATTTCTGCGCTGTGGCTAGGGCGCGCCTTGGATCGCCTATCCAGCTTTACCTAATGAGGTTTTCCAGGTTTTCCTCATTCTCGCACTAAATGGTGGGTAGAGTACTAACAACTGTAGGTCGTTCCTGTGACGCACCTGCGGCCAATAGTAATATGCCACCTCCTCCGTCCCGCACAAGCTATACAGGGTGATTCAGAAATGGTGAATCAAACTAAAATGGTAGATTCCCCATGCGAAAATAAGACAAAGAGTCTAATATACCCCTGTCCGAAGTTGTACCCCTGAGGAGATATAGCCCTCCAAAGTACCCCCTTAAATTTCTCTAAAAATTAATTTCTCAGAAACTATATGATTTACAAGGTTCCAATTTGGTACACAATTTAAAAACTTTATAAACTATAACTGATGTGAAGTTGAAGTTAATTGAAGTAATGCAAGGTGTTTGTTCGGGGTGGGTCACCCCTAAAATTTCTTAAAACTATTTAATCCATTAATTAATTTGAAAAAGTTTTGTGGCATTTCATGCAAAATTTCATTCTCAAACTTTTTTTACTCCTAGTACTTTTCACTAAAATGAATAGTTTTTGAGAAAAACGAAAATTACTTAGTAAGATTTTAATTTTTTTACTTAAAAATTAATCGAAACGTTCACTATACTTGGGCCGCCCAACAGACGGAGTGATCACCCTGCAAGCATGAGCTCTAGACTGGACCACTATCAATTTAGGACGACCGAACCGCAGTGATGCACTTTCTTTAGACCCAACGAAGTCGCCTCACTCCAATTCGATCGTCATAAATTAATATTGGCTCCGCTAGAGCATGTTCTTGCAGGGTGATCACTCCGTCTGTTCGGCGGCCCAAGTATAGTAGGCTCATGGACAACAATTTGAGCAATTACTGTAATTGATATTTATTAAAAACTCTGTAATACTCGTTATGTAAAAATATTAAAATTTATTAAAAATTACCTCTTTATCATAGCCTACTAGTGAACGTTTCCATTAATTTTTAAGTAAAATAATTTAAATCTTACGTAAGTTATATTCGTTTTTCTCAAAAACTATTCATTTTAGTGAAAAGTACTAGGAGTAAAAAAATTTTGCATGAAATGCCATAACATTTTTTCAAATTAATTAATGGATTAAATAGTTCAATGAAATTTTAAGGGTGACCCACCCCGAATAAACACCTTGTATTACTTCAATTAACTTCAACTTCACATCAGTTATATGCAGGGTTTAAAAAAATCACGATTAAAATAAAAAAATCAAAAAAATCGATTTATTTGATTTAAATCAGGTTTTTTTTGATTTAAATCAAATATAAGATATTCATTATAAATAAAGAGAAATATTGACTCCAGCGCCACCTAGTAAATTAAGAAATAGGCTGGGGACGGATAAGGCAGCGAAATTAGTATTTTTGCATAAGTATTTCAATGAGTAGTTATAAAATTGTGATTTTTTAGTTTGTTAATCTATTGGCATTACGTTTATATCATGCTGTGTAATTTTTTAAATGTTTTAACGTTTTAAAATTGGTATTCATTTAAAAAGAAATGTTTATTTAAGTAAAATGTGTTGCTTTTTAATTTTATTATTTTTATTTTTTGCTATAAAAGTATAAAATAAGCGTCTTCACAAATTTTACAATTTTGATTTAAATCAGTGATTAAAATTAAAAAAAAATCAAGTGATTAAAATCGCGATTTAAATAGTGATTTAAATCAAAGATTTAAATCGTTGAAACCCTGGCTTATATGGTTTATAAAGTTTTTAAATTGTGTACCAAATTGGAACCTTGCAAGTCATATAGTTTCTGAGAAATTAATTTTTATCAAAATTTAAGGGGACACTTTGGAGGGCTTTATCTCCTCAGGGGTATATTAGACTCTTTGTCTTATTTTCGCATGGGGAATCTACTATTTTCGTTTGATTCACCATTTCTGAATCACCCTGTATAGTTAGCTTCTGGGGCTAACCTTAGGGTTAGTAGGAGTGAGTAGAGATATTATTATATTATTATTATAATTCATACCTATACTGATATGAGCGGTTGACTGTAGATAATAGAAATTCGACTCGCCCCACGATTTTATTTTAGTCTGATCAATGCTCTAGATTGATGAGGAGGTGGTACCTGGTACCTACCTAATTATTTTTTAGCTTTTAGTACATTATCTGCATCATTATTATGTTTCTTTACAATAAAACCGTTTAACTTAAACATTTTTTTACTTATTTTTATTTGATATCGGTTCTTGTGCATCAATATTTATCCATCTATATCAATCAAATTTCCTAGGCCTATTGACGAGCATAATTCTGAAGGTGTGTGGAGCTGGCACAATCCATTTACCCTCGAAGAACCAGCTAGTTGTGGGAAAATTAAGCAAGAAATTAATACTGACAGGCATTGGAAAAAACACAAACCGTTTAAGCAAGAAATTGTTATAAGAAATTTTAATAGGAGAGGTAATGAAGATCGTGAGGGATATGATACAAATTATGAGGAAATTTGCTCACGTATTAATGAACTCAAAAACAAAGAATTGCACTGTGTAGTATGCAAGAGGATTTTTTATTGTCAAGATGATTTAAATCGGCACATAAAAGAATATGGTAAGTTTCAAAATAGGGTTACATACTTTGATTTAAATCTGGAAAGAAAATTTTAAACTGAAACGTTAAGAGGAGAAATTATGTATTTTGTTCTTTTTCAGCAAACAACCCAATTGTAAAATGTTCTATATGTTATAAAGATATGAAGCAAAGAGAGTTGGATTGGCACCTACATTCTTACAGACATATTTGAGTGCCGTTGTTAAGACAAAAAGGTGCAGGAAAGGTGTGAAAAAAGATTACTCGTGTTTGGATCGGTGCGGTAGTGCACACTATTTGAATTTTAAAAATATCCTGTTTTGATCAAAAAATACAAGTGATATATAAAAACGAAACGGCCAAAAAATTTATCTCACTTTAAAAGCATTCTAAAATCTTGAAACAAAACTCCCTACTGTTAACAAATAGGCACTAAAAAGACAAATGTTTACCAACTCCTGCCTATCCTTCCAGTTTGTAATGCTCCAGTAGTCCAATAAAAATATCAATATAAGTTTACTTTCTGGTAGTTTATGAAGCGCCAAAATTTCTTATTTTTCAATATAGTCCCTCCTAAACATAAATGCACTTATTAAATCGTTTCACCAACAATTCAAAATGTGCCCAAAATGTAGCCTTCGCCTCTTCAGGCCCGCTTAGGTCTTTTTTCAAATTCCCAAATAGGTAACAGGCACGGTGGCATATCTGGACTATATGGAGGCTGATTTGTTCGAAACCGCAGTCACGAATTGCGACTTGAGCAATGGGGTCGTTGCACTAAATAGAAAATCGATATAATTTTGATAGAAATAAGTAACTTGGTGTTCAATGGGCCTCTGGGTTACATTTACTTACTCACCAATGGCCCAAAATTTAAACAATGGCGATCTTAGCACGAAGCGCGCCTTCTGAGAATTAAACAGAAATATGTGCTGCCTCGGTTACGTCATTACCTTGAAAGCGCTTGCGATCGGTCCCCAGTGAAAGCTAGAGTTACGTGGAATTTAGAGTCGTTAAAGTAGGAAGCTTTATTTAATACTTGCGCCCATAATTTCCGTCTGTCCTTATTACGAGGCACTTTTAAATATATTTTGCTGGGATTCCTATCACTATTGTTCTTACAACTAGACACTAAGCACTTTTTGAAGACCATTATTTTAAAAAAGAACGACTCGACTGCCATGATTGTTTACGTTTGCGCTAGCAAGCATACACAAACAACGGTTGTACTTTCCGGTTAATATCGGCACTCCTCGGCATTGCCGCAGATACGTCATCATTTAAAAGGCTTAAAGGGCCAGGGTCTTAACTTTGACGGTGGTTTAGAAGCCTAAAACGTTCGCTGTGAGAAAAATAAAAAAATACGGGTCAAATATTTTACGAGAATCTTCGGGAAAATATGATTTTTAAAAATTGTGTAACGACCCCATTTCAGCAGTGTGCATGGGTGATTTGTCTTGCAGTAAACACACACCTCCGGTCTGTTTCCCACGTAATGAATTTGATAATGGTTCGACACTCATTTTTTGTAACTGCAGACAGAGTCACAGTTATAAAAAATAAATAAAATCAATTTTTGTTTTGGGAAAGCGGGGAGCTGCAGTTGGTGGCCTCTCAATGGTTTGTCTGTAATATACTGAGCCTCAACAGAGCAAAACAAAAAGCGTGCTGTTCTCACTAAGAAACCATTATGCACCAGAGGCCATGGGCACAAAGTTTTTAGGAATTTATCTGGTCCTAGAGAATACTAACTTTTCCTTCTCTATATGTGCTAGAGTGCTTGCTGTAATTATTAATCGGTTAATCACATAATTAATCACATAATCGATTAATAGATTAATCATAAATATCAATAAAATTGACCCCAATATCGATTATTTGTTGATTAATCGATTATTTCGCACAGGTCTAGTGTGCAGGAGCAGTAAAGGTAATATGTACAAGGTGTCCCAAAGAGAGATAGAGATAGAGAGATAGAAAAAAATTAACCAAGGTGTCCAGAGCTCAAATTTAATGAGAAAACCACTGGCGCAGACAAAACTTTGCTATCTCTTATCGTTTGGCCGCTAGAGGGCGATTCTCAAATTTCGTCGATTTCTTTTATGTCCTATAACTTGTGTTATCCACTACATAAAACTACATTATTTGAGAAAGGATGTTTTTATCAGTGTTTGAAATTCTTTAGTTTGCTGCCAATCAGCATGAGGGGTATTACATCTCTTAAAAGATTTCAGAGTGTTATTAAAAGGCACCTCGAGCCATACACCTTGGGTGACATTACTGAGCATGTGTTTAGATAGTTTAATTTAGATGTGTGCAATGTTTTTTTTTCTTATATTTATGGCGATGTATCTTTTTGTCCATGTACATATATTTGACCTGTACTATACAAATATTTGTCCCTGGTATGAATAAATTATCTATCTATCTATCTATTAATAAAGATAATTAATTTTGGTAAAAACTTTCTTAAGGCACTTTTTTCCGTAAAATCCATTGCAATAGGCAGTTTTTTTACAGGGCGTTTACATTTTCGTGCACCACCCCAAACACATTTTTTTATATAGACCACCCTATATATTATGAGATTTTTGAAAAGCTCGTAAAATTTCCTAAATTTTGATGTATCACTTGTCATGTTTATTTTAAAAACCATTAGCAACATTAGGATATAAAAATTAAAATATTGTGCCTACAGAAATCAAGATTGCCATGACTAATAAAATGACATAGGATGCTAACATGTTATGATTAAAACCACAGATCTAAAGTTTCATGATAAGATTACTCATAGTTATTATATTAAATTAATAATTCTTTAAATGTTGCTAATAGTTTTTAAGATAAACATGACAAGTGATACATCAAAATTTAGGAAATTTTACGAGTTTTTCAAAAATCTCATAATATAATAGGGTGGTCTATATAAAAAAATGAGTTTGGGGTGGTGCACGAAAATCTAAACGCCCTGTAAAAAAAACTGCCTATTGCAATGGATTCTACGGAAAAAAGTGCCTTAAGAAAGTTTTTACCAAAATTAATTATCTTTATTAATAAACAAGTTATAGGACATAAAAGAAATCGACGAAATTTGAGAATCGCCCTCTAGCGGCCAAACGATAAGAGATAGCAAAGTTTTGTTTGCGCCAGTGTTTTTCTCATTAAATTTGAGCTCCGGACACCTTGGTTAATTTTTTTCTCTCTTCAAATAAGGGGTGTTCCCATAAGAACGCGTCCAGTTTGGGATACCTTGTACATATTTTGTAGTCGACTTACGACAAAAAGTTTTATGTTAATTACATATGTACTTTATTTTTCAAGGAAATTCATGTAGTCAACTCCCTCTAAGTCGAACTCTTAGTTGCCAGTTCGAATTGTTCGACTTAGAGGAAGTTTGAGTTAGAGAGAAAGAATAAAATTAAGAGAATATGTACAGCATGGCTGCACTTGTCGTATACTGTCAATTGTCAAACGTAAGCTGCATTACATATCGGAACTCAGAAGCTGACTAAGCACAACGCATGGTTATTCGAACTACCAAGTGCAAGCGACCGAATTTTCAACAGTAAAATCACGCCAAAATAAAACTGTTCGACTTACAGGGAGTGGTATGCATGCTATGTTTCGCAGTTGTGCCTTTTAATGTGTTTGAGTTAAAGGAAATTCGACTTAAGGAATTTGAGTAAGAGGATGGCATTTTAAGGTAAAATAAAGCGCTGGTGCTGTTGCCATGCGAATAGTTTGAGTTAAAGGAAAATTCGAGTTTGAGAGATGCCGACTTAGAGGGAGTTGACTGTATTTCACAAAAAGCAAAAAAGAAACGCAAAATATATATTTATAATGAATTTATTCTATATAAATAATAAATATTCGTATTATAAATTATAAAAACAGATAAGACAGAAAATGCATCTGGAACGTTTCTTACTTAAAACTCAAATAAAATATTGCACTTATCAAAGCTTACTCTTTTCAGAAATAAGAAATTCTGAAATAACAGGGCCCATGAGGTGTGGATCTGTAATGTGTGTATCATGATGGCCATCAACAAGGTAAATGGTAAAATTATTAAATGTATTGACATCCATGTAAAGTGTTTTCATATACTGATGGATGGAATCATTATGGGTGCACACCAAAATTAGTACAGGAAACTTATCTTTCAATAGCTTCAAAGCTTTGGCTACATAATGTAAATCTCCAGGAGGGGGGAAGTAAGTTTTTAATCGAGGATCATAAACAAACTCATATTTGCCATTCTCCAAAGGCTTTAAACCTCTTCTTAACAAAACTTCGCCAGCTTCTTTGGTAAGTGTATTTGGCGCCATCCTAGATACCATTATTTTTTTTAAAGCTTCTTCGTAAGTATAACCGGGTGATTTAAACGAATTTAATTTACTATGTAATTTTAACGTTGCTTCTATTTGTGCTCTAAATGCTTTGGCATATACATCCACTGGATACATGATAAAATGGATGGCATCTAATAAAATTAGTTTCTCTACTTGTCCTGGATACAGCTCTGCGAACTTTTCTGCGATTTGTCCTCCCAGACTGTGACCCATTAACGTGAATTTTTTCCACTTAAAGTGTTCAGAAACCATTTTGTAAATTACCACGAAATCAAATGGATTTATAAACAAAAATCCTGGGAAATTGCTAGACTTTCCGTGTCCTGGTAAATCGATGCATACATAATGGAAACATTTGGGCAAAAGTGGAATTAGTACCCCAAATGCTCCAGCGTTATCTAATAATCCATGCACTACTAAAATGGGCGGATCCTCTTCATTACCGTATGTAACTGCTGCAAATAATAAATTTTTATGTGTTATTTCTATTAGAAACTCCAAACAATAAGAAAATATTTCTGATTTTATTTTCCCTAGAGACAAAAATAAATTAAACAATGTTTAAGTATACAGAAAAATAAAGTAGACTCTTGCTTCTGTTGTAATCTTTTGTAACCTGTCTTTAAGGACACTGCATGGCTCCTCGCCCAGGCAAGATAAAACAATTATTGCATGACGATGGATAAATTCTTTGCAACTATCCTAACATTATGTTAATGCCTTTTTCAGTGAATGCAACTCCAAATAATCTTTCTTGTAATTTTAGGGATGCTCCATTTTCCTATTAATAGATTGCCTAAGCCTAAGGTGTATTTTATTCAGCATTATGCTTTTTTATTAGCAAATGGCTTACTTTATTTTCTCTGCAAGCAGATGTCTGTCCGCGGAAGGTTATTTTTCTTGTTTAAAAAATTTATATCGGTGTAAATGCAGCCAACAAACGAAAGAACATTTGTGGATATTCGATTGCACCTGCTTGCATAAATTATAAACGCACCATGAGAAAATATTTGATACTTACATAATAGTAACACCCAACAAAAAAAATGTATACCATAATCCTGAGAAAACCGCATTTTTATTATCTGATTTAGATATTTTCCGTTCCTACATGCTATGTTTTATTTATAATTAAAACAACAAAATGTTACAAAGGAATTTATTATTTCTCTGCTTTTATCACAAACCTCACCAATATTAAAAAGTCGTCTTATGTACATACATTATTCAATTCTTACTCCTAGTATAAATTTATACCTACAAATTTACAATCTCCTTAAAAACTGGAAAACTCTCTGTAACTACCATGAGATTTTTATTATGTATCTACATCATGATGTGCATCTACATGTACTCATATTATTGGGCGATTTTCAAAGTCTGCATTACTCAGATAACAGTATCAGTATTGGAACTGATTGGTAGGTACATATTTTTTTAAAGCAGTACAGAATTGTCTGGCAAATGCAAAGGGTAATCAATTAACAGTAAAAAGAAAAATGAGAAATTTTTGGGACAACAACCCGAATTTATATAATATGTATATACATCATGATTTGCATCTAAGTCCCATTTTTAAACCCTGCATTCGTCAGGTTCATTGGGTACCTACACAGAGTTTAGAAGAGGCACAAAAATCTATACCAGATCAACAAGAAGAAGACTTTTTGAACGCGGATGACATTCCATCGAGCTCCCTTCGATCTGAAGAACAGCAACCGAAAGATTCCGAGGCGTCAGCTCAACCACAAGAGACGACTGAAGACATTGCCTTAATCGTATCTGTTGATGCAGTTCCAATTTCTGGTTCGTGCAAATGCAAATATCACATTACAAAGTTACCAAACAATACATCGGAGGAACCTGTCAAAATTATGTTGTAAGTTTCATAAGGAAAAAAATCGTAGCAGGGATGTCGTCGTTTAATTTTCCGAACATTGAAGATGAGAGTATTATATAGCTAGATCAGAAATCGTAAAAGTTTTGAAACCCATAATGCTGCGCAGGGAGCGATTTCCCTTTCTAGATCTACCTCGTGATCTACCCACAAATTTAACTTTGGAATAGGAACGAATTCCAAATATATTTCATTTTTCCAAAGACAGATTTTGAATTTGAGAGTGTTTATTTTGTTATATTTTGCGGAAAAATATTTTATTATAATTTTGCACTACTTTTTTAAAACCCATAAAAGTGTCCGAAATCAACTTTAACTATTGCTGTCTTCATTTTAAAGGCATTTTAAATAGGTGTCCTGAATTCACCCCAAAATGGCAGGTGAATTTGGACACTACTTATTTAAAAGAAAACATGTGAATTGATGACGTAAATAGGCTAATGGATGAGCATCGCAAATTCGAAATTTTTCTGTTGCAAATTTTGAGTTATTTAAGGCTGCCATTCAGTTCGGATTGACAAATTTTGCCACCAGAGGTCCTGCTGTAGAATTTATCCAAGTTTTAAGTCGCCCTTAGTGTGACTAAAAATATACAACATGGAGCAACATGAGAAAATTAGCAGTTAAAACTACTTTCCTTCTCCGTAGAATAACCATGACTTTCCCTGTCTCGGAAGTGTCCTACCATCCTATATTATTAAATAATAAATATACGAAAGTTTGTACCATGTTATGACATTTTTATAGTTTTTATGAATAATATGGGCATCACTTTCATGTAGCGTTTTTGTTATTCATCACTCAACTCTTATCTACCGATCAGTCAAATTTTTATTTTTAATATTTTGTATGTGTACCTAAATATTTAATAAATATACAGTCATTGTAATGAAGTCCTGTTTGCCTATTTATGGAAGAAATGAAGTACTTAATCAAATTACGACAGATTTCCTATCGACACAAAGTATTAATTTTTTAAAATTTTGGTCAAAAATTTTATGAATTTGTTACTTTCTTCAGTACCTACCGAACTATTAAAAGCTACATGAATCGTTTTTTGGGAAATATTTTTACTCATTTTAATAATTTTTCTTATAAACAGTGGAGAAATTTACACGAACGATAATTAAATTTGACATTTAAGTGCGACACCTCCCATAAGCCATAACATAAATTATAGCTTGGATACGGCAAGTGATACTGCTAAACAGCTTACATGCCCTATCATCCTAGTTTTTAATCCTTGATCTAATGAGGCTGGAAAATACCATTTAATGATTGGTCAAAAATGACAAAAGGTGACCAATCGGGAAACAACATTTTCCAGCCGCATTAGATCAAGGATTGAAAACTAGGATAGGGACATGTAAGCCGTTTATCAGTATCTCTTGCTATATCCAAGCTATAATTTAAAAACTGAAAAATTACGATTTTTAATGTCAAATAACGCTCAAACAGTAGGAGTTAGACTCAATGTATGGTTAACAAAGTGGCTCTCAAATTCAACAAGGAATTCTAAAATGTAATCAGGTACAGGGTGTTCCATTTAAAATAACAAAGCTAATAGCCACTTCCGATAGAACCGGAAGTGCCACCATCTTGAAAATATTTTTATTTTATAGATGTCATAGAGCTAGGCCCTTATGCAAGATTTCATCTGAATATCTCATTTAGTTTCCTATATACTTCTAATAGGAACTTGTCGTGACACACCCTGTATTATGTCAGAAAATCTGTTACAAATTTCAGACTATCAGTTCGCTTCCCAGACATGAAAAATATATGAATTCATATTTAAAAAGCAGTCAAAACGTTTAGTACATATTGTATATACAGGCTGTCCCACTTAAGGTAAGATATGGGTAACGTTATTATCAGAGATAGAGATTTGGTTAAATAGGAAAAGGTTTTTCTTTAGTAATAAGCTGAAATTTGAAATGTCACTAATCGTTTTAGTTATTTTGAAAAAACCGAAAATTCCAAAATTCGTTTTTGGAATCTAAAATGGTTATTTGATGTCGGATGAAAAAACGCACTTTGTTGAGACACTTTTTTATGCTCTTTCAGTTCACCTTAATCCAATTCAGTCCTTCATCCTGTCTTTGAATGACCTGCTTTTAATCCAACTTTATTCTGATCTTAAGTCAAACTTATAACCAATCCAATTTATTCCGATTTTGTCCAAATTAGTCCTTTTTAATCAATATTAGTTCGATTTAGTCTGTTTTAATCCAACCTAGCCTAGCCAGTCCGATTTAATCAACTTAGTCCTTAATCAAATCAGTTTGTCTTGGTCCAACTTAATCTAACCTTATTCTGATCTTAGTCCACCCCTGGCCCAATCAAACTTAGGCTTATAACCATATGAGCCTCTGGGCTCGCTGAATAAATGCGATGTTCTATTATAAAACAAACCTTCCATCTTAATTAATTTATTTATTCTGATTTAGCTCGTCTTAATCCTACTTAATCCGATTTTAGTTCAAACTGGTCCGTCTTAATCCATCCTATTCCAACTAGTCTGCCTTAATCCGGCGTACACTTTTTATGTAGGTGGTTGACCCTCGATATATATGAAATCCTTACCTATCATAAAATAAGAACCAGTTTAACTATACCAATGTTGACTCTTTAACCCTACTACCGGAGTAATGAATTATTGAAGTTCAACCTTTAGAAAAGAGCTTAAAAGTAAAGAAAAATGTTACCTACAGTTTGTTCTCAACAGACAATAAAAATTGGGAGATTCTTGGCACAATAACCTCTGGATTTGTAATATGTACATCATGATGTGCTTCCAAGTGTATTATTGTCCATTTCTTAAACTCTTTGCACTCCTCTGACAAGGGTACATATTGAGAATGATAAGGTTCATAAGTTTTGTTTAAGAAAAGCAGTACAGAATTGTCTTTCAGCAGTTTCAAACTTTCTTTCGCATAAGAAAAGTTGGTAGGAGGTAATAATGCTATTTTGTAAAGAGGATCTAATGATAATTCATATTTTCCATCCCCAACGTGCACTGCTTGTCTCTTTAATAAAACTTCTGCGGCTTCTCTTGTTATAAAACTACTTTTTGTTCTTGATTTTAATATGATATCTAGCAGTTCATCATAACTGTAAGTAGTTGTTACAGTTTTTTTCCAATGATCAAATAACCTTTCAATAGCTAATTTGTAATTTTTAGAAAATCTTTTTGCTGGTCTAAATGGCATGTGAATACTATCTATTAGAATTAACTTATCGACGACTTCTGGAAAGACTTCTGTGTATGCCAATGCATAACTAGCACCTAAACTGTGGCCCAAGAGACAAAATTTCTTCCACTTAAAGTAGTTTACAACAATTTTGATAATAACAATGCAATCCATATGATTTATGAGCAAATATCCTGGATAACGACTTGATTTACCGTGCCCAGGTAAATCTATGCAGACATAGTAAAAACATTTTGGTAAATGTGGAATCAAAAAGTCAAAAGAAGCTGCATTATCAAACAATCCGTGAAGCGCCAGGACAGGTGGGTCATCTTCACTTCCTCGAATCACAACTGAAAATAACGCATTAGACTTAGCGAACTTGAAGATTTTCTACCGACAATCTTAATGAAAACTGGATGTCAATGAACAATTTAAACAAACAAATAGCCCATCTATAGATGCAAATATTTCACCAAATCACCAAAAGATGCTAATCTTGATGTTTTAAGCAATACATGATGTATGAACATTGTAAATACAGGTGTCCCAATAGTGTGACAATGGAGTTTTACGCCTTCATTGTGCATTTTAGAGACACCACTTTATTTTTCGTTCTCAATATTTAAATTTATTTTCGTTCATACAGACTATTCCATTTCTTCCCAACTAAACGTTTGTGTAAATTGCCTGCATTTTTCGATTCCTTAGCTGATTTTACTGTGGGGTTGTATCAGATGTTTTTTTGTCTAAATTGCATATTTCTTTTGGCCCGAACTTTTCTTGAAAATTTTAACAGCTTTAGAGGAATTTTGAAAATCCAGCATCTTTAATCAAATAAAGATCTATGGGTGATTTAAAAACAACTTTAGGTTCTATTCAGTAAAATGAGACAGCCTGTATATATGAGAATATATTTAAAATGTGGAGAATGAAAAAGAAAGTGGTGTAAAACTCCGTGGTCATACTATTACAAAGAGGAAATTCTTTATCCAGTCCCTTTTATACATACTTATGTAGAAATATGCCTATTTATTGGGCAAATATCTCAATTAAAATTGTAGTTACCATCTATAAGATACTTATGGAGAAATATCAGCTATAGTTTGTTCTTTTTCGACAATAAAAATTCAAAAATTATCGGCGCAATTTTCTCGGAATGTGTAATATGTACATCATGATGTGCATCGAGATGTATTATTGTCCAATTCTTAAATTTCTTGCACTCTTCAGTTAATGGCAAATAATGAGACTCGTAAACAAAAAATTTTTTGTTTAGCAAAGCCAATACAGAACAAAACCTATTATTTGTTAATCTTAAATTTTCTTTGGTATACGAAAAATCTCCGGGAGGGAACAGAGTTATCTTCCAACGAGGGTCCAATGAAAATCTGTATTTTCGTTCCCCTTGATGTACTGCATTTCTTTTCAACAGAGCTTCCGCAGCTTCCTTTGTTATAAAACTATTTTTTGTTCTTGACTTTAATACTATGTCTAACATTTCATCGTAAGTAAAAGTGCGTGTTTCAGTTGTATTCCACAGATCAAACAATCGTAAAATGTATTCCTTAGTTCTCTGAGAATATTTATCAGGTGATCTGTAGTGCATGTGAATGCCATCTATGAGAATGGTCTTATCAACATTTTCTGGAAAAATTTCTGTAAATTTTTCTGCATAACTACCACCCAAACTATGACCTAACAGACTGAATTTCTGCCATTTAAAGTAATCTGCAATAATCTTGATAATAATAACACAATCCAAGTGATTTATGAACACGTATCCTGGATAAAGACTTGATTTACCATGCCCAGGTAAATCGATACACACATAGTAAAAAGATTTTGGTAAATGTGGGATTAAAAAGTTAAAAGATGCAGCATTATCAAACATTCCATGAAGCGCCAGAACAGGTGGATCACTATCGTTTCCTCGAATCACAGCTGAAAATAAGGCCGTCTTGAGTGGATTAAAAATTTTAGTAATATTTTTGATAAAGATGAATGAAAATGAAAAAATCGACCCCACATATTATACAGAGTGTATCAAAAGTGTCAGACAATTCCGAGTTGGTGATAAAGGACATCAACGGCAGCCCAAAAATGCAAACAACATTTTTTACGAGTCTGCATTCAAGAAATAATTCCGAGTTGGTGATAAAGGACATCAACGGCAGCCCAAAAATGCAAACAACATTTTTTACGAGTCTGCATTCAAGAAATATAGCTTTTGAAGCATTTAATCTTGAATCCGATTTCGATGCATTCAGTCCATTGTTTGACTGAAACAGTAGATTTTATGATAGAGATTATTTCCCATAGAGAAAGTCACAAAATTGTTCGTGATAATGCAAGTTCAACAGAGAATTAAAACAGGCAAAACTAGCAAGCACTAGAAATGGTAGTTATAGTTTTAAATTAATCATTTTACCCAGAGGTGCCAGAACTTAAAGATTGCTTTGGGCGGTCGGCTACAAAAAAGTTTTCTTTATGCTGTGTTTCTAGAATCTTAATTCACAACAAAAGTGGCTGGTCACAACCGTCACTTTTTATTCCAAACAAACCTCTTCTCTGCAGCGTTAACCAATCAGATGATATTATGACATTATGAGCAAAGATAACGAAATGGAGGGAAACCAGCCATGGTTTAATTGATGAATGGTGGGGACTTTTTTAAATTTCGTAATTAGAAAGAACTTGTCAAAATATTTGACCCATGTTTTTCTTTTTTCACCTAGAGCACACATTAACCGAGCAAAAATTAATAAAAAATTGTCCCTTGTGTGTGGCTGAAGTAATAAAAGTCGGGATATATCCCTGTTTAACACACGTACAACATGCAGCTGCGAGGGGCATGACGTCACTTTTGCTACTTCTCCCAGGGTTAAATTCTGCGGCGAAATGGCAATGTTTAAATGCTTCCTAAAATTAAATCCGAAGACTGGTTGGACGCGTACCTCCATCCTTTCCTATCCTGAGCTAACCTACGTCCCTAACTATCTGAGAGTAGTAGTCTAATCTAGGTCTACCCCTACCTCCTTTTATTCCCATCTCTGACTCTAGGATGTCGCGAACTATTCCTTCGTGTCTTAGAAGGTGTCCTACCATCCTATCTCTCCTATTCTTTATTGTCTTCCATACCTTTCGCTTTTCTCCAACTCTTTCTAATACTTTCCTATTGCTAACCTTATCTATCCACGGTATCTTCATCATGCGTCTGTAGCACCACATTTCAAACGCTTCTATTTTTTTGCGATCCGCTTTTCCTATTGTCCAAGTTTCGCACCCGTATAATGCCGTGCTCCATACATACGACTTTAAGAGTCTCTTCCGAGTTTCTACATTAACCGTTCCCGAACATAACAGTTGTTTCTTTTTGTTAAATGCAACTCGACCCTGCGCTATTCTTTGTTTTATATTTTTAGTGCTCCTACCATCTCGAGTTATTTTACTTCCTAAATAGCAGAAATCCGCGACCTCCTCCATCTTCTCATTTCCTATTTGTATTGCAATTTTAGTTCTATTTTCACTCCCTCTACATACAAAAATTTTTGTTTTCTTTTTATTGATTTTCATGCCGTAGCCCTGTGTCAAAACTTTCTCCATTTCATTCAAAGCCGCTCCTAATTCTTCTTTGCTAGATGCTAACACTGCTATATCACCCTGTACATTAATCCCTGAGGCTGTTCTGCCCTTAACAATATTAATCGCATCTTCGATATATAGGTTAAAAACTCCCTTCCGGATATCTACTTCTCTTCGTTCCTGCTCAAATTCTGTAACTGCCTTTTGCTCTTTGTAGAGATTATGTATTATTCTTCTGTCCCTATATTTCATCCCTACCTTTCTGAGCACTTCGAACATCTTCTCCCATTTTCACTGGCTTTTTCTAAATCTACAAACCCTTTATAGACGCTCTTTCCCTTTTCCATTGTTTTTTCTATAATTACTCATAAAACTGAAATTTTAATAATTTTTACATTTATGAAGGGTGTTAAATGGGTATAATCTTTGGTTTAAAAGCAAAATTTTCTGAAAATTTCGTTAGTGCCCTTTGACACCACAAGCGTGTCGTCACTTCACAAACATTCGAGCAAACATTAGATTTTCATTCCAAACAAAGCAAATGCCTCATGCCATTGCCGTCTTGATATCAATTCATAAAAAAATCTACTTCCCTCAAAGCTCCTAAAAAGTTTGACCGAAGATTTGACAGTAGACCAAATCTGTGGAACTGTATGTTTGTGGTCAAGTCTAAATTTCAATTATGGAAGCTGACTTGGATATCTCAATAACATGATGTTTTCTGATAGCAACACCAAATTCTGTTCGAAATATTATCAATTTAACGAATAAGTTGGCTATTGTAAACTGATTCCATGAACACTCTGTATGCCTACAGTCAAATATAAAGGTTATGAAGGGAACAGAATTTTTTATCAAGAATAACTTTTTCTGTAAAATGAAAGCATATTGCATATTACAACCCCATCCATGGAAACTGTACATTTATAAACCTGATTCCTGCTTACAATGGTATTACATACCTATCTACGTACGAAAAAATATGACTAACTTCGTTCCTCCTATATTTCTCTTGGTAAAAATGTCGGTTGGGTACTAAGGGACTGTTATAATAAGCGCGATTTGGTCATTTTGAGTGGGAACTGTCGGGAACCACCAAAAGCTTATGGTGTCCCGTATTATGTTTTATGATTTTTACCGTTTTAGGAAGGAAAAGACTTAGGTAACCGATCCCTTAGTTTATGATACTCTTTGTTGTTCAGAAAGAGCTTTGTAACTTCGTTTCTTGATTTGACCATAATTTGCTTTAAAATGGAGGCAAAGTTGTTAAAATATGCTTAGAAAGGTCAACTAAGTTAGCTTTTATGTATTATATTTGGAAATTAACTTGTTTCTATTTTATTACTGATATTGATGTAGGTAGATATTCAGACTTCGCACCCACAGCAAAATCGCTTTAGGTGCTCCGCACCCTTAGCAAAATTGTTCTTGGTGCTTATGCACCCAGAGCCCCTGTGGTTCCAGCACCTATGATTTTACCTCTTTGCATCATAATTGTCAGCAGTGTCATATTATTGAATGTGTTTTCTGCTCAGTTTTCCGTTAATTCCACTGCCATGTTGCCTATTTGAGTCATTTTTAGAAGCTTATATCTCAGAAAATAAGTTGCTTAAAGAAATTTCTTTCGTATTTTTGGACTACCCTTGATGTCCTCTTTCACCATCTCAGAGTTGGTCCGATACTTTTGATACACCCTGCATGAACACACAGGGTTCCAATTTACGTTTACGTTAGACATATCTAAAGCAACTACCGATCTGAAACGTTGCACACCTACCTAAGCTAAAGGGGCAAGTTTAACGAAAATATTTTCATTTCTCTTGTACTTCCGGTTATACTGGAAGTTGATATTACCTAGTTTATTTTAAATCAAATGCTATACTTTTAGCCCCATTTTAAATTCTACAACCGATTCTAAATGGACATTGTATAAGAAAAAAAATTGTGGGGTGTTATATTTTAGATATCTTGATTTAAAAAAAATGTGTATACAGAGTTCTCAAATTATTAATATTTTCGAAACTCTACAATAAATACATGAAATTTATCCACACACATGATTCATGATTGGCTAGGTAGACAAGTCAAAACTTCTGTCAAAACATTTGCAGGGCGAGTGCAAATAATTGTTAAATTTCCCAAAATAAATTCCAAAATTATGACCTAATTTCAAATGGAACTATATACCTATGTATATATTTTTATTACATATTTGAATTCGACGGGGAATTCGACATCAAATTTTATATCAGGCTTATCAAAAAATAATTTTCCTCAGGTGAAACCATTTAATAATTTGCTAGAACTATGAACATACTTTTTCTTTCTTGAAAATCAGGATATTTCTGAAATGAAACACCCCACAACTAGTTTTCTTATAAAAATTCACCGAAGAATTTAAAAATGCGGTTAAAATTATAGTATTCCATTTATACCTAAACAAGTTAATAGCAACTTAATCGAGATAGGTCCTGTATTTGAACGAATGCTCTATTTAACTACATACAGAGTGGGCCAATAGTGTGTAGTCGGCCCGTATCTCTGGTTCTATTCAAGGTATCAAAATAAAACTTTACACGTATGTTGAAAACCCCACGGAGCATCTGATAAAATTATTTTGGTATATACAGGATGTTCACACTCTGAGCACCAAACCAAAGTTATGTTTTTTTAAATGGAACGCCCCACATTTGCTTACATATTTGAATTCCCAATAAAATTTTATGAAAGATGGTGTACCACATGATGGGGTTTAGAGTGAGCGATTTCAAGATATTACCATTTTAGTGCCAGTGTGGATCCAACATTGAGGAGCCGCTAACATATCTACTGGTCGAAGCTATTTAAGATTTCTTTATTGGACTAGGTTCACAAACTGCTCTATTTGTAAAATTCTTGAGTACTTTTGTCACAAAACTTAAAATCATACAGGGTGGAGAGCTTACGCAATATGCATTTTTTCTCAAAAATTTCAAATGGAACACCCCATATATTATTTCCATATTTGATAGACAGTTTACTAAGCTTTTGATTGATGTAGATATTGTTAGGTCTGCGACTGATGGTTTCGGTAGAATTTAAAATTGAACTTTAAAATGTAGTAATTTGACCGGTAGTTTATTCATCTCTCCCATTTTTAGCGCCCAAAACACAAAATATGATTTCCATTTTGTTTCTGGAAGTTGATTTCACATTGAGACAAAAAATTTCATCGCCAGATTGCTTCTTCATAGTCATATTCTTAAATAAATGGTAACTTATTAAACCTAGGTATAAATTGAAACAAGGAGTGCCATGGAAGAAAACCGTCCTTTCAAGAAGTAATCTTGCAATGAGATTTCTTGTGCCGATGTAAACTCTGTTCGCTAAATTTTCTGTAAAAACAAAGTGTAAGCATTTTTCTGAGTTTTTGGTGGCAAAATGGGGGCCTAGTCCAATAAAAAAATCATAGTTAGCTTTGACCAGCAGACGTCAATAGCACCACAAATTTGGGTTCACACTGGTACTAAAATAGCCATATCTTAACATCGCTTACTCTAAACCCCACCGTGTAGCATATCAACTTTCATGGAATTTTATGGGGAATCCAAATATGCAAACAAATGTGGGGCATTCCATTTAAAAAAACATAACTTTGGTTTGGTACGTAGCACGTGAACATCCTGTATACATACATCAAAATAATTTGAACAGAAGCTTCGTGGGGTTCTCCACAAACACACGTAAAATTTCATGGTGATACCTTGAATAGAATCAGAGATATGGACCGACTACGCACTATTGGCCCAACCTGTATATCACACAGACTATGATTTGTATTTTAAAAAATACAACTTTATGTCAGAGGTACTGGACCGTTCGAACAACTACTCCTCGGGCAAATACTCCGCCAGGCATTCAGTTATAGAACCAAATCCAGATCTCATACGAGATGTAAAAAATCGAATTTTGAGCTATAAATAATTCGAAAACAAAACACAATAGCCAAATTTGGTTTACGGCACAAAGTTCCTCTAGCAAGAAGAAATCATGGAAGGATGGGGGTGCTATAGTTACACAGTTGCCCCATATTGACAAAAGCAATGTTGCCCACCTTGCACAAGCAGAATACACACCCCCAGCAAATGTAGATAATAAAAAAAACACTAGCAAGAAGGCAAGTTTTAAGCAAAAATGTAAAAACATGTTTATGCCAAGATATGTATTAAAGGGCCTAATCAATCCTTGTAAATACACATAAAAAGGGAGTAAAAATTATGGAATATCTTCTATCGTCAATTTTGTAGTTTGAATTCTCACATTTTGGCAGCAGTTGCTATATACCTACCTTAGATTATGCTTTTGAAACCAAATGTAGTGTTTTTGAGAGCATCGAACTCGACAGTTTTCGGGACATTTATTTTTTAATTTAAACAACTACATAAGAAAAAACTTTATTAAACAATAATAAAGGAAAGTGTCACCTTTGTGTGCTTACACATAGTATGGGTTATCTGGTAAAAACAGGCGTACATGCAGTTTAAACTTGCGGTTGGGGGTCATATTTTAGCTACAAATAAACAGAATGAAAGCTTAAGCACTCCCATAGCCAGCTAATTAGTTCATACACTACAACTTAGCATCGAGTGAATGATTATATAGGGTGGGCCAATAGCGTGCAGTCGGCCCATATCTCTGGTTCTATTCAAGGTATCAAAATAAAACTTTACATGTATGTGGAGAACCCCATGATAAAATTATTTTGGTGTATACAGGGTGTTCACACTCTGAGCACCAAACCAAAGTTATGTTTTTTTTATGGAACGCCCCACATTTGTTTACATATTTGAATTCCCAATAAAATTTTATGAAAAATGGTGTACTACATGATGGGGTTTAGAGTGGGCGATTTTAAGATATTACTATTTTAGTGCCAGTGTGGACCCAACTTTGAGGAACTGCTGACGTCTACTTGTCGAATTTATTAAAGAAAAAAATTATTGGACTAGGTTCGCAGACCGCTCTATTTGTAAAATTCTTGAGTACTTTTGTCACAAAACTTAATATCATACAGAGTGGACAGCTTATGCATTTTTTTCTTAAAAATTTCAAATGGAACACCCCATATATTATTTTCATATTTGGTAATTTACTAAGCTTGTTAGGTCTGCGACTGATTTCGGTAGAATTGAAAATTGAACTTTAAAATATAGTAATTTGACCGGTAATTTATTCGTTTCTCCCATATTTTACCGCCCAAAACACAAAATATGTTTCCCATTTTGTATCTGGAAGTTGATTTCACATTGAAACAAAAAATTTTATCGCCAGATTGCTTCTTCATGGTCATATTCTTAAATAAATGGTAACTTATTAAACCTAGGTATAAACTGAAACAAGGAGTGCCATGGAAGAAAACCGTCTTTTCAAAAAGTAATCTTGCAATGAGATTTCTTGTGCCGGTGTAAATTCTGTTGGCTAAATTTTCTGTAAAAACAAACTGTACGCATTTTTCTGAGTTTTGGGTAGCAAAATGGGGGAAATTCCCCAAAAATGGTACAAAATTACGGCAAAAATCTCAATTCTTAAGGTTCAATCTTTATTTCTGCCTAAATTATCAGTCGCAGACCTGCCAATATCTGCATCAGTCAAAAGCTTAATAAACCGGCTATCAAACCTGCAAATAATATACGGGGTTTTCCATTAAACATTTTTGAGAAAAGCTCCATTTTGCCCAAGTTGGCCACTCTGTACAATATGAACTATTTTGAAGAAAGTGTTGGATTTTACAAATAGTGTTCTCTGAACCTAGTACAATAAAAAATCATAGTTGCTTTGACCAGCAGATGTCAGTAGCACTACAAATTTGGGTTCACACTGGTACTAAAATGGCCATATCTTAACATCGCTTACTCTAAACCCCACCGTGTAGCATATATCAACTTTCATTAAATTTTATAGGGAATCCAAATATGTAAACAAATGTGGGGCATTCCATTAAAAAAAACGTAACTTTGGTTTGGTACGTAGCATATGTGAACATCCTGAATACATGAAAATAATTTTAACATTCTCCACACGTAAAATTTCATGTTGATATCTTGAATAGAGATATGGACCGACTACATACTATTGGCCCACCTGTATAAGGCTTGTAAAAAGAAAAAAGGCCCTTATGCCACTGATCCCAATCCCCACTGATGTATACAATGCAGAGATTTGTTAAAAGCTTAAAAATATGAGAAAAAATAAATTTATACAAAACTATAATGACACTATACCTGCAATGTGGCCCCAGGGGACAGGTATTTCTATTTCCTTCGGTTCCATGTTATTCACTGGAACATAAAAATTAAATTTTGAAACTTAATTACTGTACATACCTAATTTTTGATTACTCTCGCTATCACATAATATACTATGTCTGGATCTCAAAGATAAGACACTTAAACTGAAGGTGATTAAACAATATCTTTAAGACTGGATTTTTTGCAAACTTAGGTACCTACCTACATGTTAGAAAAATAATCTATAAAACCTCATTCGCAGATCCTAGGGTCGCACAAACTCACAAGCCCTTAAATACCTTAGGCAAAATACTTTAGATACGCCACTGACTAATCAACACAAATTTTTACTAGGTACTATAATTTGAATTCAGTGAAGATTACAATTATTTTTATTATTACACATTTTGGGAGGAAATATTAACCTAGTTGAGCTAATCAAAATAACCATACCATAAGAAGTTTAGAAATGTAGACGAATGATGAAGACAAAGGCAAACCAGCCAACAGCACAAAACAGTAGGTAGTTTGCTTTAGGATTATACAGTATGTCTTTTTTCACCGTGCAGATGTCCTTGTCAAAAATTGTATTTGATTTGAGTAATGGTAAAATAATAATGAGCAACTAGTAAGTACTAGGTACTTAACACTTAACTAGACTATTCGGAATAACTGTTAACCATGCACCCAGTTTTTCGTTTTTTATCTGTTTATTACATGTTATCATACAAAGACTTGTAGAAGTCTTTGTTATCATATATTATGTCATGTTATCTATTAGCTACTAGGTACATTGCGTCAAATCAAAACTTCAAAACAATTTATACCATGGAAATAGTCAAAATTTATACCATGGAAATAGTGACAATTTATACTTCTTAAAAGACTTCCAACTAGTGATGGGTCGGTATTTGAGTACCGGTGTTTTATGGCGGTATTTTCTTGTACCTTCCGATACCGTTCCTGAGAACTGAGATTCGGGAGATAAGTGGCGCGTCACAAACGTCAGATTTTCATTCCAAACAAAACAAAGCCACGTGCTTTCTGACGTTTTAACCTAACCTCTGAAATATAATTATAATTACATATAGTTGTTTTCAAGTTTTTACGCGTAAGCCCAACACACAAATTGAAAATAAACTGTTTTCACTGCAAAACGTCTATAATTATATTGCAAAAACTAGTTTAAGACGTTATAAATAATATCGATAAACGTCAAATGGCACGTGCTTTTGTTTTGTTTGGAATGAAAATCTGACGTATGACGGAGGCACTTAGGTCCCGAATTCGGGAGATAAGTGGCGCGTCACAAACGTCAGATTTTCATTCCAAACAAAACAAAGCCACGTGCTTTCTGGCGTTTTAACCTAACCTCTGAAATATAATTATAATTACATATAGTTGTTTTCAAGTTTTTACGCGTAAGCCCTACACACAAATTGAAAATAAACTGTTTTCACTGCAAAACGTCTATAATTATATTGCAAAAACTAGTTTAAGACGTTGTAAATAATATCGATAAACGTCAAATGGCACGTGCTTTTGTTTTGTTTGGAATGAAAATCTCACGTATGACGGAGGCACTTAGGTCCCGAATTGAAAATACCCGGTACTTTGTAACGATCATTTCTCGCGTTCGACATCGGGACTCGCGGACTCGGGGACGCGGATAACAATGGGTTCTGGGTTCCTGAATACCGCCTTAAACGAACGGGAACGATGGCATGACGATGGCAGACGCGGAATGGAACGTACATACATACATACCTACTAGACTACGTTACGTTGTAACCCGTAGTATAGCGTTGTGTGAACTGTGAATCGAGCGCCTGTTACTATTTCCATGGTTACAGTCAGCTATCTAGGAGTAGGAATATTTAAAGGTATATTTTTGGAGGTATATGCAGTAGCGTTTATCGCGGTACAAATAAATACCGTTTTGCCCATCACTACTTCCAACAGTTCGGGACCTAAGTGCCTACGTCATACGTCAGATTTTCATTCCAAACAAAACAAAAGCACGTGCCATTTGACGTTTATCGACATTATTTACAACGTCTTAAACTAGTTTTTGCAATATAATTCTAGACGTTTTGCAGTGAAAACAGTTTATTTTCAATTTGTGTGTTGGGCTTACGCGTAAAAACTTAAAAACAACTATATGTAATTATAATTATATTTCAGAGGTTAGGTTAAAACGTCAGAAAGCACGTGGCTTTGTTTTGTTTGGAATGAAAATCTGACGTTTGTGACGCGCCACTTATCTCCCGAGTTGATGGAGTAATGGAGAGATGGGAAACTATCGATACATCGATTGTAAGTGGCACTATCGAACTATCGATAGTATTTTCATAAACAATCGATAGTCGCTTTTAATAACTTTTGTCGTTCGAACGTGGCATAAATAATAACTTTCTCTGCTAGAGAAGGTTATGCATAAATCCATTACGGTCTAGATATCAAAATTTTATTTACTCGGCGATCCTTACTCGATCTGAATCGGTAAGGTATATGGGTATTCGGTACGACTAGGGACACCCTTAAACTATATGTCATTTGCCAATACACCGCATAAGTGCTTCCGTCATACGTCAGATTTTAATTCTAAACAAGACAAATGCACGCGCCATTTGACGTTTATCAGTATTATTTACAACGTCTTAAGTTAATTTTTGCAATATGATTCTAGAAGTTTTGGAGTGAAAACAATTTATTTTCAATTTGTGTGTTACGCTTACGTGTAATAACTTAAAAACGACTATAATTATATTGCATAGGTTAGGTTAAAACGTCAGATAGCACGTGGCTTTGTTTTGTTTAGAATGAAAATCTGACGTTTGTGTCGCTCCACTTATGTGGTGTATTCTAGTGACACTTGTGGATTATCAGTATTCGGGACATAAGTGCCTCCGTCATACGTGAGATTTTCATTCCAAACAAAACAAAAGCACGTGCCATTTGACGTTTATCGATATTATTTAGAACGTCTTCAACTAGTTTTTGCAATATAATTCTAGACATTTTGCAGTGAAAACAGTTTATTTTCTATTTGTGTGTTGGGCTTACGCGTAAAAACTTGAAAACAACTATATGTAATTATAATTATATTTCAGAGGTTAGGTTAAAACGTCAGAAAGCACGTGGCTTTGTTTTGTTTGGAATGAAAATCTGACGTTTGTGACGCGCCACTTATCTCCCGAATTGTGGTTTGTGTTGTGGTGTTACGTTGTTGGTACTGGCTATGTTGGCATTGGTATTACGAAATGTGCGTACGAAAAGTAACGATGCGTTCGCGTAATGATAGTTGATTGTGTGATTTATTTGGAAATTGGAATTTCCCAATAAATTGCTTTTCCCCAAATTCAAATGGGAAACTGATTTGTTTAAGTGGGAAATTCGCCATCCATCCGACAACAAAAATGAATGGTACAATAATTTGTGTACATGGTAGAAATGAAAATAGTTGCAATATGCATGCTTTGATTAACGAGTGATTGCACGTTACTTTGCTCTTTTGTTTTTATTGTACTTATTTTAGTTCTTGTGGCATATTTTTATTTGTTGTGTCGGTCTTTACACTGCATGCGATATACCATAAATTATCAGTAGGAAAGAAATTAAATCTATGGTTAACGTTGGGAATTTGCAGTGAGTCACATTAATTTTGCCGAAAACCGATATTCTACCTAAAAATAGGCACGATAACCAATATTTTTTAAAATGTAGTGTTAGGTGTTGCCAATGTAGGTACATTTAAAAAAAAAATGGGCTGAACTTTCAGGCAAAATTGGGAAATAAAATCGGAGTATTAATGGAGTACCTATGTATGTTTAATAATTTATTGTTCCAATGAATGTGTAGGTGAAAACACTAATTTTGTATGTACAGGGTGCTTCAGGAAGAATCTCAAACTTTAAAGGTTCCCAAGTAATTTTGAATGAAAGAAAAGTATGCACCTATACTAATTTCAGTTATGAGTTTGATAATCATAGTACCTGAATTGTGGGAGAACGTTATTTAGTATGTTCCTACAACATACAACTTGACAGAGTTCCCCCATTTTTGACTCCTCACTTATCCCTATCGGCCGAGTTGACAACACAAGCTTGGCTAGCATGGTCATGGTCCCGTGATCTGAAACCACTGGAACCATTATTTTTTGAGAATACATTAAGAAGTAGGTAAATACTACCTTGACAAATTTTTTATGCTGATGCCTATATCTGATGTCTGATGTATTCGAAATGCTGGGGTCTAATGTGTATCGAAGAAGCAGGCTACAATTTTGAATAGTTCCTGTAATTTTTATTATCCCACTATATTTTATGTTTAGGTGATTACTATTATCAAAATATACTCATTTTTCTTTAATTAATTGTTACCTGTATTTTTCAATTTAAAATTAGGTACTCGAAGAGTAAAGCCTTACAGTTTGACCAGTTTCTCATTGAACACCCTGCGTATGTTATATCGAACAATACTAGTTGCTAAATATTTGTCTAGTCTTTATTTCAGTATTCTAATTTTGCGTGGGTTTTTTGTTTTGTTGCTTTTTAATTGTTCTCGAGTTAATTTTATAGTGTATACAATGCCTGGTGTCACAGAAATGGGTATGGTCTGGATGGGTGCTGGCCAATCCACCCCCGACATGTCCATGGGTTTTATACATGGAGAGAGCAACGATATGATGCTCGATCAAGATAGTAGTCCGTATTTTACCCCTTCACACAACAGCACTTCAAATCAGTCCTTGGAAGACATACAACATGTACACAGTGTAAGTTTTTCGGCATATTTGTGCAGCATTTCTCTTAAATCCCCCCCCCCCCTCCATATCTTTGGTTAGTTGGATACAAAAGTTTTTAAATTTTCAGTCATGTCATTCGAAAAACACTTGAAAATGAAATTGCAAGTTCAGATCTGACTTGGATTTTTTAAATTGAAACCCTGTATATAATCACCTGATTACAGCGATGCAGAACACATGAAACTTATCTTTGATACTTTTTGAAATAGGTATTTACTTTTAAAGAAATCGTAATATCGTATGATTATCTCAGTCATGAATTACACAAATTATTTTGGAGGTTTCCATCTAAATAATTTTTTAGTTACGTAATATATGTTTTGCTTATTTGTATTATTAACAATTGGACAATATAGTCAGTCCAGTGTATTTAATATAACGTGGATGTAATTTTACAATACTTGTCGTTACTATAATAGGAAATGGAAGGATTAGAAATGCTGCAGTACGTGGACATGAAACAAGAAAGCAATGATGGAAGTTATTTAGATGATGACAGTAACCAGCCTGTGTATATGATAACAACTGCAACTCAAACATTACCTTGTCCCACACGAAAGATTAAACCGGTCAAGCATCCTGGACTCGTATTAAAAACACCAATTGCATATCAAAGCAATACAGATCCATCTGTCATTCCAATACAAAAGGATGGAATTGGTAAGTTGAAAACCATAAAGCAATTCTTTAATTATGGAGACGGAAAAGAGTAGACTCTATTAACCCCTTCGGTACCATTACGCACTCTTACTGTATACCTGTCTGTAAAATGTGAGTTGCAAGTCAATAATCTCTTAAGGTGCGTTCAGACAAGCGTGCTCGTACTCTAACTCGTGCTTGAGTTTGTACTCGTGATATTATGCGGACGGCACACGAGTGTGAGCCCAAGTGACCAGAGCCGGTGGCTCGCGGTGCTCCATCCGTTGTCGGTAAACGGTACGATTCAAAAGGAGAGCGCGTCAAGACTCAAGTCTTTTGGACCGCAATTTAATCATTTCTGTTGGGTCGTAGTGTTCACATGCATCATGCAAATAATGGAATGGACAAATGACTTAATTATACATCTAGAACAATTCCGGAAATAGACTGTTTTGAGAATTTAAATAAGAAACTCAGGTTGGTGAAAGAATCTCCAGATGCCAAAAACCTCAAAGTGACAGCCAATCGTTTCTTTACTGGAATTGCCTTCCCCCACCTTGAATTAGCCCTATTAATTTTGGAGCCAACTAAATTAATTAATTCTACAGAATGTCTTGAAGACTGTCTTGAAGTGCAAGAAGTTCAAGAGGTCGCTTCCACTATATCGATGTCGACTTTTATAAACACTTGCCATCCACCAGCGACGTTTTCTTTTAGGCTTTGTTTTTAGTAATGATGCAATTACTAAAAACCCTGTACTTGCAATTAATACTTATTGTTTGACTTCACTTGCTGCGAGCATCCGAAGTGCGGAGCCACTCCAGTACAAGTTTAAGTCAGAACTACGTAAAATAGTGCGGACGGGTGGATTGCGAGCCTCACGAGTTAATAGAATTGATGTGAGCTCGAGCGCGATCACGAGTTTAAGTACGAGCACGCGTGTCTGAACGAACCTTTAGATGTGCTTCGGTGACATACACACGTACAGACTGTCAAATGCGTGAAGTTAAAATAGTCGTTACGTTTTCTCAAATTTTCCAATTTTCTGCGCAATTTTCTTAATTTTTCGTTCGTAAGAACCTTCTACAAAGTATTAGAAACCATAAAAAAATATGAATGAAATCGGTTAAGTCGTAGATTGTTCGTACAAAAATACTAAAATCGCTATTAAAAATGGGGGGTGGGGGTAGGAGGGTGAAAAATACTTTACGGCCTATTCTCATACCTACCAAATGTACAAAAAAAATTCAATTATTTGGATATTGTTCATACAAAAATACTAAAATCGCGATTAAGAAATGGGGGGGTGGGGGTAGGAGGGCGAAAAATATTTTACGACCTATTCTCATACCTACCAAATGTACAAAAAAAAATTCATAAAAATCGGTCGAGCCGTTTCGGAGGAGTGCGACCACACCGTGACACGAGATTTTTATATATTAGATTAAACAGGTCTACCTGCAAAAGACGAAGTTCAGATTACTCAGCAAAAACTGAGCAACCTGCTCTTCCACTTAAAAGTAACATCTCGGAGTAACTGTTCCAGTAACAAAAGGCCAAAAATATTGTACAGGGTATGAACAGTTACATGGCCAAATTGAAATATTTCAAAACGTCTTTCTTCTTTGTATAAACTTTAACACCAATAATCAAATTTAACCATGCTATTGCTAATTCTCTGTATACTATTTTCGGGTTTTTTTGCAGCGTCAGTTTCTCCTAGATATTGTTTTCTTTTCACCAAAATAGTATTACTACAACTTTCTTCAATCCAAACATATTTAATTTCCAAAATTCCTCTACATATGTCAAAATCTTCAATAAAATGCTGTTAACGCTAGAAATACAGTACAGACTCGATAATCCGAATCAATAAAAACATGGGCGATCCGGATTATTGAAAAATCCGGATTATTAAATCAATCTATATTTGTTACTAAAAGAACTGAACAAGAGGGATTTTTAATTATTTCATTGTAAAAACATACAAAACAGGTAAAATGAACATAAAAACACTTGCATAATTGCTTCTACTACATTAATAAATAAAGTCTGTAATTTTAGTTTGGCTGACCTTCTGCTGACTCGAACAAAATGCTTGATGCCTGAGTATTAACAATTCATTTAGGGGTGCGTTGTTCTTTTCAGCCCAATCTATACATTGTTGAATGCTTAAATCTGTCTAATCGGCTTCTGTGAATTCAGGGCATGGGGTAAAGAGCATTTATACAGTGTTGAAAAATCGTAAAGGTACACTTTCGTTTGCGCCGGTAGATGCGGCATGTACCTGCGGCCGCATAGCGTTTAAAAGGTACGTTAGAGGCGCATTCGGATTACCGAAACTGAAATTATCCGGATTACAAAGTATGCAATGCAATCAAGGAACTATCCGGATTTCCGAATAATCCGGACTATTAAGGATCCGGATTAATGAGTCCGTACTGTATGATTTTTTAAATTTACAAATATTAACAATGATTTGACTTTTAACACTAACAAACAAACACAATTTAACAGTCCCAACTATCTACAACTCGCACTAGGTCAATTCAATTTCGCCTTATATTCACTACTCTTTGGACACTCATATTCACATTAAGGACCCACAATACTCATTTATAGATGATAGACTAACTCGCCTTGCGAATTTCCCAAGCATTGTAGAATTGACTCGAAAGGTTTTCAAAACAATTGAAGTCGCTGCCAGCAGAGTCATGAATCATACCAAATTTAGTTGTAGACTCCAGAATAGTTCCCAAACCATTTACCGTCACAACAACAAAGTCGTAAATGGGTAAAATATCCGAACGTATTTTAAACACCCTGATTAAACTATCAAGTTTCCCATGTAGGCCAGGCAAATTATCGTTTGAATCGGAACTAATTAACCTAAAGCTAATTTTCTCAGGAAATGTAGTTAGTGGTATGTAATCTCCTCTGTGAAAAATCCCCAAAAATCCGTGTGTCGGAAGACCCTGAAAATTGCTTAAAATTATTATCATTAAGGAAATTTTACGTTTCATTTTCATAACTTTATTTTGGTACACGCTTTGTTTATTTTAGTTTACAGAGTGGTCAAATTTTAATGAGTGAGACCTCAGAAATTGATACAACTCAAGAAAATAGTAGGAATATTCTTAATAAACATATTTTGAAAAATGCACAATTTCTAGGATACAGGGCATTTATCTAATAATTATTATTATTCTACAAAAGTTTGTTTTCGTTATCACCAAAACAGCAGTTTTTGTAACATTGTTACACCACAATTCGCACCAGCAAGTTCTTGTGATTTATCATTTTGTTAAATAATATGGAAATGTAATTATGTATTTAAATAATTAGAGGATGTCATGAAAATTAATTCTGGCCAATACTTATTAAATAAAACAAAATATCAAAAATTGACAAAAGTTATGAAAGTTGAGCAAGGAATAAAAGGTTCCAATCCATAGTCAATAGCGTGGTATGAAAAAGTGCAGGTGGGGTAAATGGTAGGTATGTGCGGACTCTTAAAAATACCTCCTAAAATTTGACTCAATGAAATAGTTATAAAATCCTGCTTATTGTCTATAAAATCATGTGTACCAAATATTAAAATCTTAGTTAATTTAGGAAATTGAGGACCTAAATTGAAAAAATGTATCAAGAAAACCCCCATTATTTTTGCGAGTTCTGTCGATCCCAAAACCTTGTTCATTAAATTTCGATGACACTGTATGGTGACAATATTATAATAAATCTTCATCTTCCCAAATGCGATCAGTATCCTTATTTGTGCAAGACACCCCATTGCACTGATCACTTTGGATTGAGCCGCAGTGTTAAGACCTCTGGCAGGAACACATGCTTCCACAGCCTTCCTTGCAGTTGCAAAAGAGTGACATTATGGACAAATCGGGTGCCTTATTCTGTATGCCAGAGCAGGGCCTAAGTCCTTCATTCATAAAATACCATCCTGATTCTGTTGGATCATTATTGATCCATTATTGTTGTACCTGGTGAAATACAAGCAATACATGTTGCTTTACAGCACCTGCCGTAGGGGACAAAATGTTTAGATGAAATGCAATGTAAGTGATAATCGTGCAACTTTTTTCTTATATAGCTCGTACCCGCAAATTTCGACACATCAACTTAATAGCTTTACTATCCAGCACAAACACTTAGATACCTCATATCGTTATTTTTTTTTTTGAAATTCCACCATATCCTTTGTTTCAATTTCTTGTCGACTGCAGAGATCAGTTATTTACACACTTTGTTTATAGAATATACTTGATTCTTCAATAAACAATAATTGTTTCTTTTGAAGGTTGCATAACAAACAAATTTTCCCTTCTTGTTAAAGTCGGACGTGGTATCGCATCCAGACGGAGCATAAAACGCAAGTACTGATTCCTTGAAATTTCCAATACAAAGTTGCAGTTTCACAATTTCGGTGAATCGATCATTTCCCTTTTTTCGTTTGCAAAAGAATCAAACATCCAAATTTGAAGATATATGATGAAGAAGGATAAATACACCGGTGCCATCGCTTACCACAACAATAAATAATCATATTGTTGTATTCAAGAAAAATTCAGATTGCTGTGGATAGTTGCAGTATTCATAATCAATAGAGCAACAACAACTGCTCTACCAAAACCTCGTCGTATTCTTTCCTGCCACTTTGTAGTTTTTTGTTGATAGTTATCGAACACGACAATAATATTTTGTCAGTAATGAAATTTTACTTGCGTTTCGTACTGAGAGCAAATTTCAGAAAACTGGCAGGGTTTTGCCATACAACTACATGCAGCAGATGTCCTCCATCTTTCACATATTTTAAATTAATTTTGCCAATAATTTCAGGTATTGGACTTATATTTTGTCGAAAACTTTTAAACGCTATAGGATTTATTAAGTTTTCTTAATTATTCGCCCTGAAACAGTGCCGTTGGGAAAGTTGACATCTCAAATTGGAAACATTATTTTAATTCCCTTTCAAAGGCGCTATTAACACACAAAATTGTCGATAGCACTGAGCGAATTGAGCAACCGCAGAGGCATAGCGCGAAATTTTCAGAGCCCAGATTGTCGGCCGATTTTCAAGGTCTTCCGACATTCGGATTTGTGGGGATTTTTTACAAAATGTTTTACATATATCAAACATTGTTTCCCCAAAAAATCAGCTTTAGGTTAATTAGTTCCGATTTCGAACTGTTTTTGTCCTATTTTGCCTGGCCTAATGTTGTTAAATTTTAACTGTTTTCAGCCGTTTGTGAAAAATGTGGAGCAATTGGCGTAAAACACGCCTTTTATACCAGAGAACGTCGTTTCTGCAGTATGGCTTGTGCCCGTGGTTATAGTGGTTTAATTCCTGAACCACTGCCGCAATCAACACAAACTATTCCAGATACCAACGAATATGCAGAACATCGGTTTAAGATGGAAATGATTGAAGATTATGCAGGTTTTGTGTCTGATCAACCATTTCCTCAGCTACCTCAACCAGCTATTTTACCGCCTATTGAAGAAAATGTACCTCTTATACGGAGAAAAACTGCAGAATTGGCAAATTCCTATGATTGGGACCCTTATTTGGGTGATGATAATTTCGTTGCTGCTCCTGTTACTTGTTTTAAGCATGCACCTATGGTAGATATATGGAATAATATTCTTGTGGGTGAGTACCACATTATTTCTGATTGAAAAACGAATTTTAATGTAACCTTGACTTCTCACTGCAGGTATGAAAATTGAAGTGGAGAATACAGACTGTGATAACATCTCAGAAACCTTCCCTGACTCATTCTGGGTAGCAACTGTGATGAAAATCATTGGTTATAAAGCCCAACTCAGATACGAAGGTTTCGGCACGAACGATTCAAAAGATTTTTGGGTGTCATTATGTGCAAACCAAGTACATCCTGTTGGATGGTGCGCAACGAGAGGGAAACCATTAATACCCCCTAAAACAATAGAAAGCAAATACAGTGACTGGAAGGAATTTTTACGTAAACGTTTGACGGGTGCCAGAACACTGCCTTCGAATTACAGCAATAAAATTAGTGATAGTTTAAAGTCGAGGTTTCAGTGTGGCCTCAATTTAGAGGTAGTTGATAAAAATAGGATTTCGCAAGTAAAAGTTGCTATCGTTAATAAAATTGTCGGGAAGAGATTGAATGTTAAGTATTACGATATGCCGCCGGAAGATGCAGGGTTTTGGTGTCATGAAGACTCGCCGCTTTTGCATCCTGTTGGCTGGGCTAAGAAGGTAAGAATTTTTCCAAAAGTTTATTAGCAGTGCTAGTATTCATTCAGTGACATACATAAAAATTCATGTTTTCCATACACCGTAGACTGAATAACTCAAGACCACTAATATAAACGCAGACGCGGTTTTTATATATAGTCCGACATAATATTCCTTATGGAATTTCATCCGCTCATAGAGCCTAGGATAATTTTTTTGGGATGGATCAGTTCCCGTTCTTCTGACTTTTAATCTCTGTGCGACATTGCTCTCCACTTGTTTCGATCTTCAACATCTCCAGTTGTTCACCTCCATGATTCGTAAATCCCCCATCACCTCATTCATCCAACTCCTCAGGCGTCTGCCTCTTCCCTCATCTGGCCTCCACTCTGTTATTCTTCTCAGTACACTGTCTTCTGAGGTGCGTCTTATGTGTCCAAACCATCTCATTCTTTGCTCCTTTATAAACTTTACAGCATCCTCTCCTCCCACCTCTTGAAGTATTTTGAAATTCATTCTTCGTCTGTACTGTCCATTGGCCATTTTTTGTCACCTAATATTTTGCGGTAGATTTTTCTTTCAGACACTCTTAGTTGCTCTTCCTCTTGTTTTGCATACGTTATAATTGGTCTTATCATTGTTTTGTATATTCTCAGCTTTGTCTTGGTTTTCACTATTTTATTTTTTAAAACTGATTTATTCAGATGTTAGAAGTTTTTCCAAGCCCAACGATACGTTTGGGGTAGCATCCAGTATGTGATTTTGTACGCAAAATCTGAATTTAGTTCTATAATTCAGTGCCTGGTGGGGTATTAGCCTGAGGAGTAGTTGTTCGAATGGTCCAGTACCACTCCTAGCTTCATGCTGCGAGAATAAACATTTTATCCCTCTGGCCGGCATCTGGATATATTTGTGCCTAGCAATTCGAATAGCAAGCGCCAGGGTTGGCTTTAGTACATCTGAGTATAAGAACTTGCCAGTAATTATTGCAAACTAAGCCCAACATTTTTAACATTTGTATTCATTGTGGTATATAATTTATGAATCGCAAATTGAATTATTATGTACTGTTAAAAGCGGAACACCCATCTATCTTTTATTACCTATTTATAAATAGGTGCATAAACCCGGTTTGTGCAGTAGTCAGACAAAAGAGATGGGCAACATAATTAAGAGTATCTTACAATCTGCTATCAGCGTGTGACCACGACTATCATATTTGCTTAAGAAATAATTAGTAAACGAGAAATAATAATTATGCACAAAAAAATAGCAGGCCAGTACATATATGTACAACGTGTCTAAGATAAGGAGGGCCAGTATGGTGATATTGGAAATGACGAGAGATACGGATTTGGTTAAATGGGAAAAAAGTTGTGTAATTAAAGGACCAACAAAATGGCGCCTAGAAATCCTTGATAAGATTTTCTGTTTTTCAGTTATTTTGAAAAAACTGAATTTATGGATTTTTAACTATATTAGCTTCCTAGCCGAGCTAGGTAGCTATTGTGATAGTCGTTTTTTGACCATGGTGTTTTTTCATCAAATGTGGACGTTTCAGGTCATTCTAAGACTTTGGCAAGGTGGCACATTTCCGTCCGTATGTGTGTGTGTGTGCGTGCATACGTGCGTGCGTGTGTATGTCTGTTGGCACTTTTGCGGGAAAACGGTTCCACAGATTTTGCTGAAATTTTGCATACGTATATCAGAGATGGTCCATAGGAAACTGACGGGGCGGTTTTTTTTTAAAGCACTTTTGACCCAAGATATGGCGTCATCGAACATTTTTTTCAATGAGACCGTATATATTTTTGTATTTCATCGGATAGAGGGTATTTTTCTCTACACGATGTGCGAAAATCGTAATAGGTTGTATAAGGAAAAAATTGAGAAAAAAAAATACGAAAAGAGCGTGCCGCGCGCCCTCCAGTTCAGTTGTGGCTGTGGCTAGGAAGCTGTTCTGTCAATGCATTGACAACTAGTTTTTTTCTGGCTTTAATATTAAAGTTAGAGCGAAACTGATGAAACTTCTCCGTAGCAACTTTTGATGAAATTAAAGATTTCATTGCCAATTTTTTTATTCTACGTTTCGTCTTCGAGCAACCATCATCAACTTAATTTTTTTAAATACGGTCCTGATTTTCTGATATAAAATTTTATTAGCCCTTTTTATTCTGAATTCAACAATGTACCACACATTATGGTTTAATTACGTTTCGACCCTTTTTTGGCCATCATCAAAGAATTTTTAAGGTACGGATCTGTATGTCTCATAGTTTTGTAAAAAATATGTACATACAGTATAAGTTTGGCAATTTTTAAGTGCACCACAAGAGTTTTACGAATCTGTTAGATGATACTAGCGATAAGCACCTACCCTACTCTAAGTATGGCGCATCTTGCAGTTTTGGAAAATCTTGTTCCTTTCTGATATCAGAAGAAATCCCAACTAACTGTATTTCTCATAATTTTTAGAAAATTAAGAGAAATGCAGGTCCGTATCCTAAAAATTTCTTGATGATGGCCAAAAACAGGTCGAAACGTAATTAAACAATAATGTGTGGTACATTGTTGAATTCAGAATAAGAAGGGCTCATCCAATTTGGCATCAGAAATTCAGGACCGTATTTAAAAAAATGAGGTTGATGATGGTTGCCCGAAGACGAAACGTAGAATAAAAAAATTGACAATGAAATCTTTAATTTCATCAAAAGTTGCTACGAAGAAGTTTTGTCAGTTTCGCTCTAATTTTAATATTAAAGTCAGAAAAAAATATAGTTAAAAATCCATAAATTCCGTTTTTTGAAAATAACTCAAAAACGGAAAATTATATCGAGGATTTTTAGGCGCCATTTTATTGATCCTTTAGTTACGCAACTTTTTTCCCATTTAACCAAATCCGTATCTCTTGTCATTTCCAATATCCCCATACTGGCCTTCCTTATCTTGGACACGTATATATTTTCACTTCCGTGAGTGCTTTTTTTGATTCTCTGCGAATAAGAAGTTTTTCCTCTGACATCGAGATGGCAGCAATATAGCTGTGGAGTGTCTTCCTTCAACATCTCCCAGTGTTGAGTTAATATACATATTAATTTTGTAATTAACGTTTACAAGTAAGTTTCATTTGATTTGATCTTAGACGAAGAATATAAGGGGACACAGCACTCATATGGGTACGCGAGTATGAAAGTGGAACAAACATGACATATGGGAGCACTGTTTGTTTACGTTTAGTGTTGTTTAGTTCCTCCTGCAACATAGGCGTGCGGTTTCGCAGGGGTCTGGGTAATAAATAAATATTTCTTTGTGAACATTTATTATCTAGTCAAACATGTCAGCTTCCATACTTTGTCCAACAAAAATATGCCTAAAATAACAATTTTTCACAAACTATTTCTAAAAGAATAATTTTTATTTCCAAAATTGGTGCTTTGTCATAAGCTAGATGAGACAAAAGATGAGGAAAATATTCTAAACAAACAAAATTGTATCGCCCTAAAATAAAAGGATTTAAGGGTGGGATACGCAATGACAGGAGAGGAGATCGGTAATACATGTGTAAGACAGAAATAGACATAGCTTTAGCAACCACTTGGTACAGTCAGTCCAACAGAAAATTGGAATAACGAAATTAGGCAAATACATATAGTCTTAAAATAAAGCTAAAAGGTCGGTGAATATGCTCACATAAGTACATATTTTATTTGGCTGTTAACTAAAATCCGAATGTACAATTTGCGTGTGTATAATGCTAAAATTTCCGTTAAAATTTGCCAGTTTTCAACTTCGTTTATTTTAACAAGTGTAAATATGGCAAATAAAATAGTTATAAGCGTATTCTACCAACCCTCATATTTCTCTTAAACCATAATTCATGTCTATAAGTAATAGTTTTTGAGCTGGACTGTCTGTTTTAACACCGTCTCAGAAGCGAGGAGAACGCTTCTCGGGTATTCGAATATCCCAGCCTTAACTTTCAAATATACAGCAGAAAATATAAAATAACAATTTTACTCAAACTATATTTAAAATAATAACCCTCTCCAAAATTAGTCATTTAACATTTAGGCACTATATTAGGCCAAAATAATAGCATAAAATAAGGATTTCTAGATTTACGAAAGCCGTTGACAATATAAAATGGAAAAGATGCTTGCAGGTCTCATGAATGAAGCAATGACATATAGGGACACGAGAATAATACATAATCTGTACAAGGAGCAAATGGCAGACTAAAGAATTTAAGCAGGACGTGGGAGAAGTAGATATTTGGAAGAGAGTTATAAAGGGATGTGCGTTGTCACCTTGTTCTAAATTTATATATCAGGAGAATTAATACCAAATTACAGATTACTTCCTTCCCCTTCAATTAATTCTCTTTCACGTTTAAAGTGCTAAGTGCTTCAGCAGTGAGAAACCTTGAGATCCATCGACAGCCGAAGCAAAAGATAAATGTGTTTTTGTTTTTTGAATTTGAGTAGATGTTTCTGATACAGATGCCTACAATAAAAAGCCTATTTAAAAACATTCCACTGAAACTTCCAGTATTTAGCATTACCTCACCTCAACAGACTGCATGTTAATTACGTTGTGCCTCAATCATCGCACCTTCTGTTGCAGGTGGTGATTTTTTTTCTTTCCTTCACAACTATAGTCGTGGCCATTTGAAAGTGGTGTTTAGCTTTCCTCTTGCTCAATCCTAAAATTGTTTCTTGAACTGTTATGTTATCTGTTAAGAAACTTTGTAACATATAAATATAAATAGTAGAACTAAAATAAAACTAAAATACAAATAGAAAATGAGAAGATAGAAGAAGTCTTCGATTTCTGCTATTTAGGAAGTCAGATAACTCTAACTGGTAGGAGCACTAAAGATATAAAACAAAGAATAGCGCAGGGTCGAGTTGCGTTTAACAGAAAGAAACAACTGCTATGCTCGAGAACGGTTTATGTAGAAACTCAGAAGATACTCTTAAAGACGTATGTTTGGAGTACAGCATTGTACGGGTGCGAAACTTGGACAACAGAAGAAGCAGATCAAAATAATAATAGAAGTGTTTCAAATGGGGTGCTACAGACACATGAAGATACCGTAGATAGATAAGGTTAGCTATAGGGGGGTATTAAAAAGAGCTGCGGAAAAGCGAAAGGTATGGAAGACAATAAAGAATAGAAGAGATAGGATGATAGGACACCTTTTGAGACACGGAAGAATAGTTCGCGACATACTAGAGTCAGAGATAGGAATAGAAAGAGAAAGAGATAGGGGTAGGCCCAGATTAGACTACTGCTTTCAAATAGTTGGGGATGTAGAATGTTCTACTTTATTCTAAACCTGGAACGTTTTTCTTAAAAATATTCCTTGTTGAAGTGTTGTGAACATGATTCCGCTCTTTCTGGCAAAGCAGTACTTTCGTCCAAACTTAAAGTAGCAATCCACATGTTCCTTGCATGAACTTCTTTTGGGAATATAGAAATAAATTTTATTAAGCAAAAGCTTCAGAACTACCTATATTTGCCTCTAGTGACATCTCGGAAATTTGGCAAACTAACGTTTAAAAACCAGAAAGTTCCTGGGACGTCTTGAGTTATTCAGTCTACGCTCAAAGTCATTTTTCAACAAGGTGAAGGTACAGATATGGCAAATATTGCCTCTCTTTTCATGAGTAAATTTGAAACTCAGCTACGAGATGAGCTCCCATATTTTCCAAAGGTGTGGTTGAGCTACATCAATATTTTCGATACTCTTAAATCTAACAAATGTTTTAAATGTTCACAATACATATTTCCAAAGTTTCCGGGATATTTCCATAAAATATATTTCTGGAAATTTTACCTCACTCATACACTGCAGTGAACAGTTAAGCACTTCAAAAAGTTTTTTTTCAGGTTGGTCATCGATTAGTGGCTCCAGTCAACTACTTAGAACGAGTAAACGAAGGCATTTATGACGAAGATGATGCAACCGAAGATTTATTCTCCCCTTGCCAAATTGGCTCCTACGACAATGTAAGTGCAGGGTACTGCATTGGTATGAAATTAGAAGCAATAGATCCATTGAATCTTTCCTCCATCTGCGTCGCAACTATAATGGATGTGCTACGTTGTGGTTACATCATGATTCGCATCGACACTTATGATTCTGACGTAAATGGAGCAGATTGGTTCTGCTACCATGTGAATTCCCCTTGTATTTTCCCTGTTGGGTTTTGTGATCAAAACAAAATTCCTTTGACTCCGCCTAAAGGATATGATCCCACAACATTCAACTGGAAAATGTATCTTAGTGACACACATAACATTCCTGTTACGTCTAATATTTTTGATTCATATGTTCCGCCTCACGGTTTCCAAGTTGGGATGAAGATAGAAGCAGCAGATTTGATGGATCCACGACTAGTTTGTGTAGCAACTATAGCAAAAGTAGTAGGGAGATTACTAAGGGTGCATTTTGATGGTTGGGAGGAGGAATATGATCAATGGCTAGATTGTGAAAGTCCAGACATTTACCCTTTGGGTTGGTGTCAGAGCGTCGGACATAAACTAGAGGGCCCAAGAGTTGTACCTAAACAACAACAAGTAGTTGTGAGATCTCCGAAAGGTATTAAGAAAAAAGGAAGAAAGAAAAAATTTAGAGAAACAATGTCAGTAAAATCTCAGAGTGGAAAAACTGTGAAAGTTGAGGATAGTGCACCATTTTTGTCGAATATTAAGTCTGATCCTGAGGTTAAAGTGGAGGATGAGGTGCAAGAACCTGAAGCAGGGCTAGAACCTGCTGGACCTGACCAAAGTTTACCTGTGTCTTCAGAAGCTAGCCCCCCTCCTGAGAGGAAGGTCACTTCTTATGTTAATGTAAGTACCTTTTATGGGTCTATTAATTTGTTTCTTATGAGGTCTTCGACTGAAACTGTTTCAGCCTGTAGTCTGGTGTTATTATTAGGTTTAGTGGAGTGTGCTGGCAAAAAATCTTTTAGCATTGCACATAATTACAACACAGATGAATTACATCCAGATATAAAACTCTCCGAAAAATCGTCCTGTCGCGCATGGTACCCTGCACATCCGAATCGTGGATCAACAAGCTGCTTTACGGAGATTTACTAGAGGCACGGGAGAAATTGCTCCTAGTTTTATCACAGCGTGGCGTGTTTAATAGTTATTTATGATGTTAGTGTTAAAAGTGGCATTTTATTTTGTGAGAAGGGAAATTAGATCACGAGCGTAGCCAGTGATCTAACCCTTCGAACAAAATAAAAACACTTTTAACAAGTACATCATACATTTTTTTTTCTACAAACACTATTAAACAAGGACTAAATAGATCAAATAATATTTTATTAAATTCAAAATTTAAAGCAAAACAATTAGAAATCTAGTGACTTTGTTATTAGTTACATAGCAACCAATGTTAAAAGTAAAAAATACTCAGGAGCGGTTCCATCTGTATTCCATAGATCATTTACATTGCTGTGTGGGGACTTTAGCACTCCTGTCATGTATAAGTGCCCAAAGGCAGCTTTGATTTCTTCCACATTTGTGTCTCGTTCACGAGCATAAAGGAGGCTTTACACCAGGCCCGTGCAACCTCGGGCCGCATGCGGCCCCTCTGGCATTTTTGTGCGGCCCGCGGCACAGGAGTGATGAACTGAATATTTAAAAAATAAAGCAAAATAATGTCCGTTAAGGAAATTAAAAATCTCCCAACAAGGAACACATAAAATACGCCGTTTGATGTTCAGCACATGCAGTGATTATACATTTCATAAACTGGATGCCCCAATACATGAAAAAGCTTTTTTCTAACACTCCGTTTCGCGAAATGAACCTTTTCATGAACTGTACAGTTACGGTGAGTGCGTGGAACACACAGATATGGAGGTGTCTGTGGTGCGACATAATGTGCATTATTTCTTTATGTAACCAGTATGCGTTATGGAACCTCGTTTGGCTAAATTTGGGAAAATTCTTTCACCGCAACACTTGTTAACTATTTCTACGTTAAGTTGTCAGGCAACTCCCTCCATGTCGGGATGGTTAATGCGCTGGTTCTGTAATTGAGATATCCGCAGATCAAACCCAATTTGTTGCCGTTTTTCGTTTGTTACTGTTTTTTGCGTTAACTCCGAATTTGTATTTAAAGTTTTACAGCTCATTAATCTGTGAGTCTGGTGTCCCATCAGATAAGATAATCACATTCCAAGAAAACAGTTTATTTCTTGATTTATAACACCTCACGGCATTTATGCCGATCCTACGCAGTATAACATAGCAACTGTACATTCATCCCTGATTTTATACTTACGGCAACGGGCGTATTTTCTTAATATACTATTTCGTAACCTATCTTGGCACCACACATCCATGGCTTAGTGGTCGATGTGTCAGCCTCCCAAGCCGCAACGTTGAGGGTTCGCACCTCGCAGTAGCTCTTTTTTGTTATGATTTCTCTTTTTTCTTTTGACCAAAAAAACTGTTCTGGTCCAAAAGGACAGCTAGGGGATCACCATCACGCGAGACAGACATTCACTAATTTGTTGACTTTTACTGTTATTGATTTACTGTTGTTGCGCGGCAGAAATATACCAATCAGGGAACGTCACATTAGCTCTAATGTTATACCGCGTAGGATTGGCATAAATGCCACCTCACGTCGCCCGAATTCAGCCGAGGACGCTTACTGGTTACATAAAGAAATTACCCACACAATATGCACTAATCGTGGTGGGAGTATGCAGACGCAGTGCGTGCACAGTGGTCATCCATTCTCTTGTCCTAAATTAGAATTTTTGTACACGTTTTATTGAAGTACCTATAAGTTTTGTAAAACATTGTTTGAAGAATAAATTTTTTTTTCTCAATAATTTGGATTTTGATGGTAAATATTTTATTTATTTTTACACACACAAATGTACAAGTTAATAACGTTTTTGATTAATGTTTCTGGTAAAAAAGTGTATTTTGTTAACTTTTTCTATTATAAAATCGCAAATCTCAATATTAACGCATTCGTCTTTAATTATTCAAAATCGAGGGAACACTAACTTAATAGACAGTAGTTCAGTAGTGCGGCCCACTAAGATTTCATAAAATTTGCAAATGGCCCTCTCGCGTAAAAGGTTGCACGGGCCTGCTTTACACGATGCCAGTGACTTGTACAAGTTACTAAAATCCAGCACTGGATTTTAGTACTTGCTTAGTGTAAGCATATATTTTAGTACTAAATTCCAGCAATGGTTTTACTAATGATTCCAGTCCAGTGAATAGAAAACACTTCTATTTACTGGAGCAAGTGGCTACCCCCACTCTCACTATCCTGTTAACTAAACTTGTGTAGACACGCTTGCAGCTGTGATTCCAGAGGTTGGTTTTAGTAAATAACACCAATAGGTAGTTTCAGTTATTAAAGTGTAGTTATTATTTATCAAAATGTGCGCAAAATGGACCGAAGACACCACGGTGAAATTTGTAGAATTATATAGGGAGGAAGAGTGCCCAAATCCTTTTCTTGGTAGTTGTTGTTAATTCATTCTGCAAAATGTGAATTAACTCCTCTATCAATACTTTTACACATAATATGCTTCTTTTAAGTAAAACACATTTGCGCTTCGAATTCATCATTTAAATTCAACCTTAATACGAAAATTTGTTTTTTTTTGGGAAAGTTACTCGAACAAGTCACTGGTACTATGTAAATACAACTAAAAAACACTTGCTTTTAGTACTGGATTTTAGTGACTTATACAAGTTACTGGCACCGTGTAACGCCTCCTTAATTCAATTGAATTTTTGCTAAGTATATATGATAATTTCAGAAATCATGTGGGTGAAATAAATCTAAACTCATCTTTTCTCAGTTGGAAAATATAGTTAATTATACTTCTTTATAAATTGTTAATGATCGGTTTTCACTTTTAACTTCAGCAGGTAGCAACCTCCATATGGTTTGTTCTTCAAATATTCGAATAACCGGTTTACAAATACTTATCCGAACAGTCAGTTTCTCGAATATCCAAATAGGCGCTTTTCAGATAATTATGTGAATATCGGTTTTGATAATTACTTGGATACCTGGTTTTTTATATCCGAATAGTATATTTTTTGGATACTCGAATAGTCGGTTTTCCAGATATCCGAATAATCGGTTTTTGCAATTACTTGGATACTCGGTTTTATCTGAAATCGGGCTTTAAGGAAACTGATTAACCGGTTTCACTTTTTTCCAATTTTTGCCAGCACTACTTGTACGTTTAGCTGCTACAAGAGCCGAACATTCGCTTAGTATGTGATGAGGAGTTTCCTCCTCTTCTCCACACATCCTGCAAACAGGTTTGTCCTTCAGTGCAATAGTGATGAGATGTTCTCATAAGTGAAGAGTGCCCCATAATAATAGTCTTACTGCCCCTCTCAGCTGATTTTTATCCAGTAATAATAATTCTTCTCTTCTTGGATGGTCCACTAATGAACATCCACGATTGCCTCAATCCAGGAGCCTCATTCAGTAAGAGGTATGTTTTTGTCTCACTAGGTCATTTAGCACCAATTTGATGGTCTTTTATGCCAAACAGAACGTGGGTTCTGGTCCCATCAGTGAGACTTTGGCTCCCTTCTTTCCTAAGAGGCCTGCTCTCTTGTTTCCTTTACTTCCTTGATGGCCTTTCACTCATTGTAAGAAAACCCTGTTATGTACTGCTAGCCGAGCCAACCAGTTCTCCCAGTCTTTACCCACTCGGGATTGTATTTCTGCAGCTTCCAAAACTCTCTGTGCTGCTTAGCTGTTAGTGACAATCTGGATCCTCCTAAGCAGAAATTGCAGTAATTTCTGCCTGGAATATGATCACCAGGTTTATACTAATCTTATTTCCCGGGCGATTGCTTTGTGCAGTTTTGGACCCATCTGTCCATTACACTTCACCTCGCACTTCACTCTGTCTATTGGTATATGGTTACACAATAAGACTTGTGTAAGTTTAGGAATGAGACGGTTCTATGCGACTGTTGAAATATTTCGGTATGGAATACCGCTCTTGCAAGAGTTTGCCCTTAACCATTTATCACCAGCCTGTGTGCTGCAGTTAGAGCCTTTGCATCTCACCACGATGTGAAGCGGTTGGAGCCCAAACAGTACCTCCATGACCGTAGTGGGCATTGTTTCCATCAGCCCTGTGATCCCTAGGCATGCAACTTCTAGCTCACAGAGGAAACTGTCCTCGACCAGCCTCTACAGTAAGAGCCATAAAACCCCGCCCTGCGGGCACCCGTTGGTGGTAGTCTCCCCTCTAGTCACATTGCCCAGTGAGCAATGTTATATATAGAGGGTATCGAACTTGTTTTTTTTTTCTCCCCTTAGGGCCTGCCTGCCCGTAGGTTCAGATGCACTGCAGCCACAAAATGGGCTTATTGTGCTCACCCTAAATTCTAAGTCACACCCATTCCATGATATTGGTGCCTTGGACCAAACGGTACAAGTCAAACATTGAATGCGTGGAAAATTCTTCGGTTCCATCAGACATCGCCCGAAAATTCGCTACCTCTTCTGGTCTAGAGCTTCACATCTGCACAAGATGTGCATAGCTGTCTCCCGTTCCTTATTGCACAAGCGACAGTTAAGGTCTCCGTAATGTTTTCCAATCTTCCACAGGTGTTCTTTAACGGTCGTGTGTCCCGTTAGGAAGCCTGTTACGATTCTAATTTGCATCCTACTAAAGCAAAGTAGTTCTCATCTTCTCCTGCAAGGCCCTTTATATATGTACGACTTGCTGTGCCTGTGTCCTGAAATCACGTTCCAGTAATTGTGATGTTGAGCGCGAATCCATCCGTTTACTTGGTGTCTGACTGTACTCTTAGTTATGCCTAGGGCAGGTTCCGGTCCAAGGAAAGGATCGTTGGAGCCCCGCTTTGCTAGTTTATCGGCTTCCTCCTATCAGCCCACAGTGACCTCGAATCCAAAGCAGTCTCACTGCGTTCCGCATGGCTAGGATATTAAGTTGCTCGAAGCATTCCCACACCAGTCTGGAAGACATCTTTGGGCTCATAAGAGCCTTCAAAGCTGCCTGGCTGTCTGATAAGATAAAGATCTGTTGATTTTTGTAGCCCCTCTTAATGTTTTCCCGCGCACATTGTAGTATCGCGTAGACCTCTGCTTGAAAGACAGAGGCATATTTGCCCAGAGAGGAGCCGAGTTTCACTCTTGGTTTATCTCCAAACAGTCCTGACCCAGCACCTGTGTCGGTCTTAGAACCGTCGGTGTACCAGATTAGACTGCCGGAAGGTGTGCTGTTCAGAATTTGGTTCTCCACTCTAGGGTCATCGATTGTGACCTGAAAGAGTGGTTGTGCGGTGTTCTTGGGGACCATGTAATCCGTCCTCGTGTCAAGCATGGGATCCTTTATGTCCTCAATAATGCTAGTGTGCTCTGTACCCAGACGGACACGGTAAAAAGAGTTTTGCAGTCTGTATAGTGCCAGTCTCGCCTCCCCCTGAATCACGAAGTGGAGAGGGGGAAGATCCAGAAGAGTCTCTATGGCTGCAGTTGGCGAAGTCCGCATCGCCCCTGTTATCCCTAGGCAGGCAAGCCTCTGAATTTTGCCTAGCCTTAGCAGTAGTTACCTGTTTGACTTGGGTCCACCATGCCAAAGCTGCATACATTATTCCTGGTCTGACCACTCTGGTGTACAGCCAGTGCACCATTCCTGGCCTTAGACCCCATTTTTTGTTATATGTTCGCAAGAGTAGTTTCCGACTTGTATCGAACTTGTACTTGACTCTATTATTTTTTCTTTATTTGCAGTCGTGCAGCTCAAACACAAGTACAAAATTAATACCTCGGTTGGTGGATAATACTGGTGGTATAGTAGAATCCAGCGAACTGTGCCCTGAAGACTGGAATGTTTTTGATGTAGCTCAGTTTCTTCGTGTAAATGATTGTGCGAATTATTGTGATGCTTTTAGCAAGCAGGTCAGTAAATATGTAATGCTTTTTGATTTCCCAACTGTCTCGGACAACATTATAAGTTATTGAGGATAGCTGCAAAAAGAAATTAAATTTCGTAGAGTTTATTAATTGCTGTTTATGTGAATACGATGTTTTGAGTTTTAGTTGCCAAGAATCTAATAGATTTATTAATGATTGCTCGTAAAACTGTTGGTCACCAACCTTTTGGAATTTTTCCAGTTGAGTTCATTTTCTATTTATTGGTTTTTAAAATTTTAATCTTTAGGTTCACAGTGCTGACTAAAATTAATACTAAAAGTGTTGTTATATTTCCTTGACGAAAAATGTGAGGACATTTAAACACTCCATCTAAAATATTTTTATCACGAGGACAGGCCATTCTAGTTTGGTATTCTGATATCATTGGTTTAGAATTTGTTTGAGTAATTTATTGTAATTCTGTGAATGCCGAAGACATTTTACATGTACCATGTAAAATATAAAAATCATGTCTTTCCTACGTATAGCAATTTATTGTCTCCTCAGTTAAATTGAATTGTACATGCACAAATTAAAAGACAAGATAACCTCAGGGTTGGAATGTATTCTGTCATTGTTGTTAAGGGATTGTGCTGATACTTTGGCTTATCCAGTTTCCGTTCTCTGCGGTTTATCACTTAAATCTTCAATTTTTTGAACTCCGTATTTGAAAAACTACTCGTATGTGTCCGGTTCTAAAAAGTGTGACCCACGCGATGTTGGCAATTATAGAACTGTTCCTATACTGTTCAACTTTACCAGAGTCTTTGAAATGGTACTTTGCAATTAGATATGTACCTTGTATTTCAATCTAAGCGATAGTTAGCAAATTGAAAATAGTCAAACGTTTGCTTTCCAGTAGTATGTAGGAATTTTTTAGTGTTTTATAGAAAATTCTTTTAAAATCTTTGGACAATCTCTGCATGATTTAACGTCTCGGAACTGGAAACCTTCAAGTGAAATTTAGTTTCCTTTTAAGCTTAACATATAAGAGATAGGGGAGATTAGTGGTACTGGACCGTTCGAACAACTACTCCTCGGGTAAACACCCCGCCAGGCATTTTATCATAGAACTAAATCCAGATTTTTTGTACTACGAGACGTTTCAGACTGCTACCCCACCTAAGGTGGCTTTGACACAATCCTAATTTGTCTCCATGTACGTACGTGCTTTTAACGGGAGAGACGCCGAAATTGGACATTTTTTCAGTTTAATTTTTGTCAAGCAAATAAAAAACATAGTCGGTATTTTGAATCTGGTGTATTGAAGCACATACCCAGGTTCTTTAGAAAAAAATCAGCAACAGTCAAAAATGATTATAAATATTATATTTAAAATAAAACAAAAACTTACAAAAGTCCAATTTAGGATACTGGATTCCTTAATTGGACCACCAGTTCCCTAAATTGGACCTCACTAACAAACGACAATATAAACAAAAAAACATTCTGAAAACGTAACTAAACTTTTTATATCAAACAAAGCTCTTTATGTAGGTATACCCATAAAACCATAATACTATTTTTCTTGCCATACGCTTTTCTTTGTTGAAGTTATTTTTGATGTTGTTTCTGGTTGCAATTTCAAAAGCCGGCTTTCGAACGTCTGTCATCCCAAACATGTTTTCTTTCAGGGTTAAAAGGTGTTGAACCATTTCGTTCTCGACTTCTTCCGAAAATACTGCATATGTACCCATTTTTTTCATTCCATCATTGGCACGTTTGTTTTTGTGGTCTAGGTGTCTTTTCAAAGTTGCTTTTGGAATTTTGAAATGGCGAGCACATTCGTTGGGACCAAAATCACCTCTGCGAAAAGCCTCAAGTGCATTTTCTAAATTTTCTTGGTCCCACTTTCCGTATTTACCACGTTTAGACATTCTGCAAGTAACAAAACTGTTTAAATTTAGAGTGATCCCAATATATTGAACCGGTTCATTTTGAGCTCCACAAAGGAGTCCAATTTAGGAAACCATGGTGTCGCCGTCAATTGGACGGATTTGTCTGTAGACATTCGCGGCATATATTTGGGGTAATGTCATTAAAGTGAACTATATGCAATGGTAAAACAACGGATTTTAAAAAGTTACGATCTACCTACCTTGTAATTGTTCAGGGACACGGTAAGTCATCCAAAATTTAGCACCGCAGCAAGTATCAAGCACATGCGCTCATACTTACCGATGGTTTTTATTAGTAGTTGCCTCTAGAACCGTCAGATGGAGCTAGTTGGCTCCTACATATTAAAAATTGATGCGGTCCAATTTACGAGCTGGTCCAATATAGGTGCCTCTCCACTACATTTAGAAACTTTTAGTTAATGCAGTGTGGCAATGGGCTTAGATGCGAAAAGGCATTTCGTACACCCAGGCAGCACAGGTTTAAATCTGACGGTTTCAGTTTTTAACTTTTTTGGTTGTTGTATTAACTTCATAATTATTTTGTTCTTGAAGACGAGATTTTTGATCTTGAAACCTGTCAATATTCTAATAAACTTATTACCAAGTCTAACTTTTCAAAAGACCAAAACTGGATTTTCCTCAAAAGACTTCAAGTTTTGCATGTATGCTAATAAGTTTATGAAGATTTTATTAAAAGATAATTTTAATTGCTAATTGTCTTAATTTTCCATCTATCGGTTACAGTGAAACGGAGTGTATAGTTGTTAAAAATCACATTTCTCCCCATCAGCATGGATATTTTTGTAAGCGGTCAACTACACCGTACACACGATACATGTTATCTCTATTGCATTCGATGCAAATGGTCATGTGGACATCATATATGCCGACTTCTCCAAGGTGTTCTATCTGGATGACCTGCATTCGGATAATCGACGTCCTACTGTAATAAATTAGAATTTACGACACTATAGGTAGATTCCTTTGTGCAAAAACTTTTGAAGTTGTACAAAAAGTGTGGTTTGTTGAAACTATTTCTTTTGCTATCTACAAACTTGTAACTTTATGTTTCTGTGTAAGTTTGTTGGTATGTGATGATTTCCAGAAAAGAAATTAGGTTAATTGCCTAGTCCCTCACAAACTTATAATGTTGTCCGAGATTTTACCTTAACCTTTTACTACAACAACTGCAGCTCGATTTTCAGAAAGTGGACGGCAAGACGTTCCTCGAACTGAGTAAAGAGGACATATTGGATTTTACGGGAGGCAAAGTAGGGCCTTCTTTAAAGATTTACGACCTCATACAGCAGTTGAAGATCAAAGTGAAGCCGTCGCAGTTGCGCCACTTAAAAGCAAATATCAAAAAGATTTTATAGTGCCTAACGTTAGTTTTTAGTTAAGTATGAAATTGCCATTTTTTAAATAATTTTGCGATTCTCGGTTTTCTTTAAATATGTATTTATTTTTTTAGTAAGCGTAGGTTGAATACGGATTATTAATTTGATATGGAGTGCCAGTGCGGTATTGGTTGTTTTTCTATTCTTTGTAGTTGTACTAGTTTATTTTCCAGTATTAGTATCTTCCTCATCTTAGTCCCAGTTGGATGTTACTAAAAATAAAGGTAAGAGAAAAAAGTTTTTTTTAACGAAACGTTCTGTAAATCTATGAAGATATGTTGGTAGAGTTCGAAAAGTTGCTCTACTAATGTTTTCGATATGGGAACAAATAGTCAACCCTTAGAGGAGGGAAGAAGGGGACGAATAACATAGCAGATGTTTTGTGTTACCATTTGGCACCAAAAAAGGGCCGTACCCTAACCTTCCTAGTCTCTTTATGCCGAAAATTGGCCGAAAATTCTGAAAATGAATGACTAATAAATTGCACTATTACAAATGTTGCTTTGGTTATTGCGAGTTAAATTATGTGAATTCTAAACAGTAACTTGGTTCCCCCACTTTATTTGGCACCAAACCTGCTCAAATTTGATAACACTCACGTGCACGGCAAATATCCGGCGATGTGTATTCATACTCTTCCCTCAACGAAGAGTCAAGCTATATCAAAAAATATAATATTATTTTAATTTTTCGTCAGAGATAGACCAAATTTCTCAGTGACATATTAATGAGCACCAAATTCTACAAAAGTGTCAAATTTAAACCTACTTTCTAGCTATTACTTAAATAAGCAGGATTACAGTGGTTGCCCTCTAAACTGAATCTCCCTGTATATGTATAGCATGGTAACAAATATAATGGTATTATCAGACACAGCTACATGTGCATGCTGCACAATTTTTCAGTTGCAGCTCCAAAAGTTGCGTGTCGTGTTCCATAAGCATTCATCCTCTTCAACTAACTCCAGGAGTAGGGTTTCCAGAATTCGGGATCGGGATTCAATTTCGGGATTTCGGGATCGAAATTTAGAATCCCGGGATTGAATCCCGATCCTGAAATTCAGAAGATGAAATAGGAAACACTACTATCACAGCATAATACAGCAGTTAAAGTTCTTGGCGGTGTCTTTGAACTATTTTAGCTGCAGTTGGTGACCTCCAACTGTAAGTGATTTACTACCGCAGCATTTTATCAAACGATTTGATGCCGGTATTAACTCGGCGACAAACGAAAAAGAACACGTCCGTAGCCTGAGAAGTTGCGCGGGCTAGGCTACGCGAGCTAGAAAATTTAGGGAGAGCTGTTCTGCTGTATTTTGCTGTGCTACTATTTAGGGATGTGACGTTTAACCGCACGTGTGGACACTACCCGTTTAGGGGAACGTTTAAACGAAATGCAAAATAGATATAGGTAGGTATCCTTAAATTTCAGATAAACAAAGCCGTGGCTAGTGCAAGGCACGCACCGCGTAAGAGCAAAAGCGAGGCGGCCACTTGAATATTGCAAAGTCGTCATGCACTTTTCAAATTTATTGTTTGCATCCCTTTGAGGACTTTCGCCGCCATCGCCGCGGTCATCATTCAACGGTTTAGGTATTAGTTTATGATTTTAACCCAACTTTCAAAGGACGTTTTGTTTTTTTCTAATTATTCAAGTTTCAAAACAATATTGTAATATTGTTAAGTTACGTATAGTGTGTGCGTTTATACGCCGTTTAAACGTTTAATAAACGCGTTTAAACGTTTACGAAAAATCGCTAAACGTTGCATTCCTGCCATTATTTATAGCTAATAAACACCCCGAACGAATTTACATATTTACACAAATACAGGGAGTGAGTCGGTGATTTACCGGATTATTTATGCACGCAGCAGTATGACGCCGAAACCGACCCAGGGCGCTGATAGAAACTTGTAAGGACATGGGCGTAACGTCCTGTGGGATACAGGAACAATTTCGTAATTCAGAAAAAATCCTTTTGCGTAAATGAATATTTTGGTATTTTTCGGGATCCAGGTGAAATTACCGGGATCCCGGGATTCGGTATCCCGGGATTTCGGGATTGGAAACCCTATCCAGGAGCTATGATACTTTTTTACAGGTTCAATTATTTTTGAAGCCATCTGTATTTGCAAAAGTTTCATAGACTTTTTTTGTACAGAGCAGCAATAAAGTTCGCACAAAAGTCATAATCTTGTTAAAAAATTTAACATCTTTTAGGAAATCCTGAAATACATTATTTTTAATCACTAAAAGGGCACCTCCGAACATAAAAATTTATGTATTATTGTCAATAATTTTTACGCTTTGGTGTCATTATTGGTTTTCTTAAGTCTGCATAGATAATAATAATAATTTTTATTGAGCAAACAGTTTAAGGTGATACTCAAAAATATGGAAAACAAGGAGTAGGCATTTGAGGAATAAACAAAATGATCAAGTTTTATAAACAAAGAAACAAAATAAATTTGCTCAAAGGACGAAGTTCAGCTAAATATGCATTGAAAAGTATCAGTACCTTGCATAACAATTTTAAACCCAAATAAAACAATAAAACCTTACCCTACCCAGAATAATACTCAAATTGTTCGCAGAAAATCAGTTGTCATTGACCAACACATGTGCAAATGCTTTGTACAGTTTTATAATTATACCCCAATCCAATGCTTCAAATTACATCCATTAATGTAAACTCATTATTTTAAATGACACTTATTTCTATTTTTTAAGTAATCTACTCAGATCCAGAGAAAAAAGTTGGGGTTACCTTTAATAAAAACAATAAATAGCGAAATTATGAATTTTGTGTGGAACTTTATCACCACTCTGTATAATATTACTATGTTTTAAGAACAACGCATATTAATGATTATATTACAAATTAAACAAGTACCTAACAAAGCACAAAGCCAGATGCAAACCAAACAGCAGCTGCTGCCACTGCAAAAGTTTCAGCCAAGTAAATATTTTTTGCAGCCACCGAAATTCTTGAAAATTAGTCCACGCAGTTACTTTTAAGACTGTGCAGATGTTCACATGAATATTCCCTTGAGTTGCGCAGTTTTTTTTACTGCATCCCAGCAAAAGTAGCTTCAAAATAATTAAAAGGAATTTCTCTGGCCATGCCAACGTCTCCAGAAGTTCCAGGGTAACTTCAAAACCTAAAAATTAATAACTTTGTAATTTATTTTAAACTGCAACTTACTGGTTCCATTATCTATGTTAATTCGGGTTGCCCGGTTGCTTATTCAGCCGTTAAGAACTAAACATAATGAACTTGGAAAATTTGGTATAATTCTCGAATTAGTGTCCCAGCATTTTATCCACCATGGTTAACTAGTACTCGTGCTCAGTCTCCCTGTGACCGAACAGCAAACGTGCAGCCCGGATGTATTTTTACTTATAAATTATTACAACACGTGACATGCTCTAAACAGTGGTATTTTCGATTATTATAATATATGAAGCCTACCCACCACTACATAATATAACGGGTTGCAACCAAAGACATAAAACAGGGGACTCAGCTATTTACATTTACAACTGAAGTACCGGCAGTAATCAAACTCTAGGCTGTTTGTTTCTGGAATAATGAAAACAAAGTGATGGAACACCTGCATCTCGTATAAATACCGCAAAGCGGTGATAATGGAGTATTCGTCTAGTCGTTTGTAATATGTGCGAGGAAAATACAAGCAGGTATATGAATGCTGGGTCTATTCTCTATGTCTGCATGTTCTTTGAAGTTACTCGATAAACGCGAACTGAAGCTCCTCTCGCTTGACCAAAACCTGACAAATTTTGACGAAGAAGTATTAAACGAAATCAATAAAAAATACTGGTGCAGTAGGCAGAGACCTAAGGCCCATCCGATCATTACATTAACGCACTAGCCCTGCTGTTATACAAGCTACTAACCGGAGTACCTTAGGGACTATGGTGTAAGTAGTAGAAGACACACATGCAGTTCAGGGTGTGACACGTGTTCTAATAGTTTATATTTAGCAAAAATTGAATATTCCGATCTGCATTTTATAATTTCTTGCTTTCAAAGGCATTATAAAATTCGACCACACATCTTTCCTTTGAGGAACAGTATTGCGATGAAGTCACATGGCAGTGATAGGGCTGTATGGTGCATAATGCATAATTGCATAATGTTCTTTGCCAAAAAATTTCAGTGATTGTGTTGCGGTGTGGCTCGATGGATTGTCCTGATAACAATGCTACTTCGTAGGTGTTTGTGACATGTTAAAGCAAATTGAACAGATCATTCAGCAACAGGCTATGTAACCTGGTGATGATTTTTTTTTCTCCCCTTACGGCCTGCCTGCCCGCAGGCTAAGATGCACTGCAGCCACAAAATGGGCTTATTGTGCTCACCCTAAATTCTAAGTCACACCCATTCCATGATCTTGGTGCCTTGGACCAAACGGTACAAGTCAAACATTGAATGCGTGGAAAATTCTTCCGGTTCCATCAGACATCGCCCGAAAATTCGCTGCCTCTTCTGGTTTAGAGCTTCACATCTGCACAAGATGTGCATAGCTGTCTCCCGTTCCTTATTACACAAGCGGCAGTTAAGGTCTCCGTAATATTTGCCAATCTTCCACAGGTGTTCTTTAACGGTCGTGTGTCCCGTTAGGAAGCCTGTTACGATTCTAATTTGCATCCTACTAAGGCAAAGTAATTCTGACCATCTTTTCCTGCAAGGTCCCTTTATATACGACTTGCTGTGTCTGTGTCCTGGAATCACGTTCCAGTAATTGTGATGTTGAGCGCGAATCCATCTGTTTATTTGGTGTCTGACTGCACTCTTAGTTATGCCTAGGGCAGGTTCCGGTCCAACGAAAGGATCGTTGGAGCACCGCTTTGCTAGTTTATCGGCTTCCTCGTTCCCTATCAGCCCACAGTGACCTCGAATCCAAAGCAGTCTCACTGCGTTCCTCATGACTAGGATATTAAGTTGCTCGAAGCATTCCCACACCAGTCTGAAAGACATCTTTGGGCTCATAAGAACCTTCAAAGCTGCCTGGCTGTCTGATAAGATAAAAATCCGCTGATTTTTGTAACCCCTCTTAATGTTTTCCCGCGCACTTTGTAGTATCGCATAGACCTCTGCTTGAAAGACAGAGGCATATTTGCCCAGAGAGGAGCTGAGTTTCACTCTTGGTTTATCTCCAAACAGTCGTGACCCAGCACCTGTGTCGGTCTTAGAACCATCGATGTACCAGATTAGACTGCCGGAAGGTGTGCTGTTCAGAATTTGGTTCTCCACTCTAGGGTCATCGATTGTGACCTGAAAGAGTGGTTGTGCGGTGTTCTTGGGGACCATGTAATGGGTCCTCGTGTCAAGCATGGGATCCTTTATGTCCTCAATAATGCTAGTGTGCTCTGTACCCAGACGGACATGGTAAAAAGAGTTTTGCAGTCTGTATAGTGCCAGTCTCGCCTCCTGGTGATGATGATGTCACCACATTTTTACCAACGCTTCGGACATGTTCGGCAGTTATGCACTTCTCAAACGGTTCAGCAGATCAGTCAAATAACACATATGTATTTTGCATTGGAATACATAATTAAAAATGGCGCTGCTCTCCCTAGCATAATTTTTAAAGTAAAGAAATGCATATAGTAAAAGCAGAAAAAATAGTATTTTTATTTATTTTATGATCTGAATCATGATTATAATAAATTTATGCATCTTAAATTGCTGGTATCCTGCCTAAAAAGTTGAGCTTTTTATATCCCGATTATACCCATAAATTATCAATAGTCTGGTGTTTGCCACTTAGCAACAGGATTGACTGTAAGAACACCACCTTACCATACCTATTTGCACTAGTCAGACTGCAACAAACGCAGTCTATCCAATGCAAGTATCACCTCGGTAACCCTTGCTGTTACAATGACAATGGGAATATCACCCTGCGAGATAACGTGAATATTGGACTCTGATAATTACATCCAACACGGCGTAAATCAGTTTATTCTTTGCGAACAATAATAAGGAGGAAACGTGTTTTCCATATTATTTTTAAATTCTTTGGACCTAGAATTTTAAACTCAAAAAGAGACGAATACAAATACGTTGCACATTATCTTATTTACCAAGTTGAATGGGTGTGCAGTTCTCTTTTTAAATACATATAGTTCAGAGTCAAGCGTAGAGCAAAATTTAATCACATAATTTACTAGCGAAAATTTAACAAAACTGTTAAAGAAAACTTCGTGGGTATGCCGGTGTGAAGAGAAAAATTATATTTTTTTTTACTTTTTTGCCTGCTTTTCGGAGACTGATAATTGAACCAAGAACATGGTAGTGATTTAATACATGAAGAATTTTAAAAACACCGAAGAGAGAGAAGATAGAAAGACAAAGAAGTGATAATCGGCAATAAATTCAGGAATGGGGCAGATTGTTGTCGGTTTGAAGCTGACGATTATTATTATTATTATTATTTGTTACTAGGTATGTTTCTAGTCCATTGCACTGAAGCTCTAGTTTATTGTGCCCCCATTCGTGTTTATCTCAAAAGTTCTGTTCCTTCGAGGAACTTGAGGGTAATCTGGTATTACTTTTGGTTCTTCAAACATAGCTCCAAAGCTTGTACATCTAGCTGTTACAAGAGGTTGTATGTGATGGGGAATTTCCTGCTCTTCTCTACACATCCTGCAATCAGGATTATCCTTCACGCCAATTTTGGTGAGATGTCTCATAAGTGAACAGCGTCCTTTAGATAGTCCTACTGCCCATCTCGGCTGGTTTTTACCCAGTCATAGCAATTCTCCAGCTGGGTGGTCCGCTAATGAACATCCGTGTTTACCCCCTCCCATGCACAAATTTCACGGACCGCCACTGATATATTTCAGGAACAAATCAAGATAGATGAAAATTGTGCAACTTCGCCTCCATTTAACCAGCTGGCTGCCCTTTCGAGTTCCCAATGTTGAGATAGAGGGAGTGGAACACCTGAATATCACACCTTATACTACGTTGGGCAGCCTTTGCGGCAAACCAGCAGGTATAGAACGCCGAAGTCAAATAGTTTACCATTTTATTTTTAAATATAGGGTCATTTACGTCAGACCAATAAAATAAAAAATAACTTTTCCCGGAATACCTACAGACTGACATTGAAGGCATATATTTTCGCCAGTCGCTCAAAACTATAAAAGATGTTTGTTGTTTGTACAAAATTGAAAAAACTAAAAATTCTCGTGCCTAATGAGTCAGTTTTATTTACATAGGTACCTACAGGGTGTTAATAACGGTAAAAGTCAAACAGATAAAATTTTGGGCATTTACTTAGTTTTTCAAGCTAAATAAGATGCCCTGATTCATATTTGGTTATTAAAATCATTGGCATCCTTTGTAGGAGAAGGCGCAAGGGTATCACCCCATAGCTTTTTTTATTTTAGGTCATAATGTTTATATAAACTTCTTAACTTATTTTGGCTAGTACTAGCACCAGGACTAGCACACTGCATAAAATTTCGACAGTAATTTTTTAACACCCTGTATATCAATGTAGTTATCGAGAACCTACCTTGGACATAATTTCTTTTATTTTTTCTTTGGTACATTGCAAAGAATATAAAAACAACTTGTTTTTTGTGTTCCCTCGATCAGTAAGACGATTTTACCATTGGTTTTTGTACAATAGATAAAATAGGTGTATGAATTTTAGATTTATTTACAGCAACAAGAATTTCACTTATACCTATTTATAATCCACTGTAAGTAATAAACATTAAAACCACCTATGTATTTATTATTTGTATACTGAGTGCATTCCCAGGATTTTCCTTTTTGTGAGCTACGTAAATTGTAAAATTTTGGAGGGAAGGGAGTAGTAATCTCACGTAGTTTGCTTGGAATGCGCGGAGGTTAGGCGGGAAGGACGAGAGCAGCGAGCTTCGCTGTGTATATCGTGGGGCGGGGCTACGCGCCAGCTGGCAGACGATGATCGGTCCCGTATCTAGATTCATCCGCGTCGTAAATAATTTCACTATGCTGTCGCAAACTGCAGTTTTATTATGTATATATGCTTAACTTTTTGACTCATTTAGCACTTAAGGATAGTTTTGCAATTGTTTTTGTGCAGAAAATTCCATAAATTTCGATTAGTTTAAAAAGCGATGCTAAAAGCCGCGGCGTATGAATATTACATTGGCGTCAACTGGGCCTCAGCTGTTTCCCGCCAAACGCCGCTACCAGAAAACCGCTGTGAGGCGTAGCGTGTGTTAGGTTGTCCCGCGCTCCAACGTAATCTAGTGGAATTTAGTGATTCAAATTGAACTTTAAAATTTTGAAAATTGATGTTTATAAACATTGCGTCTTAAGCAGATTATGTCTTTTTATGTTGGTGACGATCAAGTGGTTTGTGAAGCAAATAACGAAGAAAATAGCGAAGCTTTGAGTTATATTTGCAGGTAAGCACGCTGATTTACAAATTTGATACCTACACATGTTTTTGACGTTTGCACTTTTCGATTGATAAGCGTCTGTGGCGGAAAGTTGTTGATTATACACTCGTTGCACCGGCGTCGAGTTTGGTTTTGGAATCGCTACGCGTTGAATGTTGTCCAGATTTAAAACACCTCGATTGTGTTTTGTCTACCGGTTAGCTCAGCTGTTGAAGCGCCATGTTGTTTTGTCGGCTACACTACACGGAGATGTTGAGACGCGGACCATGTCATCGGCTATTGGAATATTGTTGATGTTTGAAATTTTTTTGCCACTATTGCGCCTTGGATAGTATTGTGTTCATCGACGATTAGTTGCGGTATATTTTTTGCAGTCGATACCTATTTAACTTGCAAATAAATTGGTTGGGTGAATGCTTGATTTAATTTTAGTTTAGGAACATTCCGAGAAAACTCAGCTGATTATGGAATGTGAATAATTGGCATTTTTAAAGAATCAGTAAAGAAATAGGATTGTGTTTTTGTCACGTGGGTGTTTCCGATGCGCCACACCCGTTGACGCCCTGGTGCATTTGCATTGTAGGTAACCCCTGTCTGGTACTTTCTATTTTGCTTTCTGTGAAACATTTGGAATGTACCTAGTCTAAGTGCAGACGAACTTGAATAATCGGCACGTTAGTTATTTACGAGCTAGTAGGTGGAATGCCGATAGCGTATTTCAGACTGTTCAATAGGGCCTTATCGTTTGCTCGGGAGCGTAGTAGCGTATGAATTCTCTTTGAAGACGCTGTCGTCTAGTAGTTTTTTAATCATGAAATAATGAATGAAGTTTTTTCACAGCGTTTTTGTGTCTGCAAAGAGGATTCATTCATGAGACTGACGTCAGTGGCTATTTCCGTTTTGGTAATAATAATTAAGATGCAGATAGAAAATTTATCATACTTCGAACGGTGTTTTTGTGCGGGCAGTCGCCCTCTTTTTACTTACGGACGCCCTGAATTTTTATTGCGGTTATTAATACTGGGATAATGAGAAAGCACTTTTGTAAGAAAACATTGTTTTGTTATTGAAATATTGTTTAAGCTATTAAGCGCGTATCGGCGACCGCGTGCCTTTGGCTGTCTCAGAGGCAGACGTGGTTCAGAGGCGCGTTGGGGCCAGTTTGATTATAACCAGCTACTAGAGATGTTGTATTTTGCAATTGGCGAATAAAGTATATTCTGACATCTATTAAAATAATTGTTGTCTCACAAGTCAGAAGTGGGATTGTTACTCTAATATGAGTACACCACCCCCACAACCCTCGGGTCGCAAGAGGCGACATTTGAGAGAAGATGAGGAAGCGATTGATTGGAAGAGAAAATACACTCAACTAGAAGAGCGAATTAAAGAACTGGAGACACAAGAACGTACTCGGGATAGAACGGAAGAAGTAAGTACCCCAGTGTCTGGTAGGATGGTGACGTATACTCGTCCATATCTTGGCGACGAACAACTGATTCCTACATTTGATCCGGACAAAAATGAGGACACCGTCGAAGACTGGACTTCTAAAATTGATGAGGTAATTCGACGTTATGGATGGGTAGATAGTGATGCAGTACGACTAGCTGCATTACGGTTGCGAGGCCATGCGCGTACGTGGTACGATGACCTGAACCATCTCGACATAACTTGGGAAGAAATGAAATCCTCGTTAGTGAAAAAGTTTAAAACGGTAGTCAGATTTTCCAGTTTGTTACAACGAGCTGCGACTTATGAAACTCGACCAGGACAATCGTTGGGCGATTACTGCTTCCAGAAATTGCAGCGTTTACAGGCATTGCGCGGGAATTTCTCGGAGGAATGTTTGATTGATGCTGTAATTGGTGGCGTGAGGGACGAAGGTATTGCACGCACGTTAAGTTCTATACGGTTTGCTGATACCGATGATATGTACTCTCGCATGCGCGCTATGGGGTGTGTTCCTCAGAAGTCTTACTCGGTACGTGGTCGCGAACGTGAACATCCGCGTGATAATGCATTTGTTGGGCAGAAACCAAGGCAAACTGAATGTTTTAATTGCAAAGAGCCAGGACACATGGCTCGCAATTGCCCAAAACCTCGCATGGAATGTCGTAAGTGTCGACGCCTGGGGCACAAGGCAGATAAGTGTCCGAACGCTACTACGACGGCGACAGAAGTACGTGTGCAGAAACGTGGAAAAATGACAACCACCAATCAAGTAATAATAATTGCTGAAAGCAAGAGTAACAACGAAAAGAATATGTTTCTTTTAACTGCACGAATTAATGGTATAAAAGTTAAATGTTTACTAGATAGTGGAAGTTCGGGAACACTTATGAAATCATCTGTCGCGCGAAAATTGAATTTGACTGTAGAAACTGGAGTTAAAAACGTAGTGTGTAGTTTTATGGATACGACCGCAATTAGCAATTGTAAAACAAGGGTTAATATTCGCATAATGGACGTTTGTGCAGTTGTTGATGTATTGATACTGAATGACGAATTTATGCGACATGATTTAATTGTGGGCAGAAACTTTTTAGACCAAACTCACGTATTAATGCTTAAGTATACCGATAGACTTGTTTTGCGTGAGCTGCCGCGTTTGAAATATGACGCCGAGCTAAACAGTGTGGATGTTTATTCTAACGAATTGTTGACGGTTTCTGACTTTGTGTTTGGTGATATAACTGACGATGAAAAGATTACTTGTGTGGCACTTTTCAATCGCTTCGCGGATAGAGTGACATCATCGGTTAAAACTCTCGGTAAAACTAACACTGTTGTTCTAAAAATAAAATGTTCAACTGATGAGCCTGTTGTATATCGTCCATATAGATTACCCGAACCCGAAAAAGCAATTTTAAGAGACATTATTGATGAACTTTTAGAAGGTGGAATAATTCGTGAATCGTGTTCCCCGTATGCGAGTCCTATTATTTTAGTAAAGAAAAAGACGGGCGATTATAGATTATGTGTTGATTACAGACGATTAAATGCTGTGACAGTCAAAGATAAATACCCATTACCACGGGTGGAGGATCAGATTGCAAAATTAGGGGGTTATAAATATTTCACGGCGTTGGACTTAGCTCAAGGGTTTCACCAAGTGGTCGTAGACGAAGAGTCCATAGAAAAAACTGCCTTTGTGACGCCGGAGGGGCATTATGAGTACTTGAGGATGCCCTTTGGTCTCACAAATGCTCCTGCAGTCTTTCAGCGTCTTATAAACACCGTTCTAGGGCCGCTAAAAAATCAAATCGCATTCCCGTATATCGATGATATCGTCATACCTGCGAGAACAGTGTCAGAGGGACTGGAACGCCTTGAAATAGTGCTATCAAAATTAAGGGACCATAATTTGACATTAAAGTTAAGCAAGTGCACATTTTTTCAAAAGACTATTGACTACTTGGGGCAGGAAATCAGTGAGTATGGTGTTAGACCAGGACGACGTAAAATTGATGCTGTGCTACGATTGCCAGCACCAACATGTGTCAAGGAAGTGCGTCAATTTATTGGCTTGGCTAATTACTTTCGTAAGTTTGTGAAGGACTTTGCCGTGTTGGTTGAACCACTGACTAGATTAACACGAAAGAATGTTCCTTGGACTTGGTGCGAACCTCAACAAAATGCCTTCGATCGAATAAAGACTGTTTTAACAACTAGACCTATTTTATCTATTTTCGATCGTACACTACGCACTGAACTTCACACAGATGCCAGCTCACTAGGAGTGGGTGCCATGTTGCTGCAATTTGAGGGTTCTGAGAGAAGAGTGGTGGCTTATTTTAGTAAAAAAACTACAGAAGACCAACGCTACTATCATGCATATGAGCTCGAAACAATGGCAGTTGTTTATGCACTGCGTTTCTTTCGGGTGTATGTTCTAGGATTACACATAAAGATTGTTACAGACTGTGCTGCACTCCGTACAACGTTTGCCAAGAAAGACTTGTTGCCTAGAATAGCCAGATGGTGGCTAGAAGTGCAAGAATTTAATTTCGAAGTTGAATATCGACCCGGACCTCGCATGGCACACGTAGATGCCCTTAGTCGCAATCCTATTGGTGCTGTGGAAGTTAATCAAATCGACATAACAGAAGGAGATTGGATACAAGCTGCTCAGTTACAAGACGCGGACATCAAGCGCATTCGAGATATTCTGCTTACGGAAAATAATGTTGGTGAGGCTAAACATTATTTTGACGAATACGAGTTGAAAAAGGGAAAGGTATATCGTCGTCTGAAGGACGGTAAGAAAGCGTGGGTGGTACCCAGAATGGCACGAATGCAGATATGTAGACTATACCATGACGATGGCGGACACTTTGGTTTGGAGAAGACTTTAGAGAATATGCAAAGAAATTATTGGTTCGCGGGGATGCGACGTTTTGTTAAAAAATACGTGAATGCGTGTCTGAATTGTATGTATTATAAATCCAATGAAAGTAAAAAGCAAGGAAAACTTCACCCTATTGACAAAGAACCCATTCCTATGCACACTCTCCACTTAGACCACGTTGGACCTTTTGAAACAAGTAAGAGAAAGCACACGTTTTTGCTAGTGATAGTGGACGCGTTTACAAAATTTACCATAGTTGAACCAGTTCGCAGTACAAAAACAAAGGCAGTTGTGCGAGTTCTATTAGATTTGATTCATCTTTTTGGTGTACCTAGTCGTTTAATCAGTGACCGCGGGAGTGCATTTACCTCACAAACATTTAAGACATTTTGTGGATCGTACAGTATAAAACATGTGCTAAATGCTGTTGCGACACCGCGCGCTAACGGTCAATGCGAGCGCTATAACAAAACTGTAGTTAGCGCATTAGCTGCCACTGCCGCTGGAAAACCTGAAAACGAGTGGGATTTGTATGTAAAGAAAGTACAGAGTGCTCTAAATATGACATTTAACAAAGCCATTAATACTACACCTATGGAAGCCCTTATTGGCTACCGCTCTAAAAGCGCTGCAGAATCGGTGGTGTTGGATGCAGTACGGGACGAAATGCACCGTGTGGACTTGAAAAACTTACGAGAAAATATTAGCCAGCATATAACAAAGCAACAGAAGAGTCAGAAAGAGCGTTATGATAAAACTCGTCGCGAAGCTACCCGGTTTAAAGAAGGTGATATTGTAATGGTTCAAGTCACCAGCATTAGCACAAGTGGAAGCAGACGCAAGCTAAGGGCCAAGTATAAAGGACCCTTTGTAGTTACCAAAGTGTTAAAGAATGATCGATACCAGGTGCAAGATCTACGGGAGCAATATAAGAATTCTTTGACAATTATGGCAGCGGAGCGTCTGAAGCTGTTCGAAGGGGTACTCGACGAGTGAAGTTTAGTTTTAAAGTGAAGTTATAGTGCTTATAAGTGATCAGTTTATGTTGTTTTATGTTATGGGTTATGAATTAGTAATCAAAACTGTTATTTGGCTTTTGGCTTGAAATGGTCTTTGTATCTGACCTATTTACGCTTTCGCTTTTGTATTGCTGACCATATTATTTACTTTGTGTTTGAGATTAGTTGTTAAGAGATGCAGTTTGTAAAACGTACACTGTTCAGTGAAAATCTGTGTAGGTTGTTCACTGAATGATGTAGTCGAGAACCACTGTTGCTATGGTTGCTGCGGCAGAGAAGATTTGAAAATAGCTGCGGCTACAAAAGACGAAGTTATAGTCAGGCTGCGGCCACTAGAGAGAAGGCGTGGAAGGTCGCCGATTGCTCAGTAGGAGAGCGCAGGGCTTCGAAGCGTGGGGACCCGGGTTCGACTCCCGGTCGGCGGCGGCAAGTTTTGCGCCGTGTAGCATTTCAATGAGCTAACGCTTGGTAATGAAAGGTTGCGGACCGTCATTACAAGGCAGATAAGTAGATGTTGCACATGAAGGTGACAAAAATGTGCATTGTTGCTTTGACGATATAGAGTTATGGTGATTAAGAAAGAAAAGTAGCGTGGTTGTTAAATGTGATGAAGTATGGAGAGACAACGTTGCAAAGACGAAAGTTCAAGGGTGTAACCCTCACAAAGTAGCATTCGCTAATGCTAAACGTTTTGGCAATATGTATGGTGGTACATAATTATGACTAATGTTACTGAGACTCTGAGATGACGTTTTAAGGGTGTAACCCTTACACGTAGCATTCGCTAATGCTAAACAGCTTGGTAATATGTACCGTGGTACATATGAATTGATTAACATGATTATTTTTACATATCACTTAATTTTACGATATATTTGTTCTCGACCTAAGTCAACTACTGTTTTGTGCTATTTATAATTTACGAAGGTTGTGGCCTTCATTGTTATGGTTTATATAACTGTCTGAGGACAGACGTTAAGGTCGGATGGCCGAAAATGTAAGAAAACATTGTTTTGTTATTGAAATATTGTTTAAGCTATTAAGCGCGTATCGGCGACCGCGTGCCTTTGGCTGTCTCAGAGGCAGACGTGGTTCAGAGGCGCGTTGGGGCCAGTTTGATTATAACCAGCTACTAGAGATGTTGTATTTTGCAATTGGCGAATAAAGTATATTCTGACATCTATTAAAATAATTGTTGTCTCACACTTTCGGTGAGGAAATTTATTTCCCCGCCAAAAACAAGACATTTTATAAATGATGATGGAGCGCTTTTTTGTAATTTGGCGATTGCGTAATATTGTGCACAGGGTTTCATCACATGTGAGTCAATACCCCCACTTGCATAATTCGTATTTTTGACAGTTGTTATTAATTTTTTTTTTGTTGGCTGCCTAAAGCAATGAAAATATTTTCATATTACTTAGTAATGAATTTTGAACGCCTATATAGGTCCTGTACCTATTAAGATTCTTGTTACATCACATAAAAATTACACTCGGTAGGTACCTACACAGTAGAGTGGGCCGAAAACGGAAATTTTTAAAAAAGTATTGAAATTTAATTGGCGCTAGGCTGGAAAAGTTGGGTATTTAGATTATTAGATTATAAAAACACAAAAAAAAACTGGGTTACCTAGTTCAAATTTTTACCGGGCCCACGTGGGCCCAAAAGGACTAAATTTTTTTTCGACAAATTTTATCAACGCTAGTTAAAAAATGTTTTTTTAGGTACTCCTTATTACCCCTCCCCCAAAATGGACTTAATCGAAAAATATTTAGCCAGGCCCGTGGGCCAAAACAGAACTTGAATTTAGGCAAAATGATATTGGACGCTAAATTTGTGCAGCCTTTTGCTTGATTTAGTGTTGAAACACGAAAGGTAAGATGGTAAACACTAAATCGACCCAGAACTCGCCACTTGTAGGTATCTGCACCTGGAGTTCCTCCCGTTGGGAGTCCCTCCCGCCAGATTTTTATATGTAAGTTATTTATTTTAGATTTTTCTTTTAAAAATACTGTCCTTTGTTCTCAAATGAAGGTAACAGTTTTCTGGCTTCTAATTTTGATCTGATGTACCATCTCTTGATATTTCGCCGCAAGCTTTTAGAGAAGCTTCGGTAACAATCTTCACACACCTCTCTACCAACTGGGTGTGCAAGGAAATTTTTCTAAGTTGGTCACAAATGTTTCTTCCACAATATTTTGTAAGTCTTCGTTTGAAAATCTTGCTGTCACGGGTGGTTCTGTTATCATACAACTTTGCCAATCTATTAAGTCTTCCGCCAATAAATTAATAGAGGCCACCCTAAAAATTCGAACTACATTATTCTTTTGAAGTCTAACCTTTCGAATTCTTCTGACAGCCAAATCTCTAATATGCCTGTCCACTAACATTTGCTCTGGGTGGGCGAAATAAGCATTGTCTGCAAAAACTTTATCAATAATGTTTCGTACTTTCTCGGAAAAAATTCTTGATGCACTAATAGCTTTCCACAAGTGTTTTGGTCCATCATAAATAAGCGGTTTTGTTTTTATTTCAAACCATACCGGAGCGTATACTTTTAAAATTGTTCTGTTAAAATATTTAAGTTTGGAGATGGTTTTTTTGTAGCAACATATAATCGTAGTACCCTATTTGCTGTTGTCAGCCATCGCACATGGGACATCTTGACTGGATCTTTTTCAACTAAGCTAGAAGGGCAGTTACCATCTCGAATAGCACAACACATTTGAAATAGGTATTTTTGATCGGTACTTAGGGCATCTTGTGGTAGTTCTGGAAGTACGGTATTTATGTTTTTGAAGCACACTACAGGCATTTTTTCACAAGTTTTCAATAGTTACCAATACATTTTAAGTGCAGCGGCGCAGACCAGAAATTCATAAATGAGTAAATGGGCCCGGTTAAAAATCACTTTAGGATGGCCAGTTTTTCTGTGTGCTTCAAGTAGTACCTAATAAGCAAATTTTCGGGTAGCGCCGAAATAATAATAAAAAAACAAATTTTGGTCCCTTAGGAAGCCCATGGGCCCGGCTAAATTTTTAGTTATTCGGCTGAATTTTTGTTTGGGTGCTTTAAATGTCATTACACATGTTTTCGACGGTAGCGCAAGATAAATATGAAAAAAAAGTTTTTTCGGCCCACCCTACTATACAGGGTGGCCCACTGAAAACAGAAAGGGCGATTTTATACCATTTAGCGTTATTTTCACGAAAAAATCTCGGACACGTCGATTTTGGTTGTAAGGAGGACATCTGAATTCGATGTTTCCATTCCTGTAACTTCAACCCCGAAGCGGGAGGGGAAAGCACCCTTAAATTTTTAAATGGAAGGTGGTGTCAAGATGCGCACCGTATGAATGGCCTTTCAGTTGTCTTTATAACAGTTTTTTATTTTTTCATACTGGACTACTAACCTCCGAGAAAATGCACTTCAAAAATTACAATAATTAAGGCACCTTAACACGTAAGGGTTGAAGTTACATGAATGAAAACATGGAATTCGGATTTCTCCCTTAAAGCCAACATCGACGTGTCTGAGATTTTTGCGTAAAAATGATGTTAATTGGTATAAAATTGCACTTACTGGTGTTCAGGTGCCTTAATTAATGTTATCTTGAAGGCGCACTTTCTCGGTGGTTAAAGGTCCGATTAAAAAAAAACAAAACAAAAAACTGCTATAAAGAGAATTGAAAGGCTTTTTGAACGGTGTGTATCTTGACACCACTTTCCATTTAACAATTTAAGGGTGCTGTCCCCTCCAGCTTTGGGGTTGAAGTTACATAAATGAAAACATCGAATTCAGATGTCCCCCTTACAACCAAAATCGACGTGTCTGAGCTTTTTGCGTAAAAATGATGCCAAATGGTATAAAATCGCACTTACTGTTTTCAGTGGGCCACCCTGCATGTAAGTATGTAGGTAAGTGATTTTTTAATGTACGAAAGTGGTAATAAATCTAACCACGTATAGTGCGATCACGTTAAGCGAGGAATGTAGGTATAGTATTTTTCAGATTTGTTGGCGTTTGCGCCGCTATATTCGATTATCCAAGCAACCGCCAGCAGTTCAGTAGTTTCCAAAATTTTGCTGTTGCTAGGAACCGCGACAAGCGTATGCGGCACACGGCAATGAGCATTTTGACGTTTTCCCTCAAGAAATGAATTCTTTTACCCACAACATTAGCCCGTTCACACAAAAGACACCGGTTATTTTCTAGTTTGTACTTAAATCTGCTATTGGTTATAAACGCCACAAACTTGTGTCAGAAATATCCACTATTTGTTTTGTTTTTAATTTGTCATTTAAAATTTTTAACGTAATGTGTTATTTCTTTTCTTTCATGGAATAAATAGCATTCCTTACGTCGGATTTAATGCTGTCAGTTACATCTTCACTTTTTGATTTTGATTTGCTGTGCCTTTTTCCGGGCGTTGCAGCAGACAAAAAACCTCGTTTTTCCTCTCCGACTATGCTCGACAAGCTGCATAGACTTACTTTTGATGCATCGCTCCTGGTCACAAGTTAAAAAGGCAATAGGGGACCATTATTTTCCTTCTCTCGAGTAAAGCATTCAAAAATATTTCGTAAAACTTCTGGACACTATTTGGTAAAAACATTTCCAGGCATCTTTACACCTGACAATCAAACTGACAGTTATACTTGAAAGGCAATAATTTTTAATAAATTGCTTGGTGACCACTGGATATTGCGAAATAAGTATATTAATACTGAAACCATTTTGTTTCACACAACCGTAGTAAGAAAGAGTGAGATCAAATACGGAAACGTGAGAATATTCTCAAGTCATCTTACGGCAGCAATTAAGATTCAACAAATCCATTTTACAAAAGGGAGAAAGGCATATGAACGTAATGCGCAGATTACTGCACACACACGCCAAGATATCTGAAAAGAACTATAACTGATCTATTTTAATAAGGTAGCACACAATTAGAATATCAGTTTCGGCACACGCAATGTGGCAAAACTGGCAATAGGTATTTAATATTTACGCGAAACTATTATTGTAATTATTGTGCGCCGCCGTATTAAAATAGATCAGTTACATTCCGTACGCTCGCCAAGTTAACGTGGTAGGACTATACACATATACCTACTTAGGTACGTTTTTTGCTTTCATAAGACTGGTTGAAATCGCCTACCCTGAGCTAACCTGTGTATTTCCCAGCCCAGAAAGTAGTTTGCCCTACAACCCCAACTACTTGCCAACAGTACTAAAGGCGCGTCTCCACTGCATCACAAAGTTTAAACTTTAAAGATGGTGATCGTCGGTTTTGTTGATAACTTGGCATTAATATTGACAAAGCCATGCCAGTTACAGGGAAAATGTGCCAGTCGTTGCTGCTCAGAAAATCACAGACGGGATCGTGTTAGTAACTTGTAAATATGATGGTAATGACCCAATAGAGCCGCTATTGTGTACGGCAGTAGTGGGTCTGTTTAGAAAAATATTGGACGTGTCTAGAGTCCCGAACGCGGGATCGCTTAAAAATGTTAAAATCCCGAAGAGGTGTGGCCTAATGACGTCGTTCGGGATTTCCTCGAAATATTTATAATCCCGAGCGCGAGATCGCTAGCACGAAATTAAAATCCCGACGATAAGGAATCAGCAAAAATTATTTATTAATAAATGAATTTCTAAATAAACAATATTCGAAATTTTATTTACTCCCTCTTTTTTTGACTGGGGGCCTATCGCCATTTGATTATTCTTGATCCATTTTTCAACCCAACCGTAATTGAAGCCTTACAGTCTTGATTGTATGCCCTGCAAAAATAATCAGAACCCTGTTTTATGACTCAATTTGATTCTTTTTGTTAGTATTACAAAAACTTACCCATCGTGATTTCTGTTGTTGTTTAATTTTGGGACGAAACGTCTGCCCACCGTGTATGCATGCATACTTTATGTAATAGTACCGTAAATAGAGTTTATCTTTGACCGCCTTAGTGCTTGTTCACAATGGACGTAAACGCAATATTTACGTAAAAGTTGAAAATGTTCCAACTTGGGATGTGTTCTTGCGTTATCCCGTAAAACTGACGTATGAGGAACGTAAAACTTACGTCCATTATGAAAAGTTGCATGGATTGCCATAAGTTCAACTTTGCGCTCCTAATACGTTTTACGTAATTTTTGCGTTTACGTCCATTGTGAACAAGGACTTACACAAATTGCGGGCATGGTACTTCGCGGATGTTATCGTTTTCGCATCCCGTTTCCAAAATTAAACTCTGTTTTCTTTTTCAAATAAATCAATAGCATCTTACAGTTCTTTATACGAATTAAACGTGTCATTTGTGTTTAACGCCATTATAACTTGGCTTGACAGGCACCTAGTTACCTACTCGTACTAATTCTCATCAAAACAGTTGGAAAAGTCACATGGTTAACCTAACTTTACACGGTAAACATACAAGCACCAGCAAACACGGTATCCTTATACCTACGAACTACGAAGAAACATGTAAGTTCGGGATTTTAATTTCGTGCTAGCGATCCCGCGCTCGGGATTATAAATACTATTTCGAGGAAATCCCGAACGGCGTCATTAGGCCACACCTCTTCGGGATTTTAACATTTTTAAGCGATCCCGCGTTCGGGACTCTAGACACGTCCAAAAATATTACTCGTTGCCGCCTCTTCAACAAAGGCCCCTTAATTTTTGCTCAACTGCAGATCACCCCGTACTCTGAAACGAGGAGACGACAATTAAAATTATATTGCAACCACCACTTCTTTTCGTGTTCGAACGAGTTGTTTTCTTTCAATATTCAGAACATTGAGCCATTATTCGTTCCCAAGGGTAGTGCCAAGTTTCTTTTATGTGTTTAAAATCGCGAAAGAAAAGTATACACCCGGCCCTTTCTTTGTGAGCTCAGGTAGATGTTTTGGGGCCTTAAAGCCATTGAAATGTTTTAACAATGGGGATTTTACGACCATTCTAACGCGTTTCCCTTTGGCCTTGGTAGGCTGGTCGCGAACAGTGGATGTCTTGAACTGCAAAATTTCAGGACGACCCCCAAGTTGTAAAGCACAAGCATGGATGCGTTACGCGTTTTTAAATGACCAGGGGAAGTTTCTTGTCCGGTTTCTTGTAATAAAACCAGTATTTGATCGTTACGAATAAATATGTTATGGTTATTCGATTTTAACTTCATATTGTGTAAAGTATTAATGGGATATTCTTTTCGTCGTTCTTTTTTTATCACAGATGCTAAAATTGTTTAGCGAATTTGCAAAGAAAATTTTGTAATAAATTATTTGTTTTTATTTATTAGTCTTATAGGTACCAGATGAAGAGAAAAAAATGTCGTTCTCTATCTTGAAATTAGTCAATTTGGAATGTTTCGTAGATTCACATAAAGCTTTGTACAATTTTGTAGTCAACTGAATAGTGTGCTGGGCTTTGACTGTAGACATAATATGTTATAAGTTGTCACGATTTTTGTTTATTATTCCTATAAGTAAATACTTATAAACATAATTGCAATTTACCTACTTTGAATTATTTGGAAGTACACAGTTTTTGGTTGCGATTCACCTCTCAGCTGAGTATTAAGTACCGTCGAATATCATACTTGATATGATTTTGTGAATATATTAATATGCCCTCGTACATAGCAGCTTTTCACACCCTTTATTTTGCAACATATATTAAGGTACTCGTTTAGGTACACTTAAGTTAGACATGCACAAAACATCGTTCTATAGCCAGGGTTGGGTACGTAGAATTAATTAGCGTCAAAAATACGTATATTCTACGTGTATAATACACGTAAAATTTACACGTTAGTTTTCTGCGTACAAAAATACAATTATTATTATTATTTTTTTATTGATGCTTATTGAATCAATGGCTTACCAGACACTTCCTCAAACAGTTCAATCGCTTAGTGACACGATTCACCAAGAGGAAAACCTTAGAAATGATAACGAACTTATACATGTACCTACTTCAACTCGTTATGCTGAATTATAAAATTAGATTACAAGATTACAGCAACGCACAGAGCCTATGAGGGACATTTTCCAAAACATTTTTAGTTTAGTTGATAATTGGTTTAAATAAATTGTTCATTAACAGAAAGTTATCAAAAATAGTTGAATTGTGTTGCCGGGCCCTGCATAATAATTATTTTATTATTATTTTTGATAATGATTGTTGGCACAATAAGGTAGAACCCTGGTTCTAACACGGATGTTGGCATAAATTTTTATCTCAAAAATGTACAAAAATCCCAGTTTCCTAACCACCAACGGCGATAACGAAAACGCATACGAACTCTTTAGTTCCGACTATAAAACGCACTTCCACATTAATAAAGTAGGTACTTGTTTTTTGCAGCAACACTATAATTGCACTTGTTTTTACATGTTTATCAGTTGAAGTAGTACATACACGTGTGTTTATTATTCTTGATATGAAAGTTATTACGCAAATTGAGCATATTGAACATGAAAAATCGATGCGTTGTAAATCCCATTCAGTTTATGCGTGGCGCATAATCGGCTCTTTGAATTTCGATAAAGCAAAACAAAGGGTAGAAATTTAATCTTGAAATACACATAATGTTCGTTCCTGTGATATGGAATAGCTGGAGTATTTGAACGGAAATAACTTTATCGTAAACGGTTCATTCAAACAACTAAAAATAAGTATTGTCCAGATCGGCAATGAAACTAATAACTTATCAACTTATAATTCCGATTGGTTCGCTCACTAACGCGTCAACACAGCAAGACGACAGGTTTTGGACTCGAATCCACTGCAAGCGCGTTTTTTATTGCACTTATTCATTTGTAAATAAGTAATTCGTGGTCAGTATGTTGGAATATTATAATAATAACACTACCAAAATTTAGGCGGAGCTGTGTATCTGAGTGCATACGAATTTATTTCGTTTCGATAAGAAAACACAACTCCTATAACTATATCTATCGATAAAAATAGTTTAACAAGATCCAAAGATCAAACTCTACAGGATACTGGTAAAAAGGCTAATGACAGTAGTAAACTTAATAACGTGCATAGAGAAGTTCCTACGTCAATGATGTAACCTTCTCATATACTACTGATCGGAATAAAATATACATATGTAATGAAGAAATTTTAAATATCTGCCATTAATGAAACCGGAAAGTTTGGAAAAAAATAAGTTACGAGAATTGAGTAAATACATTATCTCAAAAAGTAAGTATAGAGACGAATGAAATCTGTGTAAAAATTTGTACAGGGTGAATCCGTCTTTCTTGCGCGGAGTGTTCTGTTGTTATCGCAAGAAGGTCGTCCCGTATATTATTTATGAAATCCAAAGTAGACTCTTTTTCATCAGCTGCGCATTTCTAATAATAGTAAAGGCTAAGAATATAATTGTGTCAGTGTCATTATTATTTTAGAACTTTTATTTTGGCCATTACCCATGATAATGCATTTTACTTGGTGCTCTGGTGTACATCCAAATAAACAATAAAATGTCACAATATACGTCAGATATATTTCAAATTGGGCAATAAAACATTGACGGTCGACTAAACGCGCAGAATAACCGCGAAAGGAGAACTCTGTAAATGGCATTTAATTAATTAGAAAAATGAGATGTATCTCGGGTATTTTTATGGAAAATTTTGAACGAAATTATTTATTAATTAACTGTCAATGATAAAAATGGATTCTGATGTGGTTACAAAAATGTCGAGCGTATCACGTTAGCCATTTCAATCCCACTTCTGAAACCTATAATTATTTCTATATGACTAAAGGAAATGGACACATTATTTATGTGTAGGTAATATGTGTAGGTAATGTGTTGTTACGTAATGATAATAATATAGGAAATATGACAAAACATTTTTTATACCTATTTCATTTAATTTGTTGAACATGAATCCATTTGTAATCATTTTTTTTTGTTAAAGACAGTTTTGTATTTTTAGTAAATCGAATAGCGTACACTTAATGGACAAAGGGCATTCCAAGCAAGTTATTTAATAATTTGTTGCTGCTTCCTGCTTACAGAGAGTAAAATTATATGATCCTTCTTCTCGTATGGTGGCCCCTAAAATTTTTACCTCCCTCGACTGTTCAGTAAAACTCAATTACGGAATGTGTATACGTACCTGTGTGTGAAATTAACTAATCAGGTTAGGAAACCAGTAAAACAATCGGCAAATGCGCAACTTACCGCAAAGGAAATGCTTTAAATAGCTGTTTAATTAATTGAAACTGAGACTGGGAATTCGCGGTATTTTGATGGTTAATAGAAACTTGCAACATGTTCATTTACTAATTAGTTTAAACAACATCCGATTTCCAAATCTGATGCATTTACTTCAAGAATACGCGCAATCCCGCTTCTGATAATAATTATTTGTTACTAAAGGCCCACGCGTATATGGTTCTTCGCAGAACTTTCTTCTATTATTGGAAATTCTTGAAACTCCCCCTACTTTTAATTAATTGTTCGTCCCCCCTCAATTACTCACCATTGTGAGATGCAGGGATGACTGTGCAAATTTTTTTTTCAATTTCACCCCATTTTCAATTAACCTATAAAACGATATTCAATAGCGCACGATCGATGCCGGCTTCGTAGGAAGAAGGGTGATACACATAAACGCAAATACACGCTGATAATTTTATTTTGAATTTTTTGCAGCGATCGATCCAGTAGACTTTATTGCGTTATTTATAGCAGCACGTGGGTAAGTGCAGGAAAATAAATATTATTCAGAATCGTCCGCCTACGGTACGTTCCCGGGTCGTAAACTTCCCGATATTTTTTGGCAAAGTCGAAGAGGAAAATTGACTTGGGCAAATCATGGCAAAAATGATTACCGATCAACACATTTTACTCAGGTTTATAAAGGATGTGCGAATCTTGAGCGGGCCCCTGATGAACTAATGGTCCACGTTGGGCGCCAACATCTGAAGATACAAATTTTCAATGTACTTGTAATAATTTTGTACTGTACCAGTGCAAACCACTATGTTTTTGCGAGTTGACGACGTGGAGAGTGGAATGACCTTATCCTGCTAGAGCAAACACACATTAAATTTCAAGTGGTTTTAATTGCAAAAACAAATACGTAATATAGTTTCTCCTGTCAGAGAAAGTTATATGTAAAATATTTGTCCTCATACTACAAAGCCAACAAATGGACATTCGTGTTTAATCAAGATCTGAATCCAGTTCTTTTGTACGGCCTCGCCCATAACGTACCCGTCCGCCTCACAATACATGCCCCATATTTCCATCATTGGCAATAATATGACGAGAAACTTGCTTCGGCTTAGCTTATGTTGAAACAATACGCTCGATTTACAAATCTATGTCTAGATTATAGATTGTCTCATGATTCGCTACTGTTCTCAACTGTCAATTCATACTTAGAATGACAGCTGACAGACAGTCAGGGTTACCAACGTTATATTTGATACGAAAGGAACTTGACAGATGACTGAGTTTTTTTAATTTAAACACGGCGAGTTTTTCTTACTAAGTACATATAAAAACAATTTGGAAACTTCCAGTTGCACCGCCATGTGCAGTCAATTTTCTGCAGCTTCCTCCGGACAGTGTTTCTGGCGTATTTATCGACCCACGATGCAAATCACGTGCAGCTAGTCTCTCAATTGCTGTCTGCAGCCTGATAATAATGCAACGACAAGTAAAGGGAGGTTATGTGTAGGTGTGACGTGTACACCCACTTTTGGCGCTTGCTAAGCCTCACCACGACCCACATAAATATCTAGAGCGAAACTCGCCCTAAATTAGATAGGAATGGGTAGACTACAACAGGTAGATTATTGGTGTAATTTGTAATTCTAGGGTTAGAGTTCCGCTGAATTGTTGCAGAGGGAAGGAAAACTAGTGTTACTTACGAGCATGGTTGAAAATCGTAGAGAAGGTTCTCTGGTTACCTGAAGTTGTTTTTGTGCCTACTTAAACCAAATCTCAATCACTTGCTTCTATCAATGATAAGTAATTCCCAAATTATGTTTTAACTTGTTTTCGTCATTATTTCGAAAAAAACTTGTGTGTCAGCTCCGACGCACGACTGGAGTTTACTCCTTAGGAACGATTATTTTAACTTCAATCACTTGATAATAGGGTACACGCGAATATCAGTTTTATACCCAAATGCCTTTAATAATGTGAATAATTTTCTAATAAGTCCATTTCCAGTTTAAGTAAAAATTATAAAACGTTTAATTATGCATCTTTACTGATGGAGGCCAATCTCCGTTCATTCAAAGTAACACTACAAGTAGGTAATAGTTATTTACGAAACGAGTGCGAGAAGACATTTTTCGCGCATGACGAAGGAGCGAGTGCTTCATTTGCGCGAATGCGCCGAAGACGACTTCGCGCATCGAGGTTCGTACAATATTTTTTGAAACGAACATTATAATTTTTTAATTATTATCTAATACGTTTCCAATTTAAAATATCAAAAATCAAGTGGTTACATTGACAGATTGCCATTTGACAATTGCAGAAAATGACATTTGGTTTAATTTATTGAATTGAGTTGTCAAAGTGTCAATCGAATTAATAGCGATTTATCTTTATTCTTTCAAAATTTTCAACATCTAAATTGGAAAAATGGCGTTTTGTTAACCAAACTTTATTACTATCAAGTCAAATTATTTCTAGAAAGCCTGAAAGGGCCAGTGCTTTTTGCTAGATTTCGCGCACTAGTGCGCGAACACTATGTTTGAGTTTGTCTGTCGGGTTCGCGAAATGTCATTTTGAGAGCGGTGAGTTCAAAAAAAGATAAATTACCGCCGTTGGATTTGAACGTCCATAGCCTATATGCAATTTCGGCGTTCATGCGACTACACTCACTAACCCATTTGGACATGGCTGTCCTGCTTTTTACACTTAAGTATTTAAAGTTAGTTGATCCCCACGCGATATATTTTTGGAAATATTTTTAACATTTTTAGTTAAACAAAAACGTTCTTAGGTTTTTCCATATCTGCCAGTATTTTTTTAACTTCAATCACTTGATAATTTTGTTTATTGTACAGAAATATGCGTATCCATAGATACATACATAATTTCAATGTGAAAGATAACGTAACACAACGCCTAATTTTTAGTTAACGCTTTTTTCTTTTACTCCTCATAAAATTTTTGTACCGCGGGCTATAACTGAAAATCGATTCTTAAGGAGTAAACTCAAAAAAAAACGATGAATTGTGTATGGTACAAGTCGTGGAAGGTAATTGTCGGCGATTTTGGTGTTAATGTTAAAAAACACATATTGAAATTTTTTAAAGTAACGCTAGGTATTTTGTATTTATATTTTTTGAACTCACCGCTCTCAAAATGACATTTCGCGAACCCGACAGACAAACTCAAACATAGTGTTCGCGCACTAATGCGCGAAATCTAGCAAAAAGCACTGGCCCTTTCAGGCTTTCTAGAAATAATTTAGCTTGATAGTAATAAAGTTTGGCTAACAAAACGCCATTTCTCCAATTTGGATGTTGAAAATAGCGAAAGGATAAAGATAAATCGCTATTAATTCGATTGACACTTTGACAACTCAATTCAATAAATTAAACCAAATGTCATTTTCTACAATTGTCAAATGGAAATCTGTCAATGTAACCACTTGATTTTTTGAAATTTTAAATTGGAAACGTATTAGATAATAATTAAAAAATTATAATGTTCGTTTCAAAAAATATTGTACGAACCTCGAAGCGCGCAAATGAAGCACTCGCTCCTTCGTCGCTCGTGCTTCAAACATTGCGCTCATGCGCGAAAAATGTCTTCTCGCACTCGTTTCGTAAATAACTATTGTATCACCATCATCCGCAATAGGTTGTATCACATGCTACCGAATGAAAAGACGAGTCCAAAAATGTTTTAAGTAAGTACAGAGAAATTTCAAAAATACTGGGTGCGTCGATCCCTCTCTCGTGCTGCTGAGTCGATGACAAGAAGTCAAAGCCCTTCAGCTTTAGAAGACAAAAGAGTCTTGATGTCGTTTTACGGGGGGTGGCCGCCCGTAAACAATAATATTGCAAATCACGCATTTCGGACTGTACTAAAAAGGGAAATGGATCTCTCCGTTACGTAAAATGGCCAGTGAGTCGGCTGGTCGACGGGGCTGACTTTGACGGATGCTTTGTTCGCACGCAAAACCGCATTTCATTGCGGCTTTTCCTTGCAGATTATGTGCTGTAACCTCGCGCTGCTCCTAATTATACTGTCAATCAAAGTGTTCGAAACAAAGCGTATTTTGGAATTTGTTTTCGCAGAAATTAAATTTGCCCGGTACCTACTACAATTATAAATATCTGGTACTTACAGGAAATTGGTGGATTATTATGCCTTGCATGCCAAGGCCAAGTGCTATACCTATATCATTTATGTTCCTTAATTTTTTTAAATGTCTGCCCCGGAAATTGAAAGTATTATGTTCGGCGAACATACGAGGGCAGTCTGACATCAATGTTAGATGTTTGGGAAAAACGTAGGATGAAATATCAAAACCTTTTTCAACGAAGACTTCCGTTCTTCCCTGGACAGTAGCTGACTACTTTTAGCTACTTTATTTTTTATTATTTAAGTTGCTTGTAACTTTCTAAGTGTTAAAACTCGCAGTTTGAGGTGGCTTTGAGTGAGAAGGAAAAAGCGAAAGATAAAACTTTTCGAAGAACCGAGATGTTTGACAATTTCATTGTGTTGTGTGAATCATTAATTTATTGTAATCGAGAGCAGAATGGAAAATGATGCGTCCTCCAATGTCAGCATTTCATGCACCTTCCGCTAAAATTTATGAACCAGATCACGTTGATTCATAACACAATGGCATTTTTTGACAATTTCCCGGTGCATATTGCGAACGACATTTAAAACTATGTATAATAATAATACGCGTCAGCTACTGCAGGCACCTTCACAAGGCCGTCGAAGGTGATTTCCACATCAGTGATTATTTATTTATAAACATGTACTTCCAAAGAATGCACAGGTGATTCATGGACACTAGTATGGTTTAATAATACAAGTGATTGTGTTTTCATTGAGAGAACGGTTGTGTATACGTAACAGGTATTGTAGGATTTGTCACTACCGGAAAGCAAATACATTTTTGCGTTTTGTTTTTTCTTAGAAGCTTAACCCGTTGATTGGAGTTAACCTCGATTTTTAATTTGTGGTTTTATTAAATAGGGTGTCATTAATGAATTATAGAGTATCTACATGGTTTTATTATTTAATTCCACAGAAGTGCAGAAAATAAACGAACCATCAAGTCAAATTTATAATTTACTTACTTGCTTTAACGAGTCGTAACTTAAATACGACACTGAATATGTACTAAAAAGATTCTAGAGAAGGTACTGAGATTTTCAGGGCATAGACGTATTATCTAATACACTCTTTCATTCAGTGTACTGGACATGTAATAGTAGTACTCAAATGACCATTGGTGAGTACACAAAATTAAATCATACAAAATGCTTAGGTAATTCCTGCACAGGATATGCATATCCATCAGCATGCGAAGTTCGTTGTGCACCTGCCACATGAAGGCCCAAGCTGCTTGAGAAATAAAGACAATTAGGATTAATGATCAGATTATGACCAAGAGATTGAACTGGAGATTAATTAATTAATTAATTAATTAATTAATTAATTAATTAATTAATTAATTTGTTTACGTGCGATTGTTAATAGCTACCCCTGATTATTTTTACATAGTGATGCCTACCCGAATAGAAGAAAGAAAGAAAGAAAAAGAGAAGGAAAGAAAGAAAGAAAGAAAGAAGAAAGGAAGGAAGGAAGAAAAACTTTATTTCCCAGATTATGATGTGGCGGTATACATAACATAAGAATTTAATACCACAATTTGATACTATATTCAACCATGCCGCACACGCACATCGATGAGCACCTTGCATGCACTTGGAAAACCATCCATTAATTACCTATCAACTCAAATTTTATTTTATTTTATTTGATTATTTATTTTGTTAATTTGTTTGTGGGTGCACGAAGAATTCTTCCACACTGTAAAACGAATTTTTCATCGGAACGTTTCAACAATTTTGTTTCATCAAAAGTGTTTTTCATCTTTTCTTAAATTGCAAAAGGGTTGTGGCAGTCACTATAAGTGTTACCAGGTGATTAAAGATCCCCTACGATTGATGCGATACGCGTGTCTAGGTGGTAATATTTTGTTGTTAAATCTTGTTTCATGGGAATGGTTTAAAGATGGGGTAGGTAAGATAGAGTTCTACGTATACATATAGATATGTATGAATAGGCAATAATTATGCAGAGTTGTAATAGAATATTCAGCTTTTTAAAATAATCTCTACACGATTCCCTGCCACCCAAACCGCAGGGTAAATGTATGCATCGTTTTTGAAGAATAAAAGAAACCTGACCTCTGAGGAACCACCCCAGAACTCCACCTCATATTAGATTAGACTATGGAAATAGGCAAAGTAAATTGTCAGGGCTGTGCCTGTCCAATGTTCTGTAGAATCATTCTGACCACATATATGGCAGATCCCAATTTTTTTATTTAGTTTATATGGTCACCCCAATTTAGCGTTGAAGTAAGTTCAACCCCCCAAGAACCTCACGCCCCCCACGACAATTAATGGTCCAACTCCGTCCACAGAGATGGCAACATCTGAGTTTTAAGCTCCACTGACGTGATGGTGATAGAATAGAACATTTATCTCCATTAGGCATTAACTTATTAGCTCCAAACCAGGCACACACATTGACAAAGAACAAATGAATGGTCCGAATTAAAGAAGGTAAATCCACGTCACTGATAATGGCACTAGTATCATCAGCAAAAACTGAAGAAATACTGAGGAAAGCTAGCAGAGAAATCATTTAATGGAGATCGTGGCAGTGCTCGCCCTATTATCTTTAGCCCACTGTTGACTTGGGCCACGTCCTTAGGTCCTGACATCTTGATTTAAATATTTCTCACCAATTCCACTTAATTGTCAATTATTTGTGATAAGTCAGATAAACTTTCGTTGGTGTATGTTATTGCGTTATTAAGTTAGAGAGCCGATTGTTAGAAGCTGTTGCCCATTTTTACGAAATTGACAAATTTGAGAACCGAACGGTTGCAGGATATAGTAACTACAACTACAAGTACTGGGTGAATTTGCACTTTCATATGAGGTGGTAAAGAACTGGATCAGGGATTTTAAATTTGGCAGATAGACCTGTGAACAAGCTCCAGGTCTTGGACCATATGACATGGTCTTGCAAAATAGACGAATTACTGTGAAATTCATAGCTCAGACTTGTGGCTTTTCAATAGGCAGCATTCACATCATTTTACAGGAAGAATTAGGTCTCAAAGAGATGGCTGCACGATGAGTACCGAAAATGAGCATTCGACAGGTCTTCCTCATAAGCCGAGATCCTGAAAACTTTCTGGCAAGATTTTATGGCGTGGATGAAACCTGGGTTCACCACTATGATCCTGAGTCAAAACTATAGAGTATGGAATGCAGACGAAAGGGATCACCACCCCCTCGAAAGTTTCGTGTAGTGCGTTATCATAGACTTTTTACCACGTGGTCACGGTAGAACTGGGCAATATTATGCTGCTTCAATTTTAAAATTTCGTGATACGCCACAATTCATAATGCGGACTCCAGATTTAGCCCCTAGTGACTACCATTTGTTCCCCAAACTCAAAGAACACCATCGTCGAACTCACTTTGGGGAAGATGAGACGGTAATGATGAAGGTGATTTGCAACCCAATACAAAAAAAAATTTCTGTCGGTATTAAAGCTCTTGACTATCATCGTTGTACCAAGTGTGTCAACGTGTTCAAAAATAAAAACTGCACCCCTCCAAGTCGTTTATTGCTTCTATGTCGGGGACAATAACATTTGAATCGCCCACCTAGCACTTTACCTCGACTTACTAGCTGAAGGATTGCATGTTACCATCCATCCCAATTTCCTTTTCTTGCGAATTCTGAGAATTTCGATTTCTTTGGCATATTGTTCTAGAACACTCTTCTTGAAGTTTTTCAGAAGATGATACACCTCGAACGCTAGAGGCAAATGCTGTTTCGCCAGCACACCTAAAATCTAATCTAATATTTCTCTATTCAGGTCATCTAATACTTCTCTGAATATTTCCTCAGAATATTTTTTTCATAAATCTGTTGTTTAAAAAGTCACGATATAATTTATATTTTTCGGAGGTAAGTAGAGTAGAGACGATTTAAAGTAAATCGTTATTTTAATTTAAAAAACGATAATTTTGCGGTCTGTTATGATTGTGCTAAACTCTATCTAGATCATGGATCATGATCTAGATAAAACCAGGATCTATCTAATGGGAACCAAAATAGACATAAAAGATGATATAATCAGTATGATTATAGTCTAAAACAGGTATCTATTTCTCCTGTTACCCCCAATACCATCTGCTCGTCTTGAAATCTTCCCCTCGGGGTTTGAACGTGAAAAAAACTCGCCCCGTCTGACAGGTAGACACAAGCGAACCGGTTAAGTTGCATGTCCGCATTTAACATTATTAATCCCCCTTATTTCCGAATAAGCGACTTCCGGTTCTGGTGGTATCATTTACACGAGACAACTCCAAGGAAGAACGCATTAGCATTCGCAGGCAGATTCTACATAACGGCGGCGGGGCAGGTGTGCAGCCGACGGCGGAGGCGAGGCGTCGTCGATGGCGTCGTGACCTGCTTTCGACGCCTACCTGCCTACTAAACCATATGGCGACGCCGTGAGACCTCCCCCCCGTGCCCCGTCGCCGTGTCATTGTTGTTATATTCATAACTAATGCGTAATACGAAAGTATCGATCCCTTTTTACTACTGGCCGTCTAGAGTAGGCAATCTGTTTGCTGGTGTTCTAGTTTTCCAGGAGTAATTGCAGGGCGCGTATCTAAATGACTAAATAATGAGGAATATGGACTGTTTGTGTTTCAGATAAGGGGTTACACGTTCTCAGTGATGTTCCAGCAGTAACTTTAGTGCGGATCAGTTCACTTGTCAATTCAGTACCAACTTTGTATGTTGAGTACCAAATTTTTTGTGGCACCAAATTTGAATTTATACAAACTTAAATTAGGTTCAATTTTTTATAGGTAACTAAAATACATTTTGGTGTTTTCTGAAAAGGTAATTTATTTAAAGTCGTCCTCCAAAACTTCCTCCGTTTCTATAAATGATCTATAGTATCATAGCCGAAACAATTTCTTAAGCTATGCTAATATGTTTGGTCATACTACGAGATGGAGTTCATTCAAACTGACCTTTATTCACTGCGATTGCGTCGAATCAAATCAGAAATAGAATGATCGGAATTGGACAGAACAGAAAACTACTGCCGAATACAAGGCTAGCAACATTTAAATATTTGAAATTTGAATTTATTGCTGTCAGAAATGATATTATCAAGTCAGGTTTTTGAAGGTAATGCGTACCAAAATGATCTGGGGAGGACCAGAGTACTTTTAGTTACTCAAAAGTACCAAATCTGGTACGATAGTACCAACTGGAACATCACTGCGACGTTCTTGAAGTTACCCTCCGTATGCACTTCAATAAAATGCTATAATACATACTATAATTTCCACATCAACGCTTCACAGTGCTATAAATGTAAATAAAATATGTAATATAATCATAAAAATGACATGGCATTCCAATAGAAAAGTTGGTAGCTGCTTCTTTTAGAAGCTTCCACGATCTCCACATCTCATTATTCTTGTGGATGTATAGTTTCTTGCGTTTATTATTATGCCTCTTTCTATCTTCTATATTTCTTTCATCGTCTTTTTCGAATATCTTTTTTTCGTTATGTCTTTCCATACTTTCTCTTGATTATTTGTTACTATCCATCTTAATGTTTCTTTCTTTTTTGATTACTAAATTCTTTACATTCCCTGTTAAGTCTTTCCTTCTTTGCTCCCATTACTGTTTCCTTGCATGTCTTCAAACTGACTTTTATATTTCACACCCTTGATCTACGTTCATCTTGACCATTACTTGTTCTATTTCTTTAATATTATTTCTTAGCGATAAAATGTTATATAGGCAGAAAATTCGACATTTTAATTTTTGCACCAGTGAAGACAAGAAATTGTTGTTGCAACGAAATTCTATTTGATAAAAATTCACAGCCTCCGCAAAGATGCAACCGGGGGAAACATTGAAAATGACGAAGTAGACTTGTGCGTTTTGGATATTTCCGCATACGCGATAGCGTGTTAAATAATTATTCATAAAACACCTGCGCCGATTTATAAAAATTGCATGCCTGGTGTGGCATTCTCTCACATTTGCGACGCTAGACGGTCCCACGCTGAATGAAGCTTACTCAGACTGAGTGGTCTAGCGCCTGGCGGCCAGGCGCTCGACTTTAACCGCTACCGCTCGGCTCTCACGCGTGACGTATGTGGCAATTTTTCGGTGAATATCATACCCATACTACTAGGATACTAATAACATTTTCAATGTTAAAAGCATAAATGAAAACAGATACGAGTTGTTCGCCAGAATAATAAAAAATGTGTGCATTGTCAGCATTCTATGTATTCACTGTTTTTCCCTGTTATCTATAGATTTGTGCAATTACGCCATCCTGGAATCGCCGTATCTGATACTTATTTTCCTACTTAAATTCTGGAAAAAGTTCCTAAACGAAACGCTGTTGACGTAAAATTTGTACAGCAATGCATTTTAACGGTAAAAATCGTGGTTAAATGCATTTGAGTGAAAAGTTATTCCAAAACCGTTCGCCAGCTTAAGAAAAAGTCAACCGAGTACATGCACCGAAAATGTGCACTGATTCTTACAGTTTATCAAGAACCTATACGAGAAGACAACTCTCAATGTACAAACAAGCCACACGTGATGTTGGTCAGCCAATATTGTCTTTCTGACCCAGAACTTTCAACTCCAGAAAGGACTTCGACGTCTTGTTCCTCCAGGTCTCAACTCAGCACCTCTCTAAATGCATTTTCCTAGGTATTTTCATTGGCTTTGGAGAAACTTATCCTTTTGCAACATGATTATAGAGATAACATGGAGTGTCATTGGTGCCCGTCTTCGTTTACTACGTTACGTCTTTTTCAAACTTCGTTTGATGTGGTTTTGATGTTTTGCGGCACGGACAAGCTGGTGATATATTTGGCTAGAAGTTACTTTCGTCGCACATCTACCCCACAAATTCATTTACTTCCTACCCCATTGGTGCGTGTTCATTTCTAACAATTTCCCTCCTTTTTGTTCTTTTCTCTAGTTTCTGTGCATTATTTATAACATTCTATCTATAACTCACTGTCTAGTGTTGCAACCATGAAGTATTGTCTTTATCTCTAAATAATTTGACCTTAGAAGCATCAGTTATCTCGCTATAATAAATTAAGTTTTATCAGAAACTTTGACTTAAAGTTCTGGGAGCCTGTTCCTCGATTGATTTTCTATCTTCACAGGAAATTCTCTGTAGGAACCTACTAAATATATTTTTCTGTTTCCTTTTACATTTTGTATGAAATATTAAAAGTGGACCGAGGGTTGTATTATTGTTAATGTTTCCAACTCCATATTTATTAAATAATGAAGAGGTTTCGACAATACGTCTTCCAATATCCAATTTCTAGACAATTTGACCTGACTTAAATATTTCATTGTGTCCTCTTTTTGGTAGCTATTTCTGGAAGCATCTGAATTAATAATACTCGTCGCCATTAGTACACTCAACGACGAAGGCTTAAATACCACCCCAGTTATTCATTAGTCAACCCACCAAACTTAATTTTATTGAATAGATGGAGAAGTCTAAATACTTTTCACCTATATCTTCACTAATGGAGATGATTGGGCGATTTATGTTCTTTTGCATGCCAGAAAAAGTAATACCCTCATAGGGTGTTTTCCGAAAACATGTGTTGCATTAGAAAGCAACGTTTTTATTCAAGCGTACTTCCCCTTGGCAAGTGAGTGACACATAGTTGGCTAAGACCCATATAAACAAGATCAGCTGATCAAGCGGAATTACCCACACGATAACTCTCATGTGATCGAGTCGCCCACGTGAGTTACAAGAAGAATAACGTTTTTATTTAAATCAGTACCCAGAGATGATTGTAATGGAACGCGGAGGCGGCACAATGGATAATTTCTTTATTCATAACGGTTATTATTTACTAATAACTTGTTTTGAATTATTCAGTACAAGAGATTTTAATTAATTCGCCCAACTTGAGAACGTCATAAAATATTCGATATTAATATTGGTACGGCGCCCAACGTGGGACCAAATTAAAAAAATGGTTTATAGGAAACTAGTAATTAACCAACTGGTGTACTATGTCCTGTTTGAATTATTCAAAACAAAAAGGTTTCAATTACTTAGGTATAAGTACTTCTAGTGGTACCAAACTTGAAGGGTCTATAAATTAAAAAGTTCGGATAATTAATTTCTTTAGGGCGTTTTCGACGTTGTGAACATGGTTTTACGTGTTTTCTTTCCGTAAATAAATATGTATAAAACACGGGCAACTTGGTAAGTACGTTGTTTTTTCGTGCATACGTTATTATTTTCCAAGTAGGAACTAGCTGTATAATGCAATTTGAAATGAAATTTGAGGGAACAAAGATCGCCCGGAAAATTCTTATTTGTATGTGTAGTCTACTCCCATATCCTACCGGAAATAATACTAGGGGCGCTTATGCAAATATCTGAGAAGCATACTAGGATGATTTAAACCTGACCAATGTAAATGAGAGTGACCACAAGACTACCAACAACACTTAAACGCGATTATGGTCGCTACCATCTCCTGGGAACTGACGAAATCCTGGCAGAATTGCTAAAACAGGGAAGCCAGAAACTCTGAAGAACTACATGAATTTATTCTTACAACCTGGAATGAAGAACATGCTCGAAGACTGAGGTGTAAGCGTAATGTACCCTATACACAAGAAATAAGACTAGCTGAAATGTAAGAATTATACGCAGTTTGTGTTGGAGAAAAGCGCGAAGGCGAAGCGGATAGAGCAAAATCTCGCAATCAGGAAATAGTGGAACATTTATCGAAGTGGATTGGTCTATCGAAGAATGGCGAAGAAGATGTAAAAACTAACGACAGAACAACACTCATATATGTAATTACTTTAGTAATTTCCTCATGCTATTATCTGACCCACGATGGAATATACAATAGGTGCGCGCACGAGCGCAGCCAGTATGGAACCTGCTGGTCGTCCGAGAGGGTAGAGAGAGAAAGAGCAACTTTTTTTTCTAATGCTCGGTTTTGGTTCATTTCGACAGTGTTTGTGATAAGAACCCCGAAAAAACTTCATTATTTTCTGTGCCCATAGAAAAACTCGAGGAAAAACTTGAACGATGGCATAGAAAAATACCTCACCGACAAAATTATATCTGTTCATGATAGTGAGAGGAACATTATCAAGATCATTTCATAATAAGACAAGTTCATATACCTGTTGTTATTGATAAATAATATTGTAAGACCCACTAAACCTAGTTAAAATTGTCAGTTAACATTGGCATAATAAGCGTTTGTCGGTTGTTTGAATATAATAACAAACAATGCTGCCCGCGACCCGCTGGCCTATGACCGTGTAGGCTTCACAACAAAATAATCAGCTGTTGCATAAGAACGCTGGATCCATCCTCCAAGTCTTTGGTGCATCGTGATTTGATCCAAGCACGTCAGTATATGCACAGCAAGTTGTATTGCATAGTTCGAGTGTAAAACACCGTACTGCTGAGACTCACAAGGACGAAACCAGTGGCCTGCGTTTTCCATGTGTATTCGAAACAGGCAATATTGAAACTTTCAAGATACATACATTATACACTTCTGCTAGTATATAGGGAAAATCACCTTACTTTTATGCACGTCACCGGCTTCATATCAGCACTGTTGCCACAAGAGTTTATGGTACTCAATTCCAAAATATTAAAATTCAATTTACCTCTCTAACTGAATTCAATGGTAATATGGGTCCATTATTTTCCAATTCTCTTTCAAAATAGTTGATAAGGGACGCTACAAGCTCCTTACACCGACTGTTTAAGAACTTGGGCATTATACCAACAATAACAATAACAACACCGATAATAAATAACTAGGAGCACTATTTTACATCTCAAAAGAACAGATTTGTACCGCAAAAGTTGATGAACAAAGAAAACAAGGGTTTAAAACACCAAAAACAACAAAAGTTAACGAAACTTGACGCTTTCAGAATATCAGCTGTCAAGTCAACCGGGAAACGTCAACAAATTAAGCGGCAATCATGCAACAAAATAGTGTTGTGTTTAGACATTCAAATATTTCTTTATTCTTTTTTAGCACATTCAATTTATATGACTTGTCATTTTACGTATGGCGACTCTCAATCGTTACATTTTGTGACGTGCATAAAAAGTAAGGTGATGTTATTCTACCTTTAAGCACGCAGTACGTACGGATACAAGTGTGCTCCAAGCCCAATGATATGTTTGGGGCAGCATTCCGTGAGATCTCGTGGTACCTACACAAAAATCTGGCGGGATACTTGCCCGAGGAGTAGGTAGTTGCACAGCTGAATGTTTATGCTACTTTATTATGTACCTAAATAAGTATTGAGGATATTTATTGTTGTGTTAAAGGTGTCGTGACCTAGCGTTTTTAGTTAATTGAACGTCATGATAGTAAACAGCGGTAATTAGTATCGAGTCGAAAGCGGTAAACATTTCCTTGAATTATAAAGTTTTATTTATAAACACGATTAAAGGTAATAGATAGTTTCTATTTATAGTGGGAGTGATTATGTGAATAACAACCCTTTTATATCACAAAATTGTTAATGCGAAAATCCAATTCGGGTTTACCCTGTATTAGAGCGATTGCAAAACCTCGTGTCACCATAGTAATAAACATTTTGCAGCAACGAAGAAGCTGTCGTCGATTTTGCAATAAGTTGCGTAACAATTTTTTTCTTGTCTCGGTAATATTTTATTTACATTCGACTTCTGCAAAAACCATGTCAAGGGTGTTCCAATAATTTTTTACCTGAAAAACGCGTACGCATACATTTATTTATTCTGTCCGACGATAGGGGTTGTTCCGACCCCGTTTACGTCCGTTGCCCCGTTCATATTTGGAACGTTCATAAAAATAATGATGATAGCGTTCTAACACTTAGTACCACATTTACTTCACAACAGACGAGTTGGTGCATTACACGTGTTCTTTTTGTTTCTTTTGTAGCAGAATAGATAAAAACGGTGAGCCACCGACGGCCACGATGGAACAGGAGAAGAGAATTCGACGTGAGATCGCCAACAGCAATGAGCGAAGACGGATGCAGAGTATTAACAACGGATTCCAGTCCCTGAGGTCGCTTCTGCCACACCACGAGGGCGAGAAACTCAGCAAAGTAAGTGCTTTTTATGTGGTATCATTTTCTTGTTTACTAAATCGCCATAGTCGAGAAATAGATCAGCCCTTACCGCTTGGGGGTAGGTCGATGTGATATTTTTAAAAGTGTTTTCCGTGCGCTCTAATTGTCACGTGACCCAATCAAACGACCCCTGCTAGTAAAGCGTGAGCATGCAAAGGGTTGTACCTATGGTAAAAAAGTAGCCTATAGTAGTGCACGAGCACGTAGTACGGTTAATTGGTTCCGCGAGCCCGAGCGCCCCACATACACAACATGTTATTATGCTGGACCAGCTGATCCGGTGCATAAAAATAGTTTGCTTGTGTATCGGTTTTGAAACACCGCGGCACGGACGTCTAGACCTGTTTATTTTCAGATTCAGTTATTTTTGATCGAGGTATATCAATAATGAAACTGTTACGTAGTGAGTTGGACCGCGTGTTCAACAGCATGTTCTTATTATTTTAATTAAATTCGTGGGGCTCGGTATTCCCCTAGATTTGTGACCAACGTGGTTAGCGATAACAATGATTTTGTAGCATCCATGATAATTTTTCCAAAGGCAAGTCATTCACCTTGGCCTGAAATAGTCGACACTGTCTTCTTCTTTTGATTAATTAGCCTTCTCAAGTTTCTTAAGAGTCTGCCACATCATTGGCTAAAGAAGTGAAAAGGAACCTTAGTCCTACCACAACGCAATTTTTATTCCACGTTTACAAGGATTAACTGTATTTAGCGGTTTTCTACAACGGGAAAATGTACATTACTTAAAAGCCTAGTTATGTTATTTCAACGGTACCCCTAACATTTGCCATCTTGGTTTCATGTGAAGCACCAGAGCATGTTTAACTAGCATATATCTTCAGGTGAGAGAGAATTACATAACAAATGGTGCGAGTTAAAAACTATACAGGGAGCTTATTAGTTATGGCTAGACGTCGTCTAAATATAGGGTGCAATCCTTCCGTGACTTAAAAGATTATGACATTAGCTCATAATGAACATTCCCAAGAATGATTGCAGTGATTTAAGCAGAATTTTGAGTGCCGGTTCGTTAGATCTGCCCACCCACTCAATTCATCATTCCCATGCCTTATTAAAAAAGTTTTTTCGTGTTGTGGGACCCGTGCATACTAATATTTATGTACCCGACTGTTCAGTCGTCGACTGTACTTAATCAGAGTGTGAAACTGGGTCATGGTATTTTTGTTCGGTCTGGTCCCCCTCCCACCGCTACCCGTCGACGAGCTCCGCGCGACACAAGAGAGCCCACCACTCTTTTTATGTCGTGGGAGTATTGAGCCCGGACTACTCGCGTGAAATTTTGAACAGCCTGTTTGTCTTTTTCTTGTTTTTTGTTATTGTTTTGATCGAATTTGTCGGAAATGGAGGCATCGACCTCCATACCGAACACAATGAGATTCCTTTCTCTGCAGAATTTCTATTCGACTTTCCATTAATATTGTTTATCTTCGATCGGAAACCGTGGAGAATCTGGATTCCCTGTGGCACAAAAGAGCATTGACTCCCAATTTAGGGGAAGCATTATATATTGCTGGTGCCTAACGTGGGCCATGCTTGTTTGTTATTATGTATGTATTTTGAATCGAACTACTTGTCGAAAATGAGGTGGGAATTTGCTTTGGGTTCTTGATGACAAGGCCCTGTTTTAGTTTCAATATCGTCCTCGTATGGAGCAGCTGTCGAGCCCAAAAATTCCATTCGTGCAGTTTTGGCCTTCACTGCTTGGACCGAGGTACCTAGGTATTTCGCAGAATCTGCACAAGGCCAGACAATCCAGTAGAACAAAGAAATCATATGCGCCGCAATCTTTATTATACGTTATTGTACTTATGCAAATAAAATCGTGGGACAAAATTATTAACAGCTTCCCGATCTGCTCATAACCTGACTTAACATAGATCGTCTGAAGCACAGCAACAGCCTTCGTACTGCAAGAAAGGTCTCATTTTATTTATTGTCGGTCGTCTTTTTGTTGTGGGCAGGCGAGGTCGAGCCGGACAGGTATGCAAGTTGAACTTGCCACCCGCCATCTCGCACACAAATACTGAACTTAATGAGTTTTTGTATCGTTGGAGTAATTATTAACGGCAGGATATGTCGCAATGTTCGTTGTGTGTGGGTTTTCATTCATGATATCGCGCACACGATGCAAAATAAACTAGCTGCTCAATTTTATCGAATTATCAAGGTTGCTCTGGACATTGGCGTAATGGTGAATGGAACCCGCCGTGATCGGTCGCCATTTGTATTTATGTGTTGTTCTTTTCGCGTTTAAAAAACATTTCCTGGGGAACTGCAAACTTACCGTTATAGCGTGGGAACGAACTATTGTGCTAGGTGCTTACAAATACTGCGACATAGTTGAGGTTTTTTGCTGACACTCGACAGTTTCCATTCAAAGTTCAAATGCCCGATTTTTTGCTACAACTATGAACTGGCTCGACTTCTCCAGGGGTCGCTCCTTTGTTGAGATCGATCAATCGCACCGTATTTGCTTAAGTTGCAAACCTTTGTAGATGATTCAGAGCTTTTGCTAATGTATAGGCCTCAGTATTTAATCAGGTCTATAACCTTTTACCGGAACTGGAAACTAATACGATTTGCTGTAGATGCTCTTTCAGGTGGAAGAATAGTTTCAGATTCTATTAGTTGTAAGAGGTTAAGCCGTATGCTGTACGGATAATAACCTTACTATCTTACATGCTTATTGCCTAATCACATCATTCCAATAGCTCACTTCAAGAGATATTAGATAGAGCTGGATTCACACGGCAGTTTCTCTTTTTGTCGTATTCGCCGTTGCCTGATCCTTTCCGCGAATGTGCTAGCCCAAAAGGCCACTAAACCCCAGGCAAACAGGTACATCTCCTTCACAGATTTCTTCCTAACGCGGCCTTTCCTGACATTTCAAGCGCCCTCACTTGACTATAATAACTGCGAAAGGAAAATACGAGCACTTTATGAATGAATGGAGTAAAGTTGGCGATTTTAGTTCAGCGAACATATTGACGAAGCATTGTCCCGTTCCAGAAGTTCGTTAAAACATTAAAATCGGGAGTGAGCAACCGTTACCAAGATACTGCGACAGAAACTAATAAATGAATCGAAGTTTCCTCGATACCATCGGGGGCGAGAGTCATCTCGAGAGGATGGTCACAATCTCACAATTATCCATGTAATAGATCGTCTTAAGAAAATATGTTGTGTTCAAAATTATTACAGAAAACTGGTTTCGTCTTTGTGGGACTCGTCAGTGCAGTGCTTTCGGCAATCATTTTATACGCAACTAACGTATGTACCCTGACATGCGTCGATCAGATATGAGCAAGCGCCAATTTCTGTATTAATTGTCTAGGAACGAGGAGTGGTACTGTATCCTTTGAACAACTACTCCTCGACCAAATGCCCCACAAGGCATTGAAGTATAGAACAAATCCAGATTGTCCTACGAGATATCACGAAATGCCCCTCTAGCTAGCTGGTGTGTCTTCGTACATTACTTCAATGAACAAGATCTGTTTTATAGCTTAGGTATATCAATAAAGGTATTGAGTTTAAAATAATTACAGAAAACTGCAGAGCAGTATTCTTTCGAGGAATAGTTGTTCAAACTATCCACTCATTGCAAATAAAGATAGGTTTAATTGAATGAAGTCTTCAACGAGACGTAAATGCAGAAAACGGCAATAGCAAATGCAGTCCCAAACATAACAGTAAAAATTGTAGTTTTATACCTACTATGTATTTAATACCTATACAACATACTTTCGATTTTTAAGTGCTGACGGACTCTGGGTTCCAGTGATGCATGATGAGATCACCACCGTCCGTGATCCATAAGATTAGGTTTGCGAGCGAGGTGGTGAGAGACCTGGCGAACATCAGTCTAGAAAGGCGGCGGTCGATCGATTTTAACGAATCCGGCCTCGTCAGCCTAAATTTGCAATGGCAAATACGCGTCTCATACCGCTCACCGCTTCCAAGTCGGTCAACAGCTGTAGATACGAGAGCGGTGAGAGAGAAACGGCAAGCCACCAGACGGCCAAGCTAAACAAGGCAACGTCTAGAGCGAACGACGAGCCGACGAGAGGCCTACCGAAGGCTGTCTGCGAGTCTGACTCACGGACAAATCGCGGCGTTCGTGCAGCATGCACTCCACAGACACGGAGAGTTTACACTCTGTGCGAGAGAGTGTGTGTATGCGAGCGAAAATTCCATTTATGGAGGTATCTGCAGAATGCATTTTACAACTTCATTTTCGCTCGGTGACGGCGGTCTGGATAAGGTTCGCTACCCTTGACCTGCATTCGCTCACCACGCCGTAGAAAATTGCTAGCGCTTCCTTTGTACTTGCGGATGAAACAGCGTACAGCGGGGATTTAAAATGTATGGGCGTACGGCCTTTTAAATTTTGCCGGTGCGCTGTCGCCGCGGAGAGTGTGGTTCCTCTTCCGTTCCGCTCGGCAAGAAAGATAACAAAATGGTCGCTTGGAAGTTGGAATCATGCAGTTCACTGCACTGGATTATTCCTAGTGACGCAAAATGGTAATGATGTAAATGTTTATTTATATACAGGGATTACGTTTTCTACTGAAACAATTTTGTACTTAAAAGTGTGGCCCTCGCAATGTTTACCGTTGATTGAACGAAAATTGGGGAAGCGTGCCGACCAGGAAAGTTGTAGTCTTCCAAAGATTTGCGTGATGGACCGAAGTATCATGTATGAACCATAAATGGTAACGTGGACGAATAACAGAACTAAGTACAGAGATTGAAAGCTATAACATTAATAATTGATTATTTTTTTATAAGTCCACTTGGCGCCCAACGTGGGGATGATTTATTTTGATTTGAAGTAAGCGAAGCTTTTATAGATTATCACTGCTTTTTAGTGTTACCCAATTGCCCATTATCGGAGTCGTTTCTGTAGATAATACCCACTGTGAACAAGAAGTAGTACGTCTAGTTGATACAATTAAGATAGCGGCATTTCGATATGGGTACAGCTAACACGAAATCAATACAAAAGTGAAGCGTGACAGTCGCCGAGGATCTTGAACCAGTTTAATGGCCGAATTAAAAGATTTAATTGCTGGCAATTAAAGTTTAGTGCTTTTCGAAATTTCTAATTTTTATTGACCCCCCCGTTCAAGCTCCCGCCGCCAATTGTCTGCACGCGATGATTATTATTCATTCGAAACGCAAGTCTGCTACGACGAGCTGGAGACGGGGTGTATTAGGGAGGTCGACTTTTCTGCCTGCATTACATTCTGGATGTATTCCGAGAGACATTAGTCATTAGGGGTTTAGGGACAGTCGACCTCGGCGGCCAACATTTTTTTGAAACTAGGATGCAGCACTGCGTCTACAGAAATGAGAAGGTGCATCCATTTCGGTCTTCTGCTCTAAAGGCGAGTTGCTCTCAATAATTTTGGCATGTTGAGTTTGTTGGCAAAAGTGACACACCATGAGAACATTCGCCGACAGACAAAGTCGGAAATAGGTTGCTGTAATTGTAACATTATTATGCAATTCGGGGCATAATGCCGTCTGTATTAAAACGTTGTTTATCCGTAAACAGTTTGTGTAGTACAGATGGAACAAATAAAAATTTTAACTTTACCAATAAGCCTATTTAATATGTGACGCTGTTGCAAGCGATCTTGTGGTTGTCGCCGCCGTTACCGTATTAGATTTCGCGCGACGTACCTAGTCTACTGCCGGAGTTGTTCATGGTATCGTTCAGGGTCTTCATATTATGATATGTGGTATGGTTGGGCCTAGAATAATTTATTTGAGTGTTACTAGATAAGAAACGAAATAAAACGGTGAACCTTATCGGCTCGGCCAAACGTCAATGATCGATTCAAGAAAGAAAACATAAGTGGAGCGAAAGTCCGAAAATTCATCCTACTGACTCATGCATCCATTTTGGCGCGCCAAAAATAATATTCGGGCGTTTGAAACTAAAATAGACAAACGCCGACCGGTCATCATACGCACTGCTGATCCGCGATAATAAATACATGCGCGCACGAGAAATTCGTGGCCATCGAATGCTTGCGGTAGGTCTAGTCGGCGCTTACAACCAGCTCTAAAAACGAACACTCTCACGGACCATTTAAAATTTTGCACTAGCTCCAAGCAATGACCAGACCACCTACTGTAACTAATTACTTATGTATGTTGGCATTTACTAACACACAATAAAGTTGCGTAATCGGAAACGCATTGTGGGCTGCGGTGCCCCGCATTGGGCGCCAACACTAAATGCAGGCAGATCATATGTTAATTAAAAAGTAAGCGCTATATTTGGTTCTGTAGATTATGACCTACTTTAAATATTTAAATACATATATAGAGTTTAAGGATAGTTATCAATCAGTGTCATGCTGTTAGCGGATAAACTGTTACTAATATACACATGGAAAACTTACCTTAACAGAGGAATAAATAGTTAGGTACGTTTTTCTTTTTCGGTCGTAAAATAATACATAGGTACTACGCAGTTGTGTTGAATGAATGACGGCTGACGCAAATCTATAATTATAATGCACTTTACAAGGAGTGCATTTTATGGGCAATAAACTTCTACAACGGACAATAAGCAATATATTTACGGGTGAAGTGAAGTCCGGAGGATTGTGGAATAAATGGCTCGTATTTCATTTGTGATTGTATCTTCAGTGCAAGGAAAAAAACAGACGTTTAAGACTTCCTGTTCCGTGCAATTTTTGTGTTACTCACCCAGTTGGACACCAGATGTAAACACGTTACTCCATGCAGTATTGGAAAGTGGAAACTAATTCTTGTGAATATATGACCCGATAAAATGAAATTGGTCTCTGTGCGCAGTTTGATAATAATATCTGGGTTATTTTTTAAATATTTTATTAGGCACTATTCCAACTATCTGTTATAATTTATAATACTTCTTTTTCAAATGGCATCATCCACACTTTGTGGTCCAGTGAGCTATCATCTAGTCTCATATCAACAGTCTTCAGCTGCAATGAACCTTGGGACGTTGAGCCGCTGCCACTTCTGTCGAACTCTGGCCTAATGGATCCGGGCTTAGTCCCTTTGGAAGACACATTTCACTTCACCGAGAAACGATCATATCGTACTGTTTGACCACTGTTTGGCACCCATCTCTCTCAGAGCTGGATTACGATTGTGAGAAAGAGATGGAAATTTACGAACAATACTTCTTAAAATTACAAGAACGGACGCTGGGTAAGAACCGGCGGCGGCGTGTTGGGCCCATACATTACTATTTTCAAGCTGCTGGCAGATTTGGAACTTGCGAAAACTTCTAAACCGAACAACCCCATACATTGATCGTTTAAATGGCACGGTCGGGACCGGGACTGCACAGTTAAAACAGGTTAAAACCTTGTAAAAAGAACGAAGTTGGGGCGCCAAAATCTGAAATGGTGAAACATCGAATCGCTCAAAGTGATTCGTTTGTCAACAGATATATCGATGTTTTTAGTATTTTATGTACTTAGTAAATTATAATAAGACACGTTTTACGATGTAAAATTTGACCTGAATGCCGTAATTCCGAGGCTAGTTGTCAAGTAAGGTGACGTAATCGGGTACATGTGAGAAACTAAAATTACCCAAGCTAACGTTTTGTATCTGCCACGGAGCTGTGTATAGAGCAGCTGATAATGAAATGCCGGAGATATTTTACGAAACATGTTTGTCGAACGTGTTACGTGTTGTTGCCCCCGCTGCGGTAAAATCAAATTAACACACACGTATACGCACTTTCAACGTGGCCCTCTAATTGATCGTAATGTAAATTTTGTTTGTTCAAATTGTGCGTGCGTGCTAGGTACATGGTAAATATCCGAAACCCGGATTTTTTATTGGTACACCTGTGGCTGTAAAAGACTAATAATGCGCATTTAAATTGACAGACGTGTGAATATATACAATCAACAAAATCAATTAAATGGGAACAAATTAGAGGCCCTTTAATTCAAACATTTGCCGGTAACTAAACAAGAACATAACTAATAACAATATTACGTTTTACGTTTTGGTTTGTTGCACCGGAAATTGCCCTGAAATAATTGGTTCCTACAGTTTAACAATACTACTATAGTTTTCACTGCCGCTTTTCAAGTCTGAGCATTTTCCCGCGCTCACGTCCAAGGCCGATTTTTTTCGTGTTCGTTAGTGGCGTTTCTTGGCATGACCTTCACTAGTATCCGGCCTCGTATTTACCATATTTTAGTCTTTTTCTTACCGTAGGCGCGCAGCATTACTTAGGTCATGCAACCCGCGCGAGAATGCCACGGGAATAGATAATGAACATCCTTATCGTGTTGGAAACATACAGATTTGCATTCGCACAATACTTTCATAATATATAAATATTGGCGCCCAACTCGTAGTTTGTAGAGGCTTACTCTTGGGATTTTGCGTTGCAGACATGCAAAATTTTTGCAGCTTGCGTAGCACCTGTTGAGCGGTCGCCGGGACCAGACTAAACAAAGCCGGTCTCAGGTGAGTGGGTTATGTTGCGTTAGCTTCTAGTTGGTGGGCTCATTAGAAACGCGTCTCGTTTGTTTGAAGCAGCGAGCCGAAACGTTCACGGTCTGCCCATCGCACTTTGGGCCGGATCACCTGAAGAAAACCGTGAGGTGTACGTACACGACTACGCTGGTAAGTTCGTCGACCTGCTCTTGGAGTTTGATGCGCTTTAAATAATTAATTCTAATGAATTGGACGTTAAAGGTAAAGGGGGTATTAAATATTCATTGCAATCGTTTTGGAAACTTGGACGAAACAGTTCTTGAAGGGCGTTGTTGCCGAAATTGTGGGACTGGGCGGGTGCGTGTTCCAGCGAGAAGTGTCTTTAACTTTACAGCCGGTGTTCTCTTGTATTATTTAGCAGGCAACTGTATTAATAAACCCCTAACGCGATATTTAAAGTTTGCTATAAAATGTTAAGAGCAACTTCATTATTTAGATTACTCCGAACTCCTATTCGTCAAATTCCGCAATTACTTGAAGTTCAGATTTTTTAAGCCAACTAACATTCGTTATTCGAAGATTAGTTGCTTCAAATCTGCTTGCACGAATGAACTTCCAAGCAACCCTTTTAGTATACGTATACCACTGGTGATTTGCGCGTAAGATTCAGTTGTAAACATTTGTTTGTACATGTGGTGTAACAGTAAAACAGATGAAGTGTATTCCCTTTGTTTGCGTCCCGTCACCTTTCAATCCTGGTTGTAATTAACAATAGGTCTTCTTGCTACATATTTGTGAATTGCGGCAGTAGTGCAGGCCGTCTTTCAAGATAGGCGCAGTTGTAAATAAACGTGTTATGCGGCCGCGGGGGTACCAAATTGCGCATATTACTACTACAGAATGCGCTGTCCATCTTGCGCAATGCAATTGGTATTGACTTTCTGCAGTTGTACTTATATATGCAGTAGTACGCTGCATTTTACGCTACACCCGGGGAATCAGAAGGTATTGGGTAGGTGTCGTCAGTCCGCCGCCGGCGCCGTGCACCTCCTATCTCCCGGGGTCGCGCCCAAACTGCTTTGCAGTTTAAATGACGTCACGTCTGGTTGGTCTCCCGCCAAAATTTGCGAGTCCGGGAGAGGACTAGCGATTGCCATTATAGGCGCGTTGAGGTAGGTCCAACCGGACCAAATTTCGTATAAATAAACACTATATACGGCAGCAGGGTTTGAGGCTAGACTACCCGGCGCCTCTGATTTGATCGAAATTTTCTAAAGGGGTGTAAATGACTCTATAAATCAACTTGACGGCCGCAAGTCTGCGTTATTAGTTGTCTGATGTATTAGGAACTGTCATCGAACAACTGTCACCGGTGTTTTCGCCGGGGTTCCTGTTTCTGTAAACGCGTCACGTTCGCTGCTGCTCCAACGGGCGTTTTAGGATAAGGAGGTTAGGATGTGGGGGAACATCCCTCTTCGCCGCCCTCTCTCTCTGTAAACTTCATCGATCCTGGTTGACGTCAGCGGTGTTGGCGGTTTCCCTGGCGACGGAATTACATCGATCTGGAGCAGAGCGCGCTAGCCGGGAGATAATGTCCTCGACCTGGACCCCGCCGCTCGAAATACGCACCTGATGGCGGCGTGTTTCTTCCTCTCTCTCTCTCACTCGCCTCTTGCAAAGCGCGGAACTAGACTAGTAATGTGAAGTTTCTCGACGATAGTACTCGCGGAAATCCAGATTAAATTCCCTTCCATTTGGACGAATTGGCGGGAATTCTGCGATAAACTTTCCTTATTATTAACTCCGTCTGCCATGCCGAATTCCTTTAGGAAGGGAGCTTCTGGGGTCGTAAACCAATTTTATAAAACTGACCTTACAACTGTCACTGGACTTGCCCATGACGGCTGCCTCCCCACAGAAGTCCGAAGTTAGGGATTTGGTCCTCAGAGGATAACACAATTCTGGTGTAACGACGATGTGCGAGTCCTTGACGCATATGCGGGTTGTCCATGAATTAATGCCATAAAATTATGGGGCTGATTCTGCACTAAGAAATGTTGAGAAAGCATTTGGGCAGGGTCGCAAAAACGCAAAAACGCTTCGGGTAAATTTATGGTACGTCATCAGAAAGAATGTTGTTTCTAAGCAGCACTCTTATTTCTAAATAAGGGATTTTCAGGAAATTTTCTCAGTAACCGTCATAATCTTCCTCTTGGTTGGAAATCTTCCTGTTTAAAGGTTTGTATCCTTCGTAGATGACGGTATTTCGCTTATTAAGGACAACATATTTCAGAATTGGAGCTGAAGCAGTTCCCGGTATTAAAGAAGAACCTCTTTTTGAGGACCAACCGGCCAACTATGCACCTGCGTGCATAGAGCAACTGTTTACTCTTAGAATGGAAAGACCAGCTTCGAGGAAAAATTACTCATACCTTAAGTATGATGCCATTAACTTTATCTACTGACTTAGTTAATTGAAAACGGGTACAGCATCAGAAAAGTGAGATTGAACAAGTTTTGATATCGCTGGAAAACTTTTGGGAGGAATATTTAAAAACGATCGTGGCATTCTGGCATTCCATTCTACGAATTTTGATACACGGAATGCATACGTTGTTGTTACGTAATGCACACAGTGCTTATTTGTTGAGTAACTGCATGTGCGATAGCTTGGAGTGGTCGATAACGGTAAGCGCGAACACCTGGGCTGTAGTGAGATATTTATATGCCCTCATGTATATATTAAAATTAATCGAGGTGAGGATTTTTATTTTGAGAATTTGCAGTTTGCCCACAGTGATTAATATTATGGTTTTCCAAGAACGATATCGAATGTCGACCACTGAGTAAATTGATATTAGTTATTATTTTTGTAACACTGGCCAAAGACCTTATACTTTCTCGGGAAAAGGTTAATGCTCAGTAACAATCATTCTCTCTGATGAAAACCGGAGATGTTCGCAATTTTTTGTTGCCTGCTGTGGGGCACATTAATAACTAATTAGGTTCCAAAATGAATGTTAAATATGTTAAACACGTTCACCAAGCAGAGTTGTTTAAAAAGGTTGTTGTGATACATGTAGTGACAGACGTGCAGTAACTTCATCAACTGAAGATAGTCCGAATTTAAAGAGGTAAACTCTAAGGGGAGTGCAAGATAATCTCATGATTTCGTAGCTGGCGCAGTCTACACTAAATTTTTGAACTACCCATAATGAATTGTTTTGCTGGGTGGGTACTTGCCAGAAGCGTCATCAAATGCACGGAGTCAAAAAACTGTCTCTCAAAATTTGGGACTCTTCCACGACCTATCACCATACGTTGTTCCTAGTTATCGCAAACCCTTTTAGAATTCGACGCTCACGACGGGGATCTCCAGAAATCATAATATATGTGTATATAATACAGACTTGGCTAAACGGGCGCAATTACTTCCGATACATTTAGATGAGTCTTATTATTCGAAGTTCTTGGATAAGCTATGATTACAACACGAAAGCAGTGTCTGGGTTATAACAGTATTTTCCTGCCTGTCAAGTTTGTGGTAACCAAAATTGGTCATTCTCTTAATTAATCAATCTTCTGTCCGAACGCTAACCAAGATGTCGTAGACAGGGACTTCAATAATAATTGGTCTCGCAAGTTGATGAGTCCATCCTGTCCATTAAGCCGGCTGAATACATATCAGTTTTAATCTTTCGTTCCTTCGAATTGGACTAATATTGTACACGGCGTATATCGGGTAATGAAATCACTGCTCCAATTTACTGGTATGTACTCCACAATGTTGCGAAATCCGATAGGTCAAAGTGCATTCGGTCACACGTAAAGTTTCCAGATCGTTCGCAGCTTCCCACTCTCGTAATTAAGTTTTTAGCGGTTCAAATTTTTTTTGGCTGTCCTATTTTTGAAAAGGTCAGTCGCTGCCGCAGGGGCGTAATATAATAGCGTTAATTTTTGATGGTGGAAACGCCGATGACGTTTCGAGGGAGGCGGCCTTGAACGGGCAGCGGGACGCCGTCGGAATTGTGGCGGCGACGTAGCGCGTCCGGCCTTGGACGCCGCCCCGACGCCTGTATCGACCGGGCTCCGGATGCTGTAAAGGTTATACGGTGTCGGTCGCGAACCGCTGGATTTGAGGGAGGGCGGCTTCGGTGCACTAGTACCCGTGACACAATATGCGCGCCACTTTTAACGTCTCTTACTACGGCTCTGAAAACACTTATATTTAAGCAAATCAGGCGTAAAATAGGAAGATGGAAGGGCTTACATTTTGTATTCTTCCCTATATTACGTCGGCTTTCGATAAGCCGATATACCGCAATCCACCGTGACATGACACGGTCAAGCACATTTCACAGTAGTATAGTAGTAGTAGTATACTACTAGGTAGTATACGTATGTCAAATAAATAATGAGGTAGTGGAAATACTAATGTGCTTTCCACCGTAAAGGAAATGCGGATATACCCTTAGATACATTTTGTTGTTTAGACTGCATAAGGAGATAAGGAGGAAAAATACAGCAGAAAAGTCTATACGTTGCTTAAGAATTGAACCATTTGAATTTTGGCACTTTTGTTCACAAATAATTAGATGTTTTTCCGGAAATAATGATTGAAGTTGCGTTTTTGGAACACAAATAGGACAAGATAATTTTTATACCGTTCGAGATAGGTCTGATTTCTCAACGCCATATTAAAGAGCACCAACACTGCAAAAATGTCTAATTCAAATCTTTCCTTTACCTTTTCAAATAAGCGAGAGATTAAAGGCGACCCTCAAATTTAAATCAGCTTGTATAATGTAAATTTATTGTTGTCTTATATAGTGATGCTGATTTAGTAGCATACAATATTTGATTCAGGGCCAGCAAAAGTGAAAAATCTGGATAATTTGATTTATTTCTGTGAAGGGGATGGGCACCCGCGGTTTTCCGGGATGGCGGAGTAATTCCAGTCTCCATCACCGTTCTTTGCTCTTTCCCGTCGACCCAGGGGTATGATTAATGCGTTCAATTACGTTTTAATGCATGACATTAAAATAAAAGGAGTTTTTCCGCAGAGGGTGTCCGCTGCCGCCTCGCCTGCTTATTTCTGAAATGGGAACCGCGAAGTAGCGCCGGCGAAACGGAATTTTTCACGCACCCCGGCGTCGAGACGAAGTCTGGCCGGGTGTGGCTGGCTCCGAGGAGTCTGCCGTTCCCGCCACGTCCGTTGCCATGACGACGCCGCTCCAAATTCTCCTAGCACGTACGCGCTACTCCACCCCGCGGGCCCCGGTACGCCGCCGACGCTCGGAAATATGTTTCTTGGAGCCCCCGTGACCCCTCCGCACGCGTTGCGTTATTTATGGGGGAATTAAAAGTTGGGGATAAAAAGGTGTGCGAATCCGGCGATATATATTTCTTATTTCGCTGTTTTCTGGAGTAATTTTCAAATTGAATTCATGGTTTCTGTTACGAAGTTTTAAATCAACCAACCGGTTGTGTTGATGTCTGTATCTATTGTTGGTTTAGCCCATAAACCATTGAATTAATTACTGAAGAAATGAAGAATCCATCAGCATGTCCATGAACCATTTCATTAAATCGAATCAATTGATTAAACCGGGAGCTAAAGTGTAGAGACTACAGGAAAAATTTATAAAGTTGACGCTATGTCTAGATTGGACAACCCCTGGATATATGGTAGGAGAGGGAACAAAAAGATATAAATTGAGAATAACAGCAGGAAAAAGAGCAATGAAATTTGAAGAAAAACTGAGAGGCGGAGGCAGTAACGAGTTGGCAAGAGAGTGTTGGAAAGAAATAAGGAAGGGAGGGACTAGGAAATCGAGGTGGGAAGAAAAACCGGAAAAATTTTACCAGGAAAGAGGTTATTCGACTATGGAAGTGGAGAACAGAAGAATAATGGGGTGGAACATGAGGAGTGAAATAGAGGATAGAGTTAAGCACATAAAGGAACAAGACAAGGATGATAAGATAAGAAATTCAAAATACAACAAGCAATACAGGGGAATAAGGGCAATAGGGCTGCCTAGATACTTAAGAGGAGGGGAAAGGAAGAGAATAAGATAAGAGTGGCAAGGTTCAGATTGGGGAATAAAATGAGAGGAGGAAGATATTGGGAAAGTGAAGACAAAAGGAAGTGTAGGATATGCGAGGCAGAGGAAGAGACATGGGAACATGTGTTGGAGAGATATGGGTGGAGGGAGAACACCATGTGGAATAGACTGCAGCAGATCCTGGAGGGGAGCGGAGGGGTGTGGAGTGGATGAAGCATTTGCAGAGGAAGAGAGGAAGGATCATAGCTTTTTATAGGTGTAATGGTGTATATAATGTAGTCCTAGATGGGAAATAATAAAATACAATCTACTATTCAGGATTAAGGCTTTTTGATTAATCAACAATTGATTGAAACAATTGATACGATTATTATATATCTTAATTATCAATAGTCAACAGTTTGATAGCAAATTCTTTAATTACCGCAAGTTTTTGATCTCCAGCAGTCGATCAACTGATGGTCAATTGATCCCACTCTTTCCGAAATTGTTAATTTAACGGTTTATAGACATTTAAACAAAATCAACAATCGAACACAACCGGTTGGTTAATTTGTCAAACAATGGCAAACCACATCAGTCAACGATTCTCTATAATTTACGGTTTTCCTGTAAATATTGGAAAAAGATGGTTTAGAATAACAATAGTGACTCAACGTTTCTGTGCTAATTCACTGTAGGAAGAACTCCAAGGGGAAAGACAACAGACAAAGAATGGACTGCAATGGATTTTTCTTAGAACATGGGCTAAATCTTGTACCCTCCTCAAAACGTGGCTTTTATGTAGGTACTTGAAACCTAAAGGGATTTTAGTAATTGAAACAAAATATTTTGATAGCGTTATACATATAGCTTATGCAAGTTTCATAATGGAAAGTACCTGCTATGACTAACCATCGTCATTATTTAGCGTTATGTGTGTCGTAGGTATCACAAGCCGGTCCATAAAATATGCTAATACGTTACCTTATAAAGGACGACCACCTTCAGATATGGATATCAAATATATGAATATTTTAATGTCTGTTTTAGTACTCACTGCGAACTGCAAATTTATCGTAATCTCATGCATACATTACGCGGAATTAAAGTGTTCGTAGAATAATAAATAACATCCAATAAAACAGTTCATTGTTCGAATGTGCTCAGCTCAATGATTTTATAATATCTGCTAATTGATTCAATACACAGCATGTGGGGGGGTTTTGAAGGGGCAACTATGTGGTCATTCCTTGCAATGTCCGTTCCCTAAGGACTTGTATACAAAGTTGAGCGACATGTCTTGCAACTGTCGAGGGATGTGTTGCTAGATAGTCTCGATACATTGCCGCCCGACTTTGTACTATGCACTGTCCTTTATGAACTAAGAAATCGATAGCAGCGAAGGCCGAAAGTTGTATGGAAGAAGTTCCTTATCGAGAAATGAGAACGAAGAATATCCAAGAAAGTGCAGGGAACTCCTAAAACACGGTCTGCCGCCCGGTTGTTCAAACGAGACATTTATAAGCTTTTTTCATTATCCACCCATTATCGAGTATCTTTTTACCTTTTTACCCGAATTGTCTAAGGCTTGACATTGCATTTTTCGTCTTTCATTGTTCCGAATTCGGTCTCTAAAATAACCCGTAGCTATTCTTATAATCAACTCTCTTCAGATGCCTATATAAAAGTTAGCTAGGAGTACCGTTGAATTGATAAGTGATGCTCGAATTTCCTCGTCTTTTACTTCCGTGGTTGAATGAGTCCCAACTCGTCTTTTGTTTTAATGCACTTCAATTAGTTCAATGGAAGTATAGATAAATCATATTATAATACTCGTAGTAATCGGGGGAAAAAGCTGTGAACGCGTCACAGTTAGACCCTTGTTTGTGGAATGTAGTAAACAAACCAATCGGCCAGCTGCGCCGCTGCGCGTAGTCAATACCGTCAACCGGTGGAATTGAAATATTCGTCTGGTCGTCTTATGTTAGTTTGTAATGGCGTTGGAGAAAAATTTAACAACACTTCCTCAACCTCCTTATCCACGACAATATTTGTAGAATTTTCTGCAGAGTAGTTAGGTATGCTACTACTGATAAGCAAAAAGGGGCTGCACTAACTTCCAAGTTGATGCGTTAGATGATCTTACTGATTAATAGCCTGGCTCCGGCTCAAATTGTATACAGAGTGTAGAAATGAGATATATATTCTGAAAACGCGGGAAGTACGATTTCTGTAGTTTTTATGCGACTTGTAGTAAAATCGTGGTCAGTTTATACCCTCAGGTACCATAATGGCGGGCGTTGATGACTGGTGCGGGGTGACGTTATCGCCTTTCCGTGACAACTTAATAGCTCGTTGGGGGGACCATTGTTCGGAATCAGGGATCACAATTTCGCATACGCAAACTGTCGCGTTAAACGCGAAGGTCAGCGGGAAAAATAAATAAAAACCAGAGTAACGTACATAAATGTTTATGAGCCATTGTTTCATCCCCGTACCCGGAACATACGTGTAAAATTCTATATGAAATTTTATGTTTAGTGACGGTCGTTTTTTGCTCATTTTGGGGTTTTGTGTTTGTGTTTGCGTGATCAGGTGGGGAGGTGGGAGATGGGTATCGACGTCTGTAAATTTTATTTGACAGTCGAAGCTAAAGACCTACTTTAATTACTCATTCTGCAATTTATTTTATTACATTACAGCCGTCTGGGGTGGAAGCTTTTACAAGGCAATTCATTTTTTGTCGGCCACAAAAATTATGTTGGCAAGAAGATTAAAACTTTGTGCGATGCAGATATTCAACCAGAGAAGTTGACAAGAATGTTTTTAACAACCCGGTATACCTTATTTTGTGACGCTCAAGTTTTTTGTATGTACATATGTGACGTTATTGGGTAAGATTTAAGCGCACACTGTTAGGTATAAGTACCTACTTTGAGCATTAATTAAAACGAATAACTTACACATTAATCTGCATTTGTGAGTGACCCTTTGTCCCAGTTTTTCAAAGAATCTAACACCGGATTACGTCTGACACCGGCTTCGTTGCTATGATACCGGCTTTCTGATTTTTTGTATCAGAGCAACGAAGCCGGTGTCAGACTTAACCCGGTGTTGGATTCTTTGAAAAACCAGGCCTTTGTGACCTGACCTGATGTCCACCTGACAGAAATAAAAGTGACAAATTCTAATGCGAGAATATCAAATTATTCGAAATAATTAGTTAAAAATGAAAAGGATTAATATTCGGTGGTTGATTTTGTTTAATTTTCTTTTAGCAATTTTTGAGGCCGGCTCAGAACCCTTCATTACGAGCTGCCACTAGAAATGATAGTATGACAACAGGTAAAGTCAGAATGAAAATATTTATTTTGTTTGAACAATCCACGACTTCCTCGCCCCATATACCTACATTCTTCCTGGTGTGAAGACAGGTATGTCTCTAAATGCATTTCAGTAAGAAATGAGCCTTTCAAATTTCGTGCTCGAATTTCTGTACATCATTCATGCACCAGGGAAAGTAGATAACTCTGTTTGGAGAAGGCAAAGTCGTGAGTTTCTTGTATTTCTGCTGACGCAGAGCAGAAAGCATCATAAACTTTTAACGACGGTAAATCTGCATTTAAATTCATTACAAATGCACTCGCAAGCCTTCGAGTGCAACATTCATTCGCCTCCGCAGATAAATCAACTGTCGTCTCAGGGTCTCCTTTATCACATTCCAAGAAGACGCTCGTACTCGTATAATCGAAATGCTTCCCGCGAACCAAGACGATAACGCTGGAAACTTACACCCTCATGTGTACATAAATACCAAGGCAGTGTTGGAGCCATCTAACCGCTCTTTTGAACAGATCGATAAGCAATTTCGGCAATCGTCCGCATTTCCGGCGGGCATCGGCCCGATTAAGAAACAGCCCCAATAACGAAAATGATTTACGAGCAGCGAATGAGCACGAAAGCGCACGATGAGATCAGGGGAGAGAGAATGCGGAACCGTCGTACGCGTCATATTTTCATAACAATATCTAAAAGTTTTTGATGGATCGTTCGCCTGGAATTTGGTTGCAACCCTAAACAATGGGAGCTGGCACTGAAGCCGCTACTGCATGATTATCGAGGAGCCTATGTTTTGTTGGAGTAACTCTAGGGCTCCAGAACTTTACGCTAATGATGCGGAGGTTGTGTTGAACCTCTCAACCACAAAATCATATTTGCGTTTATGAGAAAATATGAAATGAAACATATTTGTTAACGCATTGGTATTGCCATCCGTTTTCCGCAAAAAATACATAAGATTCATTCCAAACCTTGTGTTGAACATACGACGTTGTTGACAATGGGACTAGGATGTGAGTGCTTACTTATACCCGAAGAATGGACAGTTAACCGGGAATTATTTTGATGAGTCGTTGCCGTGGGGTGCGACGATTTAGAGTGATCGATGATATGCTTCCATGTGTTTTGAAGGCAAAAGCCGTTGTCACGATTGGCATTGAGGGAGTGTTGATGATTTCGATCGACTCCCAACTTCCTGTTATAGAAAATTGAATGTTCGGGCTATAAATTTAGTCTCCGAGAAACTGATTTGTCTATACGATCAGTAACATTGCGAATGTAGGGGAGATATGATATGGCCGTGGGGGTGGTAGTGTCACCGGACTTTGGGGAATTTAGTTTTCGAAGATAATCCTTCTAATGTCACCCAGGTTGTAATTGTTACCGGTCAAAGTCTCTGTGATATGTAAAAGCCCAGGAGATGAGGAGGCGACTTCGGATATGACGACCGCACTGCAAATAAGTTGATGACTTTTTTGAGAGGAATGATTAGATACCACATTGAGGTAACGATTAGTCCAAGGGATTAAAGGAAAGGAAAGGAAAGGAACGGAACGGAACGGAACGGAACGGAACGGAACGGAAAGGAAAGGAAAGGAAAGGAAAGGAAAGGAAAGGAAAGGAAAGGAAAGGAAAGGAAAGGAAAGGAAAGGAAACTTTCAATCAACTTCAACCTCCATGGAGAACCGAATACTTAAAAATAATTTAACAAATCTGCGTTACAATGATTCTCTCCCCTGTTCTTCTAGTTTTGTAACTAATGTAGAATATTGACCAGTGAGTGGCCAAAGAACTGTGGCCATTATCCGCTGAAGCCTCTACACAAAGTTTATGTGAAAGATGAGAACCTGGGCAAGGCCACTTCGTACTTATGAAAAGCCGAGAAATAGGACTAGGAACTAAGGTGAAGCAAAAATGGATTTTGGTAGGGCATATCGCAAAGCAGAGATCGGAAGATTTTAAACTAGATGATTCGACGACATAAAATCAATAGTTGCAAAGATCGGTGTATTAACTCATCCAAGACGAGAAACGGTGGAAGAGATTAAAGGAAGCTTGTGTCAAAAAGAAAGTTTGAAGAAAGAAAAAGATTAAGAATATTTGTGACTGCCGTCTCCATATACACGTTTTTCTGGGCTCATCTTCGCCCATTCAACCCGAACAGGTAATATATGGGGAAGCAACTAAACTGTACGAAGTTTCTGAACTGCTAGGTTTCTATAACTTTTTCGCATAGTTAAATGATGTGCGGCTGTTACCAAGTTAACAAATTAATGCTTTCTTCCTAATAATAGGCTTATAAAAAATACAAATATTGCATTGCAGCTGTAGCCGGTTATCTTTCAAGATAAAAATGTGTAAAATTGAACGAGCTCATAGAAAGAATTCGAAGAAATTACGTACGGAACAGTGGCCGCGATCCGAGGTGCGCGAACTTTTTATTTTAATTAATAGAAAAGCTTCCAACTCGCATTCAATCTCTCCAATTTAATTAGCGCAAAAAGGCACACCAACCTCTGATTTTGCGCTCTGAAACAACCGCGGATCGTCGGACTGTGACAAACAGCCGTCCTCGCGAACTTTTCAAATATTCGCGCTAACCTCTAACGAGGTCACGAGAGGGGTCTTCGGCCAGGAATGTCGCAGCAATCGGATCTGTTGCCATGACGACGGTTATCGGGCGGCCTTGGCGCTGCTGAGGGTGAAGATACTCGCGAACGCGATATGGTTTAGAAAAGAAGGTTGCTCATTTGGTGCCGTCTAGTGTAGGTTACGGCGGCCGGCCTGCGACCGGACCGCTGGAGTAGGCAGGACGTGGGCAGCCGCTGCTTCAAGCTTATCGGAGGTGGCTGTGCGCTTTTTTATATCGGATGTCATTGTATTTATATCACTGTAACCTCGGCTGTAACCATGTCGACGGAGCGGAGGGATTATTCACTCAGAAATTGCGACATTTAGAAGATTAGAAGCCACAAGCCACTGAATGGTATATTTTACGTTCGCTTTTTCGAGTGGATACACAAAGAACAGTATTTTATCTTTGACGTCATTTCATAGTAAAAATTTGAGAATTCTAAAGATGAGATGCACTTTTTTTTAGTTTTGGGCAGATTATCTTTTACATCTCTTCAAAGGGGGCCCAATTCGCTTTTAACAATCCTGCATTATTAACAGCAGTATCGGGGGTTAAATAAACAGTTGTTATTAAAAAGTATCGAGAAGACAAAAGAAAGTTAGGTGTAGGTATGTGGGTTTTCCGGTCTGTCGCCCTATCGGCGAATTTCATCACCACTCTCGAAGTGGACTTATAAGGAGTTGACAAATGATTTTAGTTGTGAGACCGCGAGCGCGGGTTGTTTCCAAAAGTTAATCTGACCGGTTGAGATGTTTTTAGTGGCTTGTAATCTGCATATGTTTAAAGGCTTTTGTTGATCCAGACCATTTTTTTTTACTTTTGATGATCCTGATTGAAGTTCCTTGTCTCGAGAGCCAAGACATGTAGTGTGGAGGCATTTAGTGCCGCGAACGTATGTCTGTGATTTGCGCGAATCGTGCCAGACAACTTGCAAATAAGTAAACGTTCGCACTTAGTGAGGCCTCCCGGCATTACCTAAAAATAAAATCATAACCGGACAGAATTGTTTACGAATAGGTCAATGGCACCGGGCCCGAATCAAGGACAACTTAACTCTCTATGAGTCTGTATTTGTAAGTACCAGCAGTCTCAATAAAGCGACTTACAATTTCGAGTGCTGCCTTTGGTAAAAATCGACGCAGGAATCTTTGGAATGTCGATTCTCTCTCTTTTGTTTCAACAACGTGCCCATTGAGGAATCGTGCGGATGCAAACCAGGCGTGCGGGGAGCAAGAGGTTAAACTGGCGGCTTTGGAATGTTTGACGTCACGTGCGTGCATCGACTGACCGACTGCACAACCAGGCCTCACCGGTTACGTGGGAAATATGAGCGATATTTAAAATTGAATGCCACGTCTCTACAATAATTGTAAGTTAAAGAGAGGATCACACGAAACAGATCATTTTCATCCACTAAGGAGATGGAGCTCGACCGGGCAAATTAAAAAGAAATCTTTAAAGTCTCTGGCAAGAGACTGACCGTGTACAGGTGAATGTCAGTCGCCTCTGTGGGCAAAATCTAACAATCGTTCAGTTGAATCTAAGGACAATAACATAGGTGTCGATAGGATAGACCACTTCCAAAATTATTTATTGCCAGACAATTAGTGCGTAGCTCTGACCGTGAACCGACGGTCCAACTGCGTGACGTCACATATAATAACCCTCATTATAATTTATCTCGTATAATAGTTGCGTTAGGTTATGGTAGCAAACTGCCGGTTTCGCTCCTTTTTAAGTGTGCGTCCATGAAGCCGTATCCGAGGCTTACTGCGTGAAAATTGCCTATGATTAATTGCCAATTATTACTTTCTTCATTATTAAGTCGTTTCATTTACAAATAAAATGGGGTTTCCAGTAACGCAAGCGCCACACATTGGGCGACAACTTTTTGAGTGTTTCTGAGAAAGCCACTTGTTTTTTGTCGTCCGATATGTTTTTAACCTAGTTAATCGTCTTGTAATTATGATAAATGTACTTGATTAATAATTATTGACATAATCAGCTGTTTGTGAGTATTATGCTGGCGTCTATGCAAGAATGTTTCAGACTAAAAATAGGCCATAGATAAGATAAGGTGGAGGGAATAAATTAGTTTATCAGTAAATATAAAAACAGCTGATCACGATGCGTTCATGGACGTCAAGTTGTTTAACGACAAGAAGTAGATCAAAATAGAAAAATGAAATTACTTGAAACTTTTTCTCTATTTATGTTTTTCTTTACATCTGTCATTAATTAATAATATTTTTTATAAACAGCAACGGTTACTATGATAACTTTCCTAACGACGTTTGACAACCAAACATTCCGCCCACCTTGAAAGATGGCAGCTTTCAACAAATTATAATTCAGTAAAAGTCTTTAAACAACGAAAAACACCAACCAACATTTGAACTTGAAAGTTATGGTTCCCCAGGAAGTACACAAATTTTGTGAGTACTTCTTTTAATGTTGCCATTGGCAGTTTTGATCGTCACCACTCTCACAATTCCGTCTTCACCTGGATGGAGAGCGATAATCCGTCCCAGTCGCCATCGCTGAGGTGGCTGGTTATCTTCATGTATCAGTACCATAGCATTAGGAATACATAATTGCTTTGCATTTACTCGCCATTTCACTCGTTGTTGCAACGTAGGTAAATACTCCTTCCCCCACCTTCTCCAGAAGTGTTGCGAAAGTTGATCGATCCTTTGCCATCTAGATAGACGATTTGACTTTGCCTCGATGTAATTAGGTTCGTCGATTGACGTTATCGGAGCCCCGATTAAAAAATGACCGGGCGTAAGTGCAGAAAGATCATTTGGGTCTTCGGATAAAGGAACAAGGGGTCGTGAATTTAAACAACCTTCAATCCTCACTAGGAGAGTATACATCTCCTCATATGTAACGGCTGCATTTCCTAATACCTTTTTTATGTGTGATTTTGCTGATTTTATACCTGCCTCCCACAAACCCCCAAAGTGAGGAGATCTAGAAGGAATGAAATGCCATTTTATTTGGTCATTCATAAGAGATTCTGTTACTTTTGATTGAAAAGTTTTTGATTTCATTAACTGACGCAATTCATTGTGGGCACCAACGAAATTTGTACCATTATCAGAATACAAATTTTTCACGTGTCCCCGACGCGAAGTGAATCGCTTTAGAGCACTTAAAAAACTTTCAGTTGTTAGGTCGCCGACTAATTCAATATGTATTGCCTTTGTCGCAAAGCAAATAAATAAAGCAACATAAGCCTTGATCATACGTTTGTTTCTAGTGCGTGACTCTTTAATCATTATTGGACCTGCATAGTCTACGCCGCTATTTTGAAATGGCCTTGAAATTGTTACCCTATCAGATGGCAAATTTCCCATGATCTCTTGCATAAGCTTAGGTTTATATTTGAAGCAATTCAAACACTTATGAAGAATTTTTCGAACTTGAGTTCGTCCGGAAATTGGCCAATAATTTTCCCTAACTGCCGCTAAAGTAGCTTGATTACCTGCATGTAAGTGTCTTTCGTGTTCATGTAATATTATGATTCGTGTAACGTGATTATTATTAGGGAGAAGTATCGGGTGTTTTCTGTCAATTGAAATGTCTGCATTAGAAAGTCGACCGCCCACCCTGAGTATTCCAGCGGTGTCTAAGAACGGAGTTAACGAAATTAAACGATTTGATTTGTCAATTTTGTTTCGGGTTTTCAGCTGCTTGATTTCATTGAAAAATTCATTTTGTTGAGTGATTTTTATTATTGTCATTGCGCCCTTTCTAATTTCGGAACATAACAAGCTTTGTTTTGACCGTTCAGATTTGGGTATTCTACAATTGCTGATGAAACGCAAGACATAACCGAACACTCTTCGCAATTTATTCCAAGTCGAAATGTTAACAAATGAATGTGCCAATGGATTGGGATCAAAAGAAATCGTTGTGAATGTTATGTTTCCTCTTTGTTCAATATTTGTTTCCTTTAAGGATGGTTGTGGAGGCCAATCCATTTGTCTTTGTTTTAAGAAAAAAGGACCTTGCCACCAAATTGTTAAATTTGCTAAATTTGTTGGGTTTGTACCGCGTGAAATAATATCTGCAGGATTATTTTCTGAAGATACATGAGCCCAAAATTCAAAAGTGGTAAGTTTCAATATCTCAGCTACTCTGTGGGCAATGAAAGTTTTCCACGTATTTGGAGGCGATGATAGCCACGCTAATACTATTGTGGAGTCTGTCCAAAGGAAAACATGCTTGATCAAGCCCTTTAGAATTTCTGATATTTTATGATAAAGTTTCGACAACAGTAATGCTCCGCAGAGCTCCAACCTAGGAATTGATAACGTTTTTAAAGGTGCAATTTTTGATTTGGCGCATAGCAGGTGAACCTGATAATTACCGTCGTCATCGATAGTACGTACATACAAGCACGCACCGTACGCTATTTCGGATGCGTCGCAAAAACCATGGAGTTCGATTGAACTACTAATTGTCCCGGAAGTGACGTTTCTTGGAATCTTTAATAAACAAAGATTGGATAACTCTGTTATGAAGTTGTTCCATGAAATTTGTATTTGAAGTGGCAATGTATCATCCCATTCGATTTTTAAAGACCATAACTGCTGCATTATTTGTTTGGCAGTTGTTAGTATTGGCCCGACTAAACCTAGTGGGTCGAACAGTTTGGATATTGTAGAAAGAACGTTTCGTTTTGTAAATTTGACTGATTTATCGATTGGAATTACTTCGTAGGTTAACACGTCTTCCTGAAAATTCCAAGATAAACCTAAAGTTTTGATTTTTCCTTGTTTATCAAGATTAATGATTGAGTCTCCAGATGAACCGCTATTATCTGGAAGTGCTTCAACTACGTTAGAAGTCCACTTGCGCAATTCAAACCCTGATTGTAAAAGACAACAACTTACTTGATCTCGAATTTTAACAAGCTCTCTGACCGAATTTGAACCGAGGAGACAATCGTCTACGTAAAAGCTGTTTTCGATTGCAGAACGTGCTAGAGGAAATTTTGACTCTTCGTCTATGGCTACTTGATTAATACATCTGATTGCTAGGTAAGTAGCGCAAGCAGTTCCGTACGTTACAGTAGATAAACGAAAAGTTTGCAATGGTAAATTTGGATCAGCACGCCAAAGAATTTTTTGAAATTCTCGATCTTCTTCGGCTACTAAGATCTGCCTGTACATTTTAGCTATGTCCCCAGTCAACACAAACCGATGCATACGAAACCGAGTTATTATTGAAAATAAATCAGGTTGAATGGTTGGCCCTACCATTAAGTTTTCGTTCAAACTTATACCTGTGGTGCTTTTGGCTGATGCGTCAAAAACAACTCGAACTTTGGTAGTTGTTGAATCTCGAAACACGGCATGGTGAGGCATGTAAAATTCTTTGTTTGATTCTGGTGCAGACAAAATTTGTGGAGCAAGTTCCATGTGATTCAAATCTGCGTATTCGTTCATGAAAGTGCTATAATCCTTTTTCAATTCGCTATTTCTATTTAATTTGCGTTCAAGCAAATGAAAACGTTTCTCTGCAATTGATTTTGAATCACCGAGAGGCTTCGCAGTTTCTTTGAATGGTAATTTTACTACGAACCGACCTTCAGAGTTTCTTTTATGAGTATCCAAAAAATGTTGTTCGCATGCGCGCTCTTCTTCAGACCGAATGTCGCAATTTCGAATTTCCTCGACCTCCCAGAATTTCTGCATTTGCCGTTCAATCGTGGTTAAAAGGCAATTTTGACTCTTAGAATGATTTGATATTGAAGTAGATATGGGACCACCTATTATCCATCCCAATTCTGTACTCTGAATAATTGGTTGATCGCGGCCTAAACGTATCTGCGGTTCTTCCCTCAAAAGATCCCAAAAGATTCCTGCTCCGATCAACATGTCGATTGATTTGGATTTGTTAAAGTCAGGATCCGCTAACTTTATTGAACTAGGAATTCGCAATTGTGACACTGAAATGTATTCAGACGGAAGACTCTCAGTTAATTTCTGAAGTACTAAACACGAGATTTCCTTAGAAAATTGCTTTACCCTTGAATGGATTGTTACATTCGTTCTTTCGTTTACATTTATTGAACTTTGGTGAATGCCAGAAATTGATTGAGTTATGGCATGAGTGTGAATTTTCAAACGTTTGCAAACGTTTGTTGTTATGAAGTTACTTTGGCTACCTGAGTCTAATAATGCCCGCAATTCATGAATGCCACCTTCTGCGTCATATACGTTTACTAGTACTGTTGACAACAAAATTTGTGATGAATTAATCTGAGCTGTCAATGTTGATGAAGTTTGAATATTTGACGGAAGTGTTTGTGATTGAATTGACGTGGATGAATCAGTGTGCAATAAAGTATTATGTTTTTTATTGCAGACTCGGCAATTGGAGGATTTGCATTCGTTGACACCATGACCAGAACGAAAACAATTTGTACACAAGTTGAGTTTGCTAATTTCTGACGTTCTTGTAACGATTGGAAGTTTTCGAAAGGAATCGCATTTAAATATGACGTGTGAACCTTTACAGAAAATGCATGTCTTCCAGTTCGAGTGTGTAGTTGCTACATTGCATTGCGTTTGCTTACCTGGTTGCCTTTTGGTTATGTTAATTGATTTTGATTCGAATTTTGTCTGTGATTCGAATTTTGACTGTGATTTTCCTGCGTACAATGTTTCTAAATAATTGCAACGATTATTTAGAAATTGTATGAGTTCTGTGAAGGTGGATGGTTCATCAGATGTATTTGACATTTCCCACTCCCTCTTTGTTTGATTGTCCAGTCTGGATGTGACTATGTTGACAAGAATAGCATCCCACTGATCAACTGGAAGATTGAGAGTCTTTAGTGCCCTTAGATGTTTGTTTACCGTGTCAATCAATTCTCTAAGCGCAGTATAGCTCTCACGAGTTAAATTTGGAAGTTCGAGAATAGCATTTACGTGATTACGAATTAAAATGCGTTTGTTCTCGAATCGTTCCTGTACTAATTTCCATGCTATTTCGTAATTGTCTTCAGTTACCTCCAACGAATCTATTACATTTGCGGCATCCTTGATTAGTGACGTTTTGAGGTAATGAAACTTTTGAATTTTTGCTATTGACGTTAAGTGTATCATTGAATTAAACAAATCTCTGAATTTTAACCAATCTACGTAATTGCCATTGAACTGTGGAAGATTTATTATCGGTAATTTGATGTTTTGAGGTATAACTAGAGAATTATGATTTACAGGATTTGTATGTATTGGTGTATTTTTATCAATTAAAAACTTTTTAATTGTACCACAAATATGGAAATAATTATCCTCTATGTCTGCTATACTTCCGTTTGACGCGATTTCAAATCGATTCCACGACTCTGTTAACTGATTTAATCGATATTCGAGTTCGACAAGATTACTGTTGTATCCGCTCTCAAAAAATTGTTTAATTCGTGCAATTTGATCATTCATGCGATCTCCCGAGGAGGTATTAACATGATCGTTTAATTGTGATTGTTTACTCGCTTGTGAATGATTCTCTAAAATTAATGAAATGCTTGCTGAAAGATCGAAGAATTTTCGCTCAAATTCGTCGAATTCTTGATCAGAGATCTCCTCACTTATGTCTGGTTCCAAAATGTCTATTTGTGATTGCAAATTTTCGAAATTTTCATAAAATTTGTCAAATTTTTGAAACCTGCTTTTTAAGTCTGCAACTGTTTTATCTGTCCATTGTGTTGTGGTTGTGATGAAAGTACTTGTGCGTGTAAAAAAACTCTTAATGTTTTTACGATTTCTTTTAAGATTTTCTAGCGACATTTTTATTGTGTTATGTATTGAACAAATAAAATGCAGCCGCTACACACGCTGACAAGCAACACTCCCAATGAAAACACAAGGATATTCGAATGGATTTTCGTTTGAATTTTAAGTAACGGAAATGATCAGTATGCACCACTTACCCTGGTCCGGGCGTTAATCGTGGGTACCAGTTTGTTCGTTGTAGTGGATTACGACTACCTTCCGTTGCTTTTGATGATATTATTGCAAATATCGCTTCTGTGGCTATGTGATCCGGCTCGAAGGACCATGTTTAACGACAAGAAGTAGATCAAAATAGAAAAATGAAATTACTTGAAACTTTTTCTCTATTTATGTTTTTCTTTACATCTGTCATTAATTAATAATATTTTTTATAAACAGCAACGGTTACTATGATAACTTTCCTAACGACGTTTGACAACCAAACACAAGTAATTTCCAAAAAATGTGGGAATTCGTGGCATTCACTATTTATAAGTTATAAGTGCAAATTTATTTTATTTATGTTTTATGATTTATCATTTAACAATTTTTTTTCGATATACCATACACTCCTTATGATAGTTAGTATAAGATATGAGCGTTTTGGTTTGGTATGATCGTTCCCCTTGATTTTTAATTGTGATTTTGTGCAGGGCATGAAACCGTAATTGTTTTTGGTTAGGTTAACGGTATTTTACTGGTTAATGCGATATCGGTTTCTGTTACCGGTTAAATATTTTTCGTTCTCGGTAACCGTTATTTTTTCGGTTTAACCAGTTTTTAACGGTTTGAATACAAATTCTTAGATAAGGGGCTTTGTCAAGTTAGCCCCCCCCCCCCCCTACAACAAAATAGGAACAGTTTGAAAATGCTGTGCAGTTGTGCTCGACTTGTGCTGTGTTGTGCTGCAAATAGCATTTTTGTGCTGATTACGCGATATCATTTTTCTTAAAAAATTATTAGGGGGGCTAACTTGACACTCAGCCCCCCACTTTTTCGACATTTTTGCAATTTTCTCGCTACAGGGAAGTTGTGCCGGTGATTATTTTCACGTTTAGTTTCCAAATCGTCTTAAATTTCCCACTTTTCATGCAGTCTGCAACAGATCGCTTTAAAAAATAGTATGTTCATCAGGGTTTATAGGACCAGAATAGGATATTACAACCGCCAATTTATAATTTATTTACTTTATTTACTGTAATTTTTGATTGAATGTCTTCTAACGTAATCGGTTGAATTTGTAATGTCTTTTGATTCATAACTTCCACAAAAATGTAATGAGCATTTACATAAAATTTTTTAATTATTTCTGAAGCACAGTCTTTCATTGTGCAGATGCCTTTAGTTCTTTTGCTATGTTCGAAGAAATTTCTAACGCTCATTTCTATATTAGAATACGCTGTGCATGAAATAATTGCTGTTGGAAGTATACGCAAATGGCCGCAGTTTAAACAGCGAAGTCTTTCTATATAGCTGTATTCAATTTCGTTATTCAAACATAATTTTTTTACTAGCGATTCCACTGTGCATTCCTTTGAAATTTTGACTACATCCCCTGGTAAAACACTTATGTACTTATCATCTTTAAAGGCACCCTTTAGTAACTTACACCTCAATAAATAAGTTTTAGAATTAATTTCCTTTATGACTTGTTTAATTAAGTCTGTCATATTATTAAATAATCTTAAATTCCGCTACTCTTTTGGAGAGCAACGTGACAATGATCACCGGCACAACCCAGCGCAACTCGAACACAACTTCCCTGTAGCGAGAAAGTTGCAAAAATGTTGAAAAAGTGGGGGACTGAGCATCAAATTAGTCCCCCAACAAATAATCTTAAATTCCGGTACTCTTTTAAAGAGCAACGTGAAAGTAATCACCGGCACAACCCAGCACAACTCTCCTGTAGCCAAAAAGTTGCAAAAATGGGGGGCTGAGTATCAAGTTAACCCCCCAACAAATAATCTTAAATTCCGGTACTCTTTTGGAGAGCAACGTGAAAATAATCACTGGCACAACCCAGCACAACTCGAGCACAATTTCCCTGTAGCGAAAAAAATAGTTGCAAAAATGTCGAAAAAGTGGGAGGCTGAGCATCAAGTTAGCCCCCCCCCACAAATAATCTTAAATTTCGGTACTCTTTTGGAGAGCAACGTGAAAATAATCACCGGCACAACCCAACACAACTTCCCTGTAGCGAGAAAATTGCAAAAATGTCGAAAAAGTGGGGTCCTGAGCATCAAATTAGCCCCCCAACAAATAATCTTAAATTCTGGTACTCTTTTGAAGAGCAACGTGAAAGTAATCACCGGCACAACCCAGCACAACTCTCCTGTAGCCAAAAAGTTGCAAAAATATCGAAAAAGTGGGGGGCTGAGCATCAGGTTAGCCCCCCCAAAAATAATCTTAAATTTCGGTACTCTTTTGGAGAGCAACGTGAAAATAATCACCGACACAACCCAGCACAACTCGAGCACAACTTTCCTGTAGCGAAAAAGTTGCAAAAATGTCGAAAAAGTGGGGTGCTGAGTATCAAGTTAGCCTCCCAACAAATAATCTTAAATTCCGGTACTCTTCTGAAGAGCAACTTGAAAATAATCACCGGCACAACCCAGCACAACTCGAGCACAACTTCCCTGTAGCGAGAAAATTGCAAAAATGACGAAAAAGTGGGGGGGCGGAGTGTCAAGTTAGACCCCCCAATATTTTTTTAAGAAAAATGATGTTGCGTAATCAGCACAAAAATGCTATTTGCAGCACAACACAGCACAAGTCGAGCAAAACTGCACAGTATTTCGAAACTGTTTATTTTATTGTGGGGGGGGGGGCTAACTTGATATAGCTTAGATAAGGCGGAAATAAGAACCAATGGCTCTGAGAAAACTAGTATCACAGTATACATACAGTAGTTGTCAGCACTGAGCACTTTGATCTTCTTGGCTGAGATTTGTTACCGAGTGTTATGGCTGTGCACATTCCAAACTAGCCCATTGTGAGCGTGTCTCGAAATTCACAAGAAAACAGGATCTCTCGTTAATTGCGTTAAAAACATAGGACGTGTTCAATGATATCAACTAATATAGACAACTACGCTTTACGGCTGCGCCAGTTAAAATATTTTTTGTGCAACCGTATGCGAAGTTAGTGTTTCGCGTTCACACCACAGTCCGCAAAATACAGTCTCGCAGCCGCTACCCTTAGTAACGGCCGGGAAATACTAATTTTGCATACGGTTGGACAAAAAATATTTGACTTTCATAAAATGACTGTGCTATTAAGGCCACCAGGCTACTTTTTCATTTAAATTGAACTGTCACTTCGGAAGCAATAACATTTTTCTTTGTAATTATACAATTTTCTCGGTTGCACAAAAAATATTGTATATACCGTGGCCACGAAATTTTTCAGCGACCTCGAGATTATCTCGCCTCGGCCGCAAGCGGCCTCGGCGATAATTTTCTCTCGGTACACTAAAAAGGCATTTCGAGGCCTTGATACACAAATAACTAATGTGTATGCATAATATACTGTGCTAATACAAAACATGTATCACTTTTATGACTAATTAAAAGCGGGATGTTCTTCACCAAAATTCTATGGCAAAATTAGTCTCAAATTACTTGTGCCCTTTGTACGGAAGCGTAAAAGCGACGCAGAATACCTATCTTCTTCAGAATCGCCCATTAGACACTCGAACTGTCTAATAGTTAGTTCAAGTGTCTACTGGACATTTAAACTGTCTACTGGATATTTGAATTGTCTAATAGGTAGGTACTTAAACTGTATTTGAGCAGTTCAAGTACTATTCGACAGTAATTCAACTGTCTACTAGACACCTCAACTACCTGTTAGACACTTGGACTGTCTATTTGTACAGTTTAAGTATTTGTTCGACAATTCGACAGTCTGTTAGACAGTTGAACTGTCTAATAGCAACTACATTGAACACTATATGCGTAATGCATTTTATGGGTGTCAGTGATAAAAAGGTGCCAGAAGTGTACATTTTATCTGTGCACTTGTGGTTCAAATATTTATTGAATAGGTAGGTAAAGGGAAAACATATTTTATGTAAAATACTCGAGCCACAAGAAAACTGTTAAAATATAGTCGCTTCAGGTATTCAGGTACCATTTTTGAATAGGAGCTTTTTTCGTGTGTGACGAAACCACTGACGTGTGCATCATTTTACGTTTCTCACTGGCCCTCCAAATTCACAGTAATTTGTTAAATTTTAAATTACACATAAGTGTATTTTTGTTTGCCTAGACAATTATTAGCACGCAATTCGTTTTTGTCGTCGTTTGACGTGCATCAGGAAACATAAGTCGCGCATTTTTAGGTCGAATACAATGTGTACACCTACTACATGTACACGAGTCACGTCAAAACATATTCCCACGATACTCCGATGAAATTTCTGTGTGACTTGTTGCATGCCATAATTTATTGTATTATTCTGTCTATTGATTAAGTGGTCAGTCATAACTTAATATGAGATACACGTCTAGCAGACTGACTTAATTTCACCCAAAGACTTCTAGAATGGACCTGGCGCCCTTATGCTACAGCTGATTTTGTTGTGAAGCCTACACGGTCGTAGGTCAGTGGGTTGCGGGGAGCGTTGTTTGTTTTATATTCAAGCAACGGACCAGGCGAATGTTCCGTGATATTCTCTTTCCGCGGCGGCACCTGTTCACCACACAACTGGTCGGTTGCTTTGTTTTGCCTTTTCCACACAAACGCTTAGACTGTGAGTATTCCTCCTGCTTCAGTCTTAAATGTAAATAGCTAAGTCTCTTCTACAAGTCTTTGATTTCACCATACTATTTTTCGGTTACCTATACAGTTTTTGTTTTTGGTGATACAACAAAAAATGTAACCAAGCCAACGTATGGTTTAGACTCGTGTATCGCGGTGTGTGATACAAAATATTTTCTTTAAACAAAACAACCTAAGTATAAAAATATTGAAAAATATGTTTTTGGGTTGTCAAGAAGGTGGCCGGACTACAGGTACCGAAAATGTTAATGCCAGAACAAAGGCGCATTCGACAGGTCACTTCAGAGACGAACTTGGCCATCATAAACCGAGATCCTGAAAACTACCAAACAAAATTCGTTACGGTGTATGAAATATGAAACCTGGGTTCACCACTAGGATCCTAAGTCAAAACGGCGGAGTATGGAACATGTAACATCATCTGCGGGGAAGATCACGACCACAGTTTTCTGGAATGCCGAGAGATTTATCCTTGCAGACTTGTTACCACGTGATCACACCATAACTGGTCAATATTATGTTGCTTTAATTTCAGAATTGAGTTATTTCATCAAAGAAAAATTGGCGGGAAATCTCATGTTGTGTGCTGTTTCATCATGACAATGCTCCTGTCCGCAAGAGCTGTGTTTCGATGTCTGCAATTCATAATGCAGGCTTCGAAATTCTCGAACAACTGCCTAATTCTCCAGATTTAGGCCCCTAGTGACCGACTACCATTTATTCCCCAAACTCAAAGAGCACCTTCATGGAACTGACTTTCGGGACGATGCCGATGATACTGTAATGATGGAGGTGTTAAAGCTCTTGACCATCGTCGTCTTTGGGGACTATGTTGAAAAATTAAAAAAATCCCTTCCAAGTTGTTTGCTTCTATGTCAGGGATGATAATATTTGAAATGCCCACGTATATCAAAAGAAATCAAACTTAACTGCATCGGAGCATTAGAAGGCTATAAGTAATTATTATCATTTTAATAGCGAATAAAATTGCATTTGGCCTTAAATACCAAGCAAATTCTTCAGAGGCCATGCAATGAATAGTATTACTGCAATAACCGTGACTAGGGGACCTAATGAAATTTACGGGTCAAATACTGTAGTCTCCACCTCTGACTTACAGCTTAAGAATCCAGGAATTCCTAAGAGCAGTAGTGAAATTAGGAACGATTACACAATAATTAGAGTGCCGGTTTTACGGCGGCTATGAGGCATTTCTCGAGACGGTAGTACATGATGCTATTATTGGTAAACCTGATACTGTGGTTTGCAGTTACGTGGTGTTGTTTGTCGAGGATTTCGAAGAAAATGAGTCGTCGGAATGGCTATAATTGTACATTGTTTACGTTTTAAATAATCGCTGCATTCTTCAAGATGTAGGTCGAATTTTTATCAGAAGAATGCGTTTGCGTTTTTCTCGTTTGTGAAATATTTGATCACAAGCGTACCATTCATTTCTATTGGTTACATAAAAAGAAAATAGCTTCCGACTCAAAGGACCATTTACCTGCTATACCTGCTTCTGAGGAAAGAAAGCTTTTATTGCCGTTTTACCGTTGTTGTATGATCTATATTTATAGATTTATTATAGTTTGTGCGGATTAATTTGCATACACATCAACAATAACAGCTTATGAACAGATTCGCAGGCATCGCCCGATTTAGAAATTATTGTTCTGCTAGTTGACTCCCGAGCCATCACTTCTAAGAATGTCTAACTTAAGCAGCGATTTTCTTACATTCCTTATGCATTATTTACGCCTTCTTCCGGGAACGAGAAATTTCTCGATGAGCCATTGTTTACTAACAATCGCTCGCTGCACTTGCCAAAAAAATAACTCGAAAACGGAAATAGGGGGAGTGGGCGCGTTCCCCTTAATAACGGCGCCACAATTCCACGGGACACTTGACAAATTGGCACATCGCGGAAACTTTGCGTCACCGAAAAGTCGTCCGGCTTGGCGCGAAACAATCGCCTGACAGGTGACAGATGCACGCGTTCGTAACGTGGAGGAGAGGGTGTTTGTGTTTTTTGTTATGAATTATAATAATAATAGGGGATGTGACGTAAGAGGAGCGGAGATTGAAGTTGGTTGTCACGTGATTTTCTAGGAGTTCGCCGAGGGCTTGTTAAAGCCGCCGGAAGCGGACTTTCCGTGCATACTAAGCAGGTTTTAGCTGGTGGAGATTTATGTATATACAGTTTGTCCCAAGAGATGTTAAAAGTTTCGTAGTTTTGAAATGGTCGATTAAACATGTGAATTGTGAAAGTATAGTGTGATTAAATTGACAAGATATTGTTGAAAGTATATTGGCGGGAAATTTGGTTTAAACAGTCAAAAGTAATTCCTTCGCGCCTCAGAAGGTGCCCTACCATCCTATCCCTCATATTCTTTATTGTTATCCAGAACTTACGCTTTTCACCAACTCTTTCTAATACCTCCCTATTGCTAACCTTATCTACCCACGTTATCTTTATCAACGGTATCTTTATCAACTCCACATTTCAAAGGCTTCTGTTCTTTTTCGATTCGCTTCTCCTATTTCCCAGGTTTCGCACCCGGTACAATGCCGTACTCTGTACACGTCTTTAAGAGTCTCTTCCGAGTTTCTACATTAACCGTTCCCGAGCGTAACAGTTGTTTCTTTTTGTTAGACGTAAATTGACCCTGCGCTATTCTTTGTTTTCTATCTCTAGTTCTCCTACCATTTGCGAGTTATTTGACGTCTTCCTCTATCTTCTCATTTCCTTTTTGTAGGTATTTTAGTTTTAGTCCTATTTTTACTCCCTCTGCATACCCTCTGCTATTTCTAATTCGCCTTTGCTGGATGCTATATCATCAGCGAATCTGAGCATGTTAATAGTTTGGCCCTTCGCGCGTTCCTCTATTTCGTCTAAATCCGAACTGTTCTTCTCCTAAGTTCTTCCGCCCTTTTCTCCATCCTTCTTTGACGCGTGGGAAATTAAACCGATCGTTCTAAAATTTTCACACCTATCCGCTTCTTTCCTTTTTGGCAAAGCGACCATGATGTTCCGTTTGTAATAATCAGGAATCTGACCTGTCTGGTATGTACAGCTAACGTCCTCAAAAATTAACATTTGGGCAGACATTTTTAATAATCATGTTATCGAACCGTTTGAAATTAAAAAAGCAACACTTGACAATCGGAAGATGTGGTTCCAGCATGACGGCTGTCCAGCACATTTTGGACAACCCGTTATAAGAGAATATTTAAAAGAAACATTTCCTAATCGCTGGATTGGTCGTGGCGGCATCATGAACTGGTCTGCCAGATCCCGTGATTTAGCACCTCGCGACTTCTTTTTGTGGGATCACCTTAAATCCAAAATTTATAAAACTCGCTTCACCATTAGGCATACGGAAGCAAGAGACTCTTGTTGTCAGTTCAGTACAACCTGTATAGTGTCGGGGAACTGGGTCTACGTCGTTTATCTTGCTGCATTAATAGACTTACCTACGAGTTCTTTTTATAGACCATCTAGAACTTTGATACTTCCTTTGTTGCTAGAAGTAACTATTCGTTTCCGGTTAAAACTCTCTCGACTGCCGACGTGGAATGCTTTTGATTACTTAATCAAAATTCGCAGCCCAACCTGTGTCTGCCCAGTTTTAGTGAGAACATCTCTTTAAACAAGTATGTGGGTAAACTATTTAGATCAGCGTGCAATGGCGCATTGAAAATCAATGCCTGCCCATTTAATAAAGGTTAAACAATCTTCGTTTGGTGAATGTATTCTGTTCTCACTGTGTTTTAAGGGGTGTTGGTATTTATAGGTTGGCTGCCAGGTTGTCCCATAAATATTCAACAATCGTTGTTGTTAATGTTATAATAATATATTATATTCGGTTTCTGCTTACTGAATAACTCTAGAATAGTCTTAAAACTAAAACCAGTTGTCAACGCATTGACAGAACAGCTTCCTAGCCTCATAGTGAAATCCGTCATTTTATGAAAAGACTGGGCACTTCAGGAAAACATCTGGGATTACACAGTATGCCCAGGCAGGCAAGGGTCATTCATAGCGCATCGCATCCTGTTTATTTTACTAGCCCGTAGATCGCTACGCCTCACACTCGCACTGCACAGTGCGCGCGCATGCACTCAGTTCCAGGCGGAGTTGCGGACAGAATCTCGCCGGGCGAGTCTCCGTCTCACATATTTACCCCAAACATCTTATTACGCTACCTACCTTTCCCAATTTTTTTCTCAATTTTTTCCTTACACAATCTATTACGATTTTCGGACATCGTGTAGGGAAAAATACCATCTATCCGATGAAAAAAAAATATATAATTGAAAAAATGTTCGATGGCGTATATGATGTGCGCAGGAAGCAGTCCAAAGTCTTGTAGTTATAACTATTAAAAGGCGATAACCTGTAACTTAGTGCCAGGTAATTATTTTTATCAAGCCACAAAATAGAACAATAGTCAGTAAATATTAAAAACTATGCTATACAATTGGCGCACTTTTATTTAACCGTATCATGTTCATATAAAACTAAAATTATACAAGGTTATGTAGTTCATTGCTTTGTTGATAAACATACTAATCAAATCGAACTGATGAATGAAAATAAATTTACTCCAGCTACGTTGTAGGTAACTCGATTCCGTTATCTATTGAAGAGTATGTTTTTGATGCTGTTGACAGCGCATTGCCACCCAGGAATCTTCGCTAATCGCCGTAACAAATCGAGGATACACTTCGTGGAATACGCGGAATGCTTCAAGAATATTACGCTTTAAGAATGTTACTATTGAAAGCTTTTTAATTAAGGCTACGTTTCCATCTTCGAATATGCCAAACTTTAAACTAGTTCTTGCAAGTGCAAGATGGGTCAAATTGATGACTAGGACTAGACCATTACCTCTCAGGATACCCGAGAACAAACATGCTAGAAAGTATTAATGGGTGATAAGGGAGAGGCGGAGTGAAGAAAAATTAATTAGAGGCTTTGAAGGGTGGCCTGAAACGCGAAGGAGTTGATCTCATTTCTTTGAGGGTTTTCGTGGTACTCTTCTCCCTAGCTGTTTCAAATCTCTCGCTATTTTTATTATACGGTTGTTGTCTTGTCTTCCGATGTGTTAATTCCATCTTAATGTATTCATTTCCGTCGTTCTCACTGTCTGTTTTGAGTGCCTTGCTAACGACATCTTCCTCTATTATAGTTTCCTTGACTTCTTCCCGTTCTTCGTCACCCACCTATGCCCATCACTGTACAAGTATATAAAGTATTTATCCCATTTTTTTGCTCTAGTCTATTTTTGGTTATGTTCTGCTCCAGCCTCATGCGATTCAGACATCTAATAGATTCATGGATCCAGTGCCTCTACATTGAATTTTTCTTTATATTTATTACAGGTATTTATTTCATTTGTCAAAGTCCCTTTACATCCCACAAGACATTGTTTTACCTGTTCATATCTCTAAAAAGAATAAATTTGTTTGGTTCGAAATCTTTAGCGAAGTTTGATTTTGGCGTACGGTGGGGTATAAATTCAAAAAAATATGAAAAATCTAAATCATATTTAATTGCGACGCGGTATAAAGATGAAATCAGTTAATTTTATGTCTCAGACTTTTACCAGTTAAGTGTCTGCAGACGCCCTCTTGTGCTAGACATCGAAAAGACGGGTCGGCGCCACGCCCAGCTGATGTCGCAACGACGTCACGACGCGTCGGGACGTTCGATACATGGCCCGCACAGTTTGACGTCATGGGGTGAATACCCTTGCTTCAGTTGTTATCTCTGGAGTGTATGTGTGTGCGTGAACCCTTATAATAAATCTTCGAATGTATTGTGAGCCTATTGGGGATTTTGTCTTATTTTTGGGACGATCGGGGCACGGGAATAACTTCGGGTGGGCTATTTTCTGACTGGAGGGTTTGAGAGTGGGTAGGGTGCACAGCTCGATCTTGATGGTTCGAATCGTGGAATTCTTGTTTTTTATAATTGAATATTTGTTTGAGAAAACTAGGAGGATGCTCATTGGCATTAATCAGCTGTTCTTAATGGTACTACATAGTAATATTTTATTAAATTCTGCAATAGATTGAAATTGGAATTTCAAAAATTTCAAGATCGAAGTCAAAATTTTGATAAATGTATATGCCTAAATTTTATATTCCGAATAATGAAGTTCTGTAGCACTTCTCCAATTTTTTTCAATATACATAATAGGAAACGAGAGAATAAAGGAAGTCGCGGATTTCTACTATTTAGGAAGTTAAATAACTCGCGATGGTAGGAGCACTAGAGATATAAAACAAAGAATAGCGCATCGCAGAGTTGCGTTTAACAAAGAGAAACAACTGTTATGCTCGAGAACGGTTAATGTAGAAACTCTGAAGAGACTTCAAGACGAGACGTACATATGTATGGATGGAGTACGGCGTTGTATGGCTGCGAAACTTGGACAATAGGAGAAGCGGACAATAGAAGCGTTTGAAATGTGGTGCTACAGGCGCATGATGAAGCGTGGATACATAAGGTTAGCAATAGGGAGGTAATAGAAAGAGTTGGGGAAAGCAAATGGTGTGAATATAGAAAACAATAGAGAACAGGAAAGATAGGATGGTATGACATCTTCTTAGAACCGAAGGAATAGTTCGCAACATACTAAAGTAGAAGATAGGAATAAAAGGAAGTAGGGATAGGCCCAGATCAGATTACTGCTCTCAAATAGTTGGGGATGTAGAATGTTCTACTTTTGGGGAAATGCGTAGGTTAACTCAGGATAGGAAAGGATGGAGGTACGCCTCCAACCAGTCTCCGAATTGAGAACTTTGTGATGATGAGGTAAGATACTTCTCGCGATACTTCTCGATAAGCTGGAAGACTTACATTTTCAGGAGTATGTTATGTATATCCCAATGAAATAAGTTTTCACCTTAAACCCTTTCAGGGGTAGAAAACCCGATTGTTTTCGAAAAATAAAATTTTTCATGTGTATAATAGGTGTTTGTGTATAAAAACCGGCGAAATGTAAAATTAATAAAATTTGACGGGAATAACGAATACATAACACTGATCATGTTTTCTGTATTCTGAGAATGGCGTCAGAATTTTAATACATTTTGAATATGAAGTCAGAATTTTAATGAGCTATTTCAAAATAATTTTCAATTACAGTCCGATAAATAAGTCGAAATTTCGTGAAATGAAAAGTCGGAATGTTCTTAACTCTGAAGTCGAACTCAAAATTTCATTGAATTTTGAATCAAATGTTCATTTGCTGTGTAAAATAATGTGAAATTGCTGGATCGAAGTCGAAATTTTATTGGAAGTCAAATAGGCTTTTGCGTATTAACAGTCAATTTTAGAATTTAAAGTAATATTCGGACTTCTACCACGGAATTGAACAAAATTCCGATTACCGTCAGAATTTATAAATGATTTCTTTTAGTCAAAAAACGATTAGATATTGTGTTAACAGAATACGGAAATTAATTACTTTAATGATGTTTGATTAGTGGGCTTCGATTAAGTTGTATCCATAATATCTAAAAAACAAGCATTCGTTCATTGATTGTCTAAAAGGCCACAAATATGTTTTTACACATGACAGTAATTACTATACTACAGACGTATCCCATTTCGAAGCAACCGTAAATGTCCATGTTTTTGATACCGCCCATAAATCATCCAAAGTTACGCGTGTTGTAAAACAACTTCAACAATTTGAATGCATCATGTGATCTACCTACGATTTAAAGAGCCAACAAACAAAGGAAGGCGAAAGTTTCACCAGCGCCAGCCAACCTTCCACACTCTTCGCTTGCCGCTTCTACCCACCACCACCACGGTGTTATAAGTGAACTCGTCCCGCCTGACGGCAGATGTTACGTCCGAGAGCAGGTGAAGGAACTGTGTTATGGATGTACAATAACAACGCGCCTCTGTCCTACGATACACGCTAAGGTTTAAATGGAATCGACGAGAACGACTTCCGCGCGGATATTTAAAAAAAGTTGCCCCGTCACGGGAACAGGCCGCCTGCTTCGGTGCCTTCGATCCGCACCTTGACCTTTATGTGAGAAGTTTTGACGCTTTGCAGGCTACGGTTAAGTAAAGAATAGCAGATGGCCGGTTTTGGCAACGTTAATTTGATGAAAATTGCTATAAATAAAATATACAAAAGTAGAACGCACAGAGCAGGAAGGTGAAATTGAAAAGTCCAGACACATTCTTACTGACAGGTATGTACAATGTAATACGATATTGACTGTGATTTGATGCGATGGAATCTTTTGATGATACTAATAATATTAAATCTGGAGGGATTTTTAGACATGTTCCTTGTTGCGCTACAAAAAGATTTTGTCTGCTCTGAACAAAAAATGGCGGGACGTTGCCCACCCTCTATGAAGAGAGAGAAATGACAACAATAAAACTGCCGTATAATCACTTTCTTGAGCAGCACCTATGTATGTTAGGTACCATATTTTTTTATTCCATGGTAGTACGTGGCCGATTCAATGATTCAAATATTGACAAACGTCTTGGAAGGGTGAATTTTTTTTATTTTTCAACATAGTCTGCTATGACACTTACACACTTGGTATGACGATGGTCTAGTCTAGAGCTTTAATACCCACAGAAAATATTGTTTTGTTTCGGACCGCAAGCCGCTCATTCACCTCCATCATGTGAAACAATGTCGCTAGTGACTAAATTTGGAGGATAGGGCGGTTGTCCGAGAATTTCGAAACCTGCATCATGAATTGCGGCCATCGAAACACAGCTGTCGTGACCAAGATTGTTGTCTTGATGAAACAGCACACTACGCATGAGTTTTTCTCTCCTTTTTTCTTTGATGGAATGGCGCAATTTTGAAATTAAAGTAGCATAATGTTGCTCAGTTATAGTGTGCCCACGTGGTAAAAAGTCTACAAGGGTAACTCTCTCGGTGTCCCAGAAAACTAGTCAAGATCTTCCCCTCAGATGCTGTTCCACGAAACTTTCGAGGGGGTGGTGAATTCTTGTGCCTTCATTCCATGCTCTGTCGTTTTGACTAAGGATCATAGTGGTGAACTCAAGTTTCATCCACAGAAACGAATCTTGCCAGGAAGTTTTTAGGATCTCAGTTTATGATGGCCAAGTTCGTCTGAGATGACCGGTCGAATGCGCTTTTGTTCTGGCGTCAACTTTTTCGGTACCCAACGTGCAGCCACCTTTTTGAGACCTAATTCTTCGTGTAAAATGGTTTCAACGCTGCCCATTAAAAGCCACAAGTCTGAACTGTGCATTTCACAGCCATTTGTCTATCTTGCTGGACCATGTCATGGACCAAATTCGTGTTTTCTTGAGGTCTCTCTGCCAAGTTTAAAATTCCTGATTCAATTCTTCACCACCTGATATGAAGGTGAAAATTCAGAACTTGTACCATATCCATATGAATTTCTTGTGGTAACAAACCTTTCGTGTAGAGATTTTTGATAACCTCTCGGTTCTCAAATTGATCCAATTGGTAAATGGGCAACACCTTGTAACAATCGGCTCTCTAACTTAATAACGCAAAAATATACATCCACAAAGTTTTTGACTTATCACAAATAATTGACAATTTAGTGACATTAGTGACAAATATTCCTTCTATGTCAGAGGCAATAATATTTGAATTACCCACGTACCATCCCCATCAGTGTTTCTAGGATTCGAAGGGAATCACTCAGCCGTCCATATGTCAATCGTAAAACAAATCGACGAAAAGGCACTAGAGCATAAACCTGTCTATGTGTTTCATAGACGTAATAAGCATTTGACTGAGTTTGGCTGAGCGTTGACATCGAAGTATAAGACAAAAGCAAACAACACCCAAGCCATCGCCAAAATTACTGATCTAAATGACGACTGTAAGACTCAATTTCTTGTTGGTGGTCAACTGGTAGTAGACATGCAGATAGCTTCGTAGTTCTTGCTTCTTGTTAAGCCTTAGTTTTGAAAACTTGTAAGTTCTTGGACAATGTTCTAGCAAAGCCCAACATAAACATTGCGCAAAGGGACCGGACATGTTTTGGCTCATTCGAACTTCCTATCCCAGTTGTGAGGACAGAAGTAAAAGTACGACTCTTTCCACGAAGCACACTGAGTAAAGAATTTAGGAAGTTGATCAGATTCATAATAATGCAATTTCAGAGTTTCTCAAGTTATTTTGAAGAAATCAATGGGAAATTTAATGATTACATACCTAATGAATATTTTTTGTATTTTATTTAACTCGGACAGAGTTTTCATGGAAATATGTATTTTAATTATGTACCTATGTGTTACTGAAATGCGTAAAAACGAGGCGCTTGAACAAATTCCCAAAACTGAACGACCTAAATTAGATAAAACGGAACGCGTCGCCGTATTGGTCATAGCTTTACATTAAAACTGGATGCAGTGTATAGCTTAACAGGTTTTTCGAAAAAATGGGTACGAGGAATGTTGCGCCAAGGCCGAACGAAGTCTTGGAATTCTTGCATTGCTAATTCGCGCGCCGCACTTGAACTGAATCCGCATAGTTTCAAAAATAGTCACAAGAGCTTAAATTACAAAAGAGCTTTTTCGGTGCGAGTTGTCCATCGATCACGTTAACATAATTGGTTTATGTAAGTCTTTATAGGGGTGTACCGGAAAAGTTCTCGAATTTCAGAGGTGGAAAAGGAAAAGACACGCGTTCTCAATCAAATTTAGTGGGTAGGTATTAAGTTTAAGTGATTTGTAGCTTACATTGGTGAGGGTGGTACGTCACAGTCATTTGGTCGATAGGTCGATTTCATTTTTGTTGTCATTTCAATTTTGTTTCTAAACGACGCTGTTCTTCTTTATTGTCCCCTGAATTCTGCCGCGGGCGTTATTTGTAGAACCATACCAAGAATTGGAAGATCTAGAAAGAAAAGTCACCATCGAAATAATTATTTAACATTTCTGCTCGTGGAGTGCTTTTATCCTCTGCCGTCGACTGGAAAGCCACAGTTTAGAATTCATTGCGCAACTGTCATAGGTGTTAAGGTATGTATTTGTTTTGGTGACATAAAATTTCCCGAATACAATAAGCATGAGATATGCTACAACAAATCTGGATAATGAAGAACTATACCCTAGGCGCTGCAACAGGATATCGGGAAGTTAGTGCCTCTTCTTCCTCTTGCTCAAGCGATGATGGATAATCTCATAACCAGCCCCATGAGTGGATTTGGTAATTCGGACGAGTTCAACTGAAACGACCTGTCTCTAGCTCACTTCTCACGTTTGGGCCCGACCGCCCATCTCTCATCTCTAGCTGCACGGTGTAGATTAAAAATTATAGAGGGTGGGCCACCACCAAGGTATAATTTGGACATACCACAAAACTGAAATCGTGTATTAGACATTTTAGCGACAATGTTCATGAAAGTGAACACTGGCTTTGTGGCTTTTTTGCTGGCCTTGTCTGTTATTCTCAACCATAGAAGATGTGTGGAATACTGCCGGTTACGACGATTTAAACAACATATATAGGTCGGGAAAGAAGCATAAGAATTCAGCAAATCACATTACGTGTGAAAAAGCTCTGGTTCTATTTCGCAAAAATTAAAGAATTGAATTCGCAGTAAGTACCCATAAGACTGGATGTTGAGAAACAACGAACTGGTGAGGCAAAACAGGGAAATCCTCGGGCACCTTATTAGAATGACTTGTCTTCTGGGAAAATTAGGTGATGATTGGGCTGCGACAGTGCTTCTCTGTCCCAAATTGTAAGGAGCCGTGTTTTCTGTGCCTCCACGCCACCATCGCCAGCCGCCATCATCAGGACCACCAGGATCTCCACCACCCGAACTTGAACAGCCTAGCAGCCGCCACCAGCAGGACCAGGTAGCTCAGTCTTCCAGCTCCCGGACGTCATTCACCCACAGTCACTAGAACCTGGCAGTCTACCACACCAGAGGGTCAGCTCCAGCCACCAGCAGGACCAGGCAGCTTAGTCCTCCAGCTCCAAGGCGTCCTCCACCCGCTGTCACCAGGGCATGACAATCGACCCCTCCAAAGGGTCAGCCCCAACCACCAGCAGGACCAGGCAGCTTAGTCCTCCAGCTCCAGGGCGTCCTCCACCCGCTGTTACCAAGGCATGGTAGTCGACCCCTTCAAAGGTCAGCCCCAACCACCAGCAGGACCAGGCAGCTCAGTCCTCCGGTCGCACGCTGAATGAAGCTTAGTTCCTTAGTTATAGTTCCATTGAGCGGTCTAGCCGGCGTTTCGCTCGACTTTAACCGCTAGCGCGCGGCTCTCATGCGTGACGTATGTGGCAAATGCATCAGAATCTTTTCGGTGAATATGATCCCCCATACTAGGACACGAGAAACAATTTCAATGTTAAAATCGAAAATTTTAAATTTTATATCGAGAAGATGAGAGGTGAATTCGATGTATTCTGGGAGCGCTTAGAGAAATTTGTTTCCGATAATCAACATCAACAGCCGAGTAAGAAAATGCGTTTAGAGGTTTAGACCCAATCCTTGCAGAAGATAAGAAACGTGCATGCACTTGTTTGTTCAACGACATTTTAGACGTTATTATTTTGAACATTGCTCAGCGATTTAGCGAAATTTCTAAGTTGAAGTTTCTAAATCTTCTTGATTCTACATTTTTCACTAATTTCGCAAAAGCGTTTCCCGAAGAACTTCTCTCAGCGTTGCTGGAAACGTATGGAACTCTCGGTGGTCTACAACGATCCTGATATGAGAAAAGGTAGTGTTTGAGCTTCACCAATATATCAACCAATATATCAACTGTTTTCCCCAGAAACCTCAAAGTTGATTCATTTAATTTTAACCATACCAGCGACAAGTAACTCTGCCTCGAACTCTGCAGAGAGGTCCTCTTACTTGAGAAGAATAAAGACTTCTCTTCGGAATTCCCAACAACAAGAAACACTGTCGACTTTGGCGCTGATGAACGTTGGGAGTGCTCTGTTAGAACATTTGCGTTCGACACCTTCATTTAAAGGAACAGTAATTGACGTTTTCGCAAAACTGAACAAGAATAGAAGAATTGATCTCCATTTTAAGAATTAACTTGATTAGGTACTTCATGGTAGTGACATAGGCCTGCGAAACTTTATCGGTATATTAGGAAAATATTGATAGGTACTGCTGGGCGTTTTCTACAAACTTTTGTGGTCACACAAAATTTTACATAAAATTGCGAATTTATGTTCATTTAGAGAAATATGAAACCTGCATAACTATTTCAAATGAAACCCATTGCTCGCATTGCGGTTTTCGCAAATATGTACCCAAAATAAATGATATTTTGAATTCTGTTACCGCTGACGGAAAGAAAAGGCGGACGGGAAAAGTAGAAGAGCGCCACCACTCGTCGCAAAACGAAACCAAAAGTTTAAAGTCATCGGCAACAGCTGACACGGTGGTTAAGAATGGCAATGAGCTGGTATGGCGCCGTTCGCGGCCAAGGTTAAACGTCGAACAGCGAATATACCACGTGACAGCTTTGTGAAAAGCGCCGCTTAAAATAGAAATTGTATAGTTGTGTTGTATACGTGTGAGCATGTATATTATTTACGTAATAAAAGTCGACTTCTGACAGAGCAACAGACTCTCACTTTAATTTAGAATTCCCGCCATCCGCCGGGCTATTTGCAGATCGCGTATCAAAGTCGCCCGCTTGTTATAATGGATAATCGGCCCATTTTTGGCAAATTCCCGGTCAGTTTTGAGTAAATTGACGTGCGGCCATTTTTAAACTGCATGTTTTTTTAGTGTTAGTACGAGCAATCAGTGTAAAAAATACTGAATACACCTGAACTCATTTTATGGAATAAGCACTCACAAAATAACCGATGATATTAAATTTTCATGTTCAAATCGCAACAAACAGTTCCACGAATTTCGGCAACAATTATTATGGTAGATAAACTAAATTACTCTCCCAAATACATCGATCATTCCTTTTCCTCCCAAATACCGATACGCACTGGCTTTTTTTTGGCAAAAAAGTGTTTGTCGCAAATGATGATTCTGCGGAATTCCAAGAGTTCGATACATACCAGTCAATAAATAAAAGAAATAACCGCATCATAGTATCATAGATAGGTGCGCGGGCTTTGCGTTTGGTGTATCATCGCTTGTTTGTTGCGGTGTGATTGCATTCAGGTTACGTGTTCCCGTTTGTTTCAAAATTCTGATACGGCTTCTGTGGCGGCAGCACCTTCCAATAACACGGACAAGTACCGAGTTATTTATATCTACTCTACATAGTTACGAGTTACCTTACGGGTTTTTTAGTTGGTGCTGTTCATGTTTAACTGCTACGTTGCTACGTACCTTTTCTAATCTGAGTTGTATGCCGCCTTCCTTCAGTTACGCGTAATTAGAGGTGGTTTTATCTAATGGTTTAATTGTATAGTTGAAATAGTTGGCATTTGCGGAATGCAGCTGTTCTAGGCGCGTTTACATTTTGTTTCATTTGCATCTCGTTGATTCGCTTGGCAAACCGAAAAAAAACCTTTAATTACCACGATTATTACCTAACAGGTAATCGCAAAAAGTAAGATAAAAATATGCTTTTAAGTCTCAACTTCGCACATCAGATCTTCAGGGATAATACGTAACCTAACTGACATTGGGTCGGTTTTTCGGACGTGGATCAAAATGTAACGCAAGGTTACATTTAATTCGACTTTCGTTGCTATGATACAACCAATCACGATTCACGAAGTCAGTATCTTGGCAACGAAAGCCGAATTAAATGTACATTTTGATCCACGTTCCAAAAACTGGCCCCAAGACTATCATTACATCACTTCAGGATTTTTTATCACCCATATTGTAAACACAGCTTCCTTCGTGATACAATAATAACATGATCTGACATTGCGGATGCGCTCGCCGCAGGCTGACGTAATTTGGTGACCCACTCTAAATAAATGCGTGATTGTTAAGGGATTTATCAGCTGTTAAATAGTAATTCTGGACAAACGTCTATAAAGTGCTGCCACCTATAGCCCAAAAGTGTGATTAGGATTATACAATATATAGTCACAATCTGTTATGATTGGTTTCTATCATAGCTGAAACTTCTTTAGACGGAACACCTACAGCTTGGAATTTTCTAGGTTTTTTGCTTTGGCGGCAACCGAATAAATCTGGAAGGATTAGTCAGTGGTTCTATCTTTGAATTATTATTTAGAAATAAGAGAATAAACTGAATACCGACTGTGCCAGCGCCATCTGCATTGCAATGGCCACACTACTATTTTTAATTTTGTCTACTATCCACTAATAAATGTCCAGTTTAATGTGCATCTCGGCTAAATGTAAACAAGATGAAGAAATTGCAACATGATTTTTATTCCAACACGCCGGTTCAACCAAGTAACGTATCAAGACGTTCTTGGTCGAAAATGAATAACGTATAATTAACTTAGACAATTCTGCTTTCTAATTATGATAAATATGTGTACAAATAGTAAAAAATGTGTCGAGTTTATGACGGATTGTTTCAATAATTTGAGAGGGATTTATTTAAGGCGAACGAAAAATATTACTATAAAAGACTGAATATCCAAGTTGATCCTTCATTGATAAATCTTTTTTTATTTAACGCCCTCTCTACTTTAATTTCAGAATGTTGTTGGAATAAAAATGTGTCTACATGTCCTGTTTTTAGTGCTAAAATTCTCCACCCTTAATTGTCAGTCAAAGTAATTTCAGATTTTTGTGTAACAATGTGGTGTGTGGTCCCTAGCCGTGACTGCAGCAAAAAATGTTCATATTACTTATTGTCCAATAGAATTGGTATGCGGTCTAATCCGCTTACTTGCTCAAAAAGATACAGATACCAAAATAATTTTACGAGACACCTCATGAAGTTTACCATGTACCTGTAAAATTTTATTTTGAAATGTATTGGAATAGTATAAGAGATATAGACGGGCTTAAATATGATATAGTAAGTGATGTAATTGATTATGCGTTCATTCTCAAAATTATTATAAATATTTTTACGATAACTGGAATTTTTAGCGATAAATTTATATCTTATCAAGCTAAGAAACATTAATTTAGTCTAGTTAAGGTCATGTCGCAATGATCAAATGCAAACTTACGTAAGGTATTTATACAAATTAATAATATGTTTCTCTGTTTGTTCCAGGCTGCAATTCTGCAACAAACGGCAGAATACATCTATTCTCTTGAACAGGAAAAGACTCGTTTGTTATCCCAGAACTGCCAGTTGAAGAGGCTTGTAAATCAGCATGAAGGTGGCGAACTCCCGCCTAAGAAACGCAAAACAGAAATAATTATACCTGCTATCTCTGCTGAATCTTCAGATGAAGGGCTCGGTTCCATGTCGCCTGAACCAGTGAGCATTATGCAAGTGTCTGTTGTTCCTGCTGAAAACAATGGCGACCTTAGACGACAGTTGGACCGTGAGAGAAGTATTCGAACCCTTCTCGAAGAGCAAATTCGGCAATTGGAAACTCAGCTATTCCAACAGCAGCATCAACAACCACAGCTCTACCAAGTTGAAGAACAAGAAGATTTGGGTCTTCAGCTAGTTGCGGCAGACAGCCTCCCACCTGTTGGTCATACACAAACGGTGGTCTGTTCTCCGCCATTATCACGAAGTCCCAGTCCTGAACCTGTACCTGTGCCCGAACCAAGGTTGCCTTCTGTTTTGGAGGCTGCCATCAAGGCTGAACCAAAAGTTGAGGTAGAAAGGCTACCGTCACCAAATACACCCCACGAAGAAGGCACACCCTCAAGAATCTATGTATCCAACACATCGCGGCAGAATTTGGAAACCATCGTAGAAGCGATCCGCCATCTAGAGGGTGACCATATGTTCGGAGATGAACCTCAGCAAGCGCAAGAAGTACCACTGGCATTGACGACACGATCTTCAGAACATCTGCTCAAAGTGGAGATGAATCCTTTTGTGGAATTTTCAACGTCCTCAGTGCAACACCAGCAGCAGTCACGACCGAGTGTGGTTGTGGTAAAGCAAGCATCGTGATCCCGCATCATACGCTATGCGTTCCCTAAATCCCCGGCGACTGGCGTCGTCCGGAGTGTCAACTCCGGCCTCGTGAGCGGTTGTTAGACTCACTTACGTGGCGTGCTAGATTTAGTCTCGTGAACAGCCTGTGGAGCGGCGCTCTGAGATATTGAAAAAAATTGCTGGAGATCCCAAATTGTGTAGTTTCTCTCTATCTCGAATGTTACAAATGCGAATCTCAGGGGTCTGGGTGTCAGTGCGACGCTTCACGATGCTGTGATTTTAGTGCAGTCATTATAGCAGAGACTCAGGGTGTTTGTGAATTTTCTAGGTAATTTTTTTACGAAGTATGAACTGGTTGAAGTTCCGAGAAAAGTAATAAAGTTGTCCCTTGGGAGATTTACAAACAGCCTGGGTATTTTCAGGTACATACCAAGCATTATGAAAGTTTTTTTAAATTTCAAAATCATTGAATCTGAAATTCTCGTATATAATTTTTGTTACTAGTAAAACTTCTGAGAACTTGAACCGAATTGGCAACCTCAAGCATAGTAATAGGAGGAAATTGAAATTGAAACCAGTGATTGTAGTAATATTTAAAGTGGGGTAAAATAACCTAATTGTTATTTAGTTGAATTGTTTTATTATTCAACTTAAGTTTTATCACAAAATGATAATAGGTAATTCCTGATTGAAATGACTCGTTCAAAGTGGTAGATAATTGAATATTGAAAAGACTATTGGGCGACAGGTAAGTACCAATGCAATTGGAGTACCTACTGTAATTAATTGTGCGTCTGCAACTATGTGCGTTCAAAATTTTCATAAGAAAAAATCCAACTGGCACATTTAATTGATATCTCTGTATTATGCTTTGAGAGAAGAAAGTTCTGTGTGTTATTCCTCATATTTTTAATTTCATAATTTAAACGCATTTTCATATAGTATATCAAAAGGTTAGTGCTGTAAAAGTGCTAAAATCCTGGCAGTTTATTGGCTGAGAACACCTCAGTAAAATTTGAAATGTATTAAAGTAGAACTCCACCAAAGCGACATTTGTCAAAATTGTCGACGACAATGTCGATGACCTCTGTTGGCGTTTTCCGTAAACATTTGTCGTAAATGTTGCTTATTCATTGTTTTAACAGAAAAGAGCGAAACATGCGAAATCTATATTCATTCGACAAGAACATGCAGAACGGGGACAATTCAACTATTTTGGTAGCTGACTACTTCGTAATTTCGCGTCCGAAATGTCATCAGCACCGATTCTGGGTGCGCCCTAGTTTGCAAAAAATATGGTGCAACCGATTTGTTTGAAGACCTTCAAGCTTACGGTTACGACACGTTAAAAAATGAATTTTGATGTGATCGGAGTTTCAAAAATTTTATGCGAATGCCACTGTGTGATTTCGAAGTACTGTTGCAAAAAGTTGGACCAATTATCAGAAAACTTCTTGTTGAAGAGGGAAATCAGTTAAAGCGTTTGGGAGACGGGCATCTGGTGGACGTGTTCAAAACAAAGTCGTAAACTTTGTTGGTAACATTGTTTTTCTTTGATGTACCGCCCTCCGAGCGAAACTGTCAACATTATCGGTGACTATGGTCGTCGACATGAAAAGTCGCCGACTTTTTTAATTTACCGCAACTTTTGTTATTAACAAGTGTTGACGACACTGTCGCCTACTAATGTCGTTTTGGTGGAGTTCCGCCTTTAGGTACACTCTCGGTTTTTTACTCTCCTAACAGCGACTTATTTTTTTTTAATATTAGTCATATCCCATCAAAATATACAGCAGCTTTTTTAATCCCGAGATATATGATGCTTAATCAGCATTCGCCCATTTAGCACTGGATGCTTAATCTCCCATAATGGAGGTGTTCTAAGCCTTTACAATGCCATCATATACAGTGTGTTCAACAAGGAATGGGACAGTGCAATATCTCGGAAGCGGGTGAAGGTTTTAAAATTGTAAAAATGTTTTAATAAACCTCAGTCAGGGGGACATATTTTGTGGCAAAAAAATATAATTCCATCCATCATATTGCTAGGTGGCGCTACCTGACTTTAATTTTTTAAATGGAATGACATACTTTTGGTCGCATTTCTGGATTCTATAACATATTTGTGATAACTTTTATTAAAACTTCTACCAACCTATGTCTTTTAGTTTCCGAGAAAAAAAATGTTTTCAAAATTTTAAGACGAAAACATGTTTTCAAGAAATCGCATTGACACTTGAGTGGATAGAGATAAATGAATAAATTTTATATTAAATGATAGAGAAAATACTGTCTTTTTCCACAAAAATACTGATATTCGATTTTTTTATACGTGGTGCTTCCAATAGTTACTTTCACTTACGTTAAACTAACACACTTTATTTATTTTATTGCCATTAAAACAATTTAAGCAAAATTAAACAATATCAAAATTAAAATAAGCCTACAAATTAAATGTTCAAATGTTTCTCCATTATTTTTCAACACATTTTTCATACCTCTTAATTAATGAAGCACTAGTTACCGCGTTCAACGTTTCACGTGATATGCTCGCACATAATTATAAAAATTGAAACTGTACAAAAGATATTCAGAACTGAAATCTCAATTATGAGAAACTTCAATAGACATTTGTTTTTATGGCATGCTAAATTTTTGATACATGGTTCTTTCAATGACTGCCAGGACATGACTACTTTTTCAATGTATGTACAGCGTTGTTGAATTATTTCGGCGTTATCTGCATTATGTTTGTAAAAAAAAACATATTTTGTCTGTCATTTCATAAAATATTTGTTAATTTATCTCTATCCACTCAAGTGTCAATGCGATTTCTTAAAAACATGTTTTCGTCTTAAAATTTTGAAAATAATTTTTTTCTCGGAAGCTAAAAGACATAGGTTGGTAGAAGTTTTAATGAAAGTTATCACAAATATGTTATAAAATCCAAAAATGCAACCAAAAGTATGTCATTCCATTTAAAAATTTAAAGTCAGATAGCGCCACCTAGCAATATGATGAATGGAATTATATTTTTTTGCCACAAAATATGTCCCCCTGACTGAGGTTTATTAAAACATTTTCACAATTTCAAAATCTTCACCCGTTTCAGAGATATTGCACTGTCCCATTCCTCGTTGAACACACTGTATAGTTTACATCTCATAGATCTGTAGATACCGATCAATCATCCAAACACTACGATAAACAGTAACAAAATATTTTAATAATATTTAACGGCGTTGTATATTAAAAATCGGTATGACTTCCATGTGCCGTTATTTATAACAAAAGAACGTTCCTAATTATAACCATTATGTCTGTTATAATAAATACTGTTTAAAATAGTCCTATTTTCTTACTTGCGTAGTGTAAGAAGTGTCCTCAGACTGCACCATCCGTGCCTCTCGGTCGATCTCGCCTGCACTCATGCAAATATAAAGTGCATACTATCTACTATTTATTTATGTACTTGCTCCAAGAGTTACACCTTCGTTGGCTTCGGTGACACAGCTGGTAGTGTATTGGGTGAACGTGCCTTGCGTTCCAGGTTCGATACTAGCAGTGATTGTTGTATTTGTGATAGTGCTGTCAGTAATATGTCACATTTGACCTATTCCTTAATTAATTTTAAGGCCTCGCCACATAGGCCATGTTATGCTATGCCAATGTAAAGCTCGAGAATGGAAACAGCCCTGAGCCATGTGAAAGTCCTGAGATTGACCGATCCCAAGCGGTAGAGCAGACTGCCGGTTTTTAGTTGCCAAGTGATAATGAATAGAAGTCTATCTTAAATTAATATTGTTTTTATATCAAATGACACAGACTCGCTCCGGTCTAACGGCCTCCGCTCAATTGTCCTTTTGACCAGAAAAGTTTTTATGTAAAAAAATAAACTGTTGAATACAAAAAAAAAGGCGTCGAGATTGGGATCGAACACAATCGCACTGGGCCACGAGACGAAAGCGCTATCCATTGCGCCACACTCGTCGCCGGCAGTAGTTGTCGGAAACTAGGTATAAATAGTGAAAGGCACATAAATATTTGCCAATCTTATGAATTTTACATGGCTCAGGGCCGTTTCCATTCTCGCATGTAAAACATAGAAGTAGAGACAATGGAATTCAAATGGAAGTGTCCACATTGTTCATGTTTAAAGTAATTTACATAGCAACGAAGTCGACTTCTATGCTGTTTCTATGGATAAAAGTTTTCAAACAAATAACTATGGTTACCCAAATTTACATAGCATGTCCTATGTGGACAGCTCTGTGCTGTTCCATGCTAAATTTAATTTAGCATGGCATGGCCTATGTGGCGAGCGCCTTACGGTTTGTGCTTTCTAAACATAACCTACAATTCTGAAATGTCGAGTACAAATTTTCAGTTTACAAATATTTTCTTAAAACGGATAGTAAGGAAGGTAAATTTTATGCAAATACTTGTCAAAAAGAATCTGTAAAATTTTACTGTCCCTTTTGTTTCCATTTTTATATAATCTTATTAAATATATATATATCAGTATATTAAGTAATGTGCTAATCGAATATTTAACCTCGGTGTCTGAATTTGATTCATGTGATTTATGAACTGTCGCTAGGGCTGGGCAATATCAAATATCGATATTAAGAAATATCAATATGCTGATATACATATTGATAGTTCTCAAAATATCGACTCTAAAGCTTTACTTTTCAGACGATGTACTAATACCTCCGATACACCATCCGATACCGATACTAGTATCTGTATTCAGATATTTTTCAAATGGTAAATTTAGAAAAACTTCATGAATAATATATTATGTATGTACTTGTTGCATGTAGCTAATTTGCTCGTGCTTCATCTTGTAAAAAAATGTTTCCGAACATTAGAAATTTTAATAGATCTAGAAAATTTTCTTGAAGTCGGAACTTTGACATGGAATGATCAAACATGAAATTGTGCCAGTGCTTAAAAATGCGCGTAAAAGAGTACAAAATCGGCATACCAGATCTGCCAGGCCTTTCTCAAGTGTGAATTGCAGTGTTTAAGATTTCGAAATTTTAGATATTTTTGTTAATTTTTAGCGATACTGAAGAATATCTGAAAATGCCCAGTACTGACGATACTAAGTATCATAAAAACCTGCTTGTTTTTAAACTCCCATTGCACATATTTTTTATTCAATTGGTCCAGGAAACATTTTTTATGTGGTTCTCGACTTTTCATTAATGTTCAGATTACAATAGAAATTTATTTAATTCAGTACCGTATGGCGCTGGTGAGGAATGCTACAGTCTAGTAATTACAAAGTTTTCAGAAAAATTTAAGAAATCGACACGAAAATTATTAAAAAAATACATTGTTTAAATTTAAAAAATAAACAAAAATAAGCTTAACGAAGTCCAAAAAATGCATAGAAATTAATAACAAATTTTCTGCAACAGTTGAATGAAAAATTATACGTGCTATGGGAGTTTGAGGACGAGCAGGGTTTTTCATAAAGAGTGATTTTTTTTAAAGTTAAAATAATCATTTTTTGTCCCTATTTGTAGTCCAGTCCGAGGACCTACTGTAGATATATTGAAGTATTGATATATCAATAATTGATATTCGTATATTTCATTGACGATACATTGATAAAATTTCCCAGGCCTGTCACCGTCGAGGCGACTGATTTGAATATGATATTTCCTAATGGAACCTGGAAGTGAATATGGGCGAGGGGTGTCTCATAGAACTTTTCTTCTCAAAATGTATAATAATGGCGTAATCAAAGAAATATATCCCTTGCATGCAAGTATAATAGAATATAGCTAAATTAAATTTTTTGTTAACTGTGCAGTGCATTTGTACTTAAGGTGAGGGGGAGAGATAGGAATGGAATGTTGAGGAAGCCAGTTTGGTGCCAAGCAGGGGAAATCTGTTAAACGTTGAGAGCTATAAAGACCGAACTATGTAAATGTCTAAGATAAATAAAAAACATGACGATTTTTTATTATTTTTGTTAATTAAAAAGCAGAAAAGTTTCGTTTTGTTGGAAACGCCAAAAACATATTTATCGAAAAAGTAGCGAAGTAGCTGAAAGTTTTTGTTCCTTTTTGTATATAATATACATATAAAGATATAATGAATATTTACTTTAATAAATGATGCAACGGCCATTATTGTGGCCGTGTAGTTGTAGTACATTGATTCGGGCGTATTTTTTATTTTCTCTTGTTTGTTGTTTTTATATTGTAAGTTTTCATTTAATTTTTTTTTGTTTAAAAAAATTGTACATAGCAAACAATTTGGTATACGTATGATGAAGTTTGAAAAATGCATATTATTGTTTTCCGTTATTGAAAGAAAAAAATGTAGATTTTAAGTAGTTGTAGGTGGTTGACTAAGACCAGGCTAATGCCAAAAAAAGGAAAAGATCCGAAAATCATCCTGACGCACTACCGCCGATCATTCGTTGCGTAAAACGGCGATGAAATTTTTTAGTCACTTATTTAATCAAGTAATTTAATGGTGAATGTGTAGTTTTTATTAATCGGATGAATGTCCTCGGCATGGCATAGTGCTATGTATATTTTCTGGAAGGAAATTTGCGTAAATATAGTTCCGATTTTATTTGGGACAGTACTGAAATCGTGAGATGTGAATGGATGAGATGTGACCAATGGAAGTATCACAAAATTGCGCATTTTTTATACGTGTTTACTCGGGAACTGACATTTCTTCATTCTTGGACATTTTTTTAATTCCGCAATATTTTTAAATTGAGCATTTTCAAAAATTCCTGCTAAAGTTAAATAATTCAACAAATTTATCTTGCCATCCTTCAGAGAAATTAATATCACATGTAGCGAAACTAAATTTTTAATTACTTAGTACTTTATAATCCACGAAAATTCTGTGAACATTAAAAAAAAAATTTTATGAATATGCCCTCGTGTCTTGCTAGTTAAATATCACTTCAAGAAAGTTGCGTAGATTCTCACAAACGTAAACTGCAATCTTAATCTTTTTGAGGAGCAGTATGTTTTTATACCTGGCCTGGCCTAATCCTCAACCTGGATAATCGAGACTACTTCACTGAACTTTCCAATCTTTATGTTCAAATGAAAACTATAAAATATGAAACGTATTGCTCTGCGAAAGGATTGAACCTGCTCACTGTAACTACATAATTGCCCGAAGTTTTTGTTTTTATTTTTCAAATCATTTTATTAGCTTATTTGTCAGTTGCTAATTAGAAATTTAATTTCGACAAAATGTAAAATAATTTTTTGTAAAGGATTGCAATGGTATATTACACAACAAGTATGTATGAAAGTTTGCAATTATATGTGCGTCACATTTTTAATAATAATTTGTCTTTATTGTGAAATAAAAAGAAAACAACAGTAATTAAAATAAATCGAAAGCATACCACAAATGGCGAAGTTCAGCGTACGGTGCTCTACTACTTAACCGTAACTCAAAAATAAACATATTCATAATCATGAAACGCAGTGTAATTTTTCCTATGGCCCCATAAGCATCCCTAAGAAAATAACATTTTATTGAATGATTTATTGGGTGGACGTAATTGTAAACTTTCACGCCTATTTGATCATGTGTAAAGTGTCGTTTCCTTAGGAGGTCGTAGGAAAAATACTTTTGTTAAACTGTTTAATTGAGGAGCAGACATTTTAAAGAATTGATTTTCCCATGTTATTTTGTTGCTATCTCTCAGTAATGAAACAGACGGTATAATTGAATAACTTTAATGTACAGGTTGTAACAAAAATGGTGGGTTGGCTATGCATAGGCGGTTTCTACGTTTTAAAACTGTTCAGAACTTTAAAAAAATCATTTTGAAATTCGGTCAAGAAAAGTTTGAACCGCATAAATAAAAAATAAATAAAATGCTATATACTGCAATGCTCAAATAACCAAAGACAGTTGTGTATTCTTTTAAATACGCAGCTCTTACTGAAAATGAAAGAAGGATAACATCAGAAAATGAACACAAAGTTAACCTAAAGGGAAATTATGCAAAAACGACTTATAGTTTGTAGTAAGCGATTAGTAATTAATTTTATTGTTTTTAACGGTACGTTTTCGGTATTGCAGTATATTCGTGAAAGATTCACATGTCTAAAAAGGTCCAAGAATGAATTATTGAAAAGATGAAGCTTTTATAGCTGCGCCTGATTTTTATATGACAAGTCGCGTTTGGTTTTTTTGTGATATTTTCTTTAAATACAGGAAATAATCGTAATTCTAGTAATATTAGGCACTTGAACTGGCACGAGCGGGAACACAGACGCTGGTTTGTTGTTAGGTAATGGATGGCATAACTTAGAAGAATTGAAAACTTAGTTTGAATTTTAAGGATATCGTCTGCAGTTTCCACGCTCATGTCATTTTGTTGGTAACTGGTTTACATCCGATCCAATGATGTTTTTGATGGGCACTCAGTCGTCGATAATTAAAGAAGTTCCTTTACATTAAACTGATAGTACTGTAAACGTGTTTTCATTGTCACGGCGTTTAGCTTTTTTATACGAACTGTTTTTGTTAACTAGTAGATTTTTCTTGGAGACTGGGTGTGTCAGATTTATTGTAATTAAATTTGTCTACATAGTAAAATTCACTTGTAATTGTTGGATTGATGTAAAATAAAAAATCGTACGTCAGACTCAATGAAAAAGATTTTTTTATATATATGATAATTGGTTCCCGTTTATTACTGTGATTATATTTATATGAAAAATTGATAAGATTAACAATAATGAAAATTAATTTAAGTTTACTCTGACGAATATGGGAAGCCGAAAGCTGTAACACGGGCTTGTCTATTCAACATTGCTTTTTCATATAGCACTAAAATAATTGTATGTTCGCAATAACTTTCGAACGTCATTGCGCATAGTTTGATTGAGAATATTTCCTTTCATGCCGACAATCTGACTAAGGGCTTATGACGATCGAAAGTCAGTCTTGTCTTTATAAATCTAAATAGGTAAAAAGTTAGTGTTGCTGGAGGCTGGGTGTGTTACAAAATACTTCGACAGCACTGACAAACACTTAGCATTCTGGTCTGAAATTTATAATTCACTGCACACATTAACGGTTACGTGCTTCAGACATCAATTTATTGTTTGTGTCGCTTGTATCATACAGAATATACAAAATAAACTTCTACAGATGGACACAGATTTGTTTTTATTAAAATTTCCCTTTGAAATCCTATAAAACCCGCAAAGATTATACATAAAAAGTAATTATTGTAATATCGATGTGGATGTAGAAATGAACTGTTGTGGAAACGAGTGTCCAGTGTCCTCATTGGAAGTTTCTGAAGTAATAAGTAAATATGATCTAGTCTCGACAGCTTGCAAGCTCTTCACAGGAAGTCCATTTCAATAGCTATTTTTACCTACCAAAGGCTAATATTCAGAAAATCTACTTATGGATTCAACAATTGCAGGGCGAGTCAGTCAAGCCACAAGGTCCATTTGCTTGACTGTACCTGAAATTAAAAATGTGAGTGAACGCGTAAATACGGGTAACATTAAGATATAAATATTTTTTTATACAGGTCGGTCCACAGAAATGTACTTAACTAAATATAATATATACGTTGGATTTTCAGCCTGCGGTGTTGTGTTTGACTGAGTCTAGGACAACCAGTTATATGATGGATCATGAACTGAATATACAGGGTTATGTACTGTATCGTTTTGATAGTGTTAACAGACGTACGGGTGGAACGTTGGTTTACGTAAAAAACTGCATCTCGGTTGTTTTGATGGGTACACATAAGCTAGATTATAGATTATACAGTTGTTAGTGAAAATCCATCACAAATATGTTGTGTAGCGTCTGTTTACCACTCGGGAGAAGACAGGCCATTCCTGCAGTTTCTTGATAACCTTTTAAAGTGATTAATAATGAAATACTTTTACTTGGAGATTTTAATCTGGATTGGTTAGGGGAAAAATATTTCGATCGGGAACTCAAAACAAGGCTGCTTGCAGCGGGGCTAAAGCAGATAGTGGAACAACCTACACGGGTTACAAAAGACTCGAGTACCTTGATTGATCAGGCTTGGGCTAACTCATATTATTTTAAGTATGTGTCGATGGATGTTCCTATGATCACCGACCACATGGTGGTAACACTTGCGATGATGGGGTCGGGTGTGGAAGATGAAGTTGAAAATGGGTTTAAATATGTTAGGAGGGTGACTGCGGAGAAACTGTTTGAAATTAATGTTGAACTATTAGGAAAAAACTGGCTTTACCATTCTACAAAGATTTATGACATCTATGATTAATTTATGCATAATGTGAATGAAACAATAAACAAATATGCTCCTGTACGTAAAGTTGAGACTAAGCAATGTAAAAATAGATGGTTTAATAATGAAATAAAAAAGATGCAGAAAGAGCGAGACTTGAGTTACAAGAGAGCTAGAACTACAGGTGAACGAGAACACTGGGATGATTATAAAGTGCTTAGGAACATAGTGACTGATATGATAAGAGAAGCTCGCAAAAATTACTTTTATGAAGAGATTGATAATAATAAGAAAAATAGTAGGGAATTGTGGAAGGTTCTGAGAACAAAGCTGGGGAAAGTTCAAGAAAAGAAGAGACAGTGAGACTTTTGAAGGATCTTTTCGATTCCAGTGGATATCCGTTGCTGCACTGTGTAAATACTTCCCTACAGACTGGATCGGTGGCAGGAGAAATGAAAGTACAATTATACCGATAGAAAAAGTTAAAGGAACTTCAAACCCGAATGAATACAGACCGGTCAATCTTTTGCCTGTGGTTGAGAAGGTGCTTGAAGTTTTGGTTAATCAGCAGGTCAGGGAATACATTGTTAGAAATAATTTGCTTTATAGAAATCAGTCGGGGTTCAGAGAGAAGCATTCTTGCGATACCTCTTTACAGTTGGTGCTGAAATACTTACGTAACAATGTGGCGGACAGTAAAGTGATTGTGTGTGCATTTGTTGATTTAAGACGGGCCTTCGAAACTGTGGACCATGCCATATTAATTGAGAAACTGCAGTTTCTGGGATTTACTGGTAGAGTGTTGTTATGGTTCCGTAGTTATTTGAGCGACAGGAAGCATAGGTGCAGGATGGAAAATTGTGTGTCATCGGAGTTAGCATGTAATGTAGGAGTCCCTCAAGGTAGTGTTCTGGGGCCGTTGTTATTTTTATTGTATGTAAACGATGTTCAATTGTGGCTTAGGGAATCCTTTGTGAACCTTTTTGCCGATGATACATTGATCTGTGTTGCCCACGAGGACCCACAGGTAGCTTGTCAGTTGATGAATAGGGAGTTGACATTATTATATGAGTGGATGTGTATAAACAGACTTAAGTTTGTTGGATGCTTCACTTGATCATGGTTTATGTATAAACCCGCAAAAATCAAAATTAATTGTGTTTGGAAAACCTGCTTCCCTCACTGTGGTCAATGAATTATTAAATATAAGGATAAATGGCGTGAAATTAGATAGCGTGAGTGAAGCAAGAAATCTGGGAATAATCATGGACTGTGACTTGAGATTCAAAAAACATATAAGTAATTGTGTAAGGAGGTCATTTTGTAGTTTAAAACAGATCTATTCCAATAAGGATATTCTAGATAAGAAAGTCATTCGTTTGTTGTGTGATGCGTTGGTTCTCCCTCATTTTTCGTTTTGTGATGTGCTGTACGGGTCCTGTATCGATGCTGCTACATCTCACAGAATTCAAATGGTTCAGAACTCATGTGCTAGATTGATTTGTGGGGTCCGTCGGCAGGATCGCATCTCGAGTAAGATTAAGGAAATGGAGTGGTTGAATATGGCGAACCGACGTCGCTTGCACGCTTGCGTTTTTTACCATAAAATAATGCAGACTCAATGTCCACCTTATCTATACAACAAGATTAGATTTAGAACAGATGTTCACAATTTGAATATTCCAAGAAAATTCAAATCTAAATTAAAACGTTATTTCATGGATAACCAATAAAATCTTCTGTTTGTCACCTAGTCCATGGCAATGGTTGTGTCATTCCCTCGTAGCATTTGCATTTTGTTCTTATTTATTCATTTACTCTTTGTCCCTTCCTTCTTCTTCCCTTTCTTCTGTTTCTTCTGTTTCCTCTGTTTCTTTTCTTCCTTTTCTACTTCTTCTTTTCCCTTTCATTTAATCTTAGCTTAAATTTCAATTTTTTATATATCTGTTGGGTGGAGTGGTAGAACAGCGTGTGCAGGAGCATTTTTCTGCACACAAGCTGAACTCCGCCTATTGTCTCATTGTGTTATAATGTGCAAACATTTGTATTTTCAATATATATGTGTGATGGGCAATAAAGACGTTTATTATTACTATTAAGTTAAATGTATCTAAGACAAAGTGTATGGTGGTGGCTTCGGAGAGAAGATTAAATATTACAGTTGATCCTATATTGGTTAACAAAGAAATTGTGAGTGTGGTGGATAGTATATTAGTATTTGGGGGTTGCTCTGGATAAAAAATTGAATTTTATTTGTCATGTTGAAGACCTATGTAAAAAAGTAGGAAAGAAACTCGGTTTTTTGGCCAGATTGAGGGCAGATTTATCTTTATCAAGTGGTTGTTTGATATATAACTGTATTGTTAGGCCACATTTTGATTATTTGTACTGTGTTGATGACTTGTAATGAAAAAGAATTTGGATAGGTTGCAAGCACTACAAAGTAAGGCTATGAGGATTTTGTTGCAGTGCAGTAGGTTTACATCTGTAAGTTACATGTTGGATGTTCTGGGGTGGCTGAGTGTGAGGGATAACATTAAACTACAGTGTTTAGTATTTATACATAAAATAGCTCTGGGGGAGGCACCAGAATATTTTGAAGGGAGCTTAGTGAGGCGTGGGGAATTAATGGATTATGTTTTAAGATCGGGTGACAATTATAAGGTAGAAAGGGTGCGGTACAGTAGATATATGAAGGATGTTTTTTATAAGGGCGTTATAGAGTATAATAAGTTGCCGCTTGCTGTCTGTTAAGTTTAAGTTAAATGTGAAAAGAGATCTTTTGTCTGAAAGGTGATGGTTTGTTGGGATTATACAGGGTGTCCCGCGACTCGATAGCCATAGCCTAAGGGTGTATTCCTTAGGCAATTTCAAGTCGAAAATACCTTATATACATATGTCCAAAAGTCAATATTAAGTAAATTATCGGTGATATTAATAAGTAGAATAAATTTATATCACATAATTATAACTTTATTAATTAAATTAATGGAAACTGTTTAAAACAAAATTAATTATGGTAAATGTTCAAAGTACCCTTCCGCTGCCTGAATACACTTTCGAGCTCTCCATAGTTGAAAAGTAGCTCTCTGAAGAGTATTCGTGTCTGCACGCATGGATGTAGCTGCAGCCATAATTTTATTAATTAATTCTTCTCTGGTTTGGGATATTTCTGAATATACCAAACTCTTCATGTGTCTCCAAAGATAAGAATTGAGCGGCGTTAAGTCTGGTAACCTCGGTGGCCAGAGAACTGAACCTCCTCTTCCAATCCACCGGTCAGCAAACTTGCTATTCAGGTAGGTATGTTCTGACATTCATACCTAAATGTGGAGGCGCGCCATCTAATTGAAACCACATGTTTCTTCTTCTCTGAAGCGAAACTTCTTCCAATAATCCTGGCAAGTCGTTTTGTAAAAAATGTAGGTAATTCTCGGATGTTAAACGATCTTGAAATACGAATAGCCCAATAAGATTATCATTAACAATACCACACCAAATATTCACCGAAAATCGCAGTTGAAAATGCGTTTCTGTGGTTCCAAAAGGATTTTCATGTGCCCATGAATGTGAATTTCGGGTATTTGTAATCTCAAAGAAGAAACAATTGTTACAATCAATAAAAATTATGACTTGACCTACCAAGAATAATTTTTTTTTAAAAATGAATTGCTTTACTAATATGGACTTTTGGACGTAAGTGTATAAGGCATTTTCGACTTAAAATGGCATAAGGAATACACCCTTAGGCTATGGCTAGCGAGTCGCGGGATGCCCTGTATTGTGTTATTGTTTGTATTAACTAGCTTTGCTAAAATAAATGATTTATTATTATTATATTATTATTAGATTTTTTTATGGAATGCTATGTATTTGGCTGCAATATTAAATTCTTAAAATTCTGGGCATATTTGCAAAGGCATGTTAGTACCTAAAATCAACTGTTGTCCGGATATTTGCGATTTTTTGAAAAAATTCCAGTTTTCACGTATAACAATAATTGCTCTTGTTGCACTGCTCGCTTCAAATACAAAATCTTTTTTGTTGGAATTGTTGGGAAACGTCCACTCTACCAGGCAAAATGTTTTTTATATAGGTGGCTACAAAAAAATTAAAACTAGATAATTCAAAACCCAAAAAGTTGTTTATTTTAATTGGAACAAGGAGGAACCTAGTAGGTCTTTCAAAGGCCTCCAATTTTCTTTAAGTACGCCCTATACCTATTTCCAATATTTTAAGAGAACTGAAATACAAATAGGAAATGAGAAGATAGAGGAAGTCGTGGATTTCTGTTATTTAGGAAATAAAATAACTCGAGATGGTAGGAGCACTAAAGACATAAAACAAAGAATAGTGCAAGGTCGAGTTGCTTTTAACAAAAAGAAACAACTGTTATGCTCGGGAACGGTTAATGTAGAAACTCGGAAGAGACTCTTAAAGACATATGTATGGAGTACGGCATTATACGGGTGCGAAACTTGGACAATAGGAGAAGCGGATCGAAAAAGAGTAAGAAGCATTTGAAATGTGGTGCTATAGACGCATGATGAAGATACCGTGGATAGATAAAGTTAGCAATAGGGAGGTATTAGAAAGAGTTGGGAAAAAGCAAAAGGTATGGAAGACAATAAAGAATAGGAGAGATAGGATAGTAGGACACCTTCTAAGACACGAAGGAATAGTTCGCAACATACTATATAGAGTCAGATAGGAATAAAAAATAGGTAGGGGTAGGCCCAGATTAGACTACTGCTCTCAAATAGTTAGGGATGTAGGATGTTTTACTTTTAGAGAAATGCGTAGGTTAGCTCACGATAGGAAAGAATAGAGGCACGCGTCCAACCAGTCTTCCGATTGAGAATCTCATGATGAAGAGATATTTGGTATTCTTTTTAGATGCACAACAAATATGGCATTTCCAACAAAACAGGTAATGTGCTACTGTGTTAAGTGCATTAAAACCCTTGTTTTACAAAACATGAAGGGAGTCGTGTGACATGAGAACTGGCATGGGTATGCATTATGAATATAGCACAGAAGCCAAATGAGTGTCGGTCAGATTCGCAATATGAACCTAAATATACAATCATTAACAAACAAAGAAGAACATTTGAATCTACTGCTGAACGAGAAGGAAGTTGGCATGGCTTGTATTACGGAACATTGGATGACGAGCGCTGAATTGCTTTCAATTCCATTTACTATGTCTGTGGCCATTTCTCCAGAACCAGGAGCAGACGGAGGCATAGCAGTTTTAGTGCGTTATAGGTGAAAGAGTTTGCTGAAGAGTCTGGTGGAGACTGCTGTGCACTGGAGGTGGTTGGGAGCTCGAGGACATTGGCAAGATACCAGAATGTCTATATAGCAGGAAATTTTAACATAGACCTGTAGAGCGGCAGTGCTGAGTCGCTCGGTTTTGCGGATAAAATGGAGGAGTATTGTTTGGTACCAACGTTTTTGGTGCCTTCTAGGGTATCTAAGATGAATTCTACGTGTATTGGTAATGTATGTTATTCTGTTTCGGTCGCTATAAAAAATTCAACAACGTTCAACCCTCAAATTTATCTTCATTTGGGACAGATACCCATTCAAGTCACAAACCGTGGAAAAAAAGTTCCAGTCTATTAGAAAATTTAATGACCAAAATACTCGACTGTTATTGAACGTCCTTGAGGGTGAATCCTGGAAAGAGGTGTACTCGGGAGAACAATGCTACTCTTCGCGCACACTTTAAGAGGGATACGTACGGCTCAAGAAAAATAAGCACTTGGTCACGTGATACTCTCCCCCAGTGTAGGAGAAACACGAGGAGAAACAGATCTGCTAACCAGATACGGCCCGAACGTACTCGGCTGTCACCGACTACCGAGGGGCGGCTAGAATCTGCTAGTGGAAGGAGGTGACTCCCGTTTTTAGAAATGTGTTTATTGTCGAAGTAAGTTTAATGCAGCTTATTTATTTTCAATTTAAATGCATTGAAATTTGAAACGCAAGCAACAATGTTCATATTATAGTATGTATATGTATAGGTAGGTATCTATTTTGTGTTGTGCATCGTGTTTACTTTTTGTTTGATATTTGTTGAAGGCAGATAAAAATTTTAAATTTTTGTTATAAATTGAATACTTCTGAAAGCCTGTTTACAGTCGGCAATTTTCACTGCGTGCAACTTGCAATTGCTGCAATTCCTGTCATGCGCATGCTCCTTGAGTAATAAACTTTAAATTATTGCTCACGGCGCATGCGCATGGCAGGAATTGCAGCAGTTGCAAGTTGCACGCAATGAAAATTGCCGACTGTAACCAGGCTTTAACAGTTTGCGTAATTTTTGACAGTAATAAAGGAAGTTAATATTTGCCAACAAAACTGTAAAACATTACAAAAGTTTGATAAACTATACATTCTCCTCAGCATTGTACTTAAGTTTTCAGCTTATTTGAAACACGGTACTTAATGAGTATCTGAAAAATATCAAATATCTCTGAAGGTATAAAAAATAGGTAGGACATACATAGGTACTTAGAAAATTGTGGGTCTCTGAAAGACCAATTAGGTTCCTCGAAAAAATATGGGCTGTTCCATTTAAAATAAACAACGTTTTAGGTTTTGAATTATCCCAAGTTTTAAAATTTTTTGTGAACACCCTGTACAAGAAACAGTTTTATCTGGTTAGGTCTTTGCCGAGCAGTTCCACAGAAGGACTCCTTTCAAGTTGAGGTGCGCAACGCAGCAAGACTCTTCCTGCAAGAGTAATTATTGGCATAAAGGAAAATGCAGTTTGCTAGAAAAAATTGCAAATACCTATCTCAAAAATTATTGACAAATACCTAAATACAAAATGTTCAGAATTTTACAGAGAATTCAAAATTGTAGTCAAATTCAGGGTGTCCTGCGGCTCGATAGCCAGAGCCTAAGGGTGTATTTCTTAGGCCATTTTAAGACGAAAACGACTTATACACTTATGTCCAAAAGTCAATATTAATAAAGCAATTCATTTTTCAAAAAAATTAATCTTGGTAGGCCAAGTAATAATTTTGATTGATTGTAGCAATTGTTCCTTTGATGTTTGTTGCAATTATTCGTTTGTTGCAATTATTCGTTTGTTGCATTATTTGTGTTTCTTTAACGTTAATTTGACATGGGTACATTTTCCAATGATGAATATGCAGATATTCACTACATTTATGGATGCTGTGACAGTAATACAAGGGCTGCAGTGCGAGAATATCAGCGGAGGTTCCCTACCCGAAGAATACCCCATCGGAATGTGTTCAGCAATGTGCATCGGCATTTAAGGGAAACAGGTACTAGCTAGTGCAGAAGGTCCCGTACAGCAAGAACTTGCAGAAGAGGAAGTTATTCTTAATATGGTCGAAAACAATCCCTCTCTAGCATAAGAAGAATATCCAATCGTGTGTGTGTTAGTCGAATGAAAGTATGGAGAACATTACACAATTTTGGTTTGTATCCATATCATATTCAGCCTGTCCAAGCAATACAGCCCGCAGATTATGCAGCGCATGTGGACTTTTGTCATTGGTTGATTGCATATGAACATCTTTGTGGCCAAATTCTATTTACCGATGAAGCCACTCTTACCAGGAATGGGATTACAAATACCCGAAACTCACATTCACGGGCACATGAAAATCCTTTTGAAACCACAAAAACTCATTTTCAACACTGTTTTTGGTGAATATTTGGTGTGCTATTGTTAATCACAATCTTATTGAGCCATTCATATTTCAAGATCATTTAACATCCTAGAATTACCTAGGTACATTTTTTACAAAACGACTTGCCAGGATTATTGGAAGATGTTCCGCTTCAGAGAAGAAGAAACATGTGGTATCATCTAGATGGTGCACCTCCACATTTTGGTATAAATGTCAGAACATACCTAAATAACAACTTTGCTGACCGGTGGATTGGTCCAGTTCTCTGGCCACCGAGGTCACCAGACTTAACGCCGCTCGATTTTTATCTTTGGGGACACATGAAGAGTTTGGTATATTCAGAAATATCCCAAACTAGAGAAGAATTAATTAATAAAATTATGGCAGCAGCTACATCCATGCAAACCGACACGGATACTACTCTTCAGAGAGTTTCAACTATGGAAAGAGCTAGAAAGTGTATTCAGGCAGCGGGAGGACATTTTAAACATTTACCATAATTAACTTTGTTTTAAACATAGTTTTCCATTAGTTTAAGTAATAAACTTGTAATTATGTGATGTAAATTTATTAATACCGCCGATAATTTATTTAATATTGACTTTTGGACATGTGTATAAGGTATTTTCGACTTGAAATTGCCTAAGGAATACACCATTAGGTTATGGCTATCGAGTCGCGGGACAACCTGTATATACTTAGCATTCCATTTAAAATAAAATTTATCTCAGTATGCTTATGTGAGTCACCTGCATAAAAGCAAAAATACTTTTAAAATGTAATGTCAGCCTTATTCATCTTCCATCGGTACACACATTTGTAACTTTGCGGCTTGACAGACTCGCCTTGTTCATCATTATCTTAACTTTCAATTTGATCTGTGACGACAATACTAGGCCGTTTCAGTTCTGTATAGATGTTTTCATTTGCACCTTTCTGTAGCGTGATCAGAAGGCTTCATTCTTAAGGTATCCGGGGACGTCTGGGTGGGAAAATCAAACCCCTCCTAGTTTTGAAACGTTACACCCGAACAAATTATATAGTTTAACACGTGCGACTGTTGTCACATTGGGATTCAAAGGGAGTGCAATGAATTTACGAAGTTTTAAATATTTAACATTTTGCCGTTGTTAACAATCTTGAAGTGCAGAAAAGTCTTAAAAATGTGGAGATAAAACAACAAGTTTTTCAATAATTTATTAAAATTCTTAAAAACAACTTATGTATTTTAAATATTCTTTTACCCTTTGCAATAATTGTGTTCGTTTGCAGTCAGACGAATTTTGAAGCTATGGCAAGCAATTTTGTATAATCCGCACCTTTTGTTATTGTCTTTTCTTTGAGTATTGTCCTTAATACTGTAGGTATAGGAACATGAATTCTTGTTCCTAGTGGACTGCCAGTATCATCAATAAGAACTAAATTGTTACTATCAAATTTGGGCACTTTTGTACGTTGGTTCTGCTTGAGACCAACAAGAATTCCTTTCTTTTTCTCGCCTTTAATTGCCACAAGAACTTTATCTCCTGCAGTAAATAACCTACGTGTAAGTGTTATTACGAATCAAAATATGGGGCTTTACCTATTTTTCCTATGCCAGTCTTATTGTAAACATGGATACATTTTGGTGGTTTACCTTCTGCCATAGCTCTAACTCCAATTTCACTGTTATCGACCACTCTCAACCTTGTCATTTTCTGTATTTCAAAACAAGGTACGCTACTATGGAAACTACTTTTTTGTATTAACAACCGAGAGTTAATTGTTAATATGTTATTCATTATATTCCACATCTTAAATTAACTTTAGAAGTTGGGTTAACTTTTTGACATTTGATTGTTGACGTTGACGTCGTGACTGGCGACGTCGGTACTGCAGTACAGAAAACTGTACGATACGATACAACATTTCTACTCCCATCTTCTGGCAAGTAGTCATATTAGTTACCATTTCCTACAGATGGGAGTTGCGGGGTTAATGCATAACATTAGGTATAGATGGCACAATTCATACCAGTGGTCCCACAACGGTTTACATTATATTTTCCACCGTATTCAACGAGCACTAAAATCCGGACATCCGCTTCATCTTCATTCCCTACACCAAAGCTTAATATTCGAGTACAATAATTTCATTCCAAAATTATTTATAATCACAATCAGTACATAGGTACTATGTATGTACCCTATAATACGTGCACAAGAATTTGGTACCTAGCCTATTTATCGATTTAAGAAACAAATTCTTAATTTTGGTAATATTATTTGAAATCCAACATTTGAGCAAAATTAGTGTACTAAATCCATGTTTACAATAAAACTGGCATAGGAAAAATAGGCTTTAAAGCCCTATATGTATAAATGATTCGCGTAATAGCAAACTTAATCTAAATTATTTAAGTTTTTTTTTGCAAAATTGTACTGAAACGTTCAAAATATGAGCTTTCGGCTCCCTGAATATTTGTGGATTATACAATTGCGGAACTGAAATAAATTTACTGGGATAAAGTTTTTTTTTGCTTTTCCCATCCTTATTTTTTTTTTTTTTTTAGGGAAGTATTAGAAAGAGTTGGAGAAAAGCGAAAGGTATGGAAAACAATAAAGAGTAGGAGAGATAGGATGGTAGGACACCTTCTAAGACACGAAGGAATAGTTCGTGACATACTAGAGTCAGAGATAGGAATAAAAAGAGGTAGGGGTAGGCCTAGATTAGACTACTGCTCTCAAATAGTTAGGGATGTAGGATGTTCTACTTTTAGGGAAATGCGTAGGTTAGCTCAGGATAGAAAAGAATGGAGGTACGCGTCCAACCAGTCTTCGGACTGAGAACCTTATGATGATGATCCTTATTTTTCCGGATTTTTTGCAAGTAATCAGTGGCGGCTCGTGACTTACTCACGAGGAAGGGCTCTACCAAGAAACCTGAACAACGTTTACGTAAAGTTTTAACTCAGAACACACCCCGCTTTATAAAGTCTGAAACAATGTTTTCTCCTCGGTTTTCTTTCACTTGCTCTTCACAAGAAAACAAGAAAAGAACCAAGAAAGCAAGAAACCAATGTTAAAAGTAAAGTCTAAACTTCTGTTTTTATTTCAGACAAAACAATGCAAGAATCAATAATGAATAAGTACCTATCTAAAAGTAAAGCCCAATCTTCTATGTAGGTAAATAGAGTTTATTATTATGGACAGTTCTCATGGCCATATAACATGGATGACGTTTTCGTCAATTTGAGTCAATTTGAGTCAATTTGAGATTTGGAGAACCGTGAATAGCGTAGTTTGGATTCACTCTCAGGAATTTTTGCTTATCAGATCAAGTATCTATTTTGTGTACATATAGAATTTTTTTTATATTACATTATGGAGCATGAGTTTGATACCTGAAATTGGGACAATTTGTTTTATTCACTTCATAAAACTACCCTATTTGAGAGTGGATGTTTCTATCAGTACTTCAAATAATTTTTTTAATTTGTTACTAATCAACATTTAAAATATTGCGTCCCTTCATCATAAAGTTCTCAGCCCGAAGGCTGGTTGGACGCGTACCTCCATCCTTTCCTTTCTCCTACGCATTTTCTACATTATTGGAAGCAGAAATCTAATCTGGGTCTACCCCCACCTCATTTTATTCCTGTCTCTGACTCTAGTGTGCCGCGAACTATTCCTTCGTGTCTCAGAAGGTGTCCTACCATCCTATCTCTCCTATTTCTCTTATTCTTCATTGTCTTCCATACCTTGCCTTTTTCCCCAACTCTTACTAATACCTTCCTCTTGCTAACCTTATCTGTCCTCGGTATCTCCATCATGCGTCTGTAGCACCACATCTCAAACGCTTCTATTCTTTTTTGATCCGCTTCTCCTATTGTGCAAGTTTCGCACCCACAATGCCATAATCCATCATACATATAAGACTTTAAGAGTCTCTTCCGAGTTTCTACATTAACCGTTCCCCAGCATAGCAGTTACTTCGCAACTCGACCCTGAGCTATTCTTTATTTTATATCTTTAGTGCTCCTAACATCTCGAGTCTTTTGACTTCCTAAATAGCAGAAATCCGCGACTTCTTCTATCTTCTCATTTCCTATTTGTATTTTAGTTTTAGTTCTATTTTCACGTCCTCTATATACGCATCAAAATTTCGGTTTTCTTCTTATTGATTTTCATGTCGTAGCACTCTGTCAAAACGCCTTCTATTTCATTCAGAGCCATTCCTTATTCTTCTTTGCTGGATGCTAACACTGCTATATCATCATGCGTCCCTTAAGAGTTCAAAAGATAATTTAAAAGCATCTCATTGCTGCCGAAATAAATGGAACAACACAATGATAATATTTTTGTCCTACAAAAGAGAAAACCTACTTCAATATACAATGAGAACATCACCAATGTAGTCGAAGTCAATTAAATATGCATTATTAAGGATAACTCAAAAACTACTGGTCAGATCTTAATCAAATTTATATGGGACCACATGAGAAGCACCAGCTTTCAAATAAAAAAGAATCATCAAAATCGGTTCACATAGAAAAAATGTTCTGAGGTAATAAGTATACACATAAAAAAATACAGGCGAATTGAGAACCGCCTCCTTTTTTGAACTCGGGCCGACTGAATCGCTCTCACTGGTGGATTTCTTGTACATCGCCTTTGGATTTTCGTGAATTTCTGTGGATTCCCTTGGAGTTCCGTGGGTTTTCGTCGCTGCTAGGGGATTTACATTGCATTAATACAACGTTATTATAGTCAAATAAGAACACATAACGCATCGCACGAGCACTGGACGCGACTCCTACTGGAATTATTTCGAGTAAAACGTTTTTAAACAAATAATATACTATGTACCTCAAGTCTCAACTACGTATTCCGTTATTTCTACCCGCTGCGACATGAAATCAATGTTGGAAAACTTTCTTCAGTCTACAAGATTTATGAATTATGAAGTACCTACCTAGCGGTAGTACTTAGTTCCTTTTACTTTTATTTAACCACAGTCTCTAACATCTTTAGTCTTGTTACATTTCTGTTTATGAAATTCGATTTACTTACATTTTTAGTTAAATATTAGGTAGTTTAAACAACATCTGTATAAAATATCGGTCATTCCAAACCATTTAGCTATGTAAAATTAGGAAAGTTGGGAAACACTTTTTCATATGAAATCCCAACATATTTTACATAGGCCGTAGCTCCAAAAAGTAATGAAGAAGAACGCAAACATTTTATTCCTAGGTACCTACCTATAATATTTATGAAAGAAGCCGGCGAAAAAGTACATCATGCGTAAAAAAGGGTAACTATGACGGAGGCAGTCGTCGACGACATAGCGCTTCTAGTTTTTTCAAATAGCATCAAAGCATCATGCAGGTACTTTTTAACAAATTATGGCAAAATATAGAACTATGGGTTCAACGTTTTTTTGTAATTAACCATTGCTTCATCAGTGATGGAAAAAATTGATTTTCGATCATGAAATAAATTAACCACGACAAGAAATTTATCGGGAAGGATAGAAATTTGTGTCGTCGCTGAAGGACTAGAATTTGAACATTTAATGAACTTATTACCACTTTATTAAGAAATTCATTTACGATAAATCTTCCATTGCTGTCAGATGCACACTCAACATGGCAAAATATCTTTTAGTCTTTAGGAACAGGCTTACACAGGTTCATGTAAGTCTCTTCCAAATGTCAGAACATTCCGACGAAAAATACAGCTACAATACGTAAAGGGTTAAAAGATGTCATTTCATGCTGACCGTGTGTCTGACTGCGACAGATGATCGCGGTACTCTCCACTTCCATTATGTTTTTAAAATTTTATGTGTAAGTATTTCATCACTTAATTTGTTCATAATAATTATGATTTATTGGTGCCCCACGTAAAAATAAAAATAACCGACCCCCTGCAGGATTTTTCCACAAAGTTTGATTTATGGGAATGATCCAAAAACAAAGTGGGAATCGTAAGTTTAACTCACAGATGATACCGCTGGAATATAAAGTAAATCTTCAGATTTTCTTTTATTTCACAAATTATGAATAAAATGCGTGATCGACGATTTCAAGGCTGCATATTGATACCTACATTTGGATTTAGAACTTTAGGAGGATGGTGAATAGGTACATGTAGGTACTTCGAAGAGTTGCAATAAATATTTTTCCGTGCAGGTCTAATTGCAACATGCAGCCGTTCTGATTCCTTATCGAACGCCAGAATGTTACACTTTTTATTTCATACCCTTCATTGGGGTGCGTCGAATCAGAAAGATGACAATTTAGTTACGCGGGGTAACCAATATGAAATGACTCATTACGAATTTTAGGGTGGAAATTCGTTGACTTCCGATGACAGACGCCATTTTTTCGTCACGCCCGAATGCCCTGCAAAATTACGCAGGGAGAGAAAATTAACTCAACAAATATACACACGTACATCAATTCGACTGTCAAGTTAAATTCGTAACTGGTATGATTTGCAAAAACCCAATTGGATTTTTAAATTATTGATGGATGTATGAACATTTTACCATAGAAATTGTGTTCGAATTGTATATTAACGAATGCAGTGAAACGAGAAGTTAGATTTTTATTGACAGCTAAAAAACTATTGTTTACATATCTGAATCATGAACTTTACTTTTCATACGAAGTTCAACTGTGGGTAAAATTTTAAAGCGTTGAAAGCATGCATAGAGCATAGAGTAAAATGAAACGACTACGGAATACAACTTTTGTTTTAATGAATAAAAACAAGAAATGAATAAAACGTTTTGCAGTAGGTATACATATTGTTGGAGATATTTTTGAAATCACATTTATAATAATCCCATGCAATTTTGATATAATTTAAGTTGCATTTTTTCTTCTTCTTCTTAACTTAGGGGTGAAGCTTTGGCGATCTGGCCCTCTACTTCTTTGACTAGAGTTGTGGCTTCTCGATGAAGTTAAGATTCGTATACAGGTTAACAGTTGAAACCGAAAACCACGACGGTTTCTTGAATCCGACCGACTGCGCCAATTAAGTATCCGAAACTTGGTTTTTAAAAACTTTATTTCGAAAATACAGGTAGCTGACTTAATACATTACACAATTAAGATGAGAGTATAATAATAAGAAGCGACAAGATTCTATTAGCTTGGCTTATTTATTAACAAATAATGCAAAGTCTATAATTGATAATATTATGCTAGTCAGCAAACTTAGTGGCTTCGGCTATTCAGAATGCGGTATATAGTTATGGTGACCATATGTACTTATTTTAGTAGGACAGTACTTTCTTTGGGAACGATGTCCCACTGTCCTTAATGGCAGATAAAGTACGTTAAAATGTACTTTTCTCAATTCAGTAATCAGACAGCCAAATTGAATAATCGCTTTTTGTTTTCCGATGCCGCCTAATAATAAAAATAGTAACTGTTTCACGCCACTGCACGTTCGTCTGTTTGCAGAGCAATCAGGAGTAGTCGCCACGAGTGCCGCATTTTGAATTGCACCTAAATCCTGAGCTTCGATCCAGATCAAGGTCACATTTTGTCATTTGCATATTTTTTGATACCCGGCCGCTGGCGTATTAATAATAGTCAGTTGTAAACGCAACCAACAGCGTCTCGTGGTTAGGTAGGTATCGTATAGAGTTTGTGGTTTGGTATTCTCGGGGTGGGTGGGGTCGACTCCCGTAGAGGTTGTTTTGTTTTTCTTATGTTTCTACACTACCATTATTTCCCAAAAAATGCGTGTGTCTGGTGCCCCGTCAGCTAAGGGATCTGTTTAAAATGCGTTGTGTCAGTCTTTTTGGTTCCCAAATAGAAAGGCGCACGAGCAAATGTGACCTTGAGCTGGATCGAAGCTCAGGATTTAGGTGCACCTCACATTGTGATGGCGCAGCAGCCCTCTCTATGTATTATTACTATTATTAATTATTTCCTATGTCCTTTTTTTTCCTTGAAAAATTATGGTCACCATATATATAGTGCATCTTCTTTCTTACGTAATGGATCACGGATGGGATTCCCTAACTGGACGTCTTTCCTAGACGATAACACATTATTACTGCTTTCTAGTTCTTTTTTAATACCTATTTATGCAACCGGTTAGGAAATGTCTCATTCTGGAGAACGAATGGGATATTTGCGGGACGAGCGACTCTTACCTCTAACATGCTTACTCGTATAAAAGTGGAACTATTATTCGAAATTACTTAATTGAAATTAAACTGAATGCGTTTTGTTCCTCGCATTTATCCAAAGATTTTATCAATATTCTATTCTCCCACAATCTTCCAATTTATGTGACTACAAAAGTCCAACTTCCGTGCACCTTGCCAACCGACCAACAGAATCTTTATATATATTTTGACACATACACCATAATTTAAAACCCGAACAAAACATTGTATACAGTAATTTTATATATTTAAAGATCGTGTAACTCGAAAAAGAACCATTAACTGATGTGTTTGTGTGCGTGTATATGAAGCTGTCAACGTTGAACGCGTTACCTGAAACAACTGTAGCTAATTTTGCTGGGAATTTTGAACTCACAATGCCCGGCCCATGTCAGTTTTGACATCACATGGTGGTATAGTATTTGATAAATAAAATCTTAGAGTATGTGTTGAGTATCCAATACTATTTATGTATCTCTTTTATTCAGATGTGTTTGTTAGAATTTGGAACTTGCATTTATCTGAATATTTTCGATCGTTTTGTTCGGAAATTCTAGGAGAAAAATGAGTTGTTGCAAATAAAATAAATAAAGGTCTCAAGTGACTGTCAACGGACAAAAGGTGTGTGACCTGCATATTATAAGTGTATTATATACTGAATACTTTTGAAAACTGTAGGTACACGAAATTTCTCGTAACTTTGCTGCTTGCTTTTGCGTAAAGTTTGTTGAAAACTGCAAATATTTAAATTTATAAAATTTCATACGGAAGTAAAGCGTATTTGTGATGTAAGACATGTAGAACTCGTCGTTTTACGCGAACGGTTTAAAACTGTAATTAATGAATCAGTTTGATCTCCTTAAATACTTTACGAGTTATGAGATAATTGCAGGAACTTTTGTGCTATGGCGTCCTGAAAATTATTAAATTTGAATGCTAGAATTAAATAAATTCTCTTTACTCGGCTTTCGCGAAATGGAACTTTCACCTTCATTACACCCACAGAGTTATAAAATTTCAGATTTCTGATTCATATATAGGGATGTAAAACGAACGGTTTCTTACGTCACTGAAGAAAGTTTCATTTTAGCAAGATCATTAAGGTCCTAATTTCTCTTCTTGTTCTTGTCTGACTCCCAGGAAAATTCCAGGTAAAAACTTGACTTTGAAAAGCAATACAAGATTCAAGAAAAAAGTCAAATCAACGAAAATTAAGATTTCTTATCGGACAATCAAGTCTCTTGATTTTTCTCTGCCATGTGGTATTAGGAGAAAAAGGCAAATAAGATTTAAGAATGTCGGTTTACTTAAAAAATAAGTAGACATTGATTTGATTACTTCAAACTCGGGTGCTCAACCAGACGGATGGCAGCCAATGCCTGAAAAACTATGTACGCGTATGATAAATCTGTATGTTTTTGCGCGTGCTACTATCAGATCTAACATGAAGTTTGCAAAGTTCGACAGAAAATCTGCTGGCTATTACAAAATGCCAGTGTTTTACCAGTCTTGGGACTCCCATAACATCGATTCAGTTCTTTCCTCCAAGGTTCACCACCGTGTTTCCTCGCTTGGAGAATATCATAATCACCATCTGCAAAGCCGGAGTACCTACCTTTGATCTTCTTCACTAATCTGTTGCAAGAAACCATAATTTTCAGTGGATTGTTGACGATTAACTCAAAAATTATGACTTGACAAAAACCTGCGGCTAACTTCACGCACTTTTCTAAAGCGCAAATATGTCTGCTCACTTGATTCGTTAGTGCTTCGTTAGTGCTCATTTGTACCACAAGAAATTTTTCGGCCGGAATAAAAATTCAAAAATTATGACCCGTGGAAAAATCCTGCGGTTAACTTCACGTGCTTTTTCAATGCACAAATATTTCAAACCACTTAATCCGTTAGGGCTTCGTTAGAATGCTCCGTTGTGCCGAAAGAAATTTTTCGCCAAATGAAAAGTTCAAAAATTACGACTTGACAGAAGCCCGCGGCTGACTTCACGCACTTTTTCAAAACACAAATATGTCAGGCCATTTTATTCGTTTTCTTCCGGCACAAACGAGCACTAACGAAGCCCTAACGGACTATGTGGTTTAAAATATTTGTGCTTTGAAAAGGTGCGTGAAGTTAGCAGCAGGGTCTTGCCACAGGCCATCATTTTTGAGTTTTTAATCCGGTCGAAACATTTCTTGTTGTACAAATGAGCACTAACGAATCAAGTGGTCCGCCATATTTGTGCTTTGAAAAGTGCGTGAAGTTAGCCGCAGATTTTTGTTCAGTCATAATTTTATGTTGTGCTATGTTTTATGTCCAGCAGCGGACTCAGAATATGAATTAAAAATGTCGCGGGAGAAAAAGGGTTAGATTTGCTGACAGTTTTACTGGAAACTCGAACGAAATTGGAAATGTAAGTAGATAAAGGCCCAAGCGCTGACGTCAAGAGAAGTTCGTCAGAGTGGGTTGCAGAATGATATTACAGTTATGTAAATAGAACTGTCACTTATTCTACAATAATATTAGTTTGTATGCAACTATAAATGTACAGTGAACTATAACTGGGTTAGAATGACATTTTGATAATGGTTAAAAATAATTTTTTTACTTTTTTGACAAAATTTAACAAATTTGTAGTTATACTTGGGACGCCGAACAGATATAGTGATCACCCTGCAAGAACGTGCTCTAGTGTGGCCAATATTAATTTGTGATGACCTAACTGGAGTAATGCTACTTCGTTGGGTCGAAAGAAGGCCCATCACTCCAGTTCGGTCATCTTAAATTGATATTGGCTCCGTCTAGAGCTCGTGATTGCAGGGTGATCACTCTATCTGTTCGGCGGCCCAAGTATAGGTAGACGACAAAATAGTGATCCTAAGCACCTATTTTTTATTAGTTGTAATAACGATCACTTTTTATTTAAAAATACGATTAAAGAAGTTTGATTTAATAAAATTGACGATATTGGTTACACATTGCTTTGGTTGAATTAAACTATACTATTTCTTTAGGCGTAGGTATTCAGTTGTGGCCCACCTTCACACGAGACGTGGAAAATGTCCAATTCACATCAACATCAAGAAGTTTCAAGATAAGCAAGTGACTATACTTGGGCCGGTGAACAGACGGAGTGATCACCCTGCAAGAACGTGCTTTAGCGGGGCCAATAGTAATTTATGACGACCGAATTGGAGTGACGCGACTTCGTTGAGTCTAAAGAAAGCGCATCACTGCGGTTCGGTTGTCCTAAATTGATAGTGGTCCCGCCTAGAGCACGTTCTTGCAGGGTGATCACTCCGTCTGTTCGCCGGCCCAAGTATAACAAAAATTGTCAAGACAAGATCGAACTGTTCACTATAGCAACTACCTATGCCAGATTTTGGTTTAGTTCCCGGCTACGTACGCAATTTTTTTCATTCTGTTCTACTATTTATCTTGCGGGGGTTGGGGGCATGCACATGGGAGAAGACTGCGCGGAAAAGATGAACAAAAGAGAGACAGTCGTAGTGAATTTTATGAAAACACTTAGGTCGAATGGCTGTGGCACAAACGGAGGTTGCCATAGGGAATAGAGCGAGAGGTGAGAAGAAGAGGGCGACTGAGGAACAGATGAGGAAAGACCTAACGAGTAACTAGAGATAAAATCCCCGACAAGAAACAATGTGGGCAGATGGATCTAAATAGTACGTCAAACCTTTTGTATATACTATCTACAGGGTGATTCAAATTCGAGGGCCACCATTGCCAACTCTCTTATTTGGAAAGATGGTGGGTAGGTCAGGTCGTCACTTTTGCAAAATTTGGTGCTCATTAATATACCGTTGAGAAATATGATCTATCTTAAACGATATACAAGGTGTTACAGAAAAGTAAGTCAAAAAAATCGTTAATCACAAATTATTTTGACAAAAATAATGGGACATTTTTTTGTTGGGTGTCCCTTTTTCAAGTTAAAGTTTTTCAAAGTTAAAATTCAAAAAACGAATTTCATTAATAACTCTGTTGTTTTTTAGGATACTCGGTTAAGACGTTGCACAGACCTTCTTCTTATTCCTGCACACTATTTTGTAATTTTGGTCAAAACAGTTGAAGCAGGAACGGGGGAAAGGGGGGTTGTTGTACACACCCATTTTTCCTGTGCACGTCTATGATTCAAAGGTTTTGTTTTTTAGATCAAGCGTTCATTTTTTATTTTTTCACTGTTGTAAAATTTTGATTTAGGGCTTGGCTTACAAGACGTTGCAACTTATTTGTATTGCTGATACACTCGCTGTTTGTTTTATTAAGCTGGGCTTAGGGTTTGGCATTCTTAAAAAAATCTTTTCAAATATTGAGTTCAATTGATTTCAGTTTCGTAAAAAAATATTATGTACTTACTTCTTTGTCCCCTTAGCACTTATACAGAACAATCAGTTAGGCTTTTCTAAGTAGGCATTGAAAAGAAAAATTATAGTAGACGTTTGGGTGTCAAAATAATGATTGATAAAGAAGGTGTGTATTGTAAGAAAAAACTCTTATTTTTGATATAGATACCTATTTCGTAAACCAAGCCGTAAATCAAAATTTTACAGAAAAGAAAAAATGAAATAAGTAAATGAACGCTTGATCTAAAAACACAAACCATAGGCGTGCGCAGGAAAAATTTGGGAATTAATGGGTATACTCCCATCTCCTCCGTTCGCAGTTCAGTTTTTTTGCCAAAATTATACAAAAAGTGTGCAAGCTTGAGAAACAATTTTTGTAAAATTTCAAATGAATGTCTTAAAAAACAAGAGTTATTAATAAAATTCGCTTTTTGAATTTTAACTTTGAAAGAGGAGCGTCTACATGATGAAAATTGGCATGAGAAATTCATAATTACATTCTTACTTTAATTCACATTACGTTAAGTGGATGAGAACGCCGCATTGCTAGGGTCAAGGCTGAATTCCTTCAGTGAAAAGATTATGAATAAAAAATTGTAGATAAATCTGGTAAACTGCTGGGTCTTGTTGATGCTTACCACGAGAAAATAGCTTCAAATTTATCAAATTTGTCAATTTTTCTCTTTCTGATTGAATTAAATTCGTTTTTTGATTAGCGCAGAAAAGAAATAAAAAAGATTTAGAAGTACTTAATACGTTTCCATTACATCTTTCTGCTATGCGAAAATTGTTTTCAGTAACAAATTAATTTAGTGTTACGCGATCATTAGAAATGCATTGGTTCGTTGACTGTCTATATGAGACGTAACTTCAATGCTTGACGGTTCCAATTAAAGCTCGTTAGTTAATTTGTTCGCCACGGCTGTTAGTTGGCGAGAGCGTATAAGGGGAGTGAAGGCAGACGTAAATGCGGGAGTTCGGCTCGCCCTTAATTTTCTAAATCCTTTTTATTTAAGAGCATTGCCGGTATTTCTGCATTCCATGCAATGCAGTCCGCCATTTGATGCTATTTTCCGCATTTCATAATTATTATTAATTAACGCCTTTGAGTCTTCAGAAGTATACGGAGTGATTTAGATTTAAGCTTCATAAATCCAGGAAAATTCATTACTCAAAAGGAAAAATGAATACGGCGCTATATTTAGAATTGAATAGGCTTTCTAATTATTCGCCATTAAAAAATGTTCTAGAAATCGCTGATCTCTTGTTTCCTAATTAATATCGTTCACTTGTTGGGCCTTCGAAAGAGTGCAAACAACCATTCAATATTAGTTTTTAAAATTTTCAAATCGGTTGATTCTTGAGGAATTAAGGACTGTGTAATGGAATTTCACCCACGCTGTATATAAGACCAATTAAATAAGCACACCAAATATGAACATGGTGCCTCTTTCCGTTTCCATACTGCCCCTAAACAATAAATTAAAATTAAAATATCTCCGAAAATAATCGTTTTTAGACTATGCTTTATCATCAGAGAAAACCTAATTTCATAGGGGATTCGATTCCAGAAGTTCTCAAAATTAAACATGATTCACCTTTGGCAGACGTACTTTGGAAGAAGAAAACTGTCCACAACAGAGAATAATAATAATTAGGTATTGTATTTTATGTGTTATAAAGAATAATAGAATGATAGGTTTAACAATATAAAAACATTGCCTTTCATTGCCTTGTAGAGGCAAGGTAATGAAAAAATCAGTGAGCACAAGCAAGAAGTAGGTAGGTATCCTTTTAACTCAGAAATCTGTTATCTGGCGGAAGCAGTCTATTTTGGGTAAAAATAGAAAAACAATTAAAAATTAGCATATAAAATCAACTTCTGATTTCTGAGTCCCATACTTTATATTCGATAAATAATAAAGTTACCAAGAAAGTTTTTCTATTAACAAAATATCTCATGGAAAATTTAATAATACACCACAGTGGTTGTTGTAAATTCGCTATAGAAGTTCACCCCACACGCCAATACCAGTGACACAGTAATTAAGCTCCACACGTGTTCTGCTGAGAAATTTACCATAAAAAAAGTTTTCGATATATGGCCAATTTTCTGTCTGTCACTGTATATGGTATGTCTAAAAAATTTAGTAATTTGGTTATCCTCATTTTAAATTGTGAAATTTCGTAATAGGATTATCTTTCAGCGGATAATGGTAAACTCGACAGTAAAAATCCAAAACTATCAGTCCCGTTGAGCTGATCGTAGTGGTTATAGAATCTGCAGTTTTACAGGGTGTCCAGTAAAGAATGGGTTATACATCAAATCTCGTTGACAAATTTGTTATATTTGGAGATACGATTCCGGTATTTTTTACGTAGATTCAGGTCGTGAAATCAGAAAAATAATTGATCTGGTTTTTCAGTTATGAACATCTTTTAAATGAAACACCCTGTATATCTTTGCAAATTTTGAAAGAGAAGAAAATTCTTAATAAATAAGCCTTAATTAATAATTATCGTAAAATATGGAATATAGAAGATTTGAGCCATTTAAAACACAGCATGTACCTAACGCCCTTTTCGGCATCCAAAATGAAATATTTTTCCTTCTCTTCGTTACAAAAATATCTGTATTGTTCTTTAATTTTCTGTATAATTTTAGGAAGCATATCTGGTTCGATTATTCCTGGTAAGGAATTCGCCATAGCCATGTGATGGTTAGATAAATTGGTTGAGATTGGTTTCTTTTCACCCATTTGAATTATGACCCATTCTTTACTGGACACCTGTACAGCGAGCTGGACCGGTTTCTTTCCTATTAGCTGTCAAATTCTAACTTGCTATCTTATACCTACGTATGTCACCAAGAAAATGATCGAAATACAATTAAAAATACAAATTTTATGTAAAAAAACGATTTTTATTTCTCCAATTTAAGGGATAATATGTCGGCAGCGGAAGGTCGTAGGAGAAAACTTTATATGAACTTAGGGTGTTATTTTTGTATAATCTATACGCACCCGAGAGATTTCCCATCTTCACCGGGACACCCTGTATAAGCGCAAATTCTAGCTACTGTGGTCAGCACAAAGAGGTTAGTTTTGAATTTTTAGTTAATGGAAACCAAATTTTATTGCGCCTAAAAGTTCTAAGAAACCTAACGTTTGATTAATTATATTGTGTACGTTGGGTAGGAGGGAGGTATTTAAGCAACGTAGGCAAGTTTTAGCTTTTAGCTTTAGTTATCTTCATACTCCTGACGATGCTGACGTTGCCAACGTCGAGTTTAATTACTGTTTGGCGTGTGGGGTTAACTTGCAAAAATTTCATGGTGAAGTTTAATAATATGGGTATACCTATAGGAGAATACCAGAGTGACGATAAATGATAAAAGCGAGGAAAAGAATGAAACGGCGCTAGACAACATGCTATTTTATATAGGTTGTTTCACAATTTTCCTCCAATGTAATTTAGGAAACTTTGCATTTTGTCCCACTAGTAAAAGATTAACCTTTATGGGACTTTATCGGTATGCTTGGTTTCTACTTGGCTATGATTTTAAAAATGTTCACAATTTGATTTTCCCAAAAATCTATCTTTGTAAGGAATGCAATAGTCAATAATAAGAATTCACTGCCAAATCTGATATGTTCAGGACACTGAAGATGTAATAAAACATTCAATCTATAGGTAGGTACCTACATGCACTAGGTACCAACTCCTTTGTGCGGCTGTCGAGTCCAATTCCACTTTCAAGATGATATGTATTCAGTGAGGTGTGTGGACAGCCGTAGAAGCTTTTGTCAAATATGGTGTCACTCAGAATGAAAAATAAAGAAAGGGCGTTTACTGATATGTACAAGGCTGTTTGAAATCTTATTCTCCTTATGTGATGCTGTGGTTTTATAAAAGTTTATTGTTTAATTAATACAAACGTGATAATTATTAGAGATTGAACTGAAATACATTTGGGGGATATAATAGTGTAAAATTTAATTTTATTCAGTATCGTGTCCATTCTACGAGTATTTGAATCAACTTTAATAATTAGGTGCCGATAAAAAAATCAAATATGACATACTGTCCGACCACGTTAACTTGGCGAGCCTAAGGAATGTAACTGATCTATTTAATATCTATTTAATGTGGCAAAACTGGCAATATTTAATATTTAGGCGAAACTATTATTTTAATTGTGCGCTGCCTTATTAAAATAGATCAGTTACATTCGCGGATGATATAGCAGTGTTAGCATCCAGCAAAGGCGAATTAGAAATAGCTCTGAACGAAATGGAAGCAGTTTTGATAGAATGATACGGCATGATGATCAATAAACAGAAAACAAAAATTTTGGTATGCAGAGGGCGTGAAAATGGAACTAAAACTAAAATACAAATAGGAAATAGAGAAGATAGAGGAATTCGCGGATTTCTGCTATTTATGCTCGGGAACGGTTAATGTAGAAACTCGGAAGAGACTCTTTAAGGCGTATGTATGGAGAACGGCACTGTACGGGTGCGAAACTTGGACAATAGAAGAAGCGGATACAAAAAGAATGGAAACGTTTGAAATGTGGTGCTACAGACGATACCGTGGATAGATAAGATTAGCAATAGGGAGGTACCTATTAGAAAGAGTTGGGGAAAGCGAAAGGTATGGAATACAATAAAGAATAGGATGGTAGGACACCTTCTGAGACACGAAGGAATAGTTCGTGATATACGAGAGTCGGAGATAGGGATGAAAAGAGGTAGGAGGGTAGACTACTGCTCTCAAATAGTTAGGGATGTAGGATGTTCTACTTTTAGGGAAATGCGTAGATTTGCTCAGGATACGAAAGCATTGAGGTATGCGTCCAATCAGTCTTCGGACTGAGAACCTTATGATGCCATTTAAAGCGCACATTAGAAAATTTTCGACTTCTACTTATGCTAGAGCTATGAAACTTGGAACCTAGCCATAATCGACGATTCCGAGACGAAATTAAATATTTACAGGATGACGTCACTCTTAAAAATGGCGGAAGTAGACGCCATCTTTGTTTTTTTAAATGATAATCGGCCACTTTGATTTCATATTTGGATTCGGCATTTAATTCCGAATACAGCTAACCAAATTGTCACTACTTAGCTGTCATACTTTTTGACATATGCCACATTTTCTCTTCAAATTTGCAGATGCAAGGGTTCATTAAAAAATTGATATCTCTTGAACCGCTGAAGATAAGTCGATGATTTTTTTACTTCGATTCCCTAAGCTCCAAGGAATGTTTTGATTGATAACCGAAGTCATAACGAGTTTGCCAGCGGTTGCTACAATTTTTTGAATAGTGGTATCGCAAGATATCAAAAACTCAATTTTTTCAAATGGCACGTGTCAAATTTTATGTCACCGTTGGATGTAAAATATAATTCTAAGGGGAGTTATGTCAGCATGTGCTATACCTAACTCCAATCGTTTTGGAGCTATGTGCAGTTTTTGAGTAAATTGGTGTCAAAAAGTATGACAGATAAGTAGTGACAATTTGGTTAGTTGTACTCAGAATTAAATGCCGAATTCAAATATGAAATCAAAATGGCCGATTGTCATTTAAAGAAAACAAAGATGGCGTTTACTTCCGCCATTTTTAAGAGTGACATCATCCTATAAACATTTAATTTCGTCTCGGATCGTCAATTATGGTTAGGTTCCAAGTTTCATAGCTCTAGCGTCTAGCATAAGGAGAAGTCGAAAATTTTCTAATGTGCGCTTTAAAAGAATCACCCTGTATATGTTTCCCTATTTAACGTGAACTATTCGATGACTGTATAGCTGTATTTTGATTTGCATGGTGGCATAGGCCTAGGACTTTCAATACCGAGCTTTCATCATCAAAATCCTTTAATTTAGGAAGTTAGTGACGAGGTTACTTTGAGATGCCCCGGGAGCCTGCTGATACTTGCTCTGCAGTTTCGAACGGGGCAACGGCGACGGACAAAATTAAAGACGAGTTCACCAATTTTGATAAAGGAGGTAGTGCAATATGTAAATAATCTTTTTCTGATATACGACAACCTTGCAATAATCCGTGTATTTATTATTTTTCTTTATTTGTAGCTGTTAAATTATACGTTCATTAGGGTTGAGGAGGATAACCTATGCCCTAGGCTGTTCTTTAATGAGCTAGCATTAGAAAATTTAAAAAATAATAAATCACCTGGTTTAGGCGGATTGCAGGCAGAAACCTTAAAGTGTGCTGGTCAAGAGGTAAGAGGGCGTTTACTTAAACTAGTTAGCCGTATATAACCAGACAAGTGAAATTTCAGAAGATTACAAACGGAACATCAGAGTTGCTTTGCCAAAAAGAACAGGCGCGGATGATGTGAAAATTCTAGAACGATCAGTTTATCTTCCCACGCGTCAAAAATTTTAACTATAATTAGGAGAAGTTGACTTCGGATTTAGACGAAGTAGAGGAACGTGTGAGGCCATTCTAGCTTTACGAGTAATTATTGAAAAAAATAGGAAAGGGAAAGAGCGCCTAATATAGGATTTGTAGATTTAGAAAAAGCATTCGACAATGTAAAATGGAGGGAGATGTTTGAGGTGCTTAGAAAGGTAAGGATGAAATATAGGGACAGAAGAATAATACATAATCGCTACAAATAGCAAACGGCAGTTGTAGAATTTGAGCAGGAACGAAGAGAAGTATAGATATTCGGAAGGAGTGAAACAGAGATGAAATTATTATATGGAAAATTATGAGTTATAATTTTTTCTATGCGGATTGCAGGCAGAAATTTTAAAATTTACGGGTCAAAAAGTTTATTTATATATTTATACTAGTTAGCCGTAAGTATGTACCATCAGAAGCCGAAAGTATGTATCAGACATGAAGATTACAAGCGTAAGCTATGCCATAACGGAAGTCGCAGATAATTGCGAAGCTTTCAGAACTATTTTAGATTTTAACTGGAATTGCCCAGCAAAGAAAAGAATGGAAGAAATAGTATAGGGAAGACAAATTTTGATTTAGAAGAAATTATTATGCTCAGGAACGTTCTTGAGAGTCTCGTCCGAGTTTTTATATTTACCGTTTCTGTTCAACGCGAGTCCCAGTTCTGCACTATTCTTTGCTTATGTCCCTATCGAGCTCGTACCATACTTACAAAAACAAACTATCCCGTTAGTATACAGGGTGGTCCAGTTTATATCATCAGAATTTTACCAGCCGAAAGTTTATCAAAAAATAAAGGTGGTTTGTCTAATAAGATATGGTCTAATTTTGCTTATTTTTTGATGTACAGGGTGTTAAAGAAAATAAATCATTTTATATCATTTGCTATAAATCGATAATAAAAAAGGGTAGCCTTTAGATTTTTATCTGTGGGGTTATTTTAAAGACACCGTCTATGTGACCCCAGTGCATACGCGGAAGGAACTACTCCTTAGAATTCAAAATGCTTTTTAATGGTTTTCTTTGTTTTGAGTTGAGTTATCAAAAAATTGTAAGTTACAAAAGGGTTTCTAAATTGAATGAGAAAGCGTCTCTGTATTTGGTGTTCTAAAAAACAGTGGCGTACGTTTTATTAAATAAGGTATTTTTGAGGATCCCGTACGTATGCCTCTGTGATCTAAATAAAATAATTACAACCACTATTTAATAGAGAATACAAAAGAAATGATCTATGCAAAATTTCAGAAGGCTGCCTTTTTATTATTGATTTATAGCAAATTATTACCAAATAATTTATTTTCTTTAACGCCCTGTACATCAAAAAGGAAGTAAAATTCAACCATGTTTTATTAGACAAACTACCTTTATTTCTTGATAAACTTTCGGCTGGTGAAATCCTGATGATATAAACTGGACCACCCTGTATACACTTAATTGTCACTTTTTCCACATTCATTAATTCAATAAAATCACAGAAAATGGCACAGGCATATCCGTTTCTGATCGTTGTACAGAACACACTGAAAAAAGAACTGCTTGCTAAGGTACAAAAAAGCATGGCCATTTTAGAAACAATAGACCCTTATAGCGTTTATATGAAGTCAATATTCGATAAGTTTTGAAGGGTTGGGAGTTTTAATGGCTGCTGGTGATGACGTCATTATGCTTCTGGTACTGCCCTGTTTTCTCGTAATTTCTCAGAGCACCAAAGCAATTTTTAGGGTATTAACGAATGTTTCATCGTTGTAATTATGTAAATTTTGCCATTTAAAACGTTTTAAGATGAACACGGCTGATTTCTTAAAAGTTACGCGTGTAAATTTTCACGAAACAAGTCATTTTTAGACCACGGGATCGCAGGAGGGGTCTGGTACTATTTCGGGGTATTACCAATACAGGGTGATTCATAAAGAGTGTAAAAATTTTCGGAAATCAAAACAAAAAAAGAGGATTGTATAAGATTGCCTTAAAATTGCTCACATAAAATATACAGCGTGTTGAAGTTTCTTGAAAAATAATTTTAATTTTTAGTTCGACTGTCTTCGGTATACGCTTATTGTCCCAAAATTTTTTACTTTTTTACTGCGACCAATGGCACCGCTACAAAGTGGGAATCTCTCTCCTCTATCTTAAACAATGTCACGCCACTGGTTTATCGACGGGTTTGAAAGTTTTGGATTTGCGTTTAAATTAGAAACAAAATCATATTCCCCAATTTTTCTTTAAATCTCTTAGGTTCCGAGTGTTTATAACATTTTTTCTAAATATTCAACAATTGCATTTCCGATGAAAAATACATTGACATGCAATCGATTGTTCTAAAAGTACGTGATGCTCTGTCATTTTCTAACAAAAGGACAATTGCACCGAAAATTTTAAATTAGTGGGTTTAGTATAGTTTGGGAGAAACTTCAACACCTTTCGTCTTTGTTGATAATTATTTTAGGACACATGTACTTGTAAACGTTTCGTCCTATTTTGATCTTTTCTACCACTTATTATATGAATCACCCTGTAGTGGGCCTGCACGAGTATCATATTTCATAATCGATTATCGATTATAGGAAAATAATCGATAATGTTAATTAATTGATTGTTTGATAAATCGATTATTTGATTAATATATTTTATAAACGATCCGAGGCGATAAGGACCATTTTGCAAGTGCCGGCCTACCCGAAAATACGACACCGCCAATTGGCATACCTACCCGACAGGAGGAAGAAGAGAAATCTCCAAAAGTTAATATTTTTCCAGGGAGGTGGCAACTCTGTGAGCGACGAAGATTCGTTTACCAAAATAATCGATTTATCAAATAACCGATTATTCAAACAAACGATTAGTAAAATAGGTACTCGAATAATCGATTAATCAAATAATCGATAAAATTGACCACACTAGTCGATTAATCAAAAAATTACTTATTTGTAGATTAATCGATTATTTCGCACCAAGTATGGAATTTTTAATAATTTCTGAGCAAACGGTTGAGTTCCCAAAAAATTCTCATTTCGTTGGGTAGTATTATTTGTAAAGACTATTCAAAGATATCGTCTTCTTTCATTTTGACGTTTGTGCGAAATTGACAATCTTGGGTATTAAGGAATTGAACTCAAAGCTCGTTAAATCTAGTCGTGGAATGAAAATAACCGAGGCACTGAGAATTTCTAGTTATAGTTTTTGATTGGCGCTTTGAAAGATTAAACAATTTGAGAAGAAATACACAAAAATATAAAAAAATTCTTATTAAACCAATAAATTATTTATTAATAAACACTTACAACACAATTCAACAGTCGAGTTCTGTTTTAATTCTAATGTACTTTGTTGTAAATAGCAGATGATTTTCTGAAGACAGCCTCTGCTCAATTGATCGACTTTTGTTTAAAAAATAAAATGGAAGAAAACAATGAGAAATACCCACCGTGAGTCAAATTTGTCGTTCCTTGATACAAATAAATGAGATAGCTCGTGTAATATGAATATAGTTGCATCAAATAAGTCTACTTTTACCACAAATTTACGGACGCCTGTTTCTATAGATTCAAAATTAATATTTATTTGCTACAAAGAAACGAAGTGCTTGTTTGAAAACTTTATTTACTGCTGATAAATAATAATTAATATATGTTCTTATTTAGCAAGGTAGGTACAGAGAGATAATGGTGTTCGGCATAGTTATTCTTAACGGAATTAAACACTATGCACAGTAATTTATAATGAGCGGGACAAACTGAAATGGATGATAGATGAGCCTAAAACTGAAGGAAAAGTTCCTACAAATACCCGTTCGATAAGTTTCCGTTCGCAATCGTCACTCATAAGTGAAACAGGTTGTTACGCACAATGATACCAAACAGATGATAATAAAATAAAATTAAAACACGACCACCATACACGCTCCTCAACAACCTGTGGCACAATGCATACGACCATATAACAGTCGAATGATGATGCCGTGTGAAGCATCCGATGAAAACTACGAATCTGTCGACCGTCACGCAAACCATTTTGGTTACGACAAATATAATTTGTTTGTGGAATATAAATGTGACACTCTCAGAATTAAATTGTTTGTTTATGTTAACAAACACGACCTTTTTTCATCCAATGCAGAAACTTCCACCATTCAACTTACCATTAAGTAGTGACAAATAAAAACAGTTTGCTTTAAAAGGATTACGTCAACTAAAGAATTCTGTAATGACGAATAAAGGGGCTGCCTTGTTAAAATTAAAGTTTAATCCGCTCAAATGAAAATATATTTTTGACAACATTATGCTTTAGAAAGCAACATTTATTTGATATAAGAAACGGATTTTTCTCAGTGCATGTATCGAACTCGAGTCCAGCGGTTCACTAGCTCGATGCACTTTCAATTCAACCACCGAAGGCAGCGAAAACCTTCTCACCTAGACGGTATTTAAATATACATATTTAGGAAGTTTGCCGTAACTGCAATTCCGGGAAGTAGAAGATTCGTGCAACATGTCTGGTGTTACTGATGAATATTCCGCCTGGTAACCTTAATCTCTTATACCGTCATTAGTTTGAAGTCCCTTAGAATTATTATTGTGGATGTTTATTACTATTTGCTTTTTCATGATAATTTACTTAAAAACTTCTTATCTCCATATCGATCAGTAGGTACCCACTTCCTTTTAAAATTACAAGAGTAATATTAGTAAGCTCCATTTTTATGTTTCAAAACGTATCCTTTTTGCTTCTTTTTGCGGAAGATTAAAAGAGAACTTGAAAGAGCACTCCCAGTAATAATCTAGAATGACATCGGAGATTGAGTATTGTCTGATTGCAGTCCACGAGAAAACTAGTGCCGCTGAATTATTATCTTTTCTACTGGTGGAGATTGTGATGTGAGATTTGTATTTTAGTTCACATCGGCAACTACTGAGTGGGTATTCATATTTTCCTTATTTATTCTAACAAAACAATATCGTTTGGAATATACCCGTAATTATGTTTCCCAACCTTCTACTACTTGATCTCATTGGAAGCATAGTGCAATAAGATAAGGTGCGCTCGATTGAGATTTCATTTTCGTCTTCTTCTGGCCAAGACGTTTTGTGGTTTAAATGTCAAAACATTCTGATTTACTTACTTCTTTTCTGGTTCTCCTGATTGTCTGAGATAGAGGTGGGAAAGTGCAAGTAATTTTTATTCACGCTACTAACAGAGCGGTACATTTTGAACAAAATGACACACCTGATTTCAACTAAATTCAAAATTGAATTTTGAAATATTTATCTAAGCCACGTCCAAGAAAACGGCCGTTGGCGTTGGCCTCTCATAGTGGATCAAGGATTAGATAGTACTGGATCGTAGTTGTTAGGGATGCTAACGATATATCGATACTTCCGAAGTATCGATACTTTTAACAAAAAAGTATCGATATTTGGTATCGATACCTTACATGCGATACTTGTCTGGTATCGATACTTCTAAAGCAATATCGAATAAACCATACCTGTTGTAAGCAATACTTATAGGCCGTCAAAGAAGTAGGACTTTTAATGTGAAAATATGAATGCTGGAAAGAGGACTGTAAGAGATGCGATTAAGAAATGGGTCGCTGTTAACATGTAGTTTGGTTATTGTTTTGGACGATTATTGTTTTTATTTTTTATTTTTTTTGTTATATTCAGTGTTTTTTGTTTTTGTTTGTTTTTTTTTCAGTACCTATCTTTGTTGCAGCCTGAGATGCGTTAGGGATTTATTTTCTTTGTTATTATTATTTAGTTTTATATTAAGTTAATTTTGTTGTAGGGCCACACTAACATACGGGTGCGTTGTACCTCCTGTTAGTTTTTACTACTCTGTAAATGTGGTGAATAAATAAATAAATTAATTAACTAATTAATAAATTCAATCGCTTGATAATTTTGTTTATTGTACAGAAATATACGTATCCATAGATACATACATTATTTCAATGTGAAAGGTGCGCGATGTGCGTTGCGCAGAGGAACGTAACACCTCACTTTTAGTTAACGCTTGATTTTACTCCTCATAAAATTTTCGTACCGCGGGCTATAACTGAAAATCGATTCTTCAGGAGTAAACTCCAAAAAATTGCAAGTCGATAAGACAATTTTTGAGGCAGTTATGACATGATACATTTTGAGTGCGCCGCATTTCCTGCGCGCGAAATATGGAAAATCGGCCCGATTCTCTTGCCTATAAGCTCGGACAAATACTACTCACCTTTTAGAGGCAAGTCGGTACACTTGTCTTACCCACTTTGCTTTCAAATCAAACTATGTCTTACGTCATTTGGTAGACCCGCTACATACAAAATTAAATGAAATAAATTAAATTAAATGGTTGCCCAGCAAGACTCTGGTGTTCAATAACGGAAAATAAATGTAAAAAAAACTGGTGCGTGTCAGCTCCGACGCACGACTGGAGTTTACTTCTTACGAACGATTATTTTAAGTTCAATCACTTGATAAATAATGTTCTAGTAAGTCCATTTCCAGTTTAATTAAAAATTATAAAACATTTAATTATGCATCTTTACTGATAGAAATCAATCGCCGTTTATTCAAAATAACGATAAAAGTAAAAAAAGAAAACTAACCGCAATTGGATTTAAACCTCCGTATGCCGGATTCAATATCGGCGACGTGCGATTGAACTTACTAATCCATTGCGACATGGCTGTCGTCTTCTTTACACTTGTATTTAAACGAAGTTGATTCCCACGCGATATATTTTTGGAAATATTTTTGATATTTTTTGTTAAACTTTGAAAAATATTGCGCAAAAACGTGCACATTGTATGTGTCCTGATACTCGGAATATCCTTAAAACACTTTGGGGACATAGAAAACGTAATTTTCAAATTTCCCATGTTAAACAGGATGCTTCAGGATTCCCGGGACACACGGTAAACAATTAATCAAACACACATACACTAAATAAAAGACATAGCTGTTCGTATGTTCAATTTATATAATTCGTTAACATGGATTATAACGCTTACCAATTAACCGCATCCACGTGTTTTTCAGATTCTTCTTCATTATCACTGGAATAGGTTTTTTCCATATCTGCCAGTATTTTTTTAACTTCAATCACTTGATAATTTTGTTTATTGTACAGAAATATACATATCCATAGGTACATACATAATTTCAATGTGAAAGGTACGCGAGGTGCGTTGCGCAGAGCAACGTAACAACTTACTTTTAGTTAACGCGAAATGTAACGCTTGTACTTTTAGTTAACGCGAAATGTAACGATTGATTTTACTACTGATAAAATTTCCAAACCGCGGGCTATAACTGAAAATCGATTCTTAAGGAGTAAACTCCAAAAATTCTTTTGACTTTGCAAATGCACAAGCTCCAGGAGGAGTTGATGGCTTTACAGATTTACAGTTTTTAACTCTAAAGTATGCCCCATTTCGGAGAAACAAATATTTAGCTTGGTCTGCGGCCCCAAGGGAACAATTCTTTGGCATCCGTGGTTGGAAGAGTTGAGGTATTCGAATCGGTTCTCCAACGTGAACTATACCTATACGTATCGCCATTAAAGAGTCAAATATTTTCATCCAAATTTTCAATATTTGAAATAAAAAAAGTTGTTCAGTTGCCCATTGTTTAGGTGTAAGGAGTGTTACTGGATCGTTCGAGCAAAGACTCCTCGAGCAAATACCATCAGTGGACTGCAGTTTTCTGCAACCATTTTGAACGCAACATATTTGGTATAACCTATAAAACAAATCTTGTTCGTTGAAGTACTTAATGTACCTACGCAAAGACACGTTATGAATGTTTCAATATCAATTTATTAGCTAGAGTAGCATTCTGTGAAATCTTATAGAAAAAAAATCTGGATTTATTCTATAATTCAATGCTTGACGGGGCATTTGCTCGAGGAGTACCTTTGTTCAAATGATCCAGTACCACACATTAGTTAATAGTTATTTACGTTCATACGCTTGTAGTTATTAAGCAGCGTTTTCGTACAATTGTAGACAATTCAAAACTACTTATTGTATTACTACACATTGTTTAATTGTAGCTTGTAGGTACCTACCTATACGTATAGTCACACCTGGCAAAACCAAAAGTGAATGCCGAACATCGGATTCAGTTATGTAATTAATAGGTATTAATTATAACAGACATAATCACCGATTTGTTTTAAAGAAATTTCTAAGATGTTATGGCATTCAAGTGACGTATGAGTATTCTGAGACTTGGGCACATTTCTGAGTTTTCGCATACCTATTTACTTATCTTAAGCCGGGCACAGACATGCGGTATTCGGCGAGTCCCAAATAAAAAATATTTGCTATTCGGCAAGTGGCGATTAGTGTGTATGGGTTGCTCGTGACGATTCGTCACGATTAATCGCTATTCGGTGTTTTCCCATTGACTGTCGGTATTTTGGCCCGATTCAAAGGAGACAAATATTCGTCTTTACCATACCGAGTAATCTTCGACAACTACACCACATGTGTGTGTACCCTGTTCGCCAAAATACAAATCAATAAGTTGCTCGGCGAATAGCGAATAGCGAGTAGCGAATAATCGCGATTCGCCGAATACCGCATGTCTGTGCCCGCCTTAAGTAAGTACACATTCAGGTTGCGTAAAATATTTCCTACCTATCTCTATAACTACCAGCAACAAATAACTCCTTTATTATGTTCAAGTCCAAAGCAGCATAATTATTTTTGCTGAAACTGAAAAGCCCACCACCTTTCACCCCACCCCCAGCCTCATTATTGGGACGATAATTTTTGAGCTTATAACCATAAACCTTCTGGTAGTTCCCTCCTCGCGGTTCACAAGGGGGCGGCGTTTTCATGCGGCGCACCACCGCTTCTCTCCCCCGGCCCCCAAGAACTCCACAACAAAAAAGTCGTTCCTGCCGTCTACGTACAAAGCGATTTGCATATTTTTACATCCGAGTCGGAAGGACCTGGATTCCGCGAGAGACGCAGGAGTGGGCACGGCTGAATATGTATTTCTCGAGTGGAAAAAAGAAAGAGATACGGGATTTTTCATTAGGGACGGAGACGGAGTAATTTACAGCGATGGCTGAATGTATAAAAGGCACCCCGCGCCACCCGGTGGTGTTGGGGAGTTCCGAACAAAAAAATCTCGGTTGTTTGATGTATATGACCAATTGCGAGGCGAGTTACGAGGGCGCTGTTACAATTCGGTTTCATTTAGTGGACCATATTAGAATTTAGGTGATTGAAGTTTAGGATTAAATTGTTCTAAATAAAAATGTATCAAAAACAAAGAGCACTACCATTGTGACTTCTGATTTTCAAATTGACAAAAAGATTGGTATCTAGCATTTTTGGCGCAAGTCGAATTTCTCTGAAAAGTTCGAGAATCTCGGAAAAAACTACGACCGACATAAAAATTTATACCTAACTTCTTACTCACAAGAGTTAGCGTAAATGCTTGGACGCTGGACCTTCCGTAGGTAGGTAGAGTTCGTCACGAGGAGAAGAGTAATCACTTGAGAGGGAGGTTGAGAGGGAGGTTGAAGCGTACCACTAAAATCAGCTGGTTAATTTAACATTAACAGCGGCATGGCGCACCGCCATCGCCATAGTAGCAACGCGGCGGTTATTACTGTTGCATCTCCTCATCGCCTAACAGAATTTGGCTTCTGCTCATGGATGACGGAATGACGGTGCATCTTTCTAATCGTGAATGGAGACAGCTAAATGCGCTTGCCATAGGTCTAAATCTCTAAATCATGCCTAGTCCAGATCAATACATTTCCCAAAAAAAAATTTCTGGGAATGAAAATATTTTGAATTGGTCGGAAAAGAATGAAGAATGAGTCTATTTTATCCAACGTACCTATCGAAAGTGACTAAGTACTTTTTATCTTCGAGCGATTATCTTCTGAAGCGATCTTAACTATTACGAAGCAAAACTAAAACTAAAACTAAACTAAAGGGGGTTTAGTACACTCTGAAAAAGTAGTACATACTTTCACAATTGTTCCACGTGCACAAACAATTTGTGGTTAAAATAGTGACGAATACAAATTGGGACAAAATATACTAATTATCTGGAGTAAAGCTGTTATGTTTTTTTTTCACGGGGTAGGTTCCTGGCCCCTAGCACTGAAGCTCAAGCTTATTGTGCCCCCATACAGGATTATCTCATAAGTTCAGTCCCCTCAAAAAATTTTAGGATAAGACTTATGGGTGCATCTGCTATTACTTTTGGTTCTACAAACATAGCTCCAAAGCTTGTATGTCTAGCTGCTCCAAGAGCCGGACATTCGCATAGTATGTGATAAGGAGTTTCCTCCTTTTCTCCACACATGCCAAGGGCGCCCATAGAGAATTTTCTAGGAGGGGGCAAAGCAAAAATATGTGATATGTATGCAAAAATTGTTAATGCGCCGCAGGCGAAAATGTTGAATTTTCAAGGTCAGGATGTGATTTACAAGTTACAAAATAAAGTATCAGGCACGTAGGTTAGGGAATCCAGCAATCCAGGGGGGGGGGGGCAAGTGCCCCCCCTTGCCCATGCCTATGGGCGCCCTAGCACACATCTTGCAATCAGGATTTTCCTTTACTCCAATAGCGGTAAGATGTCTCATAAGTGAACAGTGTCCCGTAAATAGTTCTACTGCCCATCTCGGCTGTTCTCTTCGGGCAGTGTTGCCAGATTTTTTTGAGCAAGTCGCAAATCCCGTCACTAGATGCTGAAAACTTCAGCTCTCTTGCTGGATGGTCCGCTAATGAACATCCGCGATTGCCTCAGTCTAATAAGAGTCCAGTAAGAGGTATAAGTTTGGTATGGAATACATTTAGCTACTAATATAAGACATTCGCATAATATATAATGGGGACTTCGCCCCTCTTCATCACACATCGTGTAATCAGGACTGTCCCAGTCGCAATAATTCTCCAGCTCTCCTGCTGGATGGTCCGCAAATGAACGTCCGCGATTTCCTCAGTCCAGTTAGAGTCCAGTAAGACGTATAATTCCTGTGTGGAATAATTTAGCTACTAATACAGTGTTATAAAGAAAAGTGGTGCAGATCATTAAATTATGCCGCCGTGCAAACATTCAGGCAGATCCGGCTACTTTGATGTATCTAACTTATTTTTCAGAATACCATCTCCGCCGGGGTCTCCGCTCCGAACAAGCACTGCTTAAAATTCATAAATTTTGTATCATTTAGAAAACTTAATGCCTTTCTTTACGATTAACAACAAAATAATCTACGCCTTTGTTGCTTAACGATACCATGATCTAACATTTTTAGATAAAATTTGAGCTCAGAAACTACAACGCAAATTAATAATCTGACAAATCTCGAAATTAACCATTTGGCCCGAATATAAAAACAAAATTCTTGACTGAAATGAAAAGATGTGTCAGATAAAGTTTGTAATGTTTATTGACACATATTCTAATTTTTTTAATGAAGCAATAATTGTGCATTTCCATCTGAGAAAAAATGTTTCTTCAAAGTATCCGGATATGCCTCAATGCTTGCACGGCGGCATAATTCTACATTCTGAACAACTTTTCTTAATAACATTTTGCCGAATTATGAACCGATAAGGTCGTTTACCTGACTTGAAAATAGTTTTTCATTAGCTGTCATGGCCCTCCTGATTTACAAAAAACCGAAATATACTAGAAATTAGTTTCGAACCAAGCAGAGCTTATTTCCAAAATACCAAATTGAAATTCCAAAATTTTCAGTCAGTCATACCTCTTGTAACATCAATCCTGGAATGCACTGTAAATATAAAAATTTTATGAATTTATGAAACAGAAAAAGGTATATGTATTTAACACTAATACTAATAAGTAAGGAGCAGAGGGGTAGGATTCTGGCGGCTAGCACTGAAGCTCAAACTTATTGTGCCACCATACATGTTTATCTCATAAGTTTGGTTCTACAAACATATCTCCCCGAAGCTTGTACGTCTAGCTATTACAAGAGCCGGACATTCGCACAGTATACGATGGGGATTTCTCTACTCTTCATCACACATCCTGTAATCAGGATTGTCCCAGTCGCAATAATTCTCCAGCTCTCCTGCTGGATGATCCGCTAATGAACATCTGCGATTGCCTCAGTCCAATGAGAGTCCAGTAAGACGTATAATTTCTGTGTGGAATACATTTACATAGCTACTAATACAAGAGGCGGACATTCGGTTAGTATATGAAGGAGACTTCGCTCCTCTCCATCTCACATTGTGTAATCAGGATTGTCGCAGTCGCAATAATTGTCCAGCTCTCCTGCTGGATGGTCCGCAAATGAACATCCGCGATTGCCTCAGTCTAATAAGAGTCCAGTAAGAGGTATAATTTCTGTATGGAATACATTTAGCTACTAATTTTTAATATAAGAGCCGGACATTCGCATAGTATATAATGGGGACTTCGCCCCCCTTCATCACACATCGTGTAATCAGGATTGTCGCAGTCGCAATAATTGTCCAGCTCTCCTGCTGGATGGTCCGCTAATAAACGTCCGCGATTACCTCAGTCCAGTAAGACGTATAATTTCTGTGTGGAATAATTTAGCTACTAATACAATAGCCGGACATTCGCATAGTATATGATGGGGATTTCGCTCCTCTTCAACTCACATCGTATAATCAGGATTGCCCCAGTCGTAATAATTCTCCAGCTCTCCTGCTGGATGGTCCGCTAATGAACATTCGCGATTACCTCAGTCCAGTAAGACGTATAATTTATGTGTGGAATACATTTAGCTACTAATACAAGAGCCGGACATTCGCATAATATATGATGGGGACTTCGCCCCTCTTCATCTCACATCGTGTAATCAGGATTGCCCCAGTCGCAATAATTCTCCAGCTCTCCTGCTGGATGATCCGCTAATGAACATCCGCGATTGCCTCAGTCCAATGAGACTCCAGTAAGAGGTATAATTTCTGCTTGGAATATTTCCCAGGTTTATGCTAATTTTATTCCCTATAGACCTTTATACCTTTGCTAACGATACAGACCCATTGCTCTGCAGTTTTAGACCCATCTGTATACCAAATGGTTCCATACTCTTATCTCGACATCTGTCCATTGTACTCCACCCCCTCTATTGGTATAGTTAGGAAGGTACCCGATAAGTTTTGTGAAAATTTAGGATTGAGGCGGTTCTATCCGACAGCATGCTCAGCATGGAAGGCGTACACTAGTTTCATTCCCTGAGCTTTTTCCAACGATGCCCCCCCCCCTAGTGCTCTGCGCACTCTGGGGCAATTTGCGAGTAAATAAATGTAACTCAAGGTGTCAATAAACTCATAGTTAATTATTTCTGTCAAAATTATATTGATTTTCTATTTAGTGTTACGACCCCCATTGCCTTCTAACTAGCAAAATGTAAACAATAGGTAAGTGGTATTCTAAGATAAGAAGAAACATATCACATTAACAACACATAATGTTTTAGTGGAAGAGGTACAAAAGAAATTGATTTGAACATTCGGTCCTCAAAGAATTGTTAATAAATAAAAATGTAAATCTTCTTAATTCCTAAATTTCTTCATTTCAACATCAAACGAAATTAAGCAATTTGATATTCGATTATCCCATCCTGGCGTACAACCCCTATCTCACCGTTGATTACGCGGAGAGAACATCCACAATTCAAAATCATCCACCGATTAACGTGTATAACCGATTTAATATAAGACTCAAATCCAGCGTGCGAAATTTTCATCATAAACTCCTAACGAACTGAAAAGTGAATTCCCCCGTTACTGACTGAAATTACCGCCATTTTGTCGTCACACAAAGGACTCGTCGTAAGCCGGGAAGTCTTTATTATATTAAACATTATGGTAATTCGCAATTATCGCCGTCATTCGGCGGTAGTGGCGGCCGAGTTCGTTAGTCAGGATATCAATGGGAGGATTTTTCGCTTCGCGGGAACCCTCAATCGTCATATTAAGGGGGTGTGTCACGAATGCGGTAGCCATCTTGTCCGAAAACAAAACAATTTTGTTATGTTATAATACACCTGGACGGCAAAGTTTTGTTCCCACGTGTCACCTCTGACATCCATGAGGGTAGCCGAACAGAGGTTGCAATTGTAGGTACCTATTTATAGCCTATATAGTTTTTATGGAATTCTTTGTCCTTTGAAATAAAAACTGAAGTACCTACGTATCTGCCATACTTACCTGTGCTTACCGTGCTACTAGGTATGGGAATATTTTAAATAAGCATGTACGAGGGAGTATTGGTGTTTCCGTAAACATATAGGCATGCTCAATGGAAAGTTTCGTTACCATAGCAATCAGAATAAGTCGATCGAAATTTAGAAAATTAAGAAATACGAAGAGACCTGGCACCCATTTTTTTCTGTTGTCCTCTAAAATATCGATGCCGTTCATGACATGGAATGACCAGACGGTCGAAATGAAAAAATCTGCAAACAGGGTCTCTAATGCTAAGAGTATATATGTCAGAAGCGCAGCAAGAATGAATATGCAGGTATCCCAAAATTAGCCTGGTCAAAAACTAGGTATACCAGCAGAATCTATGTTCAAAAATAATGCAAAAAGTTGCAATAAATAGGCACAAAAATGTTCTTAAGGGAGCTGCAACCACTTAAAAGTGCGACCCTGAAGATGGCCTTGTTTCACTGTCTCCGAAATGAATGCAGATAATGGAGTGAAATTTTGGACATTTTATGCTCAACAAAACTATGACTATAATGACAATCTCTAAATTGTATTTAGGGGCGTGTCAAACAGTGATGCGGTGGGGTCTTTTTCTCGGTTCTGGTGTAAAATTATGAATATCCAGGGTTCTCTATAACAATAATGTGCTCGTATTGAAACTCAATAAGGCTAACCGTTTTCTAGTAAAATCGATTTGAAAGTTTTACCTATTACATGTCTCAAATAATTAGTTTGTAGTGGTTGCAAAAATTTTCAGATCGTAGTGGCCGTGGAAACAACATGTTTCGCATTAATTCATTTGACATTTGGTGACAGATAGGTTACCTATGCGGTAAATAAATAATTATTTAAATAATGGTCTTTATTTGCTATCATGTTATAATAATGACAACATTATGAGCCTGAATTTGAGTACGGTAAATCCGGGAGAGATGCCGTTTTTTTTAAATTTTATCAAATAAAAATTTCCGTTGATAAAAATAACAGTTTATTCGATATTAAAATACATTCATTTAGCAATATCATAACAAGATTTTAAACTTCTTAGTGCAAAATTAAACATTGTTTTTTATTTAACAAAAACTGCTCTTCATTTGGCATCTCTTCCACATTATATGGGAGAGATGCCAACTACCACTGGGAGAGATGCCAATGCCTTAATTTTTGTAAAACTAAAAATTTTCCGCATGGTTGACATAATATATTAACATATTTTGTGCACACTTTGTGCAACCAACAGCTGCATTGTACTCACTGTATCCAGTCTTCTTTCTTTTTAGTGGTATTGTACTCTTGCAATTTGTTTCAACAAATTCTTCAAAATTAATGTCCGAACTGCTGCCATGAATTGAAGGTTCATAAATATCTGCAGAAGAACTTGAGGAGCTACTGTGTTTGCGTTTCTTATATTTTCCTACAATTTCTCCCTTTTTTGCCTTTCCACTTTTTAATATTAATTCCTTTGTTTAAACCAGACCCTCCCAGGTTTTGGTGCGACAGCATTTTGTTTTTCTAGTTTTAATTCTTTCTTTTCTTCCATTACCCTACGTTTTTCGATGTTACTTGCAGCTGTTAGTAATTCACCAGTGTTTACTTTTCTAGGTTTCGCATTATTGGCTATACTTAAAGGAAGAGGGGCGATTTTTCTAAGTAGTTTACCCAGCAATTTCTTCATCGCCCTATGACCAGGCACCGCGCGAGTTACTTTTTCTTTTATAAAACGTTGGCATATTTGTGCAAAAAACCCATAAAATGTTGTTGGCATCTCACCCTCTTTAAAATCGGCATCTGTCCCAAACTTATGGGAGAGATGCCGAACGTTACAACTTAGAATCACTGTAGATAGTTTAAACTAACCGGACTTCGTCTAAAAATAACCTTACAAACTGCATTTCAACGCAACATCACATTTATTCGCAAATTTTGATCATTTAAATAAAAATTATAATTGTAGTGATAGTCTACGAAAATTTTAGCGTATACGTTAAATTAATTGTTAGTTTGTAACTTACCGAAAACAGTATTTTCAGGGCACAAAAACAAACCACAACACAGAGTACATGGATCTGAACGACTGATGTAGTAGCTAACTCCATCTAATTTTTTAAAGTTTAGATAAGAACAATCAGCATCTCACCCGGATTTACCCTATTTAATGTCGTCTCTATTATCTTTTTATGACGATGAAAATACCAATTAAAGCCCTGTCTTATCACCAGAAATTACACCACCATCGTTGGTTTTAGGGATGTCTCCCTAAAGTATACAAACTCATCATCAGAAAAATTGACAGTCGGTATGGCCCACCCCTCAAATTACTGTAACATGTTTAAAATGCAGATTACGTGGTTTCCCTCTTCTTTACCAACTTAGTGCTGAATCAGTATACTTAAAATGCTATGACTAGAGAAAACAATCGAAATGTTCAGTTGTATTGATCCAGTAAAAATTTTCTTACTGTTCGTTTGAATTTTCAGTACAAATGTGCATATACTTCTTAAACTTGTTTGAAAAAGGATAAGAGATATAAAATATAATAAAACTTAAATTCCCCAATGGAATTTACCAGGTTACGGCTAAAGTGACTGTTGAACATTTTACATACATTTTCCACTTTACCCCAAGGAATTTTTTTTCCGCAAACAAAATCAACTGTATCTAAGAGGTTAGATCGTACAGTTTAGGTATCTATTGAAAATGTATTTCTACTTGAAAACACACTTCCTATAATGAAACTTTAAACCTTCAAGTATTAATTAGCACTAATTTGTGATAAACTTTATCACCTTTCTTTGTATATGAATTAATTGAAATAAAATTCGTTTTGAACTACGTTGATTCGATTCAAAAAATAATCTTGTTAAATACAATTCGTGGTCTGGAATTTTTAGGTAATTTTACTCAAGTTGTTGCTTTTACTCGTCTAATGCCCGTTTGCACCGTTTTCGTTTTAAGCAATACTTTACAAAGAAGCTCTTAATTTTAAGAACTGCTTAAATTTAGTGTCTGTTGCACAGCGCTGCATACAGCTGATGCTTAACAAAGCAGAGTTTAAGGAACTGTTGATCTGGCAACGCCTCAAATTTGTAGGTATTTTCGTTGCATTTCTGTAAAACGGGTGGTTTTGGTGATTTGGGCGCAGTCCGTGCACTCATTTGTAGTTTTCATGACTTTAATTATCGCACAGAATTTTGTTGGTTAGTTGATTTGTACATCATACGTCATACTCGTATAATGTTAAAGTATGTATAGGTATGGCATCTAGCAAAAAGTAATTGTAAATAGGTAGGTACGAAAAGTAGTTATCGAATAAAAACCATGAAATACTTCATAGAAATACAAATACTCATTTTATAAACTAAAATCACGAACAGTATTTTTTAAACTGCAGAGATGAGCGTAAGTAGATAATAATGTACAATCATAATAATAATTGTTATAAAGAAGTGAACAAAAATGAGGAAGCTTGAAAGTGGCCGTTAACTGTTAGGAAAGGGTTAGGGTAGGTATTTCAACCTATATAAAAGTTAAAACCCTCGGATCATCTAAAAAATAATTATACTTATATATTTTCAAATATAACAATAACAATTAACATATAGGTTCCTATATTAGGTATAAAGAAACAAGGCGAACCTATAAAAGTTTGAGGTTATATACCTACTGTATCCGCTTTTAAGAAATGCTTAAGCCCCGGTCCAGCGAGGGCTTAAAATTAAGAACTGCTTTGGCAAGTTAAGAATTGCTTAACGGCCGGTGCAAACCAAATGCGTATTCTAAGTTATGCTTATTTTTAAGTCATGCTTAAACAGTACGGTGCAAACGGGCATAAATTTGATAGATCACTCGCGCAAGCGCTCGTGATCTTTTAACTGTCAAATTTACACTTGTGGTTACCAAGCAAAGCAACAGCTTTCGTAAAATTTCCGACAATTCTAGACCACTTATTGTATTACTACAGATTATTTTTTGCATCGTCAAATTGACCAATAGGAACATTTCATTTGGGTCTATATCCTGTTTATTGAACAGATGCAGTAAATGACATTTGTGGGAGTGACTTGATTGCGCAGTACAGATTGCGCAAAAGTCAGCTTCACATGCTGCAAATTAGAAGACGTTGGGGAATTCAAAAATACCTAGTTTAAAACTGTTGAAGAACTTGAACAATAAATGTTACGAGAATTTCAAAAATGTGAAATAAAAATATAATAATTACTTCAAAAAATTTTAGGTATAACAAAATAACACATATCTGTCAAAAGTTTATTTATTATTAGTACATTACCTGCCGCTTTTGCAGTAAATGCGACGTTTTCGGTACCGCAATCTCCGCCATATTTACTCACAATAACAGCCGCCAAATTTGAATTGTGGCGGAACGTCAGAATGACATTTTGCTGCTGACACGGCAGTCCGCCATATTTACTCACAGTTCTGAAACATAGTGGAGCTATTGATTGCGGTACTCTCTAAATACAGGGACCCTAGGTCTTGATGTTGTCACTTGGTTTAGTAAACCAAAGAGTTGTCAGGGTTTTGGTGAGCATAAACTTTATAAATATTTAAAATTCGCTCCTTGCCTTCAATTGAAAAACAGGACCTATGGCTGACAGCTGGCAACTTTTTGACGGAGAAAGAAATACTTGCTTATCCAAAATCAGTTAATATCTACAGTTATTCGTATTTTTCCTAATGTATTCACAAAATTCAATGAACTAATCAATGCAAGTACCTATTGAAAAATTCTATATTATAAAATGAATGGGCATAACAGCAAATTCAGTGACAACGTCAAAATGACAGATCGGTTTTGTTCAGTCAAGTTATTTATCTAGGAGTAGAGCTGTGTAAAATCGGTCTACCAATGGTAATTTTCTATTCAAATTTAGCGCTCATTTGTGGGAGGAGTTTTTACTGAATCTGTTCGTTAAACAGAATATAGAAGCGTGTATTATTTCGGTTATTTTTTGCCGTTTCTATTTTCCAATAAATGAACAGTATTTTTGATCACGCGTTTAATTCTGACCAATTAAATCATTATTATAGTGAGAATTTTTTACCTAACTTATCCCAGCGGGAATTTTTTTTAGTATTTTGTTTTTGTTGATAAAACGACTTGTTTTCTGGTTTTGACATATTGTCTTATATGTTTTAATCGCAAATTGTGACATTGAAAGAATAATATTGACAGTTGTTTCATATTTGAACGTCAAAAAATAACCTTTCGAATACCACACGACAGTAAGAATAACTTGGAAAATAATTCTCCACATTTTACTCAAACTTGTCGCCATTCGGCAATAGCCACTCGAGCCCTACGGGCTCTCGTGTCTATTGCCTGGCGACAAGTTTTCGAAAATCTGTCGAATTATTTTCAAGTAATTCTCACTCTCTTGTGATATTACATACGGTAATTTTTTCGATAATTTTGCTTGTTGATAAGTTGCCATAGTTGCGAATTTGTAGGTGCATTTGTAATATATAATCTAGTTACTTTAGTACCTGCCAAACGTCAAATATTCCCAACACATTTCTTTGTATGTGAATTAGTTGAAATAAAATTTCGTTTTGAACTACCTTGCTTCGATTCAAAAAATAATCTTGTTAAATACAATTCGTGGTCTGGAATTTTTAGGTAATTTTACTCAAGCTGTTACTTTTACTAACCACTCGTGTAAATTTGACAGAAGATCACTCGCGCTACGCGCTCGTGATCTTTTAACTGTCAAATTTACACTCGTGGCTACCAAGCAACGCAACAGTTTTCGTAAAATTTCAGACAATTCCAGACCACTTATTGTATTACTACAGAGAATACGCATTTGGGAGACTCGATTTTTAAACATTGTACAAGCGAAAATACGAAATTTGCAACGTCGCCATGGTAGCAAAAGGTAAATAACATAATTATAGCTGTAGGATTAACTTTTCCGCTGTTATTCTGACATCACGACGTGTGAGATTTTATACATATGAATTCAACTATCGCTGTAATATACTCGTAGTAAAGTGTCGTTTTCAACCACTTAACGTAACACAAATTAAACTTTTCCTCAAACCAGATAACGAAAAAGTTAGTAAGTGTTCAAAATAACGTTAAGTAATGCTAATCCGACAGTAGAAGATGCTAAATCAACCTGAATTCTTTAGTGTCGTTTTCATCCACTTAACTTAACACAAATTAAACGTTTTCCAAAATTAGCGTAACGTAAAAAAGTTTGAATTTGTTCAAAATAATGTCGTTATCTGACAGTAGCAGATGTCAAGGTCCACGCCAACCTGCAACCCTTAATCTAATATTTACATTATAGTACATATTTACGAATATTTTTATACAAATGACAAACTTTTTTTTCAGCAGAAGAATGATGACCAGGAGTTATCAATCTTGATGCAAATAATAATGCATAGTGCCCACAAACACGCTTCTTCCGGTTATATTTGCGTTGCTTTTCAGTATTAGAATTTGACATCTGTCATCAATATATGAAGGTTACTTATTCCATTTTTAAATATCTGATTGGAGGAATTCAGAGACGTAAATTAAGATTCCGTAAAGTTGAAGTTTGTTGAATTTTATGAAATGTCAAGTTAAGTACCCTATATACGTTAATTTTTAATGTAGTTTAACATTTCTTAATTATTTCTTTGCGTTAAGTTAAAGTGGATGAAAACGGCACTTCAGGGATAATTTTTTCCTCTGTCATACTGACAAAAACATCCCAGCTTACGAGATTTCACATATGAATTCAATTATCTGTACCTAAATACAAAAATGTGAAAAGATAAATAAATTGTGAAATCCTATATTAGGTTAAGTTAATTTTTCTATTAACTTTTCAATTAATTTTTTAAATATGTAGAAATAAGCCACCCATTTACTTGCCTAGGAGTCCAGGGTGTTCAATAGAGCTGCCACAAGACGAGACAAGACCAATATTTGATAAAATATCGCCTTGGTATGGAGATATTCTTGGCTACTTGAATATCGTCTTGGTATTGACACTCTTGAACGAAATAATCTTGTCTTGAGTAGGAACATATCGTCTTGGTTTCGAGTTTTGAGCAACTTTTCTCATACCTACACAGCGAGGTATTAGAAAGAGTTGGGGAAAAGCAATAAAGAATAGGAGGGATAGCATGGTAGAACGCCTTCTGAGACACGAAGGAATAGTTCGCGACATACTAGAGTCGGAGATAGGTATTAAAAGAGTAGTAGGCCCAGATCACATTACTGGTCTCAAATAGTTGGGGATGTAAGATGTTCTACTTTTAGGGAAATGCGTAGATTATTTCCGAATAGGAAAGAATGGAGGTACGCGTCCAACCAGTCTTCGGACTTTACGATGATGATAAGGGATGTAATAATGGTTATTGAATTTGTGTCCATAGTATTGTCTTGGTATTGTCTCGAAGTCAGAAACGAGACCAAGACAATACCAAGAGTAATCTCGATATTGTGGCAGCACAACATAAAAGAACTCTTTTCATTTGCCAAGAACCAAGAACCCGGCATATTCATTTACGTTTTACTCAATTAAACCTAAAAATCCTTTTTTCCACTTTTATCCTTTTTCACAGGTCGTGAAATAATTATGGTTGTTACATACATTCATATAGCGCAGTACTCGCAACAAAATGGTTCGTTAGCGACTTGAAGAGTCCAATTATATTATAAACAAGAAAGAAAATGTCATTTCCAGCGCACTAACCTCTTTTCAAGCCCCATCTACCACGCAATTAAACGGGGGGTGGCTCACAGAAAGGGTGGCGGTTTTAAATTGTAATAACTTCGTTATGCTTGAAGGATTTTGCATATATGACATACGCCATTTTGCGTAAGTAAACGAATTCGGAATTCATTTAGATTTTGCAAGTGGAAGACATGTCTCGTAACTGGATTAATTTGTTCGTAATGAAATTTCTGACCTTATAAAAATCAGTTTAAAGATTTCAACTAATAAAGAATTGGTACCTAATTAAAATACAATAAATTTTGTAGTCGCAAATTGAGAAACTTGTTTAAAAAATTATAATTCTGAAACTAGTAAAGAAGTAGGTAATTTATAACAAAAATATTGACGATGCAAAAGTTTTATTCTGAAGCCCTTTGTGAGTATACTCTTGCTTTACGAACCTAAATATTCCTAAAATATGAACTTTAAATGTTACAGAACAACATTTCGTCAAATAAAATTTTGGTAAATTTCTTCCTCTTTATTTCCTAAAGCTTCTTACTTTGTTATAAGATTTTTAAAAATTTCCGCTGCGACATACTTGGACAATACAAACGGAATACTCTACCTGTGTTTGTGTGGGGGGGGGGGGGTTAGTTGTCTGCAGGGATCGGTTGACACTTGAGCAAACTTAAAAAATTACGAATTCATGTAGTGAATTTACGCCAAATTCCCAGATCCAACGACGGTGTGAAACTTTGAAAAGTTATATTAGATTTCAAGTGCTATAAAATCAGCTATCTATTTTCCCCCAAGTGGAATCTGCAATGAATGTTGGGACACCCAGAAGAAGACACATCAAAAATGCTATCTCCATTCTCTTCAATGGTCCAAATTTCGCAATAGCACCCAACGCATTCGTGTTGAAGACATTATCTGTAGAATATAGTCATCAATTCGTACTCTCCCGGCACATAACTCAGACACTCTTCGGTCTGATGTCGAAAGAGTTATAAATTTTTCCAAGGTACCCAAATCCAACATTTCCAGATCTTAATTTCTCGCTTTGAAGAAAAACCAATTCTGAGTTGGTAATTCTCCCAGCAGATAAGGGTGCCGTCACAGTCGTTCATGTTAGAGTTGTAATACATATTGACCCACCTCTCGTAATCATCGGGTCTTCCTCTTGAAGTTTCGAATAAACTTATTTTTCGATTAGGTATATACCTATGTTCCGCCGAGGTTTTATGGTTTCCCCTAAGATTCATAAACCCGATAATCATCTTCGGCCGACTGTTAGCGCGATTAATTCCCACACTTATAAATTTGCTAAGTATCTCACTTGCATGTTACAATCGTTTGTAGAAGAGACGGACTCTTTCTTTATTTTGAACTCCGAACATTTTGTCCGAAAACTTCAGGCGAGTCCCAAGATATTTTCGTTAATTCTGTTGTCGAATCCCTATTTACCAGTGTTCCTATTTTGGATTCTACTGCGATCATCAAACAGTTCCTAACGTCATCATCAGATTTACACTCTCTCGTTGGTCGTTGAATTACGTCTCACTTCCACATATTTCCTGTTTCATGGGTAGTTCTACGAACAAGTCTCAGGTACCGTCGTGGGTTCTTCCTTATCCCTCGTGGTCGCTAACATCTTCATTGACACTTTCGAAGAACAGGCTCTTGAATCTTACAGTCTCAAACCAAAATGTTGGTTCAGGTGCGTCGATGATACGTTCGTAATTTGTCCACATTGCCGTGCCACTTTAGATAAATTCCAAAGCCATCTCAATAGTCATAACCCCAATATTCGGTTTACTGCGGAAGTTGAAGTTCTAAAAAGTTGCCCTTCATAGCTATCTTAGTCAGTCGTAATATTGACGGTAGTGTTGGTCATTCGGTCTATAGGAAGCACACCATCATTAACCATTACCTCAATGCGTTCTCATCATCATCCCTCTCAAAATTGTCAGTCATCAACTATCTTGTTCACCGTGCGGTGGTCATATTAGAAGCCTCCACTTTATCTTTTGAGCTTCAACATATCACAGAGATTTTGACCAGTAACAATTAGGTACACCCTCGTGACATTAGAAGGACCATCTCCAAAAGCTTAATTGCTCCCAGAACAAAGTCCGGTGACACTATCACCTCCACAGTCATCTCGTATCTTTCGTGCATTCACAATGTTACCGCTCGCATAGGCAAACTTCTTCGTAAATCGTAAATACGATATGACTGTCTTCACTCCTCATAACAGAATTGCAGATCTTCTATTCTCGGCTAAAGATCCTTTACCTTTGCACACGGAAGGCGTGTATCGCAGTTGACTGACCATACTTCGGGTATAAATAATCCCTTAGATCCTCGTCATATCAGTTCAGTGCCAGCTATCTTAGTTCCAGTTGCAAAGCTGAGGAAAAATATGACATCATACTGGTTAAAAGAACTAGTTTGAATACTGTAGCGTGGCTATTGCCAAGTAATTTCCTGGTGCTCATAAAACACAAAAACGAATAAAAATTATGTTATAATTTATGAAAGAAATAAAATATTTCCTTTTATCCTGCAGGCTCTCAAACAAGTAGCCAACAGCATTGAATATGCATAAGTACCTACCATACAAGTTTGCATGTATCACCAGAAGTGGCATCAAAAGTAACTAATCGCGACTTCTTTCCGGCTTCATAAATAAAAATAAAGTAAAATAAATAAAAATCATATGAAAACTAAATTAAAGAATATTCACCGCCAAATCATTTTTCACAGAAACGATACCTCGCAATTGTTTCCTTCAATTCGTTTAACGATATAAAATGGCCGCATATCTTTCTATCGCTGTCTCACTCCCATCCCTGTACACCTTCATTATGTACACGTTTAAGTTTCCACCGCCTCCCAACCACCGCCATGTGTGCCATCATCGGAAAAGCAGTCGCATTTCCCGCAGTAGGCGTTGCAAATTAAAGAATCCACAGTCGTATATTTCAAAGCACACCTTTTTTATTTGTTTTTGATCGGTGCTAAGTGTGAGAGTAATTGCAATATTTTAATGAGGAAAGTGCATTGATGCAAAACTCCGGATTTTTCAAAGAGCAAAAATTTCCTGCCTAGTGAAATAATTACGGACGGATTTTTATAATTAAGATTAATTGCGGAATATGGAATGCATAGTTTAAAAACTTAATATATACCTACCTATTCTGTACCTAGGTTCGCAAAAAAATGTAAATAATTTAAAGTTTCAATTATTGCTAAAAGCTCAAATACAAAAAAATAGATAAGATTCACCAATATGTAATACTAAATTTAGAAAGATGCAAAAGAACTTCAAGACTTAATAAGATCATATTCTTGAGTGAAAATATTTTTAAAAATGTTGAACTAGACACGACTGTCTAGTTGATAAATAAATATGTATGGATGCGGGGATGCAGATAAGGAAATGTGGGTAAATAAAACTTCCTTTAACACGAATTCAAGCTTTTGTTTCTATTCGGTCCTTTATCAGGAAAACTGAGCATATACAAAAATGCAACGCCAAGTGAAGGCTCAAAATCATAATTCTAACACTTAGTGAATTGAGATGCACACATTCCTCGCAAAACACAGCGGAACTCATCCGAAATAATAGATGAAATTAATAATTTACACTTACAGGAAAATGGATCACCCTACAACAAGTAAATCCGTAAATAGGTAATACACCAAAGGGAACAGTCAAAGTTCAGTGCAATAAAAATATCATCAGACACAACAATTTACTAATATTACACTTAACAGTCAAATAATTTAAACATTATTTGGTAATTTAAACATTATTTATGGTCTTAAGTAGATAAGCTATGAGAGAACGGGACCACGATTAACATTGGTTGTGCCATAAGAGCCTGAATCACTGCTTTTTTGCCCCCCCCCCAATCGGTTCTTATAGCACAACCCATGTTAGACGTAAAGCTGTATGCCTTACTTTATCGGAGCGTGTATAATCGGACGGGCTTTTCGTCCACAAAGCAGCGTGGTACATGGGCCTTTATGGCCGCGATTACTATTGGTTGTGCCGTAAGAGCCGTAATTGAGTGTCAGCTGTCAGCTGACGCCCCCGTCGGCCCTACTGTTCGTGTCAAATAGGCATTAACTAACGTAAGTGTGGATTTTCGTCCACCAAGCAGCGTGGGCCCTTATGGCCGCGATTACTATTGGTTGTGCCGTAAGAGCTGTAATCACCGGCCGATCCTAACGTTAGCGTTAACGCTAGCGCGAGCGCCAGCGCTAACGCGGCCCTAACGCGGCCCTAACGCTTGTGTCAAATGGGCATTAACTGACGTAATTACTATTGGTTGTGCCATAAGAGCTGTCAAACACAGACAGCCGGCGCACCCAAGCCACTGCTACGTCATCCAAGATGGCCGCCACCGAGCAGTCAAGATGTAACGTACAATGCACCGCGATTACTATTGTTTGTGCCATAAGAACTGTTAAACGCAGACAGCCGGCTCCTACGTCAGAGCTGTAGTCCCCCTCAACCCCCCTGCCTACACCCACGATGATTTGAGTATGGCGTAACCAAGATGGCGGCGCAGCCCTGATGTTAGCATCCAACTCGCGGGTGCTTTCGCGATGCACACCCAAGCCACTGCTACGTCATCCAAGATGGCCGCCACCGAGCAGTCAAGATGTAACATACAATGCACCGCGATTACTATTGTTTGTGCCATAAGAACTGTTAAACGCAGACAGCCGGCTCCTACGTTAGAGCTCTAGCTCCCCTCAACCCCCCTGCCTACATCTACGATGATTTGAGTATGGCGTAACGAAGATGGCGGCGCAGCCCTGACGTCAGCATCCAACTTAAGGCTCACGCGGGCACCCAAGTCACTGCTACGTTACCCAAGATGGCAGCCATCAAGATGGCGCCAACGTTTAGCCATAAGCCGGCGCCAGCGTTCAGCATTTGTGCATGTGAGAAGGTTAAATGAAACACTGTTGCGTATTATCTTTATTGGAACATATTGCACAACAGACCCTGTATGTCCTGACATGATGAAATTATATTAAAAATGTTTACGGGAATATAACACCCTGTATGTACTTACACAACGATGACATTTTATCGAACAAAGTTGTATTGGACTATAATTAACTAACACCCTGTATGTACGTTATACGACTAGCCAACTTGCGGGGGTGAATCTGTTGGCGATAATTTGCAGATTAACGATGGCGGACAGCGCCCAGTCTGCAACACATAAATATAAATTAAATAAAAAATAATAATAAAAGGGAAAAACTTTCCGATGCACGAAGGAATATTTCGCAACGTACTAGAGTCTGATATAGGAATAAAAAGAGGGATAGGTAGGCCCAGATTAGACTACTGCTTGGGGATGTACGATGTTCTACTTGCAGAGTACCGACAGCGTGACAAAATAAAAGTACATACCAGAATTTCGAGCCTGAAACTCTTCCAAAAACATTTGCTTCACCATGGGATAAATAAGTTTCTGTTTCAAAGTTGGTGAATTAACGTAAGTACCTGAGGATCCGTGCGGGGGCGGCATAGAAAATTTCCACAATGCATTTTCACTACAAAATAACCTCTATAAGTTAATTGCAATGCGTAGAAATGAATAAAAAAATACATATTCAATTAGTAAGACTAGGTGAGAAACATATCAATAAACCCTCGTATTTAATAAATGTAAATTATATTTTCCACCAAATTCATTCGGATATACGTCGTGTAAACATTTGACAATCCTCACTGCTCAAAAATTATTACGATCGTGTATAACATATGTAAATAGGAACTTACCTGTGTAAAGCGTCGTCTAATTATTTCGGGGATCACTCATGCGAAATTTGGGGCACAAAATTTGCCATGTTCTACGATGTCGTAACAAATTCCAAAAACATTTGCTTCGCGATGGGATAAATACGTTTCTGTTTTAAAGTTGGTGAATTAACGTAAGTACCTGAGGATCCGTGCGGGGCGGCATAGAAAATTTCCACAATGCATTTTCCCTACAAAATAACCTCTGTTAGTTAATTGCAATATGTAGAAATGAATAAAAAATACAACTTAAATTAGTAAAACTAGGTGAGAAACATATCAATAAACCCTGGTATTTAATAAATGTAAATTATATTTTCCACCAATTAGTTAATTACAAATATGTACCTAGATATGAATCAAAAAATACAACTTCAATTAGGTAGTAATACTAGGTGGGAAACATATCAGCAAACCCTGGTATTCCATATAAGTACCTGAGGATCCGTGCGGGGCGGCATAGTAAATTTTCACAATGCATTTTCCCTACAAAATAACCTCTGTTAGTTAATTGCAATATGTAGAAATGAATAAAAAAATACAACTTAAATTAGTAAAACTAGGTGAGAAACATATCAATAAACCCTGGTATTTAATAAATGTAAATTATATTTTCCACCAATTAGTTAATTGCAATATGTAGATATGAATCAAAAATACAACTTCAATTAGGTAGTAAGACTAGGTGGGAAACATATCAGCAAACCCTGGTATTCCATAAATGTAAATTATAATTTATTATTTTCCACCAAATTCATTCGGATATACGTCCAACAAACATTTGACAATCCTCACTACCCAAAAATTATTACGATCGTGTATAATATTTATAAATAGGAACTTACCTGTGTCTAATTATTTCGGGGGATCACTCATGTAAAATTTTGGGCACGATATATTGCCATGTTCTACTTGTACGAGTAGATTAACGATGACGTAACAAAATAAAAGTAAATAAAAAAAAACTTTCGGAGACACGAAGGAATATTTTGTCACTATAGATTGCCTCATGTAACCACTGACCACCACTAAATCGAATCTCGTGAGTTACTCTCCGAATATTCATATTAGCACATCAGTTGGTATCATTTGTGAAAACTAGGTGCAGAATGTTAAAAATTTACTAATCTGGACGTTCTTTTATAACGTATTCTTGCGCAAGTTCGGCGTCTGCAAAGCCATAAATTACACATGGGAATGCTATTCTTTGACATAGGTACATGATGCAATGTCGCCAAATTAGTAGAATCAACGCGTTATTATTTTAATGAAACATAAACAATAATAAATTCATGTCCGAATTGAAAGTCTTATCAAAACAAATCATTATTTAGATTACCGAAGACACGCTGTGGGTAATAAAAATTACAATTTATAATGCTGACTCAATAAATAATTTCTGCTTAGGTATTTTATGTATGTCAGATCGAAAATTAATTCTGGAACATCATGAATCAAATAATGTTAAAATACGACAAGATCGTGTACTTCAATTCGGTGCGAAATAATAATAAGAAATTTCCAGAAAGTTATTAATATATGGAAGGAATGGGGTGCGAGGGGTTAAACGATTACTATAAGTACGACAATACAGTGTACTGGAATTCAATTAAGTTCTTCCATTGTGCGCGAATATATTTCTCTTTTCTCTGTTCATGTAAGGACGCGGCCAAGTACGGAGATACTAATAGATACTTCTATAAATAAAGTGTGTCCTTGTTGGAAGTCGGTACGTAAAACATGTGGCTAGCTTATAGACAACAAAACTGGCCCCAATCTGTGGACCTGAGTAGCGCCATACAACGGTTAGAATGCCAGTCTACCGATTTATCCTTCGAGGCGAGTCACGAAGCAGTGTATGGAAAAGGTGATCGGTATTCGGAACAAGATCTAAAAGAGCTGGCTGAACAGTACGATAAAATTGTGGCATGCTGTCACAAGTATTCAAATGGTGAATACTCGCTGGATACATTTTTAAATACCATGGTCACTGAGGGCAACGAGCATTTCTTAGAAGACATTGTCAAATATCTGCCGGGCGAAGTTATTGTAAAACATAATTTGATCAGTTTGCTGAAGCCGCAGGAATAATCTTATGTAAATGAAATATATGTATACCTGCTGTATGTTTGTACAAATAAAAGTAACTGCTAGTAAGTACCTACCGTGTATAATTCCCGCTTTACTTCTGATACACGAGGCACGAGGGCATAAATATTTCGCAACATACTAGAGAACCTCTATTAGATCATTGCAAATACATACATGTAGATATGAGTCAAAAATGCAACTTCAATTTATTAGTATGACTAGGTAAGAAACATGTCAGAAAACCCTGGTATTCAATACATGTATTTTATTTCGATCAAATTCATTCGGATATACGTCCTATATAAACATTCGACAATCCTCACTGCCCTATGACGTAACAACATTTCTTAGAAGACATTGTCAATTATCTGACGGGTGAAGTTATTGTAAAACATAATTTGATCCGTTTGCTGAAGCCGCAGGAATAATCTTATGTAAATAAAATATATTATGTATACCTGCTGTATGTTTGTAACAAATAAAAGTAACTGCTAGTAAGTACCTACCGTGTATAATATTTTATTTTGCATTTTTAAATTGACCCCAAGAGATTAGTATAATAACCACTATACACACATACACATCCCACGCAATGGCTCTAAAGTAAAGTAAATAAATAAGGACGCCGAACTTGTATCTGTAGGTACGAGGTACCTACCTTAAGTTTGTCAACTCAAAAGAACCTCATAAAAATTAATTGTGTATAAACAGATCGGGAAATGCATAGTCTTATGTGTATATACAACTAAATATTCCCGCTTTATCTCTGTTACTTAATGAAGCCTGCGAAAATCTAAACAGAAAAATTCTTACGTTCACGTACCTCTATCTACTTACCTTAGCATCAAACCCAGAGAGATACTTGAAGATTGTGTTGAATAGTCTCCATGCTTGCTAAAGGGATATCTATTTATTGCAAAGACTGGTTCGACGTACCCCACACATTTTTTAGGTGGGTACATAGTTTTATAAACCGAAATTGCATTTTTTCTACTTACTAGTAACTGAATATGAGTGTGCTTTTCTTCTTCTTATACAGGTAAATTCTAGGGAGCCGTCAAAGAAGTCGCTCGCATGTGCTAGTGGGAAGTTTTAAAATTTGTGATTAGGACCCAATGAACTATACAGTTTCATAATATTATTCCTTTGCGAACTAATGTTTGTTTTGATAAAAATCGCCAAATACAAACATGATTAGGCATATCAATATAAGTAATTATTCTGTATCTGCTCATATGGTAATTTAAAGAATTCCCGGACCTTTCGCTTGACCACGTACGAAGTGTAATTAACATCCACTTACCACAGTGGACTATGGTAATTATTTTGGTACCTATATACTAAGTAACGCTATTCTTGTGTCAAATCGATAATTTTAGAACATTATAAATAATTGTCAGAAGTTTTCATATGACAAATATTAAGAGTTTCCACCAACAGCAGACGCCACCGTCGCGTCGGGGCGAACGACCGTGACAAACGGGCGTTAACCCATAAGGATAGTAAAACAATGTCATGTGGGGTTTCAAATTATAGAACTCAACGAGGAGAATCGGAATAAACAGTTATTTCGCCGCAAAATGGACGCCCACCCATAAGCCCTGTTTTGGTCAAACGTAGTTCATCATCATCATCACACCGCTCCGTCACTCTTATTCCCTTATGGTCGAGTGACGTCATGGGTTGAGATGTCACTTCCGGCCAAACCGTATCTGCGGTTTTGCCAATGCACTTTACTTGCGGTTCCCAACTGGGTTTTACCAATTACTTGCAGATCCCAACTAGGTTTTGTCAACGCACTTTACTTGCTGTTCCCAACTAGGTTTTGCCAATACGCTGAGAGGGCTTTTGCCCTGTGTACTGGAATCTACAATATTACCAAGCAGACTTCTGTAACACATTGTATGTGTATACAGAGTTGGGAACAGCAAGTAAAGTGCGTTGACAAAACCTAGTTGGGATCTGCAAGTAATTGGTAAAACCCAGTTGGGAACCGCAAGTAAAGTGCATTGGCAAAACCGCAGATACGGTTTGGCCGGAAGTGACATCTCAACCCATGACGTCACTCGACCATAAGGGAATAAGAGTGACGGAGCGGTGTGATGATGATGATGAACTACGTTTGACCAAAACAGGGCTTATGGGTGGGCGTCCATTTTGCGGCGAAATAACTGTTTATTCCGATTCTCCTCGTTGAGTTCTATAATTTGAAACCCCACATGACATTGTTTTACTATCCTTATGGGTTAACGCCCGTTTGTCACGGTCGTTCGCCCCGACGCGACGGTGGCGTCTGCTGTTGGTGGAAACTCTTAATATTTGTCATATGAAAACTTCTGACAATTATTTATAATGTTCTAAAATTATCGATTTGACACAAGAATAGCGTTACTTAGTATATAGGTACCAAAATAATTACCATAGTCCACTGTGGTAAGTGGATGTTAATTACACTTCGTACGTGGTCAAGCGAAAGGTCCGGGAATTCTTTAAATTACCATATGAGCAGATACAGAATAATTACTTATATTGATATGCCTAATCATGTTTGTATTTGGCGATTTTTATCAAAACAAACATTAGTTCGCAAAGGAATAATATTATGAAACTGTATAGTTCATTGGGTCCTAATCACAAATTTTAAAACTTCCCACTAGCACATGCGAGCGACTTCTTTGACGGCTCCCTAGAATTTACCTGTATAAGAAGAAGAAAAGCACACTCATATTCAGTTACTAGTAAGTAGAAAAAATGCAATTTCGGTTTATAAAACTATGTACCCACCTAAAAAATGTGTGGGGTACGTCGAACCAGTCTTTGCAATAAATAGATATCCCTTTAGCAAGCATGGAGACTATTCAACACAATCTTCAAGTATCTCTCTGGGTTTGATGCTAAGGTAAGTAGATAGAGGTACGTGAACGTAAGAATTTTTCTGTTTAGATTTTCGCAGGCTTCATTAAGTAACAGAGATAAAGCGGGAATATTTAGTTGTATATACACATAAGACTATGCATTTCCCGATCTGTTTATACACAATTAATTTTTATGAGGTTCTTTTGAGTTGACAAACTTAAGGTAGGTACCTCGTACCTACAGATACAAGTTCGGCGTCCTTATTTATTTACTTTACTTTAGAGCCATTGCGTGGGATGTGTATGTGTGTATAGTGGTTATTATACTAATCTCTTGGGGTCAATTTAAAAATGCAAAATAAAATATTATACACGGTAGGTACTTACTAGCAGTTACTTTTATTTGTTACAAACATACAGCAGGTATACATAATATATTTTATTTACATAAGATTATTCCTGCGGCTTCAGCAAACGGATCAAATTATGTTTTACAATAACTTCACCCGTCAGATAATTGACAATGTCTTCTAAGAAATGTTGTTACGTCATAGGGCAGTGAGGATTGTCGAATGTTTATATAGGACGTATATCCGAATGAATTTGATCGAAATAAAATACATGTATTGAATACCAGGGTTTTCTGACATGTTTCTTACCTAGTCATACTAATAAATTGAAGTTGCATTTTTGACTCATATCTACATGTATGTATTTGCAATGATCTAATAGAGGTTCTCTAGTATGTTGCGAAATATTTATGCCCTCGTGCCTCGTGTATCAGAAGTAAAGCGGGAATTATACACGGTAGGTACTTACTAGCAGTTACTTTTATTTGTACAAACATACAGCAGGTATACATATATTTCATTTACATAAGATTATTCCTGCGGCTTCAGCAAACTGATCAAATTATGTTTTACAATAACTTCGCCCGGCAGATATTTGACAATGTCTTCTAAGAAATGCTCGTTGCCCTCAGTGACCATGGTATTTAAAAATGTATCCAGCGAGTATTCACCATTTGAATACTTGTGACAGCATGCCACAATTTTATCGTACTGTTCAGCCAGCTCTTTTAGATCTTGTTCCGAATACCGATCACCTTTTCCATACACTGCTTCGTGACTCGCCTCGAAGGATAAATCGGTAGACTGGCATTCTAACCGTTGTATGGCGCTACTCAGGTCCACAGATTGGGGCCAGTTTTGTTGTCTATAAGCTAGCCACATGTTTTACGTACCGACTTCCAACAAGGACACACTTTATTTATAGAAGTATCTATTAGTATCTCCGTACTTGGCCGCGTCCTTACATGAACAGAGAAAAGAGAAATATATTCGCGCACAATGGAAGAACTTAATTGAATTCCAGTACACTGTATTGTCGTACTTATAGTAATCGTTTAACCCCTCGCACCCCATTCCTTCCATATATTAATAACTTTCTGGAAATTTCTTATTATTATTTCGCACCGAATTGAAGTACACGATCTTGTCGTATTTTAACATTATTTGATTCATGATGTTCCAGAATTAATTTTCGATCTGACATACATAAAATACCTAAGCAGAAATTATTTATTGAGTCAGCATTATAAATTGTAATTTTTATTACCCACAGCGTGTCTTCGGTAATCTAAATAATGATTTGTTTTGATAAGACTTTCAATTCGGACATGAATTTATTATTGTTTATGTTTCATTAAAATAATAACGCGTTGATTCTACTAATTTGGCGACATTGCATCATGTACCTATGTCAAAGAATAGCATTCCCATGTGTAATTTATGGCTTTGCAGACGCCGAACTTGCGCAAGAATACGTTATAAAAGAACGTCCAGATTAGTAAATTTTTAACATTCTGCACCTAGTTTTCACAAATGATACCAACTGATGTGCTAATATGAATATTCGGAGAGTAACTCACGAGATTCGATTTAGTGGTGGTCAGTGGTTACATGAGGCAATCTATAGTGACAAAATATTCCTTCGTGTCTCCGAAAGTTTTTTTTTATTTACTTTTATTTTGTTACGTCATCGTTAATCTACTCGTACAAGTAGAACATGGCAATATATCGTGCCCAAAATTTTACATGAGTGATCCCCCGAAATAATTAGACACAGGTAAGTTCCTATTTATAAATATTATACACGATCGTAATAATTTTTGGGTAGTGAGGATTGTCAAATGTTTGTTGGACGTATATCCGAATGAATTTGGTGGAAAATAATAAATTATAATTTACATTTATGGAATACCAGGGTTTGCTGATATGTTTCCCACCTAGTCTTACTACCTAATTGAAGTTGTATTTTTGATTCATATCTACATATTGCAATTAACTAATTGGTGGAAAATATAATTTACATTTATTAAATACCAGGGTTTATTGATATGTTTCTCACCTAGTTTTACTAATTTAAGTTGTATTTTTTTATTCATTTCTACATATTGCAATTAACTAACAGAGGTTATTTTGTAGGGAAAATGCATTGTGAAAATTTACTATGCCGCCCCGCACGGATCCTCAGGTACTTATATGGAATACCAGGGTTTGCTGATATGTTTCCCACCTAGTATTACTACCTAATTGAAGTTGTATTTTTTGATTCATATCTAGGTACATATTTGTAATTAACTAATTGGTGGAAAATATAATTTACATTTATTAAATACCAGGGTTTATTGATATGTTTCTCACCTAGTTTTACTAATTTAAGTTGTATTTTTTATTCATTTCTACATATTGCAATTAACTAACAGAGGTTATTTTGTAGGGAAAATGCATTGTGGAAATTTTCTATGCCGCCCCGCACGGATCCTCAGGTACTTACGTTAATTCACCAACTTTAAAACAGAAACGTATTTATCCCATCGCGAAGCAAATGTTTTTGGAATTTGTTACGACATCGTAGAACATGGCAAATTTTGTGCCCCAAATTTCGCATGAGTGATCCCCGAAATAATTAGACGACGCTTTACACAGGTAAGTTCCTATTTACATATGTTATACACGATCGTAATAATTTTTGAGCAGTGAGGATTGTCAAATGTTTACACGACGTATATCCGAATGAATTTGGTGGAAAATATAATTTACATTTATTAAATACGAGGGTTTATTGATATGTTTCTCACCTAGTCTTACTAATTGAATATGTATTTTTTTATTCATTTCTACGCATTGCAATTAACTTATAGAGGTTATTTTGTAGTGAAAATGCATTGTGGAAATTTTCTATGCCGCCCCCGCACGGATCCTCAGGTACTTACGTTAATTCACCAACTTTGAAACAGAAACTTATTTATCCCATGGTGAAGCAAATGTTTTTGGAAGAGTTTCAGGCTCGAAATTCTGGTATGTACTTTTATTTTGTCACGCTGTCGGTACTCTGCAAGTAGAACATCGTACATCCCCAAGCAGTAGTCTAATCTGGGCCTACCTATCCCTCTTTTTATTCCTATATCAGACTCTAGTACGTTGCGAAATATTCCTTCGTGCATCGGAAAGTTTTTCCCTTTTATTATTATTTTTTATTTAATTTATATTTATGTGTTGCAGACTGGGCGCTGTCCGCCATCGTTAATCTGCAAATTATCGCCAACAGATTCACCCCCGCAAGTTGGCTAGTCGTATAACGTACATACAGGGTGTTAGTTAATTATAGTCCAATACAACTTTGTTCGATAAAATGTCATCGTTGTGTAAGTACATACAGGGTGTTATATTCCCGTAAACATTTTTAATATAATTTCATCATGTCAGGACATACAGGGTCTGTTGTGCAATATGTTCCAATAAAGATAATACGCAACAGTGTTTCATTTAACCTTCTCACATGCACAAATGCTGAACGCTGGCGCCGGCTTATGGCTAAACGTTGGCGCCATCTTGATGGCTGCCATCTTGGGTAACGTAGCAGTGACTTGGGTGCCCGCGTGAGCCTTAAGTTGGATGCTGACGTCAGGGCTGCGCCGCCATCTTCGTTACGCCATACTCAAATCATCGTAGATGTAGGCAGGGGGGTTGAGGGGAGCTAGAGCTCTAACGTAGGAGCCGGCTGTCTGCGTTTAACAGTTCTTATGGCACAAACAATAGTAATCGCGGTGCATTGTATGTTACATCTTGACTGCTCGGTGGCGGCCATCTTGGATGACGTAGCAGTGGCTTGGGTGTGCATCGCGAAAGCACCCGCGAGTTGGATGCTAACATCAGGGCTGCGCCGCCATCTTGGTTACGCCATACTCAAATCATCGTGGGTGTAGGCAGGGGGGTTGAGGGGGACTACAGCTCTGACGTAGGAGCCGGCTGTCTGCGTTTAACAGTTCTTATGGCACAAACAATAGTAATCGCGGTGCATTGTACGTTACATCTTGACTGCTCGGTGGCGGCCATCTTGGATGACGTAGCAGTGGCTTGGGTGCGCCGGCTGTCTGTGTTTGACAGCTCTTATGGCACAACCAATAGTAATTACGTCAGTTAATGCCCATTTGACACAAGCGTTAGGGCCGCGTTAGGGCCGCGTTAGCGCTGGCGCTCGCGCTAGCGTTAACGCTAACGTTAGGATCGGCCGGTGATTACAGCTCTTACGGCACAACCAATAGTAATCGCGGCCATAAGGGCCCACGCTGCTTGGTGGACGAAAATCCACACTTACGTTAGTTAATGCCTATTTGACACGAACATTAGGGCCGACGGGGGCGTCAGCTGACAGCTGACACTCAATTACGGCTCTTACGGCACAACCAATAGTAATCGCGGCCATAAAGGCCCATGTACCACGCTGCTTTGTGGACGAAAAGCCCGTCCGATTATACACGCTCCGATAAAGTAAGGCATACAGCTTTACGTCTAACATGGGTTGTGCTATAAGAACCGATTGGGGGGGGCAAAAAAGCAGTGATTCAGGCTCTTATGGCACAACCAATGTTAATCGTGGTCCCGTTCTCTCATAGCTTATCTACTGTCTTATAGGGAGAAAGCCCATCAAACGAAGAAACCAAAACTAAACATAATAAACATGCCCCGAGAGGGCATGAAAAACCGTTAGCTGTGCAAGAATGAGGAGGAAGCAAGCGCGAGAGCATTTTTCCATACAGGGTGAAGTAAATGGACCAAGTATACAGGGTTACAACTAATTCAAGGGCCACTATGGGAATATTTGAAACCGTAATACATACAAGGTTGGTCAAATGGGATAAAAGTTGCGTAATTATGAGGACATCTTACACACATTTACAGATCTCGAAAATATTTCATGGATCACTAGAAATAACAAGAAATGTGAAATTTGCCGATTTTTTAATCTTAAATATCTTTTTTGCTATTAGAGATAGTGATCTGAAATTTTGTACCGTTGCATAAGCAAATATTCTGCATCTATTAGTAGTCATATAATCTTCCTAAGCCTCCTAGTTTCTTCAGGGTGATAATCAACTTTTGTTTTCCTTATGGGCGCCATATTGGTTTTTATTCATATTAAATAGACAGAACAAATCTGAATACAATGATACCAAACACATTATAAAAACTTTGAAGAAAAAATGCATACTAATAGATGTGATTCTAATAAAAATTTCGTTTGCAAAAAATTATTTTCATCGTAAGAGATGTCAACTGATAACAAAAAGCAGTGTAATTGTCAAAATTCCAAAGCCAAGTTGAAAAAAATTGAAAAATATCATTTTATCTATTAATATGCATTTTTTCTTTAAAGTTTTTATAATGTGTTTGGTACCATTGTATTCAGAGTTTTTCTGTCTATTTAATGCGATTAAAAACCAATATGGCGCCCATAAGGAAAACAAAAGTTTATTATCACCCTGCAGAAACTAGTAGGCTTGGGAAGATTATGTGACCACTATTAGATGCAGAATATTTGCTTATGCAACGGTACCAAATTTCAGATCACTATCTCTAATAGCAAAAAAGATATTTAAGATTAAAGAAATCGGCAAATTTCACATTTCTTGTTATATCTAGTGATCCATGAAATATTTTCGAGATCTGTAAATGTGTGCGAGATGTCCCCATAATTACGCAACTTTTATCCAATTTGACCAACCTTGTATGTATTACGGTTTCAAATATTCCCATAGTGGCCCTTGAATTAGTTGTAACCCTGTATACAGGGTGCGGGCCAATAATGCATAGTCGGTCCATATCTCTGATTCTATTCAAGATATCAACATGAAATTTTACGTGTGTGTGGAGAACCCCACGAAGCTTCCGTTAAAATTATTTTGATGTATACAGGATGTTCACGTGCTACGTACCAAACCAATGTTATGTTTCTTAAATGGATTGCCCCACATTTGCTTACATATTTGGATTCCACATAAAATTTCATGAAAGTTTATATGTTACACGGTGAGGTGTAGAGTAAGCGATGTTAAGATATGGCCATTTTAGTACCAGTGTTAACCCAAATTTGTGGTGCTACTGACGTCTGCTGGTCAAAGCTAACTATGATTTTTTTTTGGACTAGGTACAGAGAATTCTCTGTTTGTAAAATCCATTAACACTTTTTTCAAAATAGTTCATATTGTACAGAGTGGACAACTTGGGCAAAACGGAGCTTTTCTCAAAAATGTTAAATGGAACACCCCGTATATTATTTGCAGGTTTGATAGCCAGTTTATGAAGTTTCTGACTGATGCAGATATTGGCAGGTCTGCGACTGATAATTTAGGCAGAAATAAAAATTGAGCCTTAAGAATTGAGATTTTAGCAGTACTTTTGTACCATTTTTGTGGAATTTCCCCCATCTTGCCACCCAAAACTCAGAAAAATGCTTACACTTTGTTTTCACAGAAAATTTAGGGAACAGAGTTCACACCGGCACAAGAAATCTCATTGCAAGATTACTTCTTGAAAGAACGGTTTTCTTCCATGGCACTCCTTGTTTCAATTTATACCTAGGTTTAATAAGTTAGCATTTATTTAAGAATATGATCATGAAGAAGCAATCTGACGATGAAATTTTTTGTCTCAATGTGAAATCAACTTCCAGAAACAAAATAGAAACCATATTTTTTTTGTGTTTTGGGCACTAAAATATAGGAGAAACGAATAAACTACCAGTCAAATTACTACATTTTAAAGTTCAATTTTCAATTCTACCGAAACCGTCAGTCGCAGTACCTAACAATATCTACATCAACCAAAAGCTTAGTAAACTGACTATCAAAAATGTGGAAATAATATATGGGGTGTTCCATTTGAAATTTTTAAGAAAAAATGCGTATTGCATAAGCTGTTCACTCTGTATGATATTAAGTTTTGTGACAAAAGTACTCAAGAATTTCACAGAGCAGTCTGTGAACCTAGTCCAATAAAGAAATCTTAAATAGCTTCGATCAGTAGATGTCAGCAGATCCTCAAAGTTGGGTCCGCACTAGCACTAAAATGGCAATATCTTAAAATGCTCACTCTAAACCCCATCGTGTAGTACACCATCTTTCATAAAATTTTAATGGGGCGTTCCATTTAAAAAACAGAACTTTGGTTTGGTGCTCAAAGTGTAAACACCCTGTATACACCAAAATAATTTTATCAGATGCTTCATGGGGTTCTCCACATACGTGTAAAGTTTTATTTTGATACCTTGAATAGAACCAGAGATATGGGCCGACTACACACTATTGGTCCATCCTGTATGAATAGGTATATGTTACTGAGATTCTCAGTGTCCGTTAAGTCTATTCTGAACAGCTTCTCCAGCAAAAGGCGTTTACGTAATTTTTCTTCCCGGACAAGGACGTGGCCATAGCATAATACAGCCGAACAGCTCTCCCTAAATTTTCTAGCTCGCGAAGCCTAGCCCGCGAAACTTCTCAGGCTACGCACGTGTTCTTTTTCGTTTGTCGCCGAGTTAATACCGGCGTCAAACCGTTTGATAAAACGCCGCTTTAGTAAATCACTTATAGTTGGAGGTCACCAAATGCAGCTAAAATAGTTCAAAGACACCGCCAAGAACTTTAACTGCTGTGCTATGCTGTGACGTGGCTTACGAGAGAACCGTAACCTCGACAGCATGACACTTCTCTATGTAATGTTGAGCCAAAGCACAGCTTCCTTTCGTTGTTCTAATGTCGCTCTTGTGGGAAGCAAGGCGAACGCTCAGGTATTGGCAGATCTGACCCATATACACAAGGGAACAGTCCAAGCAGGAAATCCTGTATATCAGAAACTATCAGGAGGATGGACAACCGAAATAGTGTAATAGTTATTGCCATCATCTTCACTTCAGGAGTTAGGTTGTTCCATGTTCCATTTTGGCAAATTTATTTTTATGACCACTTCTTTCGTGGTTTTTCGGTTTATACTTGGAAATTGTTTGTGATAGTGTTCCCTTCTATTCTATTAATATAATCTCTCAAACTCTGCCTTTCGTTTATATTGTAAATATCTAGGTATTGTAGTATTTCTTCATTTGGTACCAAATGCCTAACGTACCTATACAATCTTGCACTTTTCTAAGTAACATCATTTCAGCCGCTTGTATTTTATGTTGGTTTTTTGTTGGTTATTCACATTATTATTTTCGTCGTTATCACTATTATTCCTTGCAAACTCATTGTCAATAGCAACAACGACGACGGCGACGATAAACTAATTTCTTGCCTTATCATGTGGTTTTTTATACAGCATAACCGTATCCCAACATACAGAATATCGCACTTGTTACGGTTGGATTTTTTTCAAGGGAGAGTAATTTAGTCCTTCTTTATCGAAAAATAAACAAAATATACCCTCCAAATAACAAAACTGGCAAACCTATCTCATTCTTATGAAGTAATATCACGTTACATCGGTAAAACTTTGGTGGAGAAACTCACCCCTCTCGTAATAATAGTACAAGGCTTAACCCCTAAATTTTTAAAACATTATCATATTGCCATTAAAGTAAGGAAATAATTTTCTTTGAAAACGTATCTTCTAACAAATTATAATAAACCTGGCCTCTATTAGGTAGTTTGTATTACATGAAATATTTTTAAAATTATTATTTAGAAAAGCGACTGACAAAATGCTTGCCGCTCATCCTAACGGTTTTAGAGTTTCATGCAAAGTTATTCAAGATTTTAAAAAATTTCAAGTCTAGTGCATGAAAAACAAGAGTAACTCCAACTTGTTCCCACGGAGAGCACAAAAGTTGGCAGAAAATTACAAAACGACCCTATGCCTATCTAAACTTTTTTCCAGCAATCCACCTATTGAAAAATCAAATCCATAATATCATTTAGCCCTTCTTCAGATGTTATCGGAAATGAGGCCTGACACCATACATGTCGTGTAACCCGGAGCTTCGTTTGAATTCTCCCTCACCTCTCTCCACCCCTACCCTAAATAAATAACAAAACACCCGCCATCTACTCTCATTAGAGTAATTGATGGAGTTGAGTGTTGTGACAGCGATGGAAGAGATTGATCAGATTGTATTTCACTTTTTCAGAAGCGAACTATTTATTTTATGGACGCTTTGTGTATGGATTGTTGTATGTTTTTTATGTGTTAAATCAAACAAATTACTGCACCCCTTTCCGGTCGATTAAAGATGGCAGTATGGAAACAAAACCGGGCATTTTTTAGTTCCAAATTCGCCCATTATTTAGTTTTAAATGCGAATATATTGAGTTTCCAAATGGTGCAGGTGGAAAATATTGCCCTTTGCTAATATGAAGTTTTTAATTGTTTTTGCAAAATCTGCAGCTTAAGGTCACTTGCAGAACGGAAACAGGCTGAAATCTAATTTCGCGAACGCTATACACCATCAGTCTTCAAGGTTCAAGCAAAGGACTTCATCGGAAAATTACCATATTTTTCGAAATCGACCAAAAATTTAAATTACAGTAAGATATTTTGTCCCTTTCAGTTTAATACATATAGGTTGTCACGTATAAGTATTCTACGAGGACGTGTTTATACAACCTGTGGGTCCTCGCAGATCGCAGTGCGGCATTCTTTATAATTTTGCCGTTATTCCGCATTTTAGAGAAAAATTTTTGTTTAACCTGCATATTTTACAGTACTTCAAAATTGTCTCCGACATTTCATACATTTGAAGTCATCATCAAGTTTATTTTTATTTATGGATTGGATTGTTATGTCATATTAAATAGCAACTTATAACAAGCTGATATTCTACAAAAAAAATAGCTTCAGAAAATAAAATTCATAATTTAGTGAAAAAATTTAGTTATCCATGGAAAAACAACTTCATTAATGAGTAATTTTGCAAGAATTATTAGTTTTATTTAGTTTAGTAGAAACCAATAAAACATCCATAATTTAGAAACTGCCAAAAAATAGTTTAGTTCAAAATTCTATTTGCCGCCCCAGGAAATTATAATTCCAAAATTGAAAAACAAAAAGATCGATAGAATAATAAAACAAACGAAAACAACTTATTTTATTGTCGCAAATGTTCAAAATGTGCGCCTTCATTCTCGATGCAAATTTGCGCTCATCGTATAATTGCGCTTGTTGCGTTCAGCGTCTTTGTACGGCTTCTTTTTAGGCCTTCAATAACTTCATTGAATGAGAATCGTAAATCGTGCAAGTTATTGTAACTTAATTCAAAATATTACAAGTAGACAGATTGTTTTTAAATAAAGAAAGTGTGCATTGGGAAGACACCATCTTTTAAACTAAGATTTTCTTTCGGAAAGTAATTATTTGGGCAGTTGTTTTAACATCCAGGGGGGCGATTCTCGAAAATGAGAGAAGTGAACGCGACAGTGCACCGTGGGCGGCCAATTGGAAGAGATTTGCCTATAAATATTAGGTCGTTTCGCTCATTACTTTATCACTGAGTTGCGAGTGCTTGGATCTATTACACTAGCATTGCACCATTAAATTTATTCAACGCACCCCTCCCCGTTTTCCCATAGAAATGTTTAAAATACTGAACGCAGCCCCTCACAGGTAAAAAAAATATTAATTTTGCTTCATCCCTCTGATGCGTTTTCTATTGCACCGCATTGCACCACAAAGCATTTTTGTAATGCTGCATCGAATAATGCATCATTTGGATGCTAACGACTGAGACTTACAACGCTCCGCTCGCTTCGCTTCGCTTGACCTTAACCTGATAGACTTTTATATTAAAAAGTGTCAGTCGTTAGCGTTTATATTATTCTTTTCAAATATTATTCAGATGAAAATGCGCACCTTTGAAGAGAATAAAATTATAAACGCTTACAACTGACACTTTTTGTCCAAAAATTTGTCAGGTTAAGGTCAAGTGGAGCGGAGCGTTGCAAGTCTCAGTCGTTAGCATTGAATAATTTTAATCGTGCAATAAATTTAATTTTTTTCTTAATATCTACATTATTGTTAATATTGTTAATATTGTTAATTTTTATTTCGCTGCCTAACTTATATGTATGTATCATTTAACAGGCCGATCATATTTTGTACTGCGTAAGTATTTATAGAACTACTTGTCCCACTATTTCTAGCAGACCCATTCTGATTTCATGACTGCACACGCGTTACTGCCACTTTATTCATTTTACTGCCCAATTGCATTTTCACGCATTCAAATATTTATTGAGTTACTCATTTGAAGTTATGTTACTCCTCGTTTCCACTTTTTTTACTGCTCATATTTTACCACTCAATCTGTTATTGAACATTCAATTTGTATTTTCCCACTGACCAAAACTGTAATATAGTACCGCCCCTTTAAATAATAGCATTGAAACTCATAGATAAGAATCAAGTAAAAATAAACTGTAACGACGTAGACAGATATAGAAAAACAATTCATATGTTGAACCAAAATGATGTGAAATATCACACATACCAATTGAAACAAGAAAGAAGCTTTCGCGTAGTAATAAAGAACTTGCATAACTCAACAGATACTACTGAAATTATAAAAGAAATTACCAAATTTGGACATAATGTAAGGAATATCCATAATGTTATCGGCCGAAAGTACAAGGAGCCTTTGCCTATGTTCTTCTTGGACTTGGAACCGCAAACAAATAACAAAGAAATATATAATATCCACTACTTACAATATTGTAAGATTGTTATTGAACCCGTGCGACAGACAAGGGATATTCCACAATGCGCCAACTGCCAGAGATACGGACATACCAAAAAATACTGCTCCAGGCAGACTCGCTGCGTAAGGTGTGGTGGACTCCACGATAATAAAACATGTACTGTCAAGGAAAAACAGGAACTTAAGTGTGCCCTATGTGAAGGAAATCATCCTGCTAGCTACAAAGGATGCAAAGTCTTTAAGGAAATTCAGGCGAGAAAGTATCCTCCACTAAGACCCAAAAAACATACAGAGAGTCAAACATTTAATATCCCCTCCTCAACCGTGAAAGAAGGCACGTCATACGCTGCAGTCACCAAAAGCAATGTTACAACAAACAATAACAACCCTATCATCACTGATAACAAGAAAAACCAAATAAGCGACAAAATAGAAAAGCTGGAACAAATGTTCATAGATATGGCTAAACGAATGGACACCATGATGGACATTATCATAAAGCTCCTAAACAAAAGTTGATGGATTATATACTCAAAATTTCTGTGTGGAATGCAAACGGGCTCGTTCAACATGGACCCGAACTTAGTGAATTTATTAAAATGCATGACATAGATATAATGTTAATCTCAGACTCATTACACCTACAGAAGTTACCTAAAAATTCATAATTACTCAATATATGATACAAAACATCCTGACGGAACAGCTCATGGTGGTACTGCTGTAATTATCAGGAACTCTATCAAGCACTATGAATCAAACAAATACAAAACACCATTCATTCAAGCTACAAGCATTATTATTGAGGACAAAAGAGGGCCGATCACCATATCTGCAATCTACTGCCCACCGCGCCATAAGATCAAAGAACAAAAATTTACGGAATTCTTCGCTACTCTTGGACACCGCTTCCTTGTGGGAGGAGACTTTAATGCAAAGCACCACAGATGGGGCTCTCGATTGGTGACTACGAGGGGCCGCGAACTGGTGAAGTGCATGGACAAGGAAAACCTTAATCATTTATCTACTGGAAAACCAACGTATTGGGCTAGTGACAGGAATAAAATACCAGACGTGATTGATTTCTGTGTTACAAAAGGTATCCCCACTGACCACTTTCTAGTAGAAGAGAATCTAGATTTATCATCAGATCATTCCCAAATAATGTTAAAGTTCAGTAACCAAATAATTGAAAAATCAAAACCACCATCGCTCACAAACAGGAAAACAGACTGGGAAATGTTTGGAAGATTGGTTAACGAAAGACTCGAGCTGAATATCTCACTTAAAACCGCAGAAGAAATAGACAACGCTGTTGAGAACCTAACATGCACAATACAGGGAGCAGCATGGGACTCAACGCCAGAACTAAACAATATGATAAAGAAAAAGCAAAATTGTTCGCACAACGTCATGGAAGCCATTCTTAAAAAAAGAAAACTACGGAAAATCTGGATGAGAACAAGATCTCCTCAGGACAAAGCCAAACTTAACAAAGCTGCTAAAGACCTGAAAGAGCTGATTTCTGAAGAAAAGAACCGGGGAATTCATCAATATCTGGAAGAACTATCTCCAACACAGGCCACCGAGTATTCGTTGTGGAGAGCTACTAGTAAATTTAAGAAACCCCAGCAACATATCTCGCCCATAAGAAGGGCTGATGGTAGCTGGGCAAGGAATAATAAAGAAAAAGCAGATGTCTTTGCGGAGCTCCTAGTCGGGGTGTTCCGGCCCTTTCCTTCGGAGATGGCACTGGGGGCAGAGGACGAGATCTTGCGGGAACTGGAGACCCCGTACCAGTTAGCATTTCCTATAAAGGCACTAAAGACCACTGAAGTAGTAAATCTGATAACCAAGGAATTGAAAACGAGAAAGGCCCCAGGCTACGACCTGATTACTGGTGCCGTTATTAAACAACTGCCGGATAAAGCTATTATACGTCTTACACACATCTACAACGCCATATTGCGAAGTGGGTACTTTCCTTCTCAGTGGAAAATATCACAAATTGTTCTGATACTAAAACCAGGGAAACCAGTTGAAGAAGCTACATCCTATCGTCCTATAAGCCTATTGCCTATTCTGTCAAAGATCTTTGAGAAATTACTTATGAAACGCTTAAATCCAATACTGGAAGAGTGCAACATCGTCCCAGAACACCAGTTTGGCTTCCAAAAACAGCATGCTACCATTGAACAGGTGCATAGGGTAGTAGAGGTAATAAGAAAGTCATTCGAAGATAGAAACTACTGCTCAGCAGCCTTTTTGGATATCACCCAAGCCTTTGACAAGGTGTGGCACCAAGGGTTGCTATACAAAATTAAGAAACAATTACCACACCCGTTTTATCAATTTTTCAGATCGTACCTATCTGACCGACATTTCATGGTTAAATACGAGGAACATGTGACAGACTTACACCCAGTCCAAGCGGGAGTACCCCAGGGAAGTGTCTTGGGTCCATCACTATACCTGATATACACTGCTGATATACCAACATCGGAGCATACAACGACAGCTACCTTTGCCGACGACACGGTAGTGCTGGCTAAGAATCGAGACCCCCACCTGGCATCCGAAAACTTACAGGGAGCACTCAGTGACCTAGAACAATGGATGAAACGATGGAAAATTAAGGCAAACGAATACAAGTCAGTTCAAGTAACCTACACACTACGAAAAGACACATGCCCTCCAGTGCAAATGAACAACCAACTGCTGCCACAAGCCGAAGCCGCGAAATATCTAGGAGTATACCTCGATAGACGCCTCACCTGGCAGAAACACATTTTCACGAAACGTAAACAAATAGGTTTAAAATTATCAAAACTCTATTGGCTGATCGGTCGACGATCCAAACTCTTACTCGAAAATAAACTACTTGTGTATAAGGCGATTATAAAACCGGTGTGGACCTATGGTGTGCAACTATGGGGCGCCGCAAGTGCTTCAAATCTGGAAATTATCCAAAGATTTCAAAATAAAACCCTACGGGCTATTGTGAATGCACCGTGGTATGTTTCTAATGAATCATTACACCGGGATCTACAAATGCCTACTATTCGGGAAGAAGTACAGTGCGCGAGTGTCAAATACATCAAAAGGTTGGAAACTCATCCTAACTCACTGGCTGTCAACCTTCTAGACAATAGTAATACAACGTACCGTCTAAAAAGAAGTTGTACCCTGGACTTACCCTACAGATAAGTTTAGAATTAGCATCGTACCTATGTCATAACACTGATCATGTGGATCAAGTTAATTATTAAGTTAGGGCTTTAATGTAAGTCATTAACCTCACGCTGTAACACATTTTTACAAAATTTGCTTGTTGCTCCCTGGCAGATTGCAAATATCATAGGAATTAAAAAAAAAAAAAAAAAATGTGTTAAATCAAACAAATTACTGCACCCCTTTCCGGTCGATTAAAGATGGCAGTATGGAAACAAAACCGGGCATTTTTTAGTTCCAAATTCGCCCATTATTTAGTTTTAAATGCGAATATATTGAGTTTCCAAATGGTGCAGGTGGAAAATATTGCCCTTTGCTAATATGAAGTTTTTAATTGTTTTTGCAAAATCTGCAGCTTAAGGTCACTTGCAGAACGGAAACAGGCTGAAATCTAATTTCGCGAACGCTATACACCATCAGTCTTCAAGGTTCAAGCAAAGGACTTCATCGGAAAATTACCATATTTTTCGAAATCGACCAAAAATTTAAATTACAGTAAGATATTTTGTCCCTTTCAGTTTAATACATATAGGTTGTCACGTATAAGTATTCTACGAGGACGTGTTTATACAACCTGTGGGTCCTCGCAGATCGCAGTGCGGCATTCTTTATAATTTTGCCGTTATTCCGCATTTTAGAGAAAAATTTTTGTTTAACCTGCATATTTTACAGTACTTCAAAATTGTCTCCGACATTTCATACATTTGAAGTCATCATCAAGTTTATTTTTATTTATGGATTGGATTGTTATGTCATATTAAATAGCAACTTATAACAAGCTGATATTCTACAAAAAAAATAGCTTCACAAAATAAAATTCATAATTTAGTGAAAAAATTTAGTTATCCATGGAAAAACAACTTCATTAATGAGTAATTTTGCAAGAATTATTAGTTTTATTTAGTTTAGTAGAAACCAATAAAACATCCATAATTTAGAAACTGCCAAAAAATAGTTTAGTTCAAAATTCTATTTGCCGCCCCAGGAAATTATAATTCCAAAATTGAAAAACAAAAAGATCGATAGAATAATAAAACAAACGAAAACAACTTATTTTATTGTCGCAAATGTTCAAAATGTGCGCCTTCATTCTCGATGCAAATTTGCGCTCATCGTATAATTGCGCTTGTTGCGTTCAGCGTCTTTGTACGGCTTCTTTTTAGGCCTTCAATAACTTCATTGAATTGGAATCGTAAATCGTGCAAGTTATTGTAACTTAATTCAAAATATTACAAGTAGACAGATTGTTTTTAAATAAAGAAAGTGTGCATTGGGAAGACACCATCTTTTAAACTAAGATTTTCTTTCGGAAAGTAATTATTTGGGCAGTTGTTTTAACATCCAGGGGGGCGATTCTCGAAAATGAGAGAAGTGAACGCGACAGTGCACCGTGGGCGGCCAATTGGAAGAGATTTGCCTGTAAATATTAGGTCGTTTCGCTCATTACTTTATCACTGAGTTGCGAGTGCTTGGATCTATTACACTAGCATTGCACCATTAAATTTATTCAACGCACCCCTCCCCGTTTTCCCATAGAAATGTTTAAAATACTGAACTCAGCCCCTCACAGGTAAAAAAAATATTAATTTTGCTTCATCCCTCTGATGCGTTTTCTATTGCACCGCATTGCACCACAAAGCATTTTTGTAATGCTGCATCGAATAATGCATCATTTGGATGCTAACGACTGAGACTTACAACGCTCCGCTCGCTTCGCTTCGCTTGACCTTAACCTGATAGACTTTTATATTAAAAAGTGTCAGTCGTTAGCGTTTATATTATTCTTTTCAAATATTATTCAGATGAAAATGCGCACCTTTGAAGAGAATAAAATTATAAACGCTTACAACTGACACTTTTTGTCCAAAAATTTGTCAGGTTAAGGTCAAGTGGAGCGGAGCGTTGCAAGTCTCAGTCGTTAGCATTGAATAATTTTAATCGTGCAATAAATTTAATTTTTTTCTTAATATCTACATTATTGTTAATATTGTTAATATTGTTAATTTTTATTTCGCTGCCTAACTTATATGTATGTATCATTTAACAGGCCGATCATATTTTGTACTGCGTAAGTATTTATAGAACTACTTGTCCCACTATTTCTAGCAGACCCATTCTGATTTCATGACTGCACACGCGTTACTGCCACTTTATTCATTTTACTGCCCAATTGCATTTTCACGCATTCAAATATTTATTGAGTTACTCATTTGAAGTTATGTTACTCCTCGTTTCCACTTTTTTTACTGCTCATATTTTACCACTCAATCTGTTATTGAACATTCAATTTGTATTTTCCCACTGACCAAAACTGTAATATAGTACCGCCCCTTTAAATAATAGCTTTTTCTTTCACACCTTCTCAGTTCGATAAAAATATTCGATACGAAAATGAGTTTTGTTCCTAAAATGAAATTCTTGGAAGAATACTGTGGCCAACAAGATCACCAGATCTGCACCCTTCGAATTTATTTCTTTGGGAATATGTGAAAAAGTACGCACCAGTTGAAAATGTAGAAAAACAAAAACCAACTCTCTAGAGCGTCTAGTTACCTTTTCGTTCGAAGAAAATGTATTGAGGGTTGCAAAAGAAAATTGCAAATCAAATTTTTTATGACTCATGTTTGACAGTTGCGACTTTCTTGATTACATTTTTACAGTTGGTATTTTTACAAAATTGGGAGCCTCGCTATGTTGTTATAAAACTAAAATAAGCAAAAATGAAAAACTTAATTTTGACAGATCAACATCCCTTCAGAAATTTAAAAAAATTGGATATCTTGGAATCGAACAAAGCTGAATGAGATAAGGAGTACTCAATTGAGATTTTATTTTGCGCAAGACGTTTTGCGGTTTAAATTTCAAAATTTATTTGTCCAATTTCTTCTACAAAGCAACTAACTTTTTGTTTTTATTTTTAATGGAACAACTTGTATTTGACTGCGTTTTTAGATTCCCTTATTGATTCTGCTATAAGGTTGTATAGGATATTTTTGTCTAAAATGCATGTTTTCGGCTGAAGCAGCGATATCTTCATCATAAGAAAATAATAACTATGAAAAACAGGTACTTATAACAAACCGAAAATACATGTTATGCAGAGAAATAGCAATTACATAATATGCATTGCCAAGTTAGAAAATTTCAAAACTTCATTTTTCAAACGGAACCGTATAATATTTATGTCATAGTTGTTTTCTTTGTCGAATGTTCATTTAATTATGTATAAATTTCACTGAATCTAAAATTAATACTTTTGAGATCCCTATACTCACCTTCAAATATTTAATAGTCCCTACCTAATCTGCAAACAAAAAAAAAGTTTTCCTACGACCCCCTAAGAAAGTGTTGCACGCAACTAAGTAGGCGCGAAAGTTGACAATTGCGTTTACCCGTGTGCTATGCTCGTAGCTGTGCGCCATAAATAAAAATCGCATGGGTAGGCACATTCAAATGTAGGCAACTTTGAAATTTTGACATTTACTGAATCAATACTGCGTCGCGCCTCTTTCAAATCTAATAATTTTTGCCATAGAAATCTCTTAAAAGGTACAGCAGTTAAACATTTTAATGGCTTCTTGATGGAAAACCTAAATATTTTAGGTACGAACTGGGCATTTATAAATTGGCGGGCAAGAGAACAAATCAAAGTGTCATTCATGAAGAGGCGGTCGGAATTATTCGAATACGCTCATAGTTAGTAGGCTACGAGTACTTAGAAATTTTGACATGTACTAACATAGATAACAAATCATTAAAAATAAATTTACTCTTTTGAGAATAAATTAGGTTTTCTTAAGGGATCGTGGGAAAAATAGTGTACGAGTACATAACTCCATGAAAAATGTATTTCATATACACTCGTGTGATTTCTGCACTTCACACTCGTATGAAATTTGTCACTTTCCATGTTCGTTAGGTAATATAAATATTTCGCATTGTGTCTGCCCACTCTCATAACGGTAGACCAATACTCAATTTAAAGTTAAAATACCGTATTTCAAATGAAAACCAGCCCCAAATTTCTAAGCATCTCTAATTCATTAGGAGCTGATTAGTGTCAAGTGCCACGAGACCATTTAAATTGAAATGACTATCCTTGGTTTAAAATGTATTATTAATACGTATGCATTTTAATGTAAGTTTGAAAATGTGATTTCACAAAGCGAAAATATGAATTTTTGTAGAATTACGGCTGATAGCTATTTGAGATTGATTATCTCAGAAACTATTAATTTTAGGGGTACGGAAGTATTATACAGGAGGAAAGGGAAATATTTTGACAGGTGCTAGTATCGACCATTTCGAATAAAAAAGTTTATATGAACATGGTTATTATTCTTAATAGTTTCGGAGATACAGCTGTTTGATGTTTGTTAAATAAAAATTAAGGAACTGTTACGCTCGCAGCAAATGCTCAAAAATTATACCTTGAACTTCAATACGCTTGTCAAACTCGCTTCCTAAAGGTAAGTACAGACTTGAGCAAATTTACGCACGAAGTGTACGCGCACGATCATTCGTGCGTGTGATTTAATTTGTTTACGTTCATCTTGACATGCCTGCGCGCATGAACGTGATCCAGTTGTTCGTGTGATTTCACGAAAATATGGCTGACATACCTAGCTCCTGCATATAATATTTTATTTCGGTTGAAATGCTGCTAATTTTTTGGATCCCATAAAATGAGAAATTTCTCGTATCCATCAATTAATTGAATTACATTTTCCACTCCATTCTTTATAAACCTGCATATGTACTTCTGCATCGACAACTAAACAAGAACTGACACGGACCGATGTTTTGCCGTCCAAACTGCGCGCACAATTTCCTTTGAGCATGGCACCGAGACCGACAAGCGACGGATCGCGTGCGGGTTATGCGCGCACGAATAATTTGTTCGTGCGAACCAACTTATTAGCGTCCACATTTGAGCATTCGTACGCGCAAACTGTTCGTGTGCGCAAATTTGCTCAAGTCTGTACCCACCTTAAGATTGCGTATTGATTCTCTGAGTGCAACTTACGTGGCCCTTATGCGGGTAGCAGCATCCAAAATCAATCAATTCTTCTCCTGTATCTGGCTTTGTTTTGTAATCTTACATTTTCAACCATCCCCATAAACAATAATCTAAGGGCGTTAAGTCCGGAGATCGTGGGGGGCAATGAATCGAACCACTACGACCAATCCATTGCCCTGGGAAGGTTTCCTTGAGATACTGAGCCATTACGCGAGGGCCAGAAGCAACTTGATCAGTTATTTTCAAAAAGTTGTATCTTTTTTATTCGGAATTGTCGATACTATCACCTGCCAAAATATGTCCCTCTCCTCCTGACTTACCCTGTATACATAACAGAAACATAATTTGTAGTAGAAAACAATTGTAACGAAAAAACTAGTTGTCAATGCATTGACAGAACAGCTTCCTAGCCACAGCCACAACTGAACTGGAGGGCGCGCTTGCTTGCTTGCTTGCTTGTTTCTCAATTTTTTCCTTATACAACCTATTACGATTTTCGCACATCGTGTAGCGAAAAATACCCTCTATCCGATGCAATACAAAAATATATACCGTCTCATTGAAAAAAATGTTCGATGACGCTATATCTTGGCTCAAAAGTGCTTTAAAGAAAAACCGCCCCGTCAGTTTCCTATGGACCATCTCTGATATACGTATGCAAAATTTCAGGAAAATCTGTGGAGCCGTTTTCCCGCAAAAGTGCCAACAGACATACACACGCACGCACGCACGCACACACACATCCATACGGACGGAAATGTGCCACCTTGCCAAAAAGTCTTAGAATGACCTGAAACGTCCACATTTGATTAAAAAACACCATGGTCAAAAACCGACTATCACAATAGCTACCTAGCTCGGCTAGGAAGCTAATAATTATATTAGTCCACGGGACAGCACATCTTTAGAAAATTGATTACCGCTCCTCTGTAACATCGTGTACTGGTGTAGTTTTGCGAGTCTACCACGTTCTGTATACGTAAGTTCTTGGAAACGCGGCGTTTTCGAGTTCGCGATCGCAAAAGGCGCTAATGTGCTGATGCTTTAAAAATGTATGACCATCACATTTTTTATACATTTAATTAAAATTTAATGAAATTACAAACGCTAAAAGATTTTTGTCCGACAAAAATGGTGCGCCGTTCGGCGAGTCTACCGCCTATATCTGGTCAAAATAACGACTTATAAGAATTTTACTACCAACCAGCTAATTTGTTCATAAATATTTCTAAAATCGGATGGTAACATTGTCCGACAAATGTTGTGCGCTATATTGGCAGTCCGACGCTCGGAAAGTGTCAGTTTCGTGATAACATGTTCACTGATTACCAACAATCTATTGTTTCTTTATGTCGTTTTAAATGAAGTATAGAGCACACTGAAACGATTGTCCTATACGATTACTGCTGCATTACCTTAAAAAATGCTAGTCGACGTTGGACGGTGTCAATCACGGGACTATCACCATAATATCTATGTGCCGTGGTTGCCATTTTGTAATAAACGTTATTCAACTTTTCTTGAATACATGCACATTGTATTACAGGTTCAGATAATATGGATGATGTAGATGATACATCTACATCATTTTTGCACTACTCGAAGCTCTGTTTTAATGTGCTCCTAAGCAATACACCCGTTTATTTGATAAATAAAATCACGTTTAGACGACAAATACATGATGTGAATGTAAGGTTTGCAAATTTTGTGACTATTCCATGTCACTCGACTACACATTTTCGGGGGTCGTTCTCTTACGTGGCTGTGCGCAACAACTGCATGTTTTCCCAGGGTCGGCTAAGGCACCAAACATTTTATTTCTGAACTAAATTTCAAGATCTATTTGCCTGTAAATGTTATCTAAGATTTTTTTTGATTTCTCTTATGTGCAATTTACTTACTTATTCGATTAATTTTTTTAATTATTGGACCATGGGGAAGCTCATGCTTGAGGATTGAATTTCAATTTTCATGCCTGACTGTGGCCTTTTCTGCAAACACTATTGTTGTTTTACTGCATTTAGAATTTATTGTATATTATGTTTCGGGATTATTATTATTATTATTATTATTATTAATGTTATTGTTATTATTATTATTATTATACTACCATACGGATGAAGATGATGATGATGATGATGATGTATGTAATGAATCAGTTGAAGAGGAAGACATCAACGGATGAGTATGATGACGAACGAAAATACATTATTTCATTTTTGCGTACAAAATAAATAATACATTTCAAATATATTTTGAATATTAATCCTACTACAATTTAATAAACATTCCTTTTTGCATATTTTCCACTTTTTTCACGTATTTTAAGAAGTTTGATAAACATTGATTGTCGGGGTCCCAGGTCCGATCTCATCACATGTTGGACATCATATATGTTGTTTATACAACCATATTGGTTGTTATGGTTTGATATAAGTACAAATCCCTAATATAATAATGGTCAGACAAATTTGCTGTGTATAAATTTTTTGATGTAACAGTTTGCCATTTTTATTGTCGGACTAGCGATACAGTGCAATATTTTTGTCGGCCATTGTCATTATTGATCACAAAATACTGTAACGTATTTCGATTTTACACTTTTTATTTACAGTGACTTTATGTATATGTATATTTACAATGATTAACAGTGATTTGAGAACTTAAAATTAACAAATTGAACAATAAGCAGTGAAATATATACAAGCAGTAGATAACAACAAACCGTGAAAATTAAACAATTAAGCGAACAATTAAACAATTAATTACCTAACCTAAACAATCCACAGTACACAAGTCCACAGTTTAAACTCTCTAAAACACTCGTCTTCAACCGACGGTTAATCACATACGAAGACGCCCCGGTACACTTAAAACGCCACCAAAGAATTCGCACTCGCGTACCGTACCGACACTAAACGCGTATCAAGACTTATACTCGCACGGAACTATTAAAAACGCCCGGTTCTTATCGCATTCAATATTCGCTTCCAAACTTCAGACTTCAAACTGTAAGACTGTCCACTCGGCTTCTTGCTTCCCATTTTATAATGGTCTTAGAAGGTTCTCGAAAATTATCGATCAAACATTGTTCCAGAATGAGAATCTTCGAGATAGACTATTCTTTTCGGGAATCATAAACAGCGACAAGGTCGCGCCGTAATAAATCAAAGCTTGCTCGCCGTAAACAAATAATGTGTCACCACCAGGGGCGTCGCTGACGGGGCAAAAGTTCGCATCACTGCCCCCTCCTTAAAAGACTGATCGCCCTGATCAGAAATTATCTCCTTCTTTCCCATGGTACGGAGCAAGCCGGTCCAGATGGACTACCTTCATCTTCGATCGTGGAGAACGCTGAATCCGGTAAACAACGTCGTTGATCCTGGTCACTACTCGGTATGGCCCTTCCCAGTTCTTCTGTAATTTCGGCGATCGTCCTTTCTTCCGGGCTGGATTATAAAGGCACACCAGATCGCCAGCTTGGAAACCCACAGAATTCGCTCGGGCATCATACCGCGTCTTCATTCGGTCACTCTCTAGGCGCATGCGATCCCGAACAGCCTCATGAATTGCATCTAGTCGTTGTGCCAATTCCCGGGAATACTCATCTACAGGCACTGGCCTATCTTCAGGATGCCCAAACAACACATCCATTGGCAGCCTCAATTCCCTTCCGAATAGCACACTGGCAGGTGTTCTTCCGGTTGACTCGTGCACAGCCGATCGATATGCCATCAGGAACAGTGGAATAAGTCGGTCCCAGTCTGTCTGGTGTTCGTCCACCATTATCCTCAGATGGTTTTCTATGGTCCTGTTGAATCTCTCAACCATTCCATCGGACTGGGGATGTAATGGAGTGGTCCTGGTCTTCCGTATTCCCATCAACTTACAAACATTTTGGAACACCGCAGACTCGAAGTTCCGTCCCTGATCAGAATGAAGCTCCATGGGTATACCGAATCGGCTGAAGAAATTGTTCACCAGTACTTCAGCCACAGTGATTCGGTATCGCATATGCCTCAGGCCATTTACTGAAGTAGTCCGTCGCAACCAGGATGTACTTATTCCCATCAGTTGATGTAGGAAACGGACCTGCTACGTCAATTGCAATCCTCTCAAATGGAGCTCCCACATTATACTGGCGCATTCTGCCACGGCTCCTTGTCTTGGGTCCCTTGCTTGACGCGCAGTCATCACATCTCCGGCACCAGTTCATTATGTCTGTCCTGTAGCCCAGCCAATAGTATCTCTCTCTGACCTTCATCGTGGTTTTATTAACACCTAAGTGCCCCCCACTCACTCCATCATGAGCCTCTGCTAGGACTTCCGGAACCTTGTCCTTCGGCACCACGACCTGGGGCTTTCTCTCTCTTCCGTCGGTGCTCTCCCACATTCTCTTCAGAAGACCGTCTTCTATCACAAGAGAATCCCATTGTGCCCAGTATGACTTCAGGGACACACTCTTGTCAGAAACTTCCATCCACTCCGATCTTCTACCAGCTTCTTTCCATCTTAGCAGAGGTTCCAAGGTCTTATCCTTCTGCTGGGCGTCTCTCCAGGATTGCAGATGTTCTTCTTCTACTTGGATCCGGGTTTGATGGCATTTGATGGGGTGTACATGCTCTTTCAACTCTTGCCTCACGCAGTACTTGCAATCTTCCGGGCAAGGTCTTCTCGAAAGTGCATCAGCATTGCCATGTTTTCTCCCAATCCGATGTTGAATGACGAAGTTGTACTGCTGCAGCCTCTCAATCCAACGGGCTAACTGACCTTCTGGGTTCTTAAATTGCAGCAACCACTTCAAGGAAGCATGGTCAGTTCTGATAAGAAAATCTTGCCCGCACAGATATTTATGGAAGTGCTCGATGGTCCGCACGATTGCTAACAGCTCCCTCCTAGTGACGCAGTAATTACGTTCAGGTTTCGACAGTGCCTTGCTGAAATAGGCCACAACCTTTTCTTCCCCATTCTCTTCTTGAGATAACACACCGCCTATGCCCACATTACTTGCATCGGTATCCACAACAAACTTGCTTCCAGGCCTCGGATACGTCAAAACAGGAGCAGAACACAGAGCCCTCTTCAACTCTTCAAATGCTCCTCGGCACTCTTTCGTCCACTCATACGGCCTTCCATCTTCGGTCAATCGATGCAGGGGCTTCGCGATGTCTGCAAACCCTTTCACGAAACGGCGGTAGTAGGTGCACAATCCCAGAAAGCTTCGAAGTTGATGTTTATCTTTCGGAACAGGCCAATTCCTCACTGCGTCTGTCTTCTCCGGATCTGTCGCAACTCCTTTGGTGGAAATTATGTGCCCCAAAAACTTAACCTGTTTCTTAAACAGCTGGCACTTCTGCGGACTTAATTTCAGGTTAGCTTGCCTCAATTTCTCGAAGACATCGCACAAGTTCTTCAAGTGCTGATCGAAAGTCTTCCCCATCACGATGATATCGTCGAGGTACACCAGGCAAGTCTTCCAATGCAGTCCTCGCAGTACTGTCTCCATCAATCTCTCAAAAGTGGCGGGTGCATTGCAGAGCCCAAACGGCATTACCGTAAATTGCCACAAACCAGTTCCGGCAGAGAATGCTGTCTTCTCTTTATCCTTGGGATGCAACTCGACTTGCCAATAACCACTCTTCAAGTCGAGTGTGGAAAACCATCTGGAACCCGCCACTGTGTCTAGGGTATCGTCAGTCCGGGGTAAGGGGTAACTATCCTTCTTGGTGACATCATTCAACCGCCTGTAGTCTACACAAAAACGAGTGGAGCCATCTTTCTTGCTCACCAGCACTACAGGGGAAGTCCACGGGCTCTGCGAAGGCTCAATTACCCCTTGTTTACTCATATCTTTAATCAGGTTGTCCATTTCGGTTTGCTTTGCTAAGGGTACTCTTCTAGGAGCTTGCTTAATGGGAGTATGATCACCGGTGTTGATGGTGTGTTGAATTACTCCCGTCCGTCCTAGGTCACCATCTTGCAATGAGAAGACATCTTTGTATGTCAACAGGAGTTGAGCCAGCTTCTCACCCTGTATCTGATCCAGTTGTTGGGAACATTCTTCTACCATCTTTTCCAGGGGAGTTGGTAAACTGGTCTGGGACATCTTCTGATCTTCTCCCTTCTTCTCATTCTTCTTCACCATGGCAATCCTAGATACTGGCTCACACATACCAACTATCGTACCCTTGCAAATCTTCTGGTCAAACTCGGCAATGTTCGCTATCCTTACAAATGCTGGGTGCTGACCAGGTCTTACCAACGTCTTTCCAATAAGTAAACCTTTCTTCACCTCTTCGTACATCGGCTCGACCAATCCCACCAAGCAGCTCGGAGCACCATCCACACGGACCCGTACGATGTTCTCGGATCTGGCAGGCAACACGACATCCTCTTCGACATTCACTCGGTATACACAGTTCTTCTGCCCAGGAGAACTCATTACCAGTTCTTCTTCTCCAATTCGAAGTACACCGGCGCCAACATCAAGCACAATCCCGTGCTTCTTCATACAATCCAGGCCCAGTATAACTTCATCCACAATGTCGGCTACAAGAACTCTCTGTGGAATGACGACATCTTCCATCCCTATGTCGATTTCCGCCTCTCCATATATAGGTGCTGTCTCGCCGGTAGCAGTAACCAATCGGATATTCTTATTGGTCGGCCTAATTCTCCACTCAGCCACAACATCTTTTCTGACTATGGTGTCACTGGCTCCTGTATCGATGGTAATTTCGGTCTTCCTGCCATCAATGATCCCATCAATCATTAAACTATCCCCAACTCGAGCCAATCTTGACACCTTCACATCTTGTGCTGGGGCTTGGTTGGATGGGGCTGTCCTCACGTACCGGTTCTGGCCAGGAGTACGTCGGCATCTACTGCGAAGATGACCTTTTACACCACAGCTCCAACATCGCAGGAAATTCTCCCTTCCATACCATCTTCTGCCAGTCCCCTCATTGTTGTTGGTCTCAGTTCGTTTACGCAATTTCAATCTGACTTTTTCTATTACTTTTTCCATTAGGTCTTCGTCTGGTTCTTGGGTAAGCAGCTGCCGCACCTTGGAGTATCCTCGGGATGTTTGCTTTGCTGCCTCAAACTCCAAGGCGTGGGCCAAAGCGTCTGCCAAAGCTTTATGTCTAGCTAGCTTCAGCGCCATCTTTGTCTCACTGTCACGCAGCCCCTCAATGAAGTTTTCCACCGCCAGGCTCTCCAAAAACTCCTCCGGGGCTGTTGGGTACGCCAACCGGACTAAACGGGCGATGTCGGCCTCAAACTCTTGCAGGGTCTCATTGGAGCGCTGAGACCTACCCTTTAGCTGTGCCTGGTGGACTTGCTGGAGGTGTTGATGGCCATACCTCATCTCCAGGCGCTTAACTAACTCCTTATAATCACCCTGTTGTTCGGCTGTCACAGTATCCAGGATGTTCAAGGCGTCTCCTCGGAGTGCAACTACCAAGTTCACTGCCTTCTCCGTACTAGCCCATTGGTTCGCCGTTGCCGCTGCCTCGAACTGCTTGATGTAGGTGTGCCACGAGGTCTTCCCATCAAATGTAGGCGGCTTCACCTTAACTACAGGAGCTCTTCTTTCTTCGTCCAATCCGGTATCTTCTGTCTTCAAGATCGTCTTCTTCTCTAATTCTGCCATTTTCTCGTTTATCTTCGATATCTCTTCATCCATCACTTTTCTTATTTCTTGTGTTTCTTCTGTGATTCGGGTCTCTAATTGGGATCTTACTTCAGTAATTCTTTCAGCTACTTGCTCTTGACTTCTTTCTATGGCTAACTTCATTTCTTCTTGATTATTCTTCATTGCTTCTAGATTTTTCTTCACTTCTTCTTGACTGTTTTTCATTGTTTCTTCCAGGTGGTTCTTCATTTCTTCTTGACTGTTCTTCATTTCTTCTTGTCCAGTCTTCATTGCTTCTTGGCTGTTCCTTATTTCTTCCAAATTATTCTTCATTTCTTCTTGACTGTTCTTCATTAAGTCCATTAAAGCTTGAAGTTGCTGCTCCATCGCGGCGACTCTTCTTGTTACTGGCATAAACACTCACAAGTTGAAACACAAGTCTCAAACCACTACCAGTCACTATGGAGTCCACAAACGTCGAAACTTTCACTCAGCTCGGCCAACTTCCAGAAAATTCTTCAATTTTCCACCGGCTTCCACGACGTTCTTCGCTCTTCTTGGCTCCACAAATCGCACTTCTGGCACCAGTTGTAACGTATTTCGATTTTACACTTTCTATTTACAGTGACTTTATGTATATGTACAAATATTTACAATGATTAACAGTGATTTGAGAACTTAAAATTAACAAATTGAACAATAAGCAGTGAAATATACAAGCAGTAGATAACAACAAACCGTGAAAATTAAACAATTAAGCGAACAATTAAACAATTAATTACCTAACCTAAACAATCCACAGTACACAAGTCCACAGTTTAAACTCTCTAAAACACTCGTCTTCAACCGACGGTTAATCACATACGAAGACGCCCCGGTACACTTAAAACGCCACCAAAGAATTCGCACTCGCGTACCGTACCGACACTAAACGCGTATCAAGACTTATACTCGCACGGAACTATTAAACGCCAGGTTCTTATCGCATTCAACATTCGCTTCCAAACTTCAGACTTCAAACTGTAAGACTGTCCACTCGGCTTCTTGCTTCCCATTTTATAATGGTCTTAGAAGGTTCTCGAAAATTATCGATCAAACATTGTTCCAGAATGAGAATCTTCGAGATAGACTATTCTTTTCGGGAATCATAAACAGCGACAAGGTCGCGCCGTAATAAATCAAAGCTTGGTCGCCGTAAACAAATAATGTGTCACCACCAGGGGCGTCGCTGACGGGGCAAAAGTTCGTATCAATACGCTCACCTACATGTATGATCTTTGTCCGACAAGTGGTAATCAGTGCACATGTTATCACGAAACTGACACTTTCCGAGCGTCGGACTGCCAATATGTCGCACAACGTTTGTCGGACAATGTTGCCATCCGATTTTAGAAATATTTATTTGATATTTATGAACAAATCAGCTGGTTGGTAGTAAAATTCTTATAAGTCGTTATTTTGACCAGATATAGGCGGTGGACGCGCCAAACGGCGCACCATTTTTGTCGGCCAAATATATTTTAGCGTTTGTAATTTCATTAACTTTTAATTAAATTTATAAAAAATGTGATGGTCATACATTTTTAAAGCATCAGCACATTAGCGCCTTTCGCGATCGCGAACTCGAAAACGCCGCGTTTCCAAGAACTTAGTATACAGAACGTGGTAGACTCGCAAAACTACACCAGTACACGACGTTACAGAGGAATGGTAATCAATTTTCAAAAGATGTGCTGTCCCGTGGACTATATGGTTCCGTTCAAGAAAAATAAAGTATGAAGTTTTAAAATTTCTTAATTTGTGGACATGGAACTGCTCATACCCTGCATAATATTTCGTTGTTTAATTATTGCAGTGATTATTCTTAGATATTGTTTTCATTTTACCAAAATATTACTGCTTCAGCTTTGTTAATTTCGAAGATATTTAGTTCCTCTAGGTACATCTTTCAATATATCTTCAAAGAGAAGCAGGTAGCGTCAAAAATATGTATTTTGGGCAAAAATGTGTCATACAACCTCGTATATAGTAAAATCAATTAAGAAATCCAAAAGTGCAATCAAATACAGGGCGTTCCATTTAAAAAACAAAGTTAGGTGCTGCGCGGAAGAAATTATACAACCTGTACAAATGGAAATAATTTTGAAGTGTATATGGAGAACTAAAAATATAACAATGAGTCTATCACATACCTATATTTTACTCTAAAATGCATAATAAAGGTACAAAACTCCGCCGCGGCACCATTATTATTCTCCTAACAATAAGTATTAGGAAGTAATATTAATATTAATATTATTATTATATAAATATTATAAAGTTTCCATCGGGATGTTACAAAACGTCAAGAAGTAGACCGCAAAAATGTCGAAGGTAGACCTCAACATGCGCATGTTTTAGTCCCATCATGAATGTATCTATGTTTAGTTGGGTTTCGAGAGATATGCATATACAGGGTGTCACAGAATAACTATTCCTAATTTTCAGAAATGATAGAGGTCACTTAAATAAACATTTTTTATTAATAAACTAGTGTCCGGAAATTCTTCAGTGTCGAGATAAAATGAAAAAATCGGCTGTCGCCCCAGGACTTTCCCGGCTGTATACAATACGTCCCCTTCTCGGGAAAGTAAAAGTTGAATCATGGCAACCTTTGGAAAACAACAACTATTTTCGTAGTTGTCATTTTACGTGTGTCACAAATTATTCCTTATTAGATAAGTGTGTGTAATTGTCATTTTATGTGTCACAAATTAATCTTTATTAGATAAATTAGTGTTTGATTGAAAATGCATCATTTTACAATTATTGAATTGCCGAAATTATCTAAATGCACAATTTCCAAATGGATGGATCGGAAGAGGGGGACCGATTTCTTGGCCCGCACGTTCACCAGATATGACTCCAGTTGATTTTTGTATTTAGGGTCATATTAAATCACCGAGTAAATCACTGGTTTATGAGACACCTGTTAATACAGAAGAAGAGTTAGCGGCTCGAATTATTCTAGCGTTTGATGATATTCGTAAACGTCCGCAGCTATTACGAAGAATTCGGAAGTCGATTGCACATCGTTACAACTTATGTATTGAAAATGGTGGTCGTAACTTCGAACAATTTTTATAAAGTTTGATGCAGTATTATTTCTAATAAAATGTTCCTTAACTTAACTGCTTCAATTTAGTAAGTAACTACTCTTTCCTGTTGTAATTGAGATTGTTTTTAAAGATTTCTAGTTTATCTTGACACCGAGAACTTCCGGACACTAGTTTATTAATAAAAAATGTTTATTTAAGTGAGCTCTATCATTTCTGAAAATTAGGAATAGTTATTCTGTGACACCTTGTATAAAAGTACGAGTAGTATTTGCCATAATAAAGAACTGAAAATATCAGAATTCAACAATAAATTACAAACGTAAAAATTCCATAATGCTCTTATTCCTAAATCACTGCTGCATTGTATGACTAGGTATAGTTTTTCATACTCTTTGTATTTTCTTGAAATTTTTTGCTAAAGTACGTATTTTATTACCCTTTAAGCTTTACGTTTAAAATTTATATAATTATTTGTGCCATTTTTTTTTAAATAATATTTTAATAATTTGTGAACTTGATGGCAATGTAAAACAATTTGTATAAAATGTCAACGTTTCGTTCCCGGTTGGGAACTTTGTCAAGACTTTATTGAAAAAACGTTTAAAAATGTGACAAAAATTTTCTTAGGCCCGGTTTTTCAAAGAATCCAACACCGCGTTAAGTCTGACACCGGCTTTGTTGCTATGATACCGGCTTTCTGATTGGTTGTATCATAGCAACGAAGCCGGTGTCAGACTTAACGCGGTGTTGGATTCTTTGAAAAACCGGGCCTTAATAAAATTGTAAATAACAGTAACTATATGAACTTATGATTAAAAATAGAAAATATACTTAGCACACTGGATTTGGTAAAATCTAGGAGAGAGGAATAAATGTAGGTACATAATTTAGAATCAAGTTGTAGAGAACAGATTTAGCAAACTTGCTTTGGTGAAATGTAAATAATTTAGAATCAAGTGGTAGAGAAAAGATTTACGTTATTATATTTCTATAAATTTGACTTAAATTTTGAATGTCAGATCTGTCATTCAAACAGTTTTGGTCCTTTTGGATGTGTATCATTTCCAAAACGAGTCTAGCCTTTACATTTTTCTCTTGTTCCAGAATGGTAGTGTTGTTAAAGTCGAAACCATGTTTGGTGTCTTTAATGTGCTTACTGATAGCAGAATTACTATTTTGGTATGTGTGTTGTTTTAATCTAGTTTCAAGATGATTTTTCGTTTGCCCAATGTATGTTTTATTACAGTTATTACAATTAATTTTGTATACGGTGTGAGTTTTCATTAGTTTTGGAATTGGGGTTTTTAAATGAGAATATAAAAATTGTAAGTTATTATGCTTTTTATGAGCAATTGTAAAATTATGTTTTTTTAATAAGTTATTGATGCTATATGATATGCCTTTTATATATGGTAAAGAGATGTATTTTTTTGGTTCTTTTTGGCTTCGATTATCATTATTGTTGTTATAAAACTGATGTAGTCTATTTTTTATAATTTTGTCAATAAAATTTTGGAAATGATACACATCCAAAAGGACCAAAACTGTTTGAATGACAGATCTGACATTCAAAATTTAAGTCAAATTTATAGAAATATAATAACGTAAATCTTTTCTCTACCACTTGATTCTAAATTATTTACATTTCACCAAATCACGTTTGGTAAATCTGTTCGCTACAACTTGATTCTAAATTATGTACCTACATTTATTCCTCTCTCCTAGATTTTACCAAATCCAGTGTGCTAAGTATATTTTCTATTTTTAATCATAAGTTCATAGTTACTGTTATTTACAATTTTATGAAGAAAATTTTTGTCACATTTTTATACGTTTTTTTCAATAAAGTCTTGACAAAGTTCCCGACCGGGAACGAAACGTTGACATTTTATACAAATTGTTTTACATTGCCATCAAGTTCACAAATTATTAAAATATTATTTACGTTTAAAGGGAATAAGTTTTTCATTTATGCTAAGAACTAGAAAAGTTGTTTAATATAATTATTTCTTGATGCAGAGCAGAATTGATTGGACAGTTTTATATCCTATGCAAAATTTTAAACAAAAACCAATCAATAAATTCAAGACAAAATTTGCTGATATATCTAAAAATTTTAATTTCTAACGAGGTTCGTTAAGAATGAATTATGCAACGTATAAACTACTTGAAATTCGCTTCCCCAGTTATATTATCTTTCAGGTTATAGCGCTATACGTTATTTTCCACTGTATCTATTATCGATACGTATAAAGTTTTGGGATCTTTCTGGAAGACACAAAATCGCTGACTCTTGTCGATACAAGATAGAGTAAGTTGGGCTAATAATACAGCGAAACGAGTTAACAAGTTATCACATCCTTAAATTGTTCGAAAACTGCTCTGTTCGTTTATTTGTGTGGGTGTAAGAAAAGGGAAGAGGATATGTCTAGCTGCAAAAGCGTGAAACCTTTTGAGAAAACTTATAAAGATAAAATCTGAATGTTCGGAAAAGTTATAGTTTCAAAGCTCAGACTGGACATTACAACATGCGATTGGCAGAAATCCTAAAATTAATATATTTTATCATTTATTTATTTATTTATTTATTTATTTATTTTTATTTATTTTATTTGGTTACCCAACAGATACATTTGAATTGTATCCAAATACAGGGTAACTCGAGAAATTTAAAAAGTTACAATAAATAAACACAGACGCCCCACATGACGCTGCAAAAAAATACAAAAAACAAAAGATAAATTGAAAGCAGCAATAGTGCAAAAATAAAAATAAAAATTATACAGTAAATAAACACAGGCGGTCCACAAGACACATTGCCAAAAAAGAAAATACATATATACCTAGTAATAAGCCAGAAAATTGTAACACACAAGATCGGAAAAAGAGTGATAAGAAAACAAAATATTTACTATTAACCGCATTCCCGGGACTGAGACAACATGTGGTATATTACTTGTCGTCGAAAAACATTAAATGGCAAATGATGCAAATCGAGGTGTGAGAAATTTTTATTGAAATAATTGCAATGTTCTCCCTTGTTGCAGCAATCCTGTAACGTCCGATAAACTCTTAAAAATGTTTTCGTCATGCTCTGCAAACCAGCAACTTAAATTGGTCATAACGTTTTAAAAAATGAATTAGGAAAAATTTGAATTATGAAGTGGTATGTTGCTGAAAAATAAATTTGAGGCGCTGCGACATCTAGCGCCGTGTTTGTGAATTCTTAATTTGTATACTAATTTTGAGCGGCAGTCAGTAAGAATATAATACTTTTTGCAGAATGCCATTTCCTTGGACCGTTTACGAAAGAAATTAATGCATTTACCCTGATAAGACAATCACTCTGTACATTAGAGAAGCCTTTTTTCACGTGAAAGTAAGTATCCTTTGATGATATCTTGGCGTGCACCAAAATTATCTCGACGGGGTTTCGAGAAATTAAAAATAAACCATTTAAAAATATCTTGGAATAGGAAGCGTTTTCGGACCCGTTTATATTAACTTATTTCCATATTTTTGAATGTAGAATCTGCCTTTATAATTTCTTGACATCTTTCTCTAACATCCTGTACAATTTTAATGTGCTGTTGCTATTGCAGTACCTATTTACGTAGTTCTTATTATTTGACGTTGAAACTCGGTCTCTGAGTTGAAGAAATACCCATTACAGTAGAGTTATCTAATAAATGACGGTTATATAGTTGGAAGCACGGGAAAATTGGACCTGAACGAATTTTCCGTGACGCGAAGCCAACCCCCGAATGTTCCTCCGGCCGTACAAGATTGGATAAGTGTTCGCGTTCCTACACAGAAAATGCTTTCCAAGACATTTTCCGGACTTGACAGCTCGGTAAACACTTTTAGAAGCGTCTCCAACTCTACGCCGAGGGCGCTTCGGTCGAGATTCGTCCGGAGTGGATCTGGAAATGATGAGCTATTGTGGAAACTCTACAAGTCACTAGCAGGCTACGGCTTTAATCCAATTTATTTTGTCATTGTTACGTTAAGGCCAAGATATCTGCTTTTAGAACGTGTGGTTTCGTTTCTGTAAAAGCACCAGACGACGACTGAATTGTAAAATGTCGCTGTGCGGATTCATTTTGTAAGAACCCACGGATTCAATTTATTTGAATTACGTGTATTGTATTCTTGATAGATTTCAACGATACTCTACTTATGGGTTTTCTGAAGCAAATAAACTTGTAGAGAAGTACACGTAAGATGCTATAAAAAGAAAATTATAAATGCACGTGCCTATTAGTATAATTTTGCTGTTGATGGTTTAACAGAAAAATCAGATTTCAATCAATAATGTTTCATGTAGTTAATATCTTCTTGTTTTACTTTTTGGTAGAAGTTCATGATTTAACAAATAAATACTTCGCGAACTACCAATATATAATATATAACCGGTAAAATATTTAAATAAAACGTTATATATTGGTAGTTCGCGAAGTATTTATTTGTTAAATAATAATGTTTCAAAATGCCCTTAAGTGGATATTCGCAAACTCGATGACTTAATGATGAAAGAATGTTACTTTTTCAATAATATATAAAGGAAAGTTACAGAGCTATGTCAAGTATCGGGGGTTCTCGGTGATATTTATAAACTTTGCTGCTGGGCTTATTTAAAAAAGCTTTGAATTAAAAAAATTAGTAACCGAATTTTGAATTTCGCAATTTACATAGTAACATTTTTTTATTATCGAAAATCTAAAATAAAAATCTAAAATCTAAAACTGTTTGTGCTTAAACTTTCCGTTTAAAGCCCTTTTCACACAGGCGACTTTTTCTCGCCGGAATCTTTCACTAGACATCTTTTTTTGTCTTCGAAGCCGACTGCGATGATAAACTGCGAGTGGACGATAGTGAACCACTTTTTGTGGTTGACTTCTTCAACAACAGAACGCCCGTGTGAAAAGGGTCATGGGATCTCAAGTTTTAACACATTGCGATTTGCGAAAATCCCCTTAAATAGTATTTCTCTGTTCATACATGGATTGTTGTTGGTTTGGATCCATTAATTAATTATGTAGTTAATATTTTCTTGTTTTACTTTTTGGTGGAAGTTCATGATGAAACAAATAATTACTCCGCGAACTACCAATATATAATGTTTTATTTAAATATTTTGCCGGTTTCAGGATTCACAAAGATCCCATCATCAGAAATGTACGAAAAATTGTAAACAAATTATTATGACAGTTGACAAGGAAACTAAAATTGACAAAACAATACAAATAATAATGATATCCATGAAAAAAGATAACTAGATAACTGAATTTCAGTATTTACCTACGGGGTATAAGAAAAACACAAAGGAAAATCGAATACCTCGTAGCTTGAAGGGAAAAAACAATGAATTTAAAGAAAACCTTATTGGAAAAAACAATAAATTCAATTGAAAAAACCTTCAAGTGAAATATCAGAACAGAAAAACTAAATAAACAAAATATCCATGGAATCTTGACAACTGCCAACTGCTAATCTTGAAATAAACTCTGTGGTCAAGTCTATGTGTTCTGTCTTGACAACTGCCAACTGCTAGTATTGTAATAAACTAAAAAAGAGAGAAATAAGTCAAAAACGGCATAATGGCAAAAAAGAAATAAGTCGAGGATTAAGATGGAGAGACTGTTGTTGAATAATTAATTCAAGAATCAATCCTAATAATACCAATAATAAAAGTAATATTGATGACGGTAATGATGATGAAAACGATGATAATAATGTCAATAACAAAACATTCTTTTTCTTCTTTTTGTTTTATTATCGACATTATTATCATCGTTTTCATCATCATTATCGTCATCAATATTACTTTTATTATTGGTATTATTAGGATTGATTCTTGAATTAATTATTCAACAACAGTCTCTCCATCTTAATCCTCGACTTATTTCTTTTTTGCCATTATGCCGTTTTTGACTTATTTCTCTCTTTTTTAGTTTATTACAATACTAGCAGTTGGCAGTTGTCAAGACAGAACACATAGACTTGACCACAGAGTTTATTTCAAGATTAGCAGTTGGCAGTTGTCAAGATTCCATGGATATTTTGTTTATTTAGTTTTTCTGTTCTGATATTTCACTTGAAGGTTTTTTCAATTGAATTTATTGTTTTTTCCAATACGGTTTTCTTTAAATTCATTGTTTTTTCCCTTCAAGCTACGAGGTATTCGATTTTCCTTTGTGTTTTTCTTATACCCCGTAGGTAAATACTGAAATTCAGTTATCTAGTTATCTTTTTTCATGGATATCATTATTCTTTGTATTGTTTTGTCAATTTTAGTTTCCTTGTCAACTGCCATAATAATTTGTTTACAATTTTTCGTACATTTTTGATGATGGGATCTTTGTGAATCCTGAAACCGGTAAAATATTTAAATAAAACGTTATATATTGGTAGTTCGAGGAGTAATTATTTGTTTCATCATTAATTAATTATACATAAAGAAGAATAAGCCCCGCAGGTGTAACTTTTGATCTGCTTTGCCGGACTCTTAACGTGTAGAGTCACGTACGAGTATACCTTCAATGCAAAATTGACGTTCCTTAGAACATGCCCAGAACTTCTTTTATATTAATTTCCCTGGTAGCCCTACGTTGGACGGACATAAAAGAAAAGTGAATATACTTTAGGCTTTACCCTGGAAATTTCGACTTTTTTCTAACAATTCGACTTTACTCTGGCAATTTCTACTTTTCTAGAAATTTCGTTTTTTTCCTGTCAATTTTGACTTCTGGCAATCCTGGCAAAAAATTGTACCACCGGCTCAGTTCAGTTGAGTGTGAGTTATTTAGACCTTATAATGGATGACCACGTGCTATTCTATCATACTTTAGGCTAGGGTTCAACCACAAGGAAACAAAATCTTAGAAAGGGGTTGTTTTGCAGGGGATAAAAAAATTATATCAACAAACAAATTTGAAAAGTAGGACTCTTGTATAATAAATGGAAAATTACTCACAAATTGTAGTTTATAAAAAGAGTGTTTTATAAGGGTTTAAAAATATTTAATGTCACTTTGTAACTTTATTAATCGAAAAAATTGTACAAAAATAACCTATTGAAAGGGCGTGCTTTTATGAGTTATTCTTTTTTTCCAGCATTTCCGATGATTCTGTCACAAAGTGGGCAAAGATTCCAAGTTACAAATTTGTTAAATAATGTAATTTTTAATCCCTTATAAAACAGCCCTTTTATAAACTAAAATTTTTTGAGCATTTTTCCATATACCTAAGTACCTAGTATGTTTTCAAAGTTAACAAGAATAATGCATTTCAAATTTGTTTTTCGATGTAATTTTTTCCAAGTCTAACAAAACAACACGTTCTAAGAATTCACTTCCTTGTGGTTCAACGGTTCAACCCAAAACCATTATGGTCTTTCATTATAAAATCTTGAATAACTGAAACTAAACTGAAAAGGTGATACCCCGGATGGGGTTATAAAGAGGGAAAAATTATTATTCTTAATTTCTCGTAAAAAATTCTGCTTATCCTTATACTCCCATCGTACGTATTATTTTTCATCCAACTCTATACCGTAAAAATTTATTTAATTCAGTAGATACTGTATGGTGCTGGTGAGGAATGCTACCGTCTAGTAATTACAAAATTTTCAGAAAAAAATTAAGAGAAAAGTTTTTCATGTCGGAAATTACTAAAAAAATTTTTAGAAATTGGTTTCGATCAAATCGAAGTTCAAATTTAAAAAATAAATACATTATTTTTATGAATTTATGCCACCTTTTTATACAGGGTGAGTCACTAAGGCGAAATCGGTCTATAACAAACGTACAGTTCAGATTGGAAGAAACTTTTTCAAATAAAAGTTTTTCAAAAATAAGTGCTTAATGAGACAAAAATATTTTCAAATATGGCGGACTTGCGGTTATACCGGAAATGGACACTAACTTTGTTATTTTAAATGGAACACCCTGTAAATTATTGCATTTTTGGATTTCTCATGAAAAATAAATGTCAGTTTGTTAATCAAACATTGGGTCTCAGTCGAACCGCTCTGGCGTTTTTTATTTTTATTTTTTTAATTTTGACGTTTGCAGTAGTTGGCGCAATTTTGAATATCTTCGAAACGAAAGCACTTAGACACTTAGAGCAATGCGGTTTCGACAGTTCGTTTCTGGAAGAAACGGCCTATCAGAGACATGGAATCATGGCTTTTTAATTGAATAAAATTTATTCATGCCAATATTTACTATTTCAAACAGGAGTACCTAACTCTTTTCTTTTAAATGGAATGCTACATTGGTTCTCACATCATAAGACGCAAAATTACATTTATTTTCTGATGATGTATGGTTGTTGGTATCTGTTACCAGTAGTTTTGAAGAAATTCACGTTTTTCTGGAAATTTTGAATAATATCATGTTTATGCATTAACAATGGTTGACGTTTGGCGATTTTGTTTTGTTTTGTCTTAAAAAATGTTCGTTCCAAATCTTCTATACTATTTTCAACTCTTCAAAGATCATTAGATAATAACAGTAACAAAAATAAATTAATGTAATTAAATTAAATGTTCGACATAACCGCCATCCTCACGATAACAAACACGCAACCGTTTCAACAAAGAATTGTTCACATTTATCAGCATATCTTCATTTATACTTTGAAATGCATCGCGAACTCGTTCCATCATATTTTCTCGAGTAGTTGAAGGTTTCCTGTAAACTAACTACTGCTTTACGTGGCCCCATAAAAAATCAAGTTTTGTTAGGTCTGGAGATCGCGCTGGCCAAGGTGTCGGACCTCCTCTTCCTATCCATTTGTTTGGAAATGCTGCAGTCAAGTGCTCCCTTACATCCCTCCAGTAATGCGCAGGCGCTCCATCTTGGTGATGCCACATCTGTTGTTAGCAAGTAGTAAATTGTCTAACATTTTTCGCAAATAGTTTTGTAGAAATTGTAGGTATACTTGGGCCGCCGAACAGACGGAGTGATCACCCTGCAAGAAGTGCTCTAGCGGGGCCAATATTGATTTATGACGACTGAATTGGAGTGATGCGACTTCGTTGGGTCTAAAGAAAGCGAATCACTGCGGTTCGGTCGTCCTAAATTGATAGTGGTCCCGCCTAGAGCTCATGCTTGCAGGGTGTCTGTTCGGCGGCCCAAGTATAGTTATTGCCGTTCAAATTTCCATCGAAAAAATGTGGTCCAATTACGTGTCGTCCAATGATGCCACCCCATACATTCAAAGATCACCTATGTTGATGATCCAATGGCATTATCCAATGGGGATGATCAGTTATGTAATAATGGCAGTTGTATCTTGAAACAAAACCGTTCTTATGAAACGAAGCTTCGTCCGTAAAGAGAACATGATCGAAAAAGTCATTTCGCTCCTGAAGTTTACGTAAAGCCCACTCACAAAACTGCAACCGATTGTTGAAATCATTTTGATCTAGTTCCTGAACCAACTGAACGTGGTATCTACGGGTGAAATTTATTTTTGCGCAGTATTCGAGATACAGAAGTTTGACTTATTTTTAACTAGCGACTAATTTCTCTGGTACTTAAATGAGGATCTCGGACAACAGTAGCAGCTACTAAAACTTGGTTCTCCTCATGCGTCACTGATTTTACACGTTCTTTCTTCTCGTATCCCACACAACCAGTTCGTTCAAACCTCTCCTTTAAATTTGTGAATGCCACTACATTTGGATGTCTATGCTCGGGAAAACGTTGCGCATACATTCTTGAGGCAAGTAAGGAATTTCCTTCTGCTTCACCCAAGGAATACACCATAGCAATTAATTCTTCTTGAGTATACATTTTCAGCGTTCTTCATTATGAAATCTATTAAAATTGAAATCAATACTCTGACTAATTAACTTAAATTGCACTCTTACTTACGAAGGCGTAAAGAGGCCACTGTAGTATTTTAAAATTCTATTCTGACTTAAACTCAGAAATTCCGACTTAAACTCGGAAACTGTGACTTAAATTCGAAAATTCCAACTTAAACTCGGGAATTCTGATTAAACTCGAAAATTCCGACTTAAACTCGGAAATTCCGACTTAAACTCGGAAATTCCGACTTAATCTCGGACTTTCTGACCTAATCTCGGAAATTCTGACTTAAAATTTCGACTTAAACTCGGAAATTCCGACTTACTCTCAGAAAATCAGACTTGATCTAGGAAGTTCGGACTTAAACTCGGAAATTCTCACTTAATCTCGGTAATCCCGATTTAATCTCGGAAATCCCGACTTAATCTTAATCTTAATCTAGGAAATTCTACATTTAGTGTTAAAATAAGTTCCAGGTACCTAATTAATGGTACTGGACCGTTCGAACAACTACTCCTCGGGCAAATACCCCGCCAGGCATTGAATTATAGAACTAAATCCAGATTTTTTGTACTGCGAGACGTTTCAGACTGCTACCCCACCTAAGGTGGCTTTGAAACAATCCTAATTTGTCTCCATGTACGTACGTGCTTTTAAGCAGGTCTTTGTTCAAATATTGCATGTTTTGAATGTGTATGGAAAACCCCAGACCAACTGGTTTCGTCCTTCTGGGACTCATCAGTACGGTGCAGTCTGAAACGTCTCGTAGTTAGGGTTGCCAGACGTCCCGATTTTATCGGGACTGTCCCGATTTCGAGGGCTTTGTCCCGCGTCCCGATAGACTGCTCGTCGGGACGCTAACTGTCCCTCTATATTTGGAAAATTAAGTTGCGCTGGCAACATAGCAATATGCCGTGATTGCGTGACCGTGAGTCATAATCATGGTTTCTGGTCCGCCCGGCGCCGGCGCCGGCGAATGCCGAACGCCTGAATGCGCAGTGTTGCCAACCCTACCGAAATTTCGGTAGAACTACCGATTTTATATGTTATCTACCGATTTACCGAAATGATACATAATTCAACCGAAACATAATTTTTTAATTATACAATTAAGAAATAACCGGAGATTGCGCACAGATCATAATTCGTAACGCCTTCGCGTTTTCCATTCTTCTTTGGGAACTCCTATCCTATGGCATTTTAGTGCAGCGGTACATTATAGTTATGCAAAAAACCTAGAACCAACACAAAACGAAGCCGTTATGCGCCACGATTCGGCGGCACCTTTGTGGCGATGGCTTTATCAGGCACACCACCGCCGCCGCCGGTTTCAAAGAGACACCGCGTCGCCGGTATTTTTGTTTTGGCTAGTGCCGTTCGCAAGTCTTCGAAAAACTACATTGCTTACTTTCCGAAAAATTATTTGAGAGTATTCTTTTAAGAGTATTTTGTTGTTTCCTCGAAAAATATTCTTTTAAATGAAGCATTTCTGGACATATCTTCGTGGAACATTTCCTATTTAATTTGTGACTGTGAACCCCAATTTTAACTTTTCACCACCTGGTATAAATCACTCTGTATTATAATTCTCTCAAAAAAACTAGCGTCCCGATTTTTTAATCAAAGTCCCGATTTTTAAACAGTTTTCCAGTTGGTATACCCGATTTTTGCATTATCTGATCTGGCAACCCTAATCGTAGTAGGTACAAAAAACTTGGATTTAGTTCTATAATTCAATGCCTGGCGGGGTATTTGCCCGAGGAGTAGTTGTTCGAACGGTCCAGTACCACTAATTAATATCAGATAATTACTCAAAGTAGTTGTCACTTGCTGATATCTGTCCAGAGTGCGGCAGCATATATAGCAAGTTAAACTGCATGGTTTGAGTGTGCAGGGGAAAGCACCGTACTGATGAGTCCCAGAAGGACGAAACCAGTTGGTCTGCAGTTTTCCATACACATTCAAAACATGCAATATTTGAACAAAGACCTGCTTAAAAGCACGTACGTACATTGAGACAAATTAGGATTGTTTCAAAGCCACGTTAGGTGGGATAGCAGTATGAAACGTCTCGTAGTACAAAAAATCTGGATTTAGTTCTATAATTCAATGCCTGGCGGAGTATTTGCCCGAGGAGTAGTTGTTTGAACGGTCCAGTACCACCAATTAGGTACCTGGAACTTATTTTGACATTAAATGTAGAATTTCCTAGATTAAGTCGGGATTTCCGAGATTAAATCGGGATTACCGAGATTAAGTGAGAATTTCCGAGTTTAAGTCGGAACTTCCTAGATCAAGATTTTCTGAGATTAAGTCGGAATTTCCGAGTTTAAGTCAGAGTTTCCGAGATTAAGTCAGAATGTCCGAGATTAAGTGGGAATATTCGAGTTTAAGTGAGAATTCCCGAGTTTAAGTCAGAATTTCCGAGATTAAGTCAGAATTTCCGAGATTAAGTCGGAATTTCCGAGATTAAGTCGGAATTTTCGAGTTTAAGTCACAATTTCCGAGTTTAAGTCAGAATTTCCGAGATTAAGCGGAATTTCTGAGTTTAAGTCAGAATAGAATATTAAAATACTACAGTGGCCTCTCTACGCCTTCGTACTTACTCAACAATAAGTTAATAAAAATGACATTTCGTTGCAAAACAAAACAAAATCGCCGAACGCCAATTATTGTTAACGCAATAACACGATATTATTCAAAATTTCCAGAAAAACGTGAATTTCTTAAAAATTACTGGTAACAGATGCCAACAACCATACATTATCAGAAAGGAAATTTAATTTAGCGTCTTATGATGTGAGAACCAATGTAGCATTCCATTTAAAAGAAAAGAGTTATTCCTGTTTGAATTAGTAAATATTGGCACGAATAAATTTCATTTAATTAAAAAGCCATGATTCCATGTTATACTTGTGTCTGATAGGCCGTTTCTTCCAGAAACGAACTGTCGAAACCGCATTCCTCTAAGTGCTTTCGTTTCGAAGATATTCAAAATGGCGCCAAACTGCAAACGTCAAAATTTGGGAAAAAAATTCAAAACTCCAGAGCGGTTCGACTGAGTCGCAATGTTTGATTAACAAACTGACATTTATTTTTCATGAGAAATCCAAAAATGCAATAATATACAGGGTGTTCCATTTAAAATAAAAAAGTTAGTGTCCATTTCCGGTATAACCGGAAGTTCGCCATATTTGAAAATATTTTTATCTCATTAAGCACTTACTTTTGAAAAACTTTTATTTGAAAAAGTTTCTTCCATTTTGAACTGTACGCTTGTTATAGACCGATTTCGCCTTAGTGACTCACTTGTATATCTACTTTTACACATGAATCATGACAAAGGCCCCAAACGGGGTCGAAACGTCGATTATAATAGCGTTTATTTATTAATTATTGCCAGAAATTCACAAAAATAATTTATATAAGAAATTGACACAAATTGAAAAACAAGTTTAAAAAAAAACAAAATTAGGCTTCACGAAAATGATTGAGAGTGTATTTCTATTTGATGTAAATGGTGATTTGAATACTTAAATATTCATATGAAAATGTTCTTTTTTTGAATTTAACAATATTTTAATAAAAGTTCAAAAATGCGTAAAAATTAATAACTAATTTCCTGTAATAACTGGATAAAAAAGTATATGACTTACGAACGAGCACGCCTTTTTACAGAGAGTGATTTCTTTTGAGAAGTTAAAAATAATTATTTTTTGTCCTCTTTGTAACCCAATTTGGGGACATACTGTAGATATGCCAAAAAAAGTAAAATTCCCAGTAAAAGATCAAAATTGCCAGAAAAAGTGAAAAGTGCCAGACTAAAGTCAAAATTTCCAGAATAAAGTCGAAATTGCCAGAAGAAAATCGAAATTGACAAAAAAGTCGAAATTGAGAGAATAAATTCGAAAGTAGTTTTATTTTTCCTTCATATCCCTTCCACGCCTCCGCATGGTCCAATATTTTGGGTTCAATATTTTTCTCGTTGTTGAGTAAAAAATAATAAATTTAGAATTGCCACGGAAAGGTCGAAATTGGCAAAAAAAGTTAAAATTGCCAGAAAAAAATCGAAATTACCAGACTAACCTCGAAATTGACAAAAAATCGTCGAAATTGCCAAGATAGAGTCGAAATTGCCAGAAAAGGTCGAATTTTTCAGAATAAATCCAAAATTGTCAGACAAAGTCGAAATTGCCACACAAAAAGTCGGAATTACCAAAATAAAGTTAGTAGTTTTATTTTTCTTTCATGTGCGTTTAGCGCATCGTATGGTCCAATATTTTAGGTTCAATGTTTTTCGAGTTTTTGAGTAAAATCCGTAACAATTTTCCACATTTCATTTCATAAAACTGCTTACCTTCCAGGCACAATTAATTTAAGCATGATGCAAGTATACATTTCTAAAAGTTCTGATATCGTAGCAACCAATGACTTATATGCTGATACGTCATCGTAAAATTTCCAGTGGCGGGTGGCGGCTCGTAATGAAGGGCTCTGTGGCGTAGCCGACTCAAAAATTTCTAAAAGACATCACGCACCGAATTTTAATCTTGTTAATTTTTGTCTAATTAAGTAGGTATAATAAAACAAGTAGGCATAATATTTGTTGTTATTTTTATCTATCTTACGTCTTTGACTGTTGTACGCGTTCAGCACTAGACTGAATATTCAACCGCCAGACGCGCGCTGAATGAGTGGAGCCTGAGCGCGGTGTGCGGACTGTATAGAAAAGACCAGCGATCAGTCAGCGCCGGTCTCAGTTCCCCTGCAGGGATCACACTAGAAAATCTTTAGTCCTGCCGTACTTACTTCTTTCCACGTTCCGTTATCGTTCTGTAACGTATCATTCGGGCGATCCAAGTCTCCGGGCGGAATATGTGGAGAATGGTATAATCAAAGTACAGATAGGAGAATAAATACCTACGTGTTTTGAGCAACAACTCGTAGTAGCTGAAGCGGCGAGTGGATAGCGTATGGGCTTACTAATTCATGTGACACGGTTTCTATGCTCCTGCATTGGCGTCAAATTTTGTGCAAGATTCAGAATTTGAGCAGTATTTATAGTCTTATAAATATTGAAATAATCCCTAAAGCATTAAGTACAGGTTACTATTAAATGAAACAATTCCTTCAATTTGTAAATCTGACGTTCCATTTTACTTGAAGTTTCAGATTCATGGAAAGTCGTGCCGATAAAGTGAGAAAGAGCGCCAAATTTTCCAGTATCGTATCTCTAACTTAACGACTAACAAGGGGGTGAAATACGTATCAATTTTAAATGAAAAAACCCTCTCTCATACTACTTCAATACGGATCCATTTCCTCGGCTTGTGTGCATAACTGTTACCTCGCTCTGAGATAACGAGCCTACCGCGATTCTAACACGATCTGAGTTGATTTCCGAAACAAATGATTGTAATTTAATATCCAAGGCAAATGGGTTGAATTACGGATGGCACGATGCCGCTTCCGACACGCCGCCGACTTCCGATGCTACCGTAGATAATTTATTGAATTTTGAGTAAAAAAGCTGTGGAACGTGAACAAGAAATTTCAGACTGCTAATTGCTATTAAAATCTCGTTGGTATTTATCTCACTATATTTGGATTATTGGCCTGAGTATGAAGGATCTGCCGTGTCTAAGAAAACAGTTTGTTAATAGTTGAGCAATTTTAGTCCATGCGTATTTGTAGTAAGTATACCTGTCGCGGCGTAAGACGAACCTGTCACGTGAAAAACCAATTTACGTGGAACGGGTCTACAATGAAGTAATTAACAGCATAAACATGTAAACAATAAAGGCCGATACGACACTGCAGCTGACAGCAACAACGGACGCCCCCATTACTTCATTGTAGACGCGTTCTACGTAAATTGGTTTTTCGCGCAGAACAAGTGACAGGTTCTTCTTTCGCCGCGACAGGTATGCATATATTGAAATATGGCGGAATGAATATCTATTTAAAATAATAGGTATACTAATTTGTTAATACGATATAAATTTGCCGCATTTATCTACTACACTTATTATTGATAATAAAATGGCAGGATCAGTCAGAGCATTTTATTATCAATAATAAGTGTAGCAGACAGTATTTTCATACATTAAATTTTAATGTATGAAAATAAAACTTCATGCACGCACAAAACATGGATTTAGATTTTTATAGAAATAAAATTAAAATAAATCAGTCTCGTAATATTAGTCTGAATATACCTACCTACGAAAATTTGACGTTTTTTTCAATCTTCCAATACATTAAAAATATTTCCATAAAAACATTTTAAAAGCACCTGATCGTTAAAACTTTTTGGCAAAATTTACTACACTTTTCCTAAAAACAGCTACGGTCTGAAAGCCTACACGCTTTTATTTCGTGATGGAAGTACTTACCTATAGTTTCTGAAGTAAAAGAATGTTTCCACCATTCAATTTTCCGCCCACCTTATTTATAATGAAAAAAAGATATACATAATTATGTACAGTGATTTACTGTCTGGACCAGAAAGACGAACGTCTATAAAAAAGGGGGTGAATTTTAATTAATATATTATCTCAATTTTGCAGAATTAGCCTATTTTCTTTATAAAAGATTATGATGTAGATTTCCATAGAATGGGATCACTGGGAAATTCAACATTTCTGTTAAATCTCCTATACACAAGTTCCGGTAAAACAAAGTGAAAATAATTTTTGAGTTTCACTAGCATCTTTCACCTCTTCAAGACCTTAGTCGTATGCAACCTAAAATATAACATAACTTATTTATATTACTGTACTACCTGTACTAAAAACGGAAATATTGGTTAGGGTATTACCACTTGCATGATTGAACTGACAAACATCAAAACCTCATATTTTATTTTTTTTTTAAATGGGCCCACATAATCTTTAGTGTCCCTGTTGTTTTCCATGCCGAATTTTCTCTAAATTAAGTATCAACTTGCTGTCACTAAAATTAGCAGGCAATTTTCAAGATAATCGACCTCAAATATTAAGTCACCCATAATGATTTTATGTAAAACAATGAACTGTTAACACAATCACTTCTTTGGTAGTGTATGAACATAATTGGGTTTATCACTACTATGGGCACTACCAATTATTATATAACATATTCACTGTCTCTAATGTATTTTCGGAAATCACTTTCCATCTTTCAGAAGATATGTTTCTATACAGGGTGATTCAGAACGGGCGTGCCAAATTAAAATGGGTGTTAGAGGAACTCCAATTACGACGAAAAGTTCATATGAACTTATGTTCTAAAGTGACTACTAACAAAAGTTTTAATATTTTGCTAAATATCGTAATGTAAATTGATATGTTTTCTCGTTCTTCTTGTTAGTTTTGATAGTGTTATTCTTAATAAACTACTTTTTTCAATTTTCACTTTCCCTGCATATCGGTGAAGCCATTATTGCATTATGGAAAATTTCAGTGAATGTGCACGATTTCACAAAAAGCTATTTCATTCAAAAACTAAGCATTTTACGAAAAATTTTGAAGATAACAATTTCTTCTCAAATTGAATGTGCATTCAAATATATTAATGTCACCTGCATTCGCCAGTGGCGTAACATAAATAAACGACCTACCCCGTAGCAACGCTACTGATGGGGCTAGCAGAGCATTTTTTTTTTTTAAATTAGAACTTTGTAAATGAAAACGACACCTTAAATTTCAACTCAATAACTTTCCTAGTTACTGAGATAATAAAAAAAATATTTTAAAAATATTAAAACTTTTACACCCTGTATCTTTGTTAGTAGTCACTTTAGAACATATGTTCATGTAAACTTTTCGTCTTATTTGGAGTTCCTCTAGCACCCATTTTAATTGGGCACGCCCGTTCTGAATCACCCTGTATATTATGATGTTTCTATTATGAGTGACTTCGAAATTATTATTGACAGACATTTTAGAAAATCTAAAAAATTAAAATTACCTAGGTACCTAAATAATTTACAGTAATTTAAAAAGATTAGATTGTATCAAATTGTATTAAGTAAGTTACTTTGTATTATTCTATTATTATTTATGTTTTTATCATGTTTATGTATAAATTTCTATAGATTCCAAAATATCTAATTGCTAACTATTTTCCTAGTGTGTACAATAATTTAGTTTCTTCAAGAATAGGAAATTTGATTATTTTCGAAAAAATTGCAAAATTTGAATCTTTTTCCTCAACTGAAATGATCTTAAATGTTCGTTATATAAGTATGTTGTTATATGAATAGGTCTACCAGTTTGACCAAAATACTTTTACAATCAGAGCATTTTAATTACTATATACACCTGTTCTACATACAAAATGTATTAGTTTTATTTCTTCAACAAAACTTAAGATAAAATATTGGAAGGTTTAAATGCTACATGTATGTTGTTTTTTGATAGTATCAATTCTTCCAGAAACATTTCCTACGTAAGTTATACGACAAAATATATCTTTTTTATCTGATAATTTTGGATAAGTAATTTTTAATTTTTTGAAAATATAAATAAGGATGAAATGAATTTGACGGGAGTGTGATGTCTGTGTAGGTACGTATTTTTCCCAAGAGTATCTAAATGAACTTCTTGATTATTAAATATAAGAAATTTATTTTATGATCATTTTCAATTTCTTTAATAAATTTTATTTTTGAATGAATATTATTTAAAAAATTTAGAAAATTATTTAACTATTGGTATAGTTTTAATTTTTATTTTATCTATAAGATCTAATGAATTTTTGAAACCAAATTGGGGAGTAAAATTTGTAATATTTTAAAATATTTTAAAATATATTATTAATATTTTTAGGTAAATCCTTCCTGTGTCGATGTTGAAGGAGGACATTTCGAACATCTTCTTTGATAATTGTTATGTAGTACTGAATATTGAAAAAGAAACAAAATATTTAAATTAACTCGTTCAAGCTATCGCAAAAGAAAATCGCTCATATATCTTGAAAACGGTTGGTCCGCGGACCCATATTTATTTAAACTTTTGAACTTGCTTTTGATCGTATTACTCACGCCCTCTAAATATTGAAACCTTTTTTTCAACACTCTGTATGTTATATTATAATTATTGGTAGTGCGCATAGCAGTGATAAACTGAATTATTAAAAATAAAGTTGAGGTTTTCAAAAATTTTCTATTTAATTATTTGTAATAAATTGCTAATACCCTGAATAATATTTTCGGTTTTTATTACATTGTTTTTATCTCACCAAAATATCACTGCTATACACACAGCGTTTTAAAATTCAAAGTTATTTAATTTTAAGAATGTCAAATGACTCAAATTTTTTCACAAAAATCAATTTAAAAAAACAGAAAAGCACTCGTGCACAGCACTTTCCCGTCATTTAAAGGAAGGGAAAAATTTAAATGCGCATACCTATAATAATCGAGATAATAATATTAAATAAAGTTTGAATTATTGAAATAATCTACGCATTATGTTAGTTTGATGTTTCTCTCGCTCGCAACCAGTTGATATGGCTGCTAATTATTAACGTAAGATGAAATAATCAAGATTTTCCATTGTAACTCTTTATTTCACTCATTCTCATTTTTAATGTTGGGTAACAATGTATTTGTACGTCTCTGCTTGTTTCGTACTAATTAGTTAGTCCCAAAAAAGTTATCATGGAAACTATAGTATTATCTAGTGTAGAAGCCTGCATGGTGTGAATGTGCACAGCAATCCGCAGACCGGTTTCGTCCTATTGGGACTCTTCAGTACGGCGCCGCTATGCACAAACACACCCTGCCCAACGATCTCCCTATAAATAACTGCGATAGTCATCCATAAGGGAGAGCCAAAATCACGCCATCTAGAACGTAAATTGTTGAACAGCTGCCGACTAATACACCCGCTCAAACAACTACACCTCGAGCAAATACTCCGCCAGGCATTGAATTACAGAACGGGCCTACGTCGGCAGAATGTACATTAGGATGCACACAAGAGGCCTACCCCAGCAAAGCTGGCCTTGAAAGCCTCCATACGTGCCCCATCGTACCACAGTGAACCAGGTTCACTATTCAAGCTAGAAGCCTGCATGGTGTGAATGTGCACAGCAATCCGCAGACCGGTTTCGTCCTATTGGGACTCTTCAGTACGGCGCCGCTATGCACAAACACACCCTGCCCAACGATCTCCCTATAAATAACTGCGATAGTCATCCATAAGGGAGAGCCAAAATCACGCCATCTAGAACGTAAATTGTTGAACAGCTGCCGACTAATACACCCGCTCAAACAACTACACCTCGAGCAAATACTCCGCCAGGCATTGAATTACAGAACGGGCCTACGTCGGCAGAATGTACATTAGGATGCACACAAGAGGCCTACCCCAGCAAAGCTGGCCTTGAAAGCCTCCATACGTGCCCCATCGTACCACAGTGAACCAGGTTCACTATTCAAGCTAGAAGCCTGCATGGTGTGAATGTGCACAGCAATCCGCAGACCGGTTTCGTCCTATTGGGACTCTTCAGTACGGCGCCGCTATGCACAAACACACCCTGCCCAACGATCTCCCTATAAATAACTGCGATAGTCATCCATAAGGGAGAGCCAAAATCACGCCATCTAGAACGTAAATTGTTGAACAGCTGCCGACTAATACACCCGCTCAAACAACTACACCTCGAGCAAATACTCCGCCAGGCATTGAATTACAGAACGGGCCTACGTCGGCAGAATGTACATTAGGATGCACACAAGAGGCCTACCCCAGCAAAGCTGGCCTTGAAAGCCTCCATACGTGCCCCATCGTACCACAGTGAACCAGGTTCACTATTCAAGCTAGAAGCCTGCATGGTGTGAATGTGCACAGCAATCCGCAGACCGGTTTCGTCCTATTGGGACTCTTCAGTACGGCGCCGCTATGCACAAACACACCCTGCCCAACGATCTCCCTATAAATAACTGCGATAGTCATCCATAAGGGAGAGCCAAAATCACGCCATCTAGAACGTAAATTGTTGAACAGCTGCCGACTAATACACCCGCTCAAACAACTACACCTCGAGCAAATACTCCGCCAGGCATTGAATTACAGAACGGGCCTACGTCGGCAGAATGTACATTAGGATGCACACAAGAGGCCTACCCCAGCAAAGCTGGCCTTGAAAGCCTCCATACGTGCCCCATCGTACCACAGTGAACCAGGTTCACTATTCAAGCTAGAAGCCTGCATGGTGTGAATGTGCACAGCAATCCGCAGACCGGTTTCGTCCTATTGGGACTCTTCAGTACGGCGCCGCTATGCACAAACACACCCTGCCCAACGATCTCCCTATAAATAACTGCGATAGTCATCCATAAGGGAGAGCCAAAATCACGCCATCTAGAACGTAAATTGTTGAACAGCTGCCGACTAATACACCCGCTCAAACAACTACACCTCGAGCAAATACTCCGCCAGGCATTGAATTACAGAACGGGCCTACGTCGGCAGAATGTACATTAGGATGCACACAAGAGGCCTACCCCAGCAAAGCTGGCCTTGAAAGCCTCCATACGTGCCCCATCGTACCACAGTGAACCAGGTTCACTATTCAAGCTAGAAGCCTGCATGGTGTGAATGTGCACAGCAATCCGCAGACCGGTTTCGTCCTATTGGGACTCTTCAGTACGGCGCCGCTATGCACAAACACACCCTGCCCAACGATCTCCCTATAAATAACTGCGATAGTCATCCATAAGGGAGAGCCAAAATCACGCCATCTAGAACGTAAATTGTTGAACAGCTGCCGACTAATACACCCGCTCAAACAACTACACCTCGAGCAAATACTCCGCCAGGCATTGAATTACAGAACGGGCCTACGTCGGCAGAATGTACATTAGGATGCACACAAGAGGCCTACCCCAGCAAAGCTGGCCTTGAAAGCCTCCATACGTGCCCCATCGTACCACAGTGAACCAGGTTCACTATTCAAGCTAGAAGCCTGCATGGTGTGAATGTGCACAGCAATCCGCAGACCGGTTTCGTCCTATTGGGACTCTTCAGTACGGCGCCGCTATGCACAAACACACCCTGCCCAACGATCTCCCTATAAATAACTGCGATAGTCATCCATAAGGGAGAGCCAAAATCACGCCATCTAGAACGTAAATTGTTGAACAGCTGTCGACTAATACACCCGCTCAAACAACTACACCTCGAGCAAATACTCCGCCAGGCATTGAATTACAGAACGGGCCTACGTCGGCAGAATGTACATTAGGATGCACACAAGAGGCCTACCCCAGCAAAGCTGGCCTTGAAAGCCTCCATACGTGCCCCATCGTACCACAGTGAACCAGGTTCACTATTCAAGCTAGAAGCCTGCATGGTGTGAATGTGCACAGCAATCCGCAGACCGGTTTCGTCCTATTGGGACTCTTCAGTACGGCGCCGCTATGCACAAACACACCCTGCCCAACGATCTCCCTATAAATAACTGCGATAGTCATCCATAAGGGAGAGCCAAAATCACGCCATCTAGAACGTAAATTGTTGAACAGCTGCCGACTAATACACCCGCTCAAACAACTACACCTCGAGCAAATACTCCGCCAGGCATTGAATTACAGAACGGGCCTACGTCGGCAGAATGTACATTAGGATGCACACAAGAGGCCTACCCCAGCAAAGCTGGCCTTGAAAGCCTCCATACGTGCCCCATCGTACCACAGTGAACCAGGTTCACTATTCAAGCTAGAAGCCTGCATGGTGTGAATGTGCACAGCAATCCGCAGACCGGTTTCGTCCTATTGGGACTCTTCAGTACGGCGCCGCTATGCACAAACACACCCTGCCCAACGATCTCCCTATAAATAACTGCGATAGTCATCCATAAGGGAGAGCCAAAATCACGCCATCTAGAACGTAAATTGTTGAACAGCTGCCGACTAATACACCCGCTCAAACAACTACACCTCGAGCAAATACTCCGCCAGGCATTGAATTACAGAACGGGCCTACGTCGGCAGAATGTACATTAGGATGCACACAAGAGGCCTACCCCAGCAAAGCTGGCCTTGAAAGCCTCCATACGTGCCCCATCGTACCACAGTGAACCAGGTTCACTATTCAAGCTAGAAGCCCAATAGGACGAAACCGGTCTGCGGATTGCTGTGCACATTCACACCATGCAGGCTTCTAGCTTGAATAGTGAACCTGGTTCACTGTGGTACGATGGGGCACGTATGGAGGCTTTCAAGGCCAGCTTTGCTGGGGTAGGCCTCTTGTGTGCATCCTAATGTACATTCTGCCGACGTAGGCCCGTTCTGTAATTCAATGCCTGGCGGAGTATTTGCTCGAGGTGTAGTTGTTTGAGCGGGTGTATTAGTCGGCAGCTGTTCAACAATTTACGTTCTAGATGGCGTGATTTTGGCTCTCCCTTATGGATGACTATCGCAGTTATTTATAGGGAGATCGTTGGGCAGGGTGTGTTTGTGCATAGCGGCGCCGTACTGAAGAGTCCCAATAGGACGAAACCGGTCTGCGGATTGCTGTGCACATTCACACCATGCAGGCTTCTAGCTTGAATAGTGAACCTGGTTCACTGTGGTACGATGGGGCACGTATGGAGGCTTTCAAGGCCAGCTTTGCTGGGGTAGGCCTCTTGTGTGCATCCTAATGTACATTCTGCCGACGTAGGCCCGTTCTGTAATTCAATGCCTGGCGGAGTATTTGCTCGAGGTGTAGTTGTTTGAGCGGGTGTATTAGTCGGCAGCTGTTCAACAATTTACGTTCTAGATGGCGTGATTTTGGCTCTCCCTTATGGATGACTATCGCAGTTATTTATAGGGAGATCGTTGGGCAGGGTGTGTTTGTGCATAGCGGCGCCGTACTGAAGAGTCCCAATAGGACGAAACCGGTCTGCGGATTGCTGTGCACATTCACACCATGCAGGCTTCTAGCTTGAATAGTGAACCTGGTTCACTGTGGTACGATGGGGCACGTATGGAGGCTTTCAAGGCCAGCTTTGCTGGGGTAGGCCTCTTGTGTGCATCCTAATGTACATTCTGCCGACGTAGGCCCGTTCTGTAATTCAATGCCTGGCGGAGTATTTGCTCGAGGTGTAGTTGTTTGAGCGGGTGTATTAGTCGGCAGCTGTTCAACAATTTACGTTCTAGATGGCGTGATTTTGGCTCTCCCTTATGGATGACTATCGCAGTTATTTATAGGGAGATCGTTGGGCAGGGTGTGTTTGTGCATAGCGGCGCCGTACTGAAGAGTCCCAATAGGACGAAACCGGTCTGCGGATTGCTGTGCACATTCACACCATGCAGGCTTCTAGCTTGAATAGTGAACCTGGTTCACTGTGGTACGATGGGGCACGTATGGAGGCTTTCAAGGCCAGCTTTGCTGGGGTAGGCCTCTTGTGTGCATCCTAATGTACATTCTGCCGACGTAGGCCCGTTCTGTAATTCAATGCCTGGCGGAGTATTTGCTCGAGGTGTAGTTGTTTGAGCGGGTGTATTAGTCGGCAGCTGTTCAATTATCTAGTGTCACAGTACTGTCAATGTCGAAACAAATTAGTTCACATGCATGTGTCAACCCAGACTTTACATGAATAAAAAAAACTTGTCAAATTTTCTTACACGTTTTTTAATAAATCTTGACAAAGCCCCCGAACGGGGGCGAAAGGTCGATATTATATAGTTATAGTTATAGGTATGGAAAACAATAAAGAGTAGGAGAGATAGGATGGTAGGACACCTTCTAAGACACGAAGGAATAGTTCGTGACATACTAGAGTCAGAGATAGGAATAAAAAGAGGTAGGGGTAGGCCTAGATTAGACTACTGCTCTCAAATAGTTAGGGATGTAGGATGTTCTACTTTTAGGGAAATGCGTAGGTTAGCTCAGGATAGAAAAGAATGGAGGTACGCGTCCAACCAGTCTTCGGACTGAGAACCTTATGATGATGATAGTTATTTATTTATTTACTACATGCCAGGAATTCACAAAATTTAAAAAAATTATTCGCTATATTCCCAAGTAATACCTAGTTTGTTACTGATAAAAAATTAAAGCTAATTAAAGTAATAAGTAAAACTCCAAGTAAAATAAATATTTATCAGTAATAAATCAATGCTGTTAATGGTAATTCAATGTACTTAGGTGTATTTGCTTTTGCCAAATTATACCTTCATTACGTACCTAGTCTTAATACGTTTCCTAAGCATAATGAGGTTCATTATTCAATGGGCTATAGCCCATCAAGAAATTCCTCTTGCAGCACGTCATATTTATATTTACTTGTCAGAAAAATTCAAGAAATCGTGTACCTGTATGTGTTGATTGTATTGTATGTATTGATATGTATATTGTATATGTATATTGTATGTGCACACTTATCTACTTATCTACTTAGAATAAATGACTTAATCTAGCCTTAGTTAAAAGTGCAACAACTTATGAGTTCTTACAGATAAAGTACAGTATTTAACTCTCGAGTTATGAATTAAAATAGGTTTTAACTTTGTTATTAATAGTCATCATAACTCGCTCGTTGGATAATATGTACTACTATATTTCAAAAAGGATAATAATTAAACATAAGTAAATTCAACTGAACTAAATATTTATTAACTATAAAACTGTGATTTCTTTCAGTGCATGACGCGTACTTATCAATATCAATTCAGTTGAAAGCACGTGCCCGTCTGACCAGTAAGTTACGTGTTTATAACAATCGATTTATCTACTCAAAAGTGAATGGGGATGCTGCTTATAGTATCGTGTATACGGGTCGTTTACAGAGCCATAAATCATATTGTTGAAGACTACAAGTATGTTACACTATTCCCATGCTGTCTCTCGGCGAAGTAGGTAGAATACACATCGTAATAACGAATGTGAATCTGACCAAAATTAAAAATAAAGACATGCCAATTAGGAATTAGAATTCGTAAACTATAAACACGTGACTTTCCGCCTCCCCATTCAAGGCATTATTTCTTACACAGCATAATATAAAATAGATATTAATTGGACAAGCGAATCTTATAATACGTGACATTTAGTACCTACCCCTGGACGAAATATTTGCTAAATATGACTGTGATATGTCATTTGTTAAGCTAAACCGGGAGTGCGGTGAGAGATTCGTGCCTGAGCAAGCGGGTGTCGGTAATTTGCGAACAAGTCACTAACAATGTAACAAAGTTAATAATGGGTGGTATGATGGGGTGGAAAACCCACGCTCTTCGGAACGGTTAGTACAATCTCTCCGCGTCCGAGAGTTAGTTATTAGCGATACGTCACGATCTCTTCGATTCAGACTTGGAATTTGGAATGATTAAGAGTTCGACCACGGAATATCTAAAATGAGTTCCGACTAATTGTACGCCCTTCATCGAGAAGAAAAAAATTAAAAAAATTAGATTGTAATGAATTTCATCTAGTTTCCTTAGACAAGACTGAGAAAAACTTTAAAGGACGAATTACCTAGTTCAGCTTTTAACCAGTAAAAAGGTGCTGAAGAGAAAATTTATATACCGCTTGCTCTTACGAGTTTATAAATTGAACGTCCACGAACTTAATAGTTGTTTTTTTGTTAAACAGTTGCTTATGCCTTCGAGAGTTATTAATTTCCCAAATAGTAGAAATCCTCAACTGCTTCTATTTCCCAATATCTAGTTGTTCAACCTTCACTGTAGAATGTCGATTCTCCTCAGTAGTTCAGCTACTGTGCTAAGGGGGGCACCAGAACACCTATGCAGAAGGCAAAAAGATATCTACATTATTCAATTTGTTCTGAACTTAAGAGCGTCGCGTCGTACGATTGGCTCTCAAAATGTTTTTTAATAGTTCCTTTACATGTAAACCGGGCAGATTTACTTTCTTTACGCTTCTCTGAGAAAATTTAATACCACAAAATTGGAAATTTAGTGACTAAACTGTTTTAAAACAAAGATAATATTAGCTTGAACTTACGTATAGTAGGCAAAATAAAAAATATTAAATACAATTATAGATACTTTTCTTTAATTTTAATCACAGTAGTCCGAAATTTATAAAAATACGATAGGAAAAATTGTGGTGCTACAGACGCAAGATGAAGATACCTATAAGGGCAGTAATAGGGAGGCATTAGAGAGAGTTAGGGAACAGTGGAATCCTGGAATCTACGGAATTCAATAAAGAATAGGCTAGAAAGGATGGCAGATCACCTTCTGAGATACGAAGGATTAGTTCTCGACATACTAGAGCTAGAGGCGGAGATAGATATAAAAATATCTAGATAACAAGGGATATTGTGAATCTAATAGACGAGAGACGAAAATATAAATAGAAATTTTAATGTGTGCAGGTCAAGAGGTAAGAAAGCTTTTATTTAAACTAGTTAGCCGTATATACGAGGCAGATGAGATTCCACAAGATTACAAAATGAACATCATAGTTGTTCTGCCAAAATGGAAAGGCGCGGATCAGTGCGAAAATTTTAGAAGTATCAGTTTAACTTCCCACGCGTCAAAAATTTTAACTAAAACTGTGCAAAGAAGGATGGAGAATAAAGCGGAAGAAATATTAGGAGAAGATCAGTTCGGATTTAGACGAAACAGGAGGAACGTGCGAGTAATTATATAAAAAACAAAGAAAAGAGAAAGAGCGTCTATATAGGATTTGTAGATATATAGAAAAAGTCTTCGACAACGTAAAATGGGGGAATATGTTCGAAGTGCTTAGAAAGGTAGGGATGAAATATAGGGACAGAAGAATAATACATAATCTCTACAAAGAGCAAACGGCAGTTATAGAATTTGAGCAGGAACAAAGAGAAGTAGATATCCCCGGAAGGGAGTGAGACAGGGATGTGCATTGTCACCTCTAATATGGTTAAGGACAGAACAGCCTCAGGGATTAATGTACAGGATCAAACTATTAACATGTTCAGATTTGCGGATGATATAGCAGTGTTACCATCTAGCAAAGAAGAATTAAAAATGGCTTTGAATGAAATGGAAACAGTTTTGGCAGAGGGTTACGGCATGAAAAGCAATAAAAAGAAAACCAAAATTTTGGTATGTAGAGGGCGTGAAAATAGAACTAAAACTGAAATACAGATAGGAAATGAGGAGATAGAGGAAGTCGCGGATTTCTGCTATTTAAGAAGTAGAATAACTCGAGATGGTAGGAGTACTAGACACAAAACAAATAATAGAGCAGGGTCGGGCTGCGTTTAATAAAAAGAAACAACTGTTATGCTCGGGAACGGTTAATGAAAAAACTCGGGAGAGACTCTTAAAGATACCGTGGATAGATAAGGTTAGCAATAAGAAGGTATTAGAAAGAGTTGGGGAAAAGCAAAAAGTATGGAAGACAATAAAGAATAGGAGAGGTAGGATGGTAGGGCTTCTAAGACACGAAGGAATAGTTCGCGACATACTAGAGTCAGAGATAGGAATAAAATAGGTAGGGGTAGGCCTAGATTAGACTACTGCTCTCAAATAGTTAGGCACGTACGATGTTCAACTTTTGGGGAAATGCGTAGGTTAGCTCAGGATAGGAAAGGATGGAGGTACGCGTCCAACCAATCTTCAAACTGAGAATCTTATGATGATGATCTAGATTAAAAAGATGACTTCAAACTTCGGCTATAAATTAAATCTTTGTAATAAAATTAAACGAATTGAAAAATGCTACGAACCCGTAATACTATCGATTTTTAAAAAGTAGATTAAGTTCTATCAAAGAATATTTTCTTAAGCGAAAGAGAATAATTATTCCGAGTAACTTTGCCCGGGGGTTGCTTGGGGGTAATAATACCGCTTCCTCTTTGAAGCCCACAGATACAAATTAAACGAGGAAAACACGGTCATAAATATACTTATGCGAATTATTTCTAAGGAAAACGCGACTCAGCGGACTCGGAGTAAATTTATATTAATTTTCCATTTTAGACCAAAACCCGGTTTCTTTAGGGTTTACCCCGTCTCTTCTTTTAATGTTCGGATTATAGCATAATAACGGGACTTTATCAGCAATTTATTTCTGTCCTGTATTTGGATTAATTGCAGTCAACTTCAGATGGGCATAACTAATACGGATGAACCGAAAATCGCAAATAGTATGCCTATTGAAAACTTTGCAGAAATGCATCTTTAGGTTATTTTAATTAATACTTGCTGGTTTCGTACTTTTCTACGTTAAGTATTTTCAGTGAAAAAGTTAATATTTATTTATTTATCGGTATTTATCATTTCGTTACAAATTATTACGTTAAAGGCAATTAAAAAAGGGTGGCATTTTTGAGTACCGCGACAGAAAAAATGAAAGTGACAACAGAGAAACACTAAATACCTACAGGAAACCCACTTCAAAGATAAGAAAAACATTGCATGACAATTAACAAAACAAAATATTGAGCGACATCACAACATTGTCCACTACAAAATATTATATCAAATGACTGAAATTTCCCAGATCTAACAATTTCCGCTCAATTGGCGAAAACCCAACAGATTATATTTATTTAAAAAATAAAAATAAAAATTACCCACCGCGAAGATTTAGAAATCAAGTTAGGGATTGTAGAAGTTATCCAGGAGCAGATATAGATAGTGATCACAACATAGTCGTTATGAAAGCCAATCTTAAATTTAAGATTTTGAAAAAAAGAAGCGGAAGAAGGTATCTTGACCCAGAGAAACTAAAAGATGATGATATGCGCAATAAGTTCGAGAAAAAGACAAACGAAGCACTAAAGGGCACGGGTGGAAATATTGTTAGGGACATAGAGGCAGAATGGAATTGCATTAAAAATAGTTTAGTTTCCTCAGCTAGGGATATTTTGGGTCATAAACAGAATGAAAGTAGGAAACCCTGGATAACAAAACATATTGTGAGTCTAATAGAGGAAAGGCGAAAATATAAAAATAGGTTAGATGAAACAGGGAAACAAAGATATAAGGCGATCAAGTGGGAAATTATTCGGAAATGTAGGAAAGCGAAAGAGCAATGGATCGATAATAAATGCAAAGAAGTGGAAGATAAATTCGAAGTAGGAAAGACTGATGAAGCATATAAAATAATTAGGAGAAATTTTAGTGAAATTGGATCTAGTACCAAAAACATTAGAAATGAGGCAGGAGATATCCTAATCGGAAGTGGGGAGAAGGCAGATAGGTGGAAAGAATATTTAGGAAACTTATATGCGGGACAGGAAGTGCAAGATATATTAGAAAGCGAAAGCAGTGTAGAGGGGGATAACCTAGGGAGTCCTATAATGAGAGAAGAGTTTGAGATAGCACTAAAAAGTTTAAGGAATAATAAAGCACCAGGTATAGATGGCTTGCAGGCAGAAATCTTAAGGTGCGCAGGTCAAGAGGTAATAGATCGTTTATTTAAATTAGTTAGTCGCATATACCTGACAGGCGAGATTCCAGAAGATTACAAACGGAACATCATAGTAGCTTTGCCAAAAAGAAAAGGCGCGGATAGATGCAATTTTAGAACTATCAGTTTAACTTCCCATGCGTCAAAAATTTTAACTAGAATTGTGCAAAGAAGGATGGAGAAAAAGGCGGAAGAAATATTAGGAGAAGATCAGTTCGGATTTAGACGAAATAGAGGAACGCGCGAGGCCATTCTAGCTTTACGAGTAATTATAGAAAAAACGATAGAAAAGAGAAAGAGCGTCTATATAGGATTTGTAGATTTAGAAAAAGCCTTCGACAACGTAAAATGGGGGAAGATGTTCGAAGTGCTGAGAAAGGTAGGGATGAAATACAGGGACAGAAGAATAATACATAATCTCTACAAAGAGCAAAAGGCAGTTATAGAATGTGAGCAGGAACAAAGGGAAGTAGATATCCGGAAGGGAGTGAGACAGGGATGTGCATTGTCACCTCTAGTTTTCAACTTATATATCGAAGATGCGATTAATATTGTTAAGGAAAGAACAGCCTCAGGGATCAATGTACAGGGCCAAACTATTAACATGCTCAGATTTGCGGATGATATAGCAGTGTTAGCATCTAGCAAAGAAGAATTAGGAGCGGCTTTGAATGAAATGGAAGCAGTTTTGACACAGGGCTTCGGCATGAAAATCAATAAAAAGAAAACTAAAATTTTGGTATGTAGGGGATGTGAAAATAGAACTAAAATGGAAATACAAATTGGAAATGAGAAGATAGAGGAGGTCGCGGATTTCTGCTACTTAGGAAGTAAAATAACTCAAGACGGTAGGAGCACTAAAGATATAAAACAAAGAATGGCGCAGGGCCGAGTTGCGTTTAACAAAAAGAAACAACTGTTATGCTCGAGAACGGTTAATATAGAGACTACGAAGAGACTCTTAACGTCGTATGTATGGAGTACGGCATTATACGGGTGCGAAACTTGGACAATAGGAGAAGCGGATAGAAAAAGAGTAGAAGCGTTTGAAATGTGGTGCTACAGACGCATGATGAAGATACCGTGGATAGATAAGGTTAGCAATAGGGAAGTATTAGAAAGAGTTGGGGAAAAGCGAAAGGTATGGAAAACAATAAAGAGTAGGAGAGATAGGATGGTAGGACACCTTCTAAGACACGAAGGAATAGTTCGTGACATACTAGAGTCAGAGATAGGAATAAAAAGAGGTAGGGGTAGGCCTAGATTAGACTACTGCTCTCAAATAGTTAGGGATGTAGGATGTTCTACTTTTAGGGAAATGCGTAGGTTAGCTCAGGATAGAAAAGAATGGAGGTACGCGTCCAACCAGTCTTCGGACTGAGAACCTTATGATGATGACCGCGAAATTGCGGCAATTTGTGTTATCCACTTCATAAAACTACCCCATTCGAAGTTTTTTAATTTGCTACCAATCAGCACGAAAAATATTATTTAAACGCACCTCATCGCTGCTGAAATAAATAGAATAACATAATGAAAGGCGAAAACCAACCGCTGCATGCTGCAAGTATAGACACCGATATGCTAGCCATCTCGCCAAGGCAGCTTAAAACGCTTATTTCTTCTCCCATACTGTACTTCGGTTACACTACCATTTTCCATATAATTCCGACCGAAGACCGGGGTCGCCCCTATGATACGTTACAAAACGACAATGAAACGCCGAACGAAGTAAATACGGCAGGACTAAAGATTCACTATAGTGTGTTATCTCTGCAGGCGAGCCTAGTTCGCGCGTTGTTCGCTAAAGTTTTCCGCATTTGATCTGCCGGCTGAATATTCGGTCTAGGACTGTACAGGGTGACCCAAATTGGGTGCAAGTATGGTATATCTTGGTAAATATTAGTGATAGAGAAAAACTGATAAAGCACTTGCTATCTCTTTTTTTACGTTCAAGTCAATGGGGCAGAGAAACTTTCGAAATTGTGTTTCATTTCCAAGCTATGGATGAAAATTGAGTTTTTTTGACATTTCGAGGAATGCTTGTATCTCGCTTATTGTAAGAGATGGTGGGGTGCAATGTAGGCATTTTTTTTTTTTGAGTAAAATTCAGCGGCGTAGTCAGATTTTTAATGTAATGAAGTGTTTATGAACTGCCTGCCAAACTTTTGTAATTTTAAACGGCGGCCATATTTGATTTTCACACAGTTGAATGGAGGATTATTTTCTGAATTCAGAAATATATAGATTGATATATCTAACTTCAATATTAACGCAGCTATATCGAATTTTCTGTTTCATTAATTAATGCGGATAATTACTACGTCTGTCGAAAACATAAAGGTCGCTATGATGAAACAAATTAACACAGCATTTGACTTTTATGTATGATTTGACATTTCAACAATTATTGTTAGTGCTATTGTTGTGGATCATCAACACAAAATGGAATTTTCTAATTTGGAGAAATATAATATGATGAGTGTTATATTCTAAGAAATAAACATGCCAGCGCAGCTGCCGATTTATATTTTGCACGTTATCCCGGGCGTCATCAACCTCATCCGTCCATATTCAGAAGTCCAAAATTAATGAAAATGTTCTCAAATCTTCTTAATATTTGTGGATGAGATAGGCGACGCTCAAGATACCATTCAAAATATATCGCCAGCTGAATTGGCATGTTTATTGCTTAGAATATAATAATAGTATCATTCTGTATGTATATTTGTGATAAAAAATTTGATATGTAGGTATTTATTCATTCATTACATGCATAATTTAATTCGATCGGTATAAATAAATATTTATACCAATTTAAAGAATAGTGACGTTGTGGATAATTATTATATCTGTCGAAAACATAAGATGGCTATGACTGTGAAACAAGGCTATTATTTATGTTTTAGGTTTAAAACAGAAAATTCGTAATAACTCCGTAATTATTGAAGTCAGATATGTATATCAAACTATATATTGTTGAAAGCAGAAAAAAATCCTCTATTCAACGAAATGAAAATCAAATATGGCTTCCATTTCGAATTACAAAGCTTGGCCCGCAGTGCCGAAACCCTTCATAATATAAAAATGTTAACTACGCCACTGTAATTTACTCAAAAAAGTGCATTAAGAATGTCTACATTGCATACCACCATCTCTTACAATAAGCGAGATACAAGCATTCCTCTAAATGTCAAAAAACTCAATTTTCGTCCATAGCTCGGGAATGAATAATAATTTCGAAAGTTTCTCTGTACTATTGACTTGAACGCAAAAAAAGAGATAGCAAGCGCTTTATCAGTTTTTCTCTATCACTAACATTTACCAAGATACACCATACTTGCACCCAATTTGGGCCACCCTGTACATGTACGAGACCATAAGGGATAATATAGATAAAAATATATTTCATTAGAAAAGAATTAAAATGATGTAATGTCGGATCGTGATTTTGTTTCATTTTCTTTTAGAAATTGGGGGGGGGGGGCGGTGCCCTAGAGCCCTTCATTGCGAGCCGCCACTGGACATTGCGGCGCGGTCAAGAGGCAACCTCTGAAGACGAAGATAATATTTGCTGTATACTTATACAAAAAAATTAGTGTAATTTTCCCTGTTACATATTGGTTCTGAATGGATTCAGTGCATGTAATGCAAAAGTACATTTTCTCATCATACACCAATGCAATTACATAACACTAAGTAACATTTTTCTGCATTTTATGAATTTCCCACGATTCCAAGTACGACACCGAGTACACTGTACATTATACAGTAAGTCAATTATTATAAAGTCGATTAAAATTAAAACCATCAATTAGTAAAGTACCGACCGCAACAAAATATAATAATCATATATTTTCCTCAGCAAGTGGGAAGTATAAAAACAACAAAAGAAAGAAAAAGTAATAAAACGCATTGAGGCAATGCGCCCTTTCCACCAAATCCATAAAATACTCATACATGCGCGCTGAAAAATTAAAGTAGTTTCGTCGCATTAATTGCGGCAAAATGTCGAACTAACAGCAATAGTTGAAAAAGGAGAAAAAGAAACGAAAAAGGAAGGAAAAATAAAGAAATCCAATGAGAATTCGCCGTGGCACGCCGCGTTATGAGAATTTTTAATTATCCCAGCCCACAAGCTTTTGTTCTTATTTGCTGATTTGAAAAGTGCTTTATTTCAGTGCACGCGTGCAACGGTCTCGCGGGGTAAAGGATGCAGGTTTCAAGATGGTTTCATTTGCATGTGCATTTTAATAAAAGCAGAGGTGGAGATGGCAAGGGGTCTCCCACATCTGGTATGCTAGCAAGTGCACAAATAACATAACATTTCCATAGTTTTATATGTTAATAAACAATAAGAATACCCAAAGAAAATAATAGGTATAGCTGGTAATAATAATGCACGAACTGATGAAAGAAAATCAGTTCACAGAGAAAAAGACGAGGAGTACAAATTATGTCGGACATTTCATATTTCACTCATGATTGTAGAACACTTTCTATAAGGGCCGTCTGACACGAGACTGATTTTAGTACTAAATTCAGTACAATTTCAGCATACACAGAGTTTAGTTTGAAATTTAGAGTGACAACAGAATTGTGTATGACAGATAAATACTAAAATTAGTATGTGGGCATGCGCGTTGATCCAAATTAAGTTAAATGTCAAATATATTCCGACATGCTTGTCTTTATAATTTTTGATTTTGATCGCACAGAACTTATTTTAGTACTTACCTACCAAACACAATTCTGTTGTCACTATAAATTTCAAACTAAACTCTGTGCACGCCGAAATTGTACTGAATTTAGTACTAAAATCAGCCCTTAAGGGCCGTCTGACAACAGAATTGTGTATGGCAGGTAAAAAATACTAAAATAAGTACCTACGTTGACATGCGCATTGATCCAAATTAAGTTAAATGTCAAATATATTCCGGCATGTTCGTCTTTATAATTCTTGTTTTTAATCGCACAGAACTTATTTTAGTACTTACCTGCCATAAACATTTCTGTTTAATTTGAAATTTAGAGCGACAACAGAATTGTGAATGGCAGGTAAGTATTAAAATAAGTTCTGTGCGATCAAAATCAAGAATTATAAAGACAAACATGCCGGAATATATTTGACATTTAACTTAATTTGGATCAATGCGCATGCCCACATACTTATTTTAGTATTTTTCTGTCATGCACAATTCTGTTGTCATTCTAAATTTCAAACTAAAGTCTGTGCACACTGAAATTGTACTGAACTTAGTGCTAAAATCAGTACAATTTCAGCGAGCACAGAGTATAGGTGTGTGGCAGGTAAATACTAAAATAAGCATGTTGGCATGCGCATTGAACCAAATTAAGTTAAATGTCAAATATATTACGCCATGTTTGTCTTTATAATTCCCGTTTTCAATCGCACAGAACTTATTTTAGTACTTACCTGTCATACACAATTCTATTGTCACTCTAAATTTCAAACTTACTTTGTGCTCGCTGGACATTGTACTAAATTTAGTACTAAAATCAGTTTTGTGCCAGACGGCCGTAAAATGCAGAAAAATAAGAAAAATTTCAAGGGAACACATTTTGACGTTTGTTGACGTTTGTGAAACCAACCCTCCCTTCCCCAGCCACCCTCACTTTAAAATCTCAAATGGCACCATATTACTTGTGACACCTCATTTTAAATGCAATCGAATGAGGAATACAGCTGTGATGTTTGTATTTTAATTATTCCTTATCTCAGTCCGCTAGGTTTTTTTCTGTTGGGGCTGTTTGAAATCAGCGGCGTATAAAACCCACCCAGAAAATTTCGATGATTTGAGACGCACAGTATCCGAAACATGCCGAAATAATATTCTCGTCAAAACATTAATTCCTGTATGTAAGAAGGCAACTCGAGAATAAAGGCTTTATTATTGTCTTGCAAATAACGGGGTCCATTTAAGATAGTTTTTCCTTAAATTATTCAACAAGTTATATTTTCCTGTTTTAAATGCCAAGGCTTCTTTTTTGTATGAAATGTTTATTATCTGACATCTACAAGTTTTATACTCTTATTTTGTACCAAATTTAGCTCGTCAAAAAGCGTTTTTCTTATTTACTGAATGGCCGAAATAATCTTATTTTATAGTTTTTAAACCTCAAAATAAGGAATAATTAAGAAATAAATATCGCTGCTGTATTCTTCATTAGATTTTCTTTAAAATGAGATGTCACAAGTGGTATGATACCATTTGAGATTTTAAAGTGAGGATGACAGGGGTTAGCGGGTTGATTTTACAAACGTCAACTATGCATCAAAATCTGTCCCTCTTTAGTTATAAATTTAGGGGTCTCGGAGATTTTTCATAATTCTATTTGTATCTTACATATTTGAGGTGGCTCGTCTTTAAATGATCATGCTGTATATGTACACGGCAAAAACCACAAGAGCACAAAATATAACATACATATTTTCAAGCATATTTACACTGCAAATAAAGGTTTAAAAGAATTAATAATAAATATTTAATGATGTAGACTCTGGCGGTACACGAAAAGTGCTTATACCTTAAAAATAACAATTTGAGTTAAGTCAGAATTTTCATCATTAAGTATTACCCTAATCGCTTTTTTAAACTTTTTTGCAAAATAAATGTAGTGTTCAATATTTCTAGAATCATAAAAAGCGTATCTACAAGATTCTACTGGCAAAATAATTTGTTGCAGTTTGAAAAATATTTGATGACGTCATACCCGAAATTTGAATTGCGCCATCTATGTAATTTGAATATCAAAATATGAGCAAGAAAATAATAAAATCGACGTGTCTTAGGACATTGCTCAACAATGAATACTTAAAAATATTGAATTTATTCCATACTTTTCGACCTCACTACCCATGGTGGGCCAATAGTGTATAGTCGGCCCATATCTCTGGTTCTATTCAAGGTATCAAAATAAAACTTTACACGTATGTTGAGAACTCCCCGAAGCATCTGATAAAATTATTTTGGTGTATATAGGATGTTCACACTCTGAGCACCAAACCAAAGTTATGTTTTTTTTTAAATGGAACGTCCCACATTTGTTTCGTATTTGAATTCCCAATAAAGTTTTATGAAAGATGGTATACTACACGATGGGGTTTAGAGTGAGCGATTTTAAGATATTGCCATTTTAGTGCCAGTGTGGGCCCAATTTTGAGGAGCTGCTGACATCTACTGGAAGAAGATATTTAAGATTTCTTTATTGGACTTGGTTCACAGACTGCTCTATTTGTAAAATTCTTGAGTACCTACTTTTGTCATAAAACTTAATATCATACAGGGTGGACAGCACACGCAATATGCATTTTTTCTTAAAAATTTCAAATGGAGCACCCCATATATTATTTCCATATTTGACAGACAATTTACTAAGCTTTTGATTGATGCAGATATTGTTAGGTCTGTGGCTGACGGTTTCGGTAGAATTGAAAATTGAACTTTAAAATGTAGTAATTTGACCGGCAGTTTATTCGTTTCTGCCATATTTTAGCGCCCAAAACACAAAATATGATTTCCATTTTGTTTCTGGAAGTTGTTTTCACATTGAGACAAAAAATTTCATCGTCAGATTGCTTCTTCACGGTCGTATTCTTAAATAAATGGTGCCTTATTAAACCTAGGTATAAATTGAAACAAGGAGTGCCATGGTGCCATGGAAGCACACCGTCCTTTCAAGAAGTAATCTTGCAACGAGATTTATTGTGCCGGTGAAAACTCTGTGCGCTAAATTTTCTGTAAAAACAAAGCGTAAGCATTTTTCTGAGTTTTGGGTGTCAAAATTGGGGAAATTCCCCTAAAATGGTACAAATTTACAGCAAAAATCTCAATTCTTAAGGCTCAATATTTATTTCTGCCTAAATTATCGGCCGCAGACCTGCCAATATTTGCATAACTCAAAAGCTTAATAAACTGGCTATCAAACCTGCAAATAATATACGGGTTGTTCCATTTAACATTTTTGAGAAAAGCTCCATTTTGCGCAAGTTGGCCACTCTGTACAACATGAACTATTTTGAAAAAAGTGTTAATGTATTTTACAAATAGAATATCCTCTGAACCTAGTCCAATAAAAAATCATAGTTAGCTTTGACCAGCAGACGTCAGTAGCACCACAAATTTGGGTTCACACTGGTACTAAAATGGCCATATCTTAACATAGCTTACTCTAAACCCCACCGTGTAGCATATCAACTTTAATGAAATTTTATGGGGAATCAAAATATGCAAACAAATGTGGGGCATTCCATTTAAAAAAATATAACTTTGGTTTGGTACGTAGCACGTAAACATCCTGTATACATCAAAATAATTTTAACGGAATCTTCATGGGGTTCTCCACACACACGTAATATTTCATGTTGATATCTTGAATAGAATCAGAGATATGGACCGACTACGCACTATTGGCCCATCGCAGTAATGCGAATTATTATAGATATTATTATAGATATTGGTTCATGTATTTTTATTGTAACTTATTGTACCTTTTTATATAGAATACTTTTTGGGTTGAATCTGCGAATTACTAAAGGTTTCTAAGGTTTCTTAATTTACGGGCATTTCCTAAAAAGACAGAAATGATATAAACGTGATGACTTCGTTTACTGCACTGTGGAAATGAAACAAGTTAAAGTTTTGCGAATTACTATTACGTAAAGTGTATTCCACACGGAACTTGACGAACTATCTGTCAGAAAGGCCCCAAAAATGTTTCTAATACCCTTTAAAACGATTATAAATAAGCCACCCCTCCTCAACGTATATTGCTACCAGAAGTTGCTAGATACCGCCACATCACGGTGGTAAGAAAATATGCATAGAACAATACTTAAGAAATATCGCTGTCAAAATCTTATTCATCAACAAATTACATTTTTCTTTCTTTAAATTATAGACAAAAGGGTGCCAGGGAATTTATAGCAACTTCAAAAATGTTCTTAGGATTGAAAAACACATCATTTTCTATGCCTTTTAGCATTTGCAGGTTTCATAATAATTATATAATGCTATAAAATCTTGTAGTATGCTTTCATCTGTAAATCACTACCTAATTGAACAAGAAATAACGTTTTGATTTAGGTATTTCCAAACCACTGCACAATTGCTTGGTCGCATTATGTTATTTGTGATGTTAGGGTTAAAAGTGAAATACAATTTTAACATTGGAAATGTTAATGTTCGTATATGGGGCCAGAGTTACGACTTTTGTCCAAGGCCACCGACACGAAAAAGTGTCGAGGTCAGATGACGTATACTGAGATAACGCAGCGCTCGAGTGGTGAGAGCCGGGAGCCTACTATAGGGTGAAGTGTGCACAGTATGAGTATGCCCGGAGAACATGACGTAAAATAGTATATTCCGTAACGAGCATGGAAAATGACAAAGTTCATACGAGCGTGAAATTTTATGCACGAGGCGTAGCCGAGTGCAAAAAAGAAATCACGCCAGTTTATAGGAAATCCACTTTCCATCGAGTTATGTAACTTATCTTTTCCACGACCACTTAAGAAGACGAATTTATTCATAAAACAGTAACTTTATTTTTAATGATTTGTTGACTATGTTAACATAATTTCCAAGTAGCTTTCTAACTTACTGTGAGCATAATATTCTAATAATTCCGACCGGCTCATGAATGACACGTTAATTTGTTCTCTTGCCCGCCAATTCATAAATGACCAGGTCGTATACCTAAAATATTTAGGTTTTCCACGGAGTAGTCAATAAAATGTTCAACTGCCGTACCTTGGTACCTTTTAAGAGATTTTTCTGATAACAAATTATTAGATTTAAAGAGAGGCGCGACAGGATATTTATTCAGTAAACGCCAAAATCTCAAAGCTGACTGCAAAATTTGAGTGAACTGCGATTTTCAAATATGTCAGATGTCAAAATATCCAAGTAGCTTTCTAACTTACTGTGAGCATAATATTCTAATAATTCCGACCGGCTCATGAATGACACTTTAATTTGTTCTCTTGCCCGCCAATTCATAAATGACCAGGTCGTATACCTAAAATATTTAGGTTTTCCACGGAGTAGCCAATAAAATGTTCAACTGCCGTACCTTTTAAGAGATTTTTCTGATAACAAATTATTAGATTTAAAGAGAGGCGCGACAGGATATTTATTCAGTAAACGCCAAAATCTCAAAGCTGACTGCAAAATTTGAGTGAACTGCGATTTTCAAATATTACAGCACAGTTTTGAGTTTAGCGCACGGGCAACGCAATTGTCAAGTTTCCGGCCTACTATTCTGTATGCAGTGTGCCGCTTTCCTAGGGGGTCGTGGGAAAATAAAATTATATGTTTATTATTTCTTGTAGTAGGTATGCTTTGTGGTTATAATAAAAAGTTAATTATGTTTTATGTATGGTGTTATCATTTCCAATGTCCTGATGGTTGCAAGGATTGGGAAATCTGTGAATTTTTTTCTACAAACACTATTAAACATGGCACTAGAGAGATCAAATGTTTTATTAAATTTCAAATTTAAACCAAAACAATTCGAAATCTAGTGATTTGTTCTCAATTATTCTTTGTTGTTAGTTACATAGGTACCAACCAATGTTAAAAGTAATTACTTTTAACATTAGTGTTAAAAGTAATGACTTTTTAAACTGGTGCCTTAAATTTACATTTTTGACACTGACAATAAACGCTAAAACTTGTATTTTTAATAGTATCTGTAAAAAAAATACATTAAAAGTAAAATTATTTTGGAATAAAATATGGAATTGTATTCTTGTGTTGAAAATTAATTTACCCATTAGGTATACTGTGGAAGAATGTATTTGGCTGTCGTATGTGAATATCTTTATTTCAGTTCAAATTATATTCATTATCTATAAGCGCATATGTAATTGAGAACATCAAGGTATCATCAAACAATATTTTATTCAAGGGAGTGTGAATGGAATAAAGTAAAATCAGTCTTAAAAACACAAATCAAACTCTCCTTTATATTATGCAAAGAAAATAAAAGCAAACCGTATTAGATTTCACATTTAAAATTTGCACAAAACACGTCAATCTACAGTAAGGACTGTGCTTTGTAAAATTCAACCTCATTGTCGTCGTTGAAAAATTGCGGCATAGCTATATAAAACGTCTTGCATTTCATCGATTGCCTATACAGGAAATAATTATTTTCTCCCTCTCGTACGTTTCTCTGTTGGGTTTGTGTTTTTCTATGCGTCGTTGCAGAATAGCTAGTAATTGGTTTGAAGCTAATGCATTATGAACAGAAAGGAAAAATAAAGACAAAAGTTCGGAAAATATTTGTTGGCTAGTATTCCACCCCTTTACATAAATAAGTAGGTAAGCTAACTCGGCAAGATTGTACCTAAAGACATTTTATAAGATTAGTTAGGTAACATTTAGGGTGTTTGCGTACAGCGCCTTTCGGTTTAAGTTACGTTAGGTACATTTCCATTATTAAAACAAATACCGATTTGAAAATCTACTCATCTACCTAAGGAATTAGGGCAGAAAATAGGGCGCGTCGCCTAAGCGTATTTCTTCTGTTACACCTTTATTGTGTATTTTAGAGAAAAATGTCATATGACATGGGGCTTTTTCATATGAAAAAGCCCCATCTTGATTCTTGATTCTTTTTAATATAAAATTATTTTCACTTGTGCAGGCCGCCCCATTCATTCTCCACAGTACCTAACTTTCAACAACTCTAGTAAAGAAAATATATGAGAAAACTGCAGATACTGGTTTCTTTCTATCCAGGACCCCTCAGTGAGGTGTCTCCGCATATACAGGGTGTGTTTTTTAAGCGTCCGCGGAAGATTATGCCTAAATGACGAAAAATATCAAGAAAACATTTTAACTAACCTCACCTCATTTTTTACGCTCTATAATCTAAAAATGTTTTTACTTATACCAGGTTAGTCCAAATAGTTGGAATGATGCTCAACTTTGTTTTTTCTTATGGAATGTGCATTATTTAATTTTTTACTTGATTGAGAACAATATTTTAATAGCACTTTCGTAACATAATATTATAGTAATTTTCTTTCTTTTTTGAGATAAAATTATTTTTCTCGATATTTTGGCAGTTATATCATACATTTTAAAAATTCATATTTCTGCACTGGTTGAAGATAAAGTAATGATATTTTTAACAGCGGTCCTCATGATAATCATGATTAACACTGTTTGCTCAAATTTTGTATAAAATATACGAGGAGCATTCAAAAATTTATCATATGAAAGCGACAAAACACCAGAAAAAAGTCAGCTTTTTCAAATGACATGGTATATTTTTTATTACTCCATTTGAAAGAGCGGAAAATTTCGCATGGGCTGACCCAATAAAACAATATTGTTACATAACTATAATTTTTAAATATTTACAATATTAAAATTTTCACTTCAAAAATCAAAAATAAAGTAGCTTTGGAATGTCTACAGTTTTGTTGTTGTTTTACTATAGGGTTTTATATTCTGTGGCTGTATTTTTACAAGGCTAACTTTATTTTTGATTTTTGAAATGAAAATTTCAATATTGTAAATATTTAAAAATTATGCTCATGGAACAATATTGTTTTATTAGGTGAGCCCAAGCGAAATTTTTTGCTCTTTCCATTGGAGCAATAAAAAATATACCGTGTCATTTGAAAAAACTGACTTCTTGATGGTTTTCTCTGATTTTTATTTGATAAATTATTGAATGCTCCTCGTATATTTTATACAAAATTTGAGCAAACAGTGTTAATCATGATTATCATGAGGACCGCTGTTAAAAATATCATTATTCCATCTTCAACCAGTGCAGAAATATGAATTTTTAAAATGTATGATGTAACTGTCAAAATATCGAGAAAAAAAATAATATCTCAAAAAAGAAAGAAAATTACTATAATACACTGGCGAGCATAAAATTAGGGTCACTTCAAAAATTCAACTTTTCTGATTATTTATTGTATCTTATTATTGTAAATGGATTTCGTTGTATACATATCTCTAAACAGGAATGTTTTAAAAAGAAAACGTTTCATTTTCTAATGTTTTTATTGAAAATTCGTAAAGAAGCAAATTTTAACAAAATTGTCTTAAAAATGTGTAGTGAGAAAAATGTTGGAATAAAACAAGGAACTGTTAAAATTTTGACCCCTAATAACGAGTGTTTCCTCCCCGTGCATTTATGACAGCCTGGAGGCGACGTGGCATGCTCTCAATTAAATTACGGATCACATTTTGGGGGATGTTATTCCACTCCTGTAGTAGGAGCTCCCTAAGATCCTGTGCGTTGGTGGGAGACGGTGTATGACTTCGTACACGTTGTCCTAGCTCATCCCACACATGCTCTATGGGGTTCAAGTCGGGACTCCGTGCTGGCCAATCAAATCGCGTAATTTGAACCTCATCCAAATAAACGCTAACAATCCTTGCCACGTGGGGTCGAGCGTTATCATGCATAAAAGTTGCATTTTCTCCCAGAACCGTCATAAAAGGCATGACATGATTTTCTACAACTTCCGTTACGTACCTATGCGCAGTTAGGGATCCATTGCCGATAAACACCAATACGGTACGTGCGTCTGAAGAAATTCCTCCCCACACCATAACTGAACCTCCACCAAATGGAAGTCGCTCATCAATACAAGCCTGGGCATACCTTTCTCCGGGTCTTCGCCATACCCGCCGACGTCCATCCGACCCATTTAAACAGAAACGCGACTCGTCTGAGAATAATACCCTCCCCCAATCGTCATTTGTCCATCCCAAGTGATCTCGAGCAAAGTTCAGTCTTGCAATTCTATGGCGACGGAGAAGTGGAGGACCCGTAGCCATTCTCCGACAAGATAATCCAGCAGAACGAAGTCGCCTCCTAGCTGTCCATTCGCTAATGTTAACATTTCTGACTTCTTGGAGGAGATTTCGAAGCGAAACTGCCGTAGCAGTCCGATTCCGTAAAGCCATGGACACAAGAAAACGGTCATCCCTTGGCGTGGTGGTTCTTTTCCGCCCTGATCCTGGTCTTCTCGTCAGCCTACCAGTTTCCTGAAATCGTTGGGATACCCGCTGAACTGTAGAAAGACTTACACCAACCGTTCTTGCCGTTACACGTTGCCCCCGACCATCTTGCAACAGCGCTATAATTCTGGCCGCCGTGACAGGATTTAAAGCCATTATAAGGAAATAAACGAAGACTACACTTTTCGACCGTCAAGTTATACACAGGAAAGTTAGTGAATAAATGAAGGAAATTGAAAAATAGACCCCGAGAAATAAGCTTCCAAGCAGCGCACCTGCAAGCATTTCCTAGAAATCGGAAATATTGAATCTTTGTTATGCAAAAAAAACCCAAAAAGCTTATAACAGTTCTCAGAAATGCAAGTGTTATTGCCTTCAAGAACTAATTAAATTTAATATTTTGAATTCTTAGAAAAATTGGCAATTTTCAAAGTGACCCTAATTTTATGCTCGCCAGTGTATTATGTTAAGAAAGTGCCATTAAAATATTGTTCTGAATCAAGTAAAAAATTAAATAATGCACATTCCATAAGAAAAAACAAAGTTGACCATCATTCCAACTATTTGGACTAACCTGGTATAAGTAAAAACATTTTTAGATTATAGAGCGTAAAAAATGAGGTGGGGTTAGTTAAAATATTTTCTTTATATTTTTCGTCATTTAGGCATAATCTTCCGCGGACGCTTAAAAAACACACCCTGTATATGGACCGTAGAGACACGTTATGAATGTTCCAATGCCAACTTAGCTGTGGTAGCATTCAGTGACGTCGGGTAGTACAAAAAGTCTGGATCTAGTTCTATAATTCAATTAAAAGGGTAAAGTGGGACGGACTTTTGTATTCATGGTGGAAAAAGATAATCAAATATGAGTAGGTACCAAAAGGAAAGGTGAAACTGAACAGAAAAATATTTATAACAAAATGCTGACAACGTTATTTAATATGGAATAAAAATGGACTTCTTTTAGAGCCTCGTATTTTTTCATATTTAAATAACAATTAACATTTAAAATGCGGTAAGGTAGATAGGTAGGTAAGTACCTAACACTCGAGATTGCCACGTGAGTGGCGATATATCTAGTGCTACATTCATTCAATTAAAATGGCTTATTAGTGAATTTTGATCATTCGTAAATTAATATTACATATCTTTATATTTGGATACTAATTTGAAGATGGTGATTCTGCAATGTGAAAATGTTAATTTGTTGTATAAGAGATCTGAGGTTATTGATTATCTAAAAAACTATTGAGTTTAGGGGTATTCAAATTCATACAAAATATAAAGAGAATCCATGGGGGTCTCTATATAACATTTTTCTCTAAAATATGTAGGCAATAAAGGTGGAACAAAAGAAATACGTTTAGGTGGCGCACCCTGTATGCACTTAACATTTCTAAAAGTAGTCGAGGTTTTATTATTTTTCCTATTCCAAAATTGTGGTGTAAAAACTTTTATTCTGTTTTTCGGAAAAAAGTCATTCTTCATAATTTCTTTTGCTTGTTATATAAATACGATTCACGTTGAGAAACTTTGATTTTGTCGTAGGTACAGGGTGCTCAAGAAATTAATATAAAAATGTAGATTTGCGAAATTACAAATTTTTAGATCAAACTTTTTTGAAGCATCAAAATGAAAGAGTTCAGAAGGAGAAATCGAAAAACCAAAAATCAATACCTATTTATTTAACTTAATACATTGAGGTAAATGACAAAGAACAAAGTTTTATTCAATCTGAAACCCTCCAACGTCAACTTTGAAACACCCTTTATACCTAAATTTACTAATAACAGTGGCACCTAACGTTTCATTACAAGCAGTAGTCTTGAAAAAATAATAATAGACATTAAGACATGGAAAAACAAAAAATCTGTTTTATTTTTCATATCACATATCTTAGTAATCTAGAATTTTATGAAAAAGCTTTATTTGGCTTTTCGATTTCTCCTTCTAAGCTCTTTCATTTTGATGCTTCAAAAGAGTTTGATTCAAAAATTTTTAATTTCGCAAATCTAAATTTTTATATTTTTTGCACATCCTGTACAGGGTGACCCAAATTGGGTGCAAGTATGGTGTATCTTGGTAAATATTAGTGATAGAGAAAATCTGATTAAGCACTTGCGATCTCTTTTTTTACGTTCAAGTCAATGGTGCAGAGAAACTTTCGAAATTATTTTTCATTTCCGAGCTATGGACGAAAATTGAGTTTTTTGACATTTAGAGGAATGCTTGTATCTCGCTTATTGTAAGAGATGGTGGGATGCAACGTAGACATTCTTAATGCACTTTTTTGAGTAAATTACAGTGGCGTAGTCAACATTTTTATGTTATGAAGGGTTTCGGAACTGCGGGCCAAGCTTTGTAATTTCAAATGGCGGCCATAGTTGATTTTCATTTCATTGAATAGAGGATTTTCTTCTGCTTTCAACAATATATAGCTTGACATATCTGACTTCAATAATTACGGAGTTATGACGAATTTTCTGTTTTAAACATAAAACATATGTATTATTAATAGGTTTGTTTCACAGCCGTAGCCATCTTAGTTTTGAATGGGTATAAATATTTATTTATAACAATCGAATTAAATCATGCATGTAATGAAAGAATAAATACCTAGGTACATATCAAATTTTTATCACAAATAGACAGACTGATACTATTATTATATTCTAAGCAATAAACATGCCAATTCAGACGGCGATTTATATTTTAAATGGTATCTTGAGCGTCGCCTATCTCATCCACAAATATTAAGAAGATTTGAGAACATTTTCATTAATTTTGGACCTTCAAGCAGCAGAGTCTTCTGAATATGGACGGATGAGGTTGATGACGCTCGGGATAGCTTGCAAAATATAAATCGGCAGCTGCATTGGCATGCTTATTGCTTAGAATATAACATTCATCATATTATATTTCTCCAAATTAGAAAATTCCATTTTGTGTTAATGATCCACAACAATAGCACTAACAATAATTGTTGAAATGTCAAATCATACATAAAAGTCAAATGGTGTGTTAGTTTGTTTCATCATAGCCACCTTATGTTTTCGACAGACAGTAATTATCCGCATTAATTAATGAAACAGAAAATTCGATATAGCTGCGTTAATATTAAAGTTAGATATATCAGACTATAGATTTCTGAAATCAGAAAAAAATCCTCCATTCAACTGTGTGGAAATGAAATATGGCCGCCGTTTAAAATTACACAAGTTTGGTAGGCAGTTCATAAACCCTTCATGACATTAAAAATCTGACTACGCCACTGAATTTTACTCAAAAAAGTGCATTAAGAATGTCTACATTGTAGCCCACCATCTCTTACAATAAGCGAGATACAAGCATTCCTCGAAATGTCAAAAAACTCAATTTTCGTCCATAGCTTGGAAATGAAAAACAATATCGAAAGTTTCTCTGCACCATTGACTTGAACATAAAAAAAGAGATCGCAAGTGCTTTATCAGTTTTTCTCTATCACTAATATTAATCAAGATACACCATACTTGCACCCAATTTGGGTCACCCTGTACAACAAAATAAAAATTTCTCAATGTGAATCGTATTTATATAACAAGCAAAAGAAATTATGAAGAATGACTTTTTCTGGAAAAATTGAAAATAAAAGTTTTTACACGTATAGGTAAGTCCATCCGTGGACACACTGTATGTTTACTTATGGCTGAATTGATATTTTGATATTTATATTGTTTTAATCTAGTTATTAAACGGTTTCTTGTTTGTTCAATGTTGTGTCACATTTACCACATTTAATTTTATAAACCACAAGGGTTTTCGTTAATTTTGGGATGGGTGTTTTTAAATAAAAATATATAAATTGCATAGGTATTATTATGTTTTTGTGTGCTATTTGAAAATTGTATTTTCTTAATAAGTTATTAATGTCTTGTGATCTATTTTCTATACGGTGATTAATAACATATGGACATGGAGGAGATTAAAAGCGTAGGTATAGGGTGTTCAAAAAACCTTTTTTATTACCTAGTCAAGTTTTTACAAAAGCTCAAAAATTAAAAAGGGCGAATTTTGTTGCATTGCATTGCATTACAGCGTGTTACATTACATTCGCTGATGCGCGCTTGATCTGGACGCGCCTTTAGACCTGGTAACATACCTAATTGGCCAACCAACGATGAATCCGTATTCGTAAACGAAAAATTGGATTTGCCATTACATTACTTGCAAAAACTACAGAGGCTTCTCAGTTAGGCGCCTCCTCACTTTTCTGGGCTGTATAGAGACACGTTATGAATGTTCTAATGTCAACTTAGTTGAGGTAGCATTCAGTGACGTCTGGTAGAGATCTAGTTCTATAGTTCAATGCATATATAGAGAGGTAGGTACTTGCCCGGGAAATAGTTTTTGGAACAGTCCACTATTCTCAATTAATTGTAGTAGAAAATATTTAGTTGAAAGGGCAAAATAGGATGAAAAGTTTGTATTCAAGCATTCAAATTGAAAAACGATTAAGTTCAAAAGCTAATCAAATATAAATACCAAAAGAAAAAGAAAACAGCTCCGAACGCTCCCGTGTCCAAAAAATCGTTTTAACCACCGTATTTTCGCCCCCTCGAATCTTACATTTTCTATCCATTCCCCCAAAGTTCGCATTTAACGAGATCTTCAAAATGTCACCAAAAATCTGGCACACGTAGAACTTATTAAAATTCGTAAGCACTGCGAAATTTCCGAGCGCCACCAGAAATTGCTAAATCGTCATACTTCCAATTCGTTAACATTTTTAATGTTAAAAGTAAATGTTCTAATGCAGATACGTAGCACTTAATGAGAAGAAAATTAACATCAAAACTGTAAAATTAATTTGATGGATACGAACACAGCTTAGTTTTCGGTCCTTGTAGTTTCATCGCCACAAATTAACATACCGAGAATAATTTTTACCAAAGACATTTGCCTATTTCGACCCGTATCATGATGCTGCTATATCCGTTAAGTATACAGGGTGATTTAAATTCGAGGGTGACCATTGGCATCTGGCTTATTTGAAACGATAGAGGGTAGGTTTAAATTCGCACTTTTGCAGAATTCTATGCTCATTAATATGTCGTTGTGAAATCTGATCTATCTCAAACGGTACCTATACGAGTTATGGACTAAAAGAAATATGCTATTTTGGTATTTACCGTGTAACTCGATTATTTGAACTCGTATCGGAGAGAAAGATGATTATTAGGGCACTGTTTCGTGCTTTATCAGCACATTCTCATGAATTCGGAGAAAAACGTTTCGTTTAGGTTAGACGATCATCAACTTTATTTTCTCTTATGGACGTCATTTTTGTTTTACACATTGATATAGGAAGGTCAGGTCTCGAAAGTAACGGACAAATTCTATAAAATCGTTGAGAAAAATATTTCAAACAAATGCTTGGACACGTCGATTTTTATTTTTAAATTACCATTCACAAATGTAATTTTCAACCCCCCACTCTTCAACCCCTAATCGCTAACAACCCCAACTTTAAAATTCAAATAGCAAAGTACCCCTTCTGATATCTCATTTGACAGAATTTTTTATGCCGAATACAATAAATAAAAGTTTTTCAAAATCGGATGATAAATAACGGAGATATTTACTAAAATAATTTTTGAAAAATAACAAAACTGTGTAAAATTAAATTAAATCAAATGTTCAAATTGCTGTCCGTTAACGGCGGGGCAATAATCTAGAGACAAACGCTTGTTGAATATTGTGTAACATTTGCAGTTGTTTTTACCACTCATTGCTAGAGCCTGCTCGAATAATGACACTTCCATTTGAATACATTTTGGTAAATATCTATTTATTTATCATCCGATTTTGAAAAACTTCTATTTATTGTATTCAACATAAAAAATGCTATCAAATGAGGTATCAGAAGGGGTACTTTGCTATTTGAATTTTAAAGTTGGGGTTGTTAGCGATTAGGGGTTGAAGAGTGGGGGTTGAAAATTGCATTTGTAAATGATAATTTAAAAATAAAAATCGACGTGTCCGAGCATGTGTTTGAAATATTTTTCTCAACGATTTTATAGAATTTATCCATTACTTTCGAGAAGCACTGTATATCTTTCCGATACGAGGTTAAATAGTTGAGCTAAACGGCACAAAAGAAATGATCAGTTTTTGTTTTTGTGTTTTTTCTTAATGAGCACCAAATTCTACGAAACTGCCTTCTATCTTTTAGTGAGATTCCAATGGTGATCCTCCAATTTGAATCACCCCTGTACATATCAGTTTAATTCAATTTCCCCCCAATAGAAAATAAGAAAATAAAAATTAGAGTTTGATGGGCAAAAAGGAACTAAAAATAAGTTCTAATGTTGGTAAGGTAGGTACCTATCTATATCATAGCATTTTCATGAGAGGAAAATTTACATGAAAATAGTGAAATAAATTCGAGGGATATATATACGAACACAGTTTAGTTTTCGGTTCTTGCGGTTTCATCTTCAAATTTTCATTTTGGGAAGAATTTTTACCAAAGGCTACCTACCACTTACGTCGCGTCGGCTAGGAATATGATGCTTTTAAATATCTATTAACAATAATCTCTACGCAGTTGATGAAATTGAAAAGTAATATTGGGGGGTTTATTTTTTCGAAAAAACCAGCAATTAGCCATGCAATTAACCATGCAATTAACCAATTAACTCTGATGTCGGGTTTGTTATGGTAATGCAACTAACAACGTTGCTTCTTGCTTTACCATCTACAAACCTATACATAATTATAGGAACATATTAACATAGGTAGGTACCTACCTATTCACAGGCATGGAAAGTGTTAGGTATTTTTGCGACAAACGAGCCTCAATGTGGCTGTAGGGATGAAATCTTAAAACTTTGCTAGGGTAGGTACGTATACAGAGTGACTAATATGCATACGGAGAGATGCGAAGTTGATACAATTTTATTTAATTTTTTTGGACAATAATACATTTTACATTTTTTAGTTTCAAATACCTACCTAATAATAAAAATTTTTAACTTACTTAGGTACATAATTATTCTTTGATAATATTTACATCAAAAATTCGCAAAGCATACTTATTCTTATTTTTGGTGATATTAATTTTCTTGAAAAAATAACAAAATTTCAAAAGGATCGTATAAAATGTAAAATAAAATACCTACTATCTAAAGTCGATACTACTGTCAAAAAACTTGTGTGTGTCAGCTCCGACGCACGACTGGAGTTTACTCCTTACGAACGATTATTTTAACTTCAATCACTTGATAATAGGGTACACGCGAATGTCAGTTTTATACCCAAATGTGTATTTATCAGATGGTTTATGTTCGAAAATGTCCAACTATATCAAAATATAAATTGTTTATAAATTCAGTAATTAAGTGACAATCTGCTAAACGTCGATCCCACTGGCAATGAAATAAATACTTTTCCTGGTGTTCGAATAGGCGTTGATTCACATTTCGGCACTAAGCAATATTTGGAGTATTTAATATTAGGTTTTTCCATATTAAATCAAAAGATTCAACAAATTTAGGAACGAACAAACACTGGAAATGCTGACTTTACAACGTCAACTGTCATATCTACTCTATGCCATTCTATTTTCACTATTTCCATGCTCTATGCAGTCAGGCATAAACAGCCGTATCCATAGATACGTACATAATTTCAATGTTACAGGTAACGTAACGGCTTATACTTTTAGTTAACGCGAAATGTAACGCTTGATTTTACTACTCATAAAATTTCCGTACCGCGGGCTATAACTGAAAATCGATTCTTAAGGAGAAATAAGAGTTCTGATATTTTAGTGACAGGGTGACGACGAAATATGTAAATGAAGTCGGTTAAAAATAAATTACTATCATCTACACTCTGTAAAAAATGGCATATAAAATTTGCTAGGTAATATTTATTAATTCATTCACCGACAGAGACAAAACTTGGTTTTGATGACATCCTTCCACTCAATTTACCCAAAAATCCGATGCAATAATCTATTATTAATTAAAATACCTAAATTAGGTAAGCGAAATGACAAAATCAGTTTATACATTGGAACAAGACATAAATTAGTAACAGCCAATTTATTAGATCCAATTATGATAATTGAACACATCGTTTCCAATTAAGCATGTAAACTGTTTGACAGTAATTGTCCCCTTTGTCACGCGATCAGCACCCTTAACTTCTCTAAACATAAAGCCCCATCCACACGAAACAATACATTCAATAGACACACCCACAATCAAGACCGTTTCACAGGATTTGAGTCCTTACGTGCCAAAGTGTAAGGACGTGAATTTTATGCGCAACTCGTTCCAATAAGCTCGACGGATTCTCCACAGCGATTGGTAGTGCAAGGATACCGCCCCTTTTAAGGGTCCTTTGGAGGAATATTAGGGAGTATCTTACTACAGAACGTGCAGTACTTGTTTTTAAAATTGGAGGAGTTAGTTTGCCCTAATGTCTCATTGAGAACGGTTTACATGAAAGCATTTAAGTAGTTTACCAAAAAAATTGTAAAACAAAACGGTTAATAAACGGTTCGGTTTGGTTATCAGTGGCTCTTATTTGTTGGTGCCGCGTGCAACAATAACAATATTTTATACAAACTTAAAAAAATAATTATGAAATTTCTAACAGAATTTTTAAGGTAACAGTTGTTAAAAATGAGGATCACTACAAGAACCAGTGACTTAAACAAATACCAAACTGTAAAGTCATCAGTTCTAACAAAGTTCCGTCGCTAAAGTAACCGAGAAGTGTCGAAAAAGATGAACAATGAAACATTAGAGAACACAATTCACGTCACAGCCCCAAGCATACTAAACAAACCCTCTCAGACAATGCCCCAACGGTCCCCGTTCGCAATTCAAGAGCTCCTGGGCTTGGGGGACTCCCAGCACCGTTCCCCAACAGCGGCAGTGTCCGCAATAACTCCAAACGTGTACCCCCAACGGCATATGCAAGCGCCTCCATGTTTCCCGTCGGAACATGGATTCAACCATCATCATATGACGATGGCAGCTAGTCGAATGGCCTATTTTAATGCACAAGCGGCTGTGGCGGCAGCGTTTTTGCCCCATAACATTGCAGCAGCAGCTGGAATGAGCGGGAACGCAGGAGCGACGTCGCCGGCTGCGATGTTGGGGTTGTCGGGACACCAAGGAGCTGGTGCTGGCGGTAAGTCATTCCCCGTTTCAAAATTCTCTGTAAAGGTTATTACAAGTAGATACCTATGATTGTTTCCTAAAAGTTAGTCAATGTGCATTAGGTAGGTTACTTTGGAGTTCGATTTACAAAACAGTAAATCGAAAATTTGGCCTAACTGTAATGCTCTTTGTACCGTTTTAACGGTTCATCAGAAAGTAGGTACATCAAGTTAATATTTCTCTACGCTTTTCGAAGGTAGTTTCCTCTCTTTACGTATAATACCTACTTTCTTTCATAATATAGATTTACTCGCATAATACTCGTAGGTAGGTATATGAGTTTAGTGTAAAGTCTTGTATTACCTACGTACTTCACTAATGTGCCTATTAAGTTTCAATAGTATTTTTGCGGGTACCTAGTTCCTGAAACACCGTTAGGTATTGAAAATAACATCCCGATGAATTTATGTACTTTATTTACCTATGAAGGGGAGTGTATAAGAAGAATAGTATATAACAACAGTTGTCCTTATTCAATTTATTTATTTCATTAATAAAATTACACCACAAGAATGAAGAACATGACAGTTCTTGTTTGTTGCCTGTGCTTTTAGCTTAAAGCTTGAAATTATTTTTTATTTGTTCATTCAAAGTTAACAATGACAAATTAGGTACATATATTTTAAATGTGAGTTTTCCCTTAGCAGCTAATCTACTCATTTCCCCAGACGTAGAAAATCCTACATCTCCATCATCTATCTATATGTATTTTTATTCCTCTTCGTCTTCAGCCACCAGAAAGGTGTCATAAGGCCCCACCTCGCCTATTCTTTCTTCTTCTCTTAGTGTCTATCTGTTTCGGATGTCATTGATGACCACGTATTCTGTATTCTAATCATCCATAGGAAATAGGAATTGGCCAGTATATCGATTTTACGCCGTCTCCGTCGTAAGAGTAATAGTATATTACGTACCGAGGTGGGAAATGTTTCATTACAGCCGAGGGCTAGATAGACGACCAAGGCGCGAAGCGCCGCGGTCAGTTATAGTGCGAGACTGTAATGAAATTTTCCATCGAGGTATGTATACTATTTTATTCACAATCATTAGTTTTAATGAACAATAAAGGAATAAATAATTCACTTTCTTTTTCAAATAGGTACTGCATTTTCGATAATTATTGGTAGGCTGTGAAAGTGGCATTTATATTTTTATTAATTATTGAACTGACAAGCATCGTTTTTTTTTTGACATTAAAATAACTGAATATGAAAGAGTATTTCTGGTGGTAAGATATATCTGGTAGTTAGTTGGAGTACACAATACATACACTCAAGCAGAACTCCCCGAGACCGCAGAAAAAACGGTAGGAAATTTTCTTCCAAGTTTATTACATAATAATACATACTTAAGTATACAATCAAATAGGCGCTGAATTTTCCAACCCGGTCGGGAAGTACTTTAGAAGTTAGGAATAACCTAGGTACTTCCAAACTTTTTAAAAGTTGGCAATTGACTTATTACGTTATTACTAACTGATTGTGAATAAAATAATATACCTACCTAATACATAATAACAAATAATAGAAGTAAATTAAGAAAATTGCCAAAACATTAAAATGTGAAGTTTTAGGGGCACAATACTCACAATTAAAATTCTGTGCGGCCTCGGAAGTAACCACATTCGCTATGGCTTTACTTGTGGCATAGTACATATTTGACAACGGATCCAAATTACATTTCGAGTTCTACCTATATTCTTATTTGTCCCGTTGCTATCAATTTGAATGCCTACCATAACTACCAACTTAACCAACTAGAAAGATGAAACCTTTCGTAAAAGATAACAAAGTGCTACAGTTATTTTGTAATGTCAAACAGGGGCGGGTGGGGAAGGTTTTACCGGCCCGGGAAACCATTGACATCGACCGGCCCAATTTTTTTTGAGAAACAGAAAATACCCATTTTTATACTTTATACATGTAATTTTCGGCGTTTACTCCTTAAGAATCGATTTTCAGTTATAGCCCGCGGTACGGAAATTTTATGAGGAGTAAAATCAAGCGTTACGTTATCTGTCACATTGAAATTATGTACGTATCTATGGATACGGCTGTTTATGTCTGACTGCATAGAGCATGGAAATAGTGAAAATAGAGTGGCATAGAGTAGCTATGACAGTTGGCGTTGTAAAGTCAGCATTCGTTCCTAAATTTGTTGAATCTTTTGATTTAATATGGAAAAACCTAATTTTAAATACTCCAAATATTATGGGAATCAACGCCTATTCGAACACCAGGAATAGTATATTATACACGAGTTTATAATGAATGCTATTATTACCGAGGACGAAGTTTACAACACGAGCGAGCGAAGCGAGCGAGTTTTGTAATCATCCGAGGTAATAATAGCATCATTATAACGAGTTGTATACTATACTTTGTCCACGACTATCAAAACAGATTCCCAGAAAGAATTTACCTTCATTTCCCTTCTCCAGTGTAAGAAAGATTCATACATACGCTCTCAGGTATAATTTTCTTGGTTTTTTGGGCAATGAATCTAATGAGGCAAGTTCTGCAGCTTCTTTTATTGCTGGTGCTGTTAAAGAAACCCCGTTTTCACTCTCACTACTCATTATATCTTCTTTTTTAGAATATGCATTTCAAATTAAAAGCAAACCATGCTGATTTGACGTTTCAATTTGAACTGACACATCGCGATCCCGGCCTACTAAATAAATGTAAAAAAGGGTCAAAGCGATGTTCCTATTGGTTTAGTGAATAATATTCATTAATCACTGCAGTGAATAATGTATCTAATTTTGATTGAAGAAACACAAGTATAAAGAGTATGTTGTAAGATCGTGGACAAAAGTATTTATTTCATTGCCAGTGGGATCGACGTTTAGCAGATTGTCACTTCTAATTACTGGATTTATAAACAATTTATATTTTGATGTAGTTGGACATTTTAGAACATAAGAGTGGTACTGGACCGTTCGAACAACTACTCCTCGGGCAAATACCCCTCCAGGTATTGAATTATAGAACTAAATCCAGATTTTATGTACTACGAGATCCATACTGAAAATCCATACAAAAGGACGAAACCAGTGGTCTACGGTTTTCCATACACATTCGAAATATGCAATATTGAAAAACTTCTAACATTTTAGAACATACCTAAACCATCTGATAAATACACATTTGGGTATAAAACTGACATTCGCGTGTACCCTACTGTCAAGTGATTGAAGTGAAGATAATCGTTCATAAGGAGTAAACTCTCCAGTCGTGCGTCGGAGCTGTCACACACAAGTTTTTTTATTTATTTTTTAATAAAATACAAATCGGATTTTTAAGGTTTTTAATGCAAAACATTACAGCTAAACTTAAAATCTCGAGAATTTAACGACGAACGACCGGGTGAGACTCGAAATGGGGCGACGAAAGCCAAAAAAACCATAAGCACGCACGCTGTGCAGTGCGGGCGATTACCGATTAGACCGGCCGCTTTCAAGTTCCAAAATAATCGCATTTTCGGCTGCCCGCTGTGCACTGGCGGCCAATTTTTTTTTATAACGTCATGTTTTTTTCACATCGGTCGGCCCAGACCGGCCCCGAAGCAACCGGCCCTTCGGGAAATCTCTCGAAATCCCCGTTGGCCCACCCGCCCCTGATGTCAAAACAAGATGGTACCTAACTATAGGCATAAAGTTAATAATAGTGTGTCAGTTTTGCTGACGTGACTAGGTTGTCATTTTACCCATAGTGCAAGAAGATAGGTGTGCTTGTCCGAGATTTCATTTTCATCTGCTTCTGCGCAAGACGTTTTGCGGTTTAAATATCAAAATAAAACTATTTTATTCTTTTATGCATAATATAAACACTGGTATGCTACGGCGCATATCGCTACTTGCTGCTTCCACTTCGATGACGTAAAATCGAGGTGGCGGTTCGAGAGACACCAACCACATACCTACTTAAGGCGCCCACTCACACAGAGGGAATAATGCGCGGGTTTGACTGCACACTTTTACGTTAAGTTAAACCTGTAGTCTGTCCTTCCCCACACACACAATGAGTAAAATCGTCAGTTTTGGGTATGATGGCAACACGAAAAGACCTTATGTTGATGACAGTTGCGTGCTTAATAATAAAAAAACAAAGTGTTACAAAAATCAAAAGACCTAGATCCAAATGGGTGAAGGAATGGTTGCTGAAACGTCATGAATATTCTCACGTGAACAATTCAATAAACTCCGTTAAAAATTCGCGTGAAAAATTGTGTAAATCCGACATGTTGATGCGTCAAATCGTGGATGCAATGCTGCTAAACAAACGCCACTGGCCCGACCCGAGGCGTGCACGGACTTTTTCACCATACGCGGTGACTCTTCCCCGTGCAGTTATAACTGCACATTCCAAAAATCAAGAAGCGCTTGATTCCCAGCGACTTGACTGTGCACGCCACACGCTTCCCCATACACAGTAAGTTTTAACAGTACCCCGTGGCGTGTGCATTCAAGTCTTCAGTTATCCCTCTGTGTGAGTGGGCCCCTTTAGATATACATAATACGTGACAAACAAATAGCGCGAATGCAAGATTTGAATTATTACACTTCACAGGAAAATTTTACTTGGTTTGAAGGAATTTGAGCACGTTTTTACTCAAATAACACCGCGGAAACTTAAAACGTATATGGTACTGTTTTGATGGTTTGTGTAATGAATTGAGAGTATGATCCAGTTATGAATTGGTACTTCGAATGTGTAGGGCAAAGCACTGTACTGATGAGTCCCAAAAAGACGAAACCAGTGGTCTACGGTTTTCCATGCACATTCGAAACATGCAATATTGATAAACTTCTAACAGTGACGTACTGCTTTTTGTATTTCACGCGAACACTTTGGCTAAAACTATTTTCGGTGGTAAACGAAATCACTTCTTCACTCTTTGAAGGTTTTACTTTAAATTGAAGTCAGCCACAATTTTCAGATTAAAGTTGCCCGTGTAGCTCAACCTGTAGGTGCGTCAATTTCGAAAACCAGCAATAGGTATGTCATTTTTTTCGATCATGCCATTTAGGCACAATTATTCTTTCGGAAGTGGAAAAACGACCTTTTTATAATGTTGTTCTTGCTGGACAACTAGGTATTGCGCTCACTTCCTCCTTTCTTAGGTACTCATTTTAACAAAAAACAAATACCTATCCCCGTTTTAAACTTGGAATTAAGAACTATTAGCAAACTTCGAAAATTCGAAGTTTATTGCTCGCAAAATTATAATTATTATAGGCTATTATTTAAAGGGGCGGTACTATATTACAGTTTTGGTCAGTGTAAAAATACAAATTGTATGTTCAATAACAGATTGAGTGGTAAAATATGAGCAGTAAAAAAAGTGGAAACGAGGAGTAACATATCTTCAAATGAGTAGCTCAATAAATATTTAAACGCGTGAAAATTCAATTGGGCGGTAAAATGAATAAAGGAGCAGTAACGCGTGTGCAGTCATGAAATCGGAATGGGTCTGTTAGAAATTGTGGGACAAGTAGTTCTATAAATACTTACGCAGTACAAAATATGATCGGCCTGTTAAATTTAAGTTGGGCAGCGAAATAAAAAATAACAATTAACAATAATATAGATATTAAGAAAAAAATTGAATTTATTGCACAATTAAAATTATTCAGTGCTTACGACTGAGACTTACAACGCTCCGCTCGCTTCGTTTCGCTCTGCTTGACCTTAACTTCACGGATTTTTGGACAAAAAGGTCAGATGTAATCGTTTATAATATTATTCTCTTCAAAGGTGCACATTTTCATGTGAATAATATTTGAAAAGAATAATATAAACGCTAACGACCGACACTTTTTAATATAAAAGTCTGTCAGGTTAAGGTCAAGCGGAGCGAAGCGAACGGAGCGTTGTAAGTCTCAGTCGTTAGCATCCAAATGATGCATTATTCGATGCAGCATTACAAAAATGCTTTGTGGTGCAATGCGGTGCAATATAAGACGCAAAGGGATGAAGCAAAATTAATATTATTTTTACCTGTGAGGGGCTGAGTTCAGTATTTTAAACATTTCTGTGGGAAAACGGGGAGGGGTGCGTTGAATAAATTAAATGGTGCAATGCTAGTGTAATAGATCCAAGCACTCGTAACTCAGTGATAAGGTAATGAGCGAAACGACTTAATATTTATAGGCAAATCTCTTCCAATTGGCCGCCCACAGTGCACTGTCGCGTAAGCTGCGCCCCTTTTAGCGGAAGTGTGCAGCTCTTTTCAATGAAAATGACGATTTTGCCAAACGTCGAGAACTGGCGAACTATTTATCTAACTGCCCATTAATACATTATACTGCCCGTTCAATCATTTTACAGCTCAAATAATAATTGCACTGGACATTTATTTAATTTGCCGCTCGAGTAAGTCTTGAACTGCCGTTGTAGGATTAAATAACCGACCAAATTCTTTTATATTACTGGCCACATTCTACTGCCACATTAAGTTAATTACCGCCAAAAAAGTTTAATACCGCCCGGGTGAATTTTTAACTGCCCGATGAAACTGCCTGGATGTTAAAACAACCGCTCAAATAATTACTTCCCATTATTATATAGGTAGGTAGTACATTAATCACTGCTAGCATTCACTACACCAATAGGAACTTCGCTTTGACCCTTTTTTACATTTATCTAGTATGCCGCGATCGCGATGTGTCAATTCAAACTGAAACGTCAAATCAGTATTGTTTGCTTTTAATTTGGATTGCATATTCTAAAAAGAAGATATAGGTAATGAGCAGTGAGATTGGAAACGAGATTTCTTTAACACCACCTGCAATAAAAGAAGCTGCAGAAATTACCTCATTAGATTCATTGCCCAAAAAATCAAGAAAATTATACTTGACAGCGTATGTATGAATCTTTATCTTACACTGGAGAAGGGAAAAGAAAGTAAATTCCGTCTCGGAATCTGTTTTGATAGTCGTGGACAAAGTATAGTATACAACTCGTTATAATAATGCTATTATAAACTCTTGTATAATATACTATTTTCGCTCAAAAGATTTAATTGTCGTTTCTGTTACCTACTTTTATTCTGAGGTAAGAATAATATTGTCTTATTTTGTACCCGTTGTGGCTAATCAAATAATAAGTAGGTATACTTTTACACCGAAGCGAAAATGGCAAACATGCATTTTAGGTAAGGATGTGCTAATGGTCTGGAAGCTCGCCGTCTGTATTCTCCGACTTCACTGATTGAGTACCTAATTCCTTCTTGCATCCGCGTGCAAAACTCATTCAACGGCTCCGGTATATTGAAAATATTGGCAGAAATGCCCAAGACCGTGGAAGACCTAAATTCGCTTCAAAACCTAAGATTGGGGTGAACAAGTTTTGAGAGAGGTGGAGGAAAATTCTGGGATTAGTGTTAGGAGAATTACACGACAGGTAGATGTCGAGAATACCTAAGGAGCAGTTGCTGTACCACTCCAGCGAGTTCAAGCACCGGTCAGTTTGATTTTGGTACCAGGTGGACAATATCTTTTTCATTGACCCGCACCCAATTATAAATTGGTCCGACCCATAATTGGGTTGAACAAAGACCATATGCTGCCATTAAAGCCAGGCATCAATAACGCCTTAGTTTAAATGCTTGGGCAGGCATTTTGGAATACAGCCTAATGGGACCTGCCATTTTGCTACGTTGCCTCCATTACTTGAAGAAATGTCACTGAACGTGAGACTAAGTTTAGGTTCATGCACGATGGCGTTCTTCGAAAATAAAAACAGATTTGAAAAGAATAGTATAATTGTTGTCACCAACAATAGTTTATAATGAATGCTATTATTACCGAGGATGAAGTTTACAACACGAGCGAGCGAAGCGAGCGAGTTTTGTAATCATTCGAGGTAATAATAGCATCACTATAACGAGTTGTATACTATACTTTGTCCACGACTATCAAAACAGATTCCCAGAAAGAATTTACCTTCATTTCCCTTCTCCAGTGAAAGAAAAATTCATACATATGCTCTCAGGTATAATTTTCTTGGTTTTTTGGGCAATGAATCTAATGAGGCAAGTTCTGCAGCTTCTTTTATTGCTGGTGCTGTTAAAGAAATCTCGTTTTCACTCTCACTACTCATTATACATATCTTCTTTTTTAGAATATGCATTTCAAATTAAAAGCAAACCATGCTGATTTGACGTTTCAATTTGAACTGACACATCGCGATCGCCGCCTACTAAATAAATGTAAAAAAGGCTCAAAGCGATGTTCCTATAATTGGTTTAGTGAATAATATTCATTAATTACTGCAGTGATTAATGTATCTAATTATGATTGAAGAAACACAAGTATAAAGAGTATGTTGTAAGATAGTCGTGGACAAAATCTTTTTCTGAGCCTGCAAAAAATTTTAGTGTGACTTGCTTATAAGTGCCTTTTGTACCTAATATGCGTTCAACAGCTCACAAAAACGAATTTTGATCGCCTGTTGAATGATAATAATGAATTAATTATGTATTTATCACGAGTAATTACCGGCTGGTTTCTAAGATGACGTGGCAGCTTTCGATCGTCGATGGAAAGACGACGGAATTAATAAAACAACAACCGAAGCGTGGAGGCACAAATTAATTTGAGCCTCGTTGGCATAAACAGGAAATGTTGAGTGGATAATTGATTTGTTAGTATTATCTATAATCTACGTAAATGCCTCCTTAATTGTAGCGCTACTGTTATGTTGGACACAATTTGATACGTCAAACAGATTGTAACAAGAAAACGGCAACACGAGATAATAAGATAATTTCATTTTGGCTCGTCACAGTCAGTTCGTGTCGTTTAGCTAAAGGATTTACGAAATGCGTGCTTATGAATATCAAACACTGGGAATTTATTTAAATACGCTTTATAGAAAAATTCTGACAATCTTTTGGAGCATGTTGCAGTACCCGGAGTTGCTAAGTTTTTGACAAAAGTAGGCACTCGTATAATAACCAACGAGTACTTTGATTTGATGGATATTCAGTGCTTATTCTTAGAAAAGTACTCGTACTTTACATTATTTGATGTTGATGTTTCATTTGAAATAAAAATATAAATTTAGACTTAACTTTTATATATTAGACTTTACATTCAGACATTAGAAGTTTCAGTTTTAGCTAAAGTAAAAATAGAAGTTTACACTTTATCCATTTAGTAGTTTCTTGGTTCTTATATTGTTTTTTTTGTGAAGAGCAAGTGAAAGAAAACCGAGGAGAAAACATTGTTTCAAACTTTATAAAGCGGGGTTGATTCTGAGTTAAAATTTTACCTAAACGTTGTTCAGGTTCTTGGCAGAGCCCTCACTCTGAGACAAGTTTTGAATAAATCACGAGCCGCCACTGTTTCTGAAGTTACTCAAGTAAGTAGGTACTGTTTACAAGTACTCTTATATTAATTTTTAAATATCAGAGACAAATGCTTTTAAGACACCTTCATTATTTTTACCTGCACAGTTTTCACTGATGGATTAATAATGCATTTTGACTCATGGAAGTCATCTAGGTATGGGAATTTAATAATTATTTTTCCAAGTTCGATGTATCGATCGATCGATTAATTATCGATTGATCGAGGAATTGAAATATCGATCGATCGATTAACCTTAATATGGATGGATCGATCGATAATCGTAATATCGGTAAATTAATTAATCGTAACATCGATTAATCGATATGTTTATTACTCGTAATATTGATACTGCCGAGATTCAGCAGTATTACCTATACAACGTAGACCATCGCCCGTTGCATTATTCTACCGGTACCTATGCGAGTCACATCGCGATGCCATGCCCGTCTGCATCGCACAATTGTACTGCATTTTATACAGTGGTGCAATGAACGGTGCAGCAGAAGATTTTCACATGAAAAACACAAAAAGGTTTAAAATGTCGCCAAGAATTTTTGTGCCTATATGAATATGAAGTCTAGCTAGCTGATATTTGTTGACTGCAAGGTTAGCATACAGTGTATTCCACTTAAGAGTGTAACACGCTTACAATTTTTTTAGTTTTTATCCAATATGAACCTAAATGAACATCTGTAGTGCTAACCCGTACTCTGTCGTCTGATGGTATAAAAGCGGGACTATTATTATTATTATTATGAATCTCTTGAAAGATAGAAAACGTTAAGGCCTACTTTTCTCAGATTTGTTACATTCTAAATTGCTACTCTCTGTATTTTTTCCTATTTCCTCACTTTTATTTGATTTGTAAAGGAGCCTATCTAAGGTGGTGTACCGCTCGACCGCTTTGTAACCGGTGCCTAGGTGCGTGATTGGCTGCCAGCGAGTTATTAATTATTATCTCAAAAATCAAATTTACACATTGCGTTATAGTAGGTACTTTATCGAATATTATAAACAATGTGGGTGTCACTGTTGCTAAATAAAAAATATGACGTGCAAGAGCAAGCAGCTTGAACCTCCAATATTTTAAAACATGTCTACACCTTAGATTTTTCTCGAACGACATGTAAAATGCTTGTCTAGTAACACTGATTTTAATGAGGTGCCAGAGGAATGAGAAATTTTAGTTTATAGGGACTTACAAAGGCTAAAACTATGTTTCATGGTCTCTAGCTCCTGAAGAAGTACGGAATTTGAATAGAAATCCTCATCATTTTTGTTTAAGAATGCACATCTAATTTTTGTTAGAGCAATAAATGGACACCATCCAACGAGTTTTCTTCATATTTCCGTAATCCGAGAAGCCGCAAGGGACTTATTTAATCTTATCCCCATATAATTCCACTAACCTATATGTAATCGTCGAATTATAGCAAATGATGCAGTGCCAGTAATAAATTGAAAACTCTGTCTGCCCCTCGGTAAAACCAGGCGATTTTAATCAGAGGCAGGATGGCCCGCTGGCGAGATCCTTACGTCAGGTGGCCACAAGGGTAAAATTCCGGGAACATTCGGTGGTAGCGTCAACCCCTGCCGTGCACGCACGGGCTTTGTGTTCGTGTCACCGGCGGATCACTCTTGTCTACACGGCATTTGGGTCACACTTAGCCTGCAGTCCCTTGAATACAAGAATTGATTTGTTCGCAGATAATTTCGCGCCAAGGATAGAGAAGCAGGTTTTGGAAGCAGAACAGAGCCGGGAATTTATTTAGAACCAGGTGATACATAGATTTAAGAGAATTACTTGGAAAAACGAAGGAATTTTGGAATCTATAATTTTTTATTAATGCCAAGAAAAAGTATTCTATGGATTATTATAAACTGCTTACAACTGTCAAAAATAAAAATTGGAAACCAAAAAGTATTTCTAATGTTCAAATCGAGGTTCAAATCTTGGAGAGTTACCTACAAACGAATAAATTGCCTACGTTGGGTTGGAAAGAACAAAGAAGTGTGGCTACTAAAACAAAAAATATAAGGTAGGAGTAAGTTGTCGCATTTGCTATATTGCAAAAAGTAGACAACATTTTTGCGCTAATCCGATATCTATTCCTTCGTTACAGTGAACATATTATTTATCATTTCTAAATAAGAAGCTCATTGGTTGAGATAGCAGCACCATAGTTTGTTAAATGCGACAATCGGCTTTCCCAGTAAATTTTTCAGTTGTAATATTTTTTGACTCCGCCAAATGTAGAACTTCAAGGTAAGGAAAATTTGCGTATAATGGTATTTATACTCAATGCTGATGCTGCCATATTTGGGGTTTCGTTCTTTAATTAGGAAATAATTCAATACGGTCAAAAATAGTCTATTGGGGTCACTTGTCGCATTGTTTACGGGGCAGGTTGTCGCTGGATTTCGATAACCGTATAACAGAAACATTTTTACTGAAGCTGATTTCCTACCAAGCTATGTCACAGATTGTCCACCATCAACAAAAAATGATGATCAAATTGGATTGCCATATATCGATTAACAACTGCTATTATTGCATCAATTCCTGTTGTGTTCGTATTATCGCAGGAAAAGAAATTCGTACCTTCCCAACAGGTGGGGAAAGAAAAAGCACAAAATCTAACAGAAGGAAGAGAAAATCTGCCATTCTAACCGATACCCCTGTCAGAGACGAAATAGCAGCAACAAAATCGCAAAACCCAAAGAAAAGTAAGAGGAAAGTTTTCTCAAGCAAAACCGATAAAAAAGAAACCACAGGAAAAAAGGGAGCTAAGAATAGAGCCTAGTGACGAAGCAACATCTGTTGAAGAAGAGGAAACATTTTGCCTTGTGTGCCATGACCGATACAGTTCCTCGACGGTAGACTGGGTGCAATGCACCATGTGTAAAAATATTCGGCGCATGAAAGTCCATATTACGTCTGCCAGAATTGTGATTCTGATGAGTAAAATTCGCTTCACACGAAGAGACCATGGCAATGCTAGATAACGTTATCTGGCATCCCCATAATATTAAAGCTTAGGCACCTACCCACGTTCGCTGATATTGTTCCATTTTTTATTACTGACTACTTACCCTATGCGCCATGACAACATGCTTATGCGGGTGTGCGCAGTGGAGAGTCTAAGGGAAATCATGTAATTAACAAGCAGAACATATCATTCCATTAGTGAACTCTAAAGAGAATGCGGACGACAATATGTAGCTGTGAGGAAATGTTTTCAGTAATTAGGGTACATCACATGAGTGAAAATAAATTGAAAATAATTCAACAGTTTTTCGACAACTCGTTGCCTGGCAATAGTCACGACTCACGACAGCCCGGAGAGCTGGAGGGGGTATAGACGAATGGCAAAGAGATTGAGAAGAAAAACTGTGGATTTATTTTCAATAAACTGATCAACAGAATGTACCTGTGGCACTAAAATAATTTTCTATGGAAGCCCTTCGCGTGGTCTTTTTTATGTATTATGTTTAACGAATGGCAACGAGATTGTAAAGAAAAACTGTGGAATTATTTTATGTATACCTTCTAAGTTTGTGGTTCAGATTCAACTCCATAGGCATGTCTTATACACTCATCTTAGCAATCTGTGGCGGCTTGTGACTTTTATAAGAGGGGGAGCTCTGCCGAAAAACCTGTACAACATTAGGTAAAATTTTAACTCAGAACCCATCCTGCTTTATAAAGTCTGAAACAACGTTTTCTCATCGGTTTTCTTCCACTTGTTCCTCACAAGATAAGAACCAAGAAAATATAATGTTTAAAAGTAAAGTCTAAACTTATGTTTTTATTTCAGATAAAACAACACAAAAATCAAAAATTAATGTCTAAAAGTAAAGCCTAATCTGGTACAGTTTAAGGAAAGTTAAGAGAGTTGTAGATCTCGGTACTCTGCGCTTGCAGCTTATTACGGGCAGTCTAATTCTTTCTCATGGTCTTAATTTTTTCAGCTGGCATACCATATGGATGGCGTTTTCTTTACCCAGAAGCGTGCTGTGTGGATTCTGACTGCTACATACATCCTAGACAATTTGAGAGATGCAGAATCGTGCATAGTGCATTTTACCCAAAATAACTTGTTTTCACTCCCTGGAATTTTTGCTTGCCAGAGTATCTATTTTGTATATAGAAATACCTAAACATTTTTCGACAATTACATTATGGAGTAGGTATCTGTTTGATACCAGAAATTGGGACAATTTGTGTTATTCACTTCATAAAACTACCCCATTTGAGAGTGAATGTTTCTATCAGTACTTAAATTCCTTTAATTTGTTACCAATCAATATGAAAAATAGAGCGTTTGACACAAAAGTAGAGACACGTATATCCGTGATTTTCTTACGATATTTTAACAATTTGGAAAAATTGCCAACGGCTAGTCCGAAACAAAACTCCGATCTAAGTCACAGTTTGCACTCTACTAACTACGTTGCCATTTGCCATGGAAGTCATTGTTTCACTGGCGTGTTCTTACTGACACAGGGCATATCTTTAAAAGTGACACAGTGACACAGTGTAGCAAATTACGTTTTACCTACAATGGAACCGTTCCAAGGATATATCTATACGGGGTATCTTTATGGCTAAAACGCCCATAACGTGAATATAATTTCTCACATAACCCAAGCAGCTATGCGCAAAGTTGCTCCAATACAATGCAACATAATTACACAAGAATAACATAATGGTGAGAATGTGAGGCATTTTAGAACATATATCCTGAAACGCGGGCCTCCTCCGGTTCTCTACAATAAGCTATCTCCGAACTTAATTACATGAAGCGCCCGTAATTTGGAATTTCATTTGCCACTTGCAGGTCGCAAATCAGGGAAAGGGGCAATTTTATGTACTTGATCCTGTAGTTTCTAGCTAGACTGTCTTGGAATGGGACAAGAATGAAGTGCTTCTATCTAGTTTATTACCAGGAATGTGATTTTAAAGTTTTGGAGACTCGAAGAAGCTCAGAGTAATGTTAAAAGGTCATGGAAAATGTTAGATTATTCTACGCGGACTAGTACATTTTACTTGAGAAGTAGCCTTGCCTATACACGTGCCGCACGTTATGTTAGGAAAATAGTTTTTCCTGGGCAAGTATTATCTGCCTGGACGAATAGCTTTTATTTCTTATTTAATTTTTAAATAACCGGGCAAACAGTATTTTCATATGTAAATAAATTTTGTCTTATACCTAAAGGGCCAATAACGATATGGTGAGTTCACGTGTCTATCGACAATGAAGTGTTCTTACACAAAAGTGTCTTAAAATTATCCATATAAGTATAACTTAAAAAGCTAAAAAACAACAATAACACATTATTTATCAAAATGAACATATTTAAACATAAAAACAATGATACCTACTGTTGGCAGACGGTCATTGACGGCATGCAATCAGTTACGTTTCATGCAGCCACGCTGTTTCATTCCAGTTTTGTTTCTTGTAGCGTGCGGGCCCCTGCCATAGAGTTTTCAGCTCATTTCCAAAAATTGTTTTCGTTTATCAGTCACTTCTAACCTAAAATTCTTACAGTTGACTCGTAGCAAGACTGGGAAAACAATTCGTTTCTTGGACTTTGCTCCCAATTTACCAACATCCCACCTCGACCCGGCAGCCTTTAGAGTTTTAAAGATTTGCTCCTTAGGGGCGCCACTTCACGAGATTTCAAAGGGTGTTAAGAAATTTCGATTTTTATGTGCTTAGTAGGTTGCCTTAAAATCGACCGTGAATATGATAGATTTAAAAAAAATATTTTTTACCGACGAAGCCTTTTTTCAACTCCTGTTGTTAAAATAGTTTCATCAAAATAGTGTCATCAAAAAGAGCAATATGCAGGTACCATACCGTTACTTATGCCATTTTTAAATATCTGATTCGAAAAATTAACAAACAAAAATAATGAAATTCCGTAACGTACTAACATTTTATTGACTTTTGGGCCAACTGTATAACGAGCATGACATTTCAGTGCACGATTTTAAAAGAGAGTATAAACGGAGTGGTGGACGGTGGAGTGTAAGCTTCTCAAACACCTCTATTCAGTTGTCTGAGGGAATTAAAAGGTAGAATTGAATGGCAGGAAATACCCCCGACCCGCCCCCTCCCTGTGACATGTGCTGCTGGTTTTCACACGTTAAATTCGTAGCCAGAAAGAGAACGAATATTATTTGCGTATACTTATTGTGTTAGTCATGGTAAACCAGTACTTGTACGAAAAATTTCTGATGATTTCAATACTGAAAATTAGTAGATGAACTTGACAAAGTGGAAGTAGTAATACACATATATACTCAGCCTAGCAAGATATGAAGGAAATCTTTTGGAAATATAAAATTAACGGTGTTCCAAACTGTTGTTTTCAAACAAGTTAAACATGTAGAGTGGCGTAACGTAATCCAGTTTTTAGCATGAAGTAAAAAACTAAGAAAGGAAGTGTAGAAATTGTACAAGGAACATTGCTTTTCGTACTCGACTACAAAACTTTGATGTGCAGAATTCAAGTTAAGATTCCCAATCAGGAAGGCCTCCAAACTGTCATTACCGAGGAAACAATGGTTACAGTTTATTGAGTGAAATAAATATGTCGAATGGCGGATAGTCCACGAACTGGGTATTTCAGGGTTATCAGTTTGGAAGATGCTAAAGAGAAATTTGGAGAATCTCTTGGAGACTTAACATAGATCCCGCAGTAACTTTTGTTTGTGTATAAAGGTACCCGCACACTGAGCGCGGCGAAGCGAAGAGAAGAAAAGTGTATGTTACCAAATGGGATACCGCACACTGACGACGCGTGGAGAAGCGAAGCGGAGAGCCATCGCGAGATAACTCTTCGGAGCAACCAGGCGAAGTTAGCTCGCGCCGCGCCAGTGTACGGTAGGTAGAAGAAGCGAAGAGCAAAACATTAACTCGTGGTCATTTCTCGTACACTTTCGGATGAAGCCGGCAGGATTATATTTCACGTGAGGACGTGAGTATAGCTACTTGCGTCTAATATACAAGCGTGTAGACAGCTGCTGGCGTTTCCATCAATAGATAACTGCTAATCAATTTTAAAAAATTACAAAAAAATAACTAGAATTGACCAAAGAAAGATGGAGAAAAGGGTGGAATATCAGGAGAATATCAGTTCGGATTTATACGAAATAGAGGAACGCGCGAGGCCATCCTAGCTTTACGAGTAATTATAGAAAAAACAATAAAAAAAGAGAAAGAGCGTCTATATAGGATTTGTAGATTTAGAAACAGCCTTCGACAACGTAAAATGGGGGAAGATGTTCGAAGTGCTCAGAAAGATAGGGATGAAATATAGGGACAGAAGAATCTCTACAAAGAGCAAAAGGCAGTTATAGAATTTGAACAGGAACAAAGAGAAGTAGATATCCGGAAAGGAGTGAGACAGGGATGAGCATTGCCACATCTAGTTTTCAACTTATTTATCGAAGATGCGATTAATATTGTCAAGGACAGAACAGCTTCAGGGTTTAATGTACAGAGTGAAACTATTAACATGGTCAGACTTTCGGATGATATAGCAGTGTTAGCACCTAACAAAGAAGAATTGGGAACTTGGACAATAGGAACAACGGACCGAAAAGGAGTGGAAGCGTTTGAAATGTGGTGCTGCAGACGCATGATGAAGATACTGTGGATAGATAAGGTTAGCAATAGGGAAGTATTAGAAAGAGTTGGGGAAAAGCGAAAGGTATGGAAGAAAATAAAGAATAGGAGAGATAGGATGGTAGGACCGCGATTCACCTAACCTAACCTAGGTGAATCGTGGGTAGGACACCTAAGACACGAAGGAATAGTTCATCCGATAAAGAAGTACTCATTTTGTTTACTATTCAACAATCTCCTCATGCAAACAAAACTAGGGTAAATCAGTATTACCATTGTGAATTTGGCTCAAGCACATGCGTGATATCGTGACTATTTCTCGTCGCTTCGCTTCGCCAAAGTGTGCGGACTGCTAAAACGACTTTTCGCTTCTCTTCGCTTCGTTAGAAAAAGTGGAGGTAGTGGATAAAAGCGTTGAAGCTGTTGTATGTCAATGCCAGAGTTCACATCGCTAAGCTAAAATCATCATCAAAAAAGCTAAGACATATTTTCATCTGATCTGGCACCCTCGAATTATTGACTGTTCCCGAAACTTAGCACACTCTTAAGAGATCAACGTTTTTCTAGCGAAATCAACGAAGATAGTAGAAAAACTGAGAGCAAGAAGAAAAGTTCCTAGAACAAAGTACCTAAAAGTGACTACTTAACAGGGTGGTTAAGTTTGCTTAAAAATTTATTGCTGTTTCAGTATCTCGAAAACTATGAAAGTTGCAGAATTGAAATTTTCGGAACGATTTTCTTTTGCAAAGATCTAAGTACTGTTCCAAACAGGGGCGTTGCTGTATGGCAGACCGTCCACTTATTTTTCCCAAAATGTTACGCCACTGATCTACGCAGGTAATTGTGGGGCACGCAATCGGCATCTTCGATTTTTTTGTAAGCTGCTTAGTTTTTTAGTGCGACAGCTTTTTGCGAAATCGTTGACACAATCTGCATTTTTGATGGGGAAAAAATCGATTGTTCCAGAACTACGTGAGATGTCATTTGCCAGTAAAAATATTTTTTTACAACAGAGATCTACATAAGACAATCGCCCAGCTTCAGGTGAAGCATCTTAGCATCATCCACTTTAGTAGCTCATCAGCCATGATAAACTTCACAATAAAGGTATTTTAACATAACTTGACATTTCATTAAAAAAGTTGCAATTCTAAGACATTTATAAAATTGTACGTCAGCCATCCAACTTGAAACACACCAGTACGTTTAAATGTAAAGAGGTTCATGCACAATCAATATGTATTAATTAATGAGAAATATAATTTCCGGCTTATACTCGCGAGAAGCTGCACGAAAAATTTGATGGCACGCAATTGGGACTCGAAAAAGGTTTCTTACCTTCCGAGAAGGCGTTCTGACCACTGACTCCTGAGTCCGTGTTTCTCATATTTAAAAAAGCTATACTCGTATTCTTATTACCTCGTTAATTACTAATCTCCACTTTTTTTGTAGATGTTTTAGTCACCCCTCTATACAAATACTAGAAAAGTAACTTTTACTCAACAAATATTTGTTCAACCTAACTTGATTTAAGGCACTATAATACTTACGATTGAAGTCTTATTTAAATTTTGGTCCTGTTTTACATCTTTAATTAATTTTCTGTTCGTAAAATCTTGTAAGATAAATAAACGAATATCAGTCCTTTGAATTGTGGTAAAACGCTCAAGGGCCCTTTATGTTCGTGTTGAAAGGATCCACGACGCCCAAGCAACCACTTTAGATGAGTACAAGGTCAGGTGTCCGATACCATCCACACGACACCTACTCGAATAATACAGTACCGCATCTACCCCTTGAATTCTTTAAGTGATTGTACGCCTTTTCCTCTACAACAATTTATGGAAAGAAAAAAAATTAGTCACTGTTTATTTCATGAATTGAGAAGTTCCATTTTATATACCTGTTTACTTTCGTTCTTCTAATTACTTTGACTTGTTTGTGTCTTTTGTTCTACCGGCACTGATAACCGGTATAGGTATGCGTATTTCCAAAACATATTTAACCACAACGCGTGACATCTGATTGGTTGAATTCTCAACTTTCGGCGTGTTTATTATAATCTCAAATTGTCAGCCGTCAAATAGATCATTTCAGAATATCGTCACACAATTGACAGCTGGAGGGCAAACATTTGTTTGTTTAAAGCTTAGAGGAGGGAAGAAGAGGAGGAATAACAAATCAGATGTTTGTGTTACCATTTGGCGCCAAAAAAGGGGCGTAACTTAAACTTATTTTGAGTTAAATTACATGAACTCTAAACAGTAACCTGGTTTCACCACTTTGTTTGGCACCAAATCTGCTCAAATTTTGGTAACACTCACCTACATAGCAAAAATCGGGCGTTGAGTATCCATACTCTTCCCTCCAACAGCAAATGGCGTCCTGCTAAAATCAGGCATTCTAAAAGTCTATTGTTTGTACAAGTAAAAGAGTGTAGTTACTACGATGTAGGTACTCTGTTTAAGATAGGTAGCAAGTTAGTGTCAACAGAACTCTTTTTACTTAAAAAGTGGAAAATTTACGATCTTTGCTAAAAGAATGTATTGGTAAATCAGAGAACGTTGATATAACTATTTCGAACATATAAAATCATTTAAAGTAAGTACCTATTTATATATTTATGAAACAATAAACCTTTGCCTTGAGTACTTATTTTCTTTTCAACCATTACAAATTATGTGTAAAACTGAGTATCATCAATGTTTTTAATTGTCCATTCTGCTATCATCGCTGTTTTTCTTCTTTAATTAGTTACTATCTGATAATCAGGAAATAGGTACATATTTCTTTAAAAGTTTTACTTAATACTGCCTGATCTGACTCCATTATTTTAACAAAACGGAACAAAAGTGTCTTGGAATGGCACAGCTAACAGTGAAGCAGTTGCCTTTTCAAATTTTTACTGAAGTTTCTTTCCGGGGAAGAAAAGGGTAGCCGTGGAGTTTCCCGCTTTTCCGAAGTAGAAACAACCCGGTGATGCACTGCATGCTTTATACGGGCAGAAAATTGAATTATACGAAAACAAAGGACCGTAGAAGGGGTTGGCAGGTCGACACACAGGATTACCAGCGAAAGGGAGGAAAGGGGTTCGTTACGCTTGTAATTAACTGCGACTCGATAATTAATTAGTTCCAACAAGTACCGTTCGGCGCCGCTCCGCCAGTCAATGCATACATAGGCACTATTAAGGCTCAGAATCGGACCCTACAATAGAATATTCTGGTATAGAGATGGCCCTTATGGATTCAAATATTCAACTGCAAGGGTTGTTTTGTGTATGAAGTTATGTCTGTAGCCGGAAAATTTGTTTTCAAATTACTTTTAGCGAGAGGCGAAAATTTCAAAAGCTGTTACGTGTGTTGTTATTTTTGAAAGCTGTCTGATAGACAATAGTTATTTTATGAGACAAACACAGGATCAGTGGATCAGTCAAGAAGCAACATGTCCAATAGTATAAAGTCAAGTTTATAATTAGCTACAAAAGTGACTCATTGCAACTGTCACTTTTCTTTCCAAACAAACCTTATCTCTGCGGCACTAGCCAATAGGATCATAATCATAAAGTTCTCAGTCCGAAGACTGGTTGGACGCGTATATACCTCCAGCCTTTCCTATCCTGAGCTAGCCTATGCACTTCCCTAAAAGTAGAACGTCCTACATCCCCAACTATTAGACAGCAGTAGTCTAACTGGACCTACTCCTACCTATTTTTATTTCCATCTCAGACTCTAGTATGTCGAGAACTATTCGTTCGTGCCTCAGAAGGTTTCCCACCATCCTATCCTCGATCCTATCTCACCTATTCTTTATTGTCTTCCATACCTTTCGCTTTTCCTCAACTCTTTCTAATACCTCCTTATTGCTAACCCTATCTATCCGCGGTACCTTCATCAAGCGTCTGTAGCACCACATTTCAAACGCTTTTCTTCTTTTTCGATTCTCTTCTCCTATTGTTCAAGTTTCGCACCCGTACACTGCCCTACTCCTTACATACGTCTTTAAGAGTCTCTTTTGAGTTTTATGTTCTGTAGTTTAAATTTTGTCATAAGTGCATAAATACATATATTGCGTTTAGATTTTGTTACGCCGAAAGGGCGTAACAAAGTACTGAATAGTCATATATGTATAACGCGGCAATACGACATAACCTAAAATATATATTAACGTCAAAAGTCAAATGCAACATAAGCTAAAATATTCACGTGGGTTAAAACGACTGTACTACACGCTTACGTCATTACCTGGTGATATAATTTTGTGCAACGCTAAATATCCTGAATATATTTTATCAATGAAATCAGAAAAATATGTGCTTCTCTTGTATCAACATCAACAAACCAGAAGACCAAAATGTCAACAGCAGGAAAGTGTAAAATATCTTCGACCATAGGTGTTATTTACGTCAAAAATTATTTGCGAGCTAATTTTGACCAGGAATTAAAATCCTGGTATTTATATTAAAAAATATTGAGCAATGAACAATCCAGTAAATTAACATGTAATGTGTTTAGTATTTACGTTTCAATCCATCTGAAATGTAAATAACACGCCAGGTTATGCCTTTGCATTTGCTTGCGAATCATTTTCGATCCTCATAATACATTTTGATAGACGTTTACCGCTAGGAAATCTGCCAGAAAAGAATTCCTTATTAAGCGATCAAGTTACCCACACCCGGAACAGCACAAAATCGCTCATCAACAATGAACCGAACACTTCCTATCGCCGTACCCACGTTAAGTGGCCGTCATATGACAACACAACCACAATACCAATACAACCTGAGAACATCCAAGACTACTTATGCCAACTATTCACGAGTAATGGGCCGTAGTTAAACCCTGGATGGAATTTCGATCCTTTTGACGGGCAAAGTTAGAGGCGAGATTTGTTGGAAATCCAAACAGATCGATTTAAAACTGTTTTGACCACAAGAAATGAACCTCTGTGTAGACGTAGCAGAGTTCGAATTTTCGGATAATAGGGGCCATTGAGGGCTTTGTAAAGGAATTAGTGTAATCCTATATCACTCCTAAGACGTTCTATCAGCATGATTTGTGAATAAAATAAGTCACACTTTCTTTATAGAGAAATGTACTATCGGTGGAGAAAGACATACCTGTTAGTTAGGTAATACATTAACGGTTTATAAGTTGAAAGAACATTAATTACAAAACACATAAGTATATAAACACATAAGTATTAGTAATCAGCAAATAATAAATATGTTAAATTCAAAAGTTTCCTCATGATATCCAGCATACGCTCAATGGAGTCAAGGTGGTGGACCCTAGCCCATTCTTCAGGTTCCCAACCAACATTCTCCCTGATAACTAAGTGACCAGTACCTGTCCTAGTATTATATCCTGCAAGTATTATCCTTACTATATTCTGACTAATTCGGAAGTTGAAAACTCCTAGAATTCATTTTGTAGAGAAGTCTCATTTTTTACACTTTGTGCAAAGTCTAGTACCTAACATCAGAAAATCAATAAAATTTGAGAAAGCGGCAGTGTTGGGAATATTGAGTTACTATGACACGTGGTTTGCATGAAGTATGGTTCTATGGTCAGATGAAGCAACATTTTCAAGAGACGGTGTAACTAATAATCACAACGGTCATTTCTGGTCGTTGGAAAATCCGCATTCAACTAGACCAAGAAGATTTCAACATAGATTTAGCGGTTTATTAAATCGCATGTTGTTCCAGCATGACGGTGCACCCTCACATGTTGGAAGGAATGTGACTGCGTGACTGAATGTCAATTTTAATGGTATGTGCAATTGAGTGGCACCCAAGTTCTTCCGATCTAACTCCGTTGGATTTTTACGTCGGCGATATTTTAAACAGTATGCCCTCGATATAAATACCATAGAATAGTTAACGGAAATGATTCTCAATGCTGTTCAAGCTTCAAGATATCCAGAGCATGCAGAATTTCCAAAAAGCTTACAACCTTCTAGTACGTCGATGTGAAACTTGTGTTCGTTGTGAAGGCGGACACTAACTTGTGTAGTTTTTGAGCGGTTCAGTTTTAAAGATGGAATTGCAATTTTTTAAGGACGTCCAAGTAACTCATTTTTCATGTTGCGTCCATAGTCTACATCACAGAAGTGTTCGGAACACTCATGGCAAGCATCGGGATTCCGGATTTCCCTCTCGCCTACAATTTTGTATCCAAATCTTCCTTATGTCCGGATTTGTCAGAAATCTGTGCGATACTTCACTCTGTTACCCGTTTTAACTAAACTATTATTACATACCCCAGCACAAGTACACCGAGTCCCTGGTCCCTGGTTGCCACACGCGATAGAAGTGAAACTTCAACGTTATTAGAGGAATGAAAAATTTGTAGGTATTGTCCGTATCAAAATAATAATAATGAAAGAATAAATCGAATGTTAATGCTTCTAACCAAGCGCTTTGTGGCGTCACGAGAACTAAAACGCTGTGTCCTTCATTTACTGACGCGTGCCTGAGAGAAACAGCGCGAAGCACGAGACAGAGCGTGGCTAAAGAGTGGGGCGGCGTCACGAGAAATGAAACGCTGTAGGCTCGCTATACTGACGCTTGTCCGAGAGAAAGAGCACGAAGCATGAGAGAGAGCGCGTGGCTAAAGAGTGGGGCGTTCGATATTCCCTTTCTCCTCTTCCCGTCTTCTCAGACTGCTCCCCTCCATTCGTTTCACTTTCCGTGACGCTCGCATTTGCCAACAAAGGAACTTACTCTACCGAGACCAAAGAAGTTTCACTTCAAAAAGAGTGTAAACTTAGCAAGCGGTATCGAAGTAACTGATGGACTAGAGATTTCCCTTGTTTGGTGTTTATGCGTTACTAGTATTTGGAGGCGGATCAGACGGCCTGGAGCAGGAACATAGCAATGAAAACATGGCGTCTCCGCTATAATATTTTGCGCTCTCGGTGCGGGCGGCGCGATACCTTTCAAATAAAAATAATTCGTAAATTGTCTTCCCTCAAAAAGAGGCACCTATGTATGCTGTTCAGATGAAATTAATGCACAATTGCCCATGCACTTAATCCCTTCCTACAACAATTTATAAAATAATTATAATTATATAAAGTACCGACATTCTCGTGTATCATGCTTTGCTTTAGGTTTTCCTGTTCTGCTTTGCGTGCCCCTGCCAGCTAGTAGAAATAGCGAGTACAAAGCAACGAATACCAATTTTCAAAACTAACGCCATATTGGTTCTCTCCAGCTGTAGTACTATTAGTTTCGCTAGCCACCGATTGATGTCGCTCGTCTCTTATCTAAATATTAACACAATTAGCGCAAGCTTTCCGTTTCGTGAGTTGTTTGGCAATGCGTGGAAGACTTACTTGTGAAAATTCTGATCGAAAATTGCTTTCTTTAAATATTGGTACAACGTAATTTTTTGTGGTCATGCATCTAAGAGCTATTGTATCACTTTCTTGATATTCTAAATCTTCTTACTAGAAAATCTCTGATTTTTCCAGTAAGAGTAACGCCAATGACATCTGTAAAGGATGTCTGCGATGTCGCAAATACAAATAGAAAAATTTTCTCCTCGCATTCTAAGGCAATCAGTTTTCAAAAGTCCAGTCTCAAGTGAAATAAAGTTATTGACAATTATTACGTATATTTATCTTAACACAAAACAGAAGAATCCTACCTATTATCTACCATAAAAATTCAAACTTTCCATGTGCTCCTTACTGAATGTTTAGACGAAAGAGCACCACAAATAAAAGCGATATCATCTCGTATGTCAGCAGAACTTGTTGGCTGCTTTGCTTATAAATAGTATGAAAAGGTGTCGAGGCGAGAACGATTTACACGAACAGACTCATACAAGAGGTCTTTCATGCCACAATTGGCTAGGTACCTATACAAGATCCCATAGAATCTCTGTTGGCGCAGAGCCGTATTCTGTAAATTTAAACTATAGGTACCTAGGGAACTAGTTTTAACAATTTCACTATTCACTAAATAGGTATATTCGGCAGAATATATTTACACTTTGGGAGATTCGCTGAAATGGTTGCTAGGCTAGGTCTAATAAAACGCAAAAACTGATGTTCGAACGGCGCGGCGGTTCAATAAATTAACCCGTCAATTTATCTTGATTACAGTCCCGATACTTTTTCAGGTTCTGGTCGCGAAAATGTTGTGTCTCCAATTTTCCCATCCTAGTCTCAGAAAGGATATTTTTGGTGGACATCACAGATGAACAAGCGGTCCCGTCGAATATGTTAAAGAAAATTAATTTTCTTATAACTAAACAAGTTGTAAATGTTAACCCAACCATTTAATTAATTTTGAATACGAATATGCTGAATGCATGGCAGAATGCTTCGGTCGTTTCGAATAATATAAACGAGATAGGATTTCATCAAAACCTATTTATCTTCTTGAGGAGCGGAAAGTTCAGGAAAAGTAAATTTAATTAAGAAGTTGGAATTCTCTGCATTTTTGAAGTAACTACGCTCTAGTCAACTTCTATTTAAAATGGCTTAATTTAGACGATGCACGTCTTTCAGCCAACCGTACAGACTGCAAATTGGTAATTTTACTGGAGTAAAAAGGATTAGAGAGAACTGGTCGTTTTATGTCTTTGCATATTTGGCAGTGTAAATCCAAGGCTCACCACTTGATACACCCTGAAAGCATACCTCATAATATGTGTCGTCTGGTAACCATGACTTAAGCAGAAATAATCGGAATTGCACGCAAAAATAGATATTCGAAATTGTACCTAACTCAACAAGATTTTCGAAAACTATAAATAAAAATTTTTTGAAATTTAAAATTTACCCATCAATAAATGGTGGAGAAAACAGATTTTTTATTTATGTTTAAGTCGACCATGGAATTATTAACACTTATTGGAACTGATAAACAAATGACTAGATACCGGCGTAAATGTCAAAGTTAATTTGAGTTAACTGAAAAGTAGTTTTGTGTTGTGTTCTGAAATGGCTGCTTTATTTACGCCATATGGGCAAGCGGCATGTAGAAGAAATTTATTGAGGAAGTTAAAAATGTATGTTGCTGCAGAAGGACTCCAATTTGAACATTTAATGAACTGATTAAGTTATCACATTATTAGTATTATTATTTTAACTTATGTTTAAACTTTTTATTTAATAGTTTTAATAATTCCACGGTTAACTTAAAAATAAATAAAAAATCTGTTTTCTCCACCATTGATGGGTCAATTTTTAATTTTAAAAAAATGGTGGATAGAGAATTTGATTCTTTGTCATATTCCTTCGCGGAATATACAGGGTGCTATTTGAAAAAATAACTGAGGGGTGGTTACGTTCTTCGAATTATGTGCTCCATCATCAAAACTACAAAGTTGTTTTTGTTAAAAATTAGTTCGATACATGTTTCTGTTTTGGCTATGTTTAATTCTAACTAAAGATCTGCAAACTTCAAAAATTTTGAAAAACTCGAAAACTTCAATATTTTCGAGCATGGTCTTCCTTAAAATCTGCATTTATAATCTTAATTATAAACATAGGTACATTTTAATACAAATAATAACCATTCCATTTTAAAAACTGTATCCTTGGACCGCCAAGCTTAAATGGGACAGGCTGTATAAGTAAAAATATTTTACTATTGTAGAGTAGATACAACCTAATAACTTTTGTCTGAAACATTTTTTCGTAAACCTCCCCGTTTCCGATACATATAAACTTGTCCATGCGTTTCGCGCGAACACCCTATATAATCCACCGAATGAAGTAACACAGTTGTTATGTGAATTGTCATATAATGTACTATCAACGCGAAAATTCCTGTTCCACTTTACGGTTCAATTCCGCTTAAAATGCCATAACCAATTACATTCTGAGGTAAAAAATACCTAAGCGACTGTCCGCCAATTAAAATTTTGAAGGCGGATCTAAACGATTTTATTTGAATGACAATAAACGTGTTAGCCCTGCACTAGTAAACAAAGGGCAGCAAAATAGATAAATAATCCTGTTCTTTTAACGAAAAATCACATCGTCTATGGGGGGAGGGGGGGTGGGCTGACGAAAACATAGCAACGTCCGGCATAAACGAACACCACTTTTGGAATTTATAGTACGTAAGTTAGTCATTTTGTTTATTCATATTCAAATTAACGCAATATGTGTTAAACTTTTACTTTATTTTGTTTGCTTATAACAATATTGTTTCGCATACAAAATAAAGTGAAAGTTTAACACATATTGTGTTATTTTGAATATTAATAATATTCTGAACTTTCATTAAGAGCCCGACACACAGTAATTTTGGGAGCACGGTAGACGTTCGCCTGTTTGTAAATATTTCAAAAACTATAAATGATATTAAGTTGTTTTTGTTTGCAAACAGTTCTTAACATACAAATCTACTATTGCTATTTTGAAATTTGTTAAAAAATATGAAAACAATAAACGAAGGAGCATGTTATATGTGGGCGAAAAACTACTTCTTATAGAACCTAATAAAACTTTCCTGAAAAGAAAATCTCAGAATCTGGTTAAAAGCAATAGTAGACTGAACCTCTGGCTTGTAAGAACACATAAAATTTTCAATTTCGACCGAAAAACAAAAAAGTTATTAGTAAACAGCGGTACCCTTGCATTCGAAGTTTTTCGTCGTAGCTCGTGCTCTCGTCTATCTTTCGACTACTGATCAAAGTCGCTCAGCTGTCAATCGATCCCGAAATAGGGAGTGCGCGCAACAAGTTCATTCTCAGTGTTAGTTTGGTCGACTAGTTGCCTGCTTATCCAGATAGTTTTTACCGTCCGCTCTAGGTCCGAACCCCTGAACCCCCCGATTCTTAGTAAATTGGTGTGTCGGGCTCTTAAGGAAGTGCTGAATCCATTACATTTTGCATTGTTTCTTTCTTACCGATATCAACCAATCAGGAGGCTATAGATTTAGTAAAGTTATCTTGCGTAATATATGTATGTTTCTATTGCTTATTAGTTGAGGGAAATGATATAGTCTAATGCAATATCATTTGACCTTCCTAGTTATCATCATAAGGTTCTCAGTCCGAAGACTGGGTTGGACGCGTACCTCCATCCTTTCCTATCCTGAGCTAACATACGCATTTCCATAAAAGTAGAACATCCTACGTCCCCGAGTACGTCCCTAACTATTTGAGAGCAGTAGTTTAATCTAGGCCTACCCCTACCTCTTTTTATTCCTATCTCTGACTCTAGTATGTTGCGAACTATTCTTTCGTGTCTTAGTAGGTGCCATACCATCCTATCCCTCCTATTCTTTATTGTCTTCCATACCTTTCGCTTTTCCCCAACTCTTTCTAATACCTCCTTATTGCTAACCTTATCTATCCACGGTATCTTCATCATGCGTCTGTAGCACCATATTTCGAACGCTTCCACCCTTTTTCGATCCGCTTCTCCTATTATCCAAGTTTCGCACCCGTATAATGGCGTACTCCATACATACGCCTTTAAGAGTCTCTTCCGAGTTTTTACATTAACCGTTCCCGAGGGTAACAATTGTTTCTTTTTGTGAAAGGCAAGTCGACACTGCGCAATTCTTTGTTTTATGTCTTTAGTGCTCCTACCATCTCGAATTATTTTACTTCCTGGGGTTACTTCGAAGTAAGTTTCTCTGGTGTCATCATGTTCCGTGTAGCTTGAACCCCTGATGGACTTGGTTTTGGCGAATTAATTGGTTACTCAGGAAGTTGTTGTACAGTGCCGTCTAGTGTCAGCACATTTCGTGTAGCTTGAACTCCTGAAGGACCTGATTGTGGTGAAACTGGTCGTTGCGTAATTGATTGAACTGCGGTTCCTGTTTTACGAAGTTCCTTCGATTCTTGCATTAAAAATGCATGGTTAGGAATTATTTTACTTCCTAAATAGTAGAAATCCGGTACTTCCTCTATCTCCTCATTTCCTATCTAGATTTCAGTTTTAGTTCTATTTTCTACATACCAAAATTTTGGTTTTCTTTTATTGATTTTCATGCCGTAGCCCTCTGTCAAAACTGCTTCCATTTCATTCAGAGTCATTCCTAATTCTTCTTTGCAGATGCTAACACTGCTATATCATCCGCAAATCTGAGCATGTTAATAGTTTGACCCTGTACATTAATCCCTGAGGCTGTTCTGTCCTTAACAATATTAATCGCGTCTTCAATACATAAGTTGAAAACTAGAGGTGACAATTCACATCCCTGTCTCACTCCCTTCCGGATATCTACTTCTCTTCGTTCCTGCTCAAATTCTATAACTGCATTTTGCTCTTAGTAGAGATTATGTATTCTTCTTCTGTCCCTATATTTCATCCCTACCTTTCTGAGCACTTCCAACATCTTCCCCCATTTTACGTTGTCGAAGGCTTTTTCTAAATCTACAAATCCTATATAGACGCTCTTTCCCGACTAAAATGGCCTCGCGCGTTCCTCTATTTCGTCTAAATCCGAACTGATCTTCTCCTAATATTTCTTCCTAGTATGTATGTTCAAATACTTTTATTCCTTTTCGAATAAAATTAGTGTTTCTTTTAGGAAACACCCCACTCGCTAATTTTGTTCCAGCGCTGCGTAATGGTACTTTTGGAAGAATAGGAACAGCTGCCTCAAGACCTCCTCACCTTTGACATGCCTCGCCACTTGGAGGCAGTAATACAGGCAAGATGAAGCAATAGTCGATACTAAACGTCACATATTTTGTCATCTTGCCTGTATTAATACAGGCACTTTCCAATTTGTTTCTATCTTGTTTTATTATTAGTCTTGTATAATTCTCTACTTTTATTTTATTAAATTCTGCATCTTATTTAGTGGAACCTTAATCAAAATGAGTAATAATTCAAAAATTGATGAAATTAATAGTCTGCTTTAATTTGTGAGAACTAAAGTGTTCCAAATTGTTTGTCCAGCAGTATACAGGGTGATTCCAAAATGGCGGATTTCCTTTACAGCATGTTGTAGGGGATCGTAAATGCAGTTTATAGTTATGAGCAAAATACTAAAAGGTAAATTTGGCAACATGTGTACAGTCTCTCTAACCCTTTTCTCTAACATTTGCATAAGGATGTCTTCTATTTTGGGGTACCTTTGCGCGTAAACTCTTACAGCTTCATTCCCGTTATTATGGCATTCGCCCAATATCAGCAACATGTCTGCATATTCACGATTAGTATACATTTTTAACAACATTAAGTCAAAACTTAAAAATGACAGGTCAAAATAAACTAATACAAAACGTCAGATAACTATACAAAATCATATCATCGTTGCCAAATGCATTTTCAAATCATATGGATAAAAAGATTTAGATTTTCAAAATTAAAATTACAAGTTAGTAAATTAGACACTGCAAGCATTCTTTTTTTGCACACAGTCTTATAGGACATAACTTTTTATTGAAAATGATATTATCCTTCAAAATTCTAAAAAATAAAGAATATGGGTTTTTTATTTCCCACCCTCCTCACTCAGTAAATTAACAATTAAGAATTTTTTAAACATTTTTCCCAGGCTACATTTAAGGTCCCCTACAACGTACTGTAGAGGAAATCCGCCATTTTGGAATCACCCTGTATATGTATTTATATGTAGTATGCATTGAGACCAGGTTTGTGGTGCATCTTATTCGCTCGGGCGAACAATGCACCAGTGGATACTTAATTCAGTTGGTCCATCCTTGGTGAAGCAAAGGTTGGAAAACAGTTGAAGACGCTAAAGTATACGTAGTCCGAACATCCATTTTTCTATGTTAGTAAGGACAGTTGCTTCTACTTACAAAGCCGACGGGAGGATATCGATATATCACCAGAAACCGTCAATTTTCACCAAACTCACTCATCCAATTTATTGCTGGTAGCCGACTATTGTGGCCTCGTGGACTTATCGTCTATCAGTTCCTTGCCAACCAAACAATCCTAAAGTTGTCCCTTGTACCAATTGAGCGAAAATTAAGCATTCAGCTATCCATTGACGTGGTCTTCGATCAGAAACCATGCTAGGACAATGGTCGCTCACCACTTCATTGTTCAAATCCTTATTTTGCATACCTATAGTGCCTTGTGGATTTCATCTGAGTGAGAGAACACTAGAGTTCCAGGCGACGTTTTTCACACAATGTCTTCACATAAATTTTATAATTTTCAGGAATAATCTATTTCCACTGATCTAAAAGCAGCGTAGAATTCCTGCCAAGGGATGTTTTGGGTGATAAACAAAATGGAGGTTTTTGATGACGATGATGAGTTGTTAGTTGGACATTTTTCTTTATTAAGTATCTATTTATTTATATTGATAACTTATATTACCTTTGCATTTTCAGGTTTCTCGCAACTCAAAGGTTTTGGTTCCTCGGCGGCAGCCTCCTGTCTTACAGGTAAGTCATATAAATCTTCATGTTTTTTGCCTTACTCTCAGTAATGCATTCAAATGCGCACTTAAATCTTTCGAGTGTTAAAAGTAGTAACTAGATTAACTTTGATCTAATTACAAAATTACGCAAATCATTTATCAGCTTGCTTGATGCAATGGGTACGCCACGCGTTGGAAGTTTAGGAGCAAATATTTCATACACCATTAAGTTTTACGAATGAAAGTTTGCTACACTTGGCAATTATTTGCTTTCGAATTATCATTTATCACTTTATCGGTTCAGTAAGCAAGTTTTTCTCTGTGTTTCTGCACTCCCTAGTCCCTAAAATTTATGGATATGAAACGATATTTATTAGATGGCAAATTCAACGCAATGGATTCGCCTCAGAAGAATGTTTCAATAATTGTAGAAGGAAGTAGACAAAACAGACTTATATGTTGAAAGTCGAAAGATGTCGAAAGATAGATTTACACACATGTAGATGGCGCTGACACTGACGTTTGGTTGAATAACCTCATTTTTACAGCAATACCTGTGTGTTATAACTTGTATTCCATATAGTACTCATCAGCTTCGAATTATAAAAGAAGTTTCTTCTTTTATAAATATCTATTTACGTTATACTCATGTTTAATTCCAAACTTGGATCCCAATCCTCCCTATGAGCTTATCAGGGGTTGATTGAATGTACCTGCATTAGACTAAAATGCTCTTAAGTATTTCACCGCGCAATCTGTTGATGAAGAACACTTTAAATTGGCAGACTCTATAAAAACTCTGACACATGTTGTAACGAAAGTGGGCAAGAGGCGCCCGAGGGCAGAGAAAGCAGCTCTTTTGTTTTTCGTAATTCAACACCTAAAGTAGATGGCGCCGGTCGAGATGCGTGTCTATCACAACAACTTTAATGAGTGCACCGAAGTTGTCGGCTAATTTTCTTCATGCTTCGACTTTAAAACAACAAACAAAACCGGACGGCGGAAGGCGTCTCTTGGACCCGTTGTAGTTTATTTTTGTTGGGAACTAATAATTCCGGGGGCAAATAAAATAAACGCCAATATAGGATCGTATATTTAGAGGGTGCCGCTCTCACGAAAACCAATATATTCCATGTCGTTAGGCGTTTTTAACAAACGGGGAGCTTTCTTAAAGAAAGTTGCTTTGAAAAGAAAATAATTGGTGTCGGAGAAAACTCGGGACTGGGGATGTTTTTAAAACTCGAGTGGAATAGTAGGTACTACAAGGTACAGGCACGTGACAACAAAATGAAGCGGGTGAAAATATATAATTGACAGAAAAATTACAAAACAGCGTACGAAATAACTATTCACTTCCATTAGTGGTTTGGGATGAACATCCTTAGGACAGAACGCTCTGGATAGGGTAAAGTGAGGAGAGTAGGGCCACTTTAAAAAAAAATCAATATGCATTCTTTATTTTGTAAAATAAACATCTCAAAATATATGTATACTTCAGATTAAAAGTAATATTTGGTAGGTGAGATTAAAAAGCAGTTTGCAAAATTAAAAATAGATTGTTGATGCAGTGGTCCAATTATCATCCCCAGTGGAGGAGAGAATACCACTTCTAGAAGGAGAAAGGACGCCAGAATTTTGCTTTTTCTTCTTGCTAATGGTAGTTCTTCAAGATTGGCATTCATAACTCGTACAGCCTTCATGCAGCCACCGCTTGCGTACAACACCCTGAATCCAGTAATCTTTCTTCTTTGTGTTATGGAAACCTTCGCCACATCCAACACACTCATTCTCATAATCACTATAAGACGTTCTTCTTCTACTTCAGAGTTATCTACGACCATTTCTTCAGATTCCGACGAATAATAGTCCTTCATTTTTTACCCTGTTCTTTCCATGTTTTTGTGCCCGACTTTATTGTTTTTGTTTTCGCATAGTATTGCATTTCGTAGAAGACAAAACGCCGGTTATTTATCTGCGAGCTTTCTTGATCGCTGGAGTAATAATAATAGGTACTGTTGAATCTAGGACTTTTGCTGGAGTTATTTTAGACGCCGAAGAAAGTTTAATTGGTGTCATCATGTTCCGTGGTTTTGGCGAATTAATTGGTTGCTCAGGAAGTTGTTGTGCTTTGTGCAGTGCCGCCTGATGTCAGCACATTTCGGGCAGCTTGAACTCCTGAAGGACCTGATTGTGGTGAAACTTTTAATGAAGTACCTGCATGCGTTATGATAGTATACAGACTTTCCGGACACTCTAATGCGCGCTGCAGGAGGGATTCCATCGTACCACTCATCCTTCCTATTTCTACCTTTGAAAATGCAGTACCGGGGCAAATTTACACCTTCAGCTTCGTTACACGCCAAGATGCTGACATTTTTTTCTTTTTTTCCCGGACTGGCGCTAGGAACACATTTGGACCCTTTTTGAGCGAGAACTTGGCCAGCTCTGGTATTTAACTGAAGACTGGTTTCATCACAGTTTGGCAACTAACGAATATTCGCCAAAAATGTTCCCAAGTTTGTGAAAATGCTTTTGGTACAATTTCTCTGGACATTCCTGTGGCACAGAATGCAGAAACTTTATTTATTTTTTGTACTGAAATATTCGGTCTTCTCCTCAGGAAAGAAACCAGCCACTTCGCACCCGCTTTACCCAAAGTGCTTAAAGTGAAATTTTGTGCTATTTGTATTTTTCCGCATTTCCCTTCATTTTAATTAAATCTGTGTTATATTCCTAATTGGGCAGCCAGTGTGTAGGCCATTTCCTTCACTTCTAATTTTGTGGGTGAGTAACCACATTTCTGGAGTTTCTTTATGTGTTTTGTGAGTTTTGGTTCAGCACGTTTACCAAACAACGAATACGAACTTAGTCTATTAAATTTCTTTACGTTATTGTTTTCGCCCGACGTTTTAATGTGGTTTTGGATAGCCCAAAATTTGTGGTTACTTCTTTTACACCCATTTCATCTGAACTAACTGCGTTTATCGCACCTGCAAGTCGTTTGATGTCCAGACATCTCTTAGACGTGCATTTACTTCGCAAATGTAAACGTTCGACATGATCCGAACTACTGGTCCTTCTATCATTTTAAGGGAAGATGCAAAACAAATTTTATACCTGTATAAAAATGATTGTAACTGGCTAGTGCATTGTTGTCAAGTTTTAAATGTTATTACTGGTGGCCCGTCTCTCCTCCTGATTCAACTCTCCTCACCTCCTAGCTCCTACCTGTTATGAGGTTATCCAGCATTGCTTGTGAAGTCGATATTCATCTGATTTCTTGCAACGTCTTAGGCTTGCACGAAGAAAGTATATGTTGGTGACACCAGACTGACGCTATAGAAATATTAATCCTGCTATGATGAGGCCGACGGGCATGCTTGAAGTGAATGTGACACAGTCAAAGTTGCTCCTCGACGTTGTACAAAGTGTTAAGTTAGTTTTTGTACGCGAAAATGGCAATGTTTGTAACGACATAGAGGTCGTGGACACTTGCCAAGCCCTGTGTAAGACCGTTTCTCAGCGGTAAATGCGAGGGAGTCGCGGGCAGGATTACAAATTAGGTGACTATGCGACTCAAATAGGATCGCAGTTGTTTATTATTTATTATAATCCTAAACTCTTTTACCACAGTGGTGTAGAGATTTTGGTTTCACTTCTTAATAAATCTCTTCCAAGTGTTTCTGTCCAGTGCCATGCTAGATGTCTTCATCCATGTCTTCCCCCTCTTCCTCAACATCTTCCCTATCTCCTCCTCCCAAGTCTTTAATGGGCTGCCTCTTCTCTCGTGCTTTTGCCCTTTTGCTAACCATACCTTTTTGAGCTGTTGCCTGCTATCCATTCTGCATAGATGACCAAACCATCCTAGTTGTCTTTCTTCCACCACTTCCAGTATAGATTTCACTCCCAGTTCCTCCCTTATAATCTCGATTCTTATTTTATCTCTTTTAGTGACTTCCTTGATTTTTCTTAAATATTTCATTTCCACGGACTGTACTTTGCCTTGCAGTTCTCATGTCATTGTCTACGTCTCACTCCTATACAATAGGGTTGGTCTTACTATGCTTCCTTATACCTTCACCTTCACCTCTGACTTTGTTAACAAATGTTTGCATGCCGTAGTATAGTTTCATCGTTCTCCCAATCCTCTGCCGGATTTCTTCATCCCATTTTCCTTTACTATTCATCAAACACCCAGGTATTTGAATTCTTGAACTTGCTATATTCTCATCCCATCCATACGTATGTCAACCTGTTTGTCTTCTTTACCAACCACCATAACTTTTGTTTTTTCGTAATTCATTTTCATGTTGAATTCCTCCATGACCTCTTTCCATATTATCAAGCTGGCTTGAAGATCTTTTTCATTATTAGCCAGGATTACTAAATCATCCGCAAATATGCACTCTGACGTCAGGTTCCTATAACCTATACTTACTTTTTTTCACCTTTGATTTGCATTTTTTGATAATTTCGTCCTTAAGTAGATATAACAAACAGCAATGGGCTAAGCATCCCATCCTGTCTTAAGCCTTCGATTGTTGCGAATTCTTTTGACTTACTATTCCTCGTTCTTATGTAAGCTCTTGTATTTTCACATATGTTCTTAATGGTCTCTAACATCTTTTCCCCAATACCTCTCATTCGTAGCAATTCCCATAACTTTTGTCTTGGGACTCTATCAAAAGCTTTTTCCAAGTCCACAAATGCCATGCTTAGTTCCTTTTCTCGTCTTCCAGCACTTTCGATTATTTTCTTCGGGGAAAAAATGTGGTCTTGCGTGCTATAAATAACCTTTCCTAAACCCACTTTGAGCATCTTCCAGTTGTTGTTCTATTATTTCTCTAATTCTATCTCCGATTACCATTTCAAACGTCTTAGCAGGTACACTTAAGAGTGTAATACCTCTATAGTTCTTACATTCGGTCCTGTCGCCTTTTTTATAGATGGGCATTATAATACCTATAGTTCCCAATCTTTTGGTACTTCACCTTCTGTCCATATCTTGTTGACAGTGTACCAGTGGAGGCACTTATCGCAGATTAATACTCCGCAAGGTTTGGGATAAAGAAAATGCAAATAGCCAAATTCCTTGAATTCTTTTCAATTCAATTTCAATCTCCCTCTTTCCACTGGGAGCTCATTTCTAGTTTAACGAGTTAATTTCTATTCAGAGAGATGCACTGCCGTCGCAAATGATTATATCTACACACATAGCGTTCTGAAAAATCAGAATCTCCCCCGAGTCCAACAGACAATGAAGGAGTTATGGAAATGCTGAGGCAAATAAATGTATGTGCACATTACATATTTGGCTGAATTAAAATATATCAAAATACACCTAATTCTAAGTTTCAAATTTGTGGTTATTACCGGTAAAACCAGAACAAGAGCACTAGTATTAGAAAATAGGCATTTAGGTATTTATAATTTATCTGTCTCTTGATTACGTGAACACCCGGTATACTAAAATAATTCTAGAGCATGAAGAGATCTTCCTCCTCAACAACCTGATTGAATACAACATGTACCTTGGCGATTTCTAGTACCTTCGCATTTAATGTAATTCCTGATTTCTTTTAAAGTTTGGATGAAAACATTCAATATCCCAAGTAAAAACATGGCAATGGAAGAGAGCGTATTATGTTCATTTCATCAAGTGGGGAGTTTTCGGAATCGCGAGGGGACTTCGATAATGAGCTCCCACCGAGCTTCCGCCCGCTGCTCCAAAATATGGAAACGATCGGGTCCCCTCTTAAATTCATCGATACGCGATCTATTTGTATGTAACGAGACCCACCGTACACCATAATTGCTAATGGAAAGGGAGAGAAATTTCCCTGCGCTTTTCTTCTGCACCGTCGTCATTTTTCAGCGGCGTCCATGCGTCACTGAACTCAAACGTTCATGGGGGCATTTGTATAAATTCTAAGTGAGGGGTTGTTTTTTAACTTTTTAGCTGGTCCACTGTAGCGTAAGCGAGCATGGTTATTCCGAAGTCTATTGTTTCCGGAAATAACAATAACGCCATTTTGAAACATGGCGTCGGTGCATGTTCCTTTTTTAATAAGCCGGCGCCCATTACTGGAATTTCTTTTGTTTTGCGAGACTCCCCGCAAACCAAAGTGATCGCTCATATATTTACTTGGTGTCCGGTTTACTTTTATTTTGTGAAATATACAGGGAGAATACAAAGTAAGGAACTTTGATGCTAGAGTCTTTATTATTAGTTTTAGAAAAATAGTGTTTGCCAAAAATTTATTGTTTAATAATGTTTGTCTCAACTTGATAATTCCCATTTTTTCAAATAAATGGAAAATTTTGTTATCATAAATTTTACTAGTCAGTATGCGCAACTATGCAAAACTTCTCTATGTTAAAAATATGCATCGAACGCTAGATGCTTCCATGGAGTTAAAAAACCTTGTTTTATAGAATAACTGATATGAGACATTTAAAAAGTAATGGATTTGATTTTGTTCAAAAGAGGGAGGTATATGCCCCGCATCGATGAGATATTTGCCTTAAGTGGGGTTATTAAATTCAAATAAACTTTGCAAAATAAATTTAAGAAGTGTTCCTGTACAAAACAAAATTTCCTAGTAACAAAAATAAACATACATTCTACTTATATGAAAAGGTGGAAACCGACAACATGAATTTACGTAAAACGAACTCCGCTGAAATCCAATTTGCAGATTCCTATGTAACTTTCTACTACAGATTCCTGTAGTAACTTTCTAAGCACTCCTTGCACTTAAGTATCATCGGTCCACTGAAGTTTCTTCATTTCTGCCTCTGTCGTCCTACTATCACTTTCGCTGACAGAAATGTGTTCATTCATAAATTCCTCGTTGTTTTCTTCTTATACTTTTGCCGAATTTCCTTCCATGAGTAGTAGAAATCTTGACATATGTAATGATCATACACTCCCTTCTTATTCTTCAGAGAACAAAATTTTTGCTGATTGCCTTCTTTTACTTTTTTCTCCGATATTTATAAGGTAGTGGAGCTATTTGTGGTGAGAATCTAGAAGGAGTTTCTTTCTCTCCATTTTCGGTTGTCTGTCTTAAGTAAGAAGTGAGAGGCAAGGGAGATGATTGTCGAACACTTGCTTCTATGACTTCATTATTAGTCTCCAAAATGAAATTTATGCAATTTTCTGGCTCTCTCGATTCTTGTACTGTATTATCTGTATTAATTTGAATGTCACGTTTTCAATATCTGGCATATCAATAAGAAGTTTACTGGAAGTTGCCCCTATTTCCTTGATCTGTTAAAATGTTCGAATGTCCGAAATTTGAAAAAAATAATTTGGGTAATGAGTGGTACTGGGGCCTTTCGAACAACTACTCCTCGGGCCAGGCATTGAATTATAGAACTAAACACAGATTTGCGTACTACAGGATCTCTTACGGGGTGTTACCCCAAACATATCGTTGGGCTTGGAGCATCTTTGTATCTCTTTGTACTTTTGTGCTTACATGTTTTTCCTCGCTTTATCGTCAACATGTGCTAGATTTTGTGAGAGGACACGAAAATTTAATAATTATAGGAGATTTCAATGCAGTCGTAGGCACAGGGCGAGGGCGAGAGGGCGGAATAGTTGGTCCCTTTGGATTAGGCAATAGGAACGATAGGGGAGTTAGACTGATAGAGTTCTGCGATAAACATAACTTAACAGTCGCGAACACTCTATTTCACCATCATGTTAGGAGACGCTACACGTGGAAGATGCCAGGAGACCTAGGGAGATATCAAATAGATTACATTCTTGTTAGGCAAAGATTTAGAAATCAAGTTAGGGATTGTAGAAGTTATCCAGGAGCAGATATAGATAGTGATCACAATATAGTCGTTATGAAGGCCAATCTTAAATTTAAGATGTTGAAAAAACGAAGCGGAAGAAGGTATCTTGACCCAGAGAATACGCGCGATAAGTTCGAGGAAAAGACAAACGAAGTACTAAAGGGCGCGGGCGAAAATATTGTTAGGGACATAGAGGAAGAATGGAATTGCATTAAAAATAGTTTAGTTTCCTCAGCTAGGGATATTTTGGGTCATAAACAGAATGAAAGTAGGAAACCCTGGATAACAAAACATATTGTGAGTCTAATAGAGGAAAGGCAAAAATATAAAAATAGGTTAGATGAAATAGGGAAACAAAGATATAAGGCGATCAAGTGGGAAATTATTCGGAAATGTAGGAAAGCGAAAGAGCAATGGATCGATAATAAGTGTAAAGAAGTTTAAAATAAGTTCGAAGTAGGAAAGACTGATGAAGCATATAAAATAATTAGGAGAAATTTTAGAGAAATTGGATCTAGTACCAAAAGCATTACGAATGAGGCAGGAGATATCCTAATCGAAAGCGGGGAGAAGGCAGATAGGTGGAAAGAATATTTAGGAAACTTATATGCGGGACAGGAAGTGCAAGATATATTAGAAAGCGAAAGCAGTGTAGAGGGGGATAACCTAGGGAATCCTATAATGAGAGAAGAGTTTGAGCTAGCACTAAAAAGTTTAAGGAATAATAAAGCGTCAGGTATAGATGGCTTGCAGGCAGAAATCCTAAAGTGCGCAGGTCAAGAGGTAATAGATCGTTTATTTAAATTAGTTAGTCGCATATACCTGACGGGCGAGATTCCAGAGGATTACAAACGGAACATCATGGTAGCTTTGCCAAAAAGGAAAGGCGCGGATAGGTGCGAAAATTTCAGAACCATCAGTTTAACTTCCCATGCGTCCAAAATTTTAACTAGAATTGTGCAAAGAAGGATGGAGAGAAAGGCAGAAGAAATATTAGGAGAAGATCAGTTCGGATTTAGACGAAATAGAGGAACGCGCGAGGCCATTCTAGCTTTACGAGTAATTATACAAAAAACGATAGAAAAGAGAAAGAGCGTCTATACAGGATTTGTAGATTTAGAAAAGGCCTTCGACAACGTAAAATGGGGGAAGATGTTCGAAGTGCTGAGAAACGTAGGGATAAAATATAGGGACAGAAGAATAATACATAATCTCTACGAAGAGTAAAAGGCAGTTATAGAATGTGAGCAGGAACGAAGGGAAGTAGATATCCGGAAGGGAGTGAGACAGGGATGTGCATTGTCACATCTAGTTTTCAACTTATATATCGAAGATGCTATTAATATTATTAAGGACAGAACAGCCTCAGGGATTAACGTACAGGGTCAAACTATTAACATGCTCAGATTTGCGGATGATATAGCAGTGTTAGCATCTAGCAAAGAAGAATTAGGAGCGGTTTTGAATGAAATGGAAGCAGTTTTGACACAGGGCTATGGCATGAAAGTCAATAAAAAGAAAACTAAAATTTTGGTATGTAGGGGATGTGAAAATAGAACTAAAGTTGACATACAAATAGGAAATGAGAAGATAGAGGAGGTCACGGATTTCTGCTATTTAGGAAGTAAAATAACTCAAGACGGTAGGAGCACTAAAGATATAAAACAAAGAGTAGCGCAGGGCGGAGTTGCGTTTAACAGAAAGAAACAACTGTTATGTTCGAGAACGGTTAATATTGAGACTAGGAAGAGACTCTTAAAGTCGTATGTATGGAGTACGGCATTATACGGGTGCGACACTTGGACAATAGGGGAAGCGGATCGAAAAAGAGTAGAAGCGTTTGAAATGTGGTGCTACAGGCGCATGATGAAGATACCGTGGATAGATATGGTTAGCAATAGGGAAGTATTAGAAAGAGTTGGGGAAAAGCGAAAGGTATGGAAGACAATAAAGAGTAGGAGAGATAGGATGGTAGGACACCTTCTAAGACACGAAGGAATAGTTCGCGACATACTAGAGTCAGAGATAGGAATAAAAAGAGGTAGGGGTAGGCCTAGATTAGACTACTGCTCTCAAATAGTTAGGGATGTAGGATGTTCTACTTTTAGGGAAATGCGCAGGTTAGCTCAGGATAGAAAAGAGTGGAGGTACGCATCCAACCAGTCTTCGGACTGAGAACCTTATGATGATGATCGTCAAAACAATATTTAAAGGTGGCACGCAGTTATCTACGAGCGTGATGTTACCGAACTAACATAAGGCACAGATGTACACGCCATCTAATGAATGCGCTCCGAGTTAGGCGCCTAGGACGAATATTCCAATTTTCGCCTATATTCTCAACTTAAATAGGCCCCCTTTTTTTCCTTATATACAAGGCGAATCACGAATCCCGCTATGTATTTGAGAAACTACACAGTCAGTTAAATGAGGGAAAAGTATGTTCTGACCATATTAAACTTACTTTCAAAGTTTCACGCCTTTCTTGATATTAGGAAAAAACTAAAATTCTCAATATTTTTCTTTTGGTAACACTAAGTTATGATTTGTTCAAACATATTAATGTTAGTCATCTCATTGAGTCCACATGGTTTTTTGGTTTTGAAATATGTTCATGTGAACTTGCCGCGCAACTTTTCCGAATTGGAAGATGTGACAACGTGAGATTGCCATCTCTCGGGATATTCCCTAAAAAATCCGTCTAAACACTTCTTTCTGCGTTCTGTCCATAAGTAATGAAAACGCAGAATGGCAGAATATATCATATTGTTCATCAGATCAGCACTATGCTGCCATAACGCCACCAGTGATAAAACAACTAACAGAAATAATGCAATACGTCAAACAGCTACAGAATATTTTTTTATCTAATAAATCCACAGCCAACTAACACCTATTACGAAGTTTGTGGATAATTTTAAAATCAAACAGCAAGCGACATAAACTTCCCACTGCCAGCGCTCTAATTTCAAGTCATTTGAACAAACCATAACTAAGTTTTTAACAAAAGAAAAAATTGAGAATTTTAGTTTTTTCATGATAACTAGAAAGTCACACTATTTAAAAAAATAAAGTAGGTTTAAAAGATTGTCACAAGATAACGCAACAGACTATGTAGTTCTTCAAATAACAAAATACCAATTCATAGCAGGATTTGTGATTCGCCCTTTATATCCAGATTGGTGGAACAGATGTTCGGCAAAAGGAAAATTTGAGTTCGACTCCTGGGTAACGTTTGCGTTCGTTGCATTTTTTACATGACGAAATCTAGTATAGTTGCATACTTTCACTGCATAGCCCACTATCCTTTATACCTATCTCCAAATTCTTCATTTAAGAACAAAGTAAGATATCTTAAGATATTGTCATTTTAATATCAACAAGTCTCTACCTTTGTGGCCTTACTGACGATTGCTGACTAAAACTGTTCAAGATTTCTTTATTAGACTTTATTTTTGGCAATGCCCGTTTTCTTACAACGTAAAACCAACATATTCGTCTTACCATTATACTCAACCGACAGCGTAGCTAGCCATTTTTAAAATATTAGCAACTGAACCAATATTGGATGCAAGGCTTCGCTTGTTTACCTCAGTAATTTTTAATTCCTATTTACTTCAATAAACCATTGAATAGAGCATGTGAGAAGCCTTAATCTGTTGAGCAAACATCTGTCAACAGACCTCCCCCTTCTTGACAACCTGTCATTATATCTTTTGTGATGATAATGACGTGCCAGGTTACACTTTTGGCGTTGTGTCTCCACCATTGCTCTTATAAACTCAATGTGGCGTTTTTATATACCTACCTACACATATATGTAAGTACCCGGTTGTATCAAAAAAGGGTTAGAGGTACCAAGCTGTTCAAGTTGACAAGGGAGGGCGAACACGATCTTTTGTTGCGATAGTAATTCTAGGTAGGCATTTTTGATGTCTATTATTGGACCAATCGTGCATTAGATTGTAATTATAGTATGAAACATGGAAGACAGCTCTATTGTGTTGATGTGTACATTGTATATAATGTTATATCTACAGACCGTTGGACTGTACTAACAACCTAATTTTATTCTATATTTAAACGTGGTCGCTTTTAAAATTTCGTTTATTTATAATACTTACAGGGTGTTAAAAAATGGTTAAATACCTATATGTACTATGACTCCATGTAAGTCGAGAAATCTTAACACAGAGCCGCAAATGAGCCATTTTATGTGTAATAGCTAAAGTTATTTTTCATAGAAAAATACTCATCCGCAAAAGTATGACTTTACTGTGCCTCATGCCTGGTGCCTCTGACCAGTGCGCCTGTTGCCATTTCAGCAGAAGAGTTTTAATTTCCTGCTTGGAGTTTCGTCAGGAGATCAGGAATTTTCTTGGAGATCATGAACCTCCGTACTGAGTGGTCGACAGAAAATAGAATCAATGGTGGTTCGTGACTTGCCAAGAGTGAGGGATCTGTTAAGAAACCTGAACAACGGTTTTCTTTCACTTGCCCTTCGTAAGGATGGTGATGTGCTTTCTCAGATCTTAGCCCTACCAGTTCAGTGCTAGCCCAGCAGCCCCGAAGCCCTATAATGGACGAAACGTCGGCATCCAGTTAATCCATGACGCGGTCTTCGTCCGGAAGCCAACGTAACCTTTACGACAATGGCCGTGAAACGCTATAGCATCGTTTAATAACGTATTTCTTCTCCTATACTGTACCTACTTTGCTTATACATACTACCATTTTCCATAATATATTTCCGGACGTGACTAGAGTCTCGGCTCAGGACGCACACGCACTTTTTGCAGAAAAGATAATTTAAAAACATGAGATAAAAAACTAAACTCTACGTTAGCCCAAGGACGTCAAACTACAAAATCTATGCGATACCTACCTACTCACCGACGCTGCTGGCGGTGTTGACAACTAACGAAGTAGGTACTTAAACGAAAGTATAACTCTAGAGATACATTGCAGAACTATAATAGAACTTTGAACGAAGCAGGCACGGCAGGGCTGAGTATTTGCCAGCATTGTTATCTGTTCAGCGAAGTGATCGCCGTTCGCTTTGTATTACGTTATCAGCGTACTCATTCGAATGCTAGGGTTGGGCTGATCGGCAAACCGATTATTTGATTAGGGATGTGCGCGATGCATATCATAGTTGTAAGACAGATAAAAAAATTGTGCGTATAGCAACGTATACGTGATAGAAGTGAAACTTCTGAGAGAGATTTACGGTGAGAGATAAAGAGAGAGAGCATTTCACGGGAACGTTCAGTAGTTTCTTTTGGCTCAATATAAGCATACAAACGTCATTATCATTAAAATTTTAATATTTTAAATATACTTACATAATAACTGTTCACGGATATAATCGAATATTCACAGGACACAAACGTAAAAAACGTTAATAATCACAAAACACGATGGTAAGTATTAATTATACAACGCGTGGTATCTCAGCTACTCATGCATGTGTAACTCTTTCTCCTTCTCTCAACGTTATATCTTTCGTCTCTCTCGTGTAACGAAATGCTCGAAAACGTGACGCGACCTTGGAATTTTACTCTCAATTCTCGGGCAATTTTCGAGGTGCCGCTAAAGAAGTTTCACTTCAAAAATATTATATTTTGTTATACTTAATTAATTAGTGGTACTGGACCGTTCGAACAACTACTCCTCGGGCAAATACCCCGCCAGGCATTGAATTATAGAACTAAATCCAGATTTTTTGTACTACGAGACGTTTCAGACTGCTACCCCATCTAAGATGGCTTTGAAACAATCCTAATTTGTCTCCATGTACGTACGTGCTTTTAAGCAGGTCTTTGTTCAAATATTGCATGTTTGAATGTGTATGGAAAACCGCAGACCAACTGGTTTCGTCCTTCTGGGACTCATCAGTACGGTGCTCTCCCCTACACACTCAAACCATGCAATTTAGCTTGCTATATATGCTGCCGCGCTCTGGACAGATATCAGCAAGTGACAACTACTTTGAGTAATTATCTAGTATTAATTAGTGGTACTGGACCGTTCGAACAACTACTCCTCGGGCAAATACCCCGCCAGGCATTGAATTATAGAACTAAATCCAGATTTTTTGTACTACGAGACGTTTCAGACTGCTACCCCATCTAAGATGGCTTTGAAACAATCCTAATTTGTCTCCATGTACGTACGTGCTTTTAAGCAGGTCTTTGTTCAAATATTGCATGTTTTGAATGTGTATGGAAAACCGCAGACCAACTGGTTTCGTCCTTCTGGGACTCATCAGTACGGTGCTCTCCCCTACACACTCAAACCATGCAATTTAGCTTGCTATATATGCTGCCGCGCTCTGGACAGATATCAGCAAGTGACAACTTCAAAACATGCAATATTTGAACAAAAACCTGCTTAAAAGCACGTACGTACATGGAGGCAAATTAGAATTGTTTCAAAGCCATCTTAGATGGGGTAACAGTCTGAAACGTCTCGTAGTACAAAAAATCTGGATTTAGTTCTATAATTCAATGCCTGGCGGGGTATTTGCCCGAGGAGTAGTTGTTCGAACGGTCCAGTACCACTAATTAATACTAGATAATTACTCAAAGTAGTTGTCACTTGCTGATATCTGTCCAGAGCGCGGCAGCATATATAGCAAGCTAAATTGCATGGTTTGAGTGTGTAGGGGAGAGCACCGTACTGATGAGTCCCAGAAGGACGAAACCAGTTGGTCTGCGGTTTTCCATACACATTCAAAACATGCAATATTTGAACAAATACTTAATTAGATAAAACTGAAAAGGATGAAAATCCGTTACGTGATTTTGTTTAATTTTCTTTTGGAGTCCATCATTACGAGTCGCCACTGAGAGAATGCACCCAGTGCATTTTGTCTGGCGACAGTTTTGCTTTTTCTAATTTTATTTTGTACATGTTCAGTATCTCTTCCATCCCTATCAGATGTTAGTGTAATCTGTAATAGTTGTGTCTCTAATCGTTTCTTGTTCCTTTTCTCCAATGTAGGGGAAATTGAGAAATTCTAACAAATCCCCTTTTTCACTAACAAGTTTTTCGAGGAACGCTAGAGGACAATTTCCGAAAATGTACAAAAATAATTATGCAATCATGTTTTATTATTCAAGCTATTTTAAATATTTTATTTGCCTACTTATTAACTGTGTGTATCTGAAATTTGTTCCAGACTTATGCAATGGCTGTCCAAATTAGAGAGTATAAAGTGACAATTATATCTCGGCGAGGTAATGAACTCGATAACTATTGTAATTAACGTATCACTTGAGGGCCTCTCTCGATAACGAGCTTTTCCTGGAGACGACTATGCGTTTTTCCTTGTCTTTTCTTTTTCTTTCCACGAAGGAGCTTCGTCACTGAGAAATTGAGAGAGATGTAACCGAGTATTCGAACAAGATGCCGGTGATGTGTTTAACCAACTGGAATTATATAATGACTCGCAAATTGGACATTATTTTCTATCAGCAGCCTTTATTCGCTTGAAAGTCGACCAGTTCTCCAAATTAAAAGATGTTTTGAATGAAAGGCTTTCGGGTTTCTCACTGGCATTCAAGCGAAAGCTTTTTGTCGATAATTCCATATTTCAACGAATGGGGAAATTTAATTAGAAGTTAAGATGATCAAGATGATCAAGAATACGCGTGGAACAATTGAATCGCTGTTGTAGATGCAAGTTTCCTCAGAAATTTGCAGTTTAATACATAGCAAGTTACACGACGTATTTTTTTAATGTGGGTACTTACACTGACTGTCAAAAGTTCGCCCCCCCCCCCCCCTATACTTTCAATGGAATGTCATAGAGCGACCAAATTCAGTTGCTCTACTTCAAAATGTTTTATGGGTGGACGCCACAGATTAAACTAGAGTTCAATTGAATAGAGAAGAAGGCATGCCATAACATCACATGCGCCGCGAGAAAATTTTCATTGACAGCTCTCATTCGCTCAGAGTTCAGAAATGAGCTAAACCGTTCCTGCTTAGAAGTCGATTCATCAGAATCAATTCTTTTATCGGAATCGAATCCTTCGATTCGTTCACGATTCTCGTTCCTTTTACCGTTGTAAAATACAAAAGCCCGGTGCCCGGCAAATTTCAATGCCGGTTTCGGCTTCTTAAAAATACCAAAGAGTAGAAACGCCCAAATTGAACAGTAGCAAGTATAAATGAAATAGATAAATACATCCAAGAACGTTTATTGCATCGCAAACCAAATCTGAGCCATTCACCTGGTGGCATCAATTTAATTTAATTATAATTATAAAGTTATGAAGAAAAGACTGTGTATAGTTGGAAGTTCAGTGGCATGTGATAGATTATTTTCTAAAACTGGAAATATTTTAACTCAAAGGGCCAACTTGAAATCAAATAAACTGTTCAAAATTGTATTTTTGAATTTTAATATACAAATGCTTTAGTTAGGTTCTTTAACTACCTACATTTTACAAAATTTATTAAAATTAACCAAGATAAATTTTTGTTTATAAGTATAAAACAGGTACTTTTGCCCGATGAAATATTTCTTTATTATTCTTAAATTATGTAGGTACCTAAACTACACTGCTCAAAATTGTCTTCAAAAATATTTTCGCCAACGCAACAGTTCGTAGCAAATTGAAAATGAGCCATGTATGTTCGTTGGATATCATACCATAGCATGATAAAAAAAGACTTGATTTGTTCGTTCTATTTATCCAAAACGTTGAAATTCAAAGAAAGGTGGACGATAAAAAATTTCGCTTTTTTTATAATGTTTTTGTTTCACATCATCTCTGAGCATATATGGTCATATCAGGAGACTGGCGATGTGGCCAAAAGACACGAAGGCCGTAGAAGAGAAACAACACCTGCCCAAGACCGATTTATTAATCTACAAGCCATCAGAAATCGTATCCATCAGAAATCGTATCCATGAAGCTGGTCTTCATTCTCGTCGACCAATTAGAGAACCTGCACGTCGCCACGCCAATCGCTAAGCTCGTCTTGAATGGGCTGAAGAGCATGCTCAATGGGGTGAATAAGAATGGTCCAATGTTCTGTTTGGATTTCAACCTGGTAGCAGAAGCACGAGAATGTGGCGAAGAAGCGGAGCCTTGGATAGGACCAAGCAATTCCAGGAAGTTCACAATTACCGAGGAGGGTCTGTGATGGTATTGGTTGGAATCGATTTGCACCGTAGAACGGACCTCGTTTGTCTGGATGGAGCCATGAACCAGCGGCGTTATATTGAACAATTTCTTGTACCTGTTACAACCATATTCATATGCTGCTGGTCCAGATATGGTTTATATGCAGGACAATGCTCGTCCTCACATTGCACATCGGGCACAAAATTGGTTTGAAGAAGAGAACATTGCCCTTTTGCCATGGCTTCTTCAGCCTCCCGACCTCAACCCCATTGAGCGTGTGTGGGACATGCTGCAGAGACAGCTTCTTCCAGTTATGGCAAACATTCGAGGCCGTTTTGCATTTGAAAATGCACTGAGAGAGCAGTGGGCCCTTTTACCACAAGATGCAATCGATTAGCTGATTTTAAGTATGCCTAGGCGGTGCCGGGCAGTCATTAATGCCGGAGGAGGCAATACATCGTATTAAGTACAAATTTCAAAAAATTAACGTTATCAGAATTGCAGATTTTGACGTTTACTGAATAAATATTCTGTCGCGTCTCTTTTAAATCTAATAATTTTTTATCAGAAAAATCTCTTAAAAGGTACGGCAGTTGAACATTTTAATGGCTACTCCGTGGCTTCATGGAAGACCTAAATATTTTAGGTACGAACTGGTCATTTATGAATTGGTGGGCAAGAGAACTAGTCAACGTGTCATTCATGATCCGGACGGAATTATTAGAATATTATTCTCATGGTAAGTTAGTAGGCTACTTGGAAATTTTGACATCTATTAACATAGGCAACAAATCACTAAACATAAAGTTACTGTTTTATGAATAAATTTGTCTTCTTAATGGGCCGTGGAAAAAAATAGTGTGCATAACTCGATGGAAAGTGTATTTCCTATAAACTCGCGAGATTTCTGCACTCGGCTATGCCTCGTGCATAAAATTTCACGCTCGTATGAAATTTGTCACTTTCCATGCTCGTTACGTAATATACTATTCCGCGATCCTTTGTGAAAGTCGTTCCATTGGCGGACACGCGCGACACGCGTTTCGAAACCCTGGCAACTAGAGCCGGAGTCGGAATATCACGGAATCGAATGTGAGTCGTTCATATAGGTGAACTCGCACGCTACGAAACCTTGTTGTCTTTGCTGAGAATTGGAACTGCAGCCGGAATTGTGAATCGTAAAATTATTTGCTTCGGAATCGATTCCAACGATTCCGACTTGGGAGTCGTTCCTTTTGAACATTTCGTTCATGGCCGACCCACCTCTAGCTTAAATCCAGTATTAGCACTGCGCAGATTACGTCACGGCTCTCTTCTCTATTCAATTGAAGTCTACCTATGCTATACATGAATTTTGCAACAACTGAATTCTGCTCGGAGTTTGGGAGTCAAAAAGAAAAGTTCCCAAGCAAGAACTGCAAATCACTTCAAGTCTGAAAGTTGAAGTAACTAATATAATGAAATGTAATAAGAAATAGAACGTAGAAATTAAAGAAATGTGATATAGTACTTAAGTACTTTTTGACAATTATCTCGAAAGTTCTGTTACTACAAATATACACAAAACTAAATTGTCAAAATAAAGGAAGAATTAACCAATAATGAACCCTCTCTAAAATTTATTCGAACACAAAAAATAACCAACTAGGACATCAAAGAAACCCGATATTTACTAATTTCTCAAATTCCAAACAGCCGCTTCGGTATAAAGCTCAAATTAGTTCTGCTTGGATTTGAGCGAAAGCAAGTTGTCTTCCGTCACGACAACACGATGACGACTTCGCCTAAAATAACATTTTTCTGTCTCATTTGACATGGGCCGGCCGTCTTTGCTGGCGCTTAACGTTTCAAATCGATTTTCAACTGTTACAAACAAGGATATTAAAAAAATTGTGAAAACATAGAAGTGTATCTTTTCTCATCTTCGGAACTTCCCATAATTTTTTAAATATGTTTATAAGATAAGTATACTAACTAGGTATCTATTATGGGAATTGAAAAAGGCACCTTTAAATTCATTGCCAATTTGAAATGTTTACTATTTTTGCATTTATTAGTGGTGTTTATGTACCTTATTTTCTCGAAACCTATAACTGGTTTTATGAGCTGTTTGCTGAGCTAATCGCATTAGCAGAGTTGGAAATTCGCCGGAAAAAGAACAGGAAAATGGAATAAGATTTTTTCAGCAGACTTAGTTGATATTGATCCGGCTTGCGCAGAACACACTGTACCGGGTCTTTTATAGTAAAACAACTCCATGTAAATTGCCACCCAATTCAATAAAGGCGTGTTCACAGCTACATGCTCGTAAATTTCTCCTGGCTGGTTCACGTGAGGCCACGGTGCCCGTATAAAAATTGTCTCGACTATATTCTGTACGAAGTTTAGGGAGTGAATAGTGACAATTTTTTTTAAAACACATGTCTACTTTAAGATTGCTCTCGCACTAAACTACTACTATTAACTACCAGCGGATTTTTGACTGTAAAATTTTCATGTATTATGCAACTATGCTTTATTTTGGGACGTGCAGAGCGTTTTGTCCCAAAAATTTGAGAGAAATTTAAGAATGTTGTGGTACTGTTCGAGTTCGAATCCTTCATGGATGCAAACTTCTCGATAACTAAAGCACCTGCATTCATATTTCTGTTTATTTTAATACGTCGGCAAATTGCTATTATTTAAATTAAGACTCTTGTAGTGGCATTACGATGCAACTACTTTTATAACTAGCTTCCAGTGGTGTCTGTTTTCTGCCTTTAAAGATGTCGCATGCGAACTCTAGACTACTAGGGCCTTTGTTTGATCTACTGGTGATCGTCTTTGTTTGTCGTTTTCCTTCAACCTTTCTTTGCTATTACTTTTAGTTCTACAAACATAGCTCCAAAGCTTTTACGTGTAGCTGTTACAAAAGTCGGGTATTCGCATCGCACAGTATATGATGGTGGGTTCCCTCCTCTTCACATATCCTACAATCAGGATTTCAGGATTGTCCTTCACTTCAATGGTGGTGAGAGTAAAATTTACTCTACTACTACTACTAGGAGCTCCTTCTACCATTGGTTTTTCGAATAATGAGTTCCAAATATTGCATCAAAATTAGTTAGCTTTTTTGAATATACTATTTTGGATGTTCATCTCTTGCAAAATGGATATATGGGTACGATGTTATGCCAGTGATATCCGAAGCATTCATCTGTACACATCTACATTTCAAACGCCCTTTTGTTTATCCATAGTCCAGGTTTGTTGCATAGTGTTTAGCGAACCATTCAACAGTTTTCCTATATTAGTATAAACTTAATTTTAAACTGAATAACATAATACACTGCTCAAAATTGTATCCTACAAATCAAAGTGAGTAGGTTACACTATTTATTTGATTAGCTTGTCAAGCACAAAACTGGCCAAAAATAAACTTTTAATGTTTTGCATTATTTGTTTAATACAGAAAATAAACATTTAATTGGAAAACAATACATTGTGTATTAAAATAAAAGTGTATTTCTGATAATGTTAATTTTTTGAAGTTTGTACTTAATACGATGTATTGCCTCCTCGGACATTAACGCTTCCCGGCACCGCCTAGGCATACTTAAAATCAACCTATCGATTACATCTTGTGGCAAAAAGGCCCACTGCTTTTTCAGTGCATTTTCAAATGTAAAACGGCCTTGAATGTTTGCCATAACAGCACAAAACTGGCCAAAAATAAACTTTTAATGTTTTGCATTATTTGTTTAATAAAGAAAATAAACATTTAATTGGAAAACAATACATTGTGTATTAAAATAAAAGTGTATTTCTGATAATGTTAATTTTTTGAAGTTTGTACTTAATACGATGTATTGCCTCCTCGGACATTAACGCTTCCCGGCACCGCCTAGGCATACTTAAAATCAACCTATCGATTACATCTTGTGGCAAAAAGGCCCACTGCTTAACTTCCTCGGCGTCTCAAAAACTGTTACACGAAACTATCGAGGGGTGGTGAATCCTTGTGCATCCATTCCATGCTCTGTCGATTTGACTCAGTGTCATAGTGGTGAACCCAGGTTTCATCCACAGCAACGGTTCTTGCCAGTTTTCAGGGTCTCGGTTTATGATGACCAAGTTTGTTTCTAAAATGACCTGTCGAATGCGCTTTTATTCTGGCGTAAACATTTTCCGTAGCCTTCATGCAATCCCCTTCTCGTACAATGGTTCAACGCTGCCTATTTAATACCACAAGTCTGAGCAGTGAATTTTACAGTGATTCGACTATCTTGCAGGACCATGTCATGAACCAAATCAATGTTTTCTTCGGAAACAGTAGGTAGTTTTCGGACGCCCAACACTTAGGGATGGCAACGATGCATCGATGGAAAACATCGGTGGTTTGCCATCGATGTTAAGAACGCGATACATCTATTACATCAATACCGCATGGAACAGCATCGTATCTAGCTATAACATCTGGATGCTGAATGGCCAGCATACTGGAGATTATTACGTTTGCAAAATATAAATTTACAATTACCTGATTTTCTGCATAATCAGGTTACTCATACACACATACCAAATTCCGAATAATAAGTAATTTCTATTTATTGGAGCAGCCAATCAGCGAGCGGCTCATGCTCATCAAAGGTGTCCAAGGTATACAAAATGTAAACGTGCCTTATGTCAATCGATGCTTTAAGAAATCGATATTTAAGTATACGATACATCGCTTACATCGATGGTTAGGTAAGCGATGGTATGCGATGTCGATATATTGATTTTTTCACATTTTTGCCATCCCTACCAACACTTGTTCACAGGTCTCTCTGCTAAGTTTAAAATCCCTGGTATAGTTCTTTCGTAGGTACCTGATATGAAGGTGCAGATTTAGTACTTGTACTTGTACCATGTCTATATGAATTTCTTACGCTGACAAACCTTTCTTGCGGAGGTATTTGATAACCGGCGCTAGGTTCTCAGATTTGTCCATTTCGTAAAAATGGACACCTTGCAATAATCGGCTCTCTTAACTTAATAACGCAATCACACACTCAATGAAAGTTTATGTAATTTATCGCAAATAATTGACAATTAAGTAACATTAGTGACATCAACGCTTTTTATGTCACGGATAATAATATTTGAATTGTCCACGTAAAAGTATCACACATGTATAATAATAGTAATACGCCTAGGCGTCGATAATAATTGTCATATTGCAAAATAAGTGATTTGTAATTTTTTTACATTTATCACTGCTTAACTTTAACTGACATTACCTGACCTTTACCTGACCACACCTGACAAGACGCAACCCGACGTGACCAACACTCCCAACCCAAATACGATATGCGATCGAAATCCACAAATATTACTTATGGTTAAGGAGCCGCAATGGTAAATTACTGATGTATTTTCTATCATGCCAGACGTTATTACTCTTGATGTATGAAACACGAAGAACAAGAATATGGATATAAGAAAGTTACATATCTGAGTCGCACCGTAGATGGCGCTCTTCAGAAAAGTTTGGAATCGTCTGGCATCCACTCGCGACTATCTAATGTGTCTGGCGTTGATATTTTGGTATTCTCCACGATACAAAGAGTCAGCAAAAGAAAATTCTGTTGGTAGAAAATATGTCACGTGACGTTCTCTGGCGCCCACTCGCGATTTGTAATGTATCTGACAGTATTATTTTGGCATTCTTCATGATGTTAAGAGTCAGTAAAATAACAATCTGTTGGCAGAAAATGTGTTAAGAAGCAACTTTTAATAAATTTAAGCGTTGACTTTAAAAGAGCGCCATCTGCACTGCGACTCAGATGCAACTTTGTTACATATATCCATATTCTTGTTCCTCGTGTTGCATACATTAAGGTTAATAATGTCCGGGATGGTAGAAAATACAGTAATAATTTAGGTTCCTAACTATTATGTTGCAAAACGCCTAGGCTTTATAGATATGCCTGATTCTGCGATATGAGGATATAAGTACACGTTATATTTATACTATAATAATTTATTTTTTCTCCTACATATCTACTTGTTTGATGGTAAGACGGTCAAAATATTCCTTCATCATATCGACCATGTAATTTAAAAGCGTCTATAGTTTTTGTGCATCAATACAACCATGGCCTTCGCAACAACTCTGCAATTCCGATGGTGCAACAAACTAGACGATCGATACAAATAAGTACCTACTTTAAATGTTCAATAGATTCGGTTAAATAAGTTTCTCCACTTATCATGTAAGTTTGTTCATTCGGGTCTGGTTGATAGGTTAGTAAAGGTCAGCAGTTTAATTTATGCAACTTTTTCCACACCCGGGAAATATGTGAACCTTCTTCCAGATCTAATCACGACTCATTTCAAAACAAACCCAACGTTCTTCGAACAATCCCCATCAGGTGTCGCGTTTCGCACCGAAAACAATTCATACCATGAAACCGAAAACAAAGATGCCTGCGACCACAAAGGCGCGTACGCAGAACGTGTGAATGAGTTCAGAATGAATGGCGTGACCCTCAGAGGTGTGAACCACGCGAGTGCTCCACCTCCGCCCCTGCACTTTTTATTCACGGCCATAAGGAACAGAAGGGTTATTCGCGCTCAAGGTGTGAAACAGACAGCCCCGTTTCTGTATAAACCACCACCATCATGGTTTTAACGACTAAAAACTAATTATTTGTGTTATTGTACGCGGTCACGCTAGCTTGCTTTGCTTGAACCCCCGCTGCCCCTAATTGCTTGTTCCAAAGACTCCGAGGAAACAGTTTTCTTCGACAATATTATTAATGTAAATTAATTAGAGGTTGGTGCTTTAATTGGGGGTGCGCTTCCTAGCGTAACAGGTAAACAAATTTGAGTAATTACGCTAGTTTCTTTTTTCTCAGTTGCTTCTAATAAAATATGGTCTGGAATTGTCGGAAATTTTACGAAAGCTGTTGCGTTGCTTAGTAGCCACGAGCGTAAATTTGACACTTAAAAGATCACGAGCGCTTGCGCGAGTGATCTTCTGTCAAATTTACACGAGTGCGGTTAGTAAAAGCAACAGCTTGAGTAAAATTACCTAAAAATTCCAGACCACGAATTGTATTTAACAAGATTATTTTTTGAATCGAAGCAAGGTAGTTCAAAACGTAATTTTATTTCAATTAATGCACATACAAAGAAATGTGTTGGGAATATTTGACGTTTGGCAGGTACTAAAGTAACTAGATTATATATTACCTATAAATGCACCTACAAATTCGCAACTATGGCAACTTATCAACAAGCAAAATTGATTGGTCGATTTTAAGAAATTGAAGAAATCTCATTGGCTGTTAGAATAGGCAAACTAGATGTCGATGACCTTCCTAGACGTTTAAATGAAATTCTCAAAATTCAGAAACAAACTTAAAATACATGGCATCTTCGCGTCCCCCTTTCACAGTTATCCTTTACGCTAAAGTAGGTACGACCAAGAGGCACCTGAGGTTGCGGCATTCCTTATTGGAAATTCCTCAGTTAGTCAGTTAATTTCGAGAGGTGAATAGATATAAAATCCCTCGCCCTAAATGCCCTAAATAGCTTTAGCGCCATCTTAATTCACTTAACATTCTCGCTCGCACGCAATACCGGGTGTAATCCGAACCACCTTGCAACTGTGCGGGGTGATAATAAAGTACGTACCTACGTTTTACGTTCGGAAGATGAAAATCACTTAAAATTATTGGCCTTTAGAAAGACGCCATATTAGTAAAATGCTGGTGCATGTTGTGCATTTATAAAATGTTTATTAAGAGGCAAACGACAGATGATGGGGGAAGCATTCGAAATAGTCACGTATATCTAAGCACATTTCCAGAAAAGGTGGAAAATTTTCATTTTGATATCAATTAAGTTTCTAAATTTCAATTAGGTTGAATATAACAACTGTTGGGCAAAGTATTTCGCAGTCGAAAAAAGTTGTTATGTACAGTGTGTCTCACGCTCATAACCTATTAGAAGTATATAGAGAACTATATTATATATTGAGCTTAAATCTTGCACAGAAACTTAGCTCTATACACCCTATAGAGAAGTGTGCGGAACGTATTTCAACATTCAAACAACTATTAAATTTTTATTGTATTTTCCGGGCTGGCTGCCACGTCGTCCAGTAGATACACTAAAAGGCATACTTGAAGTTTCGATACTCATCTCGGTGTCTTCTTCAAAAGATACTCTGAAACTGGAACTGGTAAGTCCTTATTTATAAATCCTCCTAATCAGTTATGCGCGATGAACGGTTGGCTGCTTTTTCACGTATGAGCGCCGGTTTCCATATCTCCGGTATTTCGATTCCTCGGTCCCTGTTGAAGTTGTCTGGCTCCTTCTGGATCTCTATCGCCTCCTTGTATTGCCTAGGCCAGAACCGCCCCTCCTTTCCCAAAATCCTGGTATCTTCGAACTTGATCTCATGAACCGTCTCGACTCGATGTTCTGCGACGGTCGACTTGTTCCAGTGGTGGTGCTTGGTATGGCTGATGTGTTCCTTTAGACTCGTGCTGATATGTCGTCCTGTCTGTCCAATATACACCTTCCCACTGGTGCATGGTATGCTGTACACTCCAGGCGCTTCTAGATTCTTGTGCGCTCTCCGATATTTTGGAAATTCCACTGCTATCTTATTCTGTGCGCTGAAGATGGTACGTACCCTTCAGAAGGCGTTCAATCTTGTCCGTGCATCCCTTGATATAAGAAAGATAGGCAGATGCCTCGAATATCTCCGGTTCCTTCATCACTGGCTTTCTCCTGATGGCTTTCTCTATGTTGGTCCTAGTACAGCCGTTCTTCCTTAACGTCAGGCGTAGATGGTTCAGCTCCTCCCTTAGTTGCTCTGGTTCGCTGATCTGCTTAGCTTGACTAACCAAGGTGTCGATGATGCCTTTCTTCTGCGTCGGGTGATGGTGCGATTCCGCGTTTAGGTAACGATCCGTGTGCGTAGGTTTCCTGTACACTTGATGTCCCAAAGTTCCATCTGCCTTTCGACGAACTAGTACATCCAGAAATGGTAGTGTGCCGTCCTCCTCTAACTCCATGGTGAACTGTATACTAAGATGTATACAGTTAAGGTGGTCCTTAAATCCTTTAATGGTGCTGCGTCCTTGTGACCAAATAAAAAAGGTGTCGTCCACGTACCTAAACCAAGCCTTCGGCTTCAGTTCGGTTGATTCCAGGGCGGTCTTCTCGAAAATTTCCATGTACATATTAGCCAGTAGCGGAGATATAGTCTCCATCAAGGTTCTCCTTAGCCAAGGGCCTTCTTGTCTCCGTGATGGCTTCGTCCATCGGCACCTTGGTGAAAAGGGATGTGACGTCGAAACTCACTAGGATATCCCCTGACTGCAATTGAAGTTCTTGGATCTTCTTGATGAAATGTTCCGAGTTCCGAATGTGATGTTCCGTGTTTCCCGCAAGTCCAGCGAAGGATCGTATTAGGTGATGCGGCAACTATCGGCCTCAATGGAGTTCTTAGCTTATGAATCTTTGGTAAGCAGTGCAACTGAAGAGTCCTGGAATATCTCGTGATTAATTGGCGATGAAGTTCCTTCGGTATGGTAGATGCTCGGATAGCTGCAGCAACCGTCCTCTCCACTTTCTTAACCGGGTTGTTCTTGATCTTCCTGTATGCTGGATCCTCTAAAAGAGTTGCCACTTTTGATTTGTAATTTACCATGGTCAATGACGACAGTCGCGTTTCCCTTATTCGCTGGGTATAGTGAGGTCCTTGTTGTTTCGAAGTTCTCTAATGGCTCGCTGCTCCTTTCCACTGATGTTTGGTTTGATGACACTGATGATGGCTTCATGACGCTGGCTCTAACTAAGTAAAGTCTGAATAATATAACTTGTCGTATGGGTTGACACATGCATGTGAACTAATTTGTTTCGACATTGACAGTACTGTGACACTAATACTAGTTTCCATAATAACCTTTTTGGGACTAACTAATTAGTACGAAATAAGCAGAGACGTACAAATACACTGTTGCCCAACATTAAAAATGAGAATGAGTGAAATAAAGAGTTACAATGGAAAATCTTAATTATTTCATCTTGCGTTAATAATTAGCAGCCATATGAACTGGTTGCGTGCGAGAGAGACATCAAGTTAACATAATGCGTAGATTATTTCAATCATACGCCAAGTTATATTATTCAGACTTTAGGTATGTAATAATATCATAAGAGCTTAGACTTTACCGGCAAAATTTTTCAGTTGTCACGAGGTTGCCTGGCAATTTCTTAAGTGACATGTTACATAATAATTACGAGGCGACAGTTGAGTAATTTTTGAAAATGTCAGGAAAGAAATTGGGCACCTCCAGGTAAAATCTAAGCTCGAATGATATTCATCATTACTATTTCACGAAACAAACTCTAAATTCAAACCTATGCTTTATTGGTTGAGATAAATGCATTTCATTAATGATATGATTCTAACCATATTTTATCGATGATGTCGTGTGTGTGAATAAATTGAGTTGCTAGACAACGACCTGGTTGGCCAGGAAAGTTTAAAATTTTGTCGCTGTAAAACCAAGTAGGTTGGTGAATGCTAACAGTTCATTGGCTTATTATCCCCCGTAAAATTTTTAGCAGGTACTTTTTCCGCTGTAATACTTCAATATATTCAGAAATGGCGAGTTTAGATTGGTTTAAAATTCGATGAGTGGAATAGTCATTATAACTACAGAGGGCAACTGACAGAGATAGAGGATATAAGTTAAATGGATAAAGAAGTGCAATTTTTTGGGCTGAACAAACAGGCAAATTCAAATTTTTGAAAACTTGCGTAGTTACCTACATCAAAAAATCGAATTTTACGAAATTTAAAAACATTTTTTTACACTGGTTGAACCGCAAAATATGCAAAAGGAAAAAGTTATATACGAAATCAGATTTACTATTATTTCGAATAATCAAACGGGAAACGGCACATTAAATCAGTAGGGTTCGGGAAATAATTTGTAAACCGGGATGTAAAATTAATTTTTTAAGGGAAATTAAAACAGTTATTTTTTGTCTTTTGTTTTTCATAGATAGTTTACATTTTCATTATTTTAAAATTGAAAAATAATTAGAACTCACTGCTGAGGATACTGACGTTGTCAGCGAAACACGTGTCGAGTTTAATTACTTTGTCACTGTTTTGGCGTGTGGGGTTAACTTACAAAGACTTCATGTTATTGTTCAATTTATTGCTTGACCTAACATAATTTTATCAATTTTCAATTCTCTACTCCTAATAGTTGTTTATTTCTTTCACTGCCAAATAACTCTCTCGTTGAAATCATCCCTCTTAATTTCCATTACTAAAGGCCATTGAGTCCTTTTAACCTCTTAGATAATAAAGTTCTAAATTTCCACGGTTGTCTTCCTCCCCCAAAGAAGTAATAGCAATCCGCTTTCGCCGAGCCATCTAAAAGAAACATTTATATTCCCGTTAAGACTTCATTTGAGCGAATCCTCGCGACCCTTCTTACTTACGAGTGTAAATTACACTCTGCATTCTCGGAAGAATTTTATTATTCTGTCTCCCATAAAACGGAATTTTGTTATATTCCGGTTTGAACATAATTTTAAAAGATGTCCTTCGTTTCTGAATTTTGCCTGCGAGAGGTGGTATAATCTGTAATTATTAGTAGGTTATGTGAGCTCTCTAGCCAGTCAACCCGACTAGAATACTCATACTGTTTACCTTATCTTGTGATTCAAAAGGCGTACGAAATCTTATAGTTTATTAAATCATCAACAAAACTGTACTTAAGCTTACACAAAACCATTAAATGTTCAAAATGTGCCCCATTACTGATTGCTTGATGAAGAATAAAACACCCCTTCTCCCAAACATGTCCCTAGGAAAACCCTCATCCAACCATTTTCTCATATTACAGCACAAAGCTATTAATCCAATCTTCGATGCCAAAACCGTTTCAGCCTAAGAGTGACAACCATTAATTATGTAAAAATTATTAATTAATCGTGTTATTCGATGCCTCCAGCCATTACATTCCTAGATAATGAAAGACTCAAAAGAAACAAGAGACAGAATCTAACAACCCGGAACGAGTTGTAAACATTTCGGTCATATTGTGCGGATAATGTGGCCATAACATCCAATCAGAGAGGATTTATGAGTGGACAGGCTTGTAAATTTGGCCACGGGCGGTCTGCAAATCCAATTGTGCCAACATACTAGATTAAGCCGATTGATATTCGGGGCCATTCTGAAGATATATACTAGTTTGTTGCGGAACTCAATTGCGAGAGAATCCACTATGGGGATGTTTATAACTTGTAAGCACAAATAAACAACGCGGTAGGTATTCAATGCAACAAATATGCTGGTCTGACTTTTGATAGATAATACTCTCGCACTCATACGACAAAGACACTATGAAAAGTATATATCTAGATACTACAGGTAAATATTAATTTAATTTTAAGTTCCCACGCGGAACATTAATGACAAAATGGCAGTGGCGGCTCGTAATGAAGAGCTTTAGGGTCCCGCGCTCCCAAAAATTTCTAAAAGAAAACTAAGCAAAATCACACACCGAATTTTTATCCTTTTAATTTTTATCTAATTAAACATAATAAAATGTAATATTCGTGAGTATATTCTCATCTATCTTATCCTATAATATCTTACGCGTATAGCTATTACCACCTAGGTGGCAATGGCACACAGCCCCAAACGAATATTCAGCCGACATATCAACCCAAACCTAGAGCGGCGCGCGGATTAATATGCAGAAAAGGTTAGAGATCAGCGCGCTAGCCCAGCTCACCCGAATAAATAATACACCAGTAAATCTTTAGTCCTGCCGTACTTACTTCTATGGACGTTTCGTTGTCGTTCCGTGACCTACCATTGGGGCGACCGCCGCGCCGCCTCCGGCCGGAATATATGGAGAATGGTAGTGTAGGTGAAGCAAAGTACCTTTATAGAAGAGGAAAAATGTGTATTAACCACCATCTCGCATTAGCTGTCATGGCAAACAGCGAGTCTTCGACTTCGTAATTCATTTGACCTCCGTTCTATGCTTGTAGCAGCTGGTTTTCACTTTTCATCGTGTTACTTAATTTATTTTAAATATTAAATTTAAAAATCAACTGCAGTGATCTCGGCAGTGATGTAAATATAAATTATTGAGTGATAATCCGGCATAACAGTCAAGGAAAATTACACAAGAGCCCCCCTCCCCCAACGAAAAATATGAAACAGGCTCCGACCGGGATTCGAACCTATCTTTCGCTGTCCGGGCGGCTGCTCCAACCAACTGAGCTATCCGCGCCCCGACACATCATTCGCTTGAAAAAGGCGATATATTGGTAGCGAAGGAAGATGGAAATAACAATTATGAAACCCATAATTAATCAACAACAACCTCACTTTAGATCTTTTTGCAGTAGTCACACTTATTTAAGTGCTTCGTATTTCGTAAAGACAATAACCCATGAAGGATGATTTGTCAGTCAACCAATCTGTGTTCAGACTTCAGAGTGGATGAGAATTCGAGGCCCAAGGAATTGTTTCTCCCACACCTCCATGGTTTCTCTAGTCATGAGAAAAATAGAGCATTAATAATTAGGTATCTAAACCCACTCATAAACGAATGATATACAATCATGGCATCAACGCTAAGAAAAATATTTATAAAATCTTTACGAAATATAACATTTTTAATCCAACAATACAACCTCGCGTGCATACAAAAAACATGTTTTAGTCCAGACGAATGAGAAAGACGGAAGCACTTTACCAACAAACTAAGGACGTGAGTCATGTGGAACAATAACAATATGTTCAGAAATCGAGATCGTACTTTATGTTCCATTCTATTTGAGTAACGTAACGCAAATAAGACGGTACTTTTCCTGTTACCTAAGAATGTGCACGCACGATAAGTCAGTAATAAATAATACATTATCATCAACTTTTCAAATACGAAGACTGGTGGGACGCATGTCTTAAACTGACTTTGCCTAAGCTTTGCCCAAACGTAGAACATCCTAGGTCCTCAACTGTTCGAGAACAGTAGTCTAATCTGGACTTACCTCCGCCTCCTTCTATTCCTACCTACCAATCAACCATGCGTGTATCAGAAGATGCTCTACCATCATATTATCTCTCCTGTTCTTAATACTAATATTAATATCAATAGTTTATTTCGCCCTGTATATTGATTCCTGAAGTTATTATCTTTAACCATATTATTCGTCTCTGCCTTGGCATAAATTGAATACCAGAGGAGGCAACTCACATCTTCATCCCTCTAATAGATGCAGAACGTAAAATAAATGTGTATTACAAAATGCGTAACCAAAAACCAACTATTTATATCTTCCCGAGGAAACACGCAGCCTGGTAAATATTTACAAATTTATCTTGATTGAAAATAATTCGTAAAGCCACAAAATGAAAAAGTGTGCAACAACAAAAAAAAAATGCACTAGACGCACCTATATAGAAGATGCATGCAAAAAGAAATGGTCAGGTGACGGTGACGTCTTATAGAGAGTTGCCAAACTTTACCGATAAATCTCAACTTTCTTCATCAAATAATTTACATTGCTTAATTATTTGCGCGTGTTCTTTGAAAATACTGAACGGATTTAGTTACGGTTTTCTGGGAACTGTAGTTAAAGGTGCTGCCTGGGATTCGAGAATAAAATTGAACTGATTTATTATGAAACACAAACTAAATTCGTTGATAGAATACCTATGCCACTTGAGTTAACCAATAAAACTACCAGTGTTTCCGAATAACATTCTTGCGTAGATTGCATTTCGAATAAAGCGCTGAAGTTTACTCTTATGTTCCCGTTTGATTTAACCGACGCGACGCCTATGGATACGGATTATGCTACTCAATCGCATCCAACAACTGATTTCCTCTGCCCTTTCGCTCTAGACTCACTAACTTGACTAGACAGTACCAACTACTTATTACCAAATGGAATAACCAAATTTGTAATGACTACTGAGTATTAGTCAGTAGGTATCGTTTTTCGTGATCTGATATTGAAATTATTATGTATTTCAAGAGACCCATCTTGCAAACATTCACAAGAGATGTAGTATTTTCAACGCCTCTTGTAAAACAAACCGGTATAAGAATATCTGAGGAAACAGCAAATTTGAGAGAGTGGCGTGGTATAGATCCGGTAGTAACAGTTCCTAGGGATCATACCCCATCTCTAGGGGTAACTTAACGGTCGATTAGGGTCGCTTAGGGAATGTAATATACTTGTGAACATGTGGGCTCTAATTCACTTAATGAATTACATTATCTGACAAACATACACTGACCGATTACGAACAATAGCCTTTGGAACGGATAAATCCAATTATTACCTAAGGGCTTTCTTGGCTTAGTGAAAAGCTCGGTAGAAAATAGAAAAAATTCCTATGGAATTCTTTATTCCACATATCGGAGAAGAGCAAATAAGTTGATTGAGTAATAGCCACACTACGTATATAACCTACATCCTCCAGTTGCTTTCATTGCGTATATCTGCAAGAATTCCCATCAACGCCCACCCGAAGTCCATTCCAAATTAACTTTTAAAACTCCAATAAATTCATCCATGGACTCGTGCCAGAATGCAAAACAGATAAAAGGGATCGTAAAGTGAGACAGACAGATTAGTAGAGAAGGATGAAAACAGGGTTCGAGGCAATCAACGATTCTGTCGCCCATAAATCGTGCTAATGGCCCTCTGGTATTTCATAAGTCAGCTACTGTGTTCTGATCTGAGTGTCCGAGCTCGCACCCCCATTCAAAGGTTGCGGTCGAATCTGTCTTCGATAATTTTGAAATAAAGTGGGAAAATGAGTGTTTCTGGCAAGGCCACTGTGCTGAATTTCGATTCTTTATATACGAGGGCCGTTTTGAAAGTGCTGAACCGAAATATACAGTTTTCAGATTTATTTATCTATAGTGATCTTCATTAGAATTTAAGTACCAAGACCAAAATTTTTGGTAGGAATTTCACCAATCAATATCTATTGAAAGTGTCAATGTTGCATGTTTTGAATAAGCATGGAAAGTCGTAGACCATTTGTTTCGTCCTTTTGGAGCTCATCAGTACGGTGGTTTCCCATCATACCCGAACCATGCAATACGGAAAACGGAAGAGATGAGTGGCACTGCACTACAAGACATCTACCTTTTATGTTACCCTCCAACCCAATCGTTGGACTTGTAGCACCCCTGTATCTCTATGTACAGCGTGCTCTTCAACTGCAGAGGCAGTATGTTGAAAGTTTCAATTTTGCATGTTTCGAAAGTGTATGGAAAACCGTAGACCACTGGTTTTGTCCTTGTGGGACTCATCATCAGTTGATGTCTCGTAGAATACACACAAAATCTGGACTTGGTTCTATAATTAAATTCCTGGCAGGGTACTTACCCGAGGTGTAGTTGTTCTAACAGTTCGGTACAACTCTTGGTCAATCAAGTTGGCATCGTCAGGAGCCATGTAGATAATTTCCATCTGTCACGGTTTTGGTGTGTGAAGTGACCAAAATTCAATTGAATTTACATGAAAGTAAATAATCATCCGTTGTTACTTAAACAGGATGTCCAGAGAGGAATGGAATAGTGCAACATTTCAGAAATAGATGAAGACTGTGGAATCCTGAAAATGTTGTTTCAAATGTCAAACATTTATGGGCACGATTATTTTAATTTTGACTCATCAATGGCAACACTTTCTTTGAAATCTTTGTACCAGTAAATGCGTGCCGCTTTATGGCATTTAACAGTCACTCCTCACGAGTAGAGTGTGATGGTATAAAATTGCACACCTCTCTTTTTGCAACGAATTTCAACCGAACAGGACATGTTTTTGTGTCGAATTGTCGTTCGTTATTGTCAAAACTTGGAACAGGGATTTAGAACATGAATTGCAACAAAACTTTTACGAAACTTGTACAGCAGCGGTCTTATTCTGCATGGCAATGCGCTTAAATCATAAAGGGAAAGGTTCTTCAAGATTTGATGGAAAATTACGACTGGAATTTTTTTCTCATATTGACTTAGTCCAAATTATGACTACCTAGTTCTCCAAGGTTGCAATTTCTCAAATTCAGCCAATTATTTTTACTCTAAATCAATTCCCTACTGATGTTAGGTACCTGAAGCATTCAACAAACAAGAAGGTTGGTGCACCGCCACAACTTAATATACAAAGTAACGTATTACATAATTACTTATCAATATTACTAATAAATCACTAATAATACAACAAAACATTTTTATCAAGAATAAAAGCGCGCGAACACTTATGTCGCTACCTATCATCGCATCAGCGCGGATAGGGGGCAAAATTATTTATGTTTAACTCGCCGTAACTTTTTTCAGCAAAAATATTAATGTTTTTTTTCTTCACCAAAAATAATTTCGAGCCTTTGTCCGTATTTGGTCTCGCATATGTTTTGTTAATTCCCAAAAATAAGATTACTTACCCAGTACATGAAAAATACAGTACACAAATTTGTGGTATAGGAAAAAAACATTATTTTTTCAAAAAATTGAAAATTTTAGAAGCAACGTAAGTACACTGTGATGATCAGCACACTTCAATGTATATTCCATAAAAAAGGTCTCAACTCTTTTCGTTGCTGAAATACCTACAACAAGAAAGTATAAGAATCATTTTTATTTGTGTATGTGTGTGTGTGTGTGTGTGTATTCGAGTTGTATATAGAGGGTGTTTAAAACGCATCTCTCATGCTACCTGCTCCCGGACTATTAGTGTGTTCCTAGAAATTTTTGCCTTAAAATTTTCGTTAGGAATAGCGATCCAAAGTTTGTAACGTCGATCCTGTAAATCAGATGTACCTATCTACATATCCGTCCTGTTTTATTTTACATTCTCGAATGCAATACTTACAAGTAGTTTTAATTACCTAGGTACCTATTACTTTTGGCTTTGTAAAATTTAAAAATTTTTGTTATTCTGTAAATATCCTTTAATTTCTGTTTTGTTTTCACATCTTAGCGTATCTAGCTATATTGCTTGCTCAATAAAGATTTATGATATATTATGTATTGTCCTAATTAATGATATTATTATTATTATTATTATTATTACAACACAATTTCTTCATGAATTTAATTTTCAACCCTTTCCTATCACAGTCACATTGAACACAAATTCCAAGTTATATTTTTTTTTGAATATTATAGTTTTATTCACCCTCTTGATACACTATAATCTTTTAAGAATTTTTTCAATTATTATCTCTTTAAATTCAACAATAATCCCGAGTTTCAAATTTGTGTGCCGATATAATTTTTTCAACCCTTAAAAAACAACCCCTTTTACGAATTATTTTTTGAACATTTTTCCCATAAATGCCTCCTCACGAGCCACCTTCGTAAATTTTGGAGTTTTGGCCACATTTTAGGGCAATTTTTCCACTGTGCTTTCGCATCATGATCAAAGATATACAGGGTCCTGCATCTCACCTCCCGTCTTCTACTACACCTAAACGATTTGTTTTAGAAAAATTATCGAAATGGGACAATAGACTGTTTGTTAGAGAGCACATTTTAAAAATATTTTTAAATATACAGGTTGTCCCGAAAATTGGTGGTGCATCAAAGTTGTACTTTTTTAAATGGAATGCCCTATAAGTCTTATTGATTTTTGAGACCCTTTCGAGCTACTGTACATACCTCTAGAATATAATCATATTTGATTTGATAGTTCCAGAGGAATAAATTAAAATCGAAAAAAAAATTTTTTTTCGTCATATTTTAAAAAAATTATAAAAAATAGAAGAAACATCTTCAAACCAAAACTAAGCAGCAGGTTGCTTATAATAGAAGGTCAGTTTATCCTACTATGAATATCGTAAAAATAACTTATACAGGTTGTTCAAAATTCAATGCCAAACTTTTCAAAATGTAATGCTATTTTTCTCCATTTTTTCAAATGGGACATCCTGTATCTTTTTATCCCGTCGGATGCAGAATTAAAAAATGAACATATTTTCTAATTACAATTACCTCGACATTCTCAAAGGTTTCACAGATATTCGTAAAATCGTAAAATTATTATCTAATAAATAATAATTTAACTTAGCAGTTTTCAAATCAATGACTAGAACATATGTTCATTATTATTCCGGCCACAATCCAAAGATTTTTAGGCAGGTGGGGAGGATTATTGGTGAACATATTATTGGTACTCAATTTTTTAACGGGACATTTGAACGGTGCTATGTATTTTGATTTCTTGCAAAGTCAATTGCCAAATTTATGCCAAAATTTACCAATAGCTTTAATTTGAGAGATGCAATGTGGCTGCAGCACGACGGAGCGCCAGTACATTATTCATTACGAGTCAGGGACAATCTCAATACAACCTTTTCAAACCGGTGGATTGGAAGAGGAGGGCCATGTAATTGGCAGCCCCGATCACCCGACTTAACTAAATTGGATTTCTTTTTGTGGGGCTACGTTAAGGAAATCGTTTATAAGGAACCTCCAACCACACCAGAAAACATGCAGCAAAGAATCAGAAACGCATTTCAAAACATTACACCCGAGCTATTAGGAAGAGTAGCAAGGTCATTTCATACCCGCCTCCGTTTGTGCCTCCAAGAGAGCGGAAGACATATTGAACATATGTTCTAGTCATTGAATTGAAAATGCTAAGTAAAATTATTATTTATTAGATAGTAATTTTACGATTTTTATGAATATCTGTGAAACCTTTGAGAATGTCGAGGTAATTGTAATTAGAAAACATGTTCATTTTTTAATTCTGCATCCGACGGGATAAAAATATACAGGGTGTCCCATTTGAAAAAATGGAGAAAAATAGCATTACATTTTGAAAAGTTTGGCATTGAATTTTGAACAACCTGTATAAGTTATTTTTACGATATTCATAGTAGGATAAACTGACCTTATATTATAAGCAACCTGCTGCTTAGTTTTGGTTTGGAGATGTTTCTTCTATTTTTTATAATTTTTTTAAAATATGACGAAAAAAAATTTTTTTTTCGATTTTAATTTACTCCTCTGGAACTATCAAATCAAATTTGATAATATTCTAGGGGTATGTACAGTAGCTCGAAAGGGTCTCAAAAATCAATAAGACTATAGGGCATTCCATTTAAAAAAGTACAACTTTGATGCAACACCAATTTTCGGGACAACCTGTATATTCAAAAGTATTTTTAAAATGTGCTTTCCAACAAACAGTCTATTGTCCCGTTTCAATCATTTTTCTAAAATAAATCGTTTAGGTGTACTAAGACGGGAGGTGAGATGCAGGACCCTGTAAAGTATTGAAAGGATTAATGGACCTTCATATACGATGACAAGCTAGTATTCAGAAGCAGGGCGATTATACCCATTCATTCTTCGTATAGGAAGCAAGATACTGTGTCAAAATTTTGCATAATATACCAGGAAAGACACATATTTTTCTTAAAGATTACACCGGCGCATGTATTAAGTGCAATGTTTTTCATGAAAGAATTTAAAAGACCTGTAACTTAATTAATCCCGCATGCCCGCACCGGTTTATCCCTTTTGAAGCAATAAGGGTAACTTTATAACGATAGTAAATTCAATGTACATTATAATCTGTTAATAATAAATGTCATTTAAGACTCTTCTACGACAGATTAACTTAGTTTATAAATTTGTTCCAATGGGCATCTGGACACTAATTGAAAATGTGTGAATTTTTCTATCGCCCCTAATACATTCCGTCTTTCCAGCAATACAATTCAATAAGATGCAAATTAGGTAGCTACATTTCGGGCATTCTTTTAAATTTAGATGTACACTGAGACAAGAGTTTATTAATGTGCAGTTTTATGAAAGTTCACATTACTCATCTACAATAATTGTTTATTAGCTTAAATTAAATTCAATGTTCTTGTTGTTAATATTTTTTTGGTGTAATAAATAATTTCCAAAATTAAGATATTACAATGTATTGTTCTGTAGGACACCCACAGGTATATTTTTCTCTGTCACATCTAATGATCTTGCCACCGGCGTACAAAGAAGCTCAAATAATTACCAAATTGCCAATTTCCCTCCACGTCAACTTAATCTAATTTAAAAACCAATTTCGGGTAGCAACGACACGAGCCAAAGAAATCCATAAGCACATAACACACAAGTTGCGTGGTACCTAATCCTGAAAACGAAATGAAATAACTAATCAACACACAGAGGGATCCAGAAGCAATCTCCCGCCCAATAAGCTGCCGGTTTGAAAATTCAATTATGCCCAAGTGAAGTGCGGATCCCGGGGGGGTTGCCTTGGCCACCCGCGCCCCAGAGGCTCTCCCCGATACCGCCTCCCCATAGGTGTGTGACAAACGAACATGTTCCTGAATTTAGTAGATATACTTGTGACTTATCTTCCGCATATTTATTTCTCATGGTTCTTTTATTATTAATTTACTTATATAGGTAGGCACTGCAATCTTACAATAGATTATGACTTGCTATAGGCTCAACCAGTTATGAAGGTGCAACTGGTGACACTGAACAGTTTCAGCAACTACTCCCTTGAACTAAACTAAAATATTTATTTAGTTAGAAGTCTGTAGTGTCATTATAAAGCAAATTTAAATGCACTCTACTTCTTTCTCGTGAAATTTCTTTCTGTGTGGTCGAACTTTCCCTGAGCATTCGATCGTATTAGAAACATTATTATTGTTTCATGTTGTACTTTTTCTTAACATCGCCAGTCGGTCTAGACGGACAGTTCCCAAGTTGACATTTGACTTAAATGCATTCAAGTCTGAATTAGTAATAATGTTACGGTTACTGTAAGAGTAGAGATCGTTTTCACTTTTGCAATTCTGTTTTATAGTCGCCGCATTGCGGTCACTGTGTTCTAAATCCTGCTGAATATTATTAAATAAACAGAATTCTGAATTTGGCAGATCTTGGAGACTTTGAAACATTCCTATGGATTGATTAAAAATGGAACCCTAATAAAACTTCTCATGTTCATAACAATCACGTAAAACATGCAAAATAACAAAAATACATACATTATGACAGAATTCATGAACTAAAACTGAGAATATTGTAATGAAGGAGACAATAGTATGTTCTAGGGTACAAAACCTGAAATTGTACTTGAATATTAAGAACTTTCCATAATAATAGTTTTTAATGTTTTTTATTTATTTGTGCCAATTTTATATATTTAAATTTATTTCTTTCGTGAAATTATTGGCAAAATAAAATACTGTATATGAACTATCGACGTTTCGACCATGGATAGGGTCTTTTCTCTTTTTCAAGATTTATTATTTAAAAAGTATAAAAGTGTAAAAAAGTGAAAATAATTTTTGTAATAAAATTTGCAAATAACAGCGTAACCATGTATCTAAAATTAAAAATAGAAATTATACTTAGGTCCGGTTTTTCAAAGAAACCAATACCGGATTAAGTCTGACACTGGCTTCGTTGCTATGATACCGGCTTTCTGATTGGTTGTCAGGGTGTCAGACTTAATCCGGTGTTGGGATTCTTTGAAAAACCAAGCCTTAGCACATTTGATTTTGATAACATAAATGTTTTACTCGGTTTTTTCATGAGCGTAGAAGTTACTATTTAAAAAAATATCCATCATTCATATCCCCTTGCCTTCTCAGATTTCAAAAAAACCGTTTGCATTACGCTGCTTTCGCAATCATGTTATATTATTGCTACAAAGCAGATCTGCATATGAATCATTGTTCTAACATCTACCTAGGTACTCCTGTCATTTGTTGTATACGGTTTTGTTCTTCCTGACTATAGGGCAATTATATCTGCTTAAATTGAGGTCTCTATTCTAAATTTCTTCAGAGGAGCTTTCCGGTCTCAAGAAAAATAATAATAATACTAAAATCCACAATTACTGGCGTAGGAACGCTCTCCGCGAACCACTAAGTGTCATGTTTAACATCATCCTTACCGACCCTACGGAACTTCCCCAATTCCTAAGTAAAGGGGTTACCTACCTTATTCCGAAGAAGCAACAGTCCGAATATAGCCCCATAACTTGTCTCCTTACGCTGTATACGTAAGATCCTGTCGTCCATAATATGCATCAAACTCTACGAGTACCTAGAGAACCAAAACATTCCAACTGAAGAACAAAAGGGCTCTAGGAGGCACATGCTGTGGGATGCAAAGAACAGCATTTGATAGATGAGGTCATTCTTGAACAAGTAAGAAAGACTCAGAGAAATGTCCACATGGCGTGTCAACTATAGAAAGACTTTCGATTCCGTCCAGCACTCCTGGCTATTGTAATGTCTGGAGTATCAATAGGGTCCACCTTGCTCTTCTAAACTTTTTAGAACACATACCTAATGGGCAAGTGGTCTACGGTTCTCTCCATTAAATAACAGATCGGAAACACGCAAACACGCGAAATTAGGAGAGGAATTTACCAGGGAGATTCGCTAAGTGCGCTTTGGTTCTCTCTTGCTTGGCACCAACTTTCATCAACCCTTAACGGGACCAAATGTGGAGCCAAAATCAAAACCGGAAAATATGCAGCCACCATGAGCCATTTATTTTACATGGATGACTTGAAATTGTACGCAATCACAAGAAAAAACTTGAAACCGTTATTACACAGGATGAGTAGAAATATAGGGATGAGCTTTGGTATGAAGAAATGCAAGACCGTAACTGTCGAAAAGGGAAATCTGCTTGATGGTCCACCTATTGAAGTTGAAGAAAACTCATAGGTACTTTGGTATTGCACAAAAACATAAAATCACTCATTTACAAGTCAAACTGGAACTGCGAGAAGAATTTGAAAGGAGGCTTAACTTAAAATACTGAAGACTAAGCTGAATTCAAAAAACCTCAGCAAGGCTATTCTCATACGTCATTCCTTCTCTAACATATTCTTTCGGAATAGTCCAATGGACTGATACCTACTGATTTGAAAGGTTTGAATAGAGAGGTCAGAGTCAGTTTAACCAAATATTCCACCCTAAAGCTAGCATCGAGAGAGTTAGTCTACCTTAGGTGGTAGAGGCATTGTAGATATGCCCGAAGCGCATATTATGAACAAATACGTCGAATGAAAAGCTACTTTTACTCTACTCTAAGCAAAACAACCCGCTTCACCGCATACTATCATATACATGCAAACTTACAACACCACATACCTCTCAACTTACGAGAAAGACAACGACCGCTCCAAGCTACCAAAACGAACAAAAACTTCAAAAATGGCAATCGACGGAGCTCCACAGATGGTTTTTCAATGTGCGCCAAGATGAGCAAGTGGACAGGGTAGCACCATTGTCATAGTTGACACAGGGTACGCTATAAACCCGGAGACCGTGGGCTTTATGGTCGCTATCCAAGACCAGGTAATTGCTACAAGAAATTACCGGAAGTACAATGGATGATTGTCCCAAATGCAACAAGCAAACAGATAACATTGATCACATAACATCCGGGTGTGAAAAGCTGGCGAGAACAAAACACATCGACAGACAACCAGGTTGTAAAATTTATACACCTTCAATTACCTACTTAAAAATACAACCTGGGAAAGGATGACGTGCTATACTATCGCTACCAACCAAGCGCTGTTGAGGAGAACAATGATTTTAAAGTGTATTGGGATAAGACCATTAGGGCTGACAGAACAATGCAGCATCCCCAACAATCACAATCTGCATCGAAAGTAGGTACATACGATGAAAAAAAGCAGAGGACCAGAGGAGCTGGCCCGCGAAATCCAACGGATATGGGAGATGGGCTCGGTGATTGTGGTGCCACTCATCATTTCTTCCACTGGTGTGAAGAGCATTAGCTATCTAAATTTACCGGAAAATACCTAACGGATGTTGCAGATCTCAGTGCTGCAGACTGCTGCGATTGGGTCGTTTCTGAATGGTACGGAGGGGTGAGATTTGGCAGGAAGGCCGTCTTATCTCAGGCTACCTGCAAATTGCAGAGATATAAAATACCTAATATTAATAATAATAATAAATGTCTTTATTCAACCAGAAAAAAGATTCTAGCGAGCTGAAACAGCGGAGTTCATGGTTAACAAAAAATGTTAACAACTGCTCTTCCACTTGAAGAAATTGATCAAAATAAAATGTGTCGTAAAATGTCGTGAAAGTGAGGTATGCAAAACAAGTAGTACAGCAATGTAAAACTGCAAAAATAGTGTAGAAGTAAAACATATAGTACAAATACTATTAAAAATATAAAAAATGCAAAGAAGACAAAAAAGTTATAAATTCCAGGAGTGACGGAATATCAGATCTCAACATGAGGAGAAGAGAGACAACAATCTTGAAGTAATTTAACGCGAACACTTTTAAAATTAGACGGCATTATTGCGTTGAGTGTTGTAAACACAGCCAACATTGAAAAACCGAAAGATTCCCTGAAATATTCATGGGAATGGTGCGGGGTACAGTTATTAAACTATCTTCTGATGAATATTATTTAGTTGCATATAAGTATGGTGGACAACAAAATAATATTCAGAACAGTTTAATAACTATGTACCCCACCATATTCTCATGAATATTTCAGGAAATCTCGGTTTTAGCTAAGTAGTAAAATAGAAGTTTTAAATAGACTTTACATTTAAACGTTGGTTTCTCGGTCCTTATTTTGTTTTCTTGTGAAGAGCAAGTGAAAGAAAACCGAGGAGAAAACATTGTTTCAGACTTTATAAAGCTGGGGAGGGTTCTGAGTTAGAATTTTAACTAAACGTTGTACAGGTTTCTTATAGCACAGCCCTCCTACCTCTTAAAAAATCACTAGCCGCCACTGAATACATTGGCTTCACCAGAACAATTGAAACATCATCATGCCCTACAACAATTGATTTAAGAGAACTAATAATGCTCCAGACTATCGGCATCATTAATTACAAAATTGAAATCTATCGCCTCATACAGCGAATTATGAGAATAAAAATTAATCCCATCAGAGCCTCTTCTGGTACAAAACTTCCACTTGGGACGTCCAGGAAATACCTCTGAAACTCGTTAGGTGTTCCTGTAAAGGATGCATCAATATTTGTATTCCACTTAGGACAACATTCCCAGATTTTTCAGTTTCAAATGTACGATGCCTGGCCTTACCCGGCGAATTGCAGATTTTGTGCTCTAAGAATGTAAGCTTTCTAGGCTGACACCCTACCCCCCGTGTTTAATAACCTTTATTTTATTAAGAAGTAACCGGCCTCTTTAATGATTATCTGACTTAGAGGTTTCATCCCTCATATCAAATATAATAAAACACGATAGTGGTTATTTTTAAGTAAAATGTAATGAGCTATAATTAGGTACCTATAGGTATGCATTATTTGTTGAACTGAGAGAAAAATTGTTTTCATTAAATTTTCCATGAGACTATTCTTCCGTTTTCTTCCAGGGCAACTAGAGAATTCCAAAGACTTTTCCGTATCAGACGGCCTCGGCGGCTTCAACAAGAAGAAAAAGAAGAAGCGGCGCCATAGGTAAATACTTACTTTATTTATTTGTTCATGCACTTCAAGGCGGTATATTGAAAATAATGTCTTTAAAAAATACAAGTGATGTTGGTGCGTTTAAAAAATTAGGTGTTCATTTGTTTTACACATTTAACTACCCTTGGTGGGTGTGTGGCAGGACGATATTCACGAGCTACCAACTGGAAGAACTGGAGAAGGCCTTCAAAGACGCTCATTATCCTGATGTCTACGCCAGGGAAATGTTGAGCCTGAAAACTGACCTTCCGGAAGATAGGATACAGGTGAGTCAGACTCTATAAGATTGTTATTTCGCATATTTACCTGTTAATTAATAATAGTAATACCTATATCATACCGTCAATTTATAATTATAAGTGGGTAATTATTTGTTAAATTATACTTGCTAATTAATGTGAAACTGACGTAAAATTAGTATATTTAATGTACCCATAAAAGGGAGGTTTTCTATAAATAGAGAAGCTATTATATATTTTTCCCAGAGGCCTCTGTAATTACAGAAATAGCAGAATTTCATCGATACCTATGATATAAAGGCATATATGTATACACTGAGAAAACCAGCTAATAGAAAGTGTATTATAAAGAATTTTTATTAGTCCCTATAAACTATTATTTTATACCATAATAGGTCAGTTTTTACGGGCTACACTATTTTTATTATAGAAATTTGTTCATACTCGCAATCTATGATGATATTAAAGATAATTAACACATTCTCTTTAAAGTTAATTTTTATGATAAAGATAATTTATGTTACAATATTTATAATAATAAAGTAATGGTATTAAGATTATTATACAGGTTATTCAACAAGTATTTTAAAAATTGGTCGTTATAATCCAATATTTTGAAACTTATTTTCTATTTTTATAAATATTTCTCGTTATAATATTTTGATATTAAGGGCTATATTCTCGTCTAATAGAATCACAAGCAAGCAACTGCTTGTAAAATTGCGTCATTTGCAAACCAACTAAGGTGCAGTGCGGTACCTAACTGTGCGAAATAATTTGTGATAGACGTAAAAACGAAAACATCAGTTTCTTCTTTTGTTGTATGGAAGTATGGAAGTTCCAGATATATTCTGAAATCGTGGGGATTGGATGAAAATTTTGCTGTAAGCTGTAAGTATATTTTGTATTTAGAAATTTCTTGACTCATTTGTATCATGACCATTTTCAGTCATTTGAAATAATAGAAACAAAGGATTATGACTGCATTAATCGTTGTGAATTACCTTATTATATGCCAGTGCTGCGCATTAATGTAGACAAAAATATTTTTGTTACGTTGAAATATTTAGTTTAATTTATTTTTACATTTTTTATGTACCTGGGATATTTTTTATTTGGTAACAAATAAAACTTCGTTTAAATCTTATTCTGTTATTAATCCATCTCTACCCGCTTCACCACATTAGTAAGCTACATGGCATAAATCATGAAAAGCTGATTTTTATTTAAATGTGTGCATTTCAGATGTTGCTTTTATGAATTTTAAAAATATGTAATGTGACTCGACCTAAAGGGGCCCACTCACACAGAGGGATAACTGAAGACTTGAATGCACACGCCACGGGGTACAGTTAAAACTGTGTGTATGGGGAAGCGTGTGGCGTGCACAGTCAAGTCGCTGGGAATCAAGCGCTGCTTGATTTTTGGAATGTGCAGTTATAACGGGGAAGAGTCACCGTGTATGGTGAAAAAGTCCGTGCACGCCTCGGGTCGGGCCAGTGGCGTTTGTTTAGCAGCATTGCATCCGCGATTTGACGCATCAACATGTCGGATTTACACAATTTTTCACGCGAATTTTTAACAGATTTTATTGAATTGTTCACGTGAGAATATTCATGACGTTTCAGCAACCATTCCGTCACCCATTTGGATCTAGGTCTTTTGGTTTTTGTAACACTTTGTTTTTTTATTATTAAGTACGCCACTGTCATCAACATAAGGTCTTTTCGTGATGCCATCGTACCCAAAACTGACGATTTTACTCATTGTGTGTGTGGGGAAGGACAGACTACAGGTTTAAATTAACGTAAAAGTGTGCAGTCAAACCCGCGCATTCTTCCCTCTGTGTGAGTGGGCGCCTTTACACTAGTTCTAAAAAATGTATAACTGACATAACTACCCACCTAATATTGTGAAATCACATAAAGTACTAACTACTAATCATCATCATCATAAGGTTCTCAGTCCGAAGACTGGTTGGACGCGTACCTCCATTCTTTTCTATCCTGAACTAACCTACGCATTTCCCTAAAAGTAGAACATCCTACATCCCTAACTATTTGAGAGCAGTAGTCTAATCTAGGCCTACCCCTACCTCTTTTTATTCCTATCTCTGACTCTAGTATGTCGCGAACTATTCCTTCGTGTCTTAGAAGGTGTCCTACCATCCTATCTCTCCTACTCTTTATTGTTTTCTATACTTTTCGCCTTTCCCCAACTAACTACTAAGTAAGCTTAAAAAGGTACGTATAGTAAAATGTAAACCATTCAATACAATATTATACAATTTAACTCATTTTAAGGGTCGGTTGTTTGTATTATTTGATCAGTGATTAACCACTGATTTTTTAACCAGTGATTAGAGTTGCTATGATTCCGATTTTGTGATTAGTTGTATCTTAGCAACTAATTACTGGTTAGACAAATCAATAATTAATATCTGGTCAAATGTAGGAACAACCGGCACTTTTTATATTGAAAGTTATTTATTGTTATTAACAGTGTGTTTTACAATTATTAGCACTGCTAATAAGCTTTACTATAATTGTAAAATATAATCTATAATATAATGATATTATAATTAAAATAAAAATATTAATATCTATTATAATACTAGCGGGCCCGGCAGACGTTGTCCTGCCAGACATTAAAAAAAATTCGTAAAAAATATCCTAGAACCCGATTGCAGCGCCACCTACCGGGTCCAATTGTGATTGTAAACCATCCAGGGATCCACTCCAACATACACAAAAAATTTCATACATTAAAAAAAATTTCGTCAAAAAAATTCCTAGAACCCGATTGCAGCGCTACCTACCGGGTCCAACTGTGAATGTAAACCATCCAGGGACCCACTCCAACACACACAAAAAAATTAATCAAAATCGGTCCAGCCGTTTAGGAGTTCAGTAAAACCCGATTGCAGCGCCACCTACCGGGTCCAACTGTGAATGTAAACCATCCAGGTACCCACTCCAACAAACACAAAAATTTCATCAAAATCGGTAAAGCCGTTCAAAAAACTCCTGGAACCCGATTGCAGCGCCACCTACCGGGTCCAATTGTGAATGTAAACCATCTAGGGACCCACTCCAACACACAAAAAATTTCATCAAAATCGGTCCAGCCATTCAAGAAAATTCCTAGAACCCGATTGCAGAGCCACCTACCGGGTCCAATTGTGAATGTAAACCATCCAGGAACCCACTCCAACACACACAAAAAATTTCATCAAAATCGGTCCAGCCGTTTAGGAGGAATTCGGTGACATACACACGTACAGACTGTCAAACGCGCGAAGTTAAAATAGTCGTTACGTTTTCTCAAATTTTCCAATTTTCTTAATTTTTCGTTCCGTAAGAACCTTCTACAAAGTATTAGAAACCATAAAAAAAAGATGAATGAAATCGGTTAAATCGTTCTCAAGTTATGGCGTGACCAAGGGAAATAGGGATTAATTTTTTATATACAGATTGCATGTTCATACAAAAATACAAAAATCGCGAATAAAAAATGGTGGGTGAGGGTAGGAGGGTGAAAAATACTTTACGACCTATTCTCATAACTACCAAATGTACAAAAAAATTCAATTATTTGGATATTGTTCATACAAAAATACTAAAATTGCGATTAAAAAATAGTGGGCGGGGGTAGGAGGGTGAAAAATATTTTACGACCTATTCTCATACCTACCAAATGTACAAAAAAAATTCAATTATTCGGATATTGCTCATACAAAAATACTTAAATCGCGATTAAAAAGTGGGGGGTGGGGGTAGGAGGGTGAAAAATACTTTACGACCTATTCTCATACCTACCAAATGTACAAAAAAAATTTCATAAAAATCAGTCAGGCAGTTTCGGAGGAGTGCGACCACAAACACCGTGACACGAGAATTTTATATATTAGAAGATAACATAAGGGTTATATTAGAAATGTCATAGGGGGTATTGAAAAGTTTATTTAAATTAATTATTACAATATCATAGTCGCTATAAACAAATAAAATTACTTCTACATACTTATTTGCATACGAAAGTTATATACTGATATATTAAATGATATACCTAATATTCTTTTATAATATTAATATAGCAACGGTTATTAACAGCTTCATTTATCCCTATAGCTAACGTCAAATATAATAATGGGCATAATATTTCTTTTACTGAGTATTATAAATTTTTCTCAGTGTACCTACCTATTCTATTGCAATTCTGACAACGCCCCTGTCGCTATAGTATTTTTATATCGAATTGCTTTTCTTTCTGCATTTGAGTTCATACAGAAATGTAAGGTCCTGATGGTTCTTTTGGGTACTTTAGGTAAGTCCTGCCGTTTTTAGAAACTTACGTACCTATACTATCATTGATGTTCAATACCTATACCTCAAAGGTTAAAACTAAATTTAAAATCTAAGGGTATAAATAGGTTAGGTAATGAATATTTAGCAGTTTATATTTTTAGGAGGGATAAAGTGAATATAAGTACTGTCCAAACACGTTAATTTGGCGAGCCTAAAAAGTGTAACTGCTCCATTTTAGTAAGGAAGCGTATACAATTAGAATACTAAGTGGCAATATTTAAGATTTAAGCGAAACTATTGTTCTAATTGTGCGCTGCCTTATTAAAATAGGATCGCCGCAAGTTAACGTAGTCGGACTATATATACTTAGTAACAACATATTAGTAGACCTATACAGGCATCATGCTTGTAGATACCGATGGCTTAACTTTGTATTTATCTGCATAAATTTACTAAAATTATTTGCTCCAAATTAACACTACTTTTCGACCGACCTAGGTATAGGGACTAGAACGGTCCAGGATCCTGAATTTAAATCGTCGTGGCCCACAAAAATTAATTACCTATGTAGGAATAGGATGTAATTTTCATCTTTATGTTTGATTAACATTGAACACCACCCGTAACAAAATTAGGGCGTTTTGTTGTGTTACTATTTCTGGTATGCAGCATGCAGTTCACTTTCGGCGGCAGAAAATCAACTCATTCATCAGCGGCAGCCATTAGTAGGCGGCGCACGCTTGCCCAATCCTATCTAGCAACAGCGCGCCCAATCGGTGGACCGGCGCACTAAGTTTTAAGTGCACGCTGTTGTTTATGCACTCTTGGATAATTAGTGAACCTGCTTGCTCTATTTTCAGTGATTTATGCACGCGCACACTCACACATACAAGTCTGAATAATTTTCTTTGTGAACTAGATGAATCTCCGTACCGACGCATTTATGCCCTCTTGTATAAAGTAGGTACCTAATGTGATGCTGCCCCCTGCCACTGTTTTGTAAAAAATCTTCGCCTGCTGAAATCCTCAATTTGTCTAAAGATGTGGCTGGTAAGAGAATAAAGGGAGAAGGGAGGAATTTCTAGCGGTTTTCATGTTCACCTATGATTTGTGAGATAAGGGCAGAAACCGATAATTAGTTACCTATAGGTAACCTAGGTATACCTAGGTATACCTATAAATAGTCTATATAAATATCTATCTGACATTAGGTATCTACCCTACCTATACCTATACCTATAGGTACTTACATAGAATATAGATCTTGACTTATTTTCTATAGGTAGGTATGTGTAGGCATCATATCTTATAGTATTGAGGTAATTACTAGTGCTGGCAAAATCGGCAGAAATGTAAAATAGATTTTTGAGAAAATCGATTTTGGAAAAAATCCAATAATCGACGTTAGAGATAAATCGATTTTGAAAGTCGATTTTGAAAGTTGATTTTAGAATTGATTTTTAAAGTCGATTTCGGATTCGATTTTTAAAGTCGATTTTGGAATCGATTTTTAGAATCAAATTTTAAAGTCGATTTTAGAATCGGCTTTAATAGTCTATGTTAAAATGGGCTTTAAAATTTGGTTTGAAAACCGATTTTGAATATATAGTTTAACACGACAAGAGTATGACGGTATCCAGGGTGTCCAGTAAAGAATGGGCCAACTTATACAAATCCAGTTTCCTCGGAAAGAAACTGATCTCATCCAATTTATCTTAGTACATCTCTGTTTCCTTAAAAGTTATGGGCCTTTGAAGAATGAAGAACAATTTTTTATTTCATTTTTTCTTTATTTCTCGCGCACTTTTTCAGTTATTTTAGTGAAACTTGGTATAGGAAGGTTTTTTGTGTAGCTGAACAATAATATGCAGTTATTTTTGAGTAAACTATAGAAGGCGCCAACTTTCATTCTACATCTTCTTTATTTTTTTATCAATTTTGCTGGTGGGTACAAATTTTAAAACAATTACTAAATTACTAGTTTTATGGAAAGAACACTCGATTAACCGTAAAAAAAGGTATACTTGTTGCGAATCACCAAAATGTGTCATTTTAGAGAAAAATGCATTATGAAGTTAATGCTACTTTGGCATATCGACGACGCTCATCATGAATTCGACTACCGTAGTAGGCACCAAACATGCAGAACAAGAGGCAGTGCGCGCCGGGAAATTATGAAAAGGTGAAATAAAAAATTGTTCTTCGAAGTCCCATACCTTTTTAAGGAAGCAGAATTGTACTAAGATAAATTGGTTCAGATCAGTTTCTTTTGACCCTAGGAAACTAGATTTGAAGGCCCATTCTTGTATTCACCTGTACACCCAGGCCCGGAAGTAATTCTTTTCTTAGGTCTTAAAATTACTCAAGGATAGGCGCAATACATTAATTTTTGAATATATTTCTATCTGCATTTTACTATTTATCATCATCAAAACGAATGATGACCAAAATGTTTTAGGATTTTGCCGAAATCGGAGACGCGAACAAATAGCGATAAAATCAGCAACAGCCTTAACTGAATATACCTACATTAGTAGACGGTCCATCCAATTGCTATTGGTGTCGCTCAAGAAAGTGTAGTTTTCACTACCACTTGCAGACGGCACATGCGGTCAACACATATGGAATATCCAAATCAATTTGTCATGTCATCAAGATTTATCACTGTCAAGTTTATAGTTTCTGAATTTCACAATTTAGTTTTTGAATTATATCTATCTAATAATCTGAATTTCCATACCTACCGTGATTGTACACTGTACAGGATCACAGGAAGTCTCACTTAAAGTTTCCACTCTCGTCTCTGTTATTTTTGTAAGTAAGTAGGTAAGATACCTACCTACCTATACAAAAATGAAAATACCTATAAAAACAAAAGTTTCTGTTCTGATTTTTCCTATAAGTACTTGCATTGATTTAGAACTAATAAATCAATGATGGTTTACCTATACTATAACTGATGTTTATCTGCTTAGAAATATCAAATTCATTGATGACAAACAAAATCCTAAATCACATCATAGATACCTATTTAACTAAAAATAAAAAATCTTGGGTGAATTTTCTGTAGTATAAATAATACGATAAGTGGTTTGGAATTGTCGGAAATTTTACGAAAGCTGTTGCGTTGCTTGGTAGCCACGAGTGTAAATTTGACAGTTAAAAGATCACGAGCCCTTGCGCGAGTGATTTTCTGTCAAATTTACACGAGTGGCTAGTAAAAGCAACAGCTTGAGTAAAATTACCTAAAAATTCCAGACCACGAATTGTATTTGACAAGATTATTTTTTGAATCGAAGCAAGGTAGTTCAAAACGAAATTTTATTTCAATTAATTCACATACAAAGAAATGTGTTGGGAATATTTGACGTTTGGCAGGTACTAAAGTAACTAGATTATACATTATAAATGCACCTACAAATTCGAAACTATGGCAACTTGTCAACAAGCAAAATTATCGAAAAAATTACCGTATGTAATATCACAAGAGAGTGAGAATTACTTGAAAATAATTCGACAGATTTTCGAAAACTTGTCGCCAGGCAATAGACACGAGAGCCCGTAGGGCTCGAGTGGCTATTGCCGAATGGCGACAAGTTTGAGTAAAATGTGGAGAATTATTTTCCAAGTTATTCTTACTGTCGTGTGGTATTCGAAAGGTTATTTTTTGACGTTCAAATATGAAACAACTGTCAATATTATTCTTTCAATGTCACAATTTGCGATTAAAACATATAAGACAATATGTCAAAACCAGAAAACAAGTCGTTTTATCAACAAAAACAAAATACTAAAAAAAATTCCCGCTGGGATAAGTTAGGTAAAAAATTCTCACTATAATAATGATTTAATTGGTCAGAATTAAACGCGTGATCAAAAATACTGTTCATTTATTGGAAAATAGAAACGGCAAAAAATAACCGAAATAATATACGCTTCTAGACCCAAATGAAATGTTCCTATTGGTCAATTTGGCGATGAAAAAAATAATCACTTATAATACCACAAGAGCTTCAAAATTATCGGGTATTTCCCGATAGGTTCGTTGCAAACAAATGAAGGAGTCAAGTTTTTCAGGTTAAAAAATCACGAGCGCGAAGCGCGAGTGATTTTTCTTGAAAAACTTGACGACTTTATTTGTTTGCAGGGAACCTTGAGGGAAATGCCAGATAATTTTGAAGCTCGTGTGGTATTCGGGGGATTATTTTTCCGTCCCAAATGTCGGCCAATAGAATTGCACCATGAGATGAAATGAACAGTTAACAAATAAGAATTTCATAATGAATAAAACAACATTTAATTAAGATTCAGGCTAGTGCAATTAAAAATACAATTGTTGTAAACATTGGTGCATGTTTTCTTCAAGTCAGAGTTATCGGTAATGGTCCCAGAAGAGGTAGATGGCATGAGGTTTATGCTGTTGATGGCATTTTCTGCAGTAGGCTCACTCCTTCGCAGTTTCTTGACAATTAATTCGTGGTGTTCCTGGTCGAGTTGGAGATACGGCTTGATGGAGTTACTGTTGGCATGTCCAGTTATTTTGATTATCTGCTGCTCTCCCAGGCCCGATTTCGCTAGATTGGAGACGGCTGTTGCACGACTGGAGTGATTGGTGATTTTTTTGTTACCAAGGTCAAGCCCAGCTTTTTGTGCTGACTCCTTAACCCACTTTGAAATCGTGTTTTGGCCTACTGGGGAATCCTTGTACCACCTAGCGCCTGGAACTTTATTCCAGAATGGATTTTGGGTCAGGAATAGTCTGTCGCTCTTGATATTGGCATCTCTCTTCTCTCTCAATTTCTGGAACAGTCTCACTGGGCACTTGTCAGGGATTTCCCGATTCTCCACCAGCCACTTGCTGTCTGATAATTTTTTATCACCACCTTGTGTGGTCTTGCTGAAAATTGGATTGTATTCAATTCTCCCAGTTGTTTCCCCGTCATTTCGCTGTTCTGCCTTGAAGTGATGTATTGACGCCATGCTGCCCTCACCACCTCTCCAAGCCAATTCCACTGATATTATCATGAATAATTTTTTCTGGAGGCCATCAGGAGTTTCCTCGTCCCAAACAGTGGTCATTGCATCCCAATCTTTTTCCTCCAACGCTGCTGCACTTGCCCTCCGTTTTTCAGGAATAGATTGTAAAGCCTTACGCTTGGCATCACGAGCTCCTCGAGCGGTCTTGAATGCAGCATCCGAAAATGGGTTGATTTTGATGTCGAAATCGTTCAAATACTTTTCTTGAAGTGATTTGGCAGTCTGATTCCACATTGTTTTTATTGTACCTTCCTTATAGTCTTCTCCATCCATTTTCTTCATATTGTAAGCGTAATCTTTCATAATGTTTGCCAATTGCGCTTCACTCGTTTCAGCACTCAATGTGTATTCCCTCTCAGTACAAAAAGTAGTAAATTGGTTCCAAACTGTTTTTTTTGCCTTCTCCGTATTAATGGGAACATTTCCTTTGACTTTTTTATCGATGGTGGACAGAGAACAAACTCCAAATCGACTCATTTTCATGCAAAATCTCCGATTTTCACAATTGAATTCAACCTGTCAGTTTGACGTGTGGTTAATTTGACTGGATTATGTTTTGTTTTTTATATATAGCAACTACCAGAGAAAATAATCAAAAAATTATCAGTATAATACCATGTAGGTTGTACCACGTGACGTCGAATGGTGCAATTCTATTGGTCGATATTTGGGTCGGAAAAATAATCATAATTACCTACTTATCATAAGAGTTTATATTTTGAAGGAAAAATTTTTCGATTGTAACGAGAGGTTGCCTAGCAATTTTCGAGTGACATTGCATAAAAACTACGAGACGTCACTCGAGTAATTTTTCAACAATGTCACGAGCAAAATTGGGCATGCACCTCCAGTTTATTAACGATGTCAGATGGTTGACTTCTATTATGAATGAAGTTGCCACGCAGCAGTCTGGTAATCCAGGAAACTTTAAAAAAAATCGAAAGTAATTAGACGAAGCTTTTTATTTTGCCGGCTATATTTCTATTTTGAACGAAATTTTGTTGCCACGAAATTTGCCGAAAAAAATCTCGAGTCTATAATTCGACTAGATGATTGATTATGAAAATACGCATATTATGGAACATAGAAGATTCGATTTTTAAACATTTGCAATCCAAAATACGAAATTTGCAACGTAGTCATGGTAGCAAAAGGTAAATAAGATAATTATCGCTGGTAATAGTTAAGCCCTGGTTTTTAAGACCCCGACGGAATCCGTCGACGCACTGCGCTGTCACAATTTTACTAAATTATATGTTTGTTGCTAAGTTACACCGATAAAAAACTGAAAATTTTCTGCTAGACAGACTTAAAATACAGCAAACGGAATTCCGCCGACGGAATTCCGTCGACGGAAAGTTGTTAAAAACCAGGGCTTTAGGGAGAACTTTTTCCGCTGTCATTCGCACAAAAGCATCGCGGCTTATGAGATTTTATACATATTAATTCTATTATCGCTGCAAAGTTTGTCTTGGCTTCATTCTTGCGTTGCTTATTGCTTTACGCTGCCAGATTTGAAATTAACTAATTAATTTTATTCTTAGTCTCACTCTGAAATGCCATACTATACTTTTAGGCACATAATGATTTAATTGAAACGTTTGCAGTAGATTTTACAGAGCAAAAATTCTATGACACAATTTTAGCTCGTTACCAAGCAAACAACCGACGACACTTGTAAATTAATTTCGGGGTAAATGCCCTAGCGACTGGTCCCGCGAATTCCCGGAGGGGATAAACCCCAAAATGCGCACACTAAACAACGTGTATAGGTATACAAGCATAGCGAACAGTCATCCCCCTACTTCTATTGAGTCGCTCTTCCCTAATGCACCGGCAGAAAATTATCTTCGTGAAAATCCTTTAAAATTATACTCCACTCTCTTGAATTTATCGATTCTAATGTCGTTTTGGTGCTTGTATATAAACATACATAGATATGAGTATAAAATAAATGAGTATAAAATGCTCCTATATTATTATCAAAACTTAGTTTAAGGTCAATAAAACATTCAGTAGATACGTCAAACACTACACGAATATGTAGGGATGCTAACGATACATCGATACTTTTGAAGTATCGATACTTTTACCAAAAAACTATCGATATTTGGTATCGATACCTGACATGCGATACTTGTCTGGTATCGATACTTTTAAAGCAATATCGAATGAACGATACCTGCTGCAAGCAATATTTATAGGCCGCCAAAAAAGTAGGACTTTTAATGTTTATATGCTTAATAAATTCGATGTAAAATGTATCCACGTCTCCGTAGTCTTGGAAAGGACTGTGGAGGTCTCAGATATTGATAAAGAATCGGCGAATTCAACCTGTTCGTCAAGATCAAGTGTTTTATCTCAGCCCCAACTTCATTCATTAGCGCCACCCATCCAAGTTTATTTTTGTTTTGTAGCGAGTTCAGAGGTATGTTTTATTAACTGAAAAGCTGTAATTATAAAAAATAAAGTTTACTTTCTTTTTACCAGTTTTACGTTCTAACAAAACACCCTCAGTAGACATTTTACAGAAGCGATACCGATACTCCAAGGTATCGATACTTTCTTGTTAAGTATCGGGAAGTATCGGTACCTAAAGCCAAAAGTATCAAATAATACTGGTATCGATACTTTCATTCGATACTAGCATCCCTACGAATATGTTTAATCCGGGCAGCATTCAAGACCCAGAATGAAATCATTGAATCCTGAATATTACCGACAAGCGGCGCCGCGCCGGCGCGGCGGCTCAACCAGTTATTGTTTATAAAATTTAAAATGACAAGGCACGTTCAAACTTAGGCCCGGCTCGGCTGTTCAAGAAAAGTAACCCATCGGACTTAAGTATGACATCGGCTCAGTTGGTTGTAAGTATCATACCTTCTCGCACCGAAAAATTACGTTCCTCTATTAGAAATGATCGCAGATTGCATCAGGTTTAACTTTGAACGGTGGAATAGTAGCAGCTTATAATAAATAAACTCATTTGCCGAAAACACCCCGAAAGACGCAGAGAATCGAAGAGAACTTGCCTACTAAATAATGCCCAATTTGAGGGAATAATTCGAGAAATTAGAGCTTAAATTGGTAACGGTAGAGAGAGCATAATAAACCAATATAGTGAAGACCCTGCCGAACCTATTAGTGCATTTATGTACAATTAACAATTATTTACAAACTAGGAGCCGGTGTTGGTTCATTAAAAGCGCCAGCAGCCAGTCAGTCGTCGCCGTGGCACTCAAGTTACGTCATTAGTCGCGCGCGAAACAACCGAACGTCGGAACAAAACTTGCACAACTTCATATCCCTCTATTAGGAGGATGATAATTACTTCGTTAGTAAAATTCTTGCCGACTACGCGCGCTCCCGAAGCACGGCCATCTTTATGAGTTTTAATTTAATTAAGGCCAGACGAGAAGCACCAAGGAATTCGGGCTCGATGACGGGACCTCCGCCTCAATCCAGAGTTCTTACGAGTTACGATTTTTCGTTTTCGTATATCTGCATGGATTGCCTTTTAATTTTGGGATTCATGACATGTTATGAAGCTACTAGCTACCGAAAAAATTATTAGCGTCCAGATCTATATCATCTTCCTAAGAATAAGGTGTGTTGCCCGCTCGGCAAATCGAATGGGCATCATAAGACTACCTTATGTTCTTTATACCCCATACTTTTACATACAAATGAAGACTTATTGTAGGTATAATTAGTAGCTTCCTTCACTAAAGTTCATCCTCGTAAATAGGGCATCCACGGTCGATTTTAGTACTGAAAATCCCGGAATTGTATCATCAAAATCCAGGAATTTTCCGGATTAGCGACGAGATTGCTCTAAGATGCGCTGGGAGCCTGATACCTGCTCGGCAGTTTCGAATCGGGCGATCGCGCCAGTGAAGGGGGTTTTCAAACTACACTGGTGTTTAAATTTCGCCCAGTTTACATGGTTTACGTCGAGCTAAACACAAATAGACTGCGTTCTACTCCTAGTAATATATAGGGTAAGTGCGGGATAGTTGGCCATACTTTCTAAAAAGATACTTAAAACTAACCGTATTAAAGCCAAGTCTCTTTATAATTTTTTTACTGAATATTTAAACTTTAACTCAACATAAACTCCAAATAAACTTAAATTAAAATGTAACATTTAAAAAAACATATATCCATCTATATATCAATCTTCTACTTCTTCGGAAGAATGGTTAATTATTATTATTCATACTGTCTTGAAAATGATGAATATCCTCGTCGAAACGTCGACTAAGTTCAAAATTTCGAAATAAAATAATTCACCCACGTGTGTTTTTTATTCTAACCTCCAATTTGCTGTATCAGCTCTACAAGAGGAAAAAAATTGTTTTAAAAGTCTTTCTGCTTTATTTTCACCTAAAATAGTAAAGTAGGTTCTTGCATGGCCATCTCTCCCTGAAAATAATGGACCATCTATCCCGTTTTTACGGGAGAGATGGCCCACCCAAGTACGACATACAAAATAAGCTGTGCAATCGCAATTTGAGGTTAGAGTGTCTGTAAGATGTCCCAAACACTATTAATAACAAGATTATTGAAAAAACGCTACACGAAATATGAACCAGTTAGATAAGCAAGCTCATGCTAAAAGTTTTCCCTGCTATTTTCTCACCTTTCTTAATATTTTGACGCATGAAGCCACAACTGACGTAACCTACAACTTAGGTAGAACAAACTAATTGCACTCCTATTGTCATCTAAACGTGGGTCGAGAAACTTTTAGCTATGGATATCTATTCTCTATGGCCAACTATCCCGGACTTGCCCTAATATAGGTAGGTACTATAAAAGAATACAAACTGTCTTTGAGTAGGGATATAGTCTAGCAACTGATGATTACAATGTAATGTGACACGTATTGGCAGACGAATCGAGCCCTATCATGTACATTTTTTTGTCTAGCACTAATCGACGTTCTTTACAAAAATCAGCAAATACCGAAACCTGCGATATGCTCTACTGGCACAGAGGAGCAGCTTATGGAACAGGAAGAAGAAGCAAAAGCTAGAAGCAGAAGAAGAATATGGCATATGGCTTATACAGACTTATAGTACGCCGGATAGCGACAATTTTTATAACTCATTTCAGCGCACTTCGTATTCATATAAAATTGTAAATTGTCTGTTGGAAATCAGGAATATCCATGAGCGAGACCCCAGCGTAAGACATTTTACTATTGGCGGGTTTTCAAAAATGCGAAAGAAAAAAGTTAACCTAAATCTTTTCAGTACCCCTGTCTTTGGTGAAATTCATCAATTAAATCATAAAGAACAAGTAAATACCCTAGGCAGAGATCCTGAACAGCCTCAGATCAGAGGCAGACGTTTTAAATATGTTTGGAAAAGTAGCTCTACTTAGTCATTTCAGCTCGTTTGAATCTAAGTAGGCCTACTTTACAAACACTTTCAGAACCTCTGCCTCTGCCCAGGGACTGCGCGGAACGTCTACCTCGGGTATTTTCTCGTTTATTTTATGATTCAATTAATAAGTTGAATCATAAGGCAGAGGCGCTGAAAAGATTGAAGTTAACTTATTCTTTCTTTGAAATTTTTGAAGGCATGCCAATTGTAAAATGTCCGACGCGGGGTGGCCATCACACAAACTACCAAATTTACAACCTCTGCCACACGCTAAAATTGATGTCACTATCCGGGGTACTATTATACAGACCTGTTATAAGTTACTGATGAAAATGATGACAAATCTTATAACTCGTTATAACACTATAAATATTTGATTACCAAAATTTCAAAAGCTGTGAAAAGTTTCAGACGATCACCTGTAAATATGCCATCCTTCAGGAACCCTGAACTAGACAAAAAAACTTAGAACAGCCTTTTGAGTATGTTACAAAGGGTTGTGCTACAAGACCTTATTTAATTTGAAGAGTCCCATAAAATTTATAGGAAATGAACTGGAAGCTATAACAAAAATTATCAACGTTCTGAAACATCTAAAACTGGCTGGCAGTGGAGTCGATAACGTCATTTTGGCAGATGCAACTTTGAAATTTGCACTAGATCAGTTAGATTGTAAACTGGGTACTGATATGAAGAATGCGTTAAGTGGATTAGAAGAAAATAAGATAAAAGTTCAGCTGGTATAACCATAATATTTGTATTTCCTATAAAGGAAATAAAAATGTGTTTAATTTAAGCCTGTTTTTTCTGAATCGAGAGAAAAATATGCATATCACATTAATCGGGAAAATCTCGGGATTCCAGAATTCAGATTTGTTTTATCCAGAAATCCCGGGAATTTGAATATTGTTCGGGATTGAATACCCTACTTGTAAATCAGCATGCAATTCCTTTGGCAAGTTAAAAATGCCTTAAAATTGTAAGAGAGCAGTTGTGACCTAGGTGAACCCGGGACATAGCGGACAACTTAAGTCTGATTATGATTAATGAAGTAAAACTGAATCACAAAATAGATGGCATATTTAGACTGTGCGTGAGAAATATAACATAAAAAGTAAACAAAACTGAAATCTTTGCATAAAATAGAAATGCATTACTTCACTTTGACAAACCAAAAAATAAGTAGGTACTTGAGTAACGGCTGAAAACGCAAAATATAATCAGAACAGTTTATTTTAAATGCATTATGTATGATCACAACCATTTTAATTATAAGTTTACAATGAACCCATTTACAAAATAACAAAACAGCAGTACACAACTTAATAACTTCCCATTTCAAGAACGGGACACAACATCCGGTCCGTTGTAGAATTTAAGAAATTGAATTTGATTGTGCTCGTCATACGTCGCGGTTGGCAGATTTCGGATAACAATGTACACACACACGGTTTTGGAGATGTTCTCCAAACTACAATGGCTATTGTGCTCTTGCAGGCTGAACGTTCAGTTCCGGGACTGGGTCCGGTAACCAATACAAAAACTCCGGACTCTTCAATTTCAACGGGCCCTATCTGTGGAAGTGATCGGGACATACTCGAAGGATAACCCTCTGCGCTTTAAAGTCACGTAGAAATCTGGTGGATTCCTATTATTGCTGAAGTTCACTTTATATTTTAAAAGATAAAATCCATCGCAAATTGCATTCAGTGCACAACAAAATTAACGTTATAAATAGTTTTACCATGTTTGTGAGATTAAAGCAATTATGGGATATTAGAAATTGGTTTTTCAAGTGGAATTATAAAGTCAAAACTGTCTTTTGACCGTGCATAAACTTGGGCAAAAATAACGTTTTTGTGTATTTCAAAATTGGCTACTTATTGGTATCAGGTGCTGATGGGAATCAGAGTAAGGTGTCATTATCGGCGCGTTCTTGTTTCAGGCATCAGGGCCGACTGGGGACGATGGGAAAACGCACTTGTTCAAGTAGCAATTACTAATAGACACTTAGCCTCAAGACCGCATTGTTTGACAAACACGTATCGTGTTTCACCGAACTAACAATATGTAAACCTATACCCAACCAAACAACGATAACTTTACCATGCTGTACCTACTTGTGTACGTCAAAATATTTGCGTTTTAGAGATATATCTAATACTTTATTAGCAACAGTTGGGCGAAATTATATAAAATCCATTAGGTATCATTTCTATAAAAATTAGCTTATGTAAAGAAATAAATACATACACGATATTAAAAACGAAAAAAATATTATCTTCAGTACAAAGGATATAACGGAATATAATGTAAAAAGTGTCTTTGATGACCGCTGCAAATATCTCTACTATTTATTCTATGTGAGCATAGCAGTGTTACAAAATTCTAACGGTGTTATATTGAGCCTTATGAATAAAGCTGTGGCAATTGCTTGGTAAAATTCGGAAACCCAACAACGACAACAAAACTATCACACCATAGAGAGAGCTATAAATTAACTGTGAATTGGAAAGCCATATTTCCCATTCTTCAATGTAAAATTCGCAATAAATTAGAAGAAATACCTTCAGCAGTTTTCCGCATTACTGTACTCCACAACATTGCTAAAAGCCCGAAGGACCAAGATTTTCAAATTCCTGAAGAAGTATTCGATTTAGTTGGTGATGGGAATAACGATGGCTGATCAAATATTTTTAGTCAATTAGGTCAGCAGACCCTTCCCGACGAATTTGTACCTTGACGTAGTTCTAGTATCTAATACTGGAACGGGTGGGATGGCTTGTGTGCTTTAATGATCTAAAGAGCCAAACCATAAGTTTAACCATATCGAGGGAGTGAGAAGTCACTGAAAGAGGGTAGTAGCTCTTTCAGTAATCAGAGTGGCAGAAACCGTGGGGGTCGGTATGGCACTCTGCCATGTGGAAAGCAACGAAAAAAACACATTTATTTGTCCTTACAATAGCATACTGAGATTTGTGGTGATGGCACCTTCTGGAATAAAATATTCCATATTCCACATTCGGACTCTGGGCGGTGACGGCTTCGGGGGGAGTCATCTGCTCATCAGCAATAATAAGTGTAACATTTCACGAGTCCGGGCATGGAATGTTGAAAGCATGAAACAAATAGGAAAGTTAGAAAATTTGAAAATTGCGATGGATTGGTAGACATAGTATGTATCAGAGAGCTGCGATGGCCAGAAATTTTAGACACAGGGTCTATAGGAGGATATGCTTGAGTACGAATTTTTACGAAGAAGAAAACAGCAAACAGGGTGGAGTGTAGAAAATTTCTTACAGCAAAGTAAAAGGATAGTTATGGTTAGGTTAGATTCCTACAGATATATGTATATGCCTACATTTAATTACATTTAATTACAGTGATGAGGCTGTGCAGGCAGCTTATAGCAATATCGAATATGTGCCAGATTTTTGAAGGGGCACGAGAATTTAATAACATTGGGAGAAGATCAGTTCGGAAGTAGAAGAACACGCGAAGCTAATCAAGCTTTACGAGTAATTATAGCAAATAGAATAGAATAGGGAAAAAATGCCTATAGAGGATTTGTAAATTTAGAGAAGGCCTTGGTAATATAAAATGGAGGAAGATGTTCGAAGTGCTCATAAAGGTGGGAAAGAAATATAGGGACAGAAGAACAAGACAAAATCTCTACAATGAGAAAACGCGGTAGTTATAGAATTCGAACAGGAACGAAGAGAAGTAGATATCCAGAAGGGAGTGAGATAAGAATGTGCGTTGTCACCTATAGTAGATGCGATTAATATTGGCTAGCTAAAGACAGAATCCTCAGGAACTAATACGCTCGGCAAAATTAATAATATGCTCAAATTCGCGGATGATATAGCATCCATCAGCAAAGAAGAATTATAAATGGCTCTGGACGAAATGGAAGCAGCTTTGACAGAGGGCTACGGCTTGAAGTTCAATAGAAATAAAACCAAAATTTTGGTATGTGGGGGGTGTGAAAATAGAACTAAAACTAAAATACAAATCAGAAACGAGAAGATAGAGAAAGTCACAGATTTCTGCTATATAGAAAGTTAAATAACTCGCGATGGTAGGAGACATAAAACCAAAAATAGCGGAGGGCCGAGTTGTATTTAACAAAAAGAAACAACTGTTATACTCGGGAACGTTGTACTGGTGCGAAACTTGGGCGATATGTATAGAGAAGCGGATAGGAAATAATTAGAAGCGTTTTAAATGTTACTATAGACGCATGATGAAGATACCGTAGATAGATAAGGGTAGCAATAGGGAGGTATTAATAAGGTGACCAGATCTGCTGTAACGAACGAAATCGGAACACCATCGGCGACTCGTCGCCGGCAATGATCGAGCACAAGCCGAGAGTATCCGGAGGTTACTCCCCCAGATTTTTTTTTGAAAATGAAGTGCTTCAGAATATCTACCATCAGCGTGACCACGACTATTATTATATTTGCTTAAGAAATAATTATGTACATATTAGTAAACGAGAAATAATAATTATGCACAAAAAAGTAGTAGGCCGGATATGTATACATTTTTACTTCCGTCAATCCTCTTTTGACATCTCTGCGAATGAGAGTTAAGTTTTTCCTCGGACATCGAGACAACAGCAATGTGGCTGTTGAATGTCTTCCATCAACATCTTCCGGGGTTGAGTTAATGTATCAAATTGCACAAATTTTGTAATTATAGTTATTTACGATACTAGTATCGTATTATTAGGTCGAGTTTGGTAACTCATCGTGATTATCACTATCATATTAGTTGTTTTGATACTTGTATCGTAATAGTTATTTACGAAACGAGTGCAAGAAGACATTTTTCGAGCATGAGCGCAATGTTTGAAGCACGAGCGACGAAGGAGCGAGTGCTTCATTTGCGCGAATGCGCCGAAGACATCTTCGCGCATCGAGGTTCGCACAATATTTTTTGAAACGAACATTATAATTTTTTAATTATTATCTAATACGTTTCCAATTTAAAATTTAAAAAAATCAAGTGGTTACATTGACAGATTTCCATTTGACAATTGTAGAAAATGACATTTGGTTTAATTTATTGAATTGAGTTGTCCAAAGTGTCAATCGAATTAATAGCGATTTATCTTTATTCTTTCACTATTTTCAACATCCAAATTGGAGTAATGGCGTTTTGTTAACCAAACTTTATTACTATCAAGTCAAATTATTTCTAGAAAGCCTGAAAGGGCCAGTGCTTTTTGCTAGATTTCGCGCACTAGTGCGCGAACACTATGCTTGAGTTTGTCTGTCGGGTTCGCGAAATGTCATTTTGAGAGCGGTGAGTTCAAAAATAACTATTATATGATTGAAATCGGAACATTTGCGGAACAAAACATCGAGTTGGAAAGTGTGTGCCGATCATTTTTATATTATTGAATTTCATTTAAGTTTTTTATGAATCTATGATGGTCTAATACACCACCTCCACGATTTTTATTGGTCTGTTTTGGACTTGTCATGGGCCCCCTCCGCAAGATATTTATCAAAAGAAATCAATTAAAACACTGTAAGTATAGAGTACTTTACTTATTACGCGCACTCTACTAAACCTAATTTTCAATATAATAAAGTACATATCAGCAATAGAGTAGAACGAAGTTGGCCCTGGGGATTTCTATATGTTTCACAATTCTCCACCATACGGGACCGGAGTTGAATCCCTGTGGAACGTAAAATTCACCCCATCGATTATTACTTACAAGAGTAATCTCTTGTAACAATGTGATTTCAGCACCCTTATTACCATCGCTTATTCGGACCGTTATACGTTTAGGACTACTAGTTCTCGGAAATTTCGTTTGCTTACCACAATTTTTTTTATTTTAATATTATTTTTCATTTGGAAGATTATCAGTCCATTTTGGAAAATAATAGAACGGGGCAGTCAGATTTGTAAATTTCAAAAACAATTGCAGCTCCGCTTTCTGAATACATGAAAATATGGCTTTTCTTAAGGAATATGAACCACCGACCTACCTATATGAATTATAAAAAGATTGCAAAAGAGCCCTGCAGCTTTGACAGTTATGTCACTTTGCAGAAGTAAATTATGAAAACAGATTTATAAGGGAAACATTACACACATTTTTACTGCTGTTGTGCCGTAGATCAGAGCACTTCAATTGTAATTCCAATATTTTTTGGAAACGGTTTCAGACAGAGTTCATATTTGGTAGGTACACATAAAATACCTTTACCTTGGGGCTCATCATCATCATAAGGTTCTCAGTCCGAAGACTGGTTGGACGCGTACCTCCACTCTTTTCTATCCTGAGCTAACCTACGCATTTCCCTAAAAGTAGAACATCCTACATCCCTAACTATTTGAGAGCAGTAGTCTAATCTAGGCCTACCCCTACCTCTTTTTATTCCTATCTCTGACTCTAGTATGTCACGAACTATTCCTTCGTGTCTTAGAAGGTGTCCTACCATCCTGTCTCTCCTACTCATTATTGTCTTCCATACCTTTCGCTTTTCCCCAACTCTTTCTAATACTTCCCTATTGCTAACCTTATCTATCCACGGTATCTTCATCATGCGTCTGTAGCACCACATTTCAAACGCTTCTACTCTTTTTCTATCCGCTTCTCCTATTGTCCAAGTTTCGCACCCGTATAATGCCGTACTCCATACATACGACGTTAAGAGTCTCTTCCTAGTCTCTATATTAACCGTTCTCGAGCATAACAGTTGTTTCTTTTTGTTAAACGCAACTCGGCCCTGCGCCATTCTTTGTTTTATATCTTTAGTGCTCCTACCGTCTTGAGTTATTTTACTTCCTAAGTAGCAGAAATCCGCGACCTCCTCTATCTTCTCATTTCCAATTTGTATTTCCATTTTAGTTCTATTTTCACATCCCCTACATACCAAAATTTTAGTTTTCTTTTTATTGATTTTCATGCCGAAGCCCTGTGTCAAAACTGCTTCCATTTCATTCAAAGCCGCTCCTAATTCTTCTTTGCTAGATGCTAACACTGCTATATCATCCGCAAATCTGAGCATGTTAATAGTTTGGCCCTGTACATTGATCCCTGAGGCTGTTCTTTCCTTAACAATATTAATCGCATCTTCGATATATAAGTTGAAAACTAGAGGTGACAATGCACATCCCTGTCTCACTCCCTTCCGGATATCTACTTCCCTTTGTTCCTGCTCACATTCTATAACTGCCTTTTGCTCTTTGTAGAGATTATGTATTATTCTTCTGTCCCTGTATTTCATCCCTACCTTTCTCAGCACTTCGAACATCTTCCCCCATTTTACGTTGTCGAAGGCTTTTTCTAAATCTACAAATCCTATATAGACGCTCTTTCTCTTTTCTATCGTTTTTTCTATAATTACTCGTAAAGCTAGAATGGCCTCGCGCGTTCCTCTATTTCGTCTAAATCCGAACTGATCTTCTCCTAATATTTCTTCCGCCTTTTTCTCCATCCTTCTTTGCACAATTCTAGTTAAAATTTTTGACGCATGGGAAGTTAAACTGATAGTTCTAAAATTTTCGCATCTATCCGCGCCTTTTCTTTTTGGCAAAGCTACTATGATGTTCCGTTTGTAATCTTCTGGAATCTCGCCTGTCAGGTATATGCTACTAACTAGTTTAAATAAACGATCTATTACCTCTTGACCTGCGCACTTTAAGATTTCTGCCTGCAAGCCATCTATACCTGGTGCTTTATTATTCCTTAAACTTTTTAGTGCTATCTCAAACTCTTCTCTCATTATAGGACTCCCTAGGTTATCCCCCTCTACACTGCTTTCGCTTTCTAATATATCTTGCACTTCCTGTCCCGCATATAAGTTTCCTAAATATTCTTTCCACCTATCTGCCTTCTCCCCACTTCCGATTAGGATATCTCCTGCCTCATTTCTAATGTTTTTGGTACTAGATCCAATTTCTCTAAAATTTCTCCTAATTATTTTATATGCTTCATCAGTCTTTCCTACTTCGAATTTATCTTCCACTTCTTTGCATTTATTATCGATCCATTGCTCTTTCGCTTTCCTACATTCCCGAATAATTTCCCACTTGATCGCCTTATATCTTTGTTTCCCTGTTTCATCTAACCTATTTTTATATTTTCGCCTTTCCTCTATTAGACTCACAATATGTTTTGTTATCCAGGGTTTCCTACTTTCATTCTGTTTATGACCCAAAATATCCCTAGCTGAGGAAACTAAACTATTTTTAATGCAATTCCATTCTGCCTCTATGTCCCTAACAATATTTCCACCCGTGCCCTTTAGTGCTTCGTTTGTCTTTTTCTCGAACTTATTGCGCATATCATCATCTTTTAGTTTCTCTGGGTCAAGATACCTTCTTCCGCTTCTTTTTTTCAAAATCTTAAATTTAAGATTGGCTTTCATAATGACTATATTGTGATCACTATCTATATCTGCTCCTGGATAACTTCTACAATCCCTAACTTGATTTCTAAATCTTTGCCTAACGAGAATGTAATCTATTTGATATCTCCCTAAGTCTCCTGGCATCTTCCACGTATAGCATCTCCTAACATGATGGTGAAATAGAGTGTTCGCGACCGTTAAGTTATGTTTATCGCAGAACTCTATCAGTCTAACTCCCCTATCGTTCCTATTGCCTAATCCAAAGGGGCCAACTATTCCGCCCTCTCGCCCTGTGCCTACGACTGCATTGAAATCTCCTGTAATTATTAAATTTTCGTGCCCTCTCACAAAATCTAGCACATATTCAATATCACTATAAACTGCCTCTACGGCCTCATCACTGTAGTTAGAAGTGGGCATATATACCTGTATTATTACTGTTTTTACAGGTTTCGAATCTAACCTAACCATAACTACCCTGTCACTTTGCTGTAAGAAATTTTCTACACTCTGTCCTACTTTTTTCCGCATAACAATTCCTACTCCCGAATTTCCTCCTACAGATCCTGTGTGTATTACTCTAAAATCTCCGCTCCAGAAGTCTCCAGCTTCTGGCCATCGCACTTCACTGATACCTACTACGTCTAATGCTAACCTATCCATCTCAATTTTCAAATTGGGGCTGAGTACCTATATTTTATGTAATAAAAACCACAAGAGAGTGGGAGTAAATTCAAAATATTGCATTAATAAAATACTTCGTGTACTACCAACGGAATAATTTATTAAGAGTATTAAACTAGTTGTCAACGCATTGACAGAACAGCTTCCTAGCCACAGCCACAACTGAACTGGAGGGCGCGTTTGGCGCGCGCGCGCCTTCTCTTCGTAATTTTTTTCTCAATTTTTTCCTTATACAACCTATTACGATTCTCGCACATCGTGTAGAGAAAAATACCCTCTCTCCGGTGCAATACAGGGTATCCCACGACGACCTTACACGATCTGTATATGGAAAAGTGTGTTTAGTAGAGTTACACAAATTTGCACAAATAGGTAATAGAGGATGCTCAATTCGACTAAAATATTTTGGACTTTCTGCGACTTCCGGTTATACCGGAAATAGACACCAACTTCCTTATTTTAAATGGAATGCCCACATTTTTTTACGGATTTAGATTTTTGGACAAATTTTATGGTCACTTTATGCAAAACATCATATGTGTAAAGTGCACCCTCTTCGAGATATTAGACGTTAAAAATCGTCATTTTTCTAATTTCATCAATTATAGCTTGGAAACGGTACGAGATAAAGAAAAATAACTTACATGTCCCTATCCTAGTTTTTAATTCTCTATCTATTGAGCGTGGAAAATACTGCCTCCTGATTGGTCAAAAAATGACAAAAAGTTGCCAATCGGGAAGCAGTATTTTCCAGACCCATTAGATAGAGAATTAAAAACTAGGATAGGGACATGTAAATCATTTTTCTTTATCTCGTACCTACCGTTTCCAAGTTATAATTGATGAAATTTGAAAAATGACTATTTTTAACGTCTAATATCTCCAAGAGGGTGCACTTTACACATATGATGTTTTGCATTAGGTGACCTTAAAATTCGACCAAAAATCTAAATCCGTAATAAAAATGTGGGCATTCCATTTAAAATAAGGAAGTTGGTGTCTATTTCCGGTATAACCGGAAGTCGCAGAAAGTCAAAAATATTTTAGTCGAATTGAGCATCCTCGATTACCTAATTGTGCAAATTTTTATAATTCTACTACACTGAGCGACAAAAAAAGTTGCCACCCTATAAATATTGAAAATAAATATGTTTTCTGGAATTTGGTTGCAATGTTTCTATTTGCTATATGTTTATTTTATCAAATGTGCTTTGGAATACTTAAAATTGACGGTCTGGATTGGTTTCTATTGTCATTAGCTATTGTCGTAGTTGCTGGTAATCACTTAAGACTTAAGGCAAAAGTGTTTATTCGTAACGAGATTTTTAGAACTTTGTTTTGCGACTAATTGTATGTTTCAACATTACAAAATATTCCTATAATCAAATTATGCCATTATCTACCACCGATGTCAGTCGCTCGCATTATTGCTTTACTGCAAGACGGAAGAAGTCAAGTTTATGTATCGGAAACTCTTGGTATACCCAGAACAACAGTTCGGAGAGCTTTTCATCGTTTTTTTGGAAACTGATAGCTATTCATGGCGGCCTGGTTCCGGTCGCAGAAGAGTTACCACGCAAAGAGATGATCGTTTTATTGTGTTGGAACTTTTGAGAAATCGTTATACAACTGCTATTGCTGCCAGAAATCGCTTGCAGGAGGTAAGAAATGTGGATATTAGTGAAAGGACGGTTAGAATAGAAGCTGCCTCACCGAAAATGGATTACGTGCAAGAAGGCCGGCAATAGTTCCTGAATTGCAACCTCGCCACCGTAGGAACCGATTGCATTTCGCTCGTCTGCATCAACACTGGACCATACAAGAATGGAGCCGAATTCTTTTCACCGATGAATCGCGCTTCTGTTTGAGATCTGGTGATGGACGAGTGAGGGTCTGGAGGCGAGGGAATGAATGACATGCCCAATGTTGCATGTCTCAGAGAAGAAGCTATGGAGGTGGAGGTGTTATGGTTTGGGCTGGAATTTCCTTTGAAGCGCGAACTGACCTTATCATTATCAATGGCCCTTTAAATGCTGATCGATATATAGAGGATGTCTTGGCAGAAGCTGTTATTACTTTTGCTCCAGTTATAGGGGATGAATTCTTGTTCATGCACGATAATGCACGGCCACACACTGCAAGAATTGTGATCGAGTACTTGGAGGAAGTGCGTATCAATGTGTTAGAGTGGCCAGCCTGCAGCCCAGATCTTAACATTATTGAACACCTTTGGGATGAACTTCAGCGTCGGGTGAGAAATCGACCACAACACCCGGAAACTCTTGCGAACCTTCAAAACGCACTTCGTGAAGAATACGAAAATATTCCTCAAGAATTTATTCAAAATCTGTTCCTGTCCTTGCCAAGGCGTATGCAAGCAGTCATTGATGTTTTTGGGGGCAATACCCAATATTGAAGTCTTTTCGTAAGGTTTATTCTTAACTTTACTTAACCTGTTAACTTATGCTTTTCAATATTTTATTTTATACTCTTAAGATTTAGTAAATTTTGATATAAAAACAAGTGACAGTTGTAAGAATATTTGCAACAGTTGATGGTTATTTACTTTAGAAGTGAGAACATGGGTATAATTCTTCTTAATTCCAAAATTTATAGGGTGGCCACTTTTTTTGCCGCTCAGTGATATACTTTTCTATATACAGATCGTGTAAGGTCGTCGTGGGATACCCTGTACAAAAATATATACGGTCGCATTGAAAAAAATGTTCTATGACGTCATATCTCGGCTCAAAAGTGTTTAAAAAAAACCGCCCCGTCAGTTTCCTATGAACCATCTCTGATATACGTATGCAAAAATTCAGCAAAATCTGTGGAGCCGTGTTCCCGTAAAAGTGCCAACAGACATACACACATACATACGGACGGAAATGTGCCACCTTGCCAAAAAGTCTTAGAATGACCTGAAACGTCCACATTTGATGAAAAAACACCATGGTCAAAAACGACTATCACAATAATAATAATATCCATGAGATCATTACAGTAAAAAATAAGCTAACTAGATAACTGAATTTCAATATTTATCTACGAGGCATTAGAAAAACTAAAAATATAAAGGAAATTCGAATACCTCGAAGCTTGAAGGGAAAAACCAATGAATTTAAAGAAAACCATAGTGGAAAAAACAATGAATTCAATCTATTTATTGTTTTTTCCATTTTTAGTTTTTCTAAAGGACCCCACACACCACGCAATTTAAAATTAATTCAAAACTGTACATTCAAAAGTTTTGAACACACGCACAATTTTCACTTCGCAGTTTTATAAAACTTGGCCTCGAGAGAAGAATTAAATTTATTATCAGTGGCGTGCTTAATTATTTAAAAAAATAAAAATAAACAAAGATTCAGTCGGAGCAGATGGGAGAAACATTGGTTGTTGAAACGTGATCACTTTTCACATATTAATCTCTTAGAAGAGTTGCACTCGTCGGGGCGGTCTGTGAAACTCACCCCGAACATAATAAAATGACCAATTCCGTTCACACACGCACAATTTTCACTTCGCAGTTTTATAAAACTTGGCCTCGAGAGAAGAATTAAATTTATTATCAGTGGCGTGCTTAATTATTTTAAAAAATAAAAATAAACAAAGATTCAGTCGGAGCAGATGGGAGAAACATTGGTTGTTGAAACGTGATCACTTTTCACATATTAATCTCTTAGAAGAGTTGCACTCGTCGGGGCGGTCTGTGAAACTCACCCCGAACATAATAAAATGACCAATTTCGACGAACATTTGACAGACGGGTGTCTGATCTTGGAAGATTTCGCGATCGCCGGAAATTTTTGTTTGCCATTTTCTAATGCATTTTTCTACCCAGAGCCGGTTTTTTAACCCCCGACAAAAAAGAGGGGTGATATAAGTTTGATGTGTCTGTGTGTCTGTCTGAGGCATCGTAGCTCCTAAACGAATGGACCGATTTTGATGCGATTTTTTTTGTTTGAAAGCTGACGTGATCGAGATGGTTCTTAGCTATAATTTATATGCTTATTTTGCAATATCCAGTGGTCACCAAGTAATTTATTAAAAATTATTGCCTTTCAAGTATAACTGTCAGTGATCCGTCATCTAATAGAATGTTATAAAGATACCTATGTCAAGGAGTATTTGATCTTGTAATTAATTGTGATTTTAAATTTTCAAATTGTTATCGTATGCACGTTTTTAATTAACCGGTAGCTCCTAAACGAATGGACCGATTTTGATGCGTTTTTTTTTGTTTGAAAGCTGACGTGATCGAGATGGTTCTTAGCTATAATTTATAAAGATCTGTTCAGGCGTTTGATGATGTGTCGGGGGTTACTTAAAATTTTTAATTTTGATTATACATGGGTGATATTGGGTGCTATAGAACCGGGCGGTAAATTTGTTTAGGGCGGCGCGGCGCGGAGTGCTCTAGCAGCCATATCATTTTGTATCAGAATAATTTCGGATCTGGGAACCTTTTTTAACATACATATATACAAATACAATTTCAAATTGTATAAATTAGTTTTTTACAAAAACATGAAGGTAGGTAGGGGCGGCAGTCATGAGTAGCACCGGGTGCTAAAGTGACTTAAACCGGCACTGTTACTACCCTTAAGCATTGACCGCTCCAAAATTCCGCCCAACTTAATACTCTTTGAACTTTTCCCCTTTCGAACCGTACCTCGCTGGACTTTCCCCTTCGACCTCCAGGGACAAATTTGGCCCCCGTTTTGCATGCTTTTTGCAAAAAGAAATTGCATTGCTTCGGGGAAAAATTATTTCTCCCATCAACCTCTGTGCGAGGGAGATGATTTTTGAATATTTTCGGTCTGGAGAAAAATTTTTTTTTCTGGAATTTTGACCCCAACATCTCCCAACCCCCCACCTTGACCTGGCAGTCTCTAGAGCTTTAAAGATTTGCCACCTAGGGGCGCCACTTTAAAGAGGCTTCAAAAGTGTTGCTAGAAAACTATTTTGGGTATGTATTTTAAATCTGTTTATTGGTTGAGCACATCTAGCGGTGCTCTTACTTACTAGGGATATTACAGGATCTACCGAGTAAGGTTTGAGAGCCTGATAGGTATACACATACATCCTCGATTCCTACAGGAGAAAGTTTCCATGTCTTATCGCAAATCCAATACATAAGTGTACTACACACAAGACATTTTCTTGCGTTTGATATCACGAATCAGTAAATAGTGGCGATGGATTTTGATCTACAAATGGTTGAGCTACAGTGGTAACAAGAAAACGTTTAGTTTTCTCGCTTCGCACTATTTTAATTTCTTTACCATAACTCCGTTACATCTAAATTGCTTCAATTCCAGAAGAATTCGAAATTATCCAATGATCAATTTCGGCATATTGCATTTAGTTTATCCTTCGTCGCCTGTCTGAAACATTCGATTGCTCACTACATCCCAAACCCTCCCAAATCCGCCCTTATTTCGGTCGTTACAAGAACCAATTTTTTTTCTGTTACGAATAAAGCGTCCAGAATTGATCTGCCAGTAGCAATTTACGAGCATATCGAATCGCAGCGTGGGGCCTATACGAATATAAATTGTCACCTTAAATTATTGAGCAGGTTTTTGTGCACTGCAAAAAATTTTTAAATAGTGAACGGAAAAATGCGACATTTTCCAGGACGCGAGGGTGGATGAGAATTGGACCCTTGTCAGTTGGAGATAATTGAATTATTTGCGTCGTGTTTTCCTGAATGACAATTTAAATGGTCATGGAACAAATAAAATAATAGCTGGAACGCGGAAAAAAATGTTCATAATTCGAAGCTAATAGAATGCAGAGTTTTTCAGTGCTCTGTCGCGCAGTTAGACAATTAACAAGAAGTAGTTTTAATTAAAGTAGTATTTTTTTATTTTCAAATCTACATGTTTGAAACTTGAATCTAATGAAAGTTCTTTTTCGTAAAATGGGATTCAGATGGAGAAGGACGCAAAATAATAAGAAACTCCTGATTGAAAAACACGATATAGAGTCTCCTCGAATTTGAAGAAAATTAAATATTTCCGAAGTCAAAATAGATCGATTGTTTATCTGGACGAAACATATTTGCACAGTAGCCATTTGATCTTCGAATAATTGGACAGATGACTCAACCAAAAGACTATTTGCAAATATCTCTAAAGGTCAGACACCTTACCTACTGTAAGTGCAGGTTGTGAAAAGGGATTTATGCCTGGATGTTTGTAAATATTTAAATCTGGATCTAAAACCGGTGATTACCATTCAGAAATGAATTCAGAGAATTATAGCAAGTGGCTGCAGCAAAAGTTAATTCCCAATTTACCAGAGAATTCCGCCGTCGTCGTAGTAGACAATGCACCCTACCGCAACGTTCAGGTAAATCCTGTACCCACATCAAATTCTAAAAAAGCAGATATAGACAAAAATATTAATTTTGAACCTAATACGTTAAATCACAGTTGTACGAAAGTATCACGCTTTATAAGAAGAGGTACATAACCTACAAGTTCGACACATTGTTAGAAGACCATGGACACACATCCAGATTTAAATCCCATCGAGTTAATATGGGTGACAGTGAAAAACAACGTCGCTGCAAAAAATACTACCTTGAAATTCGGAAATTCTAAAATCGGGGTGGGGTATAAACATATTTATTTGCTTCCATTTTCAAATTTGTTTTGAATTCTTAGTCGACAATTTGTTCTGTATCATTACGAATCTTTTGATAAATTTACATAATTTTTTTGTTTTTTTCTTTTGGTATAAAAAATTATAATAATGCTTATGGGAAACATTTCGTATCCCACTCCGGTAAATGTGGGTTAACTTAACACATGCCATTTCTTGACTTCTTCAAACTATTTTTGAACTATGAAGTGGTAGATATAATAAATTGTTCAATGTACCAATCAAAGATTTATAAAGATGGGACCTGATGAAAATGATATAACTTTATCTTCTGAAAAAATTTTTTATTCAAACTCGGATGGGAACCAATTGAACCTAAGGTTCAAGAAAGCTATAAAATTCTTCATATTTGCCGAAACATAATTTGAATGCCATGTCTGACCTCATTCCACTCAGAATCACAACACCCTGAAGGATTACTTATAGTACTAGCAGGTAGAGCACCAGCAGAAAGCAACAAAAACAAATACGAAAATACAAGAAAATGCAAGAAATTAATATAATCAAACACTTAAGTTACGGAAGCTTCTAAATCAGTGTTTTTATAATTTCTTAATTTAGTAGTCTTCTTTTGAAGTACACTGCTCAAAATTGTCTAAGGAACCTGATGCTTGCCTGAGAGAAACAGCGCGAAGCATGAGACAGAGCGTGGCTAAAGAGTGGGGCGGTGTCACGAGAAATGAAACGCTGTGGTATCGTTTCGTCGCCTCACTGACGCTTGCCTGAGAGAAAGAGCACAAAGCATGAGAGAGAGCGTGGCTAAAGAGTGAGGCGTTCGATATTTCTTTTCTCCTCTGCCCGTCTTCTCAGACTGCTCCCCTCCATTTCGTTTCACTTTTCGTGACGCTCGCATTTGCCAACATAGGAACTTACTCTACCGAGACAAAAGAAGTTTCACTTCAAAAAGACTTGATTTGTTCATTATATTTATCAAAAAATAACTGAAATTCAAAGAAAGGTAGACGATAACAAATTTTATCTTTGATAATGTTTTTGTTTCACATCATCTCTGAACATATAATGGTCAGTTTAGTTGTTTATGTTGAACATAAGATAGCAATTTACAATGCAACGACGACACATAGCCCGCGACGAAATGTTACGTGCGGTGGTGATGATTGAATTTGGTGTTTCACAAAGTCAGGTAGCGGCCGAATTTGGAGTATCACGAAGTGTAATGTGTCGACTGTGGAGTCGATACCAGGAGACTGGCGATATTGCCGAAAGGCACGAAGGCCGTAGAAGAGAAACATCTGCGCAACGGAAACTTTTGCAAAACTTTAGCGGGCCTACGGAGAGTGTGTTTTGCCAAGGGCCCAGGTTTTTCGGTGGTTTAAGGCATTTTCAGAAGGAAGAGAGTCGATTGAAGATGAACCACGCAGCGGAAAGCCTTCAACTTCAAGAACCGATGAAAATGTCGACAGGATCCGGAATCTTGTGAGTTCAGATCGTTGGTTGACAGAATGATCTGGAAAGAGTTGAATTTGACTAAGATTTTGACCAATGAATTGGGGATGAGAAAAATCTGCGCGAAAATGGTTCCAAAAACCTTTCGCCAGACCAAAAGGACATCAGGAGGGAAAGGTGCCTTGACTTTTTGGAATCGATTGAAAATTAGCCCCATTTTCTGGAACGTGTCTTGGGTGTTTGAGTACGACCCGGAAATGAAGCGCCAGAGCATGGAATGGCACACTCCAACCTCTCCAAGGCCCAAAAACATTCCTATGGCTCCTCAGCCTCCTTATTCGCCTGACTTGAGTCCTTGTGACTTTTTCCTCTGAAAAATCTGAAAAATCACCTCAAGCGACGTCATTTTGCGACACTCGAAAACATTTAAAAGGGTGCAACCGACCAGCTGAAGCCTATTCCGAGTTCCAGCCAGTCTCATTACTTAGTTTACAGACCTCGTATATTTGTAGTTAACATACCCTACCGGGGAAAGTTAGAATAAAATGAGAACTAGTTAGTACCATATTAACAAACGGTCAAACATGTAAAAATATCAAGAAAGAAATAAACAAATCCTAAATATCTCCAGTAATGATTTAGGTATTAGGTACCTAAAATATTATTTCTTGGGCTTGGTGGAAATTCAACAGTATGTGTTTGTTATTTCGTTATTTAAAAAGGACACAACACAGATTCCCAAGGGGCAGAAATATGATGATCTTTTGAAGAGCGGTTTCTAGCAGTTTGCCCGAACTGGTAGCAATGAAATTCCACGTGCATGCATGAAAGGTAGAAAGTCTCACTTGCCCTTTATCATGGTATACACCTTGCACCTTGTACATAAAGAATTCGTGAATCGTCAAAAAATCACCGTGTGTATTTGGATTATACAGGACGTTTTATGAAACGAATGGTCGTAATACGAAATTTATATCATCCCAGTATAACCAATCGAAATTTATTAATTTCCAGTCCCTTATCCGCCAAATTTACTCACTCTCATAGTAAAAAATATATATGTATATTACGTAAAGTCAGTAAAAATTACTTAACTTGTTTCAGAATCTTCTTCTATATAATGTTATAAAATTAAAATATTGGTCTCCTTGCATTACCTTCAAATTTTTTGTAGCTACCCGTGTATAAAAATATTGACCGCACGCCCCCAATTCTACAAAAAAATGGGATGTAATGACTGGACAATTTGGGCACAATACCTCCTTGTCATGCCGTTTTCAGTTCCTGACGCTTTAGGATTAAATTCCTAGAGCCGGTCATGCTAAATTGGCGTTTATCAACACCTCCTCTTCCAATTAGCGTCATTCCCAGCCGAATAATGATAATAATAACTTAATTTTTGACGTGTGATACAATGAAATTTCATTCGTTGCCTCCAATTATTAACTGTAGCCGGAAATAAACGGATGACACCTGTCTGTCAGGAAGGAAATGACTTGTTAGCCAGTAAAGGTTAGTCGCATAGCAGACCTGCTTCATTAGAATAATAAAAGAATCACGCTCTTAAAAGTAGGTAAATACTGAGAAAATAATAATCCCATCTCATGATAGTACTGAAAACTAAATTAATTAAACTAAAAATTAATTTTAACTGACTTATTTGCTTCTCACCTTATTCTTCACATTCTAAATTTTTTCCTGGAAATTTCTATTGGATTACGTACGTTAAATGTTTAATTGCCAATTTAATAAACACAATTATAAAATAACATTGTAGTACATGAAACACAATAAGAAAAATTATGCCCGAAGAAGAAGCAGAAAAAACACAAGTATAATGCAATCAAATACATCCCTTACGATAAAAATAAGAAATATATAAAAAAGATAAAATAATTATATTACAGTATCAACTAAACTTCTAAATGATGTGCTACACTTCGCAAATAATTGGAAACGTAAATTGGGAAATATTGCGCTATTAGTACCTACATAACATCTAAACACAGAGAATCTGATTAGACAACCGTATTCCAATTTTGCGGGACCGGTCAGAAGATTAGCGTCAGCTCAATGACGCATTGATCGGCTTACGCGGGCCGCAACCCTTTATCCTTTCCGCAGGACATTCTTGGCGTCGCCGCTGCCGTGATAAATGGGGATTCACGCGTGCATCTCTCGAACTGTCCAGAAAGGGGGGCGAGCGACTGTTGGGGTATTATTTAATTACTCGATCTGTTTCTACGAATACCGACCTAAATTATGGAAGAATTAACCCCCTGAGGGAGTTCATTTGAGCTCAGGGTCGGAGGATTTGTGTCGGGGAAGCGAAAAATATATTAATTTGATTGCTGAAGTTGAACAACAGAGAATTCTTGGTGTTTTATGACCATCGAACTTGTGATAAATGCTTCTTTTACCAGTCACTTTCATAACTCGATAACTCTCCTGTACACAACGCGAGACGATATGTAATTTTCATATAAAGTAGTGTTTCAAGACGCCAAATAAGACGTTATTTGGTATTCAGTGGCATTTGCTTCCAAACTGTATATAAATGGGGACATTATCTCTTCGACTTACTTTTATTATTGTTGCTTGAATTCCGAATTATTCCAGACGATTAACCCCCGGAACGAAATTGTATACGTTGTTTACAAGTCACAGAAACATTTTTATTATTGCATAATTAACCAGCAAGAATGGAAGTTATATTAGCGTTTAATTCCAATTCAAACGTCATCACATTGCAGCACTTTAATATGAAAGAATTATTTTCACCATCAGAAATTTACTAAACTCATTTCTGGTCGAAATTGATTCAATTTTCGTACTGTCAGTTTGGTTTTATTACAGTTACTATTACAAAAGCAGTTATCCCATTTCTGACACCAACTATCAGGAATCTGCGATCGTGGTCAAGATTCTACTACTAATAGCTGAGGATCTAGTTTTGCTTCGTTTTATAGATACAGGGTAAGCCGAGGCTTGGGTTCAAGTTCAAAGTCAATTATTATTATAAACCGCGACTACCTATACATTGTTTTAAATCTAATTTAAAAAACTAGATTTTTCAAATACATCAAGCTAGTGAAAACAACAATAAAGTCAAAATTAGTCCAAAGGCCACCAATCAGATGAATGAAATCGACAAACCCAGAGGTTGTCTTGTAATTATTTGCAAATATACCAGGAGAAAGAAAAATTAGTCCCAAAAATTATTTCTGGTATGCTCCAATGTGAAGATAGCAGTATACAGGGTGTGTTTTTTAAGCGTCCGCGCCTAAATGCCTAAATGCCTAAATGACGAAAAATATCAAAAAAACATTTTAACTAACCTCACCTCATTTTTTACGCTCTATAATCTAAAAATGTTTTTACTTATACCAGGTTAGTCCAAATAGTTGGAATGATGCTCAACTTTGTTTTTTCTTATGGAATGTGCATTATTTAATTTTTTACTTGATTGAGAACAATATTTTAATAGCACTTTCATAACATAATGTTATAGTAATTTTCTTTCTTTTTTGAGATAAAATTATTTTTCTCGATATTTTGGCAGTTATATCATACATTTTAAAAATTCATATTTCTGCACTGGTTGAAGATGAAGTAATGATATTTTTAACAGCGGTCCTCATGATAATCATGATTAACACTGTTTGCTCAAATTTTGTATAAAATATACGAGGAGCATTCAAAAATTTATCATATGAAAGCGACAAAACACCAGAAAAAAGTCAGCTTTTTCAAATGACATGGTATATTTTTTATTACTCCGTTTGAAAGAGCGGAAAATTTCGCATGGGCTGACCCAATAAAACAATATTGTTACATAACTATAATTTTTAAATATTTACAATATTAAAATTTTCACTTCAAAAATCAAAAATAAAGTAGCTTTGGAATGTCTACAGTTTTGTTGTTGTTTTACTATAGGGTTTTATATTCTGTGGCTGTATTTTTACAAGGCTAACTTTATTTTTGATTTTTGAAATGAAAATTTCAATATTGTAAATATTTAAAAATTATGCTCATGTAACAATATTGTTTTATTAGGTGAGCCCAAGCGAAATTTTTTGCTCTTTCCATTGGAGCAATAAAAAATATACCGTATCATTTGAAAAAACTGACTTCTTGATGGTTTTCTCTGATTTTTATTTGATAAATTGTTGAATGCTCCTCGTATATTTTATACAAAATTTGAGCAAACAGTGTTAATCATGATTATCATGAGGACCGCTGTCAAAAATATCATTATTCCATCTTCAACCAGTGCAGAAATATGAATTTTTAAAATGTATGATGTAACTGTCAAAATATCGAGAAAAAGAATAGTATCTCAAAAAAGAAAGAAAATTACTATAATATTATGTTAAGAAAGTGCCATTAAAATATTGTTCTGAATCAAGTAAAAAATTAAATAATGCACATTCCATAAGAAAAACAAAGTTGACCATCATTCCAACTATTTGGACTAACCTGGTATAAGTAAAAACATTTTTAGATTATAGAGCGTAAAAAATGAGGTGGGGTTAGTTAAAATATTTTCTTTATATTGTTCGTCATTTAGGCATAATCTTCCGCGGACGCTTAAAAAACACACCCTGTATTGTTTCTACACAATTGAGTCTGTAGGTTCACTATGAATTCTTAATAAGTTAACCCCACACGCCAAAAGACAGTGACATAGTAATTAAACTCGACACGTGTTTCGCTGACAACGTCAGCATCCTCAGGAGTTGAAAATTAATCTAAATCCAAACTTACACTACATTACTGTAAATACCAAGCTCCCTCCACTGAAATAAAATGAATCGATAAACCTATACAGGGTGTCCCGGTGAAGATGGGAAATCTCTCGGGTGCATATAGATTACACGAAAATAACACCCCAAGTTCATATAAAGGTTTCTCCTACGACCTTTCCCTGCCGAGATATTCTCCCTTAAATTGGAGAAATAAAAATCATTTTTTTTACATAAAATTTTTATTTTTAATTGTATTTCGATCATTTTCTTGGTGACGTACGTAGTGATTGAATGTCGATAAAATAATGCGACCCGTTTTTTGATAGTGCATCAGGGGAGCAAGGGGTGAACTACCCCTTACCTTATTAACTTTATATTTTTAAGGGGTTGAATATTTTTAATTTTGAACTACATTTTTTGTTTCCCCGGATATTATCCTCTGCTTCCATGTAAAAATTTGCGCATGTCTACCTTATTTATCTTATGGATTTTATTTAGAAGGTATAACCGTAGGTATAACTGAACAAATTGAAGAAAAATAAAATGAAAAATTTTGTTGGCGATGGACTGCTATTCGAGCCAATATCAAGACTAGTCTCGATATTCTCTTGATCTAGAGCTCTAAATTTCATTTATAACTTGCACTGCTGCTGCAGGGATCTATACGCAATCTTGTCTGCGATTGGCATCAACCGCTTAGTTACCCAGGTATTTTTTCCTATACCACCTCCGAGCTCTTCAAAATCTCAAGTGATGATTTTTAAAATACGACTAACAGAAACGAGGACCCCTCTCATCATCGAAAATTACCTGTGAACAAGATTTGTTTTTCTTTATCGGCAGACCCAATCTGTGTGTTGAAAAAATATTTGTTTTTTGCTTTATAATTACAGATTATTATTTTAATTAGGAGCTTGTGTACTACTCCACTCGGCAGCACAGAACGCGCACACTTTGTACATATTTATTTTCCATCTTCCTTATCTTGAATTCTTTTTTACGGACACAAACTTCATTATGTATAAATTTTTCAACCGGTTAGATGGACCAAAACTATTTTGTGTTATGGTGGGCGAATAGGACGCTTTAGATATAGCAATAAAAGTAATTCGAAGCGGAGTGACAGCTTAGTGTTGAGAAGAGCTATGAGCTCATAATGCTGTACTTGAATGGGTAGGGTGGAGTGTGAATATAATCGACGGCTTAGAGACTTGCTGGTAACAACACATCACCGGCATAGCAATTACCCATTATGTCAGGAATTAGTCAATTAAGAGAGAGAGTGTTCCCCGTCCGCGAGCCAGAAATGCCTTCGGGGTGACTGGCGGGCAGTGGCGACCCGTGTATGCGCACTTAAGGGTGGGATTTAAAGTATAGCGCACAAAATGTAGATAGCAGATTATGCTTCGACAATTATTGTATTCAGACGGTCGACACAAATCAGGTAATATATAACATAATCTGATTATCGACTTGGTCAGGTGCATATGGTAAACATTTGTTGCTCCAGTCACAAGAAAAATAGGGCGTATATCTGAACCCACGCACAAACGAAGCAAAAGCTTCAACATACTACACGTCTTCAAACAACAATATATTGTAGACAGTGTACATCTGGTCTGCTGAGAACAAATTTAAAATAATTCGACAATTTTTTGAAAACTCGTTTTTAGGCAATAGCCACAACAACCCGAAGGGGTGTTGCCGAATGGCAACGAGTTTGCGAAGTAAACTGGTTGGCATTCAACAAAGATTGTGTGTACAGCCCTTGTTTGGACTTCGACACTCTTCATAGAATACAGCAAGTTCAGAACGCATGCATCCGTTTTATACATGGTATTCGTAAGTATGACCAAGTCTCGCACGCTCCCAGAATCCAGGGATGGTTCAATATGAGGAAAAGACTATACTTACTTACAGCTTGCTTTTAACAGCCTCGTTATCTGTTTGACAAGATCTTTCGGAACTGATTTACATCATTTAAACCTAAGATTTAAAGGCCAAATTACATCACCTGCATATCACACCACGCTTTTTGAAAGATTATTAATAAATAACTTCAGAAAGACAGTAAGGAATAGGAGATAGGATGGTAGGACACCTTCTGAGGCACGAATGCTTAGTTCGCGACCTACCAGAGTCAGAGATAGGAATAAAAAGAGATAGGGGTAGGCCCAGATTAGACTACTACTCTCAAATATTTAGGGATGTAGGATGGTCAACTTTTGGAGAAATGCGTAGGTTAGCTCAGGATAGGAAAAGATGGAGGTACGCGTCCAACCAGTCTTCTATCTTCTCGTTTCCAATTTGGATTTTCGATTTAATCCTATTTTCACGTCCCCTACACACCAAAATTTTGGTTTTCTTTTTATTGGTCTTCATACCATAGCCATCCGTCAAAACCGCTTCCATGTCATTCAGAGCCCTTCCTAATTCTTCTTTTCTGGGTGGTAATACTGCTATATCATCCGCGAACCTGAGCATATTAATAGTTTCGCACTGTATATTAATTCCAACAGCTATTCTGCCTTTAACAATATTAATCGCATCTTCGATATATAAATTGAAAACTAGAGGCGATAACGCACATTCCTGATGCCTCACTCCCTTTCGGATATCTAACTTCTCTATGTTCCTGCTCAAATTGTATAACTGCCGTTTACTCTTTGTATAGATTATGAATTATTCTTCTATCCCTATACTTCATCCCTACATTTTTGAGCACTTCGAACATCTTCCATTTTACATTATCGAAGGCGCTTTTTCCCTTTCCTATTGTTTTTTCTATTATTACTTGTAAAGCTAGAATGGCCTCGCGCGTTCCCCTATTTCTTCTAAATCCGAACTGATCTTCTCCTAATATTTCTTCCTCCCTTTTCTCCATCCTTCTTTGCAAAATTCTAGTGAAAATTTTTGATGCGTGGGAAGTTAAACTGATCGTTCTAAAATTTTCACACCTATCTGCGACTTTTCTTTTTAGCAAAGCTACTATGATGTTCCGTTTGTAATCTTCTGGAATCTCGCCTGTCAGGTATATGCGATTAATTAGTTTAAATATGTCTATTTTATATTGGAATTTCGAAAACAAATAGAACATTCAAAAAATACTCTTTCAAAGGTTTCTTTTTTGTTAAAACTTTTCTTTCTATGAAATTATAGTTACCAACATATCTACTGTAATAAATAGTAATTATTTTAAAATGGGGTTCATGGGACTATGAAGCAAACGGTAATTGTCATACGTAAAACTTAGGTAACATGTATGCAAGCAGATGGTACATACACATTATACAGGGTGTCCCGGTGAAGATGGGAAATCTCTCGGGTGCGTATAGATTATACGAAAATAACACCCCAAGTTCATATAAAGTTTTCTCCTACAACCTTCCCCTGCCGATATATTATACCTTAAATTGGAGAAATAAAAGTAGTTTTTTTACATAAAATTTTTATTTTGAATTGTATTTTGATAATTTTCTTGGTGACGTACGTAGTGATTGAATGTCGATAAAATAATGCGGCTCGTTTTTTGATAGTGCATCAGGGGAGCAAGGGGTGAACTACCCCTTACCTTCCTAACTTCATATTTTTTAAGGGGCTTAATATTTTTAATTTTTAACTGCAATTTTTGTTTCCCCGGACATTTTGCTAATAAAACGTTACTCTTGTTAGGATTCGATAAAATGAAGAGTTTTCCAGAAAATAATACTCAACGAGCAAGAGGTACCGTGTTTCTATGATTTTCGTTTTCATTTTTTCTTGCATTCGAAAAACAGAAAGCAATTTTTTAATGTAAATTTTCACTACCTTTCGCAAACTGTTAAGGTTATTTTTGTACGTTTCGTCTGTTGTCTACATCGTCAATATTTATTTTTTCTTAATATGGACCTGGACAATTTTTAATGAATTTCGAAAGAAATAGCTAATTTAGGGTCAAATCGTACTTAAAAAATTCATAAGAAATAATTTATTGAAAGAGTTTTCCAATTTTTGATATCTTTGAAAACGCTTCATTTTATCAAAACCTAAGAAGAGTATTAGTAGAATGTCCGAGAGAACAAAAAATGCGGTTAAAAATTAAAAATATCCAGCCCCTTAAAAAATATGAAGTTAAGAAGGTAAGGGGTAGTTCACCCCTTGCTCCCCTGATGCACTATCAAAAAACGGGCCCCATTATTTTATCGACATTCAATCACTACGTACGTCACCAAGAAAATTATCGAAATATGTACAATTAAAAATAAAAACTTTATGTAAAAAAATTATTTTTATTTTTCCAATTTAAGGGAGAATATCTCGGCAGGGGAAGGTCGTAGAAGAAAACTTCATATGTACTTGGGGTGTTATTTTCATGTAATCTTTATGCACCCCAGAGATTTCCCACCTTCACCGGGACACCCTGGGTACATTTACAGTAGCAATAAAAATGAAAGAAAAAAGTCGAAAAAGAAAAACATAAATAACGAAAGCCCAGAGAGTAGATAATCAGAAAGAAGATAAAACAGGTAAAAAGTACAAAAAACATAATATATAAAAATACTATATTCGTTTATAGAATATGTCACAATAAAATTACTAGTGTTACGGAATAACATTTTTGCATACATTGTATTTCGAACACATCGTTAAAGTCTTTTCTCAATGCTCCCGTTTAATTCGTGAACAAAAATGGGCTTAGTAATTTTCAAAATTTGTACAACATAACATTTATAGTAAACGCATCTTCCAACAATTAAAAAAATTGAATGATCCCTTCATATTAACTAATGTAACCCTATTTTTGAAACAAGTATAACGCTGAAACTCCTCTTGAGGGTGCATCTTTCCTCATTTGGAGCTCTCCACGGGAGGTAACCATGGATAGCACACGCGATCCGTAAATAAGTCAAATTCTCACGACACTCTCTTTTGTAATAATTTCATTGTTGTGTTCAATGTTTAATGAAAGCGATGAGAAAAGAGACGTGACATTATAAAAGCTTTGCATTTTTTACGTCAGCCTAATTTGACGCTACGAGTTTAATTCGAAATTGCCGAAAAATTAAACTGTACAGAGCCTAAATGAGTCAAACTACAGTTATAAAAACAATAACACAGTTGTGAATGTATTATTAAATTAGAATTGTTGACTTATTAAAGGTCGTGTTTAGTACTTTTAAAAAAATTATTGGTGTTTGGAAATAATTTAGGTGCATTTCTTAGTGTCAGGGCATTTCTCCACTACATACCTACTTAATGGTTTAATTTCTTCGTCAAATTCCCAGTGAGAGCTATGCACGGATAATGCGGATAATGTAGAACTTCAACGTTCGCTTTTTCGAGTTTAGAATCTGCAAGGAACATGTAAGCCCTATCTTCTTCTTCTTCAAGAGTCTACACGGTCAGCATCTTGGCTATCGTCTTAGCCATATGGCTGAAAGTCTTGCTCGGAAGATCTGGGTGATTATGTTTTCTTTTCTCTTCTATCTTTCCCTGCAGTATTATGCTGTTCGTCTCTGTATGACTTTTACGAAAAATTTCAGAACTCTGACCTTAACCACTTACATGGCATATTTCCCATTTTCTACTACTGGCTCAGATACCCATTTTGTTCCATAATATTCTATTTTCATTAGTTTGAATAACCCTGTCTGCCCATAGTTTGGTTCTGGGGCTTTATCATCATTCTTCTGTCCTGCTTTCCAGTTCACCCTTATCTGCCATTTCTTCTTCTAAGTAGCGTTGCAATCTTTCGTTGATCTTAGCTGCAATCACGATTTGTTCTCGCCGGTTTTGTTCAGCATGGCCTTCCTCCAGCATGGAGAACACAAAGTGGCCTTGGCGACGTGGCTGTTGGTGACGTCATCACTGTAAGCATTTATTTATACGAACCAATTCACATGTCATCGCAGCTACGCGGCCGGAGTTTGTTGGTTTTCCTTATGCTTCAACGGCGTTAACCCAGGTGTGTCTGGTTCCCGCTTATGCGGGACAATTCTGTAAATTTGTAGATTCCTGGAAACTCATTACTTTTGATTCCAATGTTTTAAATTAGATTTCTGGTTACCTAATTCCATTTGTAACTCGTCCAAGTCAACGTTCTTTTCCCAATAGAAAATTTTCTGTAGCAGAGACAAGCTCTTTGATTAACAGCATAACAAAATTGTTACACATTGGTGCAATAACTGAAACCTTTTTCGATAAAGACCAGTTCGTTTCACCCTTTTTCTTGGTTCCAAAATCGGATGGGACAAACCGATTTATTCTTAATCTAAGGGAATTCTTGGAACCTCCACATTTCAAATTAGAAGATTGTAGGACAGTATTGAAATTAATTTACACTTTATGAAACTAGACTTAAAAGATGCCTATTTCTTAGTTTCCATCATTCACACCGAAAATATCTTCGGTACCTACTTTTTCCAAAATCGTTATTATGAATTTATTCGTCTCCCGTTCGGACTATCTCCACAGCTCCGTACATGTTTACAAAAAATTTTAAACCAGTGTTAAAAGTCACCTAACTCCCCGTGGTCAGTGTAGATATCTGGGTTTCCTTTTTGATTCCACTAGAATGGTGCTCTCGCTTCCGAACGATAAAATACGAGTACATTCTATCATTTCTGATATTTCTTTATTACAATACAAGCCTGTTTGTAAAATTCTAACGTTTTGCAAAACTTATCGGCAAACTAGTTGCTGCATGCCCAGCCATTAAATATGGATGGCTATATTTAAAATTTTTAGAAAGAGCAAAATACTTGGCTCTCAATATTGCTACACAGAATTATTCGTGCTCTGTTAAATTGTCTTATAAGATTTGTTGTGGCGGCGAAAGACTTTACTTCTTAACCAGGGCTTAAATATCGATACTCCTTCCTTTTTATTTTTAATATATTCTGATGCATCCAAATCAGGTTGGGGAGGTTCGTGCAATGGAACCATCACGCGAGGTTTTTTGGAATCCTACATCAATCTTCTAGAATTGCTAGCTGCCTTTTACGGTCTTCGAGGTTGGTCATGGTCATTTATCCGGAATTCTTCCGCAACAGAATTTCACGCCATTCAAGACATACTGAACCTTCCTAATCGTAAGTTAAAGTTCTTTGTGTTTACCTTCTGTTATACAATAAATATTGTCTCGTTCGAACAAAGATCTTCGTTTACCATCTCCACGAGTCAAGCACTGGATAAAGGATCTCCAATCGGGGATTACAGTATTCGACATGCGGATACCCGTCATCTATAGGACTGGCGTATTTCTATGGGATGACAGGAGAAATTCCTAATGTTAAAAATGTCGGTAACAGCCGCTTGCACCCGACGCGACGCTTCTTGATTTGCTCGGATGTTACTGCAGTTACGAGAATAATCTTCTTGTCCATTCTATAATAAAGTTTTCTCTCTTTCCTAGCTCGTTCTCTTTAAACATCTACATGTTATGTAATTTGAGAATGGCATCACGAAATATAATTAACAGATAAATCGACTTACCTGTAAGGAAGGTTGAACCAAATTATATGAGTGATGCCATTCGAAGAATTACATTCCCGTCCTCGTTTTCTTCATCCCACCATATTCCGTTATGAACTTCAAGAATGCAAGATTGCAACGAAATATAATCCTGGGGCCGGTACGAGTTGAATGGAGGCAGTCGTAAACCCGAGTTTTGCTAGACAAAACATTTTTGCTTCGAAGATTGAGACCAGTGCTCTGCAAAATTGCCGACTACATGTTATGTAATTCTTCGAATGGCATCACTCATATAATTTGGATCAACCTTCCTTACAGGTAAGCCGATTGATCTGTTAATTATTACGCCTTGTTCCATATTAGGTATACATATAAGCCCAAGTAGGCAATTTCTATGCATATATCAACATTTATCTTATGCAGTAAATCTTAAATCTTAAACCTTATTCCTTATTGTCCTATACAGGGTGGCCCGAAATTAGCGTCCAATATTTTACCAGCGTGTTCTGTGCTTAAGACAAGAAGTTCCTATAAGCTTAAACCGAAATATGCTTCCCAAGGGCTATAGCTTTCTAAAAGAGAAGGCCTGAAGACGTTTTCTTCTAAGTATCTTCGAAACAAGTCCAGTTAAAATTATGAAATTTAATGGAATGTGTAAGTACCAAATGCGTCAAAAATTTTAACTAGAATTGTGCAAAGAAGGATGGAGAAAAAGGCGGAAGAAATATTAGGAGAAGATCAGTTCGGATTTAGACGAAATAGAGGAACGCGCGAGGCCATTCTAGCTTTACGAGTAATTATAGAAAAAACGATAGAAAAGAGAAAGAGCGTATATATAGGATTTGTAGATTTAGAAAAAGCCTTCGACAACGTAAAATGGGGGAAGATGTTCGAAGTGCTGAGAAAGGTAGGGATGAAATACAGGGACAGAAGAATAATACATAATCTCTACAAAGAGCAAAAGGCAGTTATAGAATGTGAGCAGGAACGAAGGGAAGTAGATATCCGGAAGGGAGTGAGACAGGGATGTGCATTGTCACCTCTAGTTTTCAACTTATATATCGAAGATGCGATTAATATTGTTAAGGAAAGAACAGCCTCAGGGATCAATGTACAGGGCCAAACTATTAATATGCTCAGATTTGCGGATGATATAGCAGTGTTAGCATCTAGCAAAGAAGAATTAGGAGCGGCTTTGAATGAAATGGAAGCAGTTTTGACACAGGGCTACGGCATGAAAATCAATAAAAAGAAAACTAAAATTTTGGTATGTAGATGGAGTGAAAATAGAACTAAAATTGAAATACAAATAGGAAATGAGAAGATAGAGGAGGTCGCGGATTTTTGCTACTTAGGAAGTAAAATAACCCAAGACGGTAGGAGCACTAAAGATATAAAACAAAGAATGGCGCAGGGCCGAGTTGCGTTTAACAAAAAGAAACAACTGTTATGTTCGAGAACGGTTAATATAGAGACTAGGAAGAGACTCTTAAAGTCGTATGTATGGAGTACGGCATTGTACGGGTGCGAAACTTGGACAATAGGAGAAGCGGATAGGAAAAGAGTAGAAGCGTTTGAACTGTGGTGTTACAGACGCATGATGAAGATACCGTGGATAGATAAGGTTAGCAATAGGGAAGTATTAGAAAGAGTTGGGGAAAGGCGAAAGGTATGGAAAACAATAAAGAGTAGGAGAGATAGGATGGTAGGACACCTTCTAAGACACGAAGGAATAGTTCGCGACATACTAGAGTCAGAGATAGGAATAAAAAGAGGTAGGGGTAGGCCTAGATTAGACTACTGCTCTCAAATAGTTAGGGATGTTAGGGATGTTCTACTTTTAGGGAAATGCGTAGGTTAGCTCAGGATAGAAAAGAATGGAGGTACGCGTCCAACCAGTCTTCGGACTGAGAACCTTATGATGAAGTACCAAATGCTGAATCTTTTGCTGGAAACATAATTTTTAAAATTTAACAAGGGCGTCTCAAATCTGTAGGTAGCGAAGGTAAGATTTACCCCATTCTTTTTAGAACATGTCATTTTCAATTTTTCAATAAAAATTCGCAACTTCAGAGTTTTTTGCAAAAAAAATGTGCTGTCTTGTTTTGATAGTAAGCACCGTTATAGAGCACAATCGATTCAAAAATTTCGCTGCATGCCCAAAAAATTCCTACAAGAAGTGGAGAACTTCGTTTGTATACTTAAACGAGACGGGAGCAAATTGTTTTGCAAAAAAACTCTGAAGTTGCAAATTTTTACGGAAAAATTGAAAACGACATGTTCTAAAAAAAGTTGGGGTAAATCTTACCTCCGCCACCCCCCAGATTTGAGACGCCCCTGTTGAATTTTAAAAATCATGTTTACAGCGAAAGATTCAGCATTTGGTACTTACATATTCCATTAAATTTCATAATTTTAACTGATGGACTTGTTTCGAAGATATTTAGAAGAAAACATCTTCAGGCCTTCTCTTTTAGAAAACTATAGCTCCCTTGCGAAGCATATTTCCCGCATATTTCGGTATACGCTTATTGGATCTTTTCGTCTTATTTTTGACCACAGAACACGCTGGTAAAATATTGCACTCTAATTTCGGGCCACCCTGTATAAACCAACCTTTAGTCAGGTCAGGATCATACGAGTATGATGGTATATAAGCTTTTACATACCATTCAGGTCAAATGTTTGGCCTACAATATCATAATTGAATAAAACTACAAACTAGCGACGTATAACAAGAAATCTTTATCCCAGATGAATCACCTCGCGTGCCGCTTTCTCCAATAATCGAATCAAACGCTCCGTCGTAATGAATATTAAACACATATTTCATAATCAGTTCATTAGAGGCACTCGAGGGATCGTCGTACCATCCATGCGTTTGTTGTTATTACAACGCCATGTATTCATTCATTCGCACGTTACGTTTTTGTGATACTCGCAGGACACGTGGCGCGAGGATGCACGAAAAGTTCGCGCCTCGACGCTGTTTGTAAAACTAACGAACCGGGGCGACGCGTGCTCGAACAACGTTCAATTACTTTGTGGTATCATTAGACAATAATTGCAAAATACTCTATAGGGCTTTGTTGCTGGGGTTTGAATGAGTCTTAGTTGGGCTTAATCCGGGATGAGCTGCACCGATTTTTGTTACATTTTTAGGAGCAGATTTTGGGTTAACTAGCCAATGAAGGAAAATCTTTTATACTAACGTACGTCCTATCAGTTTTTGAAATAAGAAGAGAACGCATTGCTACATTTTACTTCAAAATAACTTTACTTTTAATTAAACTTAAGACTGTTTCTACAATGGCAGATAAAAGTCCACGTTTTCTATGGTATGGTTCATACCTGGCCCATAAACCTTTGGACTGTAAGAATCTCGACTTCCAGAGATTTCTGGTGTATTCGACATTTTACCTGCTCCTTATTTTTGAGCCTCCCTCCATTAACTATTTTATTTTCAATTAAATGATCAATGGGTGCGGCACAGACTAGAATCTTCGTGAATTTTGGATCAAGTCAGCAGTTAAAGCTATAGAACACGATGGTTCCTTGGATATTTCCGACTGCGCCAGTTAAACATAGAAAACTTGAGGTGACTTTAAAAACCAAACATTATTTCCCAATTTTACAGAGCAACCAAGTCAGAATACTGTTTGGTAGTTAACTGGAGCAAATAGGGTGGGAGACTATTACTATTGGCCTGTCCAATATGAAACCAGACTGGGTTAAGTTTACTTTACAGACCTCCAAATACAAATTTCGATGAATTTTTGGAAAGCTTGGAGGAGATTTTTTCAATGATAGTCTTGTCTTATGATCAATTATTTATTTGTATGAGCCGGAGACATGAAAGATGATTTCTTAAACACTTAAATTCGGCACACTATTGGATTTAGGGCATCCAAGTCCCGGAACCAAGGGGCCAATCGGGACTTCGGGACCTGACCAAAAAGTCCCGGGCCTAGTGCCGCAGTCCCGAATACATTAAATAGGCAAATTTTTATCTTATTTAAGATGTGACTACCACGAATGTTGAATAAAACAACTGTCTAACATGAAAAGAAACGTTGCAACTTTTATTAGTGCATAACAAAATAAATATGTAACATAGAAACACAAAAGAAAAATGTACATAGAGTACATAAATAAGAGGAAATAAATATAAAAAACATACACGAAAGTTTTACATATAAATGAAACAAAATGAAACGTCCTTACGTCATTTGACTGAAAACGTGCTCTGTATTCTATGACGCGAGCGCAATCTCCCACTATTTTCGGGACCACGGTAGGTCCCGGGACTAAAGCTGTGGTCCCGGGACCTCTAAAATCACATGTAGTCCCGGGAAATTCCGGTCCCGGGATCCCGGGACTGGATGCCCTAATTGGATTCTTACGGCTATCTGTTAATAACGGAGCCACCAAGATATCCACCAAATAAAATATCTATCACTGAGCTGATGTGCTCACAGTTATCTGACATTTTCATCAATTAGTAATAGATCAGGAATTTATAAACACGCCCCTATCGTAACCCGTAGAACAAAGACCTGCGGCTCCCTGGCTAACTGATAGTCTATTGCTTTTTGAGGAATTCATTCTGTTAAAAGCAAAGCTGTTGGTTCTGACAATGTTATTACTTTGACTTTGTAGTATTTTACCGTTTATTGTATACATTTTATCTATTGTTGTCTACTTTATAGTGTAGTACCCAAATTATGAAAAATATCTCTTTATAGCTTTGGCTAAGGTCAGTCAGCCAACAGAGTACCTACATGCACTTGCAACTTATTAGTATTCTACTAGCGTTGTCTAAGGCGCTTGAGAGGGTGGTGTACACTGTACAGTGTGCATTCTTATTCACCTAAACAACTACAACATCATCCTACATTTCAGTCAGATTTTAGAAAACATTTTAGTTGTACTACAGCCTTGACTCATGTTGTTGATGATATTTTACATTCTGCAGATGGGAACATATTAACAACATTAATGTATTATGATTGATTACTCTAACGCTTTCGATTGTTTAAACCATCGTATCTTATTATCCTTGTTTGCTAAACATTGGTTTAATTCAAGACTTTCTTTAAGTTATTTAACAGGCAGAAAGCAAATTCTTAAAGTAAGCGACTGCTGCTCCCTCGAAGGCATCTTGGATCGTGGAGTCTCACAAGGTTCCATTTTCGGCTCTCTGGTGTTCTCAGTTTACATGTCCATATGTCCAATCTATATGTCTGCTTGCTGAGCTCCCAGGTACGTTGTTATGATGCGCAAATTTACAGTATTTTTCCAGGGTCAGACATTTTACATGCCAACATTCGGATTAACAACGATTTAGCCTTGCTAGTTCAAGCTTCATACTTCTTTAGCCCATAATTTAATAATTAACCCCTATAAAACTGTGTACTAATGTTGTTTGGCAAGCCTTCAGTCCATGAATGTCTGGAGAATTTACTAAGCATTAAAATACTTTGTTGAGTTGTGTAAATGAATCTAAATGTCTTGGAGTTACGATAGATACGGACTTGAGGTTTAATGATACCGGCAGTACTTTGCTAATCGCCTCTTATGAGTATTTTGCGCCCTGCTATAGCAGGACTAGCATATAAATAAATCGAAAGATGAAAGTTGGAACTATCAGCGCATTTTTTGCTCAAGTTCTTATGTGCAACGGTTTAAAACTTATGCCTGTTTGAACTTACACCTTGTATATCACAAAATGTATGCGTAAAATATCGCATTACTACCCTGGCAAGAGTGTTCCATAGAAAGAATGATAATATTCTTGGAATAGAAGTCAATTTGATGATAATTGGAAGACCCCAAAGGGTTATGAATGGTGCATGTGTTAAAAATAAACAAAAAATGGAAACCAAAATTAAACTTTCGTTACCTTTTTATTGCACAATAAAACAACTAAGGCAAGAGAAGCAATACAATATGATGAACATAAAGGATAAAAATTGAATTATAATTACGGAGGAAGATGAAATTATGGAAAGATGGAGACAGTATTTCGAAGAATTGACTGAATCAAGCACAAGTATAGAAGAACAACTGGAAGAAAGAGAAGAGGTGCAGAAGAAAGACATGATAATCCGGGAAGAAATCGAAGAAGCCATTGGCAAATTAAAAATAGGAAAGGCCCCGGGAAGAGATAATATAACGCCTGAAATGATTAAGTATATGGGAGAAGAAGGAATAAATTAGCTTACCAAATTGGCCAATGAAATAGTGAAAAATAAAAACACACCGAAAGAATGGAATTCAGGAATAATATTACCCATATACATACAAGAAAGGGGATAAGAGATAATGTGGCAATTATAGAGGTATAACTCTGTCAAGCGTACCAGGAAAAGTTTTTGCTAGAGTAATCGAGAATAGGATAAGAAATCAAATTGAAATGACAAGAAACCCAATGCGGATTTAGAAGAGAAGAAGTACAAAAGATCTGATATTTGTAATACGACAGGCATTTGACCGAATAAGGAGAGAGGACATATGGAGAATCCTGGAAAAAAGAGAGGTCCATAGGAATCTAATAGAAATAGTGAAGGCCATGTACAAAGACAATACCAACATCATCAGAACAAATAACGAGGGATCAAGAGAATTCGTAATAAGAATGGGACTAAAACAAGGATGTGTGCTGAGCCTACTATTATTCTCAATGGTGTTTGATGAGGCCAAGAAGGAATCAAAGAAAAGCATGAGAACTTTAAAACTGGGGCACTGGAAAATGCAGCAAATGGAACTCAATGAGTTAATGTTCGCGAAGTCAGAGAATGACCTGCAATATAATCTAGTAGAGTTAGATAGAGCACTGATTAAAATTAACATGAAGATAAATGAGGAGAAAACGAAAACGATGATAATGCCCAAAGACATCAAGGACCAAAACATAAAACTACATGGCAGAACATTGAAACAAGTAGACAGCTACAAATACCTTGGAACAATAGTTGAAAATAATGGAAAAATAGACATAGAGATAAATGAAAGAATAGGGAAGAATGGAAAAGTATTCAACATGATGAAGAAAACATTTTTAGGAAGGAAAAAAATATCTGCAAAGATCAAGACAGACCGACCTTAACATATAGCAGTGAAACTTGGACAGTGACGGATAGACACAAGGGACATGAGATTTTTGAGAAAGATTGAAGGCAAGACGAGAAAAGACAGAATAAATAATGAAGTGTTTAGACAGAACTTAAACGTGGAACCTATACCTAAGTGATAAAAATAGTGGAGGGTCAGCTGAGATGGTTTGGTCATGTATGTCGTATGCCGGAAAACAGACTTGCCAAAAGAGTGTACGAAATGAGAGTGCCGAGGAAGAATAAAAGGGGAAGGTCGGGAAAAAAGTGGGAGGATGGTATAAGAGAGGAAGTACATACAGAAAAGAGGAAAATCATGGGAAGAAGCATCAAATCAACTGACGAGAGATAGAAAAGTATAGAGAGAGACGTATACACGGAAAAAGAAAGGACTCAACTCCACACCGCCTTACACCCAACGGTAGATAGGCATAGGATTAAGTAAGTAAGTCCCTTTTTATTATTTCTCTAAAAATCACTAGCGTCTTTTCTAATTATCTGCACCCCAGAGATACTTCCTGCAGGACACCTTGACACACACAAAAAGGCTGCGGAGTACTGCCAGAGCAGTATACGCTAATGGTTAACAATCCCATATTTTGGGCGAGTACTACTGGAAGTGCGACACGTACTTCTTGAAGTACCATGTCGTTTGGGGGGCTACGTCCTGCTGGCAGGCTATACCACAAAAGTGCTTCCAGAAGAGCTTCTTGCAGGATAAGCGACTGTGCGTTCTATAATTAAAACATATCAAAAGTTGTATCTGGAAGGCTTTCAGTTACTTGCGTTTTCTGCATGCTTGCGTCTTTTCTTACAATAATTGTGATTATTGGCAGTCCTCCCTCCTTATACTATAAAATCAGATTTAGAACTGATGTTCACAGTCGAAATATAGGTAAGTACTTATGTAGAAAGGCTTTGATTACACCTCCTTTATATAAATCTGCTTTGTTTGAGAAATCTCTCACTTACAATATTAGCACTGTAGGTTGTAGGTACAATAAATTATCAAGAGTTTGTAGATCTTTGACTAAGTATGATAAAGTTTCGGAGAACGATGACACGAATATTGTTCCAAGCACAATAAACTTTACTATTATTATTTCTCTCTGCCAGCTGCCTCTTCACCCCAATTTCTTTTCTTTTTCTCTCGTGCTTCTTTGTGTTGTTTTCTCTGCTTCCCTTCTTCGCTGGTCTGGTATTATAAGAATATCCAGTTTCAACATTTAAATATTGCTGCAACTGAAATTATACTCTGTTGAAATAGAATCAATTTTTAGTTTGATTTGTGTTGTGCCAATAATGCGAGAGGAATAGTAAATAGCGAAGTAGTTTAATGCTAAACGTATGTTCTCTATTGTGATTGTTGAGAAGTCAATCCAAATCGGCACCGTAATTCATAATATGTCAGGCAATTAAAAAAAGGACATCAACCGCTGAATGGAAAAGCAAAAAAATAATAACGTCATTCTATTAACGAAAATAAAATGCCCAACCCTTATAAGTAGATAACAAGTATCATTATACTCTGCACTGTACTATGACAATAAAATATGAGGTGTTAATCTTCCGTAGATGTTCTAGTGGCAAACTGATGGACACTTGAATGCAGACTCTGATGAGAACACAAGGTGGCTTTGAAATGTGAACGTTTAACAATAGTGAACATCTGAAGATCGCAGGCAGCATGATTCGACTGTTTCGAGTTTGCTACCGGGACAACGTTACTTATTACAGACAGCGAGCGTTAACTATAGTCATTTTGGACAGATTTCCTTGGTATTTAGGGTAATTTCCACAATAAGATGCGGAAATTATACGTTAGGTGCGGGAATGTTTGTTCGTAATTGCGATAAGGTCCGGTTTTTTCAGATGAGGTAATTATTTTAAAGGTTATCCCACTTCTGAAACTTTTTCTAGACAGCATCTGGATTAATGAATTTATTCTGTTGTTAGATATATAGACATTGTCTTGAAGTATTCGGTAATTTTTAGTATAACTTTGCAATATTACAAGAGAGCAGTCCTTTGTAGAGGTAGGGTGACCGTAAATGTTCAACAAATAATGAATTATCAAAATTGTTAAAATCTCTGTAGGTACTATTTACCCCTAAAATAGTTTGCCACTTTCTAAAGACCCTGTATACATACTTGCAATTTGTAATTGCTCTAAAGTAGGAACCTCCGATAATTTAAAAAATATATGGAACAAAACGACTAATGTGCGTCGTTAAACAACCAAACATGTTGATTTTTTAACGGATCTAGACACCTACAAAGCAGTTAAATAGTTTTCCAAAATATAATCGCATTAAAATGCAGATTTAAACCTAACTCGCTTAACTCGATTGTGATAGATTTACGAATCATTTCTGAACCATAAAAGGACATCGCTTACAATATTCGCGATCATTAAATTTGCATAATTGCATTACATGCCGCTAGGCGGCGTACGGCGTCGCGCGATCGTCGTTTATTGCATCAGTAACCCAGGCAACGACGATTGATGATCGCTATACACAGAACCGTTTGTGTGGAAACGGCTTTTAATTTAATAATTGTTGTTTTTGGGAGCCGGCTGATAAATAACTGCCATTTATCAAAATTCGTCCGGTGGAGCCAGCCGCTGAAACGTGTCGCCGGTAATTGCATTACAGTGGAAATCGAAATGCACCACTCGGGTGCGTATGGACAGCTACATAATTTCATATTGCATTTGCGTTTTACAGGGGGTGACATGCTATAATGGCATGTGACTTCAAACTAATGGAGACGGCATTTTGAAATATCAAATTTTTCTTGGATTATCATGTTTCTTTCCAAAAATGCCAATTATCGATAGCATAAATGAAGGTTGAAAAAATTAATATAAGGCAGAGGCATCGAGTTGTGTCGGGAGACTACGGGGTGTCCCAGCTATTTCTAACACTTCTTTGCGAGACGAGCATATTAATCGTTTACCCCGTATATTGATTCCGTAGACGTTTCTATCTTTAGCTGTAGATATTACTCCTCCCTTCGTTAAATAAATTGGAAAATAACGATGACATAAATTAAATATATCGGCAAAAAATGATGGTTATCGATGTTTCGATAAATTACATTTTTCCTGCAATTATCAGTATTTCAGTAACAAATCAATATACCCATATACGTATATCGATACCTATAGGTAACGAAAAATAAGTAAAAATATCATCATTTCATCACAAAAATGCTACAATTACAATATTATTTTGTGTTCCTTTTAAAAATTAATGAGCGATAAACCTACTAGAAAACCAATTTCTGTAGTCAAAAGCAAATATTTTATGTACATACCTATATTCGTACTTTCCGCAATTCGCAATTTGGTAATTTGTGTGTGATATTTATACACAATAAACAGGGTGGTCCAGCGTTCTGAAATTCCTCTCTCGTATACCTCTATTTTACAGTGTACAGTGAAACCCCCTCGATTTTTTATTCTCCATTATATAAAATTATTTTCACTTAGAACGACTTTCTCGTTTCTTCTACACTGCACCTAACTTTCTTTTTAACCGACTTCAAAAAAGGAGGAGGTACTCAATTCGACTGTACTTTTTTATGTGTGTTACCTCAGAACTTTTTTCTAGGTGAACCGATTTTGATGATTCTTTTTTTATTTGAAAGCTGGTGCTTCCCATGTGGTCCCATATACGTTTGATCAAGATCTGACAAGTAGTTTTTGAGTTATCCTTATAATAATAATGCGTATTTAATTGTCTTCGACTACATTGATGATGTTCTCATTGAAGTCGGTTTTTATTTTGTAGGGCAAAAAGATTATTTTTAATTCTTGATTGATTTGTGCCAGTATAAATTTTAATATTTTAAATTTTGTGAATTTCTGGCATAAATAAAATTATTGTACCTATAGGATAATCGACGTTTCGCACTCGTTCGTGGGCTTTGTCAAGATTTATTTGAAGATAAAAAGTACCTATAAAATATAAAACTGACATGAATATTTGACAAGAACAATTTTTTTCAAACAATAAAAACTATTTTGTTCAATCCTGCCATAGAAACATGTTGTTTCACCCTTAGATACTATGCGAGAAAGCATTACTTTTGTTCACTCACTTCGTTTCTTTGGCAACGGGTGGGCGAAAGCAGTGAGCGAAAGTACTTTCGTTCACTCTTATTACATTCACCCACTCCATTTCTCAATAAAATTACAAACGTATTCAAAATTAATCATTCAAATTGACACGGCAATTTATGATGGTTTCTGTCAATAAACTAGCTCAATTGTTGTCAAAAAATTTTATTTGTGTGCGTTTTAATAATATATTCAAAATTAATTAGATATTTATTAAATATTAAGTAGGTGCTATCAACATTTCTATTAGGCAATATGCAAATTTTTACAGAGTTAAAGCCAATACTTTAAAAAAAATATAGCACTATGAAACTTACTTGCTATGTACGTAATATCTACTTTTTCAAAAACAAATAAAATTGTCTTCAACATATATAATATGTGGACCACAAAGAAGATGGCTCGTAATTTTCTACCAATCCATTAAAATAGGCTAAGATCACTTCCTCCATTATAAGATGAACATTCTTTGTATGCATCAAATCACGGAATTTTGTCAGCTCGTTCATATACCTTCCTTTAGACTTCTGAGGCAATTGTATCACCACCAGCGTCTTTTAATATCCTCCGGTAAAATTAAATCATAATTTTTTCCATATTTTCTCATTAAAATCTTATTTTAGGTACAAATTTAGCTGAAACCAGGGGGGTTTCACTGTTATGCACGACCTTGAACTATGTTAGCTTCGGTTTCTGTAAACCGCTTTAGATGGCACTACGACTCTGACATTTGCCGTTGAAACTCTATTACCGATTTCGTGAAATTTCAATCCGAGGCATGCGCTTTGTTGTTATTTCTGTCACAACCGGCATCGTCAGACAAAATGGAAAATTTAAAAATTGTCGGTTATTTTAGATATTCCGTGTTTACGTTCACAGAACATCTAAATATGGTTACGTTTTCTCGATACGCAATAATATTGAATCAGAAATAGATACATAGCAAAGAAATAATAATTATACACAAAAAAGCAGCAGGCCGGTACGTATTTTGACTTCCGTCAGTAGGTACTTCTTTGACATCTCTGCGAATGAGGAGTTTTTCCTCGGACATCGAAATAGCAGCAATGCGGCTGTGAAATGTCTTCCTTCAACGTTTCCCGGTGTTAAGTTAATATACTAAATTGCCCAAATTTTGTAATTAACGTTTACAAGTTTCATTTGATTTTAGTTTGATGTTTCTACTTACAATGTAAAATGCTGATTAAATAAAATTGATGCCTACATATAAGCATGCATAGTCTTTGTTTTTTTTTTAATTCAGGTGGATTTTTAATATTAATAAAAATAAAGTTTAAATTTCAATTCTATTTACGCGCCCTTGGACACAATTGGTTGTTGTAAACAGCTAGAGATGGCGTTAAACGCAGTTCCAACTTTTAACATTAAGCTGCGCGTTCTCATTTGGGTGTTCTGTGGCTGAAACCACAGAACACCTAAATAAGAACGCGCAGCTCAATGTTAATAGTTGGAACTGCGTTTAGCGCCATCTCTGTCGGTTTACAAGAACCAATTATTTATAAGCGCGCCTAGATAGAATTGAAATTTAAAATTAATTTTTTTAATATTAAAAATCCAACTAAATTAAAGCAGTATCTATAGAGAATGCTAATTTAGTTAGATAATTGCATTTTAACTGCAAATGAATTAAAGAAAACAAAGACTATGCATGCTTATTATGTAGGTAGGTATCAATTTTATTTAATTAACATTTTACATTGTAAGTGGAAACACAAATAACTGTAAGATTACACATTATAGCAAACAGTTTCAAAAAATATTTTCTGGTACGTAGTTCACAATCTGTGAAGTGAATTGCTAGGCAAACTAATACTAAAATCAAATGAAACTTACTTGTAAAACTTACAAAATTTGGACAATTTGATGTATTAACTCAACACTGGCAGATGAAGGAAGACATTTCATAGTCGCATTGCTGCTATCTTAATGTCCGAGGAAAAACTCATTCGCAGAGATGTCAAAAAAGTACCTACTGACGGAAGTCAAAATAAATACTTACCGGCCTGCTACTTTTTTGTTCATAATTATTTCTTTATTATGCACCTATTTCTGATTAAGTATTATTGCGTATCGAGAAAACTTAATCTTAATTAGGTGTTCTGTGAACGTAACCACAGAATATCTTAAACAACGCACAATTTTTAAATTTTCAATTTTGTCTGGAGATGCCGGTTGCTACAGAAATAACAACAAAGCGCCTACTTCAGATTTAAATTTCGGGATATCGGTAATACAGAGTTTCGACGGCAAATGTCAGAGTCGTAGTGCCATCTAAAGCGGTTTACAGAAACTGAAGCTAACATGGCCCAAGGTCGTGCATAAGGGTGAAACCCCCCTGGCTGAAACGTACAAAAATTGACTTCTTCTAGCTTGTTTATTATTTATAGTAACGGTAACCATAACAATGATGAAACACACTCTCTATGTTATTATGTTGTATAAATACCTACCTGCCCATTTGTCAGATAAATTTGAATTATTAATTTTGAATATTTTTGAAATAATATTTTGCTTTTGTGTACGCTAGGAGCATCTAATGGATTCATCTTGCCCACAGTAGTTAATAGTGGGGGGCTTCCTGTTGTTGTGTTTCCGTTTAGTACACGCAATCGTCAAGGACTTGCTCTGTAATTCAATACCTGTCGCGGTATTTGCCAGGGGAGTAGTTGTTGGAGCAAGTTCTTGTCGAATTCTTAAATAATATTTAGTTCAGTGGCAGGATTGAACAAAACGTTATACAGCACTCGTGGAGAAACCGTTTCGCTCACTTATTTGCCTTTGCAAATCTGGCAAATCTGGCAAATTGCGTGAGCGAAATTTTCAGTTTCTCCACTTGTACTGTAATATACTATACCGGGTGACCACGAGATCAGGCTCACCCCTATAACATTTTTGTTTTTCAAGATATTAATTTGAAATGGGGAAATATTATACGGGTGCGAAACTTGGACAATAGGAGAAGCGGATAGAAAAAGAGTAGAAGCGTTTGAAATGTGGTGCTACAGACGCATGATGAAGATACCGTGGATAGATAAGGTTAGCAATAGGGAAGTATTAGAAAGAGTTGGGGAAAAGCGAAAGGTATAGAAAACAATAAAGAGTAGGAGAGATAGGATGGTAGGACACCTTCTAAGACACGAAGGAATAGTTCGTGACATACTAGAGTCAGAGATAGGAATAAAAAGAGGTAGGGGTAGGCCTAGATTAGACTACTGCCCTCAAATAGTTAGGGATGTAGGATATTCTACTTTTAGGGAAATGCGTAGGTTAGCTCAGGATAGAAAAGAATGGAGGTACGCGTCCAACCAGTCTTCGGACTGAGAACCTTATGATGATGATGATGATGGGGAAATATTAACTGCACGTCAGAATAGGTGGTTTGCACGACAGAGAATGAAAAAGAAAAAAGGTTGAATCAACGACAATTTTGTTGTTATAAACGCTGACCCTCGCACGACTATTACGAGACAGCTAGCGACAAAAATGTGTTGCGTAAAACGTCTACAAAATGTTTTGCCCGCCTGGTTAATGCTTCTGACGATAGAATAATCAACTGTCCGCCAAAACAAAGAAATTGACACATTTTAAAAAGCTTCAAACGACTAAAAAAGGCAATGCACGACAGAAAAATGTATACAACGCCGTGTAATACCCAATTAAGTATAATTTGACTCTACATTAGCCATTTCTTTTGAAATTCATTAAAAATCGTACAGGTCCGTATTAAGAAAAAATAAAAATTGACGATGTAGACAACAGACGAAACGTCGCGTCGCACAAAAATAATCTTAACAGTTTGCGAAAGGTAGTAAAAATTTACATTAAAAAATTGCTTTCGGTTTTTCGAATGCCAGAAAAAATGAAAACGAAAATCATAGAAACACGGTAGGTACCTCTTGCTCGTTGAGTTTCATTTTCTCGAAAACGCTTCATTTTATCGAACCCTAACAAGAGTAACTTTTTATTAGCAAAATGTCCGGGGAAACAAAAACTGCGGTTACAAATTAAAAATATCCGGCCCCTTAAAAATTACGAGGTTAAGAAGGTAAGGAGTAGTTCACCCCTTGCTCCCCTGATGCACTATCAAAAAACGGGTCGCATGATTTTATCGACATTCAATCACTCCGTGCGTCACCAAGAAAATTATCGAAATACAATTAAACATAAAATTTTTGTGTAAATAAAACTATTTTTGTTTCTCCAATTTAAGGGCGAATATCTCGGTAGGGGAAGGTCGTACGAGAAAATTGTATATGAACTTGGGGTGTTAGTTTCGTGTAACCTATACGCACCCGAGAGATTTCCCACCTTCACCGGGGCACCCTGTATAGAAATGAAGCACATTGTTCAATGAAAAATCGTAAAGAAAAGTGGTAGTTTTCTTGTTAGCAACACTACTTTTCTTTCATTCATTAAATTTCTTTGACACATGCCTATACCTTGAAGAATTATTATATTCGAATATTTATATTTAAAATTACGGTGATTTTCGTGAAATATACAAAAAATAACTTTTTATACACGTTAGAAAAGCGACTTTTCCATCATGCTCAAGTTAAATTTCAAACATTCCACTCACGGGAAAAATCTCACTTTTCTTAGCTTGTAAAACAATACTTTTTTGTCGTTGTCAAGTCGTCATGTATGGACACGTTTTTATTGTTAGTTTGCCTATTTCTGTCGGTGCTGTTTTATCGAGGGTAATACATTTTTGTCGTGCAATCTCCAGTTCTGTGGTGTAATGCATTTAATTTGAATACTCATTTCTTTTCTGCCGTTCATTAACCATTTTCGTCGTGCAATGCTCTTTTGTGGCGGGTAATATTATTTTTAGTTGTGAAAACAATTTAAAGCTGTTTGCACTATTTTGTTGTCGCTTCAGACATCTTTCTTGTCGTTAGTTTGTCCTTTTGTGACGGGCTGATAAATCCCACCCATTTGAAATTTGGGACAGTTAAATGGCATGTAAATCTGCATTATTTGGAACAGTTAAAATTTTTCTGGCACTTCCGGTTTCACCGGAAATTAACCAACATTCGAATTTTTAAATGGAACAGGCTGTATATTTACACATTTCTGGAACCATCGTGTCATTCTAGATACAGTAGTGCCACTTTTGGGTAAAAACATTACCATAAAAAAATTTTGGACGCAAATTAAATCTTCCATCTAGACATCCATGACTGAAAGAAAACCATTAAGTCGTGGTCCTAAACTAGGGTAAAAACAAAATCATCAAATTAAGTCAAGTAATTTTTCTGTTACAGCCATCTAAAAATCTAAGACACAGTTTTTTGGGTATAAGTCAATTTTTTTAAATTGAATCATGATGGCTCATCGAGATATTTCAATAGAGCTATTTTTTACGAACCATTTGATATATCAAACACGATATCTTTAATTCAAAAATACTCGGAGATATCTTTTTTTGTATATCTGCTAAATAGTAAAACAAGTGAAAACTAACACATTTACTCGAATATTTATTAACAGTAAACGTAGCGTTCTTCCCTGCTTCATCTAAAATTTATTATGAATACAACAGATTGTAATAATTATTATTATGCATTAGATTTTTGAATGAAAGATATCGTGTTTGGTATCAAATGGTTCGTAAAAAATAGCTCTATCGAAATATCGCGATGAGCCGTAATGGTTCCATTTAAAAAATTTACTTATACTAGAAAAACTGTGTTTTAGATTTTCAGATGGCTGTAACAGAGAAACTACTTGACCTAATTTGATGACTTTGTTTTTACACTACTTTAGGACCCCGACTTAATGTGTTTTTCTTTCAGTCATGGATGTCTAGATGCAAGATTTAATTTGCGTCCAAAAATTTTTTATGGTAATGTTTTTATCCAAAAGTGGCACTACCGTATCTAGAATGACACTATGGTTCAGAAAATGTGAAAATATACAGGCTATTCCATTTAAAAATTCGAACGTGGGTTCATTTCCGGTGAAATCGGAAGTGCCAGGAAAATTTTTACTGTTGCAAATAATACAGATTTACATACCATTTAACTGTCCCAAATTTCAAATTAATATCTTGAAAAACAAAAATGTTATAGGGGTGAGCCTGATCTCGTGGTCACCCGGTATACGGTAACTATGAATGTAAATATAAAAATTTTAGCACTTTTGATTTAGGAAATATTTGAATTTTTTTATGAAAGAGAAAAAGGTATAATATACATATTGTGTATTTAATTTAACAATAATACTAATAAGTAAGTATCAGAGAGCAGAATTTATTTTATTATATTGCAGTAAATTTGGCTTAAATTTTGTATATCAATTCTACCATTAATAGAGTTTTGTTATTTTTTGTATAGATCATTTCTAGAAACAGTCGAATGTCAAAAGTTTGCTAAAAATGTACCTCAGCTTTACACCCCTATAATCTCGCACTCGTGCATCGCAAACCCCAGAAACCAACCCATACGATGTTGGCCGGTTCATCCTCTTTCCAAATAGTCCAAAATCAAAGCCAGGTGTTTCATAAAGTATGCGATGTAACAGTACCGAACGCTTCCGTGTCCAAAAAATCGTTTTAAACCCCGTATTTTCGCTCCCTCGAATCTTACATTTTCTATCCCTCCCCCCAAAGTTCGGATTTGACGAGATCTTCAAAATGACTCCAAAAATATTGGCCTAGCATACGTAGAACTTGCAAAAATTCCTAAAATCTGCGAAATTTCCAGGCGTCACAGAAATCGCTACTGTGCGACCCACGTATACTGTTACAATTCCAATTCGTTAAACACTTTCAATGTTAAAATAGCTTCTTCAACCTCGTAGCAAAATCAAATAAGAAATCCAAAAATACACAATCATAATAGGCCCTATCTTCCACGTGCTGTGCAAAAGAAACAATACAGCCTGTAAAGTGAAAATAATTTAATATAACAGCATCACAAAGTTCTCGGTCCGAAGGCTGGTTGGACGCGTACCTCCATCCTTTCCTATTTTGAGATGACCTATGCATTTCCCTAAAAGTAGAACATCTACGTCCCCAACTATTTGAGAGCAGTAGTCTAATCTGGGCCTAACCCTACCTCTTTTTATTCCTATCTCCGACTCTAGTATATCGCGAACTATTCCTTCGTGTCTCAGAAGGTGTCGTACCATGATATCCCTCCTATTCTTTATTGTCTTCCATTATAACAGATAATCAAAAAATCAGGAGGAGTCTTATACAAGCGTATTTCTTATATACAAGCGTAGCGTGTCGTTCGACACGGTACCTATCTACGTTTTTTCTTTTAACGGAACGTCCTGTATTAAAATGCGTTTTTGGATTTTTCTATTCGATATTCTTTGCCTAAAATGAATATTTTGATGTTACCGGCAGTTTTATAAAGATTTTATCGGAATTTCTCCAATTTTAAAAATTGAATAAATTCGTATTGAACAAAGCTGTGGCGATGATATTTTGGTGAGGTAAAAGTAACATCTCGCAGTAACTGTTCCAGTAACAAAAGGTCAAAAATATTGTACAGGGTATGAGCAGTTACATGGCCAAATTAATATTTTTTTAAATAGAACCATATAACTGCTACTGCGTGACCACGACTATTATATGTATATTATCTTAAGGATTAATTAGTAAGCCAGAAATAATGATACACAAAAAGTAGCAGGCCATATTATATCTACCTTTTTACTTCTGTCATTAATAATTATCTTCTGACATTATTGCCAGAATTTTGTATAAGAAGAAAGCTTTTTGTCGGACGTCAAGACAGAGCATTGTGGCTATTATGTCTCATCAACATCCCCGGAATTGAGTTAATATTTCAAATTGCTCGAATTTTGTAATTATCGTTTACAATAAGTAAGTTTCATTTGATTTTATTTTAGAGCCTGTTCACTTCACAAAATGCGTGCAGTAAAGATGTCAATTTGGCATTTTTTATCGCATTAAGTGTGCTAAATACACTCATGGACAAAAATATGGAATATGTTTAAATTTTCATAATAACAGATTACGGTCTGATAAACATTAACACCAAAGGAACGAAACCAGTTACAAAACATGGGCTGCTCAATATCAAGTATTGCCTCCCCGAGCGCGGACTACGGCTTCCATTCTTCTAGGCATGCTGGAGATTAAATTTTGTATACATTCTTGCGGAATTGCATCCCACTCCTGATATGCGGCAAATCTTAATTGATTTAGCTTCATTGGCACAGGATTCCTGGCTCGAATACGAATTTTTAGTTGATCCCACAAGTGCTCTATTGGGTTTAAGTCTGGACTGTATGGTGGCCAGTCCAAACTTTGGATTCCCACTTCATTAAGATACCGGTTTACAATTGCAGCAGCATGTGGTCGTGCATTGTCATGCATTAGGACGAATCTGTTGTAACCAATGAAGTCAACGTATGGCACAACATGTTCTGACAAGATGTTTTCAACGTAATTGTCAGCTGTCATCCTTCCACGCACTTCTACAAGTTCTGTACCACCCTCCCAACTAATGTCTGCCCAAAACATTATCCCACCTCCTCCAAAACTGACGTTTGGAGTTAGTGCACAGTTAGAATATCTTTCTCCAATTCTTCTATACACATGGTTACGTCCATCTGGCTTCCACAGTACGATTCTTGTTTCGTCGGTAAACATAACATTCTTCCATTGGTCAACCGTCCAGTCACCATATGCTCTAGCAAATTGTAGTCTGCGAACCCTAGCATTTTGAGTGAGTCGAGGGACTTTAGCAGGCCGTCTCGCTTTCAAATTTGCTTCCTTCAACCTTCGCCGAACTGTTTTGGAGCTAACATTAACTGGCTTCGCATTTAAAAGTTGGTTTTTTAAATGAGTGACTGCAACATTAAAAATCTGTCATCCCGGCGAGTTGTTCACCGTCTCCGTCCTTGGCCAGGCCTCTTCTTGAAATTTCCAGTTTGTCTGTGCCTGTTTAAAATTTTTGAAACCGCAGACTGAGTTATTCCAACAAATCTTGCAATATGACTTTGTCTCCAACCAACATTTGACAAAGTTACAACCTTTGCTACTTCAACTTCAGTGCAACATCGAACTGCTGGCTATCGAAGACAATAATGCTACAGAATAATCAACAAATGTTAAATTTTACCTCTGAACACCTAGGTTGACGAGTAAACTTACCTACTTGGAAAAGTTAAAAGTCAGGTGTGAACGCGAAGTTTACTCAATTCGATTTTTAGAACACAATGACAGTTTCTGATACTTGCTTGTTATTGCCAGGCTTACTAGATGCTTCAGTATCTAATCAGTGTTGCCGTTTCAGTACAAATGTACTGAATTCAGTACTATGTTTGTAATTTCAATACGTCAGTACTACTTTCTTAAATTTATGCAGTTTTCGGTACGAAACCAGCTATAGGAAATTTATTACCAAAACAGCGATAACTTTCTGCCAACAATCAATCTGCAAACTTGTCAAATTGAAAATCATAGCTTTAAAACTCGGCCACCCAGATTGCCGACATGCGGCTTATTATCGTTTTGACGGCATGTCGCAAAAGGGCCCGCAGCGCGCGGCGGCTGACTGAAGTCTACAGCAGTGTTGTTCTGCGGATCTAAAGTGTTAGTAAGCAAAATGTATGTTTTCTTTGGAGTAGATATTGATATTTAATAAAAATTTTGACAGATTAGTATTCATATTATTGTTTTATAATAGTGGCCTTGAGAATTTTTGATTTTTTTTTTAAATTTTGTGTTTTACAGTTGGGTTTTATTTGTTATTTGAACAACAATGTTTTTTGTACTATTAAAACTGTTTTTTTTAATAAATGGAGAAACGCTAGGCGTTATTTCATTTAAATTTCGCGCCGGTCAGTACGGAAGGGCCGGGATTCAGTACGTTTTGGAACGAAAAGTCGGTACGGAAATCAAGGCAGGAGCGGCAACACTGTATCTAATATAAAATGCTGCCGCAGCTGTTCGTAACAAAGTTTCCCGAGAAATAAATAAAATCAAAAATATTCCATATTTTTGTCCAAGAGTGTATATCATTATTTATATTATGTATTGATCAGTATAAATACTTATAAGCGTAACTGCAATTAAAATTGGAATTATTCGGAAGTACTTGTAATTATTTGAAATTATGTACCTATTAGGAAGTAAACACGAAAATGCGAAAGTAGGCGCTCACAGTTTTTGGTAGGGATTCACTCTTCGAGCTCAACTAAGATCTCCTATTGCAAAAAGATATACATCAGTAGAACCGCCTTTCCTGCATAATATTTCTGCAGTTTCTGACTGATGGATTTTTAAATATTTGTCTATCGACAATATAATCTTATTATTTGATATCTTCGTATGACTCCAAATAGCTTTCAAGTATGGTACCTCCTATAACGTGATGGCGAAATAAAGTGTTCCTGACTGTCAAATTAAGTTTGTACAAAATTCTATCTAACTAGCCAGTACTATCGGCCGAATAAAGACATTTATTATTATTTCAGTAAAGGTTGTACCTATAACACTCTTAGTCAATCCTCATAGAACTTATAACTCATATTTTAGACGAAATCAAGTGGAAATGAACCACCAAGCCGAAGAATAACCAAAACAGTGATCGAGAACAATGATAAAGACAGAAGTCGGCCGAAAGTATACATATACTGTTATAATCTAATTTATTACTCTATGGAAGCCCAAATATATCAGTTATTCGGCCATACGAAAAACTAAATCGAATAAATTCTTGTTTACGAAAATATGATAAAAAGATACGGTATAATGTCAGCCCTTAAAAGTTATTTACTTATAAGAAATATTTTAGAATTTGATAACGCATAGCAAAGAGAGATTCACGTACAACTTTATTCGTTATTAATTTGCTCTACAGAACCTCTTCCTCGGTCAAGAACTACCTACTTAGTTTGTTTTAAAGTTTTTTATCCCTTCCAATAATCAAGTACTTAATCTAACACCCTGTATTCAAAATGTGTATCCCTGCAATCTGGTAATTCAGATTCCTGTTAATCCAGCAATAATGTAAATAATTAAGTCTGCCAATAATTTAGCTTTTTGTTGAAGTATCAATGCATTAAAAAATAATCGTTTTCATGTTGAAGGACTCTTGCCTGAACAACAGGCACTGGTCCGCCTGAGTCCATTATACTATGCAACCGTCTAAACTCTGAAGGATTATAACCCCGAAAGCTGCTTGTCGCACAGCTAGCGCTCTCTCGCGGCTTCCTAGTGCACCATCAATAACGATGCCTACGTCATTCTAACAATAATTACAGAAAGCAGTTATATAAAAATTTCTTTCGCAACATCGAGACGAACGCTTTTGAGGTCGTTTATTTATAACGTTTTAGGTTCTATCATGCACGTATTATTTATCGAACGGATATTATCGTTGCTGTAAAAGTGAAGGGAAGGTGCTAAGGTATTTGCAATTTTGCACGTTGCAGTTCGTTTTATCGTTAAGTTAATCGTTTTTCAGGAACTTTTCTGCTTGATCTACCAGTTGAAATTAATTACATAATGCGTATTTTCTGTTAACTTTTAAGTACGGTTAATACTCATTTATACATAGAATTATCACAATTATTCACTAGGTATTGATTGAAAATCTTCCCTATTAATTATACTGATATGTAAAATCTATTTTGTGCTTTCTTAAACAGATTGCATGAATAATATTGAACTAAATCAAGATTAACACTATACACTATACAGATTAAGAGAACAAATCAGGGCATTAAAATATTGGGAAAGGAGGCCAGTACCTTCTAGAATAAACCCATACATTTTATTACTTTGTCTTGTGTAACTTTTCGCCCATTATAAAATCTGAATGCTTTTGGTCACACACTTCCCTCCTTTCCTAGCCTGAGCTTATTACACATAATACACTGCTCAAAATTGTCTAAGGAACAAAACTATTATTTCAAAAATATTTTCACCAACAATTCGTAGCAAATTGAAAATGCGCCATGTATGTTCGTTGGATATCATACTATAGCATGGTAAAAAATCGGTATGGAGAACTTCCAAAGTTATTATATGGGAAGTTGCCTAATGCGAGGTTCGTTCTTAGTCGGCAGCGATCGGAAATTGACGTCACCGCGGGACCGCAATTTCCTGCCGTACATTAGCCGATAAGCGGAGCGCATAGAACGGTGGAATAAATCTTTAGGTATAAAATAATTATAGAAACTCCAAAAACCTTGTATTATATTCTTGTATATAGAACCGAGCCATGTGTTTATATTTTAGAGATAAGAATTTTGTGTACGTGTGTGTTTTCTGTTTTACGTGAAGATCAGAAAAAAACTCGCTTTTTAGAACGCGTAGCGAGCAGTCGATCTTTGTATTATATTAAAATAAAATACGTATCAAAACGTTTGCGTTTCCTTTAATCGAACGAAAGGAAGATACACAACAATAATAATTATTTATTATTAAGCCAAAAACTAAATTTCGGTGAACATCTGTTTCAGTAGGTACCTAAATACACTTTCTTCGCCATGATGAGTGATGAATCAATGAATGCACAAAATTCAGTACTACCGTACCTAATAGACACTTCCAGATTAGTCTCGGGAATGATATTGGGAAAGTAGGTACGTATTTATTCGAGTAGTAGTAGGTATGAAGGTGGGTAGGTATTAGGTAGGTACATACTTAGTTTTGCTTTCAAAAACACATCGGCGGCGGCGAGCAGAAAGTGTTTAGAAGTAGGTATTTTTATTCAAATAACTGTACATAATGTTATCTATATCTATTTATACTGCCTACTACATTTCAAGTTATGCGCATACTTTTTTCAACTTTTTACTTTGTTTGGAATTAGTCGGAGTATGGGTGTATGTATTTATTTCCGAAATTAAAAACTGGATGTGGATTTTAGTTTGTAGTATGTATACTGTTATTTTAATCATCTCCAGTTAAAATTGAACGGCATCGAGGGCGATTTCATTTTCAATCTAAATTTAACTTTATTAGGTTAACAATGCTAATTCAAAAATCTAAATTACTCCTCTATATTAGAATACGATCATTTTTGCTTTAAATTTTACAAATTACCTATCCATATAGGTAGTTAAGTTTCAGTAATAAACCTTAGGTATACCAGAAATAGTCAGGCCCACGCCCAGAAGAAACTATAGAATCCGTGAAAGTCCGTAAGTATCGAATGAATGAAATTCCAATTTGAATTTGACTATTTCTCAATGAAATGATCTGCCGTTTTTACAATTACCGTTTCGCTTAGGTCAGGCCATCGTCAACTTAATTTTTCCTATGGGCAACATTTTTGTTTTACACTTCGATGAAAGAAGTATATTTCATTGATATACAACTTGTCCATATTATATGGCATTTTGTTGAACATTACAGTAGCAGCAATAAGAAACAATTAAAAAGGCCTGGAAAGTGGAAATCGTTTAATTAAGCTTGTTTGGAAAATATATGAACAATAAACTAACTATTGTAGTCTAATGTTACTTAATGCAAAATAGTGTTTTAATTTGAAAAAGCGCGTGACATATGAACCCTTTAATCTTCATAAAAATGCATCTCAGCAGCAGCACCAAAAATATTTCATACATAAATTATAACAAATTACTTGTTGTAATGAGTGGTACTGGCTCGTTCGAACAACTACTCCTCGAGCAAATACCACGTTGTGAACGCTACTCCAGCTAGCTGATCTTGAAATATTTCATAACGTAGTACGTACAAATATCTGAATTTGTTCTATAATTCAATGCCTGGCAGGGCATTTTCTCAAGGAGTAGTTGTCCAAACAATCCAGTACCACCGTTTTAGATAGAAAAAGTTCTCAACGGCACATTCTGCAAAAGTGGCAAATTTAAACTTTTCTTCAATCTTTTCAAATGGACAAGATCCCAGTGGCGGCCCTCGAATGTGAATCACCCTGTGTACCGTTTTTCCTGGTCACGACTGTTCTTAATGCAACTCATTTCTACCTCTACATCCCTACTATGTACCTACTTGATTCATGCGTCCACAACATGCACACTACCTTTCTCGCTTTTATTAGTGATTATTTCCAAATTTCGGAAATACCTCTAATATTAATAATAATACAAATTGTGCTATTCAGTTAATTCATCAGTTCATTGCCCGTAAGTATGCAAGAAATTTTGATTTCACGGTACAAAATCGTTCATTGTTTCTAGTTCACAGTTTTCAATTAATTAAATATTAAACAATTGAACATTCAGCTAGACCCTTAACTGTATACAAGGAAATAAATGTCAATAACAGCGACAGTAGCGCCCCCAGTCGAGGGGGTGTAATATTCGTTCCTGTTAGGCGCGTTTTCCAGCATGCACGCACGCATAGATAAATGGAAATTGTAGCGAAAGCACACAAAGAGGGCGCTTTTGAAATGTGTAATTCCGAACACAATGAAACCGATTAGCCCCCGTCGAGCCCCGCTACAGAATTAATTAACAAATTAAATTAGAAATTAACTTGTTCTATTGAAGCGGTTGACGCGCGAATCGGGCGGCGGGTAATCGGAACTGGGGGCTGGGGGTGGATTTTGAGCAACCAGCGCACGCGAGATCCTATCTTCTGTATTAACCGACTATTCGGAGTTTATTCATTAATTTTCTAATTAATTTCACTTAAGAAATTGTAATAAAACTTGTGTATGACTTTGATTAATGTTTGAGAAATTTTACATCACTCCTTTGCATTTTGATTCAGGAAGGAGAGTAAAGGTACCCCTTCACGTACAGTTATTTGCCTGCGCGCCTGGACTGAAGGCCCGACGCGTGCTCCCGGACTGACGCTTAGTGTTCAACCTACACGTTCAGTCCGAAACTGTAGGCTGTTTGGCACTTTTCATTTCATTTCGAAAAGTGGCGGATTGTAGACGTATAAAAATAGTCAGCAGAATTTTTTTTTTCATTTTATTACGAAAAGTGACTGACTGTTGTGAAAACAAAGAGTTTAAGTAAAAGAAAGGCAATTGCCTTGCTATTTTTTTCATTATTATTAGCAGGAACCGACGAAGGAGCAGAACATGAAAAACGAAGGGAAAAAATGTACAACCTCTGCATATTTAAATAAATTCAGCTAAAACTCCATAGACAGAGGATGTGCCATGCTATCTCTGCAATTATTATACAATATAATAATGCCCACTACCAAATTAAGCAAGCAAAATGCACGGCTGATTGTGTACGAAACTGAGAACTTAGCACATGTCTCTTGTCTCTCATTCATCCACGTAAACCACTGTCGCCGCTCTCTTGCTAATCGCCAACCGAGAACTGAAGCGCAGCTACACGGTCAGATCTTGCCTGTGGCGAGTCTCAGGCCGCTCCAAATCTTTTGTCCGATTGGATTTCTTCAGTCCGCGTCGGGACTGAGACGCGTCGGGAATACTGCATCCCTACACGTTCAGTTTTGGACTGACCTGAAGGACTGTCCGTTCAAAACTGACGAAAAACTGAACGTGAAGGGGTACCTTAAGTCTCCAGCAAAACTTTAATATCTACACTACACCTTCTCTCTAAGTGAAATTTTCCTTTGAGCAGCATATGTATGAGGGAGTTGGGCAGTTTTCCAGGCACAAAAGAAAGTTCCGTTGTGTTTCGTAATAAGGCTTTCTCTCCATTAATGATGGTTGGCAACAATTCTGGCGAATTCTTCAGGATCTTGTGCAGCTTTAAATAAAAATAATATATGTATTAGAATTTACACCTGATCAGTTCCGTATATCAGGGGCGGCTCCTTAATAATTGCGCTCAGTGTTGTTCCTAGGGTTATTTCAAGTGTAACAAATTAAACTCGTGAAAATGTAACATTTGTAACATCGCGGGAATTTTAAATAGAATTTTCTGACTGAGAAAGACGGCACATGCACAAATTAATTTTCAAAACAATTAGCGCACGTAACACAAACGCTTGGGGTTTGAAATTTAAACTAAACTTTCTGTAATTTAGTTCAAAACGCATGTTGATGCGCAGATGCGCACAAATCTACACATGCGCAATAATATGTAGGTGTGTACCATAGAGTTATAGAGTGAAATAGAGTTTAGGGAAGTTATAGAGTGAAATAGAGTTTAGGGAATAATGCTACCATAATTTGGATTAATATACCATATATTTACTTAATATTTGTTTATAAAATTCTGGAAATTTGCAAAAGCAGGATGTAGGAATACCAAAATTGTAACATATTTGGGTATATTTTAAATTGTAGTAACACCGTAACATTGACATATAAAATGTAACATATTTGTTACAATTGTAACATAAGGAACAACACTGATTGCGCTCGTGCGCGAGCACTGCCTAAAAAATATTTTTTAACCTTTTTTGATAAAATTCAAACCTTTATTATAAACTAATAAGTTTAAAACTTTTTTAATCTCCAGCGTTTAGCTACCGCAATATATATTAATTATTATGCGAGATAATAAATAGTACGCGCTCTAAGCACCCCGCGTCGTCTGTTTCAAAATGCCTACCAACACAAATCTAGCCGTACGAGTACCGTGAGGTGTGGATCTGTTCGGCGCTCAGCGCTCTAGGCAAATGCACATTCGATATGGGAGCGAAATCGGCGCGACTCGGGAAACTTTCGTAGTATGTGCTTTTAGGTGGAAGAATGAAGTTTCTATCCGAGCGCCGTTGGTAACTTAAAACTCACAGTTGCGCGAAGCATATACAAAATAATATATATGAGACACAGGAGTTGGTACTTCTGCGGCATTGTTTTTGTTTACCATATTTAGGTTTGAGATTAGCTCGTTGCTTTGCTTATAACGTGAGTAATTAGCTGTATTATCGTGTTTATCATTTTTAAATATTGAAATTTCCAATAGTATGGCTAGTGGTAGTGGTTTGGTTCAAGTGATCTTTAACAAAGTGGTCGCCTGATTTTTGCATTTTTCAAAATTATTATTGTGTTGTAGTACCTACTCCATTCAGTTAAAAATGAATATTGTATCTAAATATAGACTTTTGATGAAAAACTTGAAATAAAATGAAATGGACGTCCTAAGCCTGTGCGAAGTATCAAATGCTTTTCGAAAGGTCGCGGTAAAAATTGTGTGCGAAAGTTTAACCTTTTGGATTTGAGATTCTCGTCAAATATTGCGGTGAGTGAAATCTTGTTTGAAAATGTTTTGAAATGGCTTCTAAAGCACTTCATTTAAAAAAACTACGGGGGAGAAACCGCCAGACCCCCCCAAACCCCTGAGCGGTGATTTCATTCCAGAGCACTGCCAAGTTCTAAAGTCAGGAGCCGCCACTGCCGTAAATGTTTCTCAACCACTAGCTTTTTCGTCCCCCGATATTTTAACTTCCATTATTAATATCTGTACACAGCATTTAGAGCTTGTATTAAATTCATAGTACAGTATTCCCGGATGGGGTTACAAAAACGGAAAAAATATTTTTGAGTTTGAAAAAATCGCTCTTCATACAAAATTCTGCTTGTTCTTAAACTCTCATCATACATATTATTGTTTATCCAATTGCCCCAGGCAATATTTATTATTTTTTATGCTTTTTCGACCTATAAATTGTTCATCATTAATATTGACACTACATTAAAAAATTTATTTAATTCAGTGCTATATGGTACTCGTGACGAATGATCCCACCCAGTAATTACGAAATTTTCTGAAAAAATTAAGATATGTTTTTCATGGCGTAACGGAAATTAGTCGAAAATATTTTAGGATTTGTTTTGTTCAAATTAAAAAAAAAAAAAACAAAAAGAAGATGATTCTGCTTCTGTTTGATGTAAATGGTGCATTTTTGAACACTTAAACATTCATGAAAATGTATTTGTGAATTTAACAATATTTTAAGAAATTCGTAAAAATTAATTATATTTATGTATGTTTCCGGCAGCAGTTAGATATAAAATATTATTTTTTCTCTATTAACCTAAATTGTTTTTCTCTCGCTCTTACTTAATGAAAATAATGATGGATCATTATATTGAGATAGGTCAGTAATATAGTAAATAGTAATATAGAATAAATTGTCAATCATAAAACAAAAGTCTGAAATTCAAGCAACTTAATTTTCTTGGATATTCATAAACTGTTTACATTATTATCAATACAAAAGTCAATAACAAAAACTGTCACTTTTTTGTCATTTCTTTAATTATCGAAATTTTTCTTATTAGGTACATGATAGAATTAAAGTGCTAGTAGTGAAAAGATTGTATAAACACCACGGTTAAGAAGTCTACTAGTATTGTCCTCGCGCCTTGTATCCTTCGGCGCTTACGTGCTCGTGATACAATATTGGTGCTCGGGCAATAATAGTACACTTCTCAACCTTGATGTATAATATACTATTATGTTCGACCGTACGATAGTCACTTGTTCATGATTTAATTTTGCGACCATAATGTACTACTTTATCGTACTGGTCTATAATGATAATGTAAAAGGACATCTGTCAGTTTGTTCAAAAATGGCATGCAATGTCAAATTTGTACGACAATGAATAAAATTAAAATTTTCGCAAGAACACTTTATTTAAAAACAGAAATACTAAATGGTAATACCTTCATCGACAATAGAAAAAAGCAAATTTAAGAAGAAAGAACATTTTAACAGTATGAAATCATTTATGGTACTTAATTAATATTAATTACACAATTCCTGTTGTTATTTATGTTTACTCCTGGCAACGTTTGTTGGTTTTTATTCTGAATATCAATAAATTAGACTGAATAATCTTCTGTTAAAGGGACTTGCCTTTACTCTTCTCTGATTTATCAACATAGCCCTCCAGCTACGGTTGAAGAACGTCATTCGCCATGCCCCTTTATTACAGAATCGCTGTAAGAGATTTGTTAGCAGTTTAGTGGATACATAAAGAGTGAAATTTGTTGAATATTAAAATATTTTGATTTTCAAATAGTTGTTCCTGCGATTGACTAAGAGTATATTAACTTATCCTCATACTGCACTGTCATTTTGAGTGTCTACTGTCTAAAACCTTTAACTGCTTGATCGATTGGGTCCCTAATAGTTCGACACAGTCGATAACGTTGGAATTTGTCAGGATTATACACAGGATATTAGATTTTCCCTGCATCCTTTAGGCATTATAGCCCCTTTAGTCCTGCTAACTTATACCAGTGTCACTAATAATCTAGTCTGCCAAAAGCAAATCGGATTATTGCACAAGCAAAGCTAAAGCTAAGATAACCTCACTTTAATTTTCGTTAATTAGTAGTTTAGTATGTTAGAGAAGAGAAAAGAAGTCGCAGATTTCTGCTATGCAGAAAATTAAAAACTTAGTGGTAGGAGCACTAGAGAAATAAAAACAAAGAATAGCGCAGGCATTCAACAAAAAGAAACTACCAGTTATAGTCGCAGGGAACGGTAAATATAGAACCTCGGAAGAGACTCATAAAAACGTATGTATGATGGACTACGACATTGTACGGGTGCGAAACATGGAAGATATACGTAAGAAGGAAAGGATGGAGGTACGTGTCTAACCAATCTTCAGACTGAGAACTTTATAATGGTGACACGATGAGTAGTTCACTTAACTTGTGGTAAACTTGTAGGTTGCTGGAAAGTAGTCATGGATTGGACGGAAGAAACAGCACTCGCGATTAAATTGATTTAGGTATATAGAAAAAAGAGGTGCTTTGTTCCACTTCATAACACATATTAACACATCTTAAATGGACTATGAAATACTGGGTATAACGTCACACAAATTTATTCAGCGAAAGGGTTTGGTTCATTAAGCCCTCAACTTATTATTAATTTACTACGAAATAATGAACGACTCTGTCGTGCTGGTAAAGGTTGACTAACACGATGTTTCTTTGGCTCTTTTTCAGGTATGGTTTCAAAATAGAAGAGCGAAGTGGAGAAAAACAGAAAAATGTTGGGGAAGAAGTACAATCATGGCCGAATATGGACTTTATGGTGCTATGGTGAGACACTCGCTGCCCTTACCTGAAACTATCCTGAAAAGTGCGAAGGAAAATGAATGTGTGGCGCCCTGGCTGTTAGGTAATGACTGTATGTCTTGTTTTACAATGAAGCTATCGTTAACAAAGTGTGTGTTACTTTTCCTACACTTTTGATCTCACAATAGTAAATTCAGTAGGTATATACTAAAAAATTAATAGTATATATACTATTTTATTCACAATCATTAGCTTTAATGAACAATAAAGGAATAAATAATTCATTTTATTTTTCAAATCCTGCTGTGAAATTTACATTTATATTTTTATTAATTATTAAACTGACAAGCATAGTTTTTGACATAAAATAACTGAATATGAAAGAGTATTTCTGGTGGTAAAATATATCTGGTAGTCAGTTGGAGTACACAAAACACTCGAGCAGAACTCCCCGAGACCGCAGAAGAAACGGTAGGAAATGTTATTCCAAGTTTATTTCATAATACATTCTTAAGTATAAAATCAAGTGGAAAATTCAGCGTTTATTTAATAGAGTGGAAAATTTTCCAACCTGGTCGGGAAGTAGAAGTTAGAAATAACCTACTTGCAAACTTTTTAAAAGTTGGAAATTGACTTATTACTAACCGATTGTGAATAATAGTATATTATATACCAAGGGACTAAATTTTAAATTTTATTTAAAGTAGTACTTTTTATCCCGAAGCGAAAAGTTTGTAGCCTAAGCGGAGCGAGGGCTACAATTCGCTGAGGGATAAAAAGATACTTTAGTCTCGTGATTTATACGCTATTTTTCGCACTTTTGAACTTTTTTTGTCATAAACTCGTAAGAAATTATAAATACTCTACTAAAAGCAAAATGTCAAAAAACTGCCCGGTAGCCACAAGATTCATTGCAATTCGTAAAGAGAGCTCTGATATCGGTTACCATGGAGAACTCAAATAAAACAATTTCATTTTTATCCCTACTTTTACTTTTTATCCCTCCTTTTACTTTTTATCCCTGTTTTGAATTTCAGGGATAAAGAGTGACACTTTTGTCCCTAAAATTAGATACAAAAAATGTACTTTTTATCCCAAAAGTGCGAAAAATACTTTTTCCACGACCCCCTAGGAAAGTGGCACGGCACGTTGCATACAGCATGTAGGCCGGAAACTTGACAATTGCGTTGCCCGTGCGCTAAACTCGAAACTGTGGTGCAATATTTGAAAATCGCACAGGTTCATCAAATTTTGTAGGTAGCTTTGAGATCTTGACGTTTACTGAATGAAAATAACCTGTCGGGTCTCTTTTTAAATCTAATAATTTTTTATCAGAAAAATCTCTTAAAAGGTACGGCAGTTGAACATTTTAATGGGTACTCCGTGGAAGACCTAAATATTTTAGGTACGAACTGGTCATTTATGAATTGGCGGGCAAGAGAACAAATCAACGTGTCATTCATGAGCCGGTCGAAATTATTATTATACTCATAGTAAGTTAGTAGGCTACTTGGAAATTTTGACATCTGTTAACATAGGTACTATGACTTCTAAGTTAACCCCACACGCCAAGACAGTGACACAGTGATTAAACTCTACACGTGTTTCGCTGACAACGTCAGCATCTTCAGGAGTTGAAGATAAAAGTTATCTTCAACTCCTGACTTAAAAGTGACATTTCGACGCCGCGTATTCGTAAAGGGGATTCCATTGAACTTGATTTCAACTCATTAACACATGACGGAAATTTGAACGAGTTACGGGCTGCAGAAATGTCGCCGTGCAGGAGATTTGCAAATCTCCTGCACGGCGTGGGTAAAAGATGGCACGGGCACCGATTTCAATTCAGTTAATCGCAGTCTACAAGGTGGCACAACTTTCATCTCGCGCAATTTTCCGCAAATTTCCGTACCGGAAGTGTCATTGTTTTTAGCTTTTCGCACCAAATGGTGACCGGTACGGGTGCCGTTCCGTTGAGTACGGTGTTTTCACATGCTTTTGCCGTACATTCCATTTCGTTAACAGATGGGTGCATAATTTTGCAGTGGGCTCTCCTACTATACTATGATATTAAAATTGTCCAATCATGCATACAATTTTGAATGTATTGTTAGAAGTTTTTCAATATTGCATGTTTCGAATGTGCATGGAAAACCGTAGACCACTGGTTTCGTCCTTTTGGGACTCATCAGTACGGTGCTTTGCCCTACACACTCGAACTACGCAATATTGCTTGCTTTATATATACTTACACGCTTGGTGTAAGTATTAGCAAGAGCTAATTATATGCCGAATTATGGGGCGGTTATGAGTGGTACTGGACCGTTCGAACAACTACTCCTCGGGCAAATACCCCGCCAGGCATTGAATTATATGTATGGATCTCGTAGTACATTAAATCTGGATTTAGTTCTATAATTCAATGCCTGGCGGGGTATTTGCCGTGTCATCTTAACCATGCACAAATTTACACATTTTTTTATTTGCCAATGTCCTCCCCTCATTCAACGTTTTCCTCTTTTTTCTGAGTACGATCACTATTTCTCTGTTCCCCCTCTGTCCCGGCCTTCCCCGTTTCTTCCTTTTCTGTACTCTCACTTGTTGTTTCCCATATTTGTCTAACGTGTCTAGTATTTTATCCTTTGCAAATGTTCCCACCAACTAAGATATCTTTCTTCAATAAATTCAAGTAAGGGGTGCACTTCCAATTCGTTTCTTATTTGAGTATCCCCCCAAAAGACTTCGAAGATGTCTCATCTCCGCAGCTTGTAAATTGCTCTTCTGTCTTCCCAAGATTCACAACCATATGTCAAAGTTCTCCTGTTAACCTCTATCTCTTGATTCCCAGACTCTTCTATTTCCACACCTTGATACTGGAAATATGTAACTTGTTCTATTTCTACACCATCCAGTTGAATAATTAACTTTTTTTCGATCCTTTTCGATTACCATAACTTCCGTTTTGTTCTTATTTGTTTTCATACAATTTTCTTCTAACGTCAATATCCAAATTTCTTTGAAAGTTCTGTTCACTACTTGCCGTTAGGACTACGTCATCGGCAAATGCACCTTCAGATACGTCAACTCTCTGCATTTTCCTATGCCCCACTTTTAATTTTTAGACCTATTCTGAAGTCCTTCTAAGTCCTTCCTTCATCTGATATTATTTCTGTACAAACTTTGTATTACTCTCACTAGTTTACGGTAGACTGCAGACTCTCCCATACTTTTGTTCTCCAAACCTTATCGAACGCCTTTTCCAAATCAATAAATGCTAAAATGGCGTTTTACGTTGTTGAATTGTTTTATCAACTAGGTACTTTCTTCAATGAGAATATATGTCTTGCATACTCCTGCCCTTCCTAAACCCATTTTGTGAATCTGCTAATGTTTATAAATTGCTCATCCAAATTTCACCAAAAATTTTAATAATTCCAATGATCTTTATGATTAAGTTAGGAATTTCATTTTTTTATAATGGCGTGAAAAGTAAAATATAATAATAAATAATAATATTTTTTTTAAATATGTACATATTCTTGTCAAGTATATATTTACAAATCATTGCAAGCTCGCAGCTTGAGTTGTTGTTTGATGTCGCGCTATCGCGTCGTAGAAGTCTGCTTGAGAGTATGGAGGGTTAGCTATAAGAAAATTCTTTAGCTCCCTCCTGAATAGTGTGGTGCTGTTGGTTTTCCAATGGGCTGGGCAGGCGTTATAGGCATACATAATAAACACTTTGGAAAAAAATCGAGGTTTCGGTCGCGTTTATGGCATTTGTCAAGATTGATTGGATGTTTATTGTGTATGCCAACATTTCACTAAATTATAAAAATATCTAAATACATTACAACGAATTGGACGATTTAGAAATTTAAGTCTCTTCGGTCCATAGGGTACGTCGTGTATTTGCATTATACTCCATTTATTATTATTATTAAACGAGTTGTATTATTAATAAAATGGGTTTTCTATAGTAATCATCTACAAATTTCCATAAATTTCTTCTTTTTGAAGGGTAACACACGCGCCGACTTCCTTCTCCAAACTAATACCTCTCATTCAAATTCTAGGAATGCATCGAAAGTCCATCGAAGCAGCCGAACACCTAAAAGACCAAGATAACTGCAATAGCAACAGCGATCACGAAGAAACGACTTCCATGAGAACGGAAGCGAGCGACGCGAGTGCCACCTCTAGCCACCAACCACCACCTGCTCCAACGAACAGCAGTCCTGTCAAAAGCGACAAGGAATCTTCTCAATACCCAGAAGACCCTGAAGCGTTCAGAAATAACTCCATAGCCTGCCTAAGGGCGAAAGCCCAAGAACACAGCGCGAAATTGCTCAACCACGGTCTCATGCTTCAGGTGCGGTCGAATTTACCGCAGCCGGGGTGTGATGCGAATGCGAATAATTTGCACCATCAGGAAGTGGTTAATGCGGAATCGGGTAATGGTGGTATTTTCTGACACCAGAGGGCTGGTGGAGAGAAGGCGGACTTCGTTTGTTAAATTTGTTTTTATATATACATATATATTTCGATTTTATGTTGCGTATTTGGGCGTTTGTGTAAAAACTATTGTTTCGTAGTTGTTTAGTGATGATTTTACAAAAAGAACGACTTTCTTTAGGGTAGCTGACCGGGTGTATATTTTTTTCTTATAAATTTTCTAACATAAACAAATAGAAAAATTAATTTTTCAGTTTATTTGGGAATTAACTGCAAGTAAAGTTTATGAGAAAACGGATACAAAACAGCAAAATTTAACACTCAATACCAAAATCTATTCAGTTACCAATAAATTACGGCAATAACAAAACAAGAGGATGGCAGTTATATGTATAATAGTAAATACCAAAAAAGGTCTTTTTCTGGATTGTCTCTGCAATTTTGAGCGAATTAATTTTCCCTGGAATTTTAATATTACAAACAATATTCGAAAAAAATAAAATACAGTTAGCTGTCAAATTTAAAAAAAATATTGATGTCAAAATGCCGGCAATACAAAACCATAAATATGTGCCCTTGAGAACAATGATGACTCATTTAATTTTGTAATGATTAATCGGTGGCTAAACCATAGATTGTAGACCGAATATGCATAATAATAATATGTTAAGATTGATTTAAAATTCAGTGATTGGAATAGTCTGTAAAATACAGATATAAATTTTTGCAACAGATACATTTTAAAACCAACACCCATTCACTGTGAACCGTGGACAGTCACGGAAAGCCAAACCAATTATATCACAGAGATGAGATACCTATTATTTAAGAAAATTTCAGGGGAAACATTTGGAAAACAGGACCAAGTGAGAGAACCCCAAGTAAAAACTTACTTTATATCTAAAGATAAAACGACCAAGCATTAAGTAACTCTTACAGATTTAAATTTTTCCAGTATCATCATAAAGTTCTCAGTCCGAAGACTGGGTTTGGACACATACCTCCATTCTCTCCTATACTGAGCTAACCTATGCATTTTCTCAGAAGTAAAACATCCTACATCTCCAACTATTTCAGAGTAGTAGTCTAATCTGGACCTACCCCAACCTCTTTTTATTCCTCACTCCGACTCTAGTATGTCGTGAACTAATCCTTTGTGTCTCGAAAGGTGTCCTACTATCCTATCTCTCCCATTCTTCATTGTCTTCCATCGCGGTTTCCCAATATTTCTAATACCCCCTTATTGCCAATCTTATCTATCCACGGTATCTTCATCATACGTCTGAAACACCACAGTTTTAAAATGCTTGTATTTTCTTCCGATCCGTTACTCCTATCGTTCAAGAACACCTGTATACACAAACAAGCAGAAATGCCTTCAAAGTTGAAACTACAAACTTTCTACCTGGTTTAAAACTTCATGCCTTACTTTTCGGCGAAGTAAATCAAATTTTTAAGAAAACTGACAAAATATGTGCCCAAATTAGAATTAACTGAAGAGTCAGGGAAACCTTAAGCACTTGGGTAAAGGACAAGGTAACACAGCGACCAGTCAAACCCTCATTTTGTCTTAACTTAGCTATTTTAGATAAAGATATTAAATGCAGTGGAGTTAATAAGCTGTTATATTGCAATTTTCTGACACAAAGAAACAAAAAATGTCACTTCCTGTTAAAATGAAAGTAGGTCCGTCTTTATAATTTTAAATTGCGCCCAGTTTATCGAACACCCAAGAAGGTAAAAGGTGACCGGACACGGAGTACCATATTATAGAATAATATGGTACTCCGTGGTTGACAATGAGTTCAACAAATACGCAAGCCGAGAAGTTCGCGCCTTGTCGCAGTTAATTTTCGTTATGAAGATTTCGTTTTTTTTGTGAAGAAAATAGAAAATCAGTCTGGTTACCACCAGCTATCGTATCGCCATCACACCAGAGAGAGTTTCTGTTATTTGATTTTTATTGTTGGTTTAGAAGTCTCCATTGTTCACAACTCCCTCTCACGGTGCCGTAGGTCTGTAAAGAATGGTAACGCGCAGCCCGGTAACGCAATGGCAGTTTTTGAAAGAGGCAATTAACATTGGTAGTGTCCTATCTCGCCCTTGTACTTGTACTTACTTGTCGAACTACTTTCTCAGATCTGATTAATTAGCACAAGAGTTAAGAATTTACGTAAAACATGAAGATTTGTCCACGTGATCGACTTTTACCTACTTTGTGTTCTACCTATGTCGTTACAGTCTAACCTGTCTTTCCTATTTTGTATTGTTTTCCATATACTTCTATTTTATGGTACTCCGTGTGACCGGACTATACACCGTGTATCCAAGATAAGTGGGGCCAGATTTGTTTAAAGGAGAAAAACGTCGCGCAATCAAAGGCCTAGATGTCCTTAATATAATTTTCGTTCTTGAGTTAATTTAAAAAAAACGGAATTTTCCGATTTTTCATTTATTTTTTTTGAGTTAATATTAAAATTAGAGCAAAACTGACAAAACTTTTAATGAACTTAAAGATTACGCAATCAATTTTTTTATTCGAAGTTTCGTCTGCGACCAGCCATCATCAGCTTATTTTTTTAAATACGGCCCCCATTTTCTGATACCAAATTTTGGAAACTATTTATTCTGAATTCAACAATGTACCGCACATTATAGTTTAATTAATGTTTCATAATTCAGCCATTGGGAAGTGCATTTCAATATTTTAACGCCATGGAATATATCGACGGCGTTACGACAAAAAGGCGTAAGCGACAAAAATCTGAAAATGAGGTTATTTTAGCAAACGAGTCGTAAGAGGCGTGCCTTTCGGCCAATGCTAGATACCAAAAATTCGAGAGTCGTGAAAATTTGAGTTCAAGTGGTGTAAGCGACAATTTCAGTCGTAATAAAGTGAGGTTATAAAAGTAGTAACCGCCAAAATCTCACAGTGGCACGTGCTGTTACGCCAAACGTGATTAATTAGACGCCCTGACAAGGTATGGGTTTTGAACTATTATTAATCTTATAACTATTGTGGCAGGGCTTAGATTGCAAAGAGTTTTTGGCATTTAGAATTAATAATAATTGGAGGGAAAATCCTCGAAAACAGATTTTGTCGTTTACGCTTTCTGGATGCGGTAAGTTTTGGTGGGCTTAAACGCCATTTTCCCATGCATAACGTATGCAATGTTTCAGCGTGATTTTTAAAATTACCTATGCCAAGATCGCTAAAATGTTTGAAGTTTACTTTAATTTTTAAAAATCAATGTACATTAATAATTATAGATTCAACAGGTTTCCCCAAATTTAACATTGAATTTTCGTTTCAATACGTCGCTTACGCCTTTTGTCTTTTCTTTTTCTTAGATGTCTCGTGGCCAAAAATATTTTGAGAGTTAAATTTCAAAATTTTCAGTTTGTTTCTTGTTTTTTATTATTCTTCAATAAAGTATTTTTCTTAAAATATTTTGGATTTTGTCTACTTTCTATTAATTAGTGATACTGGACCGTTCGAACAACTACTCCTCGGGCAAATACCCCGCCAGGCGTTGAATTATAGAACTAAATCCAGATTTTTTTTTGTACTACGAGACGTTTCAGACTGCTACCCCATCTAAGATGGCTTTGAAACAATCCTAATTTGTCTCCATGTACGTACGTGCTTTTAAGCAGGTCTTTGTTCAAATATTGCATGTTTTGAATGTGTATGGAAAACCGCAGACCAACTGGTTTCGTCCTTCTGGGACTCATCAGTACGGTGCTTTCCCCTACACACTCAAACCATGCAATTTAATCTTGCTATATATACTGCCGCGCTCTGGACAGATATCAGCAAGTGACAACTACTTTGAGTAATTATCTAGTATTAATTAGTTAATTATTGTTTATTAGAGGGCGTATATATACCGATTATCAAAATATTTCACAAGAAATGTGAGGGCGTATGCGAGACTCAAACGCCTCTTCAAAACAAAAAAAAAATGATTCCAAGAGGCTTATGCACCACAAAAGAAGGCGTAGGTAATCACCAAATGCAAAATGAAAAAGGCGTAAGTGACAAAAATGCGAATAAAAATGAGAGCAGGAGGTAAATACACATTCTTTAACTAGAAATAGGGTTTCGCAAGACCAAGACAAGACGAGACTTACACCAGTCTTGGTATTGGTCTTGCATCCTCGTGTTGGGCTTGGTCTCGGTCTTGGTCTTGAAACCCAAGACCAAGACGAGAACCACATAAGTCTTGGTCTTGGTATTGTTTTTTCTTGGTCTTGTTTGGTTTTTATGAGAGTACGAGAAATTTATGAATTTCAATGTTTCCCCACCCACTTAAGGGGAGTTATTTCAAAAATAAGAAGTCCTATTTCAAATTTGCATAATTTCATAATTTTTTGTTCGGAAAATAGGGATTCAATAAGTTGTAGGTACAGTTGACTGAATATAACTTTTGCATTTAGTTCATGGATCTACTAAAATTGGTAGGTACATATTTTGTGTTAAGATGTAATAAAATAAACTTAATAAAAACCAAAATGAAAGCTCTAAAAAATTATCGGACATCTGAAAAATGTACTTACTTCGCATAAAATTTATTTTATTTATTCTAGTACACATTATGGTATAAGTATATACAGTGTGATCATTTAAAAACGAGCCACCTCAAATATTTAAGAAACGAATAGAATTATGAAAAAACGCCGATACACGTAAATTTATGACGCAAGGGGGACAAATTTTGATGTCAGTCACCCCTCGAGTCACCCTCACTTTAAAATCTCAAATGGCATCATACAGCAGCCATATTTATTTTTTAATGATTCCTTATTTTGAGCTTTAAAAACTAAAATAGTCATTTCAACCTTTCAGTAAATAAGAAAAATAATGGGTTAAATTTGATACAAAATAAGAGTTAAACCTTGTAGATATCAGATAATAAACATTTCATACAAAAAAGAAGCTTTGGAATTTAAAACAGGAAAATATAACTTGTAGAATAATTTAAGGAAAATTTATCTTAGATATTCAAAATGGGCCCAGATATTTGCAAAACAATAATAAAGCCTATATTCTCGAATTGCCTTCTTACATTCAGGAATGTTTAGGAGGGAATATTTCGGCATGTTTCTGATATTGTGCGCCTCAAATTAATTAAATTTTCTGTGTAGGTTTGACACACTGCTGATTTAAAATAGCCCCAAAAGAGAAAATCTAGCAGGCTGAGATAAGGAATAATTAAAAAATAAACATCACTGCTGTATTCCTCATTCGATTTCCTTTAAAATGAGGTGTCACAAGTAATATAGTGCCATTTAAGATTTCAAAATGAGGGTGGCTGGAGGTTGGGGGTTTGGTTTCACCAACGTCAACTATACGTCAAAATGTGTCCCCTTCGATTCCTAAATTTACGTGTCTCCGCGATTTGACGTATTTCTATTCGTTCCTAAGATATTTGAGGTGGCTCGTTTTTAAATGATCACACTGTATAATATGCTCGGTAGGCAGCCCAATTTTGTCACCACTCGCGCATGACGTATATGCGAAACGGAAAGATTCGCGGGAAACACTTCTCCGTGCTGTGCGAACGCAATGATCAATGATGGAATGGTGTTTATTTTGTATTACGAGTATACGAATTTTAAGCATTATTTCCAATTTTTGTTATGAAAAAATTGCAGTTGTTTTAATTAATTTTTCAATAATCTAAAAAATAACTGCCAAACATTTTCTAAAATATCAAGACCAAGACTTTCCCAAGTCTCTTGCTCCAAGACTCTTGGTCTTGGAGGTGAAGTCTTGGTATTGGTCTTGGATCATTTATGTTAGTCTTGGTCTTGGTCTTGGTCTAGAATTCAAGACCAAGACAAGACAAGACCAAGACTTTTCTTGGTCTTGTGCGAAACCCTACTGGAAACACTATTACTAATTTTATAACTAATTAATAAATTAGAATTTGCATCTTGGGCAACCATTTTTTTAGGTTTTTATCAATTTTTAGGTCTGCTGTAAAATTTGTATTTGACAAAAGCCGCTTACGCCTTTATGTCGTGACGCCGTCGATATACAGATCCTTATCTTAAAAATTTCCTGATGGTGGTCAAAGAAGGCTCGAAACATAACTAAACCATAATGAGTGGTACATTGTTGAATTCAGAATAAAAAGGGTCCATAAAATTTGACATCAGAAAATCAGGGCAGTACTTATTTAAAAACAACAAGTTGATGGTTGCTCGAAGACGAAACGTCAAATAAGAAAAACGTTAACATAATTCTTAAGTTTATTAAAAATGGCTACAAATTGTCAGTTTCACTCTAACCTTAACATGAATGCCAGATCATCATAAAGTTTTCAGTCAGAAGACTGGCTGGACGCGTACCTCCATCCTTTCCTATCCTGAGCTATAACCTACGCATTTCCCCAAAATTTGAACATCTTTCATACCTAACCATTTGAGAGCAGTAGTCTAATCTGGGCCTACCCCTACCTCTTTTTATTCCTAACTCTGACCTAGTATGTCGCGAACTAAGCATTCGTGCCTCAAAAGATGTCACACCATCCTATCTCTCCTATTTCTTACTGTCTTCCATAAATTTCGCTTTTCCCCAACTCTTTCTAATACCTCTCTGTTACTAAACTTATTTATCCACGGTATCTTCATCATGCGTCTATAGCACCACATTTCAAATGATTCTAATTCTTTCTCCTATCGTCCAAGTTTCGCACCCGTAGAATGCCGTACTCCAAGCATACGTTTTTAAGAGCCTAAATAGCAGAAATCTGAGACTTCCTCTATATTCTCGTTTCAAATTTGTATTTTAGTTTTAGTCCCATTTTCACGCCCCCTACACACCAAAATTTTGGTTTTCTTTTTATTGATCTTCATACCATAGCCCTCCGTCAAAACCGTTTCTACTTCATTCAAAGCCATTTCTAATTCTTCGTCCTGCTCAAATTCTATAACTGCCCTTTGCTCTTTGTATAGATTATGAATTACTCTTCTATCCCTATACTTCATCCCTACATGTTTGAGCACTTCGAACATCTTCTTCCATTTTACATTGTCGAAGCGTCGAAGGCTTTTTCCAAATCTACAAATCCTATATAGTTGCCCTTTCCCTTTTCTATTGTTTTTTCTATTATTACTCGTAAAGTTAGAATGGCCCGAACTGATCTTCTCCTAATATTTCTTCCGCCCTTTTCTCCGTCCTTCTTTGCACAAGTTAAAATTTTTGACGCGTGGGAAGTTAAACTGGTAGTTCTAAAATGTTCACACCTAGCCGCGCCTTTCCTTTTTGGCAAAGCTACTCTGATGTTACGTTTGTAATCTTTTGGAAGCCATCTCTAGCGCTTTATTGTTTCTTAAACTTCTTAGTGCTAGCTCAAACTCTTCTCTCATTATAGGCCAGCCTACGTTGACCCCCTCTACACTGCTTTCCCTTTCTAATATATCTCCTACTTCTTTGTCCCGCATATGTTTCCCAAATATTATTTCCACCTATCTGCCTTTTCCTCTCTTCCGATTAGGATAACTCCTGTCTCTATGTCCCTAGCCATATTTTCACCCGCGCCCTTTAGTACTTCGTTTGTCTTTTCCTCGAACTTATTGCGCGTATCATCATTTAGTTTATATAGAACAAGATACCTTCTTCCGCTTCGTTTTTTTCAAAATCTTAAATTTAAGATTGGCCTTCATAACCACTATGTTGTGATCACCATCTATATCTGCTCCTGGATAACTTCTACAGTCCCTAACTTCATTTCTAAATCTTTGCCTTACCAGAATGCAATCTATTTGATATCTCCCTAGGTCTCCTGGCATCTTCCACGTATAGCGTCTCATAACGTGATGGTGAAATAGTGTTCGCGACCGTTAGGTTATGTCTAACTCCACTATCGTTCCTATTGCCTAATCTAAAGGGGCTAACTATTCCGCCTTCTCTCTGTGTGCCTACGACTGCATTGAAATCTCCTACAATTGTTACATTTTCGTGCCCTCTCACAAAATCTAGCACATACTCAATATCATTATAAACTGCTTATACGGCCTCATCACTATAGTTAGAAGTGGACATAATATACCCGTATTATTACTGTTAGTGCAGGTTTCGAATCTAACCTAACCATAACTACCCTGTCACTTTGGTGTAAGAAATTTTCTACACTCTGCCCTACTTTCTTCCGCATAACAAGTCCTACTCCAGAAGTCTCCAGCTCCTAGCCATCGGACTTCACTAATATCTACCACGCCTAATGCTATCCTATCCATCTCAATTTTTAAGTTTTCTAACTTTTCTACTTGTTTCATGCTTCTAACAGTCCACGCTCCGACCCCTGAAATTGCTGATGACTGCCCCTGAAGCAGTCCCCGCCCGGTGATCCGAATGTGGGACTATTTTACCTCTGGATTATTTTACTCCAGAAGATGCCATCATCATAAATTAAGGTATGCTGTACTAGGGATAAAATAATCTGGTGGTTTCCTGTTGCCATCCACATCGCAGTAGTGTGTATCACAGTGCCATACCGGCCTTCACGATCTCTGCCACTCTGATTACTGAAAGAGCTGCTGCCCCCTTTCAGGGACTTGGTTTAGTCTGTCTTCTCAAATAAAACCTATGGTTCGGCTCTTTAGATCATTGAAGCACGCAAGCCATCCCCCACCCCTTCCAGTATTACCAGAACTGCGTCAAGGTACCAGTCCGTTGGGAAAGGAATGCCAGAAAAAATAAAATTAAAAATCGGAAATATCATATTTTTCAGAACGTTACATCAAGGATTTCTAGGTGTCATTTCGCTAGTTCCTTAATTAAACTAATTTTTTCTCGTTTAACCAAATCCGTATCTTTTGTCATTTCCTATATTTCCATACAAATTTACCACCAAACATAAAAGTGCTCTCGTCAAACTAGAAAGAAATTAAATTTTGCGAAATTGAATTTGATTCTGCAATTATATTAATAAACTTCAGTCTTGAGAATTTCGTATACCAAAGTACATAGATAATAGCCATAATAGACTTTACTTGCAGTTACTTCTAATATTGTATAGAATTTGATACGACTATATTCAGTAATTTTATTGGATATTAAACGAGTTCGAGGATGATATTTACTTGGAATATAGGTATTAATTTGATTTCTTGTTATATTGAAACAGCCACGTGTTTTAAGGCAGGTAAGTGAATTTCAGGTAATTCTTCATTGCTTTATAAGGATAAAATTGCTTGCCTACAAACTGTTCAGTACTTACAGAAATAATTAAATATTTGGCTCTAAAATCAACTTTTCAGTTTCTGCTGAATTTCTAATGAAAAACATGAGTGGTAAAAATAACTAAATGGGGATGTGTTTCTAAACTTAAAATCAAAACAATTGTATCATTAAATCATTGTGATGACCATTAAACTAAATTTCAATAAATTTCTAAAACTCGGAACTTGCCACGCCTGCTCTACGTGTCACCTGAATAACCTCAAAGCAGGACCTTGCCCCATTTAGAGACGCATCGTCCATTTACAGAATCAGAAAAGTAAATACAACAGCCACCTTCAGCTATCCTGCAACCAAAACAATTTCAAGCATTTAATATAATTAAAATTAATAAGAAATAATATAGCTACGTGCCGGTGAAACATGAAACAGCGCTTTCTCTATTTCTTTCTATCTCTGTTGCTCTCTTTGGACAATTCTACGTCAACCCATAAATATTTAAGTGTACTGAATTAATTTATACATGAAACAAATGAGTCATGCAGCAATTAATGGCGTCCGAAACAAAATCTAATCTAATCAGTAGTAAATTTTCGATTTCGTTGTTAATTATGGTACATACATCGGGTTTAAATTGTATTTTTTTATTTTTCGAAATTAGAGATAATTGATGTCCTGCATTGTTGCAGTAAATCGTTTCAATGCCATTTGGTACCTATTCAGCTGTGTTGCGTAACTAAAAGTAGCTAACAAAGATATGATAATTGTTAGAACCAATACCTTAATGCAGGAGAAGTTCAGTGTTTAAGTAATCAGCACAACCGATTCATATTGCGTTTCCATTGTTAACGAAATATGTACTATTTTTTTGGTTTTTGCTTGTGATGCTGATCATAAAGGTACATTACAAGGTATCTGATTAAAGAATAATATCGATACCGATAATTACAATATCGACAATAACAATCTTACGGTTCTGAGAACATTCCATCCCTTTCTGGTGGTGAATACCAGAAGCTGTGAAAAGGCAATTAAAAAATAATTGAGTTTTTACACTGCTATATTTATTACCAATAATTATGTAAAGCCACTTTCTTTGGTGTATTTTCGGGAAATTGCTTCTCATCTTCAGAAGAAATTTTGTGTCTATAGTCTTGAAAAATGTGATTAAGCTCAATTTCAAGAAAACCAAACAATCTCAAAAATCGATGGTATACTTTGAATTCAGAAATACTGCAACAATGAAATTATGAGTAACTTTGACTTTAGTATTGACACTACAGGCACAAATTATTGAAAATTATTTAGACAGGTAATTTTGATTTTTTAGTAAATTCTGATTGTGTTAACAATAATTTTCTACCAAAAACTAAAATCTTTTCTAGTCGAGTGGGCATCCTCCCCTCTAAACTCATAGAGCTTTTGCCCACAGTTCAGGGTGGGGTAATTTGGAGGTAAATGATGGATGTAGAGCGTAGATACGTAAAAAGGTAAAAACTGTAAGCTCAGTCCCGTGCCAGATTTTCGATAAAATACATTGGTGAACATGAATTTTCAATTTATAGCGTCATTTTCGACTTTCAAGTCAAAATTGATTTTCGCCCGATTTCAAGAAATTATAATTTCATTAAGTATTACTAAAAATATGAAAAACTTTTACCAAACTTCTTAAAAGGTTTTGTTAACAAGGAACTCGAGGGCGTATAGTTGGAATTTTTGTACATTAAACAAATTTTCATAATTGGATTATGTTGTTTGTTATATTGATAATATTCATCTCTTTGTTTTATAAAAAAACACACTTGTTGCTAAATTTTGATATTTACTGCACTGTTCCTTGCACATCAACTTATGATTAAAATAAAATACTTATTTTAACAACTGGGCTAATAGTATATAATACACGAGTTTATAATCAATGCTATTATTACCGAGGATGAAGTTTACAACACGAGCGAGTGAAACGAGCGAGTTTTGTAATCATCTGAGGTAATAATAGCATCATTATAACGAGTTGTATACTATACTTTGTCCACGACTATCAAAACAGATTCCCAGAAAGAATTTTCCTTCATTTCCCTTCTCCAGTGTAAGAAAGATTCATACATACGCTCTCAGGTATAATTTTCTTGGTTTTTTGGGCAATGAATCTAATGAGGCAAGTTCTGCAGCTTCTTTTATTGCTAGTGCTGTTAAAGGAACCTCGTTTTTACTCTCGCTACTCATTATATCTTCTTTTTTAGAATACGCATTTCAAATTAAAAGCAAACCATGCTGATTTGACGTTTCAATTTGAACTGACACATCGCGATCGCGGCCTACTAAATAAATGTAAAAAAGGGTCAAAGCGATGTTCCTATTGGTGTAGTGAATAATATTCATTGATCACTGCAGTGATTAATGTATCTAATTATGATTGAAGAAACACAAGTATAAAGAGTATATTATAAGATAGTCGTGGACAAATATATTTGATATTAATAAAAATGCAACTGATGCACTGGTGCATTTTGAGAGAAGTGGACTGTAGAACTGCAACTTAAGAACCAACAAATGTACCGATAACAATGCTATAACTAGTTAGAGATGCCCTACTCTTTTCTAGGAGAAATGTTTATATGTAGTTACTGAGGAACTGTCCATACCGCCGGCCTTGAAGGTACCACCTTTAACAAGGGGGAACAAGTCATTCTATTAAGAAATGTTGGTCATTGTCTATTGGCAAAATGCAAAGTTTGTTTACAGCACGTTTCACTACTCTGAACGAAGTCTTCACGGTAACTAGGCGCAACACTTTATCATTATCTGAATGTAGTTCGGTTACCCGGCCAGTTTTCCATGGTATCGGAGGTAGATTTTCTTCCCTGAGTAGTACAAGAGTGCCTATCTTGGCTGCTTCGAAAATGTCAAATATCCACTTCGTTCGTGCCCGCATATTATGCTGGTACTCCTTAGCCCACCACTGCCAAAAGTGCTGTATGAACTGTCAGATTCGCTGATATAGCTTCAGACGATTGGGACGCACGTCTTGTATAACATCTTCGCTAATGGAAGTAAATTTACTTCCAATTAAAAATGTCCAGGAGTAAAGGTTTCAAAATCGTTAGGATCATTGGAAAGCGAAAAAAATGGCCAATTTAATATGGCTTCTATTTGTGTTAGAACTGTGTACGGTGTACCTATAGTCTAAATGTGAATTTCCTATAACTCTGAACAAATGATTTTCTGCTTATTTCCCCGCGCTTTCCCAGACTCCCCCAAAATTCGGCGCGCAGGTGCAAAGGAGGACCAATTGACATAATTTTCCAACACAGTTTCTAAAGCAAGGATCTTTACGGGTTCTTGATTTATATCTGTGAGATAATTGTCTGTACTGATAAATCTGTTATATAGATCGTGTAATATGTGCACTTATTCATTGAACTCAAGACAACCTACTGACTTTATTTACTTAGGCTTCACCGAATTTTTTGACATAACCATATCGGTACCATATCGGAACGTTTCAACAATTTTATATCGGTACTATCGGTCAGTTGCTCTTGTGAAGTGAATCGTATTGAGTCAACAACGTGGGACCACCGCATTTTTTTTCTCACAGGACGGCTACCAATGCCACGTTGGCTAACTAATGGCGCAGGGCTCACCCATGGTTGCAGTCCCGGATCTCCCCCTTTCTATGAAATTGAAAAGAAATTAAGATAAAAATTCGACCCTTATGAAAGAAAGCTACAAAAATACTTAAATATTTGTGCAATCACTTTTCTAAGAAGCAAATAGAATGATGCACTTTCGAGGAATTTGGGGTAGGTGTACAAAATAATAATTTAACAATCTCTCTAAAAAGCATAGAGTCACTAAACTAACATGCTTGCCGCCCACCCCATGTAATTTCTAAATCCGTCTTTCAGTCGTTGACTTCGAAATCTGTTTGTATCATTAATTTCTCCTAAACTCCACAAATATCAGATGTTTTAAAAAATACTACATTAGTGCTACGAATTTCACAAAATAGAAAATTGAGACATAATTTAACAAAATGGCGTACAGTTCAGACAATTGGAAAGTAATTGTAGTTCACCGCAATGTTCTGATATCGCGTTGTTTTTCATATTAATTTTCATACAATGACGCGTAACAACCTATTAGGTCTGTATTTGCGTCCATAATACGTCAGATTATGTTGAAAAATGCTTTGAAATGTGATATCACCCGTATTTCCAGTATTTTAACGTGCCTAATATGCAACTACAATTAAAAATATGAAATAATAAATTCGCAAAGCAGTGAATATTATTGGTTGCGTAGACTTTTTCAGACCCACGTAATCAGGTTTTAAGTTCTGTCCGAAGGTTAAATGCAAAATAAAACAAACAAAAGTACGAAAAGAAAATTATTTTAGAAAATAAATAGTGTAAAATTGTGAAGACTGATATGTATACAGTAGGTATATAACAAAAATGGTGGGCTGGCTAGTAGACTTTGCCCTTTTCGGGTTATTTCTTGTTTAAATTTTAATACATAACGAGCGGGCTATGTCCTTAAATTATTCGTCAACCGTCATCAAATAACCAGTGTTCGTTATCGGTTAATGACATCGTGAAAGGAAAAAAACATTAGCCAAGTGCTCTTTATTAAACATGGCTGATGGGCTTCACGACTTCCTCTATAACGTCTTGATTCAACTTAGCCCCAGTCTTAACACCTTTTCGACATAAATGAACTTAAGCGGCGCCCAAATAACAAACTCCGTTCCACACCAAGATAGATGTCTCATTGAACGCGATGGGAAAAGCATTTATCTTTTTTAAAAACTCCACGGTTAGCAATACAAATTCGCTGTGAAGAAAAGTATCAGCAAAGGTAGAAGGTTTAAGCAAGGTAACAAAGTTCAAACTGCCTGATCATGAAAAATGAGGTGGGCCAGGGAGGAAAACTGAATGTGGGAAGGAAAAGTGATAAAGGGCGTGAAGGATATTGGTTTCAAAGGAACAATTGAGATGAATCACTCATAAGGGAGACCGCGAAGAAGACGACAAAGGCAATGGAAGACAGAAGATTCGGGCAGGATTTCAATACAGAATGATGATCGATGATGTTCGATAGTTAATTAAACCAATGATAATGTATGGAACCGAAATATAAGATTTAAAAGTGTACAAGAAAAATATCTGAGATGAGTACTAGGACTAAAGAGACAGACCCCAGGATATGTTGTGCAGAACAAGCTCCTCGATCAGTCTAATATATGTAGCGTGTTCATCTCAGCATCTGCATTTTATTAGTTTCTGATTCATAAGTCATTATAATATTATGAGAGGGTGTATCAACTATTGGATTGTACATTATTTGCAGATTAATTACTTTAAATTATCATGTAATTTTTCAGTCACCACGACCTACTAGAAAAGGTAAATAAATGGTCATCCACAATCCACAATGATTTTTAACCTCGTTGGTCATTAGAGGGTATTAACGTACGAGAATTCTTCTTGGTAGTAACTGGTAGGTGCTGAGGAAGTTTTCATAATGGTAATTGTTGGGCAATTATATCATGTGGTGATTTGATAGTTTCCTTCGTGAGATATAAAGGAGTGGCCTTAAAAATATTTTTATACTTTTTTCCTGTGCCATAAATTGTTTCTCCATGCATTGTATCTCCGAGAGAACCAGTTATTCTCAAGCCCTTCAACGCCTACTCGGCGTATTTTGAAAATAAATTTTATTGCAAATCTATTTTGGAAGAAAACTTACCTACTTCTTTTCACTGGCGTCGAATATTGGAATCTACTCACCTTGTATTGTTCCTTCCATCAGCGTTACCTTGTAGATCATTGTGATTTCTAACGCAAAGTCTCCAACAGCCTATATAGGTTGACTAACGAAATGTCCTCCTAACATTGCCAATTTAAGGCAAAAATACTGCCACCCTAGTCCACATTGGTTACATCTAGTCTCAGTATTTTGTTTATTCTTTTATCTCTGAGGCTGCTAGACCACCATAGAATTTAAATCTACCTTCACCAACAACTAAATGGTCTGCATAGCTGTAGATTTCCAGGATCACTGTCGCAAAGTTCGAAAATTTTCTTGTCAAGGAAGTCAAGGATTCGAATTTGTACGTTAACCCCTCTTTATTTTTAAGTGGACCTCATGTCAAATGCAGGATATAATGATGATGCGGAAGTCCCAATAATTTATTTTTACCCTGCACATTATAAACAATTCAGACATTCAGAAAATTATGAAAGCTATTGAAAGTCTCACCGGAGATTAAGGAACTGGAAAAGAGAACGCCATAGCAGAAGAAGAAAGGAAACAAACATTGGAATATTTTAAAGAAAGGGACGAGTACAGTAAGATGGAGATGAGAGTGAATAACTTAGAAAGGAAGTTCGTAGAAAAGGAAAGAAAGGAGCGAAGAAACAATGTAACAGTAAGGGGCCTGAAAATAGAAGGGGTGGACAAGAAAAAAAGAAATGGAGGAGTTCTTGGAAAGGGAGATGGGGGTACAAGTGGAAGTGATATCGACGGTGGAAGTGGGGAAACACGGTGTAATAATGGTAGCAATGCACAACTGAAACCAGAAGAAAAATATTATGGAGGTAAAAAGTAAACTAAGAAATTTGAAGGAGAGTGTTTATAGACAACGATTTAACAGGGGCAGAGAGACACATCCAGAAGGAAATTATGACCATAGCAAAGAAAGAAAGAAATTCCGGGAAAGAAGTAAGGGTGGTGGGAGGAAGGGAATTTGAGATCGTGGGATTGACTGAAACATGGGTGGAGGAAGTAAATTGGCAGAAAATAAGAGACAAAATACCGGAAGGACATAGATGGAAATGCGTAGATGCAACGAGAGAGAAAAAAGGGCGAAAGGTGGAATTGTAACCGAAGTTAAGACAGAGCTACAGATGGAGTCACTGGAAATGGAAGAGATTTGAATACTAGAACAGGGGGAAAGGAAGTCGAATGATAGGAGAGGCAGGAGTTGAAAGATAAAATGGAGAAGGATGGCAACTCTTAGAGATGACATAGGAGTGTGGCTGGGAGATTTTAAATGGAAATTTTGAGGTAGATGAGGAGGGAGTGTGTACATATATTAGAGGAGGTGGGGAATCGATGATAGTCTATGGATGCAATAGAAAAGATCTGAAGTAGAAGAAAGTATAGAATCAGATCACATAGCATTGAAACAGAAATTAGAAGAGGTAGACAGGGACGAAAAAAGGAAGGTAACAATCAATATATGAACAGAAGAAGTGATAGTAAAGCAAGAATTAGAGAAGGAAAATTAAATGTAAGGAAAGTTTAACGAAACAATGGAAAAGCTAATAGAAACAATACAGATGGAAGAGAGAAGAGAATGCAGAAGGGAAAAGAAGGAAGTGAGAAAGGAACTGAGATTATGGAAGAAGGGACGGAGAACCAGGGAGGAATATAAATGGAAAATGCTAAAATAAAGGGAGTTTTTCAAGGGAAAGAATGAGAAAAACTGAGAGGAATACATGAAGAAAATTAAGAATGTTGGAACCGGGACAGAGGCACGCAAGTTTATGAATAGAGAAAGAAAAATAACAACAAAAATAAATGTAAACTTCAGCTTGTTGGAATAGATTGTTCTCGACAGAACGAGATCCTGAAAACTGGTGCTGTCGACATTCGTTTAGAATTCGAAACGAGAGGCCCGGGATACGAATTTTCTATCAACAAATTTCCTAACTCACTCAATGCCTCATGGGTAAACTCCTCATGGAAGATACTTTTTATTCTATATTTCATAGTTCATAGTTAACCTTCATTCCAATGGGGTGGTTGGAACGATAATTAATGTACCTTCCCGATGCCGAAGGTTTTCTGTAGGATCAGCTAACTTCGAAGGAGTATAAAGGGGAGAAATGGAAAGCAAATATTGCAACTACGACAGCTACATAAAAATGGAGGAGGTAAGGGAGCAAATAAAGAAGTTAACGAGGAAGAAAGCAGCAGAATCGGATGGGTTGCAGAACGTGGCTTGGATTTAAGCGATGGAGCCGGTCCTCAGAGCGCTAACTATGATAATAAATACGAGTTGGCGAGGAGGAGGGTTACCGAGGAAATGGAAAGAAGGGGTAGTCGTCCCAATATACAAGAGGAGATGGAGAAAGAATGGAGAACTATAGAGGGATAACAAAACTAAATTCAGCATATAAGTTCTACGCCATGACACTAGATGCCAGACTACATCAAGAAATCGAAGAAAAGAAAATCCTGCCAGAGGGACAGGCAGGTTTTAGAAGAGGAAAAGATACATACTGAACTATTTCTAATGGAGAGAGAGGGACCACAGAAAACAAAGGTAAACTGTTTGCATTCTTCGTGGACTTGAAGCCTTTGATACAATAGATAGAGGAATACTACGCAAGGAGTTGGAAAAGCTACAAATTGAGAAACGATTGAGGCAAAGGATTGAAGAAATCTATATGGAGACCATACACGTAGTGAAAATAAATAGATGAGAGAGTGGGAAATTTTGGCCAACAAAGAGAGTAAGACAGACATGTCCGATGAACCAAGCTTGTTTACTGCTTATATAGCAGATATGGAGGAGAAAGTAAAATTTTCTCAGAGGCAGGAGGGGTGGTTGTGGGGAGGGAAAAAGTCTGGTCGCTGGCGTACACGAACAATATTGTGTTTTTGGAAACAGATGCAGTGGAGTTGAGACAGATGATGAGGACATTGGAAAAGTAACTGTGTGAGAAGAACTTAAGACTAAATACAGAGAAGTCAAAGACCATGAGGTTCAGAAGAGGTGAGGGGCGGACCAGGGAAGAAATTGGATGTGGGACGGAAATGTGATAGATGAGGTGAAGGAATTTAAGTATCTCGGATATTTATTACAAAGAAACAATGGAGAGAAATCACGCATAAGGGAGACAGCGAAGAAGGCGACAAAAGCAATGGCTAAGATATGGGTCCGTTTTACAAAGAAACCAACACCGGATTAAGTCTGACATCGGCTTCGTTGCTATGATACAACCAATCAGAAAGCAAATCAGAAAGCCGGTATCATAGCAACGAAGCCAGTGTTAGATTTAATCCGGTGTTGATTTCTTTGATGGAGAACTAGGGAGAGAAGATTCAGGCACGATTTCAGTGGAAGAATGATGATGTTCGATAGTTTAATTAAACCAATAATAATGTATGGAGTCGAAATATGAAGGTGGAGAGAAAAGTCAAAATTAGAGGGTGTACAGGGAAAATATCTGAACTGGGTACTAGGACTGGAAAGACAGACACAAGGATATATTGTGCTTGAGGAGATGAAAAGGGAAACGATAAGAATAGAAGTAGGGAAGACAACAATTAGATTCGAGGAGAAATGCATTCAAGGAACGGAAAACAAATTACTAGCAGAGAAAGAGGAAACCTTCGAACACACACAAATGGAGAAACAGCAAGAAGAGCGTTCTAGGTACACGAGGGTGGAAGAGGGATGAAATGGATGAGAAGAGTGAAAAGGGCAAGAGAAGGTAGAGAAGTGAAGATATAGTTTGAGTTGTAACTGTATTGTATATACATATTTTTTTCTTGATTTTGTTTTATTTTGAAAAATGTGGAAAATCAAATTCTTGGTAAGCCGAGAGGCAACAAATAAATTTTTATCTATCTATGGCATCTTATAAATAAGGGAGATTGTAGCGGAGTTTTCATGAGGAGCTAACTGAACAAGGTGTCTGCAGATTATCGAAATACAAGATCCTAATTCATTTGTCCATTGAGCAGAATATACCGTCAGAAAGTTGGGGCAAGAGGATTATGTTAAATTATGCGATAATCGTCTGTCTCAATCCTGCTATACAATATTGGTTTAAAACACGGAAATCTAGTTATCTAGTACAATAAAATGAGACAACAATTCCAGCGCTGCTACAGGAGACACTGCATAATATTTTTAACAATAGCGTGACTGTACTTCTGTATGTTAAAACAGTAATACCACAAAGTTTTCCTTTATATTGTACTATTGACACAGTCTATACAATTTCTTGGATAACGAGTGAACTTTGAATAGAATTTTATCCTTATATCCGGAATTTTAGCGGTCCGTGTACAGAAACTAGTTTATGCATCGAACACCACTTTAGGTGGTTGTTGGACAATTTATTACACGTAGGCGCTAGTAGTTGGTTTACAAGCCCAGTACTTAATCCCTTAATCCCTCAATGGGTAGTTCTAAAAATAAGATTTGTAACTACTTCATACTTTAAAACAAACATATATTTTCTATAGAATACAAATTATATAATCTAATAATATTCTACGTAAGTATGTTATTCGTTCAGCTAATTACTGTAGTATAGTCGCTTGACCACTTTATCCCAAACTATGAACTATCAAAAGTCAGGTAATTTTCATTGCACGTGCACATACCTGCAGTAAATACTTTGCAGCTTCCAGCCTTCAGTTAAAAGCAAGTTGTACAGGTCTAGTAATTTCAACTTCCTTTCCACTTAGTACAGGTAAACAAGCAGCTGCTTTTGTATAGAGAAAACAGTTACTTTGCACTCTGATGCGATTTGAGTCAACACAAGCGGAAATGTTATTATGTTGTATCTTAACATTCTTGCTTCAAAAGGCGCATAGAAGATTAGGAATTTGTAACAGTATTAATTAAAATGTTGTTCAAGTAATAGACGCACGCAATTTGAGAATTTATTCATGCATCAGCATTATGTTCTTGTGAAAGTCTATAATACATTTTATTCACAATGAAAGTATTATTAAAAACTTTGGACTCTCATTTCTGATGAAAGGGATGAAACATAGGCTAAGGCCTAATACGTAGGCTAAGGATATACTAGGTAATAAACAACTGGCTAAAGGCTGACAGCAAACCAAGAATGAATAACCAACATAAGTATTACCAGAAAATTTTACCACCATTTCAGGGCCTTGAAATAATCAGTGACATTTTTGGTTACCTGTCCTATATCATCATGTTTCATTACACAGGCTCCTACAACAGTGCGCATGTGCAGAAGTACACTGACAATCAGCTGTTCTTAGTTTTTCGGAGGAATGTCACTGTCAGGCCTTATAAACTTCGTGTAGAATATTCGAAAGTACATAGTAGAATACCAAACAAGGAGGGTGTTTGAAAGACGAAAAATTACAAATGTTAATTCCCAGTAATATCCCTCGTAAAATTGTGAGGTTGAATGGTTGAATCCCGAAGGCGTGCCTGGCTCTTGCAACTACAAATAATTCTTATTTTAAAGACCTAACAAATAATGACGTGAAACCTGGAAACGTTCAATACACTTTTCCATTTCGAATCTTGCCTTCTAGACATTTTCATCCACGCAATTTATATCACATTTTCATCCACGCAATTTATATAGGTGGAACAAGTCCCCACATGGTCACCGACCCAGTTATTAACTTCGATTTTCCCCAGTGTCAGGCAGGGTTTGGGAAATGGATAAAATCGTAATCCCAAGCGGTATCTTGGCCTACCCGCTCTGTTATCACCGTTGCAGTCACCAAAAGCACAATGCTTGGATGCTCCATAGTGTTTTAGTTCCAAACTATTACTAATTTTGCACGTTTGCTATTAAATTTTACTGCATAGACCAAAGAATTTAAAATAAACACTTTTAAACAATACAAGACATTTGTCCGAAGTTGTCATGGCGCGATCGCGCATCGCCTCAGCATTTTTTTTATAATGAAAAGCCCTATCCGGCGATATTTGATTTTGAAAACCCCCTTACATCTGCCAAAACTTTCAAAGAAATGTCAATAACGTCAAAAATACCTATGTATTTTAGGCAAAATATATAAAATATCCCCGTAATATCAATTAAGGAATCCAAGAATGCAGTCAAATACAAGAATTCCATTAAAAACAAAACTAGATGCTTTGCAGAAGAAAAGGGATGACCTGTAGAAATGAAAATAATTTTAAAGTATGGAGAAGTAAAAATAAAAAAGGGTCTCTCTTAGTTCTTTCTCTATAATGTAATAAGTGCGCAAGATTCCACTGACGCACTGCTACCAGGAGCCTGATTGGAAAGGTTATGGTAAACTATATATTTACCGTCTTCCATATTTGTCTAGCTATCTCCTCTTATGCTTTCTGCCCTATACTTTTATTTCTGTAGTGCTTTGATGTGATGTATGCTCTGCCATGTAACGAAAATGTGGTTGGAAGGAATTGCAGTTCGTCGCGTTACAACACGTTACATTGCGGGACATAGGATCAAACAAGTGTGGTTGGAAACCACTATCAATAAGCCACGCCATGCCACGGGACGTTACTCGACGCGGGGTACAAAGAGTGACGGGGAGGTTCAACACTCCACGCCGTATCACGCGTATGCCTCTTCTTCACACGTCGTCCGATGTCGGATAACTGTAGTGGGGCATGGGGTAAATGGGTAGGTACGAGATACATTTAAGAAAAAGTTTAATGCGAGCACACACTTTCGTGTTAACACGTGGCATCATGTGGCGGTGTGGCGTCGCGTGGCATGTTGCTAGTGTGGGTTTCCAACATTACTCCACTTTTTGTATTTCGAAGGAAAAATTTTGCACTGACTTTTTCAAAAATGACCGACGTAATGAAAAATGTAAAAATTATGTTTTATATAAGAGTATTCCTAACGATTAGGCGACGTATCGCATCCAAATTCTTCAGTTCTTAATTTTTGGAAGTTTCGCACAAGAATATGAATCAATTTTCACAAAGGAATACTGGCGTTTTTCTCTAAATTTAAGTACTTTTGGCCATTCTTGAGCAAAATGGGTACAAAAGTTGTACTTCAAGTTGAAACAATTAGGTAAATAATCGTTACCGTAGTTGTCAACTTGTCTTAAAAATTGCGGGAGATACGAAAAGATCTGTTAACTTGATCCAGGAGTTCAATGAAAGTTCATTAACAAATAAATAAACAGAAACAAAACAAGAAATTATTAATCTTATGTAATATAAGTTGAGATCAACTATCCGCAGTCCGTCTTTATTGTCAAAAATTTACTGACCAAACTGAATTCACGTTCCACTAATATGAAAATACGATGCCGGAAATGCGATTAACGATTGTTTTACCATAGCCCACAATCCGGGAGAAATCATAGATCTTCTATGCTAAATCACGGAACTGCTGGTACTAATTTTTGAATTTTAATTCTTCATTATTTATAGTTCTTTCTGTCGATTCTTCTTGCATTGACTCTTTTGTATGTGTACTTGAAAATGTGTTCAAAATTTAATACGGAATTTTCATGCAGAAATATCTTGAAATCGTGCACTGAAACCTCGGTTGAAACTATAGTAGAAAGTAGAGTACCTACCTCCAAACATTGGCAATAACTGAACACGTCTTCATGGCATTTTTCCACTATGGATAGATTTAAATGCTGACTAAATTCGAAGTTACGTATGTTTAATTCAGTTCCTCTCTTTACAGCTGTAAATTTATTAAACATGGCTGTCAATAATTTGGCATTTTTAAAGTAAACCATTCAATTCTTCGTCGTTTTCAACGCAAAACCGTTCAAACAATCCATCATTGAGTGGATATCTTTAGATTTTGTTAGCTGCTCAGTCGAGAATTAGGTGTGAAATTGACTTTATTTTAATAAATACAGTATATCCGTAATAGCGTACATACCACGTGAGATTAGCGCCCTCGCTAACACCTTCGCTAGGGATAGTCACTATTTAGAGACCAATTTTTCCAACACCTTCTCATTGCCCTTCTTGGTTCTCACCGCTCGATTACTGCACCAACTTAGCTATTACCCCTGATGTTACCAACTCCGCAATGATTACTAATCTACAGGATGGGCCAATAGTGTGTAGTCGGCCTATATCTCTGGTTCTATTCAATGTATCAAAATAAAACTTTGCACGTATGTGGAGAACCCCATGAAGCATCTGATAAAATTATTTTGATGTATACAGGGTGTTCACACTCTGAACACCAAACCAAAGTTATGTTTTCTTAAATGGAACGCCCCACATTTGTTTACATATTTGAATTCACAATAAAATTTTATGAAAGTTGATATGCTACACGATGGGGTTTAGAGTAAGCGAGATATGGTCATTTTAGTACCAGTGTGAACCCAACTTTGTGGAACTACTGACGATGGGGTTTAGAGTGAGCGATTTTAAGATATTACAATTTTAGTGCCAGTGTGGACCCAACTTTGAGGAGCTGCTGACGTCTACTGGTCAAAGCTATTTAAGATTTCTTTATTGGACGAAGTTCACAGACTGCTCTATTTGTAAAATTCTTGAGTTCTTTTGTCACAAAACTTAATATCATACAGTGTGGACAGCTTACGCAATATGCAATTTTTCATAAAAATTTCAAATGGAACACCCCATATATTATTTCCATATTTGATAGTCAGTTTACTAAGCTTTTGATTGATGTAGATATTGTTAGGTCTGAGACTGATGGTTTCGGTAGAATTAAAAATTGAACTTTAAAATGTAGTAATTTGACTGGTAGTTTATTCGCTTCTCCTCTATTTTAATGTCCAAAACACAAAATATGATTTCCATTTTGTTTCTGGAAGTTGATTTCACATTTGGACAAAAAATTTCATCGCCAAATTGCTTCTTCATGGTCATATTCTTAAATAAATGGTAACATATTAAACCTAGGTATAAATAGAAACAAGGAGTGCCATGGAAGGCAACCGTTCTTTCAAGAAGTAATCTTTCAATGAGATTGTTTGTGCCAGTGTAAACTCGGTTCGCAAAATTTTCTATAAAAACAAAATGTCAGCATTTTTCTGAGTTTTGGGTGGCAAAATGGGGGAAATTCCTCAAAAATGATACAAAATTACGGCAAAAATTTCAATTCTTAAGGTTTAATCCTTATTTCTGCCTAAATTATCAGTCGCAGACCTGCCAATATCTACATCAGTCAAAAGCTTAGTAAAATGGCTATCAAACTTGCAAATAATATACGGGGTGTTCCATTTAACATTTTTGAGAAAAGCTCCATTTTGTCCAAGTTATGGTCACTCTGTACAATATGAACTATTTTGAAAATGTGTTAGTGGATTTTACAAGTAGAGTATCCTCTGAACCTAGTTCAATAAAAAAATCATAGTTAACTTTGATCAGCAGACGTCAGTAGTTCCACAAAGTTGGGTTCACACTGGTACTAAAATGACCATATCTCGCTTACTCTAAACCCCATCGTGTAGCATATCAACTTTCATGAAATTTTATTGGGAATCCAAATATGTAAACAAATGTGGGGCATTCCATTAAAAAAAAACATAAATTTGGTTTGGTGCGAAGCACGTGAACATCCTGCATACATCAAAATTTTAACAGAAGCTTCGTGGGGTTCTCCACACACACGTAAAATTTCATGTTGATATCTTGAATAGAATCAGAGATATGGACCGACTACGTACTATTGGCCCACCCTGTATAGATTTTTTAGATAGATTTTAAACTTTCTAACGCTAGCTCAATCTCTACCTTCATTATAGGACAGCCTAGGTTACCCCCCTCTACACTGATTTCCCATTCTCCTAGTTCTTGTCCCGCATGTACGATTCCCAAATATTCCTTCCACCTATCTGCCTTTTCCTCTCTTCCGATTATGGTGTCTCCTGCATCGATTCTAATGCTCTTGCTTCTAGATCTAATTTCTCTGAAATTTCTCCTAATTTTATAGGTATGCTTGGTCAGTTTTTACTACCTCGAACTTATCTTCCACTTTCGTTTCGTTTTTTCAAAATCTTAAATTTAAGATTAGCATTCATAACCACTATGTTATAATCAGTGTCTATATCTACTTCTACAGTCCCCCTAACTTGATTTCGAAATCTTTGCCTTGCAAGAATATAATATGCTTGATATTGAGGGGAAATCAATGGGGTATTTTAGTGTACAAGGCAAGGAATTTCAGGGAAATTTCGGAGTATTTAGAATGTCGGGGTATTTTGGGGAATTTCGAGGTATTTCGGGGTATTTCTGTGAATTTTTCTTGAAAGATGTATTTCAGTGTACAAATTTTTTCAGTGAGTTCCCTCCTGGGGTATTTTAGTGTATAAAGCAAGGAATTTTAGGGGAATTTCGGCGTATTTCGAATGTCGGGATATTTTGGGTACTTCGGGTATTTCGAGGAATTTTTCTTGGAAGGGGAATTTCAAAATACAAAATTTTTTCAGTAAGTTCCCCTCTGCTTGATATCTCCCTAGGCCTCCTGAAATCTTCCATGTAACTTGAATTATAATGGTACAAGTAATTAAAAATTAAAATTCTTGTAAAAAAAGTGTAACCAAATTATACAAAATAGAACTAAAGTCTGACAATATCATGGTTTGATCATGTGGCATATTATACAAGCGTTTCTATCCAGTTTAACTATGATCTGAAGAAATCAGACAAAGGAATTCCACAAATTCAAGCGGAACCCGTAGAAAATATGCAGTAGGTACTAGGTACGAAGTAAATTGTGGATAATTTTGTTAACCATGTCTGAAATTGTATTTTTATAATAACTCATTAAAGAATTAACATGGGAGGAAATAAAGGACTAACTTGGAATAACACATCCGACCACGCTATTCCATATTCATACGCAGTGAATAGAGAAAACAACGCGTTGAATATCATTGAATACATAATAAACAACTTGCACGCTTTTACAGCGTTGCGTTGTGTATTATCTGTTGGCCCGCTAAGTAGCTCGATGGCCTTGGGCCGCTGGTCAATTTTCTTGGCGGTGATGTTCTTAAAATAATCCTGGCGCGCGTCCTCGCTGTAGCAAACACACGGCGAAGGCACCCCTGCGACAGATGTGCGTCAGGCTTCTCTCTACCTGGTTAATAGGGGAGTTTCATGCACAGCTTTCGGATGCAGCGTGCGTTCTCTGTATCTGCAGTTGTTTCTAATTTAATTTGATACATTTCATACATTATCAGCGTAAATTTAAGCGGAAAAATTGATACGAACCGCGTTAAAATTTAAGGAAATGAAGTTGCAACCATAACCCTGACATTATACTACAAATTTGTTTAAAGTTAATTAAAAAATGTTGTATACCTGCTTTACGATGATCAAACAGCCGGTGAATCTGTATTTAATTTAATCTGCTGGTATGTCTACACATAACTGGAAGTTAAGGCATGTTATGTACCTACCCCTAAGAAACGGTTATAAAAATTGCAAATAGAAATTTCAGTACCAAAAAATGTATTGCCCGGACACTTCTTTAGATAAGCAATTATTTATTTATTATTATTCATTTAGCCATTAGAGGCTTGAAAATAATCGTCAATATTGATCATTCGTCAATAGCATGTTTTTTCTATAGGGCACACAGATAAGAAGTTGAAGACTTTCACTTCATTTAAACTTTGTCAAGAGACAAAGATTTCATCAATTCATCGTTTTTTTTTTCAAAAATTTGAACAGAACCGTTTGTGGGCACACAGATAGTGAAGTAATATGCAGGTTTCCTGAAATTTTGTGTGCAACATGCCAAGTAATAATTTAAATGCATTGAGCCTCGTCAGAGTTTTATAGATTTATGGAGGGTGTCAAAATGTTTTATTTCAGAGCAAAACTATATATTTAGGTTTGCATAAATCAAAGTTTTAGACGTATTTTAAAGTACCCTTCAAAACGTAATCAGGGCTACATTTTGCTAAAGTTTTATAAAAGACTTCATTGAAGCTGCTCGTTGTCAAACAAAAATTCTTTTGGTCGTGATTGGAAATGCTATTAGTTATTAGAATTTATTACCGTGGTCATTAAACCGCTAAAATGTAAAAGGTGTTATAAGGGTTTTATACGGGTTTTATACAGCCTACATTGTGGACGAACTTGTGCCACACGTTACGTGTGGCGAAAATATGCTTTATCAAACTGCAATAATCTAGTGCTCAATCAAATTGTGTCAAAATGCATTTAATATGACGTTTTGGGTAGTGATGGATGAATCCGAGGTCAGAAGTGAACAAACAGGTTTATAAGATCAAGGATTATAAGCTCCGTAGTTTTATAAGACAAGTGGCAAATTTCTTTTAAGTTATATTTTTTGGCGGAATGTCCCCCATGTCAAAAATCTTGCTGTTTCCTTATAAAATGTTTCATATTCGTATATAAAGTCTTACTTATACTTACCTTCACATGTTTAAGAGTGTCATTACCAATAAACTCTTCAGATTATTCTCATCATAAGGTTCTCAGTCCGAAGACTGGTTGGATGCGCACCTCCACTCTTTTCTATCCTGAGCTAACCTACGCATTTTCCTAAAAGTAGAACATCCTACATCCCTATCTATTTGAGAGCAGTAGTCTAATCTAGGCCTACCCCTACCTCTTTTTATTCCTATCTCTGACTCTAGTATGTCACGAACTATTCCTTCGTGTCTTAGAAGGTGTCCTACCATCCTATCTCTCCTACTCTTTATTGTCTTCCATACCTTTCGCTTTTCCCCAACTCTTTCTAATACTTCCCTATTGCTAACCTTATCTATCCACGGTATCTTCATCATGCGCCTGTAGCACCACATTTCAAACGCTTCTACTCTTTTTCGATCCGCTTCCCCTATTGTCCAAGTTTCGCACCCGTATAATGCCGTACTCCATACATACGACTTTAAGAGTCTCTTCCTAGTCTCAATATTAACCGTTCTCGAACATAACAGTTGTTTCTTTCTGTTAAACGCAACTCGGCCCTGCGCTATTCTTTGTTTTATTCTAGGCAAATAATAATTTATCAAAATAACTGGAAAGTAGAATACTGTTCTTTATCTGCAAAAACTCATTGGAAATGGACTTTTAAGGCTAGATTAAATACATAGGTACACGATTTTTTGACAAGTAAATACAAATTTGGCGTTTCCCGGGTCAACATGCCTCTATTCCTCCCTCAAATTTTTCTACATTTTCTTTTGTTTGTAGAATTTTGCTTAATTGAAAGAATTATCTTAATTTTATAAGATTTCTACATTCCATTTATCATTTTTCTGTATCACTGTTTGGCATCTTACTCAAATTTGTCTTCCTTGTCGATCATTTACAATTTTTGATGTTTTAAATTTAAACGTTTTAAATTCTTGATAGTGGTCATATTGCAATATTAAGTGTTACGTGAAGTTTCAATAATGCTTCTTCTTTTGGGTAGAAATTTTTCTGTTCGCTAGGTGTCCATTTACTAAAAGATCGTCGATCAGGTGGTCGTGATGCTCGATGAGGTCCAGTATTGCAAATACAAGCTAGCCTGTTTTCATCCATGACGTTAACGTGATCGCTCCAGTTCCTTCGTCCTGTAGGAAAGTCACAGCCACAAAAATTCATACTCAGCAAAAATTTTAAATGCGGTATTGCTTAGAGGTTAGCTGGTGGACCGAAAAATATCCTTTTTGGTTTTCATTATGGTTCTCTTCAGGTCCTAACTGTTAATAGATTACGTATTGCTAGTCTTCTTAGTTGATCCTACTTCATCTACTACTTCGTTAAATTTTTCTCCGGAGATAAAACCTCCCCTTCAGCCTGACAGTATTCTGATTTATAATCCCTTCCGGCAAAACTACTCCAAAATTTCCATCTTATCATTTACGAATTATATGGCAGCAAATATATATATTAAGTCCTGCATTTACAAGATATTGTAAAAATTGCCTCTGTTGGACCAAATAAAGAGAGTCGAGTGTAAAACAAAAATGTATTGCCAAAAAATAAAATATTCTGGCAGAAGGGGCTGACGTTTTAGAAGTTATTATATTTTTCTACAAGAACAAGTCGTTGTATCTGGTTATCCTGCTAATATAATCTTCCAGTACGAGCGCTACGAATAATTAAACATCTCCATTACTCTGTAGTTCTCTATTATATTATTCCTTGTAGCATTTGGGAGTTTAAACAATTTTTTGCTGCAAGCATATAAAGTACGATAGCAACCACAACGAACGAAAATCACTCGCGTGACAAGACAATTTCATTATGCATTTAGCAAGTACTGAACCCATACGGTCTAAAGACACACCGATGTGCATGCCACCAAAGCAATTACAAAAACTATTTATTAAGGTATTATTATCTATTCACTTGCCTGATTGTCTCTTAATTAAATATCGCGTTCACTTCTGATATTTAAAATATCATTGATACCTGATCACAAGTGACAGATATAAATTCAAATGATTATCATTTTACATCATTATGAAATGAAAATGTTTTCATCAAGAAATTGTCCTATAAGTCATGTTAAAATATGATATTCCATTTTTGAATGTGTAAAACAAATATAAATACACAGCATAATAGTAAAACACATAAAGAGAACGTTCCAATTAGTCTTTTAAAAATTAAATCCTAAATTAATTTCAATTTCCTGAAATGGATTCAGTCATCGCAATCAAATTCCCTATTCAGCTATCATGGGTCTGCTTCTTCATTAATAAATCAGTCGTCGTTTTGAGGCCAAACTAAATATTTTGCATCATCTTCAGTGCTCGAATAATTTGTTTTTGCTGGCTCCATGTCCTTATTCATACCTCTTCCTGATCAGTCATGCGCGATGAACGGTTGGCTGCCTTTTCACTTATGAGCGGTTTCCATATCTGCGGTATTTCGATTCCTCGGTCCCTGTTGAAATTGGCCGGCTCCTTCTGGATCTCTATTGCCTTCTTGCATAGTCTAGACTAGAACCGCAACACCTTTCTCAAAATCCTGGTATCTTCGAACTTGATCTCATGATCCGTCTCGGCCCGATGTTCTGCGACGGCCGACTTGTCCCAGTGGTGGTACTTGATGGTATGGCTGATGTGTTCCTTTAGCCTCGTGCTGATATGTCGTCCTATCTGTCCAATATACACCTTCCCACAGGTACATGGTATGCTGTACACTCCAGACCCTTCGAGATTCTTGTGCGCTCTCCGATATTTTGGAAATTCGACTGCTATCTTATTTGATGCGCTGTAGATGGTACGTACTCCATGCTTCTTCAAAAGGGGTCCAATCTTGTCCGTGCATTACATGATGTAAGGAAGATAGGCAGATCCAGAAGTAGCCGGACAACTTTAACAGGTACCGAGTAATCGAAATACCGCAGGTATGGAAACCGCTCATACGTGAAAAAGCAGCCAACCATTCATCGCGAATGACTGATAAGGAGGAGGTATAAATAAGGACATGGAGCCAGGCACTTACCAGTTTCAGAGTTCAGAGCATCTTCCGAAGAAGACACCGAGATGAGTGTCGAAACGTCAAGTATGCCTTTTAGTGTATCTATTAGACGACGTGGCAGCCAGCCCGGAACATATAATATTTCTGTTTCCTGACCGACTCACATCACCAATGGCCTCCCATTCAGAACAATTATTCATTTAATAATTACTAAAGTTCAATTCAGAAATATAAGTTTCAGAAGAATACACATTTGTTGAGGAATTCAACCAATTTGAAGCAATCAAAGAGCCCTGAGTGATAGTGACAACTTATTGTTTTAACATTCACACTACCTGCGCATATTCTCAAACAGAACTTTTAGAAACTACATAAATACCCATCACACAGGAAGCAGAAAGCATAAAGTCGCACTAGGCGATTAAAAACAGTTTTTCGTATATACTGCTTAAATATAGCATTTAATTGTAGTATCTATAAGGTTAGTTTATAAATGCATTAATATACAGTGTTAGTGTAATCGACTTTAGCTCGTCATAAACTGTTATTTATTACTCATTTCTAGTTTCCCAGAAAACCATATCGCTTAATGCATACAGTAATCTTTTTGTTAGTACCTACTCAAGTCGATAAAAGGTAGCTATATTCATTAATTTAGGAAGACAAAGGAGGTTTACTACTGATCCATTACCATTCAAATACCTTACACAAAAACAAAATAATAAATGAAAAACGAAAACTGTATAAAGTAGCAAATTAATAAATCATGGATATCATAGCACTCTTACATCCTAATCTACCAAATTATCTTGATTACGCACAAGAGTAAGTAACACTTAATGCTTACAAACTAGAGAATAAATTAAATAACTAAATTAAGTGATAATATCGGGGCTTACTTATTCTATATGGACAAACATTGGAACTGGTTAACGAACGATATTAAACAATAGGACAGGTTATAATAATGAAGTCCATTCATTATACGTTATAGGCTGTTCTCCTATTATTGAGCCTAATATGGTAAAACACCGTATTTCATTCTAAAAATTTTATTACATTTTCTCAAAATATTCCCCATTACAGTCAATACATTTTTGCATTCGAAGAAATCAATTCTCAAAACATTTTTCCATGTTTTTGGAGGTAAGTCTTTTATCTCTCTTTTGAAAATATCGACAGCTTCATTGGCCGAAGTAAAACTCATTCCTCGCAATTTATCCTTGCGACCTGCGGAAATAAAAAGAAGTCGATGGGTGCCAAGTCAGGACGCCAATGCCTAAGGTTGCTTGAATTTAAGGTGGCAATGTTAGGATTTCCCGCATTTTTCATAAATTCGCAAGTTATTCAAATTTCTATAAATATTTTTAAAAAAGGGCTTTTTAGCGACCTAGATATATTCAAACTTTATACCCATGCACATTTTTGGATCGTTTCCTTGTGTAATATAATGAAGACACTGCATAAATTCATTTGGGTCGTTTTTCGCGAACCTGCAGTTTTCTGACTTTAATACTTAATGATACGATTCAAAAATGTGTATGGATAAGAATGTCGAATTTATTTAGGTCGCTAAAAAGCCCTTTTTTAAAAATATTTATAGAAATTTGAATAACTTGCAAATTTATGAAAAATGCGGGAAATCCTAACATTGCCACCTTAAGAGAACAACCCGCGTATAAAGCTGAGAACATTCTCTATTATTTATGATTTTTCATTTTCAATTCATATTTCCGATCTTTAATTGCAGATGGTAAACAATTCCTGAAACTGTAATAAAGATGAAATTGTTTCAATCAGCGGTATTAAAACATAGAAGTTTTATACTACAATACGTGCATAAACCACCAAAAAGTAAACTTTAAATGTGCTAACTTTATTTTTCACTATTACGTAAATTTCAAGTCTACACAGAGAAAACAGTTACTTTCAATCAAATGAATTTTATTTGTTTGGAAGAAATATGTTGTTTGTATATATGAGCAAAGAAATATTTATTTCATTATAATTTCTAATTCATTTGTAAATATAAAATGAAAGTTTCTTTCATGTAAAGAAATAAATCTTTGGTTAGTGTAATAATGATTTATTTAATTGAACGAAGAATATTTATTCAAGTGTTTAATCTAAATAAAAATTTGTTTGATAATTTAGTTGAATATAACTTCGATTTAAACAAATATTTTTTGAGTTTGAAATAAAATATTCCTTTGTATAATGAAAAATGTATTTTATTCGTAGGAAAAATAAAGGTATAAATTTCTAGAAACTGTAACACTCAAGTATCATTTCATTCGTGGCATATAATAACAATGCTTCTGATGGATCCTCTTCTGCCGGCCGTTTCTAAAAAATAAGTATTAATTAATTTTAACAATGCCGGCGTTTCTAAAGTCTGTTAAAGACGTTTTACAATGATTTACATTTTTTTGTCCTTCAACCATACATTTTAAAACGCATAAAAATGAGTAAACTGTGTTAAGAAACTTACCCGATTTAAATCGAATGCATCTAATGTGAGGATGGATATAGGCTTACTGGTTGCAGAAAACTTTTGATAGCCTTTTTAAATCTTACTTGGTCCCCGACTGAAGGGATTAAACTGCATATTTGCTCCTCAGACAAATCTGTTAGCAAATCCGAAGTTATATTTTGCTCTGTAACAAAACTAATGCTGAAATGCATCAGAACGAATCTCCATCGGTGTCCAGTTATTGCAAGTAGGTACACTTATACAGTATCTCAACTTAAGCTTTAGGTACCAGTGATGAGCATATTATTTTTAAAAATTGCATACACCGATCCATTTTTGCATTGCAAAACACAGACACAAATAAAAAACCCGCGTTGCCCGCGTCGATGCACAAGAAATATGACGTCAACTAAACCCCGCAAAAGCGCACATGAAAATGGCGTGATTGAGAATGGTGGAATGTTTTCATTCAAACAAATATTTCTTTAATTGGATAACTTGTTGGTTTGCTTAAAAGGATTGCGTTTTTAACTGAAACAAATATTTATTTGCTTCAATTTATTTCATTTAATAATATATTTACTTCAAATAATGCATTATTTGTTTAAAGAAAATAACGCAAAATCATCATTTTTCAAAGAAATGTACTTGTTTCATTGAGAAGTAAATTTGTTTGCTTTACATTTTGCTTGCTACAATAATGTTCAAATAAATTTTAAATTAGATTCAAAAAAACTCCTTTGTTCCGCTGAAACAACAAATTTTTATATAAAATTACCTTTGTTTAACCAAAAGAAATCTGATTCAAATAAATTAGGTTCTTAGATTTAAAGAAACTGTTTTCTCTGTGTAACTTCCAAAGAAGTTACAGACTTAAAAGAGAAAAAAAAACTGTCGCTCTCGTCTTCAAAAAATGTCATAGGATAAGACTCCAATTTTCATTTCATTAACGACCCATTCCAACTTCCTGAAACGCGCAAGACACTGAATTAATTGTTTCCAATGGAACATACTTGACTACCTAACTTTCATGGTAACATAGCCATATCTCTATCTGCAACGATTTTTGACTTATCAGCGTTTTGTTACCTTGGCTTCCGGCGTCGTTGATTAGTTGGCTGCCGACGTTTTGTCCACTATCACAAGGGACGTCCCCAGAGCTGTTGGACTGACACCGAACCAGATGGCTTATTTAAACCCGGAAAATAGTCAGTCAACTGGATGGATGGATGAGCTGACTGCCGTGTAATATTGTGTCTGGAGTGTTTATCTTTATATAATCCACCACACTCGCGTCAACCTTCAGAGCCCTTTTAACTATTTCCCTGATGTATGTTTCTTCACGGTTATTGTTTTGTCAATAATATATTAAATATTTCTTTGCCCTGCCAGATATCCCCTTCCCTTTTCTTTCTTCCACCTTTCCTGAATAGGAATACCTATATCGCAATTTTTGACTTTTCTAATCTTTAAACTCTCACTCATGCAAGCGAAGGTCAATATTTACACCCCATCACGGAAACTTCTAGATAGAATTTCCTTTTACGCTTTTTCTTACCATTTTATGGTTAGCAAAGTTTCAGCTGTTATTAATTTTTCAACCTCTCTACCTTCTCGCAATTTTCTGCACCTTATTACCCTTGAACATAGATAAGTATGTAGTAGGTATACCGTATACTTTACTTTCAGGTCTGTAAATTGTCTACAAAGTAGAGTAATATAGAAGGACTGCACATAGTCCATACCCCGCATAATGAACACTAGTTCTACTTAAACAAGTTAAATTTCTTTTCAAGATCTGTCAGAACATACACACTGCTGTTTACCACAAATTTAATTTTACATGGAAGGGATGCAGATAAAACAAAAATTCCTTGATAACATGTTCATACCACCTTATCTCTATAGAGATAAGCACCAGACACAGAAGCTCAAAAATAACATTTATAAATTTACTTCTAACAATGCAATTTAACGTTAGTGAAACTTATAAAAATCGCAAATTTTTGCTGATTTATCTAAAAACTTATTATTAGGACAGCACAGAGAGAAAGAAATAAAAAGCAGATGTGGGGAAACCCACGTATTAACCATCGGTACGTCGTTTATATTTAAATATACGAATACACTTAATCAAATTTATTTCTTATTTGACCTTAACTGCCTCCTTTTGTAATCTATTCCACTTATTGCAACGACTAATGGTCTAAATGATTACACAATAATTTTTCCATAAAATTACAAAATTACAAACGCCATCATCGAAAATTTATTGATAAATCCATGTTCGATAAAACATATTACTGAGTAGCAAACCACAATACTGCGTTATATATTAAGGTATTTTTATTATAGTGCAATATATTGTATATTTTTGGTAGAAATGAATCGTTCATAGTTTTTGAAAGTAATGGATAGGGGAGAAAAAGATACGAAACCAGAACGGTTTAAACGTATAAAGTAAGGATGTTTCTATAATGCTATGGGAATCACTTGTTTGTAGTTCCTTTACGACTGATATACATTTTATATTCAGGCATGAACCTAAAGGGTTACATTTTAATTTAGTGATTTGACTTCATTGGCTGTCGTTCTGTATTGTGTCACATACCTAAAGCATCAAGTTAAAAACATACCCACATCATCTTCTTGAAAAGAAGGATTTTTGGGTTTTGCCAGTTAATTTGGTAGAAGCTCAGTAAGAAAACTGTGACAAGCAAAAATCTACCAACCAATAGTAGTAAAGAAGCCAGAAATAATAACCCGGAGATATATTGCTGTAAACTTTGTTTCAGCCTTAAACGAATGCGAACTTTTCAGTAGACATAATTTCAACGTGCAGTACAATGTTTCCAATCTTAAATAGAACTCGTTGTCAACTTCTAAGTCGAACTTGAAATAGTATTGTTTATAAATCACCATGTCTACTTTTAATTGTTTTCAAGTTAATTTTTAAATTTTTTAGTCATAACCCTATACTTCAAATTAAATTAATTAGATTACAAGATATGCACTGACACAATAAGATTTTTATAAGGGATGGGCCGAAGTAGCTAATTTCCAACCAGTAAAAAGTGTATAAAAATATTTTTTTCCAGTAGGACACCCTTAAACTAATTTACCACAAAAAATAAAAACTCTGGAGAGATAACATATTCTAAATTTTATTTCAATTTCATTAATGAAAATAATTATTATAGCGCACATCTGAAACATGCTTGATGAAAGTTGGATGGGGCTTTTAAGACCATGAAATATCTTTGGATCTCATACTTTCTAACTTTTACCTCTTTAGAAAAACACATAAAATGTTCCAAGGGTTTTACTGTAAATATGAAGGATTATCATCTGGGGACATTTTTTAATTTATTCCTGGAAATCATTTCCAAATGACTCAAGCCAAAAATATAGAAAAGATTATTAAAATAAATTACATTTCCCACTATATTTATCCCTTAGGGTGTCCCAGTATTCGATCATGGAATTTTAAAGGGAGACTTCGGGGAGACTCGTTTAAAAATTTTATGAAAAACCCATGTAGTAACAAACCCGATTGCCGTTCAGAAAGAAGCTATGATCTTTTGAAGGGGAAGGGTTGCAGAAGAACTTTTTAATAACTTCCAAACCATTCAAGGTATAGTCACAACATTTCTTTTGTATATTAAGATACACTGGCGAGCATAAAATTAGGGTCACTTTGAAAATTGCCAATTTTTCTAAGAATTCAAAATATTAAATTTAATTAATTCTTGAAGGCAATAACACTTGCATTTCTGAGAACTGTTATAAGCTTTTTGTGGTTTCTTTTGCACAACAAAGATTCAATATTTCCGATTTCGAGGAAATGCTTGCAGGTGCGCTACTTGGAAGCTTATTTCTCGGGGTCTATTTTTCAATTTCCTTCATTTATTCACTAACTTTCCTGTGTATAACTTGACGGTCGAAAAGTGTAGTCTTCGTTTATTTCCTTATAATGGCTTTAAATCCTGTCACGGCGGCCAGAATTATAGCGCTGTTGCAAGATGGTCGGGGGCAACGTGTAACGACAAGAACGGTTGGTGTAAGTCTTTCTACAGTTCAGCGGGTATCCCAACGATTTCAGGAAACTGGTAGGCTGACGAGAAGACCAGGATCAGGGCGGAAAAGAACCACCACGCCAAGGGATGACCGTTTTCTTGTGTCCATGGCTTTACGGAATCGGACTGCTACGGCAGTTTCGCTTCGAAATCTCCTCCAAGAAGTCAGAAATGTTAACATTAGCGAATGGACAGCTAGGAGGCGACTTCGTTCTGCTGGATTATCTTGTCAGAGAATGGCTACGGGTCCTCCACTTCTCCGTTGCCATAGAATTGCAAGACTGAACTTTGCTCGAGATCACTTGGGATGGACAAATGACGATTGGGGGAGGGTATTATTCTCAGACGTGTCGCGTTTCTGTTTAAATCGGTCGGATAGACGTCGGCGGGTATGGCGAAGACCCGGAGAAAGGTATGCCCAGGCTTGTATTGATGAGCGACTTCCATTTGGTGGAGGCTCAGCTATGGTGTGGGGAAGAATTTCTTCAGACGCACGTACCGAATTAGTGTTTATCGGCAATGGATCCCTAACTGCGCATAGGTACGTAACGGAAGTTGTAGAAAATCATGTCATGCCTTTTATGACGGTTCTGGAAGAAAATGCAACTTTTATGCATGATAACGCTCGACCCCTCGTGGCAAGGATTGTTAGCGGTTATTTGGATGAGGTTCAAATTACGCGATTTGATTGGCCAGCACGGAGTCCCGACTTGAACCCCATAGAGCATGTGTGGGATGAGCTAGGACAACGTGTACGAAGTCATACGCCGTCTCCCACCAACGCACAGGATCTTAGGGAGCTCCTACTACAGGAGTGGAATAACATCCCCCAAAATGTGATCCGTAATTTAATTGAGAGCATGCCACGTCGCCTCCAGGCTGTCATCAATGCACGGGGAGGAACCACTCGTTATTAGGGGTCAAAATTTTAACAGTTCCTTGTTTTATTCCAACATTTTTCTCACTACACATTTTTAAGACAATTTTGTTAAAATTTGCTTCTTTACGAATTTTCAATAAAAACATTAGAAAATGAAACGTTTTCTTTTTAAAACATTCCTGTTTAGAGATATGTATACAACGAAATCCATTTACAATAATAAGATACAATAAATAACCAGAAAAGTTGAATTTTTGAAGTGACCCTAATTTTATGCTCGCCAGTGTATACGACATACCCATATACAGTATGACAAACTTCCATGTGTATATGGGGATATAACATGAGTAATTACGTTTTTGAGGATTCCTGCTCCCCATGTGTAGTTAAATGGTGGTAAAGGTAGCAATCGAAAGATTATTTTTTTATGCATATGAGGATATCAAGAACTCTGCAACTTTCCAATTTATTAAAGCATTAAAAGCAAAAATTACACTAATAATTTTCAAACTAAAACACAAATTTGTCAGATTATTCATGACAACTTAATTTATTATAATCAAAGACGTCTTCGATTCTTATGGATTTTCTAATTCGTCTGAACTGTCAACATTATTTAATGAATTTTACAGAAAATAAGTCACGGACTGCGCGCAAACTATTGCCGCCGAAAATATTTTCACAATGAAAATCTTTTCTTCAACTGAATATATAAATATTTTTGTTCATTTTTAAATGTTGACAGTTCCGACGAATTAGAAAATCCATAAGAATCAAAGACGTCTTTGATTAGAATGAATTGAGTTGTCATGGATAATCTGATAAATTAGGTACCGTATTTTAGTTTGAAAATTATTAACGTAATTTTCGCTTTTAACGATTTAATAAATGGGAAAGTTGTAGTTTTTGATATCCTCATACGCAATCGATTGCTACCTTTACCACCACTGTAACTACACATGGGGAGCAGGAATCCCCGAAAACGTAATTACCCATGTTATTTCCCCATGTACACATGGAAGTTTGTCACACGGTATGTTTTTTAGTGAAAATTCACAGGACCTCGTAACTTATTTTTTTATGTCACCTTTCAGTTTTGTGCAATATGAGCCATATATGGTAACCTAAACATACCAGAGAAATTCGATTGCTTGGTTCGACAATAATAATATTGTAGGTAAACCTGCATTCCTCTATCTTTAAAAGACATAGCTCTATTCTGTTGCGAAATTGAATGTATATAGGTGCTTTTCTTCCTATTTTCTGTCAATTAATCTGCCGAAAAGTCCGTGATCGAAGTGTACGACACCCTGAATTCCTATAGGTAGTGGGAAAGTTATGAAGAGGGACAAGAAGTCAAAATTAGTTACAGCAAAAAAAATCATAGATTATTTGCACTTTATGAAGAGTTATTTAAAATCAGGCCCAACAGCTCCGGACATACGAAAATCCCAAACATGCCCGGAAAATTCCGGACGGTTGGTAACCCTATAAGCGTTGATTGAGGAAATCAACGCTATAAGTATAGGTACAACATTTCCTAGGCACTAAATAATTATTGTCAAGTAAAAATCCCTGGCAGATCTAGCACACTGAAAATAAGTGAATCATTTCATTACTAATCTTAGTAACCTTGAAAACATTCATACGTCATTCAAAATGTTATACATATTATAGTTTTAATTCAATATAATTTCATTTCGTCCTGCTACTGAAACTAGCATTTTATACACATATGTACCTACCTACGTGACTTTCACGATTTCTTGATATATTTTTTACTTCATGTAAAATAGGTTTAAAAAGTCTGCAACAACATTATAGCATTTCCTGAGAATATCCCCTAAACATGGCTGTAAAATTTTTGGTTCTAATCGACTAATTCAGGAAAATTCCGAAAGAGACGTCTTCAGCAAGGTTTAGCAAACTTCCTTTGGCCCTGGCCAGGAGAATGTTTCAGACCTTACCTTTCTTTATGCATACTATAAAGCTTCTACGCATGAAGCAATAAAAACAATAATAATTACTAAAAAATTGAAAATTTAATGAAAATCTTTAAGTCAAAGAAACAAATCCATCAGAAGTATTTCTCTACAAGTATTTATAACGGGATATTTTCTTGAATGCTAGTCAGGAGTAGGCTCAGACTTTCTCTTATTTATATGAAGTTCTATTAAGTAGTGCAACAATTTCTATTTAAAGAAAACAATTAACAAATAATTACAATGACAAATAGGAAATTATACCCACCAGATATATGTAAGGGTTTTCAACCGACACCAAGTTCGATGTTTGACAGAAATAACACTAAAAATAGTAAAAATATATCAGCGTCCTTCTAATGCTTCAAAATATAATTTTGTTGATAAAATAGTTAATTAAAACACAATATAAAATTAAATAAAAACTGTAGTCTAAGAAAACGAGTGCAACCCAACAAACTTTAGAAAAATAATCATTCTGCTTTACAAAAAAAACCTTCCTGTCTTTTTCTTCCCACAAGATAATGTAAACTCCAGAATTTGTCTAAAATTAAAATGCAACGAATCTGTTTCTACCTTTAGAATCGAAAAATGTATATTCGTCAGTATGAAAAAAATGTAGCTCAGTATGTAGATATATTTTTACGCAATTGTATATTTAAATGGGGCGTTCAGATATTGTTTTATATGAATTTTTACTCATTTTTACAATGTATATTTTATAAATTATTTTGCGATAAAGGCAATTTGTCCAAAGACTACTATTGTGTATAAGTCTCAGTGAGAGGTAAAAAACGTACTTAGACGAATTTAAATAAACAAAATCTATACTTACTTAAAAATAGATATTCCTGTTAAGGGTTATTATGTAATTTAAAGTGCAAATGTTTATATAAAAATATGTATTGTAGATTAGACACCACCAACTGTAGATAAATAGCCTACTCATGTATAAATATATAAAATTTACAATGTTTTTTGAATATTGTAATTAAAAAACTATGTGTATTGCTCCAAATGTACAATAAATTCGTGTAAAGAAAACGTTTTCGTCATTAACAACCCCTTTATTCCCAAATATCACCATGTTTTCCTGAAATTACCAAACATCCCTTTATGAAAATCATCAACTCAGCGGAAATTGAAGGATATCCTTGAACCCGGTGGAATAAAACGAACGGAAAATTATTTACAGCACTGTTATTAGAATATATTTGTCAACTAGCGGCGCAAAGCCGAACTATCAGCGTTCCTGGTGAAAGAACCACGTCCCTATTATGACGAATCAAGCGATGCTATAATACTAAATTAGTTGTTGTCATGCAGATAGTGATTGTATAAAGCATTCAAAAAGTGTAATTTAACGAGAAATTATAGAACTTTTTCGTGATTCTTGCGAGGATCAATCGCGGACTCTTCGAAACAAGCCGAATTTTCCGGGTTTCACAGTTTCTTCTACAATATTTCAGAATAATTTTATTAGCTTCTATCGGGAACATGTGCATCGTTTAGTAATCGGGCACCCTCGGTCACCTTCGCAAGCTGTGAATACGTGCTTTTTACAGTGAAATTGAAATAGCGACGACGCACATCAACCTAGGTGGCGTTGTGAATCAACAATCAGGGAAGGTAAGAACCCTTACTACTCGTATTTTTTCAGTTATTTGTTGTGATATGTGCCCCATGTGGTTTAATTTTCGGTGTTTGTCGAGTTCGAGCGTTGTTTCGGCGTGGTCGGGGTAGAAACTCCGTGTTTATGTCAAATTTGTGGATGAAACAACAGTTTAAAAGTAGCATCGAGGAAATCCGTCTAACAGGTCATTTGCTTTGTTTATGTCAGAAGTTTCAGATTATTCAACAACTACGTGAAAAGTGACGTATGTCGATGAGTTTATTTTGCTTTTCTATTCCGGAATCGTGATAAAATATGTGCTAAAAGGTGAAATAACCTAGAAATTTGTTAGTTTTTCCGATACTTGTTTAGAATCTGTCAGATTGGTTATGCACTTGAAGTAACCATGCCCGGCACGTAGTCGGGCACACGGCGCTCCGGCGGTGCCAGCGCAGCCCCCGGATTTGGAGTGGTGGGGCCACATCCTGCCGTACTAGGGGGCGCTGACCATGAAATTTATTTGCGTTCTCCGATCGCAGCTCGAACACCGTTCGAACTTCGAAACTTATCTATGGCTGCTGCTGCTGAATACTTTTTCATATTATCTTGTAATTTTTTATACAGTCGATAAACGTTATGCAACTTTCAGTTTATGGGTACGTCAATTAGTTATAAAACCATCGTGTGGTATCGGAAATGACGCTTTTTTCGGGTGTTGTATGCTTCTACTCCCGTTTAAATTACCGTTTCGCGTTAATTCGTTTTCAGATTAACAGTTATATTAAGTTGGTATATTGTTTGGCATATGATTTTTAAAATTAAATGGCATGTTTTAACACAATATACCTATTTCACGGCCTCGATGTTTAGGTAGAATTATTGGCACCTAGTTAAATACCAGGGCGTATGGATATATTCTTAGCTTACTGTAGAGAAAGCAACAAATAAAAAAACAACATATTTTATTCAATATATAGGGTGAGGTGAGTCATAACATACTGAAATGGGACGTCCAAAATCGAACGAGAAATTTCTAGGAACATAATAAACCGAATATATATAGTTTTCAGTCCCAGGACTGGTTGAATGTGTACCTCCAACATTTCCTATTCTGAACTTTCCTATGCATTTCCCGAAATATGGAACATTTTAAATGCCCAAGAAGAGTAATCTAGGTCTGCCTTTACCTCTTTTTATTTCTATCTACAGTGTCACGTGTCACGTACTAATTCTTGATGTCTCAGAATTTGTTTTGACATCTTATCGCACTATACAGGGTGTTGAAAATCAACTAATGATTTGTCCGAAAAATTTCGAATGGAAATTATTCAGATATGTTGAAAAAATTCAAATGATTTTCAACACCCGGTAACTTTATTAGGAATGACTTCAAAACATGCCTAATGTTCATAGGAATTTTTCATTTTATTTTGGACCCCTGTACCTTTCATTTATGACTTATCCTGTATTCTCACCTTAATGTAACACACTTATTAGAGCTAACCTGCAAAGCCAGTAAACTTAGAAAAAAAAGTTTTTACCTTCTCTGCAGACCAATTCCCCAAGCTTCTGTATTCTATTACTTGATTTCGCTAAAAGAAAATTGACTATCTTTCATACAACTCACATTTTATAATTTTATTAGAGGAAAGAGACGATCGTCTAAGGGAGCCAGATCTGATGAATATGAAGGAAATACATAATTTGAATTCTAGATAAAAAATTGTATTCATTGCAGTGTGTGATTTGTGTGCAGATGCATTGTCTTGCAAGAACAAGCCACATTTGACCAATTTCGGGCATAATTCATTCATTAATTCACTCTTAGCACATTTCACCGATCTGATAATCACGTCGTTAACTCCAAGAGCGCATCAATATTTTCTGAGGTAGTTAAGAAATCAGTCTTCTAGGTCTCTTCTATTTAACGTCAATTTTACCTCTCTTGAAAAACATGCAGCCCAATTTTTGACAGTTTTGTATGAAGAGCAGTAATCACCAAGTGTATTAATCATATTGTTGCAAATCGGCTTACCTCTTCTTAACCCTTTTAAATTTAGGTAACGGTTGATTCTGAAATTTTCTTAATTTTGGTCAAAATGATTAGATTTCTGAACTTTAATCTCACTGATATTTTCAAAAAATTATTGTTGATTTGTATTCGGTACTGTTAGAAATTACCTAGGTAATCGTTTTTACAATAATAAATTTCTGTTTAGGTTCTAAAAAGAGGACGCAAATGTCATGGCAAGTCGTGATAAAAAGTTTTCGGTGAATAAGAGACAAACCGCATCGCCGCTACCCCCGAAAGAGGTGACTGCACCTGCAGAGGCTTCAACCAAAGATGATCCCCCTAAAGCAGCACCATCCCCCAAAGCCCCCGCCGTGAAAAGTGCTTCAGTAATCGCAAAGAAACTCAGCAAGACAGCTGCTAAAAAAGCAATCAAGAAAACTCTAGCTATACAAATGAAGAGCAAAACTGCTCCAAGAATTAACAAAAAATTAGCTAAATCACTACTAAGTACTGTAAAACCTACTTTAGAAAGAAAAAAATCTGCGCTCCTAAAAAATGGGATTAAAGTTAAGCAGATACGTAAAACGAAAGTTCCTGGAGCAAGTGCAACCCAAGAAGTCGGGGAAGATGAGCCACCTGTTTTAGAACCTATTTTACCAGTAGTAGTGGAATCAGAAAACAAGAAACAGCCCAAGAAAAGGCCAAAAAAAGTAATTACGTTTAATTCTAGCACAATCGATGAAACTATCGAGTCGATCATTAAACAAGTTGCTATTGATGAAATTAAGACTGCCAAGAAGCCTAAAGTAATAAAAAAAACAAAACAGGACCCACCGGCAAATAAAGATTCGATAGAAGATGTCATGAAGGATTTGTCCTCTTTAATTTCTAGTACTGTTAAAAATGAAAATGATTCTCCTGTCGATAATATACAAAAACCCAAGAAATACTCGAAAAAACAAATAGACATTCTAAAAAGAAGGATGATCAAGAAAGAAAATATTGAAAACACCCTGAAACAATTAGAATCGTGTCAATCCGACGTAATCGACATGTTAGATTTAAACGTTCAGAAATTCAAACGGATCAAACCCATAGGAAAGCGAAGACACAGCATAGAAAAATTCCCAATAGGAGCCTTGGATAGTGATAATGCTCCCACGATAGCTCAATTAAAACTCTTCAGTAATATACCAAGAAGTATAAGTCCGAGGGTGAAACGGGCTGCCAGCATACGCCAAAGTATTGACAGTGCTATGAGACCTAGTCTTCGATCGGATACTCCGATTAGAATCTTAAGAAATGGAAAGCACCGCAGACTAAGAGACTTAAACTCTTTGGACGATTTACTAATAAATAAAAAGCGAAAAAGGATAGGGTCAGAACTCAGTGGTAGTGAATTATCAATAAACAAATCTGGTTACGATTCCGATAGCAGTTTCTCCGATTTAGCTTCTTTGCATGGAGATCAAAACAATGTTGAAGTGAAAACTGAAGTACCCAAGAAAGAACTTTCACCAGCACCGACTGAAACAGAAAATTGCCTTATTCTGGATATCCCGGAACTAAAATTACCAGTTAAAATAAGCGTGGCTACAGAAAAAGAAGAAAATGGTTTTGAATCCAAGGAAACTGTAACAGACACCAACTCCAATGTATTCGAAGATAAGAAACCTTTAGAACCTGACTTGATCTTCAACGAACCCCCAATTCCAGAAGCAGCAATTCCAAACTCCTCTGAAGCCTGCTTCGAAAATTTGTCAGCCAATCCAAGCCATAAAGTACCTGACAAAACCATCATCTTAAATATCATGAAACAAACTTTCAACGATATAATAAACGAAGAACAGGAGAAAGATAAAAGAACTACAAGAGCGACCTCGAAGAAAAGACGAAGTTCCGAAGACCCCTCAGTAGTTCCTACTTCAAAATTTTATGGCCCTGATACTAGTTTAAACCAACCTCAAACTAGTGATACTAAAGATGATATTTTGAACCCAGTTGATATTCAAGTTGAAACTCCAGCAGAAAAGCAACCTGAAGAAGAAGTGAATGTTCAGGAAACTACCCTACCTCCTGTTGTACCTGAAGAAATTATTCAAACTGAAGTGTTCACAGAAGAAAGTACAATAGGCGAAGAAGCTAAACAGCCAATTGAAATGGAATCTGAAGAAGTCGTTAAAGAAAATTCTGAGGAAGAGCCTATTTTAATTGAACCAATTGAAGAAGAAATAAAGCCATCTACGTCAAATGAGGTGATCCAAGAAGAAATTATCCAAGAAGAAACTATCCAAGAAGAGACTATCCAAGTACAACCAGAAGAAAAATGCGATAAAAATGAAATTAAAGAATCTGTTGAACCAATGGCTATAGTTGAAGAACCGCAAATCCCTGAAAATTTCACTAATGGTGATTTGAACCACATACTAGAAAAACAACCAACTCCTGTTGAAATCGAAGAAACTCCAGAAAATTTGGCTATCAAAGAGAACATCTTACAAGCTCTTGGTTTGCAAAGTTTGAAAGCGGCTGAAGAACAAGCAAAAGAAAAAGAAAAGAGCAAGGGTGCCTCGAAAGGTGAGACATACACAGGCACTCTAAAAACTGTTATCAAATTAAATAGGTGCGAGAAAAAGAAGGGAAAGAGTTCATTGAAGATGACTTTGCAGAAGAAGTCGAAGAGTTCAGATTCAGATGTGACAAAAGCTGCTGACGGGGCGGATTATAAGATCATGAAGGAGAAGGAGGTGAGTTTCATATTTTTTCAGGGGTTTTTGTATGAAAGTACGTTTCATTTTTTTCTCAAAAGATTGGAGATGGAGTAGACTTTGTTTACCAAATTAAAATTAGTCTGTTTATTAAATTGATCATAATCTACAATTTAGATCAGTTCTTAGTTTGATAAAAAGTCACCTAATGATCGTGATTTTATTGTGTGAAGTGAAATGCCCAACTCAGTATAAATATTCAATATAAAGTTCAATTTACCAGTATATTGAAATATTAGTTTGTAAATATAGATGATCTGCAGTAATTTTTAAAAGCTGCTGTCTATTTAATGTTTTCTTAATGAAGCAGCATTAAAATAGGGTGATTTCTTTCCTAGGCCGGGGCCTCTACATCTACGAGTTGGAAATCACACGGGAATCAGTCCTCGGACACGGCTGGTGCGCATCGCAAATCACACTATTCTAACCGCTCTAACAACATGGGTAATAACATGGTTTTGGGATACGCCTATCCTTTTTTATTTTTTTACTATTTCCTTTTTTTGCTGCTGATTTAATATTACTTATGTTTTGCATCCATCTTTTTTACTATCCTTTGGTGGAAGACTTTACATAAATATTACTTTTCTTAATCCCTGATATTAAAGATATCTCACAGATAAGTTAATTTTAAAGATAAAAAGAATACGTTTATGGGTATTTTTAAAATTTAATCAAATTCAACTGCGTTATAGAGACCACTCCATAAATTCTAAGATACAAGAAAACTGGATTATTATTAAGAATTTTATTTTAAATAAGTTCAAAAATAGCCCTCTTGATCACTTCCTAGGCTTAAAAGTTCTTGTGGTAAAAACACTAGGGAGGAATGTTCTAAACTTTTAGCTTCTTCAGTGTTTCCCAATAAATTAATGCTTATTTTCTGATATGAAAAACCATCACTGTCGTATGTAACCAATCTGGGCAGCCGTACTGTCGTTTCATATCTCAAAATTTATGAAGTGGTGCTCGTACAAATTGTCACCTTAAATAAATTTCATTGAAACTGTTCAGTTCTAAAATAATTGGAAAAATATGGTTTGAAAATAACACCCACCAATTTACTCTCTTCACTTCACAAAGCACATTTATATAACAGTATTGGTTCACCTTTCTTAAGAACCATCCTTGCAGACTTAACCCATGTTTTCTATGCCCAGATGGAAGTAGCGAACATACATCTGATGGAGACACGACAGAAACTCAAGGAGAGGGTAGTGCGAAAGCCCTCGTTATACCAGAGAAAGCAAGTTCATTTAGCATACATCCTGGAAGACTTTGTAAAGATGAATGTTCTTACTGTTTCGGTAAATTTGGACTTTTCGATACTCCATGTCACATAGCACAGATGAAGAGCGTTGAGAGACAGGACAAAATACTATCGGGTAAGTAATCAAGATTTTCTTTCATAACATGTAGGAATGATGACGGGTACCCGAGTATCCAATCCAATTTGAACCACAAGATGTCTATCCGGCTATCTGGTTTAAAATCATATTTTTAATCGGTTCCCATCAAACCAGTTTAATGACATCGGTTTAGACCACAATGACTTAGACGAACTCGATTCAAAATTATTTAATTTGATCTAAGCTGATTCGGTCAATCAACCATGGTTTTAACTGACTGAACTGGTTACACAATATTTAAACCATTGTCTAAATCTGTTTAGTAAGCTGGTTAACCGATTAACCTGACCAGATTGACGGTCCTAATTTGGAGCTTAAGAAAAATGAGTCGTAAATGCCTAACAAGCCTACAGGTCTTCAAAATTTAATCACCAACACAATAGTTTTCAGACAAAAATATTTTTTTCAAATGTACATATATTTTTGGACAGTTGAATGAACAATTAAACTCTCGGCCACTGAAACATCACTTACCTATACACGGTGATTCAGTTAACCTGTTGGTTAAAAGTTTATGGGCTTCCCATTTGACAATATTTTCCAAAATTTGGAATTTGGAGCTAGGTGTTTTTGAGGATGTTCTTTTGAATTAAAATATTGTTTACTTTCTGGCATTTCCGGTTACACCAGAAGTGGCTATCAATTTCTTTATTTTAAATGGAATACCCTGTATTTCATTACATATTTTTAAGTCTACGTTAAATTCTAGTACCATTTCATTCGGTGCAACCTATATCTAAAATCGAGCCCAAAATTAATAGTTTTTGAGATATTGAAGTTTTTTGAAAAAGTCAGGTCTTGTTTGATATTGTAAAAATGTTTGTCATTGTTTTAAAAGGAAAGCTGTGGTACCAGCTGTCAAGCTTCCAGATTATGTATTGTTTAATGTTTAATTATGTACAGAGTGTCTAAAACATACGTCCAATCCGAATCTATTTCCCTTGTTTAAAAGTTAATTTTTTTAAATGGAACAACCTATATTTTTCACATTATCTAATAGAGAAAATACTGTTTCCATCTGTAAGTATCAATATTCTCTATAGGTACTTATATATTACGATTTTCTTACTATCTGAGGTTTTCTGTGCTTCACATAATAGATAATATTTATCCATTTTCTTGGACTTATGAATAGGGTCTTAGGAAATTAAAACTGTCCTATGAACAAAACAAAGTCTAAAAAAAGAAAATTTACTAGTACCACTACTACCGGGACTACTACTACTTTTTAAACCAACAAAAAATTTAAAAAACTGGAAATTACATAAAAAAGTCATCATAATAAAAAATAAATGTTCTATGTGCCGTCCGTCATTTTCTAAGCACAACAAAACTCTTTTATGCACTTCATCAATAGTTGATTTCCTGATCATCTGAACATTAACTCGGCAAGGGCAATCCTTACCCGACTTAACAAATCATCTCTGTTGGTGATAGGAGTTGCATACACTTTATTCTTGATATAGCCCCACAAAAAGAAATCAAGAGGTGTCAAATCGGGAGACCTGGGAGGCCAAACCAGCGATCTTCCAACATGGTCGTAAGTTCACAGTAAACTTCATGACTAGAGTGGCCTGGAGCTCCATCCATTTGGTACAAGGCAGTATTTAAAAGATTGATGGGTAAAATATCCAGAAAATTCGACACCGTTCCTCTCAGAATAGTAATAGACAGATATAGGGAATATTATATAAATTGAAAGAATATTCATTTATCCCTCAGATAATGCAAAAAATACAGGGTTTTCCATTTAAAAAATTGAATTCTGAACAGTTGAAATTGGTGCGATTTGGTGGTATTTTTAGGCACCTGTACACAATTAAATGTTAAATAATCCATAATCTGGAAACTTGGCAGTACCTTGCTATAACCCAAAATTGATACGTACCGCATATTTCCTTTTAAATAAGTGACAAACATTTTTACAAGATCGTACAAGGCCGAGATTTTTCAAACAAAATTCAATATCTCAAAAACTATTAATTTTAGCAACAGGTTGTATGGGATGAAATAGTACATATTAGAATTTAGCATAGATTTCAAATATGTAATCAAATACAGGGTGTTCCATTTAAAATAAGGACGTTGATAACCATTTGCCGGTATAACTGGAAATGCCAGAAAGTCAAAAATATTTTAAATCAAAAGATCGCCCTCGAAAACCCCTAGTTCCAAATTTTGGAAAAAATTATCAAATAAACTTTTGACCAGCAAGTTAGCTGAATTGCCCTGTATGCTCACATAAAGTTTGAATAATATAACTTGGCGTATGATTGAAATAATCTATGCATCATGTTAGTTTGATGTCTCTCTCGCACGCAACTAGTTGATATGGCAGCTAATTATTAACCGAAGATGAAATAATCAAGATTTTCCATTGTAACTCTTTATTTCACTCATTCTCATTTATAATGTTGGATAACAATGTATTTGTACGTCTTTGCTTGTTTCGTATGTTATCATGGAAACTAGTATTAGTGTCACAGTACTGTCAATGTCGAAACAAATTAGTTCACATGCATGTGTCAACCCATACGCCAAGTTATATGATTTAAACTTTATGTATATCAGCTCAAAAGACCTTTGACGCCTGTGGCTCTCTCCACTACATCCTTCTTTCAGTGATTCTCTTCCCTCCATATTTTAGTACTTCTGCCGGTGGTCTGATCCTGGGTGCTTATCAGTCTTCATTTTAAATTTGATATTTTTGGGTTCATTTAATGATGCAGACATAATTGTGTTACGTTCTCTATCTTGCAATATGTATTTTCATCAGTAAAAATCTTATAATGTTCAGTCCATATACTCAATCCTTCCTATTCGTTGCCAAACATCTGGACTCTTGTTTTTAAGTCTTATGGCTCTTGGGTGGTGCCTTTTTCTGATATTTTGTGTCTTTTTAGAAAATCTGATGTCCTTATTAAATGCTTCTTATACTTCTCCAATTGCCTTTTCTAAGAATTCTCTTTTTTTCTTTTACATATTTTATTTGCTTAACATCTTGCTTCTTTGTATCTTTCTTTTTTTTCTTGTGTTTTGTCAGTGTATCCAGTTTTGCTCTTCTGTTTTCTATAGCTCTAACTCACTTTGTGTAACACCAAACTTTTTATTTTGGCTCTCTTTGTAGCTTTAAAGTGCCTTGAACTGACTTGTTTATTGATGTCTTACTTGTATCCATTCTGCTTCAATTTCTTCTTCCTCAGATGTTCCTTTTCTTATTATTTTTCTTGAAATGTATTTCTTTTCTTGGTACTTGGTCTTCCTGTGATACCTCGTACCAAAAGATGATCACTTTATGTCTGCACCTCGGTATGCGCACACATCTTTCACTGAAGCTGTGTGAATTTCTTCTATTAAAAGGTGATAGATCTGATTTATCGTCTTATTGTCTGGGCTGATCCACGAAACCTTATGTATTTCCTCGTGCTTTAGGAATGTAGCTTTTACAACTGGTTTCCTCTCCATTGCAAATTTTATCAGAATTTTTCCATTTCCATTTGTTTCTTCCTGCTTGCTTACTATTCACTCCAATCACTGGCTTGTACTTCGTCTCTCTCCCCACCTTTGCATTGAAGTCCCCCAACATAATCTTCACATCAAAGTGCGATAAACCTTCGCACAGTACCTATCTCCCAATTCTTAATACTCAACTCTATCTTTGCTATCTTCTGAAGGTGCATGCATATTAACAAAACTAATTTTTCTGCATTTTCCCATTACATAGTCGCAAATCACTCAGTCTAAAAAATAACAAAGTTGAGCTGAACTTCTGGTAAAAGTGGAAGTAACTTATGGATGAAAATAATTTGTTTAAAAAAATGCCCTAGTGCTTCAAGTTTTCAAAATGAAATTACTTTTACGAGTTACATGAGAAACCCTCTATAACGTAGGTAACAGCCAAAGACGTTCTATTTCTATAGATATCTATAGATAACGGATAATAAAACTGGGTACACGGGTATAAAAATTGATATGTATTGTAGTTCTTAGTAACATGGTTAACGTGCAGTGAAAACTATTTTGCCGTAGCTGAAAAACACTTGACAAGAGACTCTTGTCTCTGCGATGCTTGCTACAGACATGTGGATAGAAAATCCAACACACCCTCTTACACTAACAAGTCGTCTTTCAAACGTAGCAGTCTTGTCGCACCAGGACCTCGTCAAAATCACTGCCACGTCCTTGGCTGCCCGAAAGTAGCTGTCAACATACTCAAGCGAAAATGGATTATCAAAATGAAAAAGGCTGTATGTCAGATTGTAAGTTTAATTTTTATTTACATTTTTCAATATTTAATTCGTTTGCATTTCAACGCAGTTTTAATAGTTGATGTACTGTAGTGGCTTGTTTTGGAAATTGTCAACTATATTTTTCTATAGAAACCCTATAATTTTTATATTTTATAATTCTTAATTCGAGTGTCCGTCTCAAATTGTTCACTAGATATATTTTTATATTTTTTTGCAATATTTAAGATTTCAAATATTTTTATATTTTACAATGGTGACGAACTAAAATGTAGATATAAATACTTCTCTTAAATATTATGAAATGTGCATTGAGTTCCAGTTAAAGCAGGATTATAACCAAAAATTTAACAATGAATGTCTCAGAAGCAGTGGCCCATAGATACAGTGAATTATTTTCCAAAATATGTTGCAATGGACCACTCACCATGAGACCACATTTTAGTAAGATAAGTCATTTCTCTCAAAAAAAATTTCAGCTCAACATAGACTTGGCCAATCACGGCCTCCATTCAATTCCAATATGCCAGGAACATTATAGTGCACTGCAGCATCTTATGATTTGTGCAATGTGTAAACGGACACTAGCTAGCAATCACATGCATAACTTGGGTCCTGAATCAACCGACTTGAACAGTATTCTGCAAGAAGAGGGCATCCCAGTTGTGCTTTCTGAAAGACCAATAGTTTGCAAGCTTTGCAGATATTTCGCAATGTTGTTGCTCAAGGATCCTGAAGAAAGGCCGGAGAACACAGCCAATTTTTTCACGGAATACAAGAAAAGGTATACATATACATATTTGATTTCTTACTCATGCAGATTTCATATTGTAATTTTTCACACTTCAGATTACTACATTTTCATGGGATTGAGCAAATGGATGAAGCAGAGGCTGAGGAACCCATCCCAGTTCCAAGCAAGGAAAAATCGGAAAAGGAGAACGGGAAGAAAAAGAAGAAAACCAGGAGTCAATCGGATGGAGAGCAGCCTCCGGTTCTCGAACCACAAGTTAACATCTCTAAACCGGATCAACAGCGTCTCACGCCAGAAGCAAGTAAATCAAACAGCCAATCAAGATCCGAATCTCCATCCGATTATATGATCGATTATAACACATTAATACCCAAAATCAATATGGAGTGTGGAAGTGATGTAGAAATGACGAAACGTCCTAGTAGTGAGAAACCGCTCGTTTTGAAAAAAGTTTCCCGACCTGAGTTGATCAAAGAAGCTGTTGAAATCTCCAAGAACATAAAAGTGCAAGAGAAAAATAGTGATATTGCCGTGCAAAGACTCGGTTCTAATCCCTGTTTGTCTGTTAGACAGTTATTTCCTGGAGAAGAAGATTTACAACTTCAAGGCCACATTGATTTCAGTAACATCAAAGAAAGGACTCCAGAAGGATGGGAAAAATGCACAACTACTATCCAGTATGATGTAGAAATGAAGAATTTATGGCAAGAATTACAGAAGCCATATGGAAATCAAAGCAGCTTCCTGAGGCACTTAATTTTGTTGGAGAAGTATTTTAGGAATGGAGATTTAGTTTTGGCTCCAAATGCCAATTCTTACTCGAAAAACTACAGTGAATCTGTTAGAAATAGACTGAGGGCTTACGATAATATTCCATCGCTTCCAGCATTGTCTGTAGTCCCTGTTGTCAAAGCCCAAAAGAGCAGTAGTGGAATAATAACTAGCAAAGAAGTACCAAACCCGAGTTACATACTAAATGCAGCTAATATTCCAAAAAATACTCCCATAACGATCTCGCAATTAACCTCTACGAATTTCATGACCCAAACCAACGGAACGTCCCAAAAACAAGCAAAAGTGCCTGGATTAATCTCTCTTCAACCAGGGACCAATAAGCCAGTAGCTCCGCCTCTAACAAAGTTGCCTCAATCTCGAAAAATTAAGTTTCCTATGCCCAAAAATTGGCGACCAAATTTAATACCTGTAGACCCGAGTAAGAAGCTTGAGAAGAAACCAGGGTTGATTCACGTCACTTCAGCTGGTAAACCATATTTCATAACGATTGAAGATTACAAGAAGATGTGCGCTATTAAGAGAAACTTCGAATTGAAACGAGAAAAACAGATACAAGAAGTACAAAGAAACTTCCCTGGGACGTCAGTTCTAAAGGAAATAGGCCCTAAAAAAGGCCTTGTAATAACCAAAACCAGTGAAAGTCAACCTATACCTCCACCAGCTGAACCAATCCAAGAAGTGGAAAACAGCCTGGAAAAATTGGACAAACAAGTGGAAAAGTTAGAGGCGAAATTCAACAACGATAGGATCATCCTGCCAAAGATACCCAAATCATTGACTGTTATTCCACAAACTGTAGCGCGTAAGAACTCTAGCCCTTCGAGCCCCGCGCTAATGATCATGCAAAAGAAGTCTACGAAGTCATGATTGCTTCTTCAAAAGTGTTTAAGTGCCTCTAAAGAACGTGATTATCAGAGATTTTTTTGTTTTGTCTAAGAGAAGTGATTTTTTTTCCCGGTATTATGCTCGAAGAGAGCTGGAAACTATTTGGAGGTGAAAGAAATGATGGTGTTTGCGCTAATTTTTTAAACTTATTTGAACTGATTTTTTCAGTAAGTTGGTTATTTACTTTTTTATTTGAGGAAAAGCTTTCAGTAGCATTTCCTAATGTATGCACTTAAAAATAGAAAAAGGTGATCTCTGTCACTGGTTGGCTTTGTCTTGGCATCATGTATAGCAAAATCTAATGATTTGAAATCTCGTCATTTAGTTCAGTAAATGCCAAAAGTTGTATGAAGCAAGTCAAGTCTAACATTTTGCTGGTGCCTCATTTTTCAAAGCCCTTTTACTGTGGCAGAATAATCTTTCAATTTATCAGCAGCCCAAATGATCCTGTAAAACAATGCACAGCATTTACTTTGATCATGTGTCGCAATCGAATACGCGTTCAACTTGGCAAAACAGCTCTGACATTTTCAGTTCTTAATGAATTTCATAGTGGATAAAACACTTTCACACAAGTATGTTCTCCCTAACATTGATGTAATTTTTAATCCAAAATCCCGCAAGTTTGGAAAGCGTTCTTTTGAAGCCAGCTTGAAGAATTCTGCCCCCCCTTTCTGGTTTAGTTTGTAGGAATGCATCAGCTTGAAGGTTGCACAGCTCAAGTTTTAGGTTGGCTGGTTGTCCTTCGATGTATACCCCAAGTGGATTATTAAATACATAGTATCACGTTACTCTTTATTTTTCCAAAGTCTTCAACTCACTAATGATATTTCTAATGCCAGTACTAAACTCGGAAAAATCCAGTTTTACACCTCCAAATTTCTCAGTCAGTCGTCTGCAGCTGTATCAGGTCATTTTTCTCCAAAGCAACAGAGAAGAGTGCCAACTTATCGCAAAATCCAATGTATCCCATCAGATCTTGAAGTATGAAGTCGAGTTCATTCAGGTAAGTAGTAATGTCTATTAAGAAAGTCAGTGCATATGAAGCATACAGTGCTATGGTTTGTTCTTTTGCCATTTTAATAAACATACCTGTTCAAGTTTTTCTTGAAATCTGCAATCCGCACATCTCGAGACTATCCCTCATACTTATTATATTTGTCTGCATGAAGACGAATAATGTCTCTTTACGTCGTATTTCATGGGTACAGACACTATTTGCAAACACACCATACACTAACTTTCCGTTGTTATTTGTAATGAAATAATCTTTTTCCATCGTTCCTGATATACTCTGTTTTCATGTTCAATTTTACTTTTCGTTGGAGGATTATTCATTTCAATATTTACTATAAAATCGCAACAAAACTTAACAGCATCACCACAACCAACTGAAAAAATTGCAATAACTGATCATGAATTGAAAAATTACTACGCGTACTACCAATATAACGATTTATTATTATAACTTGACCGGTTTCAGAATTCACAATGATTCCATCATCAGAAATGTATAAATAAAATTTTATTTATACATTTCTGATCATTGTGAATTCTGAAACCGGTCAAGTTATAATAATAAATCGTTATATTGGTAGTACGCGTAGTAATTTTTCAATTCATCATGAATTTCTACCAAATAGTAAAATTAGAAAATATTAACTACATAATAACTGATCAACTTGCATAAACCCCGAACCTCAAATACCCCTGTTGGTGACTCAAGTGTTCGCAACAAGTACAGATGGACCAAAAATATTTCAATAATTTTAAAATCATTCACAATTCACAGTTAATTATCGCCTCGTGGGCTGCAAAATATGATTTTTCCGAAACACCGTGACAGCCACAAACAAAAACTATGCGAACCGCCAGATGGATAGCCCTGTACTAAAATTTGAAACAAACTTATGTAAGTTGTAATAGTACCTAGTGGGGTTCTTATTTTTCTGCTTACATGATATATAAATTTTAATAATTGATACCAAATAGCACAGTTATTTCAGTGCATCAGTTTTCAAATTTTAAATCATGTAAACAAAAAAATAGGTACGCCACCCTCTGCTACTCAGAACGATTTCTGACAAAATATGTAAAACAGTGGTTCTCAACCTTTTTGCAGTAGTGGAACACTTCCAGCTACCAAAGAATACTTCGGAACACCAAGATCATTAGCATGCATTTATTATTAATAATTCATACATGAAACATAAATACACATATATTTCTGAGCAACAAAATATGGACAATATAAAAACAGGATAAAATAAACATCTGGTATTAAAATTAAAAAATAAAGTATATTTTTTGTCCAAAATAACAGAACTTTTAAGAAAGTTGCAAAACTAGCAAGCATCTGTTCATTTTAATGAGAGATTTGAGCTTGGTGTCGTTTGCAGATTTCCTTAAAATTAATAAAAATATTAACTTTGATGGCGATCCCCTATCTGTCCTTTTTGACCTGACTGATTTTTGTTCAAAAGAAAAATGTGAAATCATCATAACAAAAAAGAACTGCGGCGGGGTGCGAACCCGCAACGTTGCGATTTGGGAGGATAACACATCGACCACTGTGCCACGAAGGTGTGATGGCAACAACGTTTCCGAAAATAGTATATAAGTAGAAAATATGCCCGTTGCCCTAAGTCAGACAGTTGGGAATGCTTTAAGCAAACTCTACGTATCCGCTAATCTGGCAGTACGGCTGTAATTCGCAATAAAAAAAGCGTTGCTCTTGATCACGTCATATACGGCAGTGTTGCCAAGTTGCACGATTTTTTGCCAAAAGCAAGATTATTTAGAATATTTCACGGAACACTTTCAACACATTTGCGGAACACCACTGTTCCGCGGAACGGCGGTTGAGAACCACTGCACTAAAACATATTTTGCCATATCGAGTGCGAATCTGACTATGACATGATTATAACTGGCCCTCATATGCTCACTTTTTCGTTAGAGTCAAAATTATTGCTATTTCTAAGATACTAAGAAACTTCTGGCACATAGTGCCCCTGCATCAACAAAGCGTGGCATACGTGTTGTTTTCTGAATTGATGAACTACCCAGGCAGTTGATGTCTGCCTTATTGTTCTATTTAATCCTCATTTACTTCAATACATTTTACAATTTTACTCAATCCTGAATTAATACCTCTCTGCTATTAAAAAATTGCTTTCTTTTCGAGACGAAAAATGTTGCACTTATTCGTTCCTATTCAACTTGAATAGAAAATAGTTACTCAGAAGGTGCAACTCACATTCACAAAATAGTGGCTTTGGAAATAGCTGGAGTATGCAAAGATGGATTGTCATGCAAAAGCACTTCAAGTTACTGTTCCTCTGTGCTTCTCGATTATGACCTGTAATAGTTTTCACAGTAAGTGTAATATTTAGCATGCATGGTGATACTACATTCTTAAAATCTAAGCAAGATGCATACCCTTTGTTTCCCAAAAAATAGTTGTGCTTCAGCCTTTTTGGAGGTAGGTCCACCCTCTTAGTGCCACTCAATAGAATCTATTTTGGACAAGAGATCTTGGTACGGGAACATAATTCCGTGCCCGGTACAGTAGAATTCAAAACTTGACAGATCCTTTTGGTGCAGCTCTGACTAAAGCCTTTAAGCAGCCAATAGAACAACACTGAGAATTTTAGGCACTACTTTTTGTCATGATCACAGAGAATATGAAGTGATTACGCTGTTTGTCCTGCTGTTTCTTTTGTTTTCATGTGACCGTAACCCAGAATCACGACTAAAGCAAAGGTTTTCTGGAGTTGTCATCTATTAGTTCAAATGGGATGGACCGCATGTGATCACTTGAGGACCTGTTCTGTCGCCATAGGACAGGTATCGATGCCATAGGCGGAGAATATAGGGACCTTGCTAGACAGTCTAATTGTAAAGGACAAGCCCAATAACACCTGTATTATAAACAATAACCTATACAGGTTGTTTTTAAAATATGTGAACATAATAAATGTATAATAAATCAATCTGAGTTGAAACTGACATGATGTTGAACCTAATAGGTTCATAAGAACAAAACGAATTCTCTGAATAAAATAAAGGCAATACAGAGATGATGAATGATTGATATTCTTTATTTTTTGGTCGAAATTGTTCGTTACCTAGAAGGGTCCATACCTGACCTGACCTGATCTATTTCCTATCAATATAAGTGAATTAGGAGATGTTACTTTTAAGCTGCTTACGCAAAATTGTTTATTTGCAAAAAATATTTTATTTTAAAACGAGCTTAATTATTTATTTAAAATTTTCTTAATTGGCAATTGATTTGATTTGAGTATTTGGGCCAGACTGTTCTAATAAGATTTTTGTCCATGTTTGTGATAAAAATGGGCTTCTTTGAGGGCATAATACGTGAAACTCAAAATAATTTTCGAATGAAAACTATCATTGTTAAACATATTTTTGCTGCACCAAAAATATAATTGTTGTAGTGAAAAATATATAGACTGTTTTATATTTATAAATCCATTATTTTTGTATGTTACAGTCGCATTGTAAATATTGTAGGTAACTTATAAATTATAATATTATGTGAGAAATAATACATTTTTCATTTCTATTTAAATAAAATTATGTATATTGTATACTTGGGCAATATTGCCGTTAATTTGTGAATACTAGGAAGACCACAGAAAATAAGATGAATATTTTTACAATGTTAATATTTTATCCGTTAGCAATAATTATGGTTACAACAGAATTAATAAGATGTGTGAACAAGTCGTGGGTGAATTTTAGTTGCTTATGTTTCTTCCCAAAGTTTCGTAGATTGTTTAAGTTTTACGTTATAGTGTAGACCAAAACACCATGTTTTCATTTTAAGAATTATATAGGCTATTCAGATGGTACATCTTCCTCGAAAATGTTAATAGAAAGAAAAAGTATTACTTCTCCATCAGTGAGGAGCTACGGTCTTTTGAAGGAGGCAAAAGTGAAAATTTCCGACCCTCGTAGCTCAATTTTTTCGATATTTTTTGTTATTTGATTAAGATCGTGTCTGTTCAATTTTTAAACAGTTTATTCAATTAAAAAAAATTTCTGGGTGATATCAAATATTTAACATCTATCAATAATAAGAAATATCGATAATCTGATAAACCTAGGTATTTCTTGTTATCGATAAGATTTCCCAGGCCTATTTTGTATATCATAACTTTTTCTGCTAAATATTGGTGTTTTGGTTCGCACCGTAAACTAATACATCAAAACTAACATTCATATCAGTGTACATTTTTGTACATTTTTTTATACAAAATGCTCATGTATTTCATTTCATATTTATATTAAGTTATCATTTTTGTAAGTTAATTATTTATACAACACGCCTAGATTTACGAATTTGATTTTCGTATTTATACTTTAGAATCGAGAGAAAGAGTGTTTATTAGGATTTGGAAAGATATGGATAGATGTTTTGGAGGTAGGCATCAGTAGTGAGAAGTGTAATGAAAAAAGTCTGACAGTTTATCGATTTGTTGAAAATAATATTTCATTTTTATAATGTAGCCCGATTAGAACTTTGTTATTCTTCATTTTCAGTTTTATGTATGTATATATTTGGGCCTTTATTATTAAATATTTTGAAATGCATCCCTGTTTTTATTTCCTTTCTTAGAAATTATTGCATAATTCAAAATGCACTGACCACCAAAAAAACTGGGAGTAAAAAGAATATTATATGTATATATATTTTTTTAAATTTACCAATTACCTTGTTTTTCGTAATTTTTTCGTATATGTATTTGTTATCAAAATTACTGTTTATGCTTACTTACTAATGTAATAAACGGTCAAGTTAATTCTGATTGTCCGTAAAAGGTTCCTTGGTTTTACATGGCACACCTTCGATAAAGTTTGTGTAAAATTATTTCAATTTATTTCATTACTTTGCTTCCATTTATATTCACCTTTAATGTATCAATATGTTCTGACCTCTTAAGCCTTTTGTCCACATGCAAGCCAAGAATCCTCACAGTACCGGATTCATTTAAAAGCGTGTTAAACCCTAAAAACATATGATACATATTACATTCGTGCTTACTATTATAGAACTAAAAGTTGTAAGTTATATTAAGCTAGTGTTCCCCATTGAAGGCATCCCCTATACAACTCAACACATTCCCTTAACTCTTGCAAATTCTTTGCAGCAACAACTATGTTAACATCATCTGCCTAAAAACAACATCGCAACCATTCAATATGAAATCATTGACATGTAAAACAAAAAGAAGCAGACCAAGAATAAACCCCTGTGGAACTACAAACTACGTTCATAGGATTGGAAAAATATCAACTGGACTAATTATCAGAATTGTGCGTAATTTGCACTACCTGAGATCTGTAGTTGTCCAAAAATGACTCTATTAAAACATTTGCTAAGCGTGGTAAAGGATTTTGAAATTTAAAAAAAAAATTAGTTTTTTTTACATCTGAAAAACTACCAGAGCTTTATTTATTTGAAATTTGGTGTATAATTTGAAGTTTTTTACTAACTTACAAATTTTGAATTTGATACTCTCAACTCTCACCATCGGTGTCACTACGAGGAGGGGAGACCACACATTTACTACCGAAACTTATTACGCTACTGGCTTGCACAGATATGTTGCAAAATATTTGAGTCTTTGTTTTATTTACAAAAAAATCTCTTCGTTTTTTCCGTGCATACCATAGTTTCAGAGAAAAATAATTTTGTGAAACATGGTGCGTAGTTTGTGTTTTTAAAAACGAAAATATCAGCCATCCTTTGCAACAGCAAAGCGTTGTTAATATCGATGAAGTGGCGTGTAAATACTCAAGAATAGAACAAAATACATAGTTGAAAATATGCAGATTTACATTTCAACACCCTGCATCGCTGCATCTCATTTAGTGCCGTTTTTTGGACACGTTTGTTACACTCGTTATAGATTACCCTGGTATATCGGAAAATAAATATTTCGAGATTATATTATGGAAGTCGAGCAGAATCGAAATCTGCTGTCAACAATTATGACCTACCTATATTTAAAAAATGAAGTTGTTAGCCATTTCCGGTATAACACTACCTTAAAAATATATTCATTGAAGAGTTCGCAGGCGTTTAGTCCGAATCCAAATTTTGATAATGGGCAACTAACTGGACGACTCTTTTTTATTTGAAATATTGAAAATTTGGATGAAAATATTTGGTCCCTATTTTTTCGTGTTTCTCTGTGCTTTAATTTAAAATATAATAATAATTTATTAAATGAAAATTCGAAAATTTTTCCCATACGATGCGAATATTCTGCCGAAGTATGTAAATGAAAATACGAAATATTTTGTAAAATACAGACAATGCTGCTTTACTAGACCTACAGCCTACAGTAGTACAGATTGAACCAAATTCGCCAGACCGAAACATAAATATTTATTACGTAAACAAAACTTGCATCTTGCAAGTTGTATTGAGATGTCCGATAGTCGGATATACCTACCTATATTTAGTAGATTGTTTCCGAATAGGAAACAAGTATAGGTACCGGTATAAGTTAATTATACATAAAATTTGTGTCTAAAACCGGCGCTACACATGCGGCATTTGCCGAATCCCGAATATCAAATGTTTGGAATTCGGCGAATAGCTCAGCACTACACATGCGGCAATATCCAAATGTTTGCTATTCGGCAAACATTTGAACATATTCGCCAAACATTTCCCGCCGATTGTCGGTAAATCAGCACGAAATCAAAGTAACCAAACTGTCTGATAAAGCCGGCGCTACACATGCGGCATTTGGCGAATATGGAATGTTTGGTGCGTCACGAACCACTTCGCTAAACACCAAACATACATCTACACACACAGGCCCCCCACCCCCGGCTTTTGGTACATAATTATATTACTACATATAATGAAAACCAATCAATTGTATGCTAAGAAAATTTTGCTTTGCCACCCCCCCCCCCCTCCCTGGAAATTTTGGAGGCGACGCCCATGATAACAACTGAAATAAAAGTAACAAAAACAGAAAAATAGCAAAACAGCAAAACAAACAAAAACAAGAAAAACATCAAACAACAAAATTATAGGAACTGCTCAAATTGATTGCCATGTTTTTCAACACATAATCTACATCTTTTTGTTACTATATTAGTACTATATTACTATAATGAAAACCAATCAATTATATGCTAAGAAAATTTTGCTTTGCCCTCCCCCCCTGTAAATTTTGGAGGCGACGCCCATGTCTACACATATGCATCTAGTTGGCGAATCGCATTTATCAAACACTTCGGTTAAGGCCTTCTCAAACCGGCGCGGAACAACGGGAGCGGTAGCGAATATTACGCTACGGATGCGGGACGCGGGAAATTAACAAGTATTTACAGCAGAGCGAAACATTTCGTCATTGTGGGTACAGACTTGAGCAAATTTGCGCGCACGAACAGTTTGCACGTACGAATGCTCAAATGTGGACCCTAATAAATTGGTTGGCACGCACAAATTATTCGTGCGCGCATAACCCGCACGCGATCCGTCGCTTGTCGGTCTCGGTGCCATGCTCAAAGGAAATTGTGCGCGCAGTTTGGACGGCAAAACATCGGTCCGTGTCAGTTCTTGTTTAGTTGTCGATGCAGAAGTACATATGCAGGTTTATAAATAATGAAGTTGACGACAGAAAATGTAATCCAATTAATTGATGGATACGAAAAATTTCCCATTTTATGGGATCCAAAAAATGAGCAGCATTTCAACCTAATGCAGGAGCTAGGTATGTAAGCCATATTTTCGTGAAATCACACGAACAACTGGATCAGTTCGTGCGCACAGGCATGTCAAGATGAACGTAAACAAATTAAATCACACGCACGAATGTTCGTGCGCGTACACTGTTCGTGTACGTAAATTTGCTCAAGTCTGTACTTACGTTTAGACGTGCATTTATTACTACCGGTTTGTGTAACCTAATTTTCGACACAAAATAGTATGTTCTATTCGGATGATGAAGAAGACGCTCTTCTGTTACTGGCAGTAGCAGACGACCAAAGCAGGTTTTGTTTTAGTGTCAAACCAATTTCGTCCCATACTTTGTTCTTTTTTCGTATATTTTTATATTGGTATTAGATAAATCGTACAAAATCGGATAATTCTTGAAAGTTTCTATTAATTTTTCTGTCTCCATGATAGTTAGCACGTATATACTAGAAGCGGGAACTGCGCGGTAGCGAATAGAATGCTGCAAGCAGCGAACTGTAAAAAAGACGCTGCAGTCCCGCGCGGGCTTTAGCGGGAAGTTGTTTCGGTGTGCATGGTACAATATCCCGCCATATGTTTCTATTCCGCGACGCTCCCGCTCTCGCTTCCGCTCCCGCTATCCCGCGTCGGTTTGAGAAGGCCTTTACTTTGATTCGTGCTGATTTACCGACAATCGGCGGGAAATGTTCAATGTTTGCCGAATAGCAAACATTTCGATATTGCCGCATGTGTAGTGCTGAGCTGGTGCTGAGCTATTCGCCGAATTCCAAACATTTGCTATTCGGGATTCGGCAAATGCCGCATGTGTAGCGCCGGCTTAATATGTAATGCGATTCGCCAACTAGACGCATATGTGTAGATGTATGTTTGGTGTTTGGCGAAGTGGTTCGTGACGCGCCAAACATTCGATATTCGCCAAATGCCGCATGTGTAGAGCCGGCTTTACATGCAAGTATCCGGATAGCAGCATCCAGCGAATATTCCGAATATTAATAGAATCCGGATACCGGAATTCCCATTAATCAGAAGTTCCTATTTTTCCCAACACTAACTAAAGCTGCTCATGTTGCTTCCCTTCCCACCCCTTCCTTTCCCTTCCCTACCTTACCTGTCCCTACCCAACCCCTTCCCTTCACACCTCCCCCAACCGCCCACCCCCCTAACCTACCCACCACACCCCTTCCTTTCCTGTCGCCTGAGGACTTACCTGTGGCGGCAGGAAGCCACAAATGATCATGAAGCGAAACAGACCACTTTGCTGACGGTAACTTTTTAAAACAGGTCCCAGAGTTGCCACGCGCACCACGCGCATTTTAAACAGACCCCTTAGCTGTCCTCGCACCAGACACACGCATTTTTTGCAAAAAAGATAATATAAAAACGTGAGAGAAAAAAACGCTTCTGCGGGAGCCGATCCCACCCGGCCACAGAATACCGAGCTACCAGTTCTATGTTATACCTCCCTACCTGCCGCCGCTGCTAGTTCAAGTTTCTACTAACGAATTACTTAAACGTAAGTGTAACGTAAAACTATGATAACGTTTCGGTTGGTGAGCAGCGCACGCAATGATTATTATTGTATGACTTCCTGCTAACACGGGCAAATCGCCTGAGGCACTTTATTTTTGTTTAGACAATTTCCAATTTAGAGGACTGAACCCATTAATAAAAACCTACTCTACGACTGAATCTAATTCGAGTAGGATACCAAGTTTACAAGCATTTTTTTTTCTTGGATTTATTTTTACAATTTCTGCTTGATGATGACACTGACCTTATGAGATAGGTACGTGCGCTTTCGGAAACGTAAACATTTCCACGGTCAGTGTATTTGTGATTGTTGGAAATGCGGTTAAAAACAAAACCAAAATCTTACAATCACAAACTGAAATAATTTCCTTTGTTACTCTTTTCAAATACGCACAATAAATTTAAATAAAAAATCAACAAAAATTAAATCAATAAAACGAACAAAGAGGGAGCGTAATTTTGTCGTCGAGTTGCGGGTGTTTTAGTTGTCTACCTACAAAAAAGTTTATCAAACGACCGCGTACTGTGATGCGCGAATTTAAATGGACACTTTTCCTTTCAAACGTCAATTTTCTTTCACAACTGTCAAGTCATGTGTAAGTAAATAGCAAAATTAAGGTGTGATTTCTAGAAAAAATAACTATGAACCGCAAGGGAACTCCTGGGGTAAGGCCTAAACGTTTGTTTATTTACGCCATAATTTATTTGCTTTTTTTGATTTGTTTAAATAAATTTCGTCTTGGGCGATGTTGATTGTTGATCTCAGTAAATCGGGGCATGTGTCATTGTACATCAGTTTTTCTTGTTTAACTGCAAAATGGTAAAAATTCGAAATATTTATACATTGTTTTGTGGTTCTAATTATAGAGGTGTAAAGTATTTGGTTTGATCTTGCAAAAATAATGAGAATAAATGCTACGTTGTATGCGTCCAGAGCTACATAACCTAAGATTTTAGTAAACGTCACCTTCTGTTTGCTGCATATGCATTTGGGTAATTTTTGCGTAAGTAATTATTCTTGTGGAATCTTTTTTATAATCAATTGCCACAGAATTTCAATATAAAGAAACCAGTACAAAGGATATACCTTCAAGGGGCATTAAAAAAAATTGCACTCGGCTCATATGATGTGCTAGTGGTTGTACTTTTAAGTATTATTTTTTGTTACGCCACATCCAATTTTTGAACAGTTCACACCCGAAATGACAGCTGTAGATATGTTCGGTAACATTAAAACATGATAAGAGGTATTTTTTTGTAGTTCTTGCCATAATCATTTGTTGAATGTAAGATTGACTAGTTTTGTTTTTTGTTTCAGTGCCTCAGTTCAATGCTCCACTTTTTACAACAAGAAAAATGAGCAATTCCAACTTGCATCAAAAATCTGTCAAACAGTTCTACAGTAACGTTTCGCCTTGTATAATGGAGTCCATTGATCCAAATATTAACACTTGCATATCACCCACTGATAATGCTTCTGGAGATACAGTTGTCACTAATAAATACGAATCATTGAATATCAGATCGGAAGATTTATTGAGTTTATCAGAAACTAACAACGGTAGCTTTCTTTTGTTAGACGGTAATGAATGCATGCGTGTAACTTCAGAAAATAATTTCTTGAAGCGATTAAAAATTGATCGGGCCGATCGAAAGATTAAAGTCGTATCTGTTTTTGGGAATACAGGCGAAGGAAAATCGTATACGTTAAATAAAGTGTTTTTTAATGGTGAGCAAGTCTTCCGCACATCTCCAGAACAGACTTCATGTACATTAGGAGTGTGGGCAGCTTACGATCCTCTGCTCAAAGTTATCTGTCTCGATACAGAAGGTTTACTAGGAGTTACAAAAAAAGAAAACCAGCGCACTCGATTATTGCTCAAAATTTTAGCCGTTTCGGATATTATTATATACAGAACAAAAGCAGAAAGACTGCAAAGAGATATGTACTCATTTCTCGGAGGTGCTTCGCAAGCATATAAGGAACATTTCGAAGTTGCTCTCAAGCAAATGCGACAGGTAATGAACATCTTGTTAGTGCGGCATTTAATGAGTATGTGTTTAGGTAGACTGCACGAGTTACTAAAATGTGCTTAATGAAATTTTGTAGGTACAAAGGTAAAAATATCTGACCTATCCAGAAACATAGTACACAACTTGGGCATGAAGAAGAAGACTTTCTATATTTTATGTTTCGCAATGGGGATTGGGTTGCGAGAGCCCATGAGTAATAGATGTGAGACCCAGTAAATGCTCCTGGTTTTTTTGACATACTTTGGAATAAAAAAACCAGCATGGCAACTTTTTGACAACTCACAAATTCTTTATGTCCAAGCTATGTAAAATGATTCTGGCTAGGCCAGATATTTTTACCTTTTGTGCCAACGGAATGAAATGATAGCTCCAGTTTTGCACTATACTATTTAATTGTTTGCAGAACTCTGATGCCGACCAAATGTCATCTCTCGGACCTAGCGTGATAATTTTTCACGAAACTACTAACACGCATACGCTACAATCAAGTGCAGGAGTCTCTGAATCGCCTGAGGATATCTTGCGGTCTTCATTTGCACGACTAGAGTTAGATGTAGATGCATTTAGCTCTCTTAAATATGTGGGTGTGCAAACCAAGCAACCTCCAACTTCTTTTGTAGAATTGAAAAATGCTATACAGTTAGAGTTAGATAATACATCGGTGAGGTCAGCCAGAAATCCCAAATTTATTTATCTCACTTTGAAGGTGAGTAACTTTACAGATAGATTGCTGTAGTATGTTTACTGGATGTTCGATGAAAAACGTATACAGGGTGGGCCAATAGTGTGTAGTCGGCCCATATCTCTGTTCTCTGGTTCTATTCAAGGTATCAAAATAAAACTTTACACGTATGTTGAGAACTCCACGAAGAATCTGATAAAATTATTTTGGTGTATACAGGGTGTTCACACTCTGAGCACCAAACCAAAGTTATGGTTTTTTAAATGGAACGCCTCACATTTGTTTACATATTTGAATTCCCAATAAAATTTTATAAAAAATGGTGTACTGCAAGATGGGGTTTAGAGTAGGTGATTTTAAGATATTACCATTTTAGTGCCAGTATAAACCCAACTTTGAGGAGCTGCTGACATCTACTGGTCCAAGCTGTCTAAGATTTCTTTATTGGACTAGGTTCACAGACTGCTCTATTTGTAAAATTCTTGAGTACTTTTGTCACAAAACTTAATATCATACAGGGTGGACAGCTTACGCAATATGCATTTTTTCTTAAAAATTCCAAATGGAACACCCCATATTTTATTTCTGTATTTGATAGATAGTTTACTAAGCTTTTGATTGATGTAGATATTGTTAGGTCTGCGACTGACGGTTTCGGTAGAATTGAAAATTGAACTGTAAAATGTAGTACTTTGACCGGTAGTTTATTCGTTTCTCCCATATTTTAGCGCCCAAAATACAAAATATGATTTCCATTTTGTTTCTGGAAGTTGATTTCACATTGAGACAAAAACTTTCATCGCCAGATTGCTTCTTCATTGTCATATTCTTAAATAAATGGTAACTTATTAAACCTAGGTATAAATTGAAACAAGGAGTGCCATGGAAGAAAACCGTCCTTTCATGAAGTAATCTTGCAATGAGATTTCTTGTGCCAGTGTAAACTCTGTTCACTAAATTTTTTGTAAAAACAAAGTGTAAGCATTTTTTTGAGTTTTGGGTGGCAAAATGGGGGAAATTCACCAAAAATGGTACAAAATTACGGCAAAAATCTCAATTCTTAAGGCTTAATCTTTATTTCTGCCTAAATTATCAGTTGCAGACCTGCCAATATCTGCATCAGTTAAAAGCTTAATAAACTGGCTATGAAACCTGCAAATAATATACGGGATGTTCCATTTAACATTTTTGGGAAAAGCTCCATTTTGCGTAAGCTAGCCACTCTGTACAATATGAACTATTTTGAAAAAAGTGTTAATGGCTTTTACAAATAGAGTATCCTCTGAACCTAGTCCAATAGAAAAATCTTAGTTAGCTTTGACCAGCAGGCGTCAGTAGCACCACAAATGTGGATTCACACTGGTACTAAAATGGCCATATCTTAACATCGCTTACTCTGAACCCCATCGTGTAGCATATCAACTTTCATGAAATTTTATGGGGAATCCAAATATGCAAACAAATGTGGGGCATTCCATTTAAAAAAACATAACTTTGGTTTGGTATGTAGTACGTGAACATCCTGTATACATCAACATAATTTTAAAAGAAGCTCCGTGGGGTTCTCCACACACACGTAAAATTTCATGTTGATATCTTGAATAGAATCAGAGATATGGACCGACTACGCACTATTGGCCCACCCTGTATAAGTGAAAAAAAATGGTAAACCTCATAAGTAGAAAAGTAAAATTATTAAGGACTGGTTGAAATCAGTGCTCGTAAATTTTATTCTCATTACAGAAATACTTCAATTCAACATTATTTTATAGATTCTTCTCAGATTCGTGCCAATTTCAAAACTTTAAGTTTTCTAATTTTGTGAATTTCTGACAAAATAAACACGTCGAACGACAAAAACTACACGTGTTTATTTTGCCAGAAATTCACAAAATTAGAAAACTTAAAATTATTTTATAGACGTTTCTTAACACCAGGTTTTCCAAATTTATACCTAAAACTGTAGTAGAATTTCAGTTTATCTTCTATAATCTATAGTACCGTTGCAATATTTTTAAGTGATTAATGTTTTGTAGGGCCTAAATGACAAATTTAATAGTGAAATTACAAATTCAACACCACAGCTGTACTTGCCAGCTTATTTTACTTGCCAGATGAAATGTCAGTCATGTAGTACAGGATGTACACTTTCCATGGGCCACGTGGATGAAGGTAAGGCTCACTTGAGTCCGAATCAGTGTCAGTATCAACATCAGTACCAGAACTGCATTTATTTATGTAAAGTAAGTATTTCTACAACACGGAAGCAAACTGCCTATTAAGAAACAAATTGTTTTAGAAATGTTACACTAATGGAGAAAGAGTAGTCGTCAAACCTAGTGAATTAACAGGAACTGACAAATCGTGGACTAGTTTACTGACATATGTCTGGTCAGGCTATGTAATTGAGTGTCGAAAATGTGGAGAAATCTATCGGTCGCGTGAACACTGGTACGGCAATAAGAAACCCGAAGATGCTGCCGTAATACCCGAATATGTTCACATATGGCCTGGAGTAAGTCGACAATTTCTTCGTAAATCTTAACACATTGACTAGAGTTTTAAGGTAGGATGAATTTTTTTTCAGGAGAAAAACTTTTTCGGATCTCAGAATTCAGCGCGTCGCATTTTAGATAGTGTTAGTACAGTTACTGAGGCAATGACTGCAGTTGGAGCGCCACCTGTGAAAGCAATAGCGAGTTATTATAATGCGAAAACTATGCCTAATTACTGGACGCCAAATGAACATCTGAGGGTACGTTTACTAAAGCAGAAAACCTCATAACTAATGTGTCATTGTACATAGATCACTCTAATAATTTTAAAATACAGCGAAATTGTTCACTTCAGTTTCTCTACTCCTGACCATGGCACAGGTAAAAGATGGTATAACGCGGCACACATTTTACTACTGCTAGGACTACGTCATCAAGTAGAAATTTCGGCAGGAATGCTGAATGTAGAAGGTGTACAGCAAGCGTCTAACGTGATGATGAGCGACAGAGATGCGCAGTTGAGTAATCCCCATTATTCACCCACTACGCTGTCGACCGGGATTGGTTTTCGGTGGAGGCATGCAACTGTCAGTGGCGCACGATTAACTTCATACTAAATTCATCTATAGTCAAAGTAACCTCGCGCCACTGCCTGAATCTGTTTTAAACTAGGGCGTGGCCTTACCTGCGCGGGCTCCCGCCATCACGTTTGATGATTGCTGTATGTTACTTGACTCTTCTATGTTATGTCTCGAGTAGAATCACCGAACAGACTATTTTTTAAAATTCTTAAAATTAATCGATTATTTGATTATAGATTTTACAATAATTGATTAATCAAATAATCGATTCAAAAAACCGATTAATCGATTATCTGATTAATAAATTAATTGAGTAATCAATAAATAAAAAAAATTATTGATTAATCAGATAATCGATTAATCGACTGATTGATTGTTCGATTATTTGATTATTTGATTAATCGAAAATTTGATTAATCGTTTATTTTATCAATTGTTCGCTTGATTAATCTGTTATTTAATTAAGCGATTAATATTTTGTTCCATCAATTAATGTAATGAGTACTTTCTTATGGTAAGCTTTTCTAGAAGTATTATTTTTATTACTGATATATCGCATATTATAATGTACAATATAAAGTCTGTCTTTAATGCATTAAAAACAGACTTTATATTGTGTATTATAATTAGTAGAAAGCATAGTAATTGTGAAAACTCAATATGTCCGACCAACTAAGTATTTGATTAATCGATTAACCAAATAATCGCTTAGTCGATTAATTAAACAATCAATAAGCCGATAGATCAAACAGTCGATTAATTGACAATCGACTAACTGATTAACAAATAATCGATTAATCGATCAATCAAGTAATCAATCACTTAATCGATTAATTAAACAATCAATAAGCCGATAGATCAAACAGTCGATTAATTGACAATCGACTAACTGATTAATCAAATAATCAATTAATCGATTTATCAAATAATCGATTACTTTACAACAAGCGATAATCCTTATACAGTAGGCGCTCGGTTATATGAACACTTCATTATATGAACTATCCGCAACAGTGAACACGCAATGTAAAACATATCAGGTTCTATAGAGTGAACAGCGTTAATCTCGATTAAGTGAACAGCAAGATTTGCATGTTGGGTTTCCAGTGAAAACCCAACAACTGGACCAAAATGTCATCCGTGTAACAAAACTCTACTACAGGTCTAGTTTGTTGTCTTCAATTGTATCTTCAAAATCTAGAGATATGTCTAAACTTCTAAAAGAATTAACAATAATTAAGGATGCTGTCATTAATCTTTCTCTGGCATGATGGAGTAGGCTTCAGGCTGACACGATTAAGAAGTGCTGGAAAAACATACTGAATTTTACTGAAAACGATGATGATGAAGATCCAGAAGAGGAAAGAAAAGTACAGAAGTGAAACAGAAGAGCAAGTGCAAGAATTAGTCACTTTATTGAATGAAGTGGATAGTCAGGTAAGCACAAATTTTATTTGAAGTTTCTTTAGAATTTAGTGGAAGAGAGGACATTCAAAAGTGGAACGATGAAGATCACGTAAATGACCAAGATAGTGACAGTGACGATAAGAGTTGGCCATGAAGATCATGCAGAAATAACAGAAATAAGTTCTCCTGGAGCTGTGGATGCATTTAATACAGCTATTCACTGGCGCGAAATAAACATACACGACATTGACGAATTGCTGGTTCTGCGAAAGTGCAGAGATAAAGCACTGCAGAAAAGTTTAGCCGCGAAGAAAGTGCAACAACACATTACACAATACTTTAGTAAAGTGTAACATGCCAATACATTAATGTCATTTTGATAATAATATACTTTTGATTATATGAACAATTTGATATTATGAACACCCCTCGTTTGTATTAGTTCACATAATCGAGCGCCTACTGTATATCCTTATATATTAATAGCGAAAGTGATTTTACATTGAAACTTTGTTAGCCGGATATCTCATCGAGGACTCCATCGATTTAAACAATTGTGGGCTCTACGGAAAGCTCTAATGCTGTAGATGTGCCTTTTCGGGGTTTTGGGGACTTAAAAAGCATTTGTTACATTTTAGGTAGCTATTAATTTGTAATAAAATGTCCAATATTATTTTCCGACAAAAGTAGAGTGCCATGCCTTTGACAATTAAATAATTTAGCGAAGGTGATTTTACATTGAAACTTTGTTCGCCGGATATCTCATCGAGGACTCCATCGATTTCAATTTCAATAACAATAATTGTTGTCCGGTAGAGCCCACAATTATTGTGGGCTCTACCGGAGAGCTCTTAGATGTGCCTTTTCGGGGTTTAAAAAGCATTTGTTACATTTTAGGTAGCTATTAATTTGTAATGTCCAATATTAGGTATTTTCCGACAAAAGCAGAGTGCCATGCCTTTGACAATTAAATAATTATCGAATGCGAAATTTTAACTGGAGCAAAGCGCCGAGAATGTGTACTTATACCTAAGGTTAAATGAAAAGCATGTGATTCTGCTTTACCTTTTCAATTTGAACGCACACAATTCCCACTTCGCTTAGCATTTTGCTTAACAGAAAACAAAAGTCAAGGACAAACGCTTAAGAAAGTGGCCCTTTACCTTCCAGAGCCTATATTTTCCCATGGACAGCTTTTACGTAGCTCTTTCGTGCGTTCGAAAATTTGACTCCACACAAATTTTAATCAAGGACTCTAAGATAAAAGGTTCTTTTCCAAACTATTTAGTTAAATTTACGCGTAATGTTGTTTACAATGAAGTTCTATAATATTGATACGAACTTTTGCCCCGTCAGCGACGCCCCTGGTGGTGATACATTATTTGTTTACGGCGAGCAGGCTTTGATTTATGACGGCGCGACCTTGTCGCTGTTTATGATTCCCGAAAAGAATAGTCTATCTTGAAGATTCTCATTCTGGAACAATGTTTGATCGATAATTTTCGAGAATCTTCTAAGACCATTATAAAATGGGAAGCAAGAAGCCGAGTGGACAGTCTTAGTCTTACAGTTTGAAGTCTGAAGTTTGGAAGCGAATGTTGAATGCGATAAGAACCGGGGGTTTAATAGTTCCGTGCGAGTATAAGTCTTGATACGCGTTTAGTGTCGGTACGGTACGCGAGTGCGAATTCTTTGGTGGCGTTTTAAGTGTACCGGGGCGTCTTCGTATGTGATTAACCGTCGGTTGAAGACGAGTGTTTTAGAGAGTTTAAACTGTGGACTTGTGTACTGTGGATTGTTTAGGTTAGGTAATTAATTGTTTAATTGTTCGCTTAATTGTTTAATTTTCACTGCTTGTTGTTACTTACTGCTTGTATATATTTCGCTGCTTATTGTTCAATTTGTTAATTTTAAGTTCTCAAATCACTGTTAATCATTGTAAATATTTGTACATATACATAAAGTCACTGTAAATAAAAAGTGTAAAATCGAAATACGTTACAACTGGTGTCAGAAGTGCGATTTACGGAGCCAAGAAGAGTGAAGAACGTCGTGGAAGCCGGTGGAAAATTGAAGAATTTTCTGGAAGTTGGCCGAGCTGAGTGAAAATTTCGACGTTGTTTGGACTCCTTAGTGACTGTTAGTGGTTTGAGACTTGGATTTGTACTTGTGAGTGTTTATGCCAGTAACAAGAAGAGCCGCCGCGATGGAGCAGCAACTTCAAGCTTTAATGGAGTTAATGAAGAACAGTCAAGAAGAAATGAAGAATAATTTGGAAGAGATAAGGAACAGCCAAGAAGCTATGAAGACCGGGCAAGAAGAAATGAAGAACAGTCAAGAAGAAATGAAGAATCACCTTGAAGAAACAATGAAGAGCAGTCAAGAAGAAGCGAAGAGAAATCTAGAAGAAGTAATGAAGACCAGTCTAGATGAGGCAATGAAGAACACTCGAGAAGAAATGAAGAATCATCTAGAAGAAATGAAGAACAGCCAAGAAGAAATGAAATCAGCTATAGAAAGGAGTCAAGAGCAGGTAGCTGAGAGAATTGCTGGAATAGATACCAAACTAGAGAACCGAATTACAGAAGAAACACAAGAAATAAGAAAGGTGATGGATGAAGAAATGTCGAAGATAAATGAGAGAGTGGCAGAACTAGAGAAGAAGAAGACATTGAAGACAGAAGATACCGGATTGAACGAAGAAAGAAGAGCTCCTGTTGTTAAGGTGAAGCCGCCTACATTTGATGGGAAGTCCTCGTGGCACACCTACATCAAGCAGTTCGAGGCAGCGGCAGCGGCGAACCAATGGGCCAGTACCGAGAAGGCGGTGAATTTGGTGGTAGCTCTCCGAGGTGACGCCTTAAATATCTTGGATACCGTGACAGCAGAACAACAGGCTGATTACAAGGAGATAGTTAAGCGCCTGGAGATGAGGTATGGCCATCAACACCTCCAGCAAGTCCACCAGGCGCAGCTAAAGGGTAGGTCTCAACGCTCCAACGAGACCTTGCAAGAGTTTGAGGCTGACATCGCCCGACTGGTCCGGTTGGCATACCCAACAGCCCCGGAGGAGTTCTTGGAAAGCCTGGCAGTGGAAAATTTCATTGAGGGGCTGCGTGATAGTGAAACAAAGATGGCGCTGAAGCTAGCAAGACATAAAGCTTTGGCAGACGCTTTGGCCCACGCCTTGGAGTTTGAAGCAGCGAAGCAAACATCACGAGGGTACTCCAAGGTGCGACAGCTGCATACCAATGAAGAGCCAGACGAAGACCTGGTGGAAAAAGTTGCACAAAAAGTTGCACAGAAACTGGACAGACGGACAGAAGACAATAACAATAATGGGACTCGGAGGGGATGGCAAGAAAGGAAGAATTTCTTACGTTGCTGGAATTGCGGTGAGAAGGGCCATCTCCGCAACAGATGCCGAAATGCAACCAGACGGCACGAGGACGAGGCTGGTACCTCCGGGTACCAGGGAAACTAAAGTCGACCAGTTTTGAGGGGCGAAAGCTGGTCCAATCCTACCAAGCCCCAGTACAAGATGTGAAGGTGTCAAGATTGGCTCGAGTTGGGGATAGTTTGATGATTGATGGGATTATTGATGGCAGGAAGACCGAAATTACCATCGATACAGGAGCCAGTGACACCATAGTCAGAAAAGATGTTGTGGCTGAGTGGAGAATTAGGCCGACCAATAAGAATATCCGATTGGTTACTGCTACCGGCGAGACGGCACCTATATATGGAGAGGCGGAAATCGACATAGGGATGGAAGATGTCGTCATTCCACAGAGAGTTCTTGTAGCCGACATTGTGGATGAAGTTATACTGGGCCTGGATTGTATGAAAAAGCACGGGATTGTGCTTGATGTTGGCGCCGGTGTACTTCGAATTGGTGAAGAAGAACTAGTAATGAGTTCTCCTGGGCGCAAGAACTGTGTATACCGAGTGAAGGTCGAAGAAGATGTCGTGTTGCCTGCCAGATCCGAGAACATCGTACGGGTCCGTGTGGAAGGTGCTCCAAGCTGCTTGGTGGGATTGGTCGAGCCGATGAGGTGAAGAAAGGTTTACTGATTGGGAAGACATTGGTAAGACCTGGTCAACGTCCAGTATTCATAAGAATAGCGAACATTGCCGAATTTGACCAGAAGATTTGCAAGGGTACAATAGTTGGTATGTGTGAGCCAGTATCTAGGATTGCCATGGTGAAAAGGAATGAGAAGGGAGAAGATCAGAAGATGTCCCAGACCAGTTTACCAACTCCCCTGGAAAAGATGGTAGAAGAATGTTCCCAACAACTGGATCAGATACAGGGTGAGAAGCTGGCTCAACTCTTGATGAAATACAAAGATGTCTTCTCATTGCAAGATGGTGACCTAGGACGGACGGGAGTAATTCAACACACCATCAACACCGGTGATCATACTCCCATTAAGCAAGCTCCTAGAAGAGTACCCTTGGCAAAACAAACCGAAATGGACAACCTGATCAAAGACATGCATAGACAAGGGGTAATTGAGCCTTCGCAGAGCCCGTGGACTTCCCCTGTAGTGCTGGTGAGCAAGAAAGATGGCTCCACTCGTTTCTGTGTAGACTACAGGCGGTTGAATGATGTCACCAAGAAGGATAGTTACCCCTTACCCCGGATTGACGATACCCTAGACACAGTGGCGGGTTCCAGATGGTTTTCCACCCTCGACTTGAAGAGTGGCTATTGGCAAGTCGAGTTGCATCCCAAGGATAAAGAGAAAACAGCATTCTCTGCCGGAACTGGTTTGTGGCAATTCACTGTAATGCCGTTTGGGCTCTGCAATGCACCTGCCACTTTTGAGAGACTGATGGAGACAGTACTGCGAGGATTACATTGGAAGACTTGCCTGGTCTACCTCGACGATATTATCGTGATGGGGAAAACTTTCGATCAGCACTTGAAGAACTTGTGCGATGTCTTCCAGAAATTGAGGCAAGCTAACCTGAAATTAAGTCCGCAGAAGTGCCAGCTATTTAAGAAGCAGGTTAAGTTTTTGGGGCACATAATTTCAACCAAAGGAGTTGCGACAGATCCAGAGAAGACAGACGCAGTGAGGAATTGGCCTGTCCCGAAAGATAAACATCAACTTCAAAGCTTTCTGGGATTATGCACCTACTACCGCCGTTTCGTGAAAGGGTTTGCAGACATTGCGAAGCCCCTGCATCGGTTGACCGAAGATGGAAGGCCATATGAGTGGACGAAGGAGTGCCGAGGAGCATTTGAAGAGTTGAAGAAGGCTCTGTGTTCTGCTCCTGTTTTGACTTATCCGAGGCCTGGACGCAAGTTTGTTGTGGATACCGATGCAAGCAATGTGGGCATAGGCGGTGTATTATCCCAAGAAGAGAATGGGGAAGAAAAGGTTGTGGCCTATTTCAGTAAGGCCTTGTCGAAAGCTGAACGTAATTACTGCGTCACTAGGAGGGAGCTGTTAGCAATTGTGCGGAGCATCGAGCACTTCCATAAATATCTGTGCGGGCAAGATTTTCTTATCAGAACTGACCATGCTTCCTTGAAGTGGTTGCTGCAATTTAAGAACCCAGAAGGTCAGTTAGCCCGTTGGATTGAGAGGCTGCAGCAGTACAACTTCGTCATTCAACATCGGATTGGGAGAAAACATGGCAATGCTGATGCACTTTCGAGAAGACCTTGCCCGGAAGATTGCAAGTACTGTGTGAGGCAAGAGTTGAAAGAGCATGTACACCCCATCAAATGCCATCAAACCCGGATCCAAGTAGAAGAAGAGCATCTGCAATCCTGGAAAGACGCCCAGCAGAAAGATAAGACCTTGGAACCTCTGCTAAGATGGAAAGAAGCTGGTAGAAGACCGGAGTGGATGGAAGTTTCTGACAAGAGTGTGGCCCTGAAGTCATACTGGGCACAATGGGATTCTCTTGTGATCGAAGACGGTCTTCTGAAGAGAATGTGGGAGAGTACCGACGGAAGAGAGAGAAAGCCCCAGGTCGTGGTGCCGAAGGACAAGGTTCCGGAAGTCCTAGCAGAGGCTCACAATGGAGTGAGTGGGGGACACTTAGGTGTTAATAAAACCACGATGAAGGTCCGAGAGAGATACTATTGGCTGGGCTACAGGACAGATATAATGAACTGGTGCCGGAGATGTGATGACTGCGCGTCAAGCAAGGGACCCAGGACGAGGAGCCGTGGCAGAATGCGCCAGTATAATGTGGGAGCTCCGTTTGAGAGGATTGCAGTTGACGTAGCAGGTCCGTTTCCTACATCAACTGATGGAAATAAGTACATCCTGGTTGCGACGGACTACTTCAGTAAATGGCCTGAGGCATATGCGATACCGAATCAGGAAGCCACTACAGTAGCTGAAGTACTGGTGAACAATTTCTTCAGCCGATTCGGTATACCCATGGAGCTTCATTCTGATCAGGGACGGAACTTCGAGTCTGCGGTGTTCCAAAATATTTGTAAGTTGCTGGGAATACGGAAGACCAGGACCACTCCATTACATCCCCAGTCAGATGGTATGGTTGAGAGATTCAACAGGACCATAGAAAACCATCTGAGGATAATGGTAAACGAACACCAGACAGACTGGGACCGACATCTTCCACTGTTCCTGATGGCTTATCGATCGGCTGTGCACGAGTCAACCGGAAGAACACCTGCCAGTGTGCTATTCGGAAGGGAATTGAGGCTGCCAATGGATGTGTTGTTTGGGCATCCTGAAGATAGGCCAGTGCCTGTAGAAGAGTATTCCCGGGAATTGGCAGAACGACTCGATGCAATTCATGAGTCTGTTCGTGATCGCATGCGCCTAGAGAGTGACCGAATGAAGACGCGGTATGATGCCCGAGCGAATTCTGTGGGTTTCCAAGCTGGCGATCTGGTGTGGCTTTATAATCCAGCCCGGAAGAAAGGACGATCGCCGAAATTACAGAAGAACTGGGAAGGGCCATACCAAGTAGTGACCAGGATCAACGACGTTGTTTACCGGATTCAACGTTCTCCACGATCGAAGATGAAGGTAGTCCATCTGGACCGGCTTGCTCCGTACCATGGGAAAGAAGGAGATAATTTCTGATCGGGGCGATCAGTCTTTTAAGGAGGGGGCAGTGATACGAACTTTTGCCCCGTCAGCGACGCCCCTGGTGGTGATACATTATTTGTTTACGGCGAGCAGGCTTTGATTTATGACGGCGCGACCTTGTCGCTGTTTATGATTCCCGAAAAGAATAGTCTATCTCGAAGATTCTCATTCTGGAACAATGTTTGATCGATAATTTTCGAGAATCTTCTAAGACCATTATAAAATGGGAAGCAAGAAGCCGAGTGGACAGTCTTAGTCTTACAGTTTGAAGTCTGAAGTTTGGAAGCGAATGTTGAATGCGATAAGAACCGGGCGTTTAATAGTTCCGTGCGAGTATAAGTCTTGATACGCGTTTAGTGTCGGTACGGTACGCGAGTGCGAATTCTTTGATGGCGTTTTAAGTGTACCGGGGCGTCTTCGTATGTGATTAACCGTCGGTTGAAGACGAGTGTTTTAGAGAGTTTAAACTGTGGACTTGTGTACTGTGGATTGTTTAGGTTAGGTAATTAATTGTTTAATTGTTCGCTTAATTGTTTAATTTTCACTGCTTGTTGTTACTTACTGCTTGTATATATTTCGCTGCTTATTGTTCAATTTGTTAATTTTAAGTTCTCAAATCACTGTTAATCATTGTAAATATTTGTACATATACATAAAGTCACTGTAAATAAAAAGTGTAAAATCGAAATACGTTACAATATGTACTTCTTTATGTAGGTATAAATCAAATAATAACTTTATTAATATTTGTTTTTTACAAAATTATGAAGTAATGCGAGTACAAATAATATTATATAACAAAAACTTATTTACGTTACTCATAAAATAAAACATCTAATATGCTATAAAAAAGAAAATAAAAAAAGTATTATAATGCTAAGAAAAAAGAACTCATTCTAAGATTTCAGTTCTCACTTAATTCTAATGTTTCATTCTCACTTTTATCCGATTTTTCTAAGTTGTCTACAAGTTGAGGCAGAGCATTGTCTAAATTGTCATCTATAGATAAAAATGATTTAAGAAGTTCTTCACCTGCAGACAAAAACGTTGGTGCAGCGATGCCTGAATCGCCATCGGTATTTTTTTTAGATGAAAATGATTCATTCAATTCTTGGCGTGAAGGCAAAGGTGATGATATTTATTTTTTCCAAGGCAGCTCTGATATGTTTTCTCTTGTTTGAGCTGCTCTTTTGTTTCTTATTATCTTACATTTTTCTTCTGTGTGCCCACATATTTGGCAATATCGGTTGTATTCGCACATTCGCAGATATATTGCTGAATATGCTGAACAGCGGCATACATTTGTAGTTTTCAGTTCATGTGCCATTATGTATGGCATACAATTGCATCTTTCACATTTTCCTACAAATCAGATTTTCCTTTACGCATAAGTTTCGATTTTTGAAAATAGCTACGCACCAATTTATTATAGTGTCGAATTCTATGTGTTGTCTGCTACCGCACACACTGCAAAACATGTCCATTTCTGAAATTCACGTAGTTTCGACCTACGTTGTCTTATATTCAGTCAGTACCAAAATTAGATTTTCATTTCTTCACTGGCAAGTACACATCAACCGTTCAGGTTAGGATACGAGACAGCTTGCATTGCAGAAATAGTTAAGGTACTGATTTGAGGAAAATAGTATTGATATCCCGGCCCCCGGTTGCCAGATATTTCCCACGCGGAAAAGAATCTTTAATAATCTTAGATATTAGTTGTTAGATGTCGCCCAAAAGCAAGTTGTACTAGGGTCCCTGTATTTAGAGAGTACCGCAATCAATAGCTCCACTATGTTTCAGAACTGTGAGTAAATATGGCGGACTGCCGTGTCAGCAGCAAAATGTCATATGTCAGTCAAAGTCCAGCTGAAATGTTGATTTATTCGGTGTTTATGTTTTATCGTTTTTTGTGAATCAGTGATATATATTTCCACAATCTGGTCTGTAGTATTATTCCTCAACGTATTACAGTCAAATTTTATTTGTTTATGGATCAAAAATCAGAAGATGAATCCGCAATTTGTAACACATGTCAAATATAAAATCTGACGTTCCGCCACAATTCAAATTTGGCGCCTGTTATTGTGAGTAAACATGGCGGAGATTGCGGTACTCTCTCAATACAGGGACCCTAAGTTGTACTATACAGACTCACTAGATTTTCACATTAGTTGTACTTATAACTATCATTAATACTCCACAGAACATTTTCTGTGAATAACTCGCACTCGATCACCGACAAAATATTAATATTAACCAAACCATACACTGCGCGACTGGGCCCTTGGCATCTCTTCCATAATGTGAAGTGTCCTTATCATTTTCGTTTTTCTTTGTCGTGTAACTACAATTTTCCAAGCAACAATTCTAAAAAGACGTGTGGCGTAGCCCACGGGTTACACTTGTTTATAAAATGCAATAATCGCACAGGCCTAGTATCAACTACAACAAATGAGTTCAAAGAAGGTGTTAAAGCAGACACAGGCATTAATTTGTATTTCTGTGGACATTTTATGTAAAATTAGAGCTAAAGGAATACAAAGCAAGAAAGTTAAGTACCTTAAAAATGATTTTCATTTTTTTAATAGGGTCTACGTACTTAAAACAAACATGCATGAGCTGACTTCTGTTGTAATGGAACCACTTCATTATTTCTTCTTGGTAAAAAGCAAGGTCTTTATAGCAGTAAGCTAATAGTAACATAATGTTATTTTAAATTTATAAAGAAGGTTTTGGTTATTAAATGAATTACCTAACAAAATTCCACTTTTCGCAAAAAATGTGAAAGTACTTACTTGCTCTTACATCAGGCAAGCATGGGGTAGTGACCAATTTTTGTTTTAAAATTTAAATAATGTTATATTTTAAAACAATTATTACGAACTTAAATGTCCTTTCAATTATGTTTTCTCATATATAATGGGTTTTTAACAACAAATTGCTACTGAGCTCCACCATAGTTCCATTTTCCCAGCAAACTCAATGAACGTACACACAAAACAATTTCAAGACTTACAAGATAGCTGTCAACTGAACTGGAAGTGGCCATTTTGATTTAGGAATTCAGACTGGGTCACATTGACGTCACCGTATAGTTTTCAATAAATCATATATAGCGCCATAAGCATATTTAGCGGGAAATATTTTTTCCCCAATAATTTGAATTTTACAGGGCTCAGAGAAAAATTACTTTGGGAATTTATTTCTGACCTCTCAAAGGTCATAATTTCGCAAAATCCCAAATTCATGCAAGTACCCAATTAGGATTTTTTGGCAACTAACCAGTTTAGTTACTAGTAGTAAGTATTTGCGCATAAACCAAAACATTTTGTTGAGTTACCGATTAGTTCTTTTGACAACTTTCATGATGTCATATAAGTAAACTACCTGAGAATCAGACGAACCAGTGTCATTGTTTCCATTTTCAACACCAACTTCAGGTTCTTTCACTGCTTGGTTATTGAGCAATTTTTGAAATGGGAATGATTTCTTCGTTCTGTCAAATTCTGTTCAGGACTTCGTAACAGCTTTAGAATCACAGATTCCTTCTGTATTCGGCATTGTCTCTCCTTGCTAGATAATCATTTGGACCAGATTCTTTTATAATAGTTTGGGGTTTTCACATTCTAGTCTCACATTGCATTAGGATAGACTGATTTTTATTTAAATTCTCTAGTTTCTTAGAACCTTCTGTTTAAGCTGATTAAACTACCATGTTTGCGAGCATGTTTGCTTTATTTTTGTTGCACAGTATTGGGGATTTAGAATACTACTTGCTTGTCCCATTAACAATTGACATGGAGAAGGAAGATCTGTTTTCGGAGTTACCTTGTTACATTTCCCTTTGTTAACTAACTGGATTACAAGCATATTATATAGAGGGCAGTGTTGCCAATACTAAACTATCAGAGTGATCTATGTTTTTATCTTGTTGAAGTTTGAAAAGTTTGCCATTTTCATTATTTTTTGTAGCACTGCCATAAGTGTAAAACACTTTTTTCCTCGAAAGTCCCAATACACCACTGTCGGGCATGTGGTAAAGGATTCTGCGATGCTTGCTCATCTCGTTCTCAGCCGGTACCTTCAAAAGGCTGGTACACAGATGTCCGTGTCTGCGACGACTGTTATCGAGAAATTCCCCCAAGTTTATCGCAAAGTGCCGATGATTCAGAAGTCATAATTCGCAAATACAGCGAAGCTGTGGTCAACACCATGTCAACAGTGGCATCCTACTTAGAGGTTCCAAAAAGTGTGATAAAAGAAAAACTGAACCCCCCTTATTGGACCTTAGACAAGGATTGTCTGAATTGTGAGTGTTGTGGGAACCCCTTTGGTCCAGTGATACCATTGCATCATTGCCGGGATTGCGGCAAAGGTGTTTGCGATGATTGTTCTAATAGTAGAAAACCGGTGCCATTGAGAGGTTGGAACGAGCCGGTTAGGGTGTGTGATAAATGTGCTACCTGAGAAATTTTATAAAAGAGGCTCTGGAGGAGTATTGTTTGTATTTTAAGCTAAGATTTCAATGGATCGCAGAAATCTCGTTTATAGGATATTAGTAATAAATTTTATTGGTCGTTGAACAATTTTTTGTGTAAATTTCTTCATAGGATCCTGTTTTAAATTTTGTTATAGTGTTCCAGAACTGTATAAAGATCTAATGCTGAAGAAACTCATTACTTAGGACCGATATGCCAGCTAATGCTAGCTTTCTGATCATATTTAATGTTTCACTTCATAATCTGTTACTGTAACACTTTCATGTAGTGTTCTTGAGTTCTTATTGGCACTTATCTTTTTAGTATACCGGGTGTCAACGAGAGCATGTAACATCCCGCCATTTGTTTACTATTTGAAATATACTTTGGCAATCCGCTGTAAGTATTATACTCCTAAAACCCCATATTTTTATCATATTTGACATATCTAATTACTTCCGGTTAAACCGGAAGTGACATCAACTTTATTATATTAAATAGCAATATATCATTTTTTTAAGATAGTTCGATAGGCCTTTTTATTCTCTTGACAACCATGTATCATACATACCCAAAAACTTTATATCTTTGACGTCAGAGGGCGTTAAATGAAAAAGTCACGTTGGCTGTGAATTTGACGATATGAGCCTAATTTTAAACGTTTTAATGAATTAAACTGTTAATTCTAACAGACTGTTTTAATGTCCATGGAAAAATTTTCGAATTTGAAGCAGTACATTCTTTATTTTTTTAAAAATAAGATTAACATAGTCGTTTTAAGTGTTTTGAAAAATGGAATTTAAATTAGTAATTGATCATTGAATTGCACTTTTTATGCACAAATTGTGAGGACAATAAACTGAAGTTCGAAAAACAAGAAAAATATTAGCACCTTGCTACTTAGAATTTCAGGAAAAACTCGGTTTCAAAAACGAATATTTAAAATTTAAAAATTTCAAATAGTTTTTGAAACCGAGTTTTTCCTGAAATTCTAAATAGCAAGGTGCTAATATTTTTCTTGTTTTTCGAACTTCAGTTTATTGTCCTCACAATTAGTGCATAAAAAGTTCAATTCAATGATCAATTACTAATTTAAATTCCATTATTCAAAATACTTAAAACGACTATGTTAACCTTATTTTTTAAAAAATAAAGAATGTACTGCTTCAAATTCGAAAAATTTTACATGGACATTAAAACAGTCTGTTAGAATTAATAGTTTAATTCATTAAAACGATTAAAATTAGACTCATATCGTTAAATTCACAGCCAACGTGACTTTTTCATTTAACGCCCTCTGACGTCAAAAATATAAAGTTCTTGGGTATGTATGATACATGGTTCTCAAGAGAATAAAAAGGCCTATCGAACTATCTAAAAAAATTATATATTGCTATTTAACATAATAAAGTTGATGTCACTTCCGGTTTAACCGGAAGTAATTAGATGTCAAATATGATAAAAATATGGGGTTTTAGGAGTATAATACTTACAGCGGATTGCCAAAGTGTACTTCAAAAAGTAAACAAATGGCGGGATGTTACATGCTCTCGTTGACACCCGGTATACCGGGTGTCAACGAGAGCATGTAACATCCCGCCATTTGTTTACTTTTTGAAATATATTTTGGCAATCCGCTGTAAGTATTATACTACTAAAACCCCATATTTTTATCATATTTGACATATCTAATTACTTCCGGTTAAACCGAAAGTGACATCAACTTTATTATGTTAAATAGCAATATATCATTTTTTTAAGATAGTTCGATAGGGCTTTTTATTCTCTTGACAACCATGTATCATACATACCCAAAAACTTTATATTTTTGACGTCAGAGGGCGTTAAATGAAAAAGTCACGTTGGCTGTGAATTTGACGTTATGAGAATAATTTTAAACGTTTTAATGAATTAAACTATTAATTCTAACAGACTGTTTTAATGTCCATGGAAAAATTTACGAATTTGAAGCAGTACATCCTTTATTTTTTTAAAAATAAGGTTAACATAGTCGTTTTAAGTGTTTTGAAAAATAGAATTTAAATTAGTAATTGATCATTGAATTGCACTTTTTATGCACAAATTGTGAGGACAATAAACTGAAGTTCGAAAAACAAGAAAAATGTTCACCTTGCTATTTAGAATTTCAGGAAAAATTCGTTTTTAAAAACGAATATTTAAAATTTAAAAATTTCAAATAGTTTTTGAAACCGAGTTTTTCCTGAAATTCTAAATAGCAAGGTGCTAATATTTTTCTTATTTTTCGAACTTCAGTTTATTGTCCTCACAATTAGTGCATAAAAAGTGCAATTCAATGATCAATTACTAATTTAAATTACATTTTTCAAAACCTTTGAAACGACTATGTTAAACTTATTTAAAAAAAATAACGGATGTACTGCTTCAAATTCGAAAAATTTTCCATGGACATTAAAACAGTCTGTTAGAATTAATAGTTTAATTCATTAAAACTTTTAAAATCAGACACATATCGTTAAATTCACAGCCAACGTGACTTTTTCATTTAACGCCCTCTGACGTCAAAAATATAAAGTTCTTGGGTATGTATGATACATGGTTGTGAAGAGAATAAAAAGGCCTATCGAACTATCTAATAAAAATGATATATTGCTATTTAACATAATAAAGTTGATGTCACTTCCGGTTTAACCGGAAGTAATTAGATATGTCAAATATTATAAAATTATGAGGTTTTAGGAGTATAATACTTACAGCGGATTGCCAGAGTGTACTTCAAAAAGTAAACAAATGGCGGGATGTTACATGCTCTCGTTGACACCCGGTATAGAAACCTATAAATCTAATAGCCACGATTTGTTTTAATTTGAGCAGTAAACTGAGAACAAACATTTCCTGTTTCTTGTTGCCGTTTAGACTGGCATACTTCGGATGGTTATAGAGGACACAAACGAGCAATCAAAAAGACTGATCTGTCAGGCTGACAGCTCTTCAGAAAAATTTTGAAACTAGGTGTTAATGTTGAATGTGCTGCTTAGGTTATAGTTTCAAACACGATTTCTAAAGGCTGTAGATACTGCACATGTTTCCAAAACATTTGACCAGAACTAGCTACAAACTTTTCTATAAAAAAATTATGACATAAAGCTTATTTCCTAGCTTAGATGTGATCACCTATGTACCAGTACATCCCAAAAGTACGTACATAATGCGAAAATTTAGAATTATTTTTTAACAATTCTTTTTGTGTCACATTTCTGTGGAAGGGACAACTAGGAATCTTCCACCAATTTTAGATGAGACCGAGGGGCGAACCGCGTTCAAATTTCATGTACACTTACTGTTATTTTCCCAAATACTGCCACCTACTGTCATGGGACTGCCATCGTACTATCAAGGAATGTCACCGTGCTGTCACGGACTGTCTGTCCCCATACTGTCACGGACTTGCACCGTACTGTCGCAGGACTGTCACGATATTGTCAAAGACTGTCATATAATGTCACAAACTGTCAGGTACTGTCACCAGTACTTACATGGTGCTGTACACCTACTTACGGCCGCGATTCGCCCCTCAGATATGAGACGTTTATCGTTTGCAAGTGAATGGTAAATAATCTGTTTTCTTGTGGGAATAGTTTTATATACCTATTTATTTCAATATATAAATGAGATTTCTGCGTGAGACATATTTTGCTACAACCTGTATACTGATTTTAAATATTTTAGTCAACATTCGATTTGTAATATGTGCAATAAAATTTATATTATTATAAGTAGGATTTTTATGTCATATCGGTCACTAAAAAATTCATCAATAAATCGTTTGTTAAAAGCAAATTACTCATTTGTGGAAAGCAATTATGAAAAAAATTGTACTCACCATCTCCGACATTAAACGGCATTCCTAAGAAAGAGAAAACATTAAAAAATTGTATTTAGTTTTTAGTAGCATTTATTCAAATAAATAAATTTTAAATTAGAAGGGAAGGGTGGCTGACTTTGAAGACGTTGTCTAGACTATTTTTTGAAATTAATTTTGTACGTTTTTTAGATGAAATGTGTAGTCTTAAATTTAAAAAAGATATTACCCTAACCTATTGTGATATTTAATATCATATATTTGTAAACGATTTATAAAAATAAACTTACTTATTTCAACACCTGTCTTTCATTGCTGTATCGTCCCTTTTTTGTAATAATTCTTGTTCTTAATTTATTTTCACTGTGGTACTTTTAGAATATTGAATGAAAGTTGACAACTTTTTAAGTAACAAGGACCCATCGATCACCGTTTTCTTAACAAAATTTATTCACTGCACTGCTTAACTGGTTTTAGTTTTTCTTTCTAGAGCTTCAATTTGCAATATTCATTCTTAAGTCGGACGTTTCATGGTAACCCAACGGGCAGAATTTAAAAATTAGCGGCAAAATATCGACATTAGCCAACGAATAGTAACGATAACGAACGAATTCGTTCGTTCTGACCACAGATATAAAACATGTAGATTCTATTTAGCATCAAAACACGACTTGGAATAGAGGCTGCTATACTTTGCGAAATTTTGATTGGTTATCGACGACCGATATAAAGTTATTATGTAGGTACAGCATTCATTGGTCAACTATATAATAGAGGGTGTCCCATAATTAATGCGTCAAACTGTGCCAGCAGATTCTATGTTCAAAAGTAACGCAAAAAGTCTAAATAAACATAGGTTGAAAAATGCTTCCCAAGCGAGCTACCGCCCCTGAAATGTGTGACTCTGAAGATGGCTTTTATGTAATATCTCCGCAACTAATGAATAAACAGAGTGAAGTTTGAGGAACTTATTAAACGTTTTATTTTCAAAAAGATGGGTTAATAGCAATCTCAAAATTTCACTTAGGGGTGCATGAAATAGGGGTGCGATGAAGTACAAACTACCCCCAACATTACTGTATGTGTATCTTTCGCGGTTCTAATGTAGAATTACGAAAATTCAGATTTTTTTACAACAGAAATGTGCACTTGTTGAAACTCGAACTACGACCCCTGACAGTTTGACGCATTAATTGTAATTAATTAATGCGATTAATAAATTAATCACTGCAATAAAACTTTCGAATCAATGTAGTAAATTCCCCAAATTTCACTCTGTTTAGTCATTAGTTGCGGAGATATTACATAAAAACCATCTTCAGAGTTGCATACGTATTTCAGGAGAGGTAGCTCCCTTATGAAGCATTTTCCAACCTATGTTTATTCAGACTTTTTTCATTACTTTTTAACATACAATCTGCCGGCACAATTTGACGCATTAATTATGTAACTTATCTATTTTAATAAGGTAGTGCACAATGGGCAACAGTACGACGTACGACTTTATTTGAAGTATTGAAAATTTAGATGAAAATATTTAACCACTATTTTTGCGTTTTACCGTTGATTGACGGTTTTACTCTGTACTTCACTTTAAGACAGCAAAAAGATAATTAAAAAATTTGCTTGGCGCAATGCATGCATCCCATATTGTCACACATGTAACTTTTTAATGCATTATTTCTACTTTTATAATAAATATAGCGAATTATTTTAATCATATAGGTACATTTTTGCAAAACACAATGACTGTACCACAAGAAATTATTCCGAGAAAATGGCACTGAAGTCCTAAAATGTGAATTTGACAACACAGCGAATTAGTTGATTCGAATTTTAGTAGTAGCACAGGCTAGAAATAAACAGACGTCGCAATTCGCAGAATAAAGTTGTCTGTTTACAAACATTAAAAACGCTGCGCAGATTTCAAACGCAATGGACACGTTTTCAAGTCCGTAGAGCCGCGAGCCATTGGCGTGGACGTGGAAATTTATTGCTAACCTAACCTAAGTGGCTGCGTGTTTGAAAGCATTTTTCATGGTTTGTGTTGGAAGATCAAATAAATATTTTGTTTATTATTTTTCTTTGTGTATTTTGGGATATCTTATAATGGCGTCCGGATCTCGTACTTGTTGTGTACGTGAGTGCAAAAGCAACAATAAGTTATCTCCTAAAACGATAAGTTTTCACGGTTTCCCAAAAGATGACGAAAGGTAACGAAATCTAAAATATGTGCTATTATTAATTATATTCATCGAATTTAGGGCTTTATTATGGCTGACAAATTGCGGCCGTGAAGACCTTGCGGGCAAGGTGAAAAACTATAAAGTTTGCAGCTTGCACTTTGAAAAAGAAATGTTTGCTGGCCCATTCCAGAGCAACAAATTAAAGAAAGCTGCAGTTCCAACAGTATTCCCCCAAAGTAAGTACAATAATTATTATATTTAGTGTGGTGTACTTATTAGGTACCTACATTTAAGTTCGAATTATAGTTTAATATAGTGGAAGCATAAATTGAAAGGAAACTGTAAGCAGTATAGGTAATTTTATAGATGCAGTGCAATTCTCAGTTGTTTTTATGTTCTATCCAAGCAAATAGTATTATAACAAATTAACCCAAAAAGTGTTTTCGTTGGTCGAACGTAAGAATTAAGAAATATAGTGTAAAAGCTAAAAGACATTCCTTTCAGTTTTCCTTTCCGCTACGTTCTGTCCATAAATTAATGAATGTTAGAAATATACCTAAGTAAAGTACATTGCCTTTTTATGGTGCATCAAGCTATAAGTTGATAAACCTTAAATACATATGTGTAGTAATTTAGAGTAAGGGACTTTTTTCATAAAATTTAAATAAAAAGGTACCCTGCCAAATGAGTAACCCGAGAAAACACGTCTATGCATTTTCAAAGTTAAAAATTTTTGTGTTGGGTATGTTAAATCGACTAGAGTGCAAATATTTCATTTTATTTGTAAAAAGGTACAGTTTCAAGTATCTGTAGCTACCTGCCTGCACTGAATTTTCCTTTTTTTATTGCACTCCTCAATATGCTTTGAAGATGATTCATAAAAAATTGAAAATGATGCCTACATAATATTATATACTTATTTAGCAGGTTGCACAAGGTGCGTGCTTGATTTTATCATTTTAATATGTATTACTGCACTGTTTCTTTACAAATCAGTGTTTCAATTTTTTAGGTATTTCCATCGAACACCCAACTTTTGCAATTGAAGACATTCAAGCTGAAATAAAAGAAAATTCTGGAAGTTCAACTATCTCAGCGTCACCACCTGAAGTTTTATTCTCAGGTAATGGGTTATTTTCTCTGAATTTTAAATGTAGTTTGTGGATTACTTATTTTTCAAAAAATTTAATGCCTAAAATATTTTGTGGGTTTATTCTTTTCATGTTTCAGAAAGTCAGCTGCAGCAACCATCATGTTCTAAATGGACTGATACAATCCCAACTAAACGTAGAGTTTCTAGTGATACTACAAATACTACAAGCGAGTTTGCTGCTCAAACTGAAGCTGTATTAAGTAGTGATACACCTAGAAAGCACGCACTGCAATTGAAATTGAGAAGCATAAGGCGAAGAAGAACTGTAATAGAGTCTGCTTTTTCTAGTAAACGACAGATTAAAGAATGTGATGTGTTACAATTCCTCAGAGAACGTTTGTCTGCTGGAGCATATGAATTCATCAAAACTAATTTAAAATTAAATAAAATACGACCAAAAGCAGCCCGGTACTCAACTGCATATAAACAATTTGCGTTAACCATCCATTTTTTGGAACCAAAAGTATATAGGTTTTTAAGAAAAACTTTCATGTTACCATCAAAGAGCACACTATGTAGAATTACTGCAAAATGGAGTATTAAGACTGGCTTAAATGAATTTATATTTGCTGTTATAAAATCAAAACTCCAATCACTACCAAAAATGGCTAGAGAATGCGTTTTGTGTATGGATGAAATGTCTGTAAAAAAGTTTCTTTATTATGATACAGCATCTGATAAAATAGTTGGATTTCATGGCACATTGAACAAAACAAGTTACGCTATAGCGAGAAACATGCTTGTACTGATGGCTAGAGGAATAACATGCAAATGGAAGCAGCCCATTGCTTTCTTTTTCATTGATAACTGCACAACTGCTGATCTGCAGGACATAATTTTCAATACAATTAGAAAACTTAAAAACATTAACTTAACCGTGAATGCTCTTATTTCAGATCAAGGGTCGAACTTTGTAAAATTAGCAAGAACTTTAAATGTTTCCCCTAACAACCCTTACTTTGTAGTAGACAATTCGAAAATATTTTATCTTTTTGATGTACCCCATTTATTAAAGTCGACCAGGAATAATTTTTTCAAGTATAACTTTGTTCTTCCAACTGGAACAATTAAAAAACAGTACCTTACAGATTTTTATGCAAGGGATAGCAAACAAAACTTGAGGTTGTGCCCGAAATTAACCGATGACCACATCAATCCAAACTCGTTTAAAAAGATGAAATTAAAATTAGCTTCACAAGTATTTAGCTATACAGTAAGCGCAGCACTAAATACTTACATTTCTTTCGGAGCTTTACCTTCAGAAGCTTCCCACACTTCGCAATTTATTAATAATATGGACCAACTATTTGACATTTTCAATTCATCAACATTTTCCCCGAAAAAGCGTTTTGCTCTCCCTTTTATTGGATCCAACATTCAGATGAATTTTTTAGATGAAATGTACCATATGTTCGATTCTTTAAATGTTGTGGATAGTGGAGGGAAGAATGTAACCCAATCATTAAAATTTATTAGAGGTTGGAAATTAACAATAAAGTATTTTCTAAGTTTGTCTCGGTATTTGAGAGCACGAAGTATTGTGTCAATATTTACTCGCCGACTTCATCAAGACTGTCTAGAAAATTTTTTCGGCAACATTAGGCAGCAGTCGGGAAATGCCAGAAATCCGACACCTATACAAGCCATGCGAACATTTAAAAAGTTATTTGCTTTAAATTATTTTCAGCATGCAGATGGTGCAAATTGTGTGGATGACTTAGATGAAGTGCTTGTGTCGATAACGCCAGAACACATTAATAATTATAAAACTGTCCTCCCTGAAAAATCAATTTTTTCAACTTTGAGTGTGGATACTACAGATTATGCAAATTTAAATTTTGAAACAAAAAACATCCTTAACTACATAAGCGGCTATCTAATTAAGAAGTGCGCCGAGAAACACACATGTGATGTATGTGAAAATTATTCAAAAGCTAATGGCACCTTGAACGAGGAAAACATATTTTTGCACTTTAAAGCATACGAAAATGAAAATAAAGACGTTTTCGGAAATTTGAAATCTCCCCCACATAATTTTGTTCTCTACGTTCATTGTTTGGAAAACAAATTTTGTGAATTATTTCCCAAACTAGCCACCGAAGATAATGTTGGGGTGCAAATTAAAAATGAATTTAACAAATTTTTGTTACCACACCCTTGTGAATATTTCCCTGCAGACTATTTAATTTCATTGTATGTGAGAGTACGCATTTTTTATTCTTTAAAATTTTTAAATAGGCATATTTTAGAGTCAAAGAGGGAAAAAAATTATAAACTTATTAATGTAAAACATATGTAGTCAGTAGTATATATGTTTCAGTAAAAGTGTGCAGCTGTATAATGTGTAGGTAAATTTACCAGTGAATGTGAGAAAAACAATTTCGGCATGTCACGAGTCTGTATTAAAAAGACATAAGATATTACAGGGTTCGTAGCAGCCGGGAAAAGTTAGTGAATTTTAAATTAGCACAAAAAGTTGAGGAAAAGTCAGGGAATTTGAAAAAAATGTTAAAAGGTCAGGGATTTTGTAACTCTTGACTGGAATTTATTAAACTATTCCACTTTAAGACAAAAAGTATAAATAATAAATAATCAAATAATGATCATTAAAAGGAACTAGCTTTACAAAAACAGGTACTTAAGTGCCCTTTTCCAATTTTTATACACAAATAAAACAAAGATGGTCGGTTTCGGCTTGTCGACAGACATTAAATGGTATTCAAAATTTTTTTATGTCTTTTTGTTTTATTTGTGTATAAATAAATGGTAAGAAGCATATGTATCTAGTTTCAAACACATACAGTTCCTTTTAATAATCACTAATTGAATTGTATGTTGAGTTAATAAGTATTTTTTTTATTTAAATAGTGGTATTTTTGTGTTCGAGGATGCAGTTTGTGAAACCAAGGATTAGCCGACGCACTTATCCCAAAAGCATTCAAGACCACAAAAATGCCAACTTACATTCTGTGGTGTGTACTCTATTTTTTGCAATACCTGTGTAAATTAGAGAGAAATAGTGTCTAAACAGAGTTTCAAAATCAAAATTTTCTGATTTATTTTATTTTGCCATCGTCAGTTGTCAATTATAGAGATGGGCAACACACTATCGCGTATGCGGAAATATCCCAAACGCACAAGGGTTACAGTCTGCTTCGTCATTTTCAATGCCTCCCCCGGTTGCATTTTTGCGAAGGCTGTGAATTTTTTTGGAAAAAAAAACTAATACCTACTCGATAGAAAAGGTATAGTGTACAACTCTTATGGAATGCCCACTCATATAAATTATTGCAGTACTCACCAAGGTTCGTCCTGTAACTTTCATATTCGTGGAAAATGAGTGTCATTCCATGCTCGTACAATATACTATTTCCACATTCACCAATATGCACTTATTCTTCAACTGCGCACTTTTACAGAAACATATTTATTAATGGTTTTATTAGGTATTATACTTCTTATTTTTTCGATAATTTTTGTATGTAAGTAATAAGTATTAAACTTTAAGTTCTGTTTATGTTACAATTCTTTTACTGACCTGCACATTGTTTTTACATGTTTAAATAAATGGCAAATTGTTAAAACAAAATGTCTTTAAGTTGAAATTTATTGTTTAGCTAACTTTTCCAAATCCAATAAACTTTTCTTAACATCCTTTGTTGCTTTTTCAAAAAACCGGAATAACTAGCTTTGCTTAAATCTTCCCATAATCTACTGTGCTTTTACAGCATTGGCAAAATTCTTGATGCAACATCATTTTTAGATTAACATTTGTACTTTCATAGATATGTTTTTGAAGAAACATCATTATCGTCATTCATTCCAAAGACTGGTTGGACGGACACCCACCAACTATTTCTGAATAGTAATCAAATCTGAGTGAACTTTTATTTCTCTTTGTCCTTATTTCTGTCAAACTAATCGTCTATATTTTACAACCGTATATTGGCATGCTTATGCTTTTAAGAGTCTCGTGCGAGTTTCGCAAGCATAATAATTTTTTTGTTATACATGGCTCGGCCCTGCCGTAGGTACTGCTCCTACCATTCCACAAGTAGAATATACGGATTCTACATGAGTTCCATAATTAACTTAAAACTAATTTCGACTTAGTCCTATCATTTTATGACTTCCCAAACAGCAAAACTCGACCTCTGTCTCGCTTCTGGTTGTGTATTTATTTTATTGATCATACCGTGGTCTCTATCAAAACTGCTTCCGTTTTATTTTATTCAAAATGAATTCTAATTCGTTGCTGGATCCTAATATCACTGTATCATTCACATATCTAAGTAAGTACTTATTGTACATTATTTACATTAATTTCAGTGGTTAACTTCATTTTTTCGTCTACGTATGTCTATTTCTCTACGTTTCTGTTCAATTTCTATAAGCATCATTTATTCATTACCTTTTCCACAAATTGTGTATTCAGTACCTACTCTTCACTATGAATATTTTTACATTTTTGAGCATTTCTGAAGAAAAACGTAGGTAGTGAAACCAATTTTTCATTGATTGTAAACTTTTTGGGATGGACTGTATAATACGAACATCGGTGTGCTGTATTTTGTAAAAAAATCAGCATTCAGATTTATAAAATATGTAAGTATAGCATTGGTATCAATATGAAACTGAATTTATAATTTAGTACGCGAAGAGAAGAACAATACTAGTTTAAGCTGTATAAAAATTTTAGTATTTATCTAAATATTTCAATTTATTAATGGTAGAAATATGCTAAATAATAATTCGACGCCGCCACTGTACATTCTGATCAGCTGTCGTTCAGAATGGCCGGCAAGTATCGGAAATATTCGTTGTGGTATTCGGCTTGCGCATTTTTCGAACGCGAGCAACAACGCCGACAAAAAAGATCAAAGACGCCGCTAGCAAGTGAGACGTCTGTTTATTTTCATTAGTCTGTGGTAGTAGTAAGTACATAGTCCATTAGTATTGAGAACAGTAAGGGTAGTTTACTGCTCGAAGACAAATATTAGGGGTCTGAGCGAAGCGGACCCCAAATTTGTATGAGATCAGTAAACCCCGATTGATGCCACTCGTCTCTTATATAAAAATATCCCTAGTCCAAGCTTTCACTTAAATTATCCGACGTTCCTACTTCAACCAATAAATTGTCTATTCCTGCCATATTTTGGAGACATAAAAATGGCTGAAAATAAAAAATAAAAGTTGCGAGACTACAGGCAGCCAAGGTTGTTGGTTTATGAACATGCTCAACAGTATTCTATGCTGTGATCATTGTTTATTAGCACAATAAAACAGTCTTGAATCAATTCATTCTTTTGGATAGGGTTAAGCTATTAAGCATTTTTTCTTGTTCCTGCGCTGCAATTTTAATAGGACACCACAAAACAATTAGGCAAACAGCAAACACACCCCAAGAACTGTCATCTATGCTTTTTGTAATCAAAAATATATTTCCACCTGCACTATGAATGGAATAAAAAATAAATAAAAGCTGGCTAATTACGTTTACTTATAAAAATACGGTGAAATTTTAGAATATTTTCTGTCCGAAACTTCATACAAATGACAAACATGAAACTTACTATTTCCAGTAGACACTATAATTCAGAAATCCCTAGAGTTGCGCCAAGTATGACGGCCACTTAACCTGTCATTTTATTATCTTCCCCCTACCGCTTATCTACGAAAGCGTAGAGCGGCCACAATAATAAAAAAATATTTATTCCCAGTTGCAACTGTAAATTTTGTTATATTTACAGTTGGAACTGAAAATTTTGTTAAATTTACAGTTGGAACTGTAAATTTTGTTAAATTTACAGTTGGAACTGTAAATTTTGTTAAATTTACAGTTGGAACTGTAAATTTTGTTAAATTTACAGTTGGAACTGTAAATTTAGTTAAATTTACAGTTGGAACTGTAAATTTTGTTATATTTACAGTTGGAACTGTAAATTTAGTTAAATTTACAGTTGGAACTGTAAATTTTGTTATATTTACAGTTGGAACTGTAAATTTTGCTTAATTTACAGTTGGAACTGTAAATTTAGTTAAATTTACAGTTGAAACTGTAAATTTTGTAAAATTTACAGTTGTAACTGTAAATTTTGTTATGTTTACCGTTGTTAAACAGCGAGCAATTGCGGGTATACAGTGACAGCCATAAAGTCTGCACCATATGGAAAACTTTTTTATTTATAGGATTATTGGAAAACGGTTTTCGGCATTAGTTTGAGCATGATTAATAACAAGAAAATTGACAAAAATATTTCTCATGTCACAACTGTGACACCGCCAAAATGTTATTTGAAATTTTAAAATGGCTCGAAATGCCCTTATTTATCAAAATATGGAAAAGTGCGATAAGGAAAAGTTATTTGTAATTACATTAAGATTCTAAATACGACATTTGGTGAAACAATTTCAATGTTTTAATGTTTTATTTTTTTTTGAAATCGTCAAATAATATTTAAGATACCTAAACATATTTTCAAACAATATTATCTTAAATTAAATATTTCATTTCTGCATGTCTTCCTTCTCTTTCCATACATGTTATTGTCCTGAAAAATTATTTGGTTACGTTTCTGAAAAATCTTTAGTATAAATAAATCTGCATTATTCACTTTTAATGCTTTAAATAAATTTTAATGGGAATTTTCAGTTTTATTTGTATGAACTAAATGTAATTTAAATGAACAATAGTTTCCTTAATATTTGCGCCCATTATCCTGCAAAATTCCACTCTAAGGGTTTAAAATCGCTGAAAATAGTCCAAAATTGTACTGTTATTTTTCGTAAAAAAGGTTATTTTGCAAGAAATTAATTAATTTAAAAAATAAATGTAACATTACTGTAGTTTTGCATTGAAATATTTCAAATTAACTCAACTGTAAACAAATAACACGCACACAAAAGTAAATTTTAAATATTTTGGAAAAAAAGGGAAAAACTAAAACATTGAAATTGCCTCACCAAATATCGTATTTAGAACCTCAATGTAATTACAAATAACTTTTCCTTGTCGCATTTTTCCATATTTTGATAAATAAGTACATTTCGGGTCATTTTAAAATTTCAAACGACATTTTGGCAGTGTCGTAAGTTGTGACATGGCAAATATTTTTGTCAATTTTCTAGTTATTAGTCATGCTTAAACTAATGCCGAAACCGTTTTCCAATAATCCTACAAATAAAAAAGTTTTCTATATGGTGCAGACTTTATGGCTGTCACTGTATATTTCTTTCGGGGATTACGGATATTTAAAATAATAATCATTGCTTAAGGTATATCTGTTTTAAGAATGCCGTGGTAGGTGTAGTCTAGTGTAGTGTAGTGTAGTGTAGTGTAGTGTAGTGTAGTGTAGTGTAGTGTAGTGTAGTGTAGTGTAGTGTAGTGTAGTGTAGTGTAGACTCCAGTTTACACAAGAACATATTAATGACAAAAAAGTGACAATTAGGGACCTACAAAAAAGAAGTTAATAATAGTATATTATACATCAAGGTTGAGAAGTGTGCTATAATTGTGCTATAATTGTACCGTGGTGTATATACTATTTTTTCACTACTAGCACCTTAAGTTAATAATTTAATAAGCAAAATTTCGATGCTTGACATACTTCAAAAAATGCACATCCCTGCCTCACTCCATTTCGGATATCTACTTCTCTATGTTCCTGCTCAAATTTTATAACTGCCGTTTGCTCTTTGTATAGATTATGAATTATTCTTCTATCCCTATACTTCATCCATACATTTTGAGCACATCTTTCCATTTTACTTTATCAAAGGCTTTTTACAAATCCTATACAGGCGCGGCTCTTTCCCTTTTCAATTGTTTTTTTCTATTATTACTCGTAGAGCTAGAATGGCGTCGCGTGTTCCCCTATTTCTCCTAAATCCGAACTGATCATCTAATATTTCTTCCGCCCTTTTCCCCATCCTTCTTCTTTGCACAATTCTAGTAAAAATTTTTGACGCGTTGGAAGTTACACTGATCGTTCTAAAATTTTCACACCTATCCGCGCCTTTCCTTTTGGCAAAGCTACTATGATGTTCCGTTTGTAATCTTCTGGAATCTCGCCTGTCTGGTATATGCTACTAACTAGTTTAAACGATCTATTATCTCTTGACCTGCACACTTTAAGATTTCTGCCTGGTGCTTTATTGTTTCTTAAACTTTTTAGTGCTAGCTCAAACTCTTCTCTCATTATAGGGCAGCCTACGTTGTCCCCCTCTACACTAATATATCTCCTACTTCTTGTCCCGCATATAAGTTTTCCAAGTATTCTTTCCACCTATATGCCTTCTCTCCGCTTTCGATTAGGATAACTCCTGCCTCGTTTCTAATGTTTTTGCTACTAGATCGAATTTCTCTGAAATTTCTCCTAATTATTTTATATGCTTCATCAGTCTTTCCTACTTCGAACTTGTAGGAAAGACTGATGAAGCATATAAAACAATTTATATAAATTTATAAACTTCCACTTCTTTGCATTTAATATCAATTCATTGCTCTTTCGCTTTCCTACATTTCCGAATAATTTCCCACTTAATCACCTTATACCTTTGTTTTCCTATTTCATCTAACTTATTTTTATAGTTTAGCCCTGAATATTAAATCGTTGAGGTTCTTCTGTCCTTAACAATATTAATCACATTATTGATATATAAGTTGAAAACTAGAGGTGATAACGCACATCCTTGTCTCACCCACTTCCGGAAATCTAATTCTCTTCGTTCCTGTTTAAATTCTATAACTGCCGTTAGCTCTTTGTAGAGATTATGTATTATTCTTCTGTCCCTATACTTCATCCCTACATTTTTGAGCACTTTGAACATCTTCCTTCATTTTGCATTGTTGAAGGCTTTTCTACAAATCTACAAATCCTATATAGACGCTCTTGTCCTTTCCTATAGTTTTTACTTTCTCTAAACCCAAACTGATCTCCGAATATTTCTGTCGTCTTTTTCTCCATCCATCTTGGCACAATTATTGTTAAATTTTTTGACTCGTGGTAAGTTAAACTGACCCATTTAAACTTTTCGCACCTATCCGCGCCTTTCTTTTTTGTCAAAGTGACTATGATGTTCAGACTGTGTTCTTCTAGAATCTCACATGTCTAGTATATACAACTACCTAATTTAAATAAACGCTCTCTTACCTCTTGATCTGCACACTTTAAAATTTCTGCCTGCAATCGGTCTATACCTGATGCTTTATTATTTTTTAAATTTTCTAATGCTAGCTCAAACTCTCCACTGGGGTTATCCCCATCTACACTTATTTCCTTTTCTAAGATATCTCCTAGGTTCTTGTTCCGCATATAAGATTCCTAAATCTTCCTTTCGGCTACCTGCCTTCCGATTAGGGCGTCTCCTGCCTTGTTTCTAATGTTCTTGCTGCTAGATCCGATTTTTCTAAATTTTCTCTTAATTTATTAATTTATACGCTTCCTCAGTTTTTCCTACTTCACGCTTATCTTCACTTCTTTGCATTTATCATCAACCCATTGTTCTTTGGCTTTCCTACATTTACGAATCATTTCCCACTTGACCGCCTTGTATCTTTATTTCATTCATTCATGTAGCCTATTTTGATATTTTTTCCTCTAGTCTGCTGGAGTCACAATATCCTTTTTATCCAGGATTTTATACTTTCATTCTGTTTATGGCCCAAAACATTTCTAGCTGAATAATCTATACTATTTTTAATGCAATTTCATTCTGCCTTCAAGTCCCTAACAATATTTTCATCCCCATGCTTTACTACTCTTCGTCTTCTTTTGAACTATCTCGAGGTCAAGACGTCTTCTTCAGTTTCGTTCTTTCAAAATCTTAAATTTAATATCACACTCTATATCGGCTTCTGGATAACTTGCAGCCCCTAACTTGATTTCTAAATCTTTGTTTTACAAGAATGTACTCTGTTTGATATCTCCCTAGGTCTCCTAGCGTCTCCTAACGTCATATAGAAATATAGTGTTCGCCACCGTTAGGTGATGTTTATCGGAAAAATCTATCAATCTAACGTCCCTATCGTTCCTAATACCTAATCCAAAGGGACCGATATTCCACCTGTTGCAATCCCAAAGAAAAATACCTAGAAGTTAATTAAAGCATCCATTTTGCACGCACTGCAGCAGCAATTGCTTAATATGAACTGGACTGAACTGAAACATCGATTTTGTTCTCAAATTTATTTAGAACTGTAAATTTAACAATATTCCCAGTTCCATCTGTAAATTTAACAGAATTTACAGTTCCAACTGTAAATATAACAAAATTTACAGTTCCAACTGTAAATTTAACAAAATTTACCGTTCCAACTGTAAATTTAACTAAATTTACAGTTCCAACTGTAAATATAACAAAATTTACAGTTCCAACTGTAAATTTAACAAAATTTACAGTTCCAACTGTAAATTTAACTAAATTTGCAGTTCCAACTGTAAATATAACAAAATTTACAGTTGCAACTGGGAATAAATATTTTTTTATTATTGTGGCCGCTCTACGCTTTCGTACTTATCAGATACTTATCCATTTCTTATTAAATCCGTGGTTCTAAAGACACTCGCCTTTAACAGTGTGGTAATCAAAGACGTCTAGAAGTCTTTGGTGGTAATGATCAGAAATTCCCATGGAATTTTCCAGAAAGGGCCTCAAATTATTTTATATTGCAAATGTTTAGAACATTTTCTGTATAATAATACTATACCAAAAGAAAAAAAGCTCCCCGTTTCTTTTTATAATTTTGGTAGTTTAAAGTTTAAGTACAACTGAGTACTGAGGTTGGTCGGCCTGTTAACAGAAAACAATAGATTTTGAACAGTTGAAGGCGAAATATTAATTCTCCTATCAGACATTAGATGGCTGTCACCAATTTTAAATTTAGAATTCCTATTTTAATTAAAAATAGGTAGCTAAGGAATCCAATGAGTCAAGTGAATTAAATTATTTTCCACGCGCTAATGAAAAATATATACAATGTTATAATTATATCTGATTTACTCAAATTTTTAAGTTGGAATTTGAACTTGGCGCGTTCGCAACTACCTGAAGTAGAGGCGATTCTGCTTCAAACAAATCTGTTATGTATCATATGTTTTGGTGGCATAAAATGGTGTTTTGTGAAGGCTGAGGGATTCACTGTTTGTTTTTAGGACATTACATAAACAAGGTATTATATTTCTACAATAATTTTGGAAAATTTCGAATGTACAAACTTAGCACTAAATATTTTCGTGTGTAATAGCTCTTGTTATTTGTTTATTTTGCCAAATACCGGAGAAAATTCTTTAAGCATTCACGTTTTCATGTGTTGCAATGGCCGAAATTTGACCTATATTATTTAAAATTGTTGAATAGTCATCCACGTGTTTCTGGTAATGTTCTTTCTCGTGAATCTTTTTGGGTTTCTTGTTTAATAAACTGTCCGTGATTCTATAGTTGCATAAAGTTGTCTTAATTTGTTTTTTGCATGTCCACGTATTGCTTTTTTGTATCTAAATTTGGAGCAACAGTCTGTTAACACGAATCAAATTCTTGGATAGACGTTTTCCAGTTTTGTTGGAAATGGATTAGTGCATTCCGTCGCTTATGAACCAACGCAAAATGTGTTAGTCAACCTAAATTGTTTCTGGTAGTGTATTTTGTTCCTTATGTTGGAATACAGTGTAATTAATACGATTGAATCGTACTGAATTTGAATAAACATCAACACGATAAGTAGATACCCTACTATTATTTCTAATAAAACTGCAATAGAAAATTATAAAATTAATAGCTTGTATAATTTAAAATGAATAATTTTTTGCACGTTTTGTAGGCTTTCTCTGTAGTCCTAAATTTAATTAAACTGTTAATTTTTTTTTGTCCAAAGTTCGAGGTTCCAGCCTTATTTCCTCATTTAAAATGAATAAAAGTAAGTTTGAATTGATGTCTAATACGGTTTAGTCTGAAAACAGTGGCATTGTTATTGTCAAAGATGCCTGCTAAATACGTCAGTATCTCTTAAGAGTTGCTATGGTAACCGTGACGCTTGATTTTCTGTAATGATTCCCAACATACGGCCCGTGATATCCTGTTGCGAACGTGAAATAATCCTAGCAACGTGGCGCTTACGTTGTTCCAAAATGTGATACACACCAGAAATGAAATGGGTAACTATGACAACCTTGGCATCGTCTGCAGACGAGAAAATCTGATGTGCATGTGATGATCCGTATTGAAAAATTGTACGCGGTTACTCCTTTCAGAACCTGATAAAAGTGTGGAAATTAGACGGAATAATTTTGAAAAGTAGGTATTTTTGGCCGGTGTTATGTGGACGAACGTAGTGCGCGCAGTTGTAAATAATTTGAAAACATTAAAATAGTTTTTTTGAAAGCTTTCGGCATTGTTTTTTATCTTGTTATCATTTAACATATTGTTATCAGGATTAATTAAGTGATCATACGTATTTATGACGTGTGAAAGCTCTATTATTACGTAAGAAAGTGTTTATTGGTTGGCCTGGTGAATTAATGGAAAACAAAATTTGTTATATGTATTAGCTTGCATTTTGTTTGTTTACTGCAACCGCAATATGATAATATGAACTATAAGTAGGTATAGCGGCAAAATAGATTACGATTTACGAAGATTAGTTCGTGAAAATATTTTGAAATAGGAACTGCTTTTGCTCCAAGTTTTTTTTTATTAAACAATAAATACGTGTTATTTGTATACGCTCACATGATATTATTTGCATTTGGTTTAGAAAATGGCTGAAATACCTAGATAGCTTTTTTATCCACATGTAGGTATTTTTTTTATTGCTTACGCCCTTATTACTTATTTCCTATTTGTTTTTTAATTGCTTTTTGAGTAAAACGATATAACGATATGTAATACACTGTGTATTACATATTGTTATATCGTTTTATTATAAGTTGTAATGGGGAAACTTAATGACAATATTTGCATAAAATATGGTGAGAAGAGCATAATGATAATAAGTTACTCACAAATAGCAATAATAGCATCACATTTTGAGATTTCAGAAAACATGACCCTAGAAATAGGTAAACAATAATTGAATAATATGTTGTTTTCTTCGTGACTGCAATTACAAAACGATTAGTTTTCTTTGCATTATGGTAAATGCAAAAGTATAGGACAGAGATGTGAAGTAAAAAAGTGACAAGAACAGGGTGTTTCACTTAAAGTTTCCACCCCCTTTATCTCTTTTATTTTTATAAAATTACAGAAATAAGTTAACTACAGAAGTTTCAGTTTTGTTAGTTAAGTTTTTAAATGTCATCAGAAAAGTGAAAATTTTGCTATAAGATTTTTTTTGTATTTCGTACACCTGAATAAATTAATAAAAAAACAATTGAAAATGAAATTTGCCATGTTTCAAACACAACTTGCTGTATATCATCACCTCATCTGACAGACAACTTTATTCTGATTACAGCAATACGTTACACATGATACTTTTTTGAAATACATACCTATTTAATTTAATCTGTCTAAATGTTATTTCCATTTAAGAAATTTTCACTTCTAAAACTTTAAATTAAAACCTTTCATGACGTTTAAAAAATGGCGTAAGTTAAATAGGTATCTACTTACCAAAAATCTTTTTGAAATTATTGATAGAAAAACCATTAACATGAGATGAAATTTACACCATGTAAATCACTATGATGCAATGTTAATAAAATGCACTGTATATTTTGTTGCCCTTTTTTCATTTACTTACGATCAGGGTTGAGCAGATCTAAATATGTAATCCGATTAAAATCACGATTTTAATCATGATTTAAATCGAGCGATTTTTTCGAAAAATAATCGGTGATTTAAATTTAGGTAGCAATCGATAGTATGTACTTTGAACGTTATGTATACTTATCATTTCACAAAGACAATAAAGAAAGCGAACGAAATGTTTGAAATATAATGTAATTATGTACATATTATGCATAAAATAAAAAGAAAATACAAAAATTACGTTTTAGTTTGTTTGATTTTTCTACAAAGTTGTGCCATATTTTTTCAAACATTTCAAAAACTATGGAGTTATAGTAACAAGAAGATAATAGTAAATTGGAATACGCAAATAATGCGCGGATTTCCCAACAACACTAGCTTAGAATATATAATAATATGACCATAGGATTAGGGATTTCCCTTTTTTCCGTAAAACCGACGTAAAACACTACATTGCAACTCTGCCCTCTACCTACTATTTGGTTAGACTAGGTTACTGCTGTTACTAAATACTACTATTATTAGTTAATTAGCCCGTCTATACTACTATTAATAGTTAATTGACCCGTCTAAAGCTGTTGCTTCTGTTTATTTCTTTCAATCATTTTGTTTGTATTAAATCGAAAAAATCGATTTTTTTTTTTGGTTTAAAAAAATCACTTTCCACCCTGCTTACCGTGATTAAAAAATAACTCTACTGGTTGCCTCTCTTATTAGAAATGTCAAATTCAGTGTTTTTACATTTTAAAAAAATCCAAGCTCTGTCTGTAAATCAAAAGTAACAGAGTTTAAGGGCATGCCGTGCCATCTAGCTTACTAACTTCGGTCGGGAGCGCGCATGACATCAGCCGGGAGAAAAAGAACGGCGCACCACTTAAGTAAGCATTGCTGTAAATGCATCTGCACGCGCTCTTTTCTTTTAAATTACGAAACTCTGGCGGCATTTTGGGTTGGTGACACCACCACTCATGGGTCGAACGATGTTATCGTAGTCCACAAAATAAATCAGTTAAAAAGTTAGGTCTTGTTTTAATATAATATTTATACTGATTTGAATTCGAACTCCACCGATACCTACATTTGCAGGACGTGTACGGTTCTCCCGTTCTCGGTTCTCCAGACATAAGATGTCATTTAAGTATTCAGGGGTTTGTTATTAATTTATTATAGACCAACAACGAAGTGATAGCTTCATAATATACCTACTTATCTTAAAAACACTTTGCTGGCATTTGGTGGCTAAGAGTGGAGTATGAAATACCGGTGAATATCGTTCGACCATACAGTTAAAGACACGTTACTTTTTAATATATTGAAAATGCCGAATTGTGCGGTTCCTAAATGTTATAACAACAACAGAAAAACTGAGGGGGCAAACGATGAATTTTTGTTTGTAAATGCGAAGACAAGGTAAATGTTGAAAATGGTAAGTGGATACGCACTTGTTGGCGTATTTCATTTGTTTGCTTATTTATTGACTCTATTGTAATGTGGGTGGTTTCGGGGAGTTTGACCAAATTATGCTGCTGCAAATAACAATAAAATTACCCTAGGTAGGTGTTGTACATAGGTACCTATGTACCTAATTTTCTAAAATATACCCATTTTTTCACAAGTTGTTCTTATTTAATTTAATAATTTTCGCTTAGTTTACAAAATTCACATATTCAACCGAGAATTTTATAAGCAGCACTTAACTTTATACAATTTTACATGTGCTGAAACAAATTTATTCCCAAAATTTGCGTGTTGCTGTTCATAATTTCGCGAATAAAACCGAGCGCTTGGTTGTGTATATGGAGAAATCTCGCCGGCTTCTCCCAGTGACGTCACATCCATAGCTATAGCCACTGCACCAGATGAGCGATAGCATACCGTTCTAAGTTTACCGTGGTTAAGGGTGGTGGGAACTTAAAGTGAAACATAATATTTTCAAACAATTTTTCGGAAATATTTGTCTTTTTATTTTGCCGTGTTTTTGTTATAAAAACACAATCTGTTGGGTTCCCTGATCCCAAGTGTACTTTGTCCTGCAAATCTACGTACCTTTTATATTTACTTTTATTTAGAGTGCAGACGGTGCAGATTGTAGTTTAAGAACTTCACTGCTCCATTCCCTTTACCTTATGTACATCAACCTATTTTTTCCACGTTCATTCACTCGTTTTCATGACTGAAAAAGGTACCGGGTACCAAATATCTCAGAAACCGGGGTGATTTTAGAAAAAATAAAACATTTGTGCAATCCCTCCCTCTATAATCTCAAAGATCTTTAAAGTGGTAGGTATACCACTTTAAAGGTATCTTCAGTGTAATTTGGGATCAAATATTTTTCAAGGCAGTACCTTGTAAATTTAATGAACTTCCATAATGATGGTCACTCAACATATCCACAAATCCCTAGTACCTATCATAGAATTATTTTCTATACATATATGTATAGCTTTTGTTTTATTTTGTTACAGGACAAAGATATGTCGCCTGAAAGATCGGGGTCCCCTCAAAACGAACAAGCAGCCACACTAAAAATGTCAGTACCAGCCAGTCCAGTGGCTGGTACTCCAACAAGGGAAGCTCAGTCTCCGATATCACTTTTACTAACTGTTGCACAATGCCAAAAGAATGGCGATGATGATCTTACTAGTTTATCTTGGTTACATGAACGGGATTTGCTGAAAGGTAGGATAAATAAAAATTTTCAATTTTTGTGGTTTTGTGCGGAGTTTCTTGTGCTAGAAACTAAGTTCTAAAAAGAATTGTGTGTTTGAAGACAAACTTATATTTGTGTTTGGTGTTTGGTGACAAAATACTATATTTTACAGGTATGAACTTGGTAAACCCATCCCCATCAAACAGTGTTCACTCAACACCAATAAAATTTTTCAACAATAACCACATTTTTTCTGATCAATCGCCTACTAGTGATTATATTGACGACTCCTCAATATCTGCCGCTGATTCGTCCAGTAGTTCGATTAACTCTCCAGTGCCACAAAATCAAACTAATTCGCAAAGAAAACACCCACATAATGTCCCTTATGATCCATTGGTGCACACGTCAAATAAACCACCCTATTCCTTCTCTTGTTTGATTTTTATGGCTATTGAGGATTCGGAACAAAAAGCGTTACCAGTTAAAGATATTTATGCATGGATTTTGGGGCATTTTCCTTATTTTAGGAATGCACCAACTGGATGGAAGAACAGCGTGAGGCATAATTTATCTTTAAATAAATGTTTTCAAAAGATCGAGAAAGCACCTGTAAGTTTTTGACTCCTCACGAATTTTTCACAGTCTTCTATAATATATTTTCAGAATCTCGGAAAAGGTTCTTTATGGACAGTTGACCAACAATACAAACCCAACTTACTCCAAGCCTTAACCCGCTCGCCCTTTCACCCGTGTTCCACTTTAGAATCCTCCTCTTTTTTCTCCAAATCACGAACACCTGTTGATAAAACCTCCTCAACTCGTCTGCCAAATCCAGAACTCTTCCCATATCTCTCTCGTACCCTAGCGGCTACTGAGATGAGCAAGAGGATAAAGTCTGAATCTGAAGACTCTCTTGATGCAGTTGATGCAGCTGCAGTTATGTTGAGTCTCAAGAATGGGCCCAGGTATAGACAGAGGAAAACGAGTTATCACCAAGTTATTACGACATCGCCTAGTCAGGATCATACATATAGTGCTACCGTTGGTGATTCGCTGCATTGTGATGAAGCTTTTGAGAGCGACGAAGAGAGGTATGATCTTACATACATACATTTAATTTCAGACATCGCATATTTTCTTATTCCTCAAAGAATTTTCCCTTAAACTAAATGCTTTTGGCATACAGTGCAGTCGATTAATATGGAAACCTGGAAATACAGGGTGTTCATGTGAAATGAAGACGTTTAGAAGAAATGTTTTGGACAAAAGTTGTTAGGTTTATTCAGATATACAGCTTGTCCCATACCAAAGTTATAGTTTTTTATATGAAACACCTATATTTTATTTGTACTATGAATTCAATTTTTAATTATAAATAAAAATTGTAAGGAAGACAGTCTTCAAAACTGTTGAAGTTATTCCAGTTTTTTCGAAATTTTTGACATGTAGATCTTTAGCCAAAATTTGACATACCCAAAACAAACCTTTGATATTTTGGGGCCCATTAGGTAACAGACCGTGAATCAGTGTTTGTGCTCGAAAACTTATTTACTATACAGGTTTTTCAAAATAATGTACTTTTTTATCTAATTTCAGTCACGTATAGCTTGTAATTTTGAAATGGAACACCGTTTGTTTTTTGCTGGAATTGTATTCTTTAGGATATGTACACTTTTCCAAAGGATTCCTTGTTTTGTTCGGAATGAAAATCCGGCATTACACTAGTACACTAGTGGTGTCATTTACCTAAATAAGAAAAACTTATTGAGTATGTTTACATCGACCTATACCCAAATTTGACCTAAATAAATTTAGTCTATGTGATGTAAACTCACATGGATCTAGACTAAATGGTATAGGCGTATAGGTCAGGTCACATTTTTCCGTGGACTGACCTAAATTTAGTGTGGACTAAATTTTTATAAAAACGATGTAAACACATTCGAGCTAAGCGGTTGTTCGTTGTTATCCGTTTGACCGATGTAGCACGCAGCAGCTGTCAATTATTTGCGGAAAGTTAGGTTATAATTGTTAGTTATATTTTCTCTGTTGCGAACTAGCACGATCCGCGATATAAAGTGTTGTGAAAATGCCGCTCCTGCTAATGCAGTCGCTTCAAAACCTGTCAAAAAGAGAAATAAAGAAGCAAACTGGTCAGAAGAAGAAACTCCCATATTTTTAGATTTATGCATTGAATTGAATTTGGAATTGCGGAAAACCACAAAGTGCAGTAAAAGTTTTAAATAATTTTCACAGACGATTTACAACACAGTTTTTACACAAGCAAAAAGTTAGATTATGATTTAAACTGCAAAAGCAAAAAAATGTTAAATACTTTTACCGCTAGAGAGCGCTTAAAGCAAGACCAAAATAAGACTAAATTTGTAGGTAGGTAGTTTAAAAATGTTAAGATGTAAACGCGAAAAGACTGGACTACTTTAGGTCTAATTTAGGTCGACATTTAGGTCAGTCCAGATTTAGTCCTTCCGATGTAAACATACTCATTGAGACTATTTAAAAGATACTGTCTCTTGTTATAATATTCGGCTTTCAAGTCGCTTGACTTGTAAACTATCTTTTTCAAGGTCATGTGTATATATACAGGGGGTTCTGACAAAATGCATAGGTAAGATTATAATGGAAATGGAGAAGTTTAGAAAAACATGTAAAAAAGGCCCCAAAAACTATTCAAATGGATGTGTGCGAACATTCAGAGAAATTTATATTTGCAGATTTCCATATTAAATGAATGCACTATATTTGATAAAACCAGGTGATTAAGAAAGAGTAAACCGTGCATTTTATTCTTGAGATTACACAAAAAAGGTGCAAAACGTGAAATTTTTAAACAGGCTCCCAAAGAGCAGCGTTTGCCGAAAAATTGATTTCGAGGACGAAGAAGAAAGGAAAATAAAAGAAGGGGCAGAAACACTTCTAAACCTTGCCGGTGTTCTAACTCGAAAACGCCAAAATTCGGCAAGTTATGATTACGAATATGGGCCGACAAAACAAAAATCTCCAAAACATCAAAGGCTGGAAGAAGAGATTGAAGAAGAGGAGAATGACAGGCCCATGCAATTTCGACCTCGTTTATTGCGAATGAAGAAGAATAGTTCGAAACAGAAAGTCTCTAATGGTGTTACGAATAATAATATTGATGACGAGTGGGTGAAACATCGACGGGAGTTGGAGTTTAACCAGCAGAGGTAATCGTAGGCTCTGTTTTAGAGAATGTACGTAGTTGTTTTCACTACGGTCTTTTTAAGAAACTGTTGTAAGAAAATTTATATATTTTATTGTTTTGTTTATATTTATGTATATTGAGAGATGTCTATGGATATTTTTAAGGATTGTTTTTTCTTTGTAATTCGAGTAGACTGCTTGAAATTATTTATTTTAGGAATAAATTTGGAACAGATCAAGCCTCAATTAGGTATTTACTCTTGTTTTCTCTATATTGTATTCATTTAAATATTAGGCGAATATACAGTAAGGTGTGACCACTATAAAAATTACCTGAAAAACAACATTAATTGAATCTATGAAAAATGCTATTGTGTATATTCTTAAGTTCATTTTTCATCTGATTATTTGATTGTCAATATTTATGAGCTTTTGAGCTTCCTGTTAGAATTGAAATTGGAAATTACAGGCATTATCGTACTGCAGCCCGTCCACAGTATTTTATCTAGATTTGGTCCTGCTGCTTGTTCAGAAAGTCACAGTAATATGAGCCATTGATGGTACGGCTGTCGCCAAGTCGATAAGCCAAGCAAACACGCTATGAGAATCCCATAAAACCGAGAGTATCACTGTGCTTGCCAAAGTTTTTGTTCTTAACTCTGGAGGCGGAAAGCTGGAATGCACATCATTGTTTGGTGACATGGACTTAATGATGGATCCAACATTCATCCATAGTGCCAATTATGTCAAAAAAAGTTACCAAATCTTACATATCAGCATAGGCGGAAAGCTGGGCTCAAATGTTCCTGTGTCGACATTCGAGACATCCTTATTCATGTGGAAAATGTCATGCGGTATCGACCTAACTGATTTCTTGTCAATATTTACAGCCTTGGCTCCCGTTTTGACAGTAATTCACTTATTCTCAATTACTCCATTATTGACTTTTCCACTTTGGGGCACCACTTTGAGTTCTGAAAAATGAAAAATTTATAACTAGCGTTAAATGTGAAGCTACTATGTCTTGTAGACATTTATGAGTCTGATGGATTATTGATTTAAAATATTTTTTTTTGTCCTACATAATAGAAAACCGACTACAATATACAATGAGAACATCATCAATGTAGTCGAAGTCAATTAAATGCGCATTATTAAGGATAACTCAAAAACTACTGGTCAGATCTTGATCAAATTTATATGGGACCACATAAGAAGCACCACCTTTCAAATAAAAATCATCAAAATCCGTTCACCTAGAAAAAAGTTCTGAGGTAACACACATAAAAAAATGCAGTTGAATTGAGAACCACCTCCTTTTTTGAAGTCTGTTAAAAAATGTACTCCAAAGTTTCAGATCCAACCAATGTACAGGGTGGGACACTTTGGAGGTTAATGATGGATATGTTTAAGAAAGTGCGTAGATATGTAAAAACTGTAAACTCCGGTTTTTCGAGACAATTTCAATGGTGAACATGAATTTTTAATTTATCGCGCCATTTCCAAGTTAAAGTCAACATTGATTTACGTCTGACTTCAAAAAATTTTAAGTTCGTTATTACTAAAAATATGAAAAACTTTTGCTGAACTTCTTAAACGGTTTTGTCATAAGAGTTCAGTGGTGTAGTCAGAATTTTTGTGCATTGAAACAATTTCATAATACAACGTGAAGTGAATTTTTTTTAATTGAAAGATAGTAGGTAGTGCTACCATCGAGTTGCGCTATTTGTTAGCTTTTCGAAAATATCTATATACAGTACGACCTCTTTAATCCGAACCTCCAGTAATCCGAACACCGGGGTATCTCAGGCACAATCCGAACAACAACTCTTTAATCCGAACAGCGATGTGTTTCCAGCCGCATAAATGTGGGAATCCCCTGTTTTCTGTTTTTACGATTTTGCGCCGTTTATCATTCAGTTTTCATTAGATCATTGACCATCACTGTGTTCAGTTTTGCGCTGTAATTTTGAATTTAAATTAGAGATGACTTCTAAAAGGAAACACGTTACTTCATCAATAAAGGACAAGATTGAGCTTATTAAAAGTTTAGATGCGGGCTGTACAGTGACTTCCTTATCAGAAAAATACAAAGTGGGAAAATGAACGATTTGTGACATCAGAAAAAACAAGAAGAGGATTCTATCTGATGCCACCTCATTCACTTCTCTAATCAATAAACGAAAGACGTTGAAAATAAGTGCTTATCCCAAAGTTGATAAAGCAGTTTACACCTGGTTTCTACAGGAAAGATCTAGAGGTAAAAAGATGATTGATAATATGAATACATTTTTAATTTTTTAACAGACTATTAAATGATTCTAGGTGTGCCAATATCAGGTGAAATTTTGCGTGAAAAAGCACAATTCTTTTATGGCCAGACTCATAACAATGATAATTTCAAAGCCAGTTCCGGATGGCTCGATAAATTTAAGAATAGGTACGGAATACGACAACTGTCATTTACGGGAGAGAAACTATCAAGTGATGAGGCAGCTGTTGAGTCATTTAAAAACTTGCTTCGAAATAAAATTGAAGAAATGCAGTTGTGTCATGATCAAATCTACATATAACGCAGTCGAAAGCGGACTTTTCTGGAAATTACTTCCTCAAAGAACACTTGCTCACCAAGCTGAAGCCTCGGCTCCAGGTAGAAAAATAAGCAAGGAGCGAGTTACATTTATGCCTTGCTCTAATGCTTCTGGGACACATAAAATGAGATTATTGGTTCTGGGCAAATTTCGAAATCCACGGGCCTTCGGAAATGAATCGCTGCCGGTAATATACCAAGGACAGAAAAAAGTCTGGGTTACCGAAGAAATCTTTAAGAACTGGTTTTATACGAATTTTGTTCCAGAAGTGACGAAAAAATGCAACAGCTAAATTTAGAACCCAAAGCACTTTTAATTTTAGACAATGCTCCAGAAAACCCAGAAGATTTATGTTCAGATGATAAGAAAATTGTTGTATTATTTTTGCCGCCAAACGTAACCCCTCTAGTGCAACCTATGGATCAGAATGTGATTCAAGCGGTCAAGTTGCATTACAGAAAAACTCTTAAAACGCATTGTTGCTTCTGAAAATGCAGATTTATCTGCAGAACTGAAGAAAGTTAACCTAAAAGATGTTTTGATTCAATTAGCCAAAGCATGGGAAAATGTGAGGCCAGAGCTTATTAAAAATTCTTGGAGTAAACTTCTAACACAATTTGATGATGGTTGGGATGAAGATGATAATCTTCCATTAGCACAATGGCAGAATAAAATGGAGTTAGGAAGTATAGAGAAAGAAGTAGAAGTTACTGCACTGATACATAACATCTCTGAAGATATGACAAGACAAGAAGTTATTGAATGGGCCACTGGTCAAGAGGAATCGTGGGAATCCATAAACGATGTGGACATTCTGGAGCATGTTCAAAATGAATCAAGTTCTGATGAAGAAGTAGAAGAGATACCACGAAGTGTAAAACACGTAGAAGCAGTCAAAAGTTTCGAAATGTGTTTGAAATGGGCTGAGGAAAATGGGGAATCTGAACATCACATTTTAATATTATCAGAATTGGAAAAACGAGCTCGAAAGGCAGAAGAAGCAAACATCAAACAAAGCAAAATTACTCAATTCTTTACAACTTCTTAGATTTATATAGTTATGTTGTATAATTAAGACAAAATACGATATGTAATACAGTTTTTAATTTTTTATTTGAAAATAAAGACGATTTGTTCAACATTTCATGAAGTTGTTCACTGTAGGAATGTTGAAATTCGCAAATAATTAGGTAGATAGATATTTTCTGTCTTTCTTCGATAATCCGAATATTTCCACAATTCGGATTTCCTAGTGCAATTAATAGTTCGGATTAAAGAGGTCGTACTGTAGTTTGTGATCATTATTTTCACAAATTATGAAAAATTCCCCATTTTTCTTATCTTATACGTTAGTATAAATCTAGTGTGCCATGAATGACTAAATGTTCCAACTTTTTGTGTCACTACTTTAGTAAATATCCCAAAGCATGTGGTTGGCCAGAAAATATTAGAAAAGTGTCAATTTTTTAAAAAGGATATCAACAAATTTCAATTTTTGTTGAAACTAGAAAGTTATGATATATTTTTAAAAAAGAATTTAAAACAAATTTCGATTTTTGGTTGAAACCGGAAAGTTATGATACCATTTTTAAAAAGCTTACTTTTGTCTCCAAAAATATACTCATGTTAATATTAATAATGATAAAGTACGAAAATTATGAGCAATTTGATATGTTTGAGGCATACTTGGAAAGTGGTAGGGGCAAACTATGCCAGTGAATTATACTTTAAAAGATCTCCTGAGCTGCGCCAACCGAACACACAAAATGTTGGAATATTTAGTCGTTCATGGGACACCAGATTTATAGGATAAAAATGTGGAATTTTTCATAATTTGTGAAAATAATAATCACAAACTATATATTTTCAGAAAGCTAACAAATGGCGCAAGATAGCATTGCCTACTATAGTTTTCATTTAAAAAATCTTGAACTTGATGCTAAAATTGTTTCAGTGTAGAAAAATTCTAACTATGTCTCTGCATTCCTTGGTGGCAAAACCTTTTAGGAAGTTTAGTAAAAGTTTTTCATATTATTTTGGGAAAACAAACTTGTAACTTCGGATTTCTGAGGATTAAGACTTGGATGAAACAAGTTTTACTGTAACAGCTAGAAGATTAAGGCAGCGTTATGGCATTATTTTTTATAATTTTTTTAAAAATTGGGCTAAAATCAATTTTGAGTTGTAACTCGAAAACGACGTGATGAATTCAAAATTTATGTTCACCCTTGAATTTGTCTCGAAAGACTGGCACAGGACTGCACTCCTTTATACATATACCCATCATTTACCTCCATATTGCCATAAGTGTATATCTGCCTCAGATTCTGTAAAATATTTAGACTTCGGAAGTGTTAGCTCCTTTAAAATAAATTATACATAATTCATAATAGGAAGTTCAAAAACGGTTCATAGGCGGGTTACATTAATATCTTTTATTATTCATTACAGATCTCTTACATTTGGACATTAAAATTTGAAAATCTTGATTTGTTCCATACGTAAGTTGCTCATTTTTTATATTATATAGCTATTCAGGTGTATCACCAAATATTTTATGCAGTTATGTGTTTATTGAGGTTCTTAAGTTAATTTTAGATAAAAGAAGAAGCATGATTATTGCTGCGTGTATTGAGGGACCCGATAGTTATTACGGTTAGGACTTTCCTGGTCATATATCAGCCCCAATTTTGTTGTATTTGATGAGCCAGTCGTCAAAGCACTTTGATGTTGCAGAAGTCACAGTTTAGTTTAAAAAGAACACAAGAAAGAGAAGAATTTTATTTGCTTATTAATTTTATTTCACTTATTTTTTGTTTGTGCGAGTGATACTAATTTCTCTTGTATCGGTTGTCTGAGAATGTCGATCTTACATCTAATTCTCAAATTGCCAAATCTAAATTTTGTTCCAGGTATTCTTTTTGTTTGAGCAAGAAATTTGCAAGAAATTTGATTTTTGGAAATGCAGCTTTTAAATCTTGCAGTGTCTTCTGCCTTCTCAGTTCTACTCAATGTTTTCTGCTTTCATTTCTTTCTGTTGCATTGAACTGGACATTTACAGGATTTATATTCCGATTTTGTATTTATTTAAATTCCCATTTATGGTGTGGCTTACCAAATGCAACATGGTCATTTTAGGAAAACGGCAAATTTTCTTGGTAGCAATAATTGTCGGAGCATACGTGTTAAAAAGGTACCATTCTAATATCATAGCAGTATATAAATATATATTCTAAGCAATAAATCGTTAAATAAATAACAAGAAAATGTACAAATTGCATGCTTCTTTAAAAAATATTTTTGTTCAAAAAGAAAGTAGGAAAGTGACTATAGTCATTAAAGAAATATTTTCTTGTTGTTTAAAGAAAACCAGTTTCTACATTTTAAGTGTTTGAACTGTGTTTTTAGAGTAATCTAATATATAACATATATTTTTTCTATTATACGTGATAATGTGAGCTCTTCCTATTGTGTATATGGTGAAGAAACAATCATTTTATGTAAGTGTTGCGTAATTTTATTTTATTGTAAATTTTTGTGTTCAATTTGAGTGTCGGTAAAGTAGTCATATGATTTGCAGTGCTTTAGCATGAGCGAATGTGTCGATAGAGTCAGCAGGTGTGGGAGTGAATATTTAAATGAGTTACAAAACCCAACAACAGTAGTTCCATCATTCACTATGAATCGGGGGGAAAATTATTTGCATGGGAGGTATGGGTAGCCACCACTCTTGAATTACATAACTCCTTTGGTTGCAGCATATGTCTTATACAGCTACATATTGAACGCTTTAAGATTTTTTAATGAACTTTCAATGCCTAAGGTACCACACAATAGGGGATCACAGAGAACTTTATAACAGTTGAGAAATCTTTGAGTTTGAGACCGTGGGTACAGCGTTACTCTTTTATGACGAACGAATACCACACTCAGACTTACGAATTTGTGGATTGGGTGCTCTTAGGCCCCTTTCAGACATGTCTGGTCGTGGATTCCAGAGATGTGCTGGAAATAGAAGGCATTCTGTCAGGTAGTCTAAGACTGGAATTTTCAGACTTCAGGTTTAAATATAATACTGATATATAAGGCAAACATCCTTAACACATTCACTGCTAACTATCTGCTGGCTGTCCGAAATTTGGTAACAATAAATAAAACTGAAATAGTTATTTACGATACAAGTATCGTAACAGTTCATATTACAATATAAGATGGGGAAATTTGCACACAGGTCGAAGGCCGAGTTTGATAATCCAACATTTATCTTAATATGAAGTTACGATAAGAGTATTGTACAACATTTTATCTACTATCAGCATGATCACGACTGTCATATTAGCTTAAGAGATAATTAGTAAACGAGAAATAATGATGCACAAAAAAGTACCAGGCCAGATATACATATTGGGTGTTCCAGAACACCGGGGCAATATTTCTGGAGCATATAGTTAGGGTCAAAATAACACTTAAAGTATCTAATTTTTTTTTCTAGGTAGGGGTAGGCCTAGATTAGATTACTGCTCTCAAATAGTTAGGGATGTAGGATGTTCTACTTTTAGGGAAATGCGTAGGTTAGCTCAGGATAGAAAAGGATGGAGGTACGCGTCCTACCAGTCTTCGGACTGAAAACCTTTTGATGATGCCTCCCTTCGAAGCTATTCGTCCTTAAAAGTCATGACCTGAAGAAGGTTTTTTGCTGGTAACTTTCAAACTACTGTATCGAATGTTATAAAATTTGGACTGTAGACATAGCAAACAAGTGATCGAGGACATGAAATCTTCCGTATCTTGTCTAAGAAGCCGGGGGTGAAACACCCCTAATGCTTTTCACCCCTTAACTTTCACGTTAATACTTTTAGCGAATTTGCAATGACATTTTTAAATTCCTTAAACAATTATCTCAAAAAAAGTACTCTTTTTTGAAACCGTTAAAACGTGAGAGAAAATGAAATGAAAATGTATGAACAATCGGTTATGAAAACATAATATAGCGGTTACAATAAATTTTCGAAGAAAGTTCCTTGTAGACGAATACATTTTTGTGTAGTAAAAATGATAAAAAATCATGTCTTTGTATACATTTTTTTCTCGGCTTCCTAGACAAAATACGGAAGATGTCATGTCACTCGATCACAGATACTTGCTTGCTATGTGTACAGTCCAAATTTTATAACATTCGATATAATAGTTTGAAAGTTACCAGCAAAAAACCTTCTTCAGGTCTTGACCTTTAATGGCGAATAGCTTCCAAGGGAGGCATCCTAGAAAAAAATTAGATACTTTAAGTGTTATTTTGACCCAAACTATATGCTCCAGAAATATTGCCCCGTTGTACTAGGCCACCCTGTATATTTTTACTTCCGTCAGTGCTCTTTTGACATCTCTGCGAGTATTTTGCACGAGAAGCAAGTTTAGCCCTGAAAGACAGTAGAATGTAGCTATTAAATGTCTACCTTCAAAAAACTGTTCAAACCCAAAAGCTTTGAAAACGCCGTACACAATAAACAGTATTTTTAAGATTATATCTAAATTGTCTGTTAAAAATGTTGGATTTTTATAGGAAAATTGAAGTACGTTAAAAAAATATTTAAAATTAAGGAATAGATTGTTGAAGAGAAAAAGTTATAATTTTGGATGGGGTGAGATTTTTCAAGAAAACTAATTTTTGAATAGTTTTGACATTTAAAGTGAGATATTTTTGGATTCATCATTTGGGGCTGTAATAATTCTAAATTGTAACGTTAATCTGTAAGAATGACCCAAAGGCTCGCACAGATGTTTCTTTTACTTTATATACAGGGTGATTGGGGAGGAACCCTCTATATTTGGAGAATATGTTTAGGAAACCAAAACAAATAAAAAAGACTAATAAACACATGGTCAAATATCAACCGTTAGTGAGATATTATTGATTATTTTTTTCATCGTCAAATTGACCAATAGGAACATTTCATTTGGGTCTAGAAGCGTGTATTATTTCGGTAATTTTTTCGATAATTTTGCTTGTTGACAAGTTGCCATAGTTTCGAATTTGTAGGTGCATTTATAATGTATAATCTAGTTACTTTAGTACCTGCCAAACGTCAAATATTCCCAACACATTTCTTTGTATGTGAATTAATTGAAATAAAATTTCGTTTTGAACTACCTTGCTTCGATTCAAAAAATAATCTTATCAAATACAATTCGTGGTCTGGAATTTTTAGGTAATTTTACTCAAGCTGTTGCTTTTACTAGCCACTCGTGTAAATTTGACAGAAGATCACTCGTGCAAACGCTCGTGATCCTTTAACTGTCAAATTTACACTCGTGGTTACCAAGCAACGTAACAGCTTTTGTAAAATTCCCGACAATTCCAGACCACTTATAATCCGGGGCCTGAGTATAAGGTTGTGTAGGATTTTGATGTGCCCTAATTTTTATTCGTGGAATGGATAGAGGGTGCCATGACAATTATTTATCACTCGGGTGATGAAGTGTCACGTGGTACATTTTCCTGCAATACTGACATTAAATATGGCGCATGACTTTTTGTAACTATGCGCACTACTTCATGACAATGTCGACGTATTTTCGAAAAAGAAGTGTCAAAATCGAATAAAACTATATTTCTGAATCCAGTTGTGCCATTATTTAATTAATACATTGCACTACACTGGTAAAATTGATCATTTCCGCATTATTTTTAAAATTAATTTGAAGTTTTTTAGTTGCCTGCTATTATGGGTCCTATAAAGCTGAAACGGGTGCCAAAAGAAGAGAAAAGCACCCGCAGCGAACTGAAAACATGCGTAATATGCAACAAAAGTGACAGAAGTGTTGTAAGTACAGCAAATGGTCGGGAAAAAATCAAAGCAGCGGCTGTAATTAGAAATGATATAGTTGCTAATAGGCTTAAATTTGTTGGGGCTGATAGTGAATTTTATTACCATGTGACTAATAAGTGTTACAAACAATATTGTCATAAAAGATTGTTGGAAAAATATGAAGAGGACTCAGATGTAGAAAACGAAGATCCGAATGTCCAGGTCAAAAAGTTGCGAATGTCAGACAGAAAACGGATGCAGCATACCACTTCTGTGTCAAATATATCAACAAGGTATTTGTTATGTGTAGTCTGCAACTGTTACACCCACAACAAAATTTACGAAAAGTTCAGAATAAGCGAAACTTCGAGAGCTAAAATATTTTTGAAAGCTATTGTTATTTCAAGATGATGTGTTCACAAGAACATGCGACTTGCAAGATGTTTACAGTATATTTGGTGCAAACATTTATTGTCACAAGAGCTGCATTAGCAGTTACATACTCAAATATCAACGGAAATTAGACTCAAAAGGTTCAAACACGTCACTGGTTTCGCAAAAGATGGAAATATTTTCATCAGTGGCAAATGACATCGAAAATGGTTTGAATCAGGGCTTTGGATATACCCTTAGTTATGTCCGCGATAAATTAAACATGGAAAGTGAAAACCTTGTGTTCCAAAATAAGGAATTGAAACTATTCTTGTTAAACTACTTCGGCGATAACATTATCTTTTCAAAGCCAAAGGAATGCAACAAACCTGTAATGTTTTATTCCGCGTTACTTTCAATTGATGAAGTTGCAGATGTGATTCGAAGCTGCAATCCGATCACAGAAACAGCAAACTTATTTCGAGATGCACTGCAGAGTCTTGATTTTGACCTTAATGATAGGTTTTGTGATGTGCAAGACATGAGAAATGCGTCGTTGTGCAATAAAGTGCCGAAAGTATTTGTCAGATTCTTTGCCACATTGTTCAATATTGATGCAAGTGACATTGGAAAGTCGGATATGGAAGAGGAATTGAACGCGGAAAATGAGGAATCACCAAAATGGCATTTAAAAATTCAAACACTAGTACAAATTATGTATTATAACATCCACAAAGGGCGTAAAAAAACTCCTTTACACGTCATGGCTGGCCAAGCAATCCACGAAAGGTGTAAGAGTAAAACTTTAATAACGAGTTTTAATCATTTGGGTTTCAGTGTTAGCTACAATGATGTTATGCGACATCATCACAGTATGCAGTGAAAAAAAGGTCTGATGATGTTCCTCTCCCAAGCCATTTCGACTCTAAAATGTACACAACTGGAGCCTTAGCTAATTTTGACCACGAAGAGGCGACATTATCTGGATTAGGAGGTACTCATGATACCGTTTGCGTACTTTTCCAGGACCAACCAGACAGTATCCCTCGCAAGCCATCCATATCGGATAGTGAAGTTAACCGTGGTCCTAAAACCTTTAAACAGACTCTTGAGTGTCAAAATTTACAGCCATATATCAAACCTGCAAAACGACCTGACCTTCCAATTGATTATCGCGTGGAAGAGAATATATTTTCTATGACCGAAGTTGAAAGTACATTTTTTGAAAACCTGGACAAACTGTGGTTGTTTACAAGGATTGCACATTGTACATCGCAAGATATTATGACATCATCCAACTTGGGACTACCAGTACCATCTTGGGCTGCTTTTAATGCAGCACTTTCCACCGAAAAGCTGCAGAAGAAGCAAATTGGATTTTTACCAGTTATACCCTACCCAGTAACTAAACACGAAACGGTGTATACTGCACTGTGTAACTTCAACAAGATCTTGGATCAATTAAACCAATTATTTTTACCTGTAGCCTGTGATGAAGCTGTGTATGCGATTGCACGAGAAGTTCAGTTATGTAATTCCAGTAAATTCCCAATATCATACTTATTTTGGGATCATTTCACACGGCCAAAGTTCTGCTTCATTGCCTAGGGAAGTATCTGAAAGGAAGCGGAGCTTCGAGCGCATTCATTGATTGCTCAGTATCTGGAATCAACGTTACAGAATCTGTTTTAAGTGGAAAACATTATGTTAGAGGGGTCAAAGGGATGTTTATGTTAGGTGAAACTATGTTTCGCTTGCAAGCCCTATCTTTTTTTAAAAAATATGGTTTAGAGTCGTACGAATCTGATATCAAGAAACTTCGCCAACTCCAGGAAAAAGTGTCAAACCTTAATGTAAAGGATCATGAAAGTTTTGAGTTAAGTAATTTTCAAATAAACGGATTATTAAAAGATTTTGAAGCCTTTACTGAAGAAGGAAGGCAGTGCTCAGAACAGTTTACATATTGGGATAACTTTCTACGGCTGCTCTCACTGTTAAGGAATATGATCAGAGCAGATAGAGAGGGACTCTGGGAATTGCATTTAGATACAATTCAGAAGCTTCAACCTATATTTGCAGTGTTTGATTCTGTGAACTACCAACGTTGGAATTCCTTATACTTAGAAGATATGAGAAGATTGAAAGAAGTAGCACCAGAAGCTTATGACATGTTCATGAAAGGGAAACACGTTGTCAAGAGATTTGATCGTAAATTCACAGCCGTTGCAGCTGATATGGCTCTGGAACAGACTATAAATAGATCTCAGAAGAGTTCATCTGGAATTGTAGGCAGCACAAAAAGAAAGCAATTTGTAGCACAATGGGAACTTATATATCATGAAATTTTGATGATTACAAACTATTTTAGAGAAATAACGGATTCCATAACGCTTACTCAAGATCTGAATATACACCACGAATTTTCAACAAAGAAAACTCAGGATTCAAATGCAATAGTGGTGACAATGCTGAAATACGTGTTACAAAAAGGCAGCCCATTCCAAGTTCATCAAAATCCACTACATAATTTAGTGACTAAAGCTTTAGTACCAGATTCCACCAAACAAAAACTATTGAATATTTGGAAAATAAGCGACGATTTATATACTAAATTTCGCCAAACGCGGTACATCGACAAAACTGTTCGTATATCTGCCACAATTAACAAATTTCACATGCCTAATTTTGATACTTTACGAGAAAAGGAGGCAGTTTCTAAAGGAAAAACGCAGAAGAAACAAAATAGTGTTGCCCACCGTTTTATGCAAATCGCCCAAATTCGTGGTTATGATATGCAGGATATGTTTAGATACGAGATTTCTGACAAATGTATGTTATTTGATGAACATGATCTTCTTGTAAAATCTCAGAAAAGTGGCCTCATAAAAGAACTGGAAGCTTTTAAACCTACGAGAACCGATTTTAATACATCCGGGACTGTTCTTCAAAATGCAGTTTTTCATACAAGTGACACAACATGCTTTATTATGGACGTTATGAACTGCTTACGAAAAGTCGTAAATAAAGACAAGGAAAACTTCGGGGCGGTGGCAGCAGCATATTCTTCGTACGTTTCAAGAATAGCAACAAGCTCAGGAAGAGTCGATCATATTTTTGACAGTTACTATGATTATTCTCCAAAAGATTCCGAGAGAATACTTAGAAGAGGTAACAATGTGGTAGATATAGCAGAAGTTTCTAAAAGGGTGCCTTTACCTGTTCAGTTAAATACATTTTGGCCATCTATAATGAACAAATTGCTTTTGCAGCGGTTCATTACCGATTATTTAAAAAATTCTTGCGAACGAGATACAAAAAACACCATTCATATGTTAAGTGCTTTTTCTGGCACTGAAGACAGTGGTATAAACGTCAAGACCACATCCATACAAAATGGAATCGAACACAATCATCCAGATTTGGATCGTTCTTATATAGAAAAGGCAGATTTCAGAATAATGCCTGCTCGCAGAACATGCCGCAAAAGCGGGTTTCAACAAAGTTGTTTTGGTCAGTGCAGATACTGATATAATGGTTTTAGCTTTGTTTCACTGGAATAAACTTCGTTGTCTGGGATTGGAGGAAATGTGGATACGCACGGGTGTTGGAGATTTTTGCCTGTTCATACAATATCTTTGAATTTGGGCCACGAGCTCTGTTCTTTATTGCCTGCCCTTCACGCATTATCTGGAGCAGATTATACAAGCAAAATTGGGACAAAAAAGTCAGCTTTATCAACTGCTTCGACAGTCTACCTAAGTCGGTTTGGAGTTTCCGCAAACGCAGTTGATATTGAGGAGAGCGTAAAGCCAGCGGAAGAATATTTAGTGCAAGTGTTGCGCAAAGGTGTCCCCTGTAAGACGTTCGATGAACTACGATATTGGTTATTTCGACATGGAAAAAATGTCGATGTTGATGTTTTACCACCAACAAGCAGGTGTATTAGGGGACATTTACTGAGAGCTTACTTTCACACCTACTTGCAGAGGCATTGTATTGAAGAGGATCTCACTCAACTGGATCCCCATGAATTTGGCTTTGAGGAGGTTGATAATAACCTACTTCCACAAAAGAACATAAAACAATACCCAGATAATTTCGTTGGTGTATGTTCGTGTGCAACTAAAACATGCGTATGTAGAACAAACCAAATTTCTTGCTGCCCATTTTGCAAATGTAAGAGTGTAGAGGATCCGCATTGTAAAAATAAATATAGTAAGTAGTCTAAAAATTTGTGAAAATTTTCTTAAAATGTTATTGTTTATGCGTTAATTTATTTCTGTTGAATAATTTATGATTTATGAATATATTGTGTTTTCTTTGTACATTTAAAATTTAATTCACGTGAAAATACAGGAATACTTGAATATTCCTACTCCAAATTTCATATAATAATTATATTATATTATATTTTACTATATGTTTTAAGAAGTATCAGTATAGGTACTTGTTTTATATACTTTATAGCCTATATAAATGAAAATAAAGACAAGCTCGCCGCCGCGCTCGCCACCATAGTTGATGACGCCATTGTGGGAAAATGTACCACGGGGGAATCAATCACCCAAGTTAAAATGTTTTGTTATAACTCACTTATAACATTCCACGAATCAAAATTGGGGCACATCAAAATCCTACACAACCTATATTCAGGCTCAGGACTATTATTGTATTACTACAGAAAATATAGTTTTTACTTAAAGGAATTAATCGAGGAATTAATTATAATGCATTAGTGAAAAAAATGTTTATTTTGTATTGTAAATTATAACATCGATTACAGAAAATACAAAAACCGAAATTACTTAGTTAAATTTTCAAAAATACCACCGTTCATTTCGATGCATGGGGCGCCGTCATGCTGAAAGTATATGGTCTTGCCTTAAACCCAATAGTACATCGTCCAGTGGATCTGGCAGATCATTTTCTAACAATTCTAAATACCTATCTAAGACGACCTTCTAACACAAATTCTAACACAAATGGGCCAAGTAATTGATTATTAATCATGTCTCATCACCCGTTAAGAGGTGCTTATACCGCGAGCGATTTGTCGAGTTTGTCCGTAAGAGGCCCATGTATTTCTTGCGTTGCCCGTCTAAATATGACTGAAATTGCGTTAATTTTGTGCATTTTAAATATTTTTTTCTTGATTTCACAGTGAGAAAATTGAAAAAAGTCGCATGTAGGATTCAATTTCAACCTTTTAACTATGCACTAGAAAATTTTCACATTTCTAACTTCAAGAATGGCGTAGTAATCTTTTAGATTAGAAAGGCTGTTTTTTGCCTAAAATCGAGCGGTATAACCTCCTCTTAATGCTAAATCGATGCTGAAAGCAGCTTTCCAACGTTGCCTATGCATTTTCATCTGACCAGCGATGTTCGTTATTCCATCACAAGTGAATTGAGCCTCACCAGTGAACAAAATGTTTTTGTAAAATGTGAGATTTCTGTTTACCAAATTGCAAAATATCAACCGCGAAACATGATCACCGTTCTAAAGATTCTATGGACTGAGACTAAGCGAATTCGCAAGTCAAAATAAATGTGCCAATTACAAGTAGTGTGAGTAGAACTTAGTTCGCATGGCCTACTGAAAATAAAATAGCAACTGAAAACAACTACAAGGCCTGAATCGGCATCAATGGTGATATGATTAATTCACTTTGGTAAAGACTACTTTCAATAACATCTCAGTAATGGTTGATATTTGACCGTTTATTAGGCTTTTTTGTTCGTTTTGGTCCCCTAAACATATTCTCCAAATATGGCGGGTTCCTCCCCAATCACCCTGTATTTTATGAGCGCAATGTAAATAAATAAATATCTCCTGGGGTTGAGTTAATACATCAAATAGCACAAATTTTGTAATTAACGTTTACAAGTAAGATTCATTTGATTTTATTTTAGTGTTTGATGTGCAATTCACGCCACAAAATGCGTGCACTGAAGATACCAATGGAGAAAACCCTCAAGTTTTAAAAAGTGTGTTACTCAATAGTTTACCATTCAAAACAAATTCCGTAACTTTCGCTCTGTCGAGCCGAGACTTCATTTCTTTAAAATTAAATATGGAACCTGCGATCGCTTTGAAACGCAATACGGCGTCTCGTTATATTTTGACGAATTTTAACACCTTATATCTACCGAACCGCTTGAGTTACGTAAGAGTTCAAGTTTTTTTTTCACTATTTTGAAATTTCTTTGCTATTTCCGGTTCATAAGGACCAGAATAAAAGGCCATATAAATTTCAAAATTTTAAAAACTGAAAACAATAAAATTAACAACTGTCTACAACGAATGTTCTAAGTGTCTGCCTTCTTGCAAGACACATTCATTGAAGTGTACTAATAAATTATCAAATGCTCCGGCTAGCATTTTTCCTCAACTATCCCCTTACCGATGTTCAGATTGAGCATTGTCTGTTATAAATGTTCTTCCGTCATTTACGTCAAATTGCCATAGATTGTATTTTCGTTTTGTAGATCTGAATATTATATATATTATCGCAAATTTGGAATTATTTCACGTCATACTTCCAACTCTCCGAGAATATTATGTTGATTGAAAATCAGGCGCCCTCGGAAAGGGACCAACGTTTCATCAATACAGCACACTACAGGGTATTTCAGGCAAGTGGAATTAGGATCAAAGTCGGCGGCGAATTTCTCATCTCCAGAAGATATTTTCCTGTAACGAGTGTCCAGAAGATATTTTCCTGTAACGAGTTCCGATTTCAAGTCAGTTGCATCATCAATTACCTCTTCATTTTCAAAATCTTCATATTATGCTGTTGTGTTGACTTCTGCGTCGTCCAAGTCTGAGCCTCCACTGTCTTCTGATTTGCTGCGTGCGTATTCTGAACCTTTAAGAGAATCATTTTCATTTGGATTATCTGATTATGCATTTTCCTCTTTCACAAAACTGCAAGATTGTCTTTTTCTTTTTGCATAAAAGGTTGCAGCATTGATTTCGTCCGACATTGAATAGGTTAGGTACACGTTGGCAAATAAAGCTTAGCGGGTGAAGTAATGAAAATAAGGAATAAGGAGCAAATACAGTACTGAAGAGAATCAAATTCTTCAAATTATACCAAAATGAACTGGCTTCTGCTTAATCCGCCATCGTAGACGCCGTGCAACTGCAACTGATTCACAGCAACCGACTTCCGACGGACATAATGTCAAATATATTACAAAAATGTAAAAATATTTTTTGCTTATAGTAATATACTATGTATTTGATTATGATACAGAAAAAAAGAGTATTTGGCCCCATAACCTCCTCCCATTTACTAATACAGCTGGCAGTGAATGTGTTGAAAAATTGAAATTTACCGAGCTGCAGTGTTAAAAGTAAATTAACTCAATATTTTTAAAATGTAATGAGCGGTACTAAACAGTTTGAACAACTACTTTTGGACAAGTACCCTGCCAAGCCTTGAATTATACAATTAAATCCAGATTTTCTGTACTATGATACATCAGACATTGGAGAATGTTACCTTAGCTGATCTGACATTAGAACATTAATATCATGTCTGCATACTTCCATGCTTGCTAGCATTTGTATTGCATATTTCAAATATGCACATTGAAGTTCTTGTGAAATCAAATTAAATAGCTTTTTTTCCAAAATGTATGCAGAAACCGCAGGCCACTGGTTTTGTTCTTGTGGGACTCATTAGTACAGTGTCTCCTACACACGATGCCATATAACTTACTACATAGTATACTGATATGCTTTGGTCAGATATCGGTTAAAGATGAGTGCTTCGGTAATTAGCCGGAAGCAGAAATTTGTATCCAACTTTAATACTGCAATGCTTCCAGGTTTTTGAGGATACTTTATTTGGCATGGATTTCAGGGCGATTTGATTTTAATTTTTTATGTAAATTTTGTGATGTATATTTTTGCTTTCACATTAGTTAATTAATTTATTTATTTGCAAACTAATGAGCTTTTCATTGTTTAATTTCTGCCAAATTTTTCCTCATTTGTTGTATAAAGTGATATGGCAAATAAAATATAACTAATTTTAATAATGTTGGGTTTTGTAAAAGTTAATCCAGAGGTAGACAACAAAAAACTTTGATTCTTCAATTTTCAGTAAGATACGTAGGTATTTTTTATATCACTAAAATCCTAAAACATGAGTAAAATTTCTCATCCTATGATATGTTGGAAAAGATATTTCGAAATAGAAAATTAATTTATTGTGTTGTCTGCCAAGATTCTATAATGCAAGAGGGGTGAGGAAACGAATGTTCTGTCTAGTTCTCTGTTCTTGACTTCTATTAGATGTTTTATAGTGTGACGATTCTAAAATATCTTAACTTATAGCAATACCAGTTTTGCCTGATCTAGTGGTTAATACTCTATGCTTTGCCAAATTTCTTGGCTTTATATTAACTTTTAAGAATTACTTTGTATATTGTGTACGTGCCAAATCCATTTTATTGCAGTATATTGCAATATTTTTTAGCGCTGTCTTCCAGTTTTTATAAAAATGAAAAGAGAAGTCTTTGTACTTTTTAGCTGTTTTTTGCTTTTTCTTCCCACTAAATGATGTGTTTATAAATTAATTCCAGATATATTTACCCTGAAATTTCCTATTAATGATTAAGCCTATTGATAATTAATTTTTAATTTATAAGATTGTGTACTTTTTGTTTTGACGCCAAAATTGGGGCAAATGTGCTATATTACAATAATAATTTATGTAAAATTGCCACAGTTTTGGTGCAATTGGAAAGTGACATTATATAATTTGTTCAGATGAAAATAAATATACAAGGCTGTTCAAATGCCTGAAATATACTTTGGAGTTTTCTTATTGCAATCCTTTAAATCCTGTCGTAGTTCTCTATTAAAATTCCGGCACTTTAAGCTTGTAGAGGTGCTAAATAGATCAACGAATAGATAAAACAAGATGCACTGTTATGGAGGATCGTTTTCATATTCCTACATTGTCAATGCAAATAAAAACCGGGAGTAAAAATTGGATGAGTATAGCGATTTTTTATTATCAAGTATCAAAATGATGGTTAATAAGGATTATGTTGACGTTACCTATACTGAAATCCACATTTAGTATTCAGTGTGGAACATACGGGACAATGTAATTCTTATTTACAATTTTGTTACTGCTTTGCCAATTTACCCTAAAAATATATTTTATGCCTTTGCATTCTCTATATTTGGAAGTGTCAAATATTCTATACAGCAGAATAATCTCAGGTTATCTGGCAATACTGAGCTGCATAAAGCTCAGTATGTACTTACTGCATTGTGAGGTGGATTTGCTTATTTTATTTTCAAGTTTTTAGTTTTTTTTTAGTTTGTTTTTGTTTTGTTATTATTTTTCTAAAGTGTTCTACTTGTCAAGCCCTTTCATTTGATTGAAAAAAAGCTTAGATGAGGGAAGAGTATGGATACGTAACGCCCGACCCTTGCCGTACACGTGAGTGTTACCAAAATTTGAGCGTGTTTGGTGCCAAACAAAGTGATGAAACCAGGTTGCTGTTTAGAATTCATGTAATTTATCTAAAAACTAGCTGGTACCCGGCGCGTTGCTGCCTCTGAAGAAATAATTGTGGTAAAATCGTTTGAAACTTGATAAACTGCGAATGGCATATGCCGTTTGACGTTTGCATTTTCACTTTATAAATTATTTGCTGCCCGGTCCCGGTATACTTTCTGACGGTCTGAATTTTATTTGTCAAATCTGACAGTTGATATGTGTCATATCAAGCCCCGATTTCTCACAAAACCAAGAAAAAAAAAATCTGTTGATCCGATCGCTACCAAACTTCACAGGATCACCCGCTGGGCTAATCTGAAGATTCCCTGAAAATTTCATCAACATCGGTCCAGCCGTTTCGGAGTCTATAACGGACATAGAAACATTAGTAAAATCGAGCGTTACCTAAAAAAACGTTACGTTCCTCTGCGTAACTATGGATACGTGTATTTATGTACAATGACCAAAATTATCAAGTTAGTAATTAATTTCAAGTTGTCAGTTTAAAATTGTAATATTTTGTTGTGAAACTGTCGAAAATGTCGATTTCGGATGGTGAGGAAGAAACTATTATCAAGTTAGTAATTAATTTCAAGTTGTCAGTTTAGAATTGTAATATTTTGTTGTGAAACTGTCGAAAATGTCGATTTCGGATGGTGAGGAAAAAACTATTTGTACTCCTGCAGATATAATTGGAACAGCAAATGAAGCTACAACAGATTTATTGCCCGATAAATTTAAAAAAGTGTATGAAATTTGTTATAGACGGTTTATAGACTGGGGTGACACAAAGTTTGTTAAGAACATTACTGAAAACGTCCCACGGAAACGGGATAAAAAGTATCCTATGTCCGTCTCCTGGTTCTAAGCTACCTCCCCACCAATTTTCAGCCAAATCGGTTCAGCCGTTCTTGAGTTATAAATAGTGTAACTAACACGACTTTCTTTTATAATTGAAACAGCAAATGAAGCTACAACAGATTTATTGCCCGATAAATTTAAAAAAGTGTATGAAATTTGTTATAGACGGTTTATAGACTGGTGTGACACAAAGTTTGTTAAGAACATTACTGAAAACGTCCCACGGAAACGGGATAAAAAGTATCCTATGTCCGTCTCCTGGTTCTAAGCTACCTACCTCCCCACTAATTTTCAGCCAAATCGGTTCAGCCGTTCTTGAGTTATAAATAGTGTAACTAACACGACTTTCTTTTATATATATATATATATAGATATAGATAACGAAAGCAGCGTTTGAAATAGTGCAATTAGTCATATCATTTTAAGAATTTTCGTTCAATTCTCGGCGTAAAGAGACTAAGAAGTTTAGGTTACGCCCCTTTTTTTGGTGCCGAATGGTAACAGGAACACCTGCTTTGTTATTCCTCCTCTTCTTCCCTCCTCTAAGAAAGAAAGTAATCCGCCATTTTGTGGTGACGGCCATCTTGGATTTTTTTCATGGTGTACTGTATTCTACTAGTTAAGCCCTTTCATTATTTGATACCCATATTGAGGGGATTGAAAAAAAGTAATCCGCCTTTTTGTGGTGGCGGCCATCTTGGATTTTGAAGTTCTCATGGTGTACTGTATTCAGTATTCTACTAGTCGAGACCTTTCGTTTGATACCCATATTGAGGGGGCCATCTTGGATTTACAATGATACTGAATATACATAATTGTATTGTCTGTAGTAATACAATAAGTGGTCTGGAATTGTCGGAAATTTTACGAAAGCTGTTGCATTGCTTGGTAGCCACGAATGTAAATTTGACAGTCAAATTTACACGAGTGGTTAGTAAAAGCAACAGCTTGAGTAAAATTACCTAAAAATTCCAGACCACGAATTGTATTTGACAAGATTATTTTTTGAATCGAAGCAAGGTAGTTCAAAACCAAATTTTATTTCAATTAATTCACATACAAAGAAATGTGTTGGGAATATTTGACGTTTGGCAGGTACTACGTACTAAAGTATCTAGATTATACATTATAAATGCACCTACAAATTCGAAACTATGGCAACTTATCAACAAGCAAAATTATCGAAAAAAATAACCGAAATAATACACGCTTCTAGACCCAAATGCAATGTTCCTATTGGTCAATTTGACGATGAAAAAAATAATCATCACAACTAGAGGTGTGTATAGTATTTTTCAGATTTGTTGGCGTTTCCTCCGCCATATCCGATTATCCAAGCAACCGCCAGCAGTTCAGTAGTTTCCAAAATTTTGCTGTTGCTAGGAACCGCGACAAGCGTGTGCGCCGCGACTCTGGACACGGCACACGGCAATGAGCATTTTGACGTTTTCCCTCAAGAAATGTATTCTTTTACCTACAACATTAGTCGGTTCACACAAAAGACACCGGTTATTTTCTAGTTTGTACTTAAATCTGCTATTGGTTATAAACGCCACAAACTTGTGTCAAAAATATCCACTATTTGTTTTGTTTTTAATTTGTTATTTAAAATTTTTAATGTAATGTGTTATTTCTTTTCTTTCATGGAATAAATAGCATTCCTTACTTCGGTTTTAATGCTGTCAGTTACATCTTCACTTTTTAATTTTGATTTGCTGTGCCTTTTTCCAGGCTTTGCAGCAGACAAACCTCGTTTTTCCTCTCCAACTATGCGCGACACGCTACGTAGACTTACTTTTGATGCATCGGCCAATCGCTCCTGGTCACAAGTTAAGGGCAATAGGGGACCATTATTTTCCTTCTCTCGAGTAAAGTATTCAAAAATATTTCGTAAAACTTCTCGACACTGTTTGGTAAAAACATTTCCAGACATCTTTACACCTGACAATCAAACTGACAGTTATACTTGAAAGGCTATAATTTTTAATAAATTGCTTGGTGACCACTGGATATTTCAAAATAAGCATGTTAATACTGAAACCATTTTGTTTCACACAACCATAGTAAGAAAGAGTGCGATCAAATACGGAAACGTGAGAATATTCTCAAGTCATCTTACGGCAACAATTAAAATTCAACAAATCCATTTTACAAAAGGGAGAAAGATATATGAACGTAATGCGCAGATTAATACACACACACGCCAAGATATCTGAAAAGAACTTTACCAAATTTCAGATCAATCGGTCAACAGGAAGGGGGTAAAATTTCAATTACTAGATTTGACCCAAATAACCATTGGTTATTAACCAAAATGCAGCCAAGTAATATAGCATTTTGTATTGATTTGATATCGCTGTATCCCTGAAGTCAATTTAAACCATATTTTTTTATAACTATAAAATTTTCCAAATGGCGGCCAAATTTCCAATTTTAATTCAAAATTTTGTTAAATTCGCTAATTAAAAAAAATGTAAAATACATAGAACATTTTTATTTAAATTGCAATCTCTTAACCTGTTCTAATGGCATTTTTTGGTATCCCCAAAAATTTCAAAATGGTTACTATTTTTTAAAGTAAAATTTATTTACAGTATACCTTGTTGGATATGGATGGACGAACTGAGGGTATTATAGACATTTTATTTTGTTTCCCTTTTTATTTTTTAACATGTGAACAATTTGTTTTTGAAGATAACGACGAGTTCCTATTAGACGTTTGTGGAGAAGCGCTCACAATAGAATTCTGAAAATTTGTAATAACACGTTTTCGAATATTCTCTAATCAATGAAAGTAATGGCAACTTAATCCAACTTCCGCTTATACCGGAAGTGGCACCTAACTTCCTTATTTTCAATAGAACTATCTATTTTTTACACTTTCGGGTTCTCCATAAGATTTTAAATGGACTGTATGTAACATAAATATAAATAACCTCTAAATGTCAAAATTTCCAGTTGCAGGGTACTCTTTGGCGTCTGCGGCAAGAGAAACAAATTCAAATCGAAACAATTGCCGGCGGTAGCATTAATGACAAAGGTCTAAATTGAAGTTCAGTGTACTCAAAGTTTGAAAATACTGCGCACAGTGATTAGGATACAACATTAAATTGAGAAATGAAAATATTGCCAGAACTCGACAAAATTAAATGGAACGCCCCCTTTTTATGTACTGTTTGGATTCTACGGAAAATTTTAGTTGGAGTTGATATAAAAAATCTAAAAGTGCATAAAAAAGGGGGCGTTCCATTTAATTTTGTTGAGTTCTGGCAATATTTTGATTTCTAGGTTTAATGTCGCATCCTAATCATCACTGTGCGCAGTATATTCAAACTTTGAGTACCTACACTGAACTTTAATTTAGACCTTTGTCATTAATGCTATCGCGGGCAATTATTTCGATTTGAATTTGTTTCTTTTGCCGCAGACGCCAAAGAGCCTGCACCCTGCAACTGTAAAAAAATTTGAAAACTCGCGTATATCTTGGAAATTTTGACATTTAGAGGTTATTTGTGTTACATGTCCATCTAAAATATTCGGTAGTTTCCAAATTTCACATGTGTATGACCGCCTTAAAAGGATGCTAACCGTTGACTGCTTGAGAGAGGTACTGGACCGTTCGAACAACTACTCTTCGGGCAAATACCCCGCCAGGCCTTGAATTATAGAACTAAATCCAGATTTTTTGTATTACGAGATCTCATACTGGATGCTACCCCACACATATTGTAGTATGTACGTTAGAAAAAAAAAACTTCTAACGTTGACTGCTTATTCAATCAACAAAGGTTATGTATCTATCCTTTTTGTAAAATGTATGCAACCCAAATGACGTTCACTTTCCATTTCTTTTCCTCAAACACGCGACCCTCTCTCTCCACACCTGCCATCTTCGAATAGATGGACCAAGGAATCTGGCCAGCCGCCGACCACGGCCTCGCGTCAGTAGTCGAAACTTCAAATAGAGGCACTCGCATAAGTAAACTCGAAGTCGGCGTGCTAGGTGCACTTCAACTTACAGTAGATTTGTTGGTTATTTCTTTAAAAACACTCTAAAAACTAATTGTTTTCGGTTGTGACTTCCTCTTAGGCATAAACAGAGTGCAGAAAGTTATGTGTATTGGAAATCATTCGCAGTTTGTTTGATATTTTTGAGCGAGAAGTTTTTAATCTGAAAGGTAAGGTTAGATTTTTTGTTTTTGTTTTGATTTTGGTAACAGGGTTGGTAGACGGTTTCTGTAGGTATTTGGAGTTATATTAAAATTTGTTTTATTTTATTTTCCGTTTCATTTTTATTTGGAGTTAGATTATAAGAAGCAGCAGGCACTTTATACCTGTTCGGTTATTCAACTCCAATATAGTTGACACACTATTATAGGTAGGTAGGTATTTCAAAAGTATTTTATTGGACTATTACGTGGGATAGTATAAAATTAAAGTATTTCTATTTTTGTTTAATATAAAATTTATAGAGTGAAGTGTGTTCGAATACAGCAAAACCTTAAATTTTTATTTTTTATTTGAGCATTGATTCACCTGTGTTTGCTTTCTGTAAAGGGTTAATTATATGGCTATAAAAACGCGTCTTTTTGTGAATATTCGGTAGAAAAAATGGTTTCTAAAAGCTTTTAAAATAGGCTTATTGTTATATTTAAATTTCTAATAGGTAATAAATAATAACTCCAAAATTCTCGGGCGATTTACTATTAGGTACCTACCTACCCGGGTACCTATTACATTTTATGTATATGAAAAAATAAATGTCAAAACTTTTCATAAAACTAGAATCGTCTGGGAATTGTTAATTTCGAGTGGGAGCGATTAAAGTCGAGCGCCTGGCGGTCGCTAGACCGCTCAGTCTGAGTAAGCTTCATTCATAGTAGCTCGCCATTTCTGAATAGGTATATTGGTGTCGAGATTGGTGTATTCAAGGGGAAAAAGTACATGATAAAAATTTTATCCCGGGGTACCTACTCAGCCAGGCTGTGATTCAGCAAGCTACATGATTTTCCAGCGACAAAGTTTTAAAGTTCTCTGGGTTACCAGGCTGCTGCCTAGCAACTCATTTCACACATAAAAGAATTCATCCGACATTCTTAATAAAAAATTAAGTTGCATATTTGCGTTTTGGGATCTCTTTCGTGAAATAGTCATGCGAATATCACTCGAGTTTAGATTTTACTTGGCAAAATTTGTCGATTGTTGCTGCTTTCAAAAAATCTATTTATTTTGATTTGTTAGCTTATACCGGGGCTTATACAATTTCCTATTTTCCATGATCTCAGTTGAAAACTCTTGAATTTTTGTTTGTGTTGTCTCTGAATCTCTGATATGTACCGCTGTTTTTATTGATATGTACTTTATTTTAGGGGTTGAGTCTCGAGTTGAGTGGAGGAGCAGCATCTTGCTGAACTCTCCCTTGTGATTTCAAACGCATTGGCATATTGTTTTAGATAGATTATGTATTTTTTAGTAAAAGCATTTATTATTCTTGAAAGTTTCAATATTGTTTGTGCTGGGATAACCGTCGAGATAACCTTAGACGCGTAGACCACTGGTTTCGTCCTTGCTGGACTCATCAGTACGGTGCTTTTCCTACAGACTCATACGGGCGTGCGACAGAAATCAGCAGGAGCTAATTAATACCGAATTATACGGAAGCACATATCTGCATTTAGTTCTATAATTCAATGCCTGGCGGGGGATTTGCCCGAGGAGTAGTTGTTCGAACGGTCCAGTACCACTCATTTAGTATTATTTGTTTTGTCAAATACTGCGACACAGTAGAACTACTTGATTCTTCCCAAATATTTTTTCGAAGAAGTGAGGAAGATAAAATTTATCGATAATCTGCGTTTAAAATGAAATTAGGTAATTCCTTTTTTATTTTTTATCATTCCTATTTTTTAATGTTTAGGTACGTACCGTTGCAGATAATTTATATTCAATTCTCGTTCTAATTCAGGATATAATATCGGCGTGTTGCATCCAGAATATTATATTTATTTTAATACCTGTAGAGCCTCATTTCATTTTTAGCTGTTTATATTTATAGATACTTAAACGTTTCATTAAACAAACTAAAGTAAATTTAATGAGTCCTGGCGTTGATTATTTTTAAGACGTTCATCCATTTAGTAGGTAGTAAAAGTTCGTGAATAAAAATGTTTGGCATTTTGGCAAAATCCTATCAGGTATGAGAAGATGTGGATTTTAAGACAATTATAAATTGTAAAATGATGCTTACATGGAATTTAATTTGGGAAAGAAAAAGAGAGCAAGGAAAGGGGAACAGATGGAATCACCTAGCAGAAGCCAGAAGATGAGTTTAAATCGAAATATTCAATAATTGACAAGTAAGGAAACACAGCCAATAATTATTGCATCGATGCGATGGTACGTAGGTATAGCGGCAAGATGATCGACAGAAGATACTCAGTAGATCAAGCATAATTCGTGAAAGGGGCCAGGAAATTTTCAGCAGTTGGTGGGAAAGTGACTGAAATTTAAAGTAGGTACTATCTCTTATACAGGATGGTCCGTAAGGGACAGAACAAAAACGTATAGGATATATAGGATGGAGGTATGCGTTCAGCCAGTCTTGGAACTGAAAAGTTATGATGAAGACATAATTGCAACTTCGACTGTTTTGCGGAGCCAGTTTTCCGCCGTCTGAACAGACAAAGAATTCCCTTGTGAAGATAATCCTTACATAACTTATTTTTAGGAGAGTGAAGAGTTCATTTGAACTTGTTAATTGCGTATGAATAGAATATCCGAAACAAAAATTTCGAAGCAATTAACAGGCAAACGTAAATGTTTTTGGTTTTGTATTCTTTTTTTAATGAATAAGTACTGCCCATGTTTAGTTGAACTGTGATAATTAACCAACTGGTACTTTATTTATATTTTTAATATTACGCTGGCTGTAAGTACGGAATTTGTTTATTTAAATACAAATTGGATCTACAATAACGTCTGGGTGTTATGGGTTTTCCTTTACAGGATAATTCTCTGCTTGTTATTTTGATATAAGAGAGGCATTGACATCGAGATTATTAGTTTACTTTTCTAAGATGTATCAATAACTGACCGACGGAACCGATCTATCTAGGGTATATGTGAGAACAACAAATATTTACAAATATGCCTCTGTTTAACGTTGCCTTCGATAAATTCTCTATGGACTTAACGTAGGTACCTACTTGAGTTTTCAAAACATAGGTATATCGTTACAAATAGTATTGATCTTAATTGAAGAATCTTAATTGAAGAATCTAGATTTAATATGTATGTAGCTAAGCTCTATGTTGAAAACTAAATTAAAGTAAATTTAATTGAAGGGGCAAGAGAATTTAATAATTCCAGTTGTAGGTAAAACATGTCCAGTGAAAGAATGTCGATACTAATGAAATTCAAACTGCGGCCTAGACAATAGGGAGATATCAAATAGATATGGTTTTAGAAATCAATGGGAAATGTAATCGGAGTCGGAATTTAATCCGGTGTTTGGCGAATCCGGCCATTTTAGCCGAATATTCGGTACAAGCCGGATCAATTAAAATCCGATCGAACATTCATTTTATCGGTACAATGTTTCGATTGTTAGAGGAGGTTGCCTAGCAATTTTGCTACTGAGACTGATGGAAACATTACGAGACGTCAGTCGAGTGATTTTTTAACAATGCCAAGCAAAATTTATTGTGCAACTCAGCTGGTTTAAAATTTGATGAATGTAATAATCATTAAAATACCACATTTTTTCTGTTTTCACAATATGTAGTCATAAATGCGGGATAGTGAACGAAATATTTAGGATTTCATGCAACAAATTTCAATATTAGTGCTATGAAAAATACGAGGAAAAATATAATGGGTTGAACATATGCAATGGTTAGGCCCAAGCGTTCCGCGTTTCTAAAACTAATAAAAAAGTAATAAATTGCTGTTTACAGTAAATAACTTGTGATGAGTTTCTCAGTGTACAGTTTTAAATCACAGCAGTATGTAAACAGGATGAAAAATCGACTTTAACAGCCCCCGTGGAGTAAATTATCCCCTTACGGATATGTAGGGTACTTCCGTCCCTTCTACATGATATATTAACGAGATCTGTTTACAAATTTTTAGTGTCTGCATTCTACAAATATATTTATGTGTTCTGTCAGAGAACCATGTGAACTTACTGTTTTCTCTGAAGACATGCCGAAGTCGTATTTCATTTTAGCATTTTTTATAGTATATCCATATGGGTTAATTTGTTGTAAAACTTATTTTGAATTTGAAGGTTTCGTATAAATGTAAATTTTGTTTTTCAAAATACATAAGTTTTACTTCCCAATTTACTTTAATATACACACTTATCCCAACTCTCAACAACTTGCGAAAACTGACAGGGAAAAGGTTGTTTGGTTGCCTGTGACGCCAAATTTACACTGAATTCGTGGCGACATCGGATTTAAATTTCTTACCTCCGATCATCCATGCCCCCGATATATTTTTAACGCTGACCCAGAAATATGAATTCCTAGGATATTAAGTCAGGGATGTACGATAGGTGATGAAACTTCCGATTGTAATTGATTCAGCATTTCCTGGGAAGCGACTGATTCTAAAAGTTCGTGTTTATACTTAGTCTTCCGCTAAAACAAGAAATCTGCAGAAATTGGTCCATTATCCCTGAGTATAGCGGAGATATTGAGTGAAGCTATAGTTGTTTCCTAGAATCTAATGGCACGTCTGAAATTCATCTACTGCGATTATTGGTGCCAAAAATCCGAATTTCATAAGCGTTCGGTTTATTCTGAACTAAATTCTGTCACAGTTAATTATATTTCATAATGCCGTTCTCAAGTTATAGACTGCTTGTAGTAACAATTTTTCTTAGCACTTGTATAAAGAAAAATGCAATAAGTAGTCGGGGGTGCCTCCGTAGCCGGCGCCGGCCTTGCGTATAGTTGCCGGCGCGCTTCTATTTGGGAACGAAAAAGACTGATACAACGCATACGCATTTTAAACAGACCCCTTAGCTGCCCTCTCGCACCAGACACACGCATTTTTTGCAAAAAAGATAATGTAAAAATCTAACCTCGAAACTAACCTATACTGGAGCCGATCCTACCCGGGCTAAGCATACCAAATTACCAGTTCTATGCGATACCTCCCTACCGAGCTCCCTACCTACTGTCGCTGCTGGATGCCCTATTATTAATTCGTTATGGAAACCGGCTCCGGCAGCAATACACCTATAAAACTGTAGCCGGCGCCGGCTACGGAGGCACTTCCTAAGTGGTCTGTACCTGTAATTTATTCTTCGAACGGCATTACTCGTATAATTTGAATCAACCTCCAGGTAAGTCGATTGATCTGCTAATTATTCATCATCATAAGGTTCTCAGTCCGAAGACTGGTTGGACGCGTACCTCCATTCTTTTCTATCCTGAGCTAACCTACGCATTTCCCTAAAAGTAGAACATCCTACATCCCTAACTATTTGAGAGCAGTAGTCTAATCTAGGCCTACCCCTACCTCTTTTTATTCCTATCTCTGACTCTAGTATGTCACGAACTATTCCTTCGTGTCTTAGAAGGTGTCCTACCATCCTATCTCTCCTACTCTTTATTGTTTTCCATACCTTTCGCTTTTCCCCAACTCTTTCTAATACTTCCCTATTGCTAACCTTATCTATCCACGGTATCTTCATCATGCGTCTGTAGCACCACATTTCAAACGCTTCTACTCTTTTTCTATCCGCTTCTCCTATTGTCCAAGTTTCGCACCCGTATAATGCCGTACTCCATACATACGACGTTAAGAGTCTCTTCCTAGTCTCTATATTAACCGTTCTCGAGCATAACAGTTGTTTCTTTTTGTTAAACGCAACTCGGCCCTGCGCTATTCTTTGTTTTATATCTTTAGTGCTCCTACCGTCTTGAGTTATTTTACTTCCTAAGTAGCAGAAATCCGCGACCTCCTCTATCTTCTCATTTCCAATTTGTATTTCCATTTTAGTTCTATTTTCACATCCCCTACATACCAAAATTTTAGTTTTCTTTTTATTGATTTTCATGCCGAAGCCCTGTGTCAAAACTGCTTCCATTTCATTCAAAGCCGCTCCTAATTCTTCTTTGCTAGATGCTAACACTGCTATATCATCCGCAAATCTGAGCATGTTAATAGTTTGGCCCTGTACATTGATCCCTGAGGCTGTTCTTTCCTTAACAATATTAATCGCATCTTCGATATATAAGTTGAAAACTAGAGGTGACAATGCACATCCCTGTCTCACTCCCTTCCGGATATCTACTTCCCTTTGTTCCTGCTCACATTCTATAACTGCCTTTTGCTCTTTGTAGAGATTATGTATTATTCTTCTGTCCCTGTATTTCATCCCTACCTTTCTCAGCACTTCGAACATCTTCCCCCATTTTACGTTGTCGAAGGCTTTTTCTAAATCTACAAATCCTATATAGACGCTCTTTCTCTTTTCTATCGTTTTTTCTATAATTACTCGTAAAGCTAGAATGGCCTCGCGCGTTCCTCTATTTCGTCTAAATCCGAACTGATCTTCTCCTAATATTTCTTCCGCCTTTTTCTCCATCCTTCTTTGCACAATTCTAGTTAAAATTTTTGACGCATGGGAAGTTAAACTGATAGTTCTAAAATTTTCGCATCTATCCGCGCCTTTTCTTTTTGGCAAAGCTACTATGATGTTCCGTTTGTAATCTTCTGGAATCTCGCCTGTCAGGTATATGCGACTAACTAGTTTAAATAAACGATCTATTACCTCTTGACCTGCGCACTTTAAGATTTCTGCCTGCAAGCCATCTATACCTGGTGCTTTATTATTCCTTAAACTTTTTAGTGCTATCTCAAACTCTTCTCTCATTATAGGACTCCCTAGGTTATCCCCCTCTACACTGCTTTCGCTTTCTAATATATCTTGCACTTCCTGTCCCGCATATAAGTTTCCTAAATATTCTTTCCACCTATCTGCCTTCTCCCCACTTCCGATTAGGATATCTCCTGCCTCATTTCTAATGTTTTTGGTACTAGATCCAATTTCTCTAAAATTTCTCCTAATTATTTTATAGTTCTAAAATTTTCGCACCTATCCGCGCCTGCTAATTATTGTAACTTAGAAATTTTTAAAATCCTACTGACAGGCGAGATTCCAGAAGATTACAAACGGAACATCATAGTAGCTTTGCCAAAAAGGAAAGGCGCGGATAGGTGCGAAAATTTTAGAACTATCAGTTTAACTTCCCACGCGTCAAAAATTTTTACTAGAATTGTGCAAAGAAGGATGGAGAAAAGGACGGAAGAAATATTAGGAGAAGATCAGTTCGGATTTAGACAAAATAGAGGAACGTGCGAGGCCACTTTAGCTTTACGAGTAGTTATAGAAAAAACAATAGAAAAGGGAAAGAGCGTCTATATAGGATTTGTAGATTTAGAAAAAGCCTTCGACAACGTTGATTGATCAACGGTAAAATGGGGGAAGATGTTCGAAGTGCTCAGAAAGGTAGGGATGAAATATAGGGACAGAAAAATAATACATAATCTCTACAAAGAGCAAAGGGCAGTTATAGAATTTGAGCAGGAACGAAGTGAAGTAGATATCCGGAAGGGAGTGAGACAGGGATGTGCATTGTCACCTCTAGTTTTCAACTTATATATCGAAGATGCGATCAACATTGTTAAGGATAGAACAGCCTCAGTGATTAATGTACAGGGTCAAACTATTAACATGCTCAGATTTGCGGATGATATAGCAGTGTTAACATCTAGCAAAGAAGATTTAGGAGCGGCTTTGAATGAAATGGAAGCAGTTTTGACACAGGGCTACGGCATGAAAATCAATAAAAAGAAAACTAAAATTTTGGTATGTAGAGGGAGTGAAAATAGAAGTAAAATTGTAATACAAATAGGAAGTGAGAAGGATAGAGGAGGTCGCGGATTTCTGCTATTCAGGAAGTGAAATAACTCGAGATGATAGGAGCACTAAATATATAAAACAAAGAATAACGCAGGGTCGAGTTGCGTTTAACAAAAAGAAACAACTGTTACCTATGTTCGGGAACGGTTAATGAAGAAACTCGGAAGAGACTCTTAAAGTCGTATGTATGGAGTACGGCATTATACGGGTGCGAAACTTGGACAATAGGAGAACTGGATCGAGAAAGAGTAGAAGCATTTGAAATGTGGTGCTATAGACGCATGATGAAGATATCGTGGATAGATACGGTTAGCAATAGGGAAGTATTAGAAAGAGTTAGGGAAAAGCGAAAGGTATGGAAGACAATAAAGAATAGGAGAGATAGGATGGTACGACACATTCTAAGACACGAAGGAATAGTTCGCGACATACTAGAGTCAGAGATAGGAATAAAAAGAGGTAGGGGTAGGCCTAGATAGTTAGGGATGTAGGATGTTCTACTTTTAGGGAAATGCGTAGGTTAGCTCAGCATAGAAAAGGATGGAGGTACGCGTCCAACCAGTCTTCGGACTGAAAACCTTATGATGACTGAAAAATGCAAATGCCCAATTCCAAATAATTCCATGTATTTCCAAATAATTCCATAGACCCGAATAATTCCACGTACTTCCAAATGATTCCACATAGGTATTTCCACATATACTTTCAAGTAATTCCAAGTAGATAATTACAGTTATGTTTATAATATTTTTGCCTCAATTTTGTACCGTTTTCGAGAAATTTCCCATATTTTGCCACCCAAAACTCAGAAAAATGCCGACACTTTGTTTTTACAGAAAATTTAGCGAACAGAGTTTACACCGACACAAGAAATCCCATTGTAAGATTGCTTCTTGAAAGGACTGTTTTCTTCCATGGCACCCCTTGCTTCGAATTATACCTAGGTTTAATAAGTTACCACCATGAAGAAGCAATCTGGCAACGAAATTTTTTGTCTCCATGTGAACTCAACTCCCAGAAACAAAAATGGAAATAATATTTTGTGTTTTGGGTGTTAAAATATAGAGGAACCGAATAAACTACCAGCCAAATTACTACATTTATTAAGGTTCAATTTTCAATTCTACCGAAACCGTCAGTCGCAGTCCTAACAATAAAAGCTTAGTAAACTGGCTGTCAAATATGGAAATAATATACCGGATATTCCATATATATTGCGTAAGCTGTCCACCCTGCATGTTATTAGGTATCGTGACAAAAGTACTCATGGATTTTACAAATACAGCAATCCGTGAACCTAGTCCGATAAAGAAATCTAAATAAATAGCTTCGACCAGCTTCTCAAAGTTGGGTCCACACTGGCACTATAATGGCAATATCTTAAAATCGCCCGCTCTAAGCCACATCGTGTACTCTTTCATAAAATGTTGGGCGTCCCATTTAAAAAAACATGACTTTGGTGTGGTGCCCAGACTGTGAACATCCTGTATGCACCAAAATAATTTTATCATATGCTTCGTGGGGTTCTCCATATACGTATGAAGTTTTATTTTGATATCTTGACTAAGAACCAGAGACATGGACCGACTACGCACTATTGGCCCACCGACTGTGAATATCGAAAATTTTATCAATACATACATACCTATATCAAATACCTAACGATATTGTTAATTATTTATCAATTTATTGATTGCTACTGAAATATCGATAATCGTAGGAGAAACCCTATTTATCGAATTTGCAGATAAAGTTTTCTGTTATGGAATATCGATAGCAAAATGCAATTATCTGCTTCAATTTGTAACTCGTTAACTACCCTAATTTCTCGTGACTTTAAGAAATGTCTGCATGAACGTGTGTAGTGTATACCGACGTGTTTTTCCAATATTGTGCACAAATTTGTTGTAACATGTTGCTAAATATTTCCAAATACTTCCAACTTCTTCCACAGGGTTGAGTGTGCATCTACTTTCAGTCGCGATTCATCCCTCTTGCAGCATAACTATTCTTTTGCTCCTCTTTTCGTAAAGTAAATGCATATGTTATTATTATCAGATCTACTTACTGTCGGGTAAGTTTAAGAAATGCAAAACTTAAAGAAATAAAAGAAGCAAACAAATTGTATATCTGTACATGCATAAAATACATAAATACAAACAATGAAATACAAACTACAAAAGCATAAGGGGCTTTATTTGACTGGTTATTTTCTACTCTGTGAGCAATTTCTGTTAAAAATGACTTTCCAGGAATATTTCTCCTACTCCCCTTCTTTATTTTGTCAACCCTCGTCTTAGTATTAAAGTAAAGTATAATCTCCTACAAGTTGGTAGCTGCAAACAACAAATTGTACTACCCAACATACCTGTTTATATTTACTATTTTAAGTGGACCAACTTACCTGAGAAATCCACCTGAATTATAGGTAACTACGGAATAAATAGTTACAGTCTGCTTCGACTCATTTGTTGTGACACCGGCGCCTATTATTTTACTGGTCTTCGGAATGCTGTCACATTCGTCGACGAGGAACATGCTGGGATTCCTCAGATTACTTACAGGTTGTGCGAATAGAATTAAAATTTATCTTAAGTATGCGCGCAGAAAGTCATTAGAAGAGCAATAAATGCAAGTATGTTGAGAGTCGCGGTTGAAATGCGCCCGTGTTTTCTGTTAAAACTGTTTAGTGGAATCACAATTTCCTCAGAACTGGACAAATGATTGCTTTTCGAAATTTAATAACGAATAGGTACAATTTTTCAAAGTAGGTGATACTATTCGCGTATTTTATTTACTATTCGTGACATTCATGTATTCGATTCTTAAAATTATTCGATTCCACCCTCGATTCCGCCCATTATTACTCGGAACCCGAATTTCAAACTCCAAGCTTCAAAGTAGTTGACATTTCTTGTCCAAAAATTTATCAAGACAATGCCACAGACCTGTACGTTCGTGGTCAATAGTAGTTCGGAATAAAAGTAACAGAAGCAACGATGGACAACTGGACGACTATTTTATTCCACATATGTAATTGAATGAAAATATTTGATCTTGTTTTTGCGGTTTTATGTGTTTCATTATTCGTGAAAACGAAACATTTGCAAAACATAATCACTGTACCAGCTGAAATTATTCCCAAAAACGGAACTTAAACTAAAAAATAAATTCCAGGGCTTCTCAACGTAGCTCTGAAATCTGAAATGTATGGCAACACAGCGACTTTGACGGGAAGTAGGTAATTCGCATTTTATTAGTAGTCAGTATGTTGTCCAGATATCACTTATGACTTTTGCATAACCTTGTTTACTCTACTTGGTTGCTGTTTTGACATTTGAGTCATTGAATATACTGTTTTGGAATGACCTGATTTTGACAGATCGCCATTTTTTGTTGGAGGGCAGAGTATGGATACACAACGCCCGATCTTTGCTATGCACGTGTGTTACCAAATTTGAACAGATTTGGTGGCAAACAAAGTGGTGAAACCAGGTTACTGTTTAGAGTTCATGTAATTTAACTCAAAATAACGAAAGCAACGTTTGCAATAGTGCAACTAGTCATATCATTTTAAGAATTTTTGTTCAATTCTTGACGTAAAGAGACTAAGGAGTTTAAGTTACGCCCCTTTTTTGGTGCCAAATGGTAACACTAACATGTGCTTTGTTATTCCTCCTCTTCTTCCTTCCTCTAAGCTTTAAACAAACAAATGTTTGCCCTCCAGCTGTCAATTGTGTGACGACATTCTAAAATGATCTATAGCCTAAATAGAACGCAACCTGCAATGGTAATGTTTGAAGTAGTAAACCTCTGTCCGATTACTCCTCAATTATTTAAGTATGAAATAGCGCCATCTGGTGTGTCAAGGAATAAATAAAACAAATTCAGCAATGGCGTTGAAATTTCATTCAAGCGCTTGGAGGGCCGTTCCTCGGCCTGATCTGAATCTGAAGTGAAACTAGGCATTGCCAAATGAAAATGACAAATATGCTGCAGCTAAAATGACTCATATTTTCATCGGTTTTAACATCTAGGCGTGAAAAGGTTTTTAACTTTTTGAGCGTGCTCATTGGTGATCATAATTTACATCACTAAGGTTAAATAGCGCGCGAGAGGAAACCCCCATTTGAAAAATTGAACGTTAGGAAGCGTTTTAAATTTGGAACTTTTATCCTGACCGTTTTTAGAAGAGGCAACTGACAACTGACAATCTATGCCAGGTACGGGTCTGTTCACTTCTATATGGAAATGAAAAAAACATTGTGCGTAATGGATAATCAGATGCTTAGATGCTAGGCAGAAGCGAGTGGGAGTGGAAGAATCACGAGCCATCTGATATCGTTTTGAATAGATGCTGATTCATTGATCGCGTAGTTATCATTAACAAAGCTTGGGTATATTCTATGACCCGGAAACGAAACAGCAAACTATGTGCAATGGAAGTAGGTAGGTACTAAGTATATGGTTCTCCAAGTGCTTGTTCGATAATGTGGTGAAAAAAGTTCCTCAGCTTAATTTAACATCTTTCTTCAAGCTTTAATACTCGTAGTTTGAATAATATCCACTATTCCTCGCACTACATATTCCTAAATTTTGGAGATAAGTGTATTATGCTAGTGAGCGTGAATCTAAGCCCTGGAGTTGATTTAGAGTGAGAATCGGCAATAAATATCGCTAGTGTCGAAACGTACGTTTTATTTTGACATCCCAGATGCCTCCAAAAGTTTTATTATGTTTATTTAAATTTAAAGTTAGCGTCCGAACGCATCCATAAAGTGCGGGTTGGTTGCATTCCAACTCTTTGTGAAAACCAATAAAACATAACTTGCTCTTCTCACTCAATGACCACCTTTTACGATTCTTTTGCGATTCACTTTTTTCGTGAGAGAGTTGTTTACAAACAAATATAGAAATGGGGTCTGTAAGAAATGAGTGCACACCGCCAGTAATTATGACATGTAAGATGATAGCGTAAGACGATTCGTTTCCTGCGTGCATTTTTAACATCCAAAGGCTAAAAATATGCCGGTTCTTAACAAATTTTATGTCCACGGTAGTTATTTAACAGATGCGTACGAACAGATCCGATCGGCACATGGATTCAGTTCCTTTGGAGTTGATATTTTCGGTAGAGTTCACACTTTAAAGTGTACGATTTTACTCCAGGCTTAGACTGAATATATATATGATTGATGGAAGATCAGATCAATCATGTCGATTACATTAACATCTGGTAATGACTGTAATGGCTGCTACCCCCATGGTGTGAGCAATAAACGCAAATATATTTAAAAACCAAGTTATTTCCTTCCTTTTCACCAATTTTGATACAATATTGTATAGTGTTACTGTTTGCGCTGTTTATAAAAGACAGAGCGATGTAGAGGATGAGATAAACTCGAGGATAAAATACGAGTAAATAATTCTCAAATTTCTCAAATTTCAGTATCAAATACAAGAATTACATAACTTATATGTACATGGAGCATTCGTCTTCCAGCTAGAATATAATAATAATAAACGAATAAAGTCAAGTAAGAATGGCGAAGTTTAGCATTTTACAACAACTAGAATAGATATAGCTACTTATATGGATTTTTCTTAATATTTTTTTGTCAAGAATTCTGCCCTTAAATTTCCGTCGTCAATTCTGACTGATGGGTTTTTCATTTTGAAACTAAAAATATTAATTATCGTAACTTGATCAGAATCAAATAATAGATATGAAATGTTAAGACAAAGTAATTCAATGCAAAATGAGTAAAATTCTAGTCATGTTTCAGCTAAAATTGTTCGGTTTCAGTTTTCCAAGTGGCACTTAATCATATACAATGTTGGTTTCATTTAAACAATAAACATGCTAGGCGATATTAATTGACGGATAGATTATGATTGAATGATGTCTTAAAAGTCGATTTATAACATCTTCTGTACAGTTTTCTATTAAAACAAGTTTGTTCAAAGTTAATCGCCCTGAAACATATCATTAGATAATTGGCGCACAATTGGAGTAATATTATAGACTTATCTGTTTCATGTAGAAGAAAGTAACAAGCACTCCTACTTCTACAGTTTAACAATAATACATTTGTTTGCAGTATTTTAGTTAGTGTTCCTTTAACTACATACAAAGCCGGGAAAATTCATGTACTTACACTAATGCCTCATTTGTCAAGCAATGCCGACTCACCAGTACGGTGCACCGTACTGGTGAGTCCAACAAGAACGGCATCAGTGGTCTACGGTTTTCCATGCACATTCGAGACATACAATATTGAAAACTTTCATAAATTGTTAAGTTACCACCCGAGTTACCACGTAAAGTTAAATCTTGTAAAATAATATATGAAATGTCAGTCAAATTCAATTTTTCAACTATAATTTATAATAGTTTACGATGCTGCTTTTATTTAAAAAGAAAATATGCTAATTCGTGGTAAGTAATTGATTGAACTAGATTTATAATATCTTGGATAGTTTCCCATTAACACAAATTAGTTCAAAGTAATTGCCCTGCAACTTTATATCTTGGTTAATTGGCACTTTATTGGAGTAATATTCGATTTATCTATTTTCCGGTATGGAAGGTTAATGTGTTGGGTACTAAAAGAAAATAACACTCCCGCAATATAACAATAAATTTCTTTAACTGCATTAATACTAAATTATTTTCTTAACCAAATATGGATTGAATTGAACTGCATAGTTCCATATTTTGAATAATTTAAATATCTATCAGATAAGAATAATACATATTTAGCTTAAGGTTAAGACCAAACAAACACCAATATCACCGTAAACTCAGAAAGTTGATAACACGATCAGGAAGCAGGAATTGGAGCGATGCTATTATTACACATTTTTCTTTTTCCGCCAACAAGACGGATGTTTAAAGTTTGAGAGGTATACAAATAAAACTACACGGGAAATCTGATTGTCTTCAGATGCAACTAGATGCGTTTGATTTCTGTGGCATATTTTCCCAATAAATCCAGCGTGTAGGTGAGGATGCGCTATATACAGGGTGATCAGTTAAGGTTACGGAGCGGCTGTATTACGGAAACCGTTCACACTACAATTTTGGGATAAAAAATTTATTAACAAATATAGCCAAAAATATTTTTAAGTTCATGACTTCATTGCTAGGGGTCGCATTTACTGTGGCGTCACAAAAAATCTTTAATTTCTCAAAATAGTTGAGACATAATGTAGAATGAAAATACACTTTTCAGAATCTCTGCCAAATCCTCTATAAATTTTGTTTAAACAATTTTTCTCTATTTACCACGGCAGCAGCAGGGCGAAGAACTACAATTAATTTTTTTTAAATGCTGTAATTTGCGTTTGGCTTAACCGAATTTAACAAACTATAGCTCATTTTGAAGGACTCTTTAAGCCGATTTACTTCTGTTATAAGAACTTTAAAAATTAATTTGTATATGCTAAATGATAATTGGCGCTATTCAAAATATGTCATACTTGATCTGATTTCTTCAAAAAATTAAATTCAACCCTACAGCTTTTTTTACCCTGTTTCATAGGCCATTTGTTGAGGTAAACAAATCTGAAACCAGAGGTGAATATCTCTTTTCGTTTTAAAATTATTGCAGAAATAGTAGATGAGGATCGAAGTTTCCGTCTTTTTTAATTCCCTAAATAAGATTAACTTATTTTAAATGAACAATAAATGTTGAAACTTCATCCAAATTTATCCATAAATGACTATTCTTTCTCATATGAGTATTTTTAGTGCCTAATTAGTGTTTTATTCTTTAATTTTTATTAAAAAGGGATCATAGCATTATTATTTATTTAATTGTAAATATCCTATAGCGAAGCGGACCGTGATTGTAATAGATCACGGCCCGCTTCGCTCTAGGGTACTTACAATTAAATACATAATGCTATGATGCCCTTTTTAATAAAAATTAAACAATAAAACACTAATTAGGTACTAAAAATACTCATATGAGAAAGAATAGTCATTTATGGATAAATTTGGACAAAGTTTCAACATTTATTGTTCATTTAGAATTTAGTGAATTAAAAAAACGGACCCTGCGATCCTCATATACTATTTTTGCAATAATTTTAAAACGAAAAGATATATTAACCTCTGGTTTTCAGATTTGTTTATCTCAACCAATGGCCCATAAAACAGAGTAAAACAAGCTGTAGGGTTGTATTTAATGTTTTGAAGAAATCAGATCAAGTATGACATAATATTATTTTTAATAGCGTCAACTATCATTTAGCATACATATTAATTTTTAACGTGTTTATAATAAAAGTAAATCGGGTTAAAGAGTCCTTCAAAATAAGCTATAGTTTGTTAAATTCGGTTAAGCCAAACGCAAATTACAGCATTTAAAAAAAATTAAATTGTAGTTCTTCGTCCTGCCGCTGCCATGGTAAATAGAAAAAAAAAATTGAAACAAAATTTATTGGGGATTGAGCAGAGATTCTGAAAAATGTATTTTCGACCTACATTATATGTAAACTATTTTGAGAAATTAAAGATTTTTTGTAACGCCATAGTAAATGCGACCCCTAGGAATGAAGTTACGAACTTAAAAATATTTTTGGTTAAATTCTTTTGGCTATAATATTTGTTAATAAATTTTTTATCCCAAAATTGTAGCGTGAACGGTTTCCGTGATACAGCCGCTCCGTAACCTTAACTGATCACCCTGTATACTGAATCCAACGCGTCCGTCGCGTCGCGCGTCGTGGAGAACAGTATCGGATATCCCAAGATTTGTTGTCACTTGGCAGTTGCTTGAGAAGAGATTTGTCAAACTTGAATATGTTCTGTGTTGCTACTCTACTAAGCATCACAACGGGTGGGTCAAGAGGAATAAATGATATGTGTCCCATTTGGATCAGTGGAGGTGGAAGAAACCTGGAGATTATTTATTTACTGTGCTGCAGGTGTGCAGCTCACTTTTTTCGCCCATATAAAAGATAAAACTATTGCAAAGTAAAAGACGAGAAAAGGGTACAAAAGCAGCGTAAAATAAATAAATAAAAATAAAATAAAATCAACTCTATTTTCTCTTTTCTATGCTATTTATAACAGCGATCCTTTAAAACGATTGTTGAATTAAAAACATACATGTCATTTTGGCACTTTAATGCAATTATTCAGTACCCAAACTTTACAAAGGCACTGTGCCATGTTTTTGTAACCTCTTGAGACCTTATTGTGTTTTAACATGCTGTGAAAAAAGCCACACCGCTCTGATGATTTCAGAATAGGTAGGTACATATCTTGGGGGTGTATAATTTCTAGGTAGTTTTATATAATTACTTCTTCCGGTTTTTTGTGCTGGTGTATCTCTACAGTCATGCGACTACCCCGAGGGAACTTGCAGGTAAATTTTAACGTAGTCTTTCTACACTGCTAATGGACAAAAGAAATCGGACACAGAAATTTTCTATTTTTATACAGGTACCTGTAACATTTTTCATATTTCGTTTAGTTTGGTAGGTTTCGTTTTTTTTTCTACCTAAGCTGTTTTATACATATATGCTGATTTTGCTCTGACATTCACATCACCAAAAATAAGGTGCCTGAGATTTTGGGTCCATCAGAGCATTATGTAAACATTTTTAGAAATCCGTAATTTACAGTAGATATTGTACTACAGGTGCACAATAATTCATAACTTAGTTTTGATGCAACACTACCTAATTACAATGTTACAATGTTTGCAGTTGAGTGGGATTTATGATTTTAGAAGCGTCCTCGTCTTGTGAATAAATTACCGAAAGAGACAGCAGACGTCCATTAATTAATACAAATCTATAATCTCAAACTTTTAGAACCTACTAAATCAAAAAAGTCGCCATTAAGAAACTTTTTATGGAAATTCTTCGACTATGTCCATTTTTAAAAAGTCATTAAATTGATCGTGATTTAAAATGGTGTCATATACAATCCGGATTTTGTATATATATAAACCTGTGATCAAAAAGTTAATTCGTCAGGTAAACAAACCATGCATACATTTAAATGTAGTCGGCGCCAGTGGATCGACATTTCTGAATTTATACGATACTGTTTTGGTCGTGTTGGCATTCCGATTCCGACACTTGTTTGGGAAAATTGGCTGTCGATGTGAATTGGTGGATTATTAAACAGGAGGGACATAAATAAATTGCAGGTGGACTTTTTTCGTAGCTTGGGGTGTGCCGGGGTGTGTGCTATTTTGTCAGTGGCAATTCGTCAGAAGATGCTATGTAGAATAAGCCTCTCAATTACATAAGTACGGGGTGTTTGTCTGTAATCGGCAATTGAAAATGCATCATTCCTTGACTTTGTAGGTGAATCCGTACGATTCACTATTTTGAAAAAAATAGTGAGACAATAATTGCTTGTGCCAAAAAATCGAGTCGTGTTACTGGGTAACTCATACATTTTGTAAACAGATTTCGAAACCGGCGAGGTAAAATTCGGTTAGTAGATAGGAAGAGGCGTCTTAGGTTACCTAAGGAAGGCAGAATTAGAAATTTATTATTAGACACCTCCACTTACAACCTGACACATTTATACCATTATAACTACTTACCACACAGATGTACGTACAACACATGAAGAAAGGCGGTGTTTATATTTATAAATAATTGTTCTAAAGTGTTAGTAAATCTTTCGAAAATCCGCATCACCTGTGGTCCTCATTTTTTCTTTATTGTGGATGGGGCATTATTAGGAATTTCCTGTCACACTTTTATATTTACGTTCTTCTATAATACTGTTCCGCATTTCTTTGATCTTCTGACACCTGCCCACTCGCTCCAGAACGTGAACCGAGGAAGGTATGCAAACATTGCCAAGTACCTAAATTTGTATTTTGTACCAAGTGGCACTCTTAAGAAGTGAAATACCCATGCCAAATAGAGACCGTCCCACTCGTCTTCGACTTCGTTCTTATTATCCAACAACTGGTAATAAATTTAAAGTAAAACTCTACAGCACAAATTGTTAATTTGACAGGGTGTCTCGTATCTACGTACTTCTTTATGGTTTCCGCAGTTAAGGAAATAGATATATAGATACCCAAACTTGTTTATATAAAAGTTTATTATTTATGCGTATACAGGATGTCCCAAAAGTATCCTGCCAAACTTTACAGACAGTATCTATGTTTAAGAATAATGCAAACATTTTCAATAAATATAGTTCTAAAATGCTTCCTAAGGGAGCTGCAGCTCCTTAAATATGCGCCCCTGAAGATGGTTTTTATTCAATATCTCCGAAACTAATGTAGATAATAAAGTGAAATTATGGGAATTTACTAATACTATTATCCTCGACAAAACTGGCTGATAACGATCTTTAAATTTTATTTAGGGGTGCGTCAAACATTGATGCGTTGGGGTAAAAGCGGACCCAACTTCTCTATATGAAAATTCAGGACCTGCTCCTATTGAAACTCAACAGGACTAATAGTTTTCTAATAAAATCGATTTGAATGTTTTATTACATGTTTCGAGTATGATTATAACGAGGGGTTTACCACTAAGGAAATGGTTGGGACAGGGTCAAGAAAACAAGAAATAGTATTTCCGAAATAGTGAGAAATGGTGGAAATGGTGCAGAAATACTAGGAAATAGTCTAGAAATAGTATTTCTTACTCAGAAATAGTAGGAAATACCCAGGAAATGGTAAAGAAATGGTGGAAATATTCAAAGAAATACTGGAAATAGTCTGAGAAATACTGGAAATACTCAGGGAAATACTGGAAATAGTAAGGGAAATACTCTCGGAAATACCTAGGAAATACTGGAAATAGTCGACCAATATGTATAAAACTTTCCGCTCTCTCTTCGCGCCAAACGTACTAGTATCAGTACAAACGTTGGCCGGTAGGCCGGTTTCGTTCTCCACTACGCAGAAGCAAATATGAGGCCACATTAGACGGCCAATAGCACGACTTCGACTTGACTCAATTGTATAAATATGTAATAAGTTTCTTCTGTTTTCTGTAGCAACAGTGAGTGGTAGGGTGATGCGAGCATTCAAAGCAAGTAAAAAAATCGAGTAAAAAATGGTGTGAACTTTATACCGTTGACTGATTATCAATAATCTATTAACGTTTATACCTACAAGTATTCCTGGATTTATTATTTAATGTAAATTGATAGTTGCCATCCTATTTTAAACTCTGAAAAATATTTGTAAATATCCCCGCAAATTCATATAAAAACGGATAACAATTTTTGGAAGTGAAGAGCTTTTTAACGATAGACTTTTATATTATTTTAGTTATGTGTACATTGCTCAACAAAATATTTTAGGTATACCGCAAGGTATACTGTCATTTTTATTCGCATTTGTATGCAATTTGTGGCTCTATAATTAAGAAATAGCAATGGATTTCAAAAGGGAACGACGAACCACAGTATTTAGATCAAAAGGGCTTAAGCGAGGGCCAAAGAGCTTAAAGCTCAGCAATTACGAGAATGAAGAAGAAGAAGAAGGGACTAGAAGCATTAAAACTCGCACTGACATGCCTGAACCTTTCTTTGCGAGTTTCTTGGGCTTCCGAAATTTGTTTGACGGTTACACATGAGAGCGGAGACGCAGGGTGATACATACATGAGATACCCACCTTTGATATTTTTTGAAACAACTGTTTTTCGGCAATTCCGGGATATTACTGCGAAATATCGATAATTTATTGTAAGATTTTTTCAGTTCTAATGGTAACAACGGTTATTGGGAAAACATATTACGATGGGTAGGTACGCAAGATCCGAGACAAGATCGATGCGGGGTGAATTAAGCTCGAAATTGAGGGGTAATATCGAAGGTAATATAACTATCGTGTCCAAGACCTTGTCACATAATTATATTTGGAATCTTTCAAATGTTGGAACTCTTGGTTTATATTCAAACCTCGAAATAAACGAATAATGTTGAATTGATAAATTCGATTTTTATTGATTAAAGTTATGTAATATCTCGGGACTATTTGCCCCGATTTGCCGGCTTTTCATTATCTATTTTGGTCATCTAAAATTATCGGTATTTAACTGCGGTAACCATTCGCGAATTGCAAGAATATCTAGCATTTTTTGAACACGTACTCGAACACATATTATTCTAGTTATTGTAAATATCGGTAAATATCATGTTAGGTATGTAGGTTTCGATTTAGGCAGGGCGCGAAAGTGGTCCAAGAGGTGACGGACAATAGCATTGTTATTATGTTTATTGTTTTTGCATTTTTATGAAAACCACGACCGTGGGGGCCAAAATTTGAGTTAATTATGCAAGGAAGGGAAATTAAGTTTTATCAATTTAGTAACATAATTAGTAAGCAATACTTAAATACTTAAATATACACATCCAAACTAGGGAAGAGTTTCTAACGCATCATGCATACGTATACGGGGTATCCAAAATTAAGTGTCCACCGTTGGTAACTTCGTTATTATTGGACGTTCAAGGTCGGTTAAATGGGCAAAGAATTAGTGTTTTTCATGAAGAATTTTATTCTCTTTCAACACTTATAGAAATATATAGGACGTTCCATTTAAAAAGTTGTTTATGTGAAAATCGCGAAAATGCGATGTTCACCATATTTTTCGTAATAAAAAATACTAATTCCTCAACTAATTATTTGCCCATTTAACCGAATAACTTAACTTTTTATAAATTTTTAAAGAAAATGGGCGTTATACTTCAAAATTTAATAAATTGTATAAGGGTTATTTTTCAAGTGACGTTTGTAATCGTTTATATCCTGACCCATTTTTATAAATTCAATATTCAATAACACAAAAATTAAATGTGCAGTAAATTATTTCACAAGAAGAAAATAGGTAATGTATGCTATTTTTGTAATAGTAAAAGGCGAAGTAAAAGGTACGAATTGAATGAAACTGTAAAAAATGCTCTGGAACACTGGAAATACTTGGAAATGGTGAAGAAATACATGGAAATGGTAAAGAAATACTAGGAAATGCTCTGGAAATACTTAGAAATAGTAAGAAATGGCGAAGAAATACTAAGAAATGGTGAGGAAATACCGGGAAATACTAAGGAATAGTTAAGAAATACTAAGAAATAGCGAGGAAATACTGAGGAAATAGTAGGAAATAATAAGAAATTGCAAGGAAATAGTAAGAAATAGTAAGGACATATTTGGAAATGGGAAATACTTGGGACAGATTTTTTCCTAGTGGTAAACCCCTCGGATTATAATGGCCATTATTTAAAGGGGCGGTACTATATTACAGTTTTGGTCAGTGTGAAAATACAAATTGTATGTTGTGTGTAAAGTGGTAAAATATGAGCAGTAAAAAAAGTGGAAACGAGGAGTAACATATCTTCAAATGAGTAGCTCAGTAAATATTTGAAAATTCAATTGGGCAGTAAAATTAATAAAGGGGCAGTAACGCGTGTGCAGTCATGAAATCAGAATGGGTCTGTTAGAAATCGTGGAACAAGTAGTTCTATAAATACTTACGTAGTTCAAAATAATGATCGGCCTGTTAAGTGATACATACATATAATATTTATTTAAGTTAGGCAGTGAAATAAAAAATAACAATTAACAATAATGTAGATACTAAGAAAAAAAATAAATTTATTGCACCACTAAAATTATTCAATGCTAACGACTGAGACACAACGCTCCGCTTGCTTCGCTTTGCTCCACTTAACCTTAATCTGACAGATTTTTTGACAAAAAGTGTCAGTTGTAAGCGTTTATAATGTTATTCTCTTCAAAGTGGCGCATTTTCATGTGAATAATATTTGAAAAGAATAATATAAACGCTAACGACTCACACTTTTTAATATAAAAGTCTGTCAGGTTAAGGTCAAGCGGAGAGAAGCGAGCGGAGCGTTGTAAGTCTCAGTCGTTAGCATTCAAATGATGCATTATTCGATGCAGAATTACAAAAATGCTTTGTGGTGCCATGCGGTGCAATAGAAGACTCAAACGGATGAAGCAAAATTAATATTTTTTTTAATTGTGAGGGGCTGAGTTCAGTATTTTAAACATTTCTATGGGAAAACGGAGAGGGGTGCGTTGAATAAATTTAATTGTGCAATGCTAGTGTAATAGATCCAAGCACTCGCAACTCAGTGATAAGATAATGAGGGAAACGACCCAATACTTATAGGCAAATCTCTTCCAATTGGCCGTCTACGGTGCACTGTCGCGTAAGCTGCGCCCCTTTTAAAGGAAGTGTGCCGCTCTTTTCAATGAAAATGACGTTCGATTTTGCCAAACGTCGAGTACTGGCGAACTATTTATCTAACTGCCCATTAATATATTATACTGCCCATTCAATCATTTTACAGCTCAAATAATAATTGCACTGGACATTTATTTAATCTGCCGCTCGAGTAAGTTTTGAACTGCCGTTGTAGGATTAAATAACCCACAAAATTCTTTTATATTGCTGGTCACGTTCTACTGCCACATTAAGTTAATTACCGCCAAAAAAGTTTAATACCGCTCGCGTGAATTTTTAACTGTTCCATGAAACTGCCTGAATGTTAAAACAACCGCCCAAATAATTACTTCCCAATTAGCTTGTAATGGTTGCAAAAATTTTCAGATCGTATAGAAAATGATCCGCAAATTAGTATAAGGGATTCGTCAGGAATTTCCAACGTACCTAGGGCAACAGTAGGTAATGACGACTGTAAGCATAAAATGAGCAAAAAATACAAAACAAATCGATTTTAGACCTATCTAAGGATTACCTCCACGCGACTTTCTACCCAGAGTACAGTTTTTCCAATGGATTTTGGGCAAAGAAGATGCTCTGCCAGACATTCTCTGGAGTGTTCAATATACATAATACCCATATGTGGGCAGATGGGAATCCTCTTTAATGGTACGGCGTACTATCGGCATCGATTCTCTGGAAATGTCTGAGCGGGATTGATCGATGATGTTCTGTGAAGGAGATCAACTTATTGGTCCTGTCGTGTTACATAACCATGTCAACGCATATGAATACCTCGACTGGTTGTGCTTCTTGATGATGTTCCTCTCAATGTAAGGAAGAACATAAGGCAGAACATGTCGGACAAAGCGCAGCCTCCTGAAATGGTATTTCAGGCACTGTTCTTCCGCTTTCCATTGAAACAGAAAGAACTAAACTGGAACTGAAAAAGTTCAAAGTAAGAGCATAGAAAAGAGAAGAAGGGGAAACAATAAAATTCCAGTGGACTGAAATTGAGACTGGGCCACATAAGAGGAATATAGTAATCGTTGATTTATAGAATTCTTAAAACAGGAGCGACGTGGGGAAGCTGGATGGAGGAATCCCATTAAGACATTTAGCAATATTGGAAGCCCAGAATCTCTTAAATATTTGTTTGTTGTGCGAGGAATCGTCAGCAAGTGCTTTCTACGAATATTGATATTGTGAACGTCGGTTCTAAAGTTTAATTTATGGAATAGATAAGGAGAAGTCTGAAATTGCAAGATTTTATAACTAAAACACACCATTATGCAGTCGACATATTCAACCAACCGTAGCTACGAACCAACCCACTTCTTCGAGCTTATGGAATACATGATTTCTCCCTCTCATGCCAAAAACAAGTCGAAGACAAGAATTTTGAACTTTCTGTATGCGCCTGATCTCAGTACTATCCAAGCATGGGCCATATACCACATCATAGTTTCAGCGCGAGAAATCCAGAGATTCGCACTTCTACTAATTCATACCTAAGAAGGTATCTTACTGAGTAAATTACTTTTAGAGTAGCAGTCACTTTTTATTACATTAGATATACCTTGAAGCGCAACCTACGGTCAATCACAACTCCAAAACTCTTTATGGTCTACCCGAAAGGTATGGCCTCCCCACCAACATCATACACGAGCAACCCCATTTTGGCGCACTTCTAACATGATCCCTACCAAATAGATAGCCTAAGATTTGGTAGGGTTAATTTTTAAAAGATGCAGATTAGAAATCTTAAACAATTTATTCATATCTTCGTTTATCAGTTCATTTGCCAAAGCTGAATACTGCTACTGCAAGAATAGTGTAGTCACCGTACAAATGATAATCACAATGTAAAATGGATTTGTTAAAAGTTGATGTGTAGATTGTATAAAGCAACGCTCCTAAAATGTTACCCTGGGGCACCCCATCCGAGACGACAAGCGAGGATGAAACAACACCATCCAGCACAACACGCTGGGTCTCCCGTACAAATCAAATAACTCGAGTTAGTAGAAGCACTAAAGATATACATATAAAACAAAGAATAGCGCAGAGTCGAGTTGCGTTTAACAAAAATATAAACAACTGTTATGCTCGGGAGCGGTTAATGTAGAAACTCCGAAGAGACTCTTAAAGACATATGTACTCGTATATGGAGTACGGCATTGTACTTGGATAATAGGAGAAGCGGATCGAAAAAGAGTAGAAGCGTTTGAAATGTGCTGCTAATACAGACGCATGATGAAGATACCGTGGATAGATAAGGTTAGCAATAGGGAGGTATTAGAAAGAGTCAGGGAAAGCGAAATGAATGGAAGACAATAAAGAATAGGAGAGATAGGATGGCATCAGGACGCCTTCTGACGCGAAGGAATAGTTCGCGACATACTAGAGTAAGGGGTAGGGGTAGACCCAGATTAGACTACTGTTCTCAAATAGTTGGTGATGTAGGATGTTCTACTTAGAGATTTTTATTAATTTTCAAGTTTGAGAGTCTTCGTAGAACAAGTTTGAGAGCGATGACTGTTATGGCAGCAGTTTAGGAATTCTTCTTTGTATAATCAAGATTACGAGTTGTTAAGAATAGTATTGCTATGCTTGAAGGTATGTACAAGAAGTTCAAGTTGTTTTCTCTGCTAGGCGCAATAAATACTGCACACCCTTCGTATTATTGATTTTTATGAAAACTTTTGGCAAAAGAATAACGTGCTACGTGAGTTTAGATCTCTGACATGTAGGTAACTGTTAGGAATGTTGATTACTTTTTAATTGTTTTAGCTTAATGTATTTTCAAACACATTAAAAAACGCGTTTTGTAAGTTAACTTTAGATTCTGAAGGCAGTTTAGCATATTTGTGTATTTTCCTTCAGGAAGCACATTAGTTAACACCAATGTGCCATGCCAAAATTTCTTCACAGAGTGTGACATTTCCAAATAATTATAAAGTACTTGATAAGTATGACGATAAACAAAAATCATGTATTTTTTGACTTGTAAATCACAGATCTCAAGCGATAAACAACTGAATAGTAGAGGCAACAAACTTGTTTTTATGAATAGTATTTCACGTACAAATTTGTTTACGAAACAGCAAATATTTAGGATTCCAAAACGCCAATCATCTTGTGGGTGAAAATAAGTGTAAATTAAATACAACCTGTCAAAGAAAGAAGTTATTCTCAGAATGTGTTTCCTCACGTTGGCGCTTAGGCGTCGTCTATCTGGCTTCACATAGGAATGCAAACGCAAAATTAATTTTACTCCTTTGGCAAGCCTACGAAATGCACTTTGTGTGACGTTACTAAAATAAATACACTTATTGCTCCTTGAGTTACGCACGGAAGTAGTGCCTATTCCAGTTTGACCCACTAAGATTCGTCATTCGTTGAAACTTAACCATTATTTTTGGTGAATATGCTGTAGACGTATATACTTATACCCTAATAATTTCAGTTAGGAACGTTGGCCAACATTCTATGGTTACTCACATATGCAGTAGTCAGTCGCAAATAAGGAAATAATCTGATGAAGATTAGAAGGAAACGAGATTTCTGGGGTAGAACGAAGCCAACTACCAGTTATGCGGAAAAAGTTAATATGCATCACTAGAAATGGGTAAAAAAGAGAGATGCTTAATCAGTCGAGTAAGATTTTTTGATGTGCCAGCAGAAGCCCACATTCAAAGTGGAGTGTCTGGTAGTTTGCTACCCCAAATCAAACGAAAAAGTCGCATGCGATTCCAGGTCGTGATAGAAAATCTAAACTCTTATTTTATTGTAATTACCCACTAATAGTATATTATACTAATAGTATGTTACTGGTGGCTATTATTAACGAGGTTGAGAGCTTAAAGCAGGAACCGCAGGCGAGTGTTTTTAATTCATCCGCGTTAATAATAGCCATAACTCCGGAATAGAATACTTTACTTGATCTGGGAAGTTGCGCTTTTACGGCCACATCAGAGCCCTTAGTTTAGATAAGTGTACAAAACAAGCAACCCTTGAAAGAAACTATAATACATACACATGACTTTGGACAAAATAAAATCATTTTCATTTTATAATGATCTAATTTCATTAAATATGCAATTTTATTTTAGAAAACGACTTCAATTTCAATTTTTTCGAATTCAAAAAGAAAGTTTTAGAGAACCTTATTCTTACCACGAAGAATGTGGAACCTCCAACAGGAAATGAAGACGGACTTAAGAAAGTGGACGACCTCATAGAACACGTACTTTTTAAGGGCGTCTTGCAACTCCCGTATAACCTTTTATGGCAAATCTAAAACCGCATTTGGAATTTGAATGTCACAGGCCTTCGGCCAATGCAAGAACGTTCCACCTAAATTCACATTTCAATAATTATTGAAAAGTACGAAATTGAAAAATTTTGCTAAAATCTCGAAATCTATCCCGGCATCTTTATTCGTCGTGTGGTGGAGACCCGGAGTGGGGACGATATGCATGTCGAAGTGTAAACTCGAAAGAGTCCGTAAGAGAACGCGCGTCGCGCGTCGGGGCGGTCTGTAAAGGTCATCCGCAAGCATTAGACATACTACGAATAGCAATTTCTCTAAACATTTGGCAGATGGGTGTTTGGGCGGGAATGAGTTCTCTGTCTCTCAAAATTTTTGTTGTGTATTTTCAAATGCAAATATCTACCCTTAAACGTTAGATAGTTAGTTTATTTCGAAAAACTTGACAGCAAAAAATTTCGGCAGATGAAATTTTGAAATTAATGAGAGGAATGTATGGAAGCTCTCTAGAGTGAAACATGCACCCTCCTTGATATGTAATATTTATAAAAGTTTATTGCCTAATAAATAAATAATATTTTTGGTCCGACCGACGACGTTATCCGAATCCGTTTTCAAAACTACCCCGAACACTGATTTGGCCGGTACAAAAATGCTTAAATAAGATTTAGTTAAGGAGGCTTGGCAACACGTTCGTGGCTCAATGGGAGATTCGTCCACAACGAAGTTGCGAGTCTGGGGGTTCGCGTCTTGCTGCGGTGGGTTTGTTTTGTTCTAGTGATTCAGCTTTTTTCTTATGAACAAAAAAACGATCTCAGGTCCAAAAGGTCAGAAAGGTAATCACCATCAACGCCTGGACATTTTCACTTTTACTGTTGATATATAAGTCCCACTTGTTTACAAGTCCCTCGCCCGTTGCTGTAGGTCTGTAAGGGATGTTATTATGCCTACGGGACTTGTTGTCGGTGGACAAAATCCCGCGTTTTCGGCCTGATCTGTCCGGAAGATGTTTGGGATTAGTGCAATAATATTCGGGTTAAGGGGTGCTAAGTTTGTTATTGCTTAACGGGCTGTTTTAGCTGAGGGTGAAAAATCGTGAGGATACCTGCGGATGCGCGAGAGATGCGCCAGTTAACCTCGCGACAAATTGTTCGCCACGAAAAAGAATCTGAGATTTTTCATTTTTCTGCGCTTATTTGCGCAACGCGCAGGGTGACGTCGCGGTTCCGTTCCTTCGGTTTCCCGTCGTCCCCTTTTGATCGATGTGCTTCAAAAACATGTCAATCCTCTTAAAACATTCGTTTTAAAGGAAATTTTAGAAATTTCAAAATTTCATTGGACGTTTTTTACGTTAAAGCAACTTTAATATGCTACATTAACATTAGTAATATTTTGATTGATGGTTTATTATGCGTTCGAAAACGCACAAGTAATGAACGTATTATTTGACGGCTTGCAGGTGAAATCATGTTTGTTTAGTGACCTATTTAATATTTTGCAGTCCGCGTGCAACATTTCTGTTCCGCTTTGGCCCACATGACAACCACATTCTCGGCAATTTTTCAATCATAACGATTATGCAATAAACGCCCCGTACCAGTTTCAACCACGCAAAATTCGTATTATTTCGCAACCTGCAGACCACAACTTTATATTTATATACCTAGATAGACATTCGAACTGCTACAAGACTTGTTCGGTTACGATCTCGTTTTTGCCGCAGAGGACAATGAAGTTAGCCTATGGTATTAAGACGCCTACGGTGCACCTACACCTTTTCATTATTACGTTATTATTTTATTCAGGATTTTTTCCGAACCTTCATTTATTTTCTTTATATGGCGTTCTCGTGCTCGACAAGTTCCAATGCCGCCTGCTTGATTGTTTCTGCCAGTTGAACGTGCTTTGTGATTTTCGCCGTGTTGGTTGAGCTCAAAATAATTACATAGGGAATATTTTGAAATTTCTGGAACGCACAAAGATTTAGAAAACAAGAAGCTTCTTTTCTATTTAATAACTTTTTTGTTTCTAATGAAAATTTAATGACTTGAACCCAAAAAAATTAAAAACAAAAATAGGAACATAAATGTGCTTCAGAATCTAGCATATGAGGACGAATTTGGTCTTCAACTCGATTGTTTAACTTTTTTCGTAAATTTCTTGATGTCTAGTAAGCAGTATGATCTCCCTAAACTGCTATCGCAGCTTCACACCGCCGCGGCATTAAATTCACAAGGTTATGCATCAATTCCATCTGGATTCTAAGCCATTCTTCATGGAGAGCAATTTCCAATTATTTATGCGGAGTGTCTATGGTGGACATCCTGCAACCCGTCTTCCTTATGCATCCCAAGCATGTTAAATTCGGTTTAGGTCAGGCGAACAGGCTGGCCAGTCCATGCGATTGATAGGAACTTCTTCCAAAAAAAGTTCCTCCGGGTTCGCACGATGCGGACGAGCGTTATCATCCATAAAATGGAATTGGATGACAAAAGGTTGAAGAATTTCGAACGGCTGTCAAAGGTCCATTGCGTATAACATAAAGATGAGTTTGACCATTATCACTAATCTCTGCCCAAACCATAATACTATACCACCTTCATGCAATGGCCTTTCACGGACAAATTGGGGATTTTTTCTAGGTCAGGGTTCTCGCCATATCAAAACAGGCTTATTGTCAGGCTGTAAGCTAAACCTACTCGTCGCTATAAAGAACAGAAGAACAGAGGCCCAATTGTCTGTTGTCCAATTAAGGTGTTCTTCAGCCTATAATCTTCGTGCTCTTTTGTGGTCAGCGTTTTGGTTCCTGTTTCTTCATGCTAAAATCGTCAAATAATGATCATCAACTAGGTATCGTTGTAGATCTTTATTGGCCTTTACCGGGCCGCCTACGAACATGTCCAGTCATCAAAAACAGATTTTATAAAAGGGAAATCACACTTTGTTGAACGTTGACAACTTTGGCTACAGCTTGTTGGATCTGCCCAGATTTCAGAGGTCCAATTGCTCGCCACGCCATAGAATCATCTAAATCTTGTTGAGCGGTCATTTTAAATAAATTTTACCAAGAAAAACTTTGAATAATCACTTTCGATTACCTTTTTTGTTGCGTTTTTTGAATAGCATACAATGACAGTTCTAATCGATACGCTAAAGACATAAAAACAAATGAAAATTTTGACACTTTGACTCTTGATTTTGTTTGGGAGGATCAGGCGAGTAAGATTTGTTATTTTCGCCACACAGAATTAATGCCCACGGCCAACAATCCACATATCCCCTTGTTGTGTTGAGGAGTGTAGCAAGACTTTATTGATTTGCGCACACAAATTTCCATATCTATAGCGGCCAAATTTTTTATACAACAAAATTGTTTCAATGGGATTATTTTGAAATACTACTGCAAGCGGTTTCAAACACCAGAAACATCTTAGTTTTGTTTCATTCGTAGACACAGAAGTATCATAAGATATAAAAATCTTTTACGGCTGAATTGAGCAAAAATTGTGTGGGACAAAAATTGTGAGATTTGAACGTATATTTGGGCCGCCCAACAGACGGAGTGATCACCCTGCAATCACGAGCTCTAGACGGGACCACTATCAATTTAGGACGACAGAACCACAGTGATGCGCTTTCTTTAGACCCAAGGAAGTCGCATCATTACTCATTAAACCACAGCCAACTTAACTTATTGTAAGAAACAAATTCATCGGTTTTCTGATATTCTCCCGTGACTTTCTATTGAATGACTTGAGCCAAAAGTTTTTCGGGAAAAATTCGTATCCATTAAAGAGATCCTTCAAGTGAAGTGGTGCTGAACTCCTGGGTTTCCTTTTGTAATTCGAAGAAACCTTTCAGCTGCAACTAACAACCACATAGTATCATGTTGCGCGCCTCTTGGGGCACCTCTCCTCCTTATTTTCTTGATTTGGCTGCCAGCTGGAAACGAATGAAGCAAATTGAAAAATTTTGTAGACAAAATTGCTTTTTGTTGCAATACCTTCTTAATGACGCACAACGTGACCTCCACTCTATGTCTGAAATTTTGGGGAAGAACCCCACCCGTTAGCATATTCGTACCGAGCGTATGCTATCGCAGATTGGCAAATGCCGAACTTAGTTATGTATCGGACGACCGTGGTCGCAGAGGTATGTCAAATGAGTGGATGTTTGTCTCACGTGATGGCGATCCCCTAGCTGTCCTTTTGGACCAGAACAGATTTTTTGGTCAAAAGAAAAATGTGAAATCATCAAGACAAGAAAGAACTGCGGCGAGGTGCGAACTCTCGCGGCTTGAAAGGCTGACACATCGACCATTGCGCCACCAATGTATGGTGGCAAGAACGCTTACGAAAATAGTATATATAAGTAGAAAATACGCCCGTTGCTGTAGGTCGAATGCGGTAGCATACGCTCGATACAAATATGCCACCCGTTATTTATCGGCACGGATGATTCTAAAAAAAGTGAAAATCTTTTCACGCGATTCTGCACATGCGATTAGGTTGTTAAGTTTTTTCCGACGCCGCAGCTCTAGTGCTTTTCTTTTCCCGTAAAAGATAGTGGACGGTTGGTCCTTGACTCCCTATAAAAGTATCAGATTTAAGACTTTTTGAAATGACTAACACATGCAGAGTACAATGGCATTGTTGGAAATATTTGGGGTATCGAAGATTTTGCAAACAAAATAACTTCCATCCACTTAAATAATGAAGATGACTGGTCGTTAATACACTTCCGGTACCTGGAGGCAAGAGAGTGGACGAATTAATTTGCTTGGGTGTTTTTCTGGAAACCACCAGGGTTTCAAAATAACCTAGGTGTATATTAGTCTTGTTTTCCTTACCCGCTGATGGGCTCACGCAAATAATTATTGATGCTACAGAGTATAGTCTGACTAAGCTTTATCTAAACAGGTACGAAAATCGCAACAGGTGCAGAAACCAACAAAAAAGTTGACCTTTACATCGGTGCAAGTCAGTCCTCTTATTAATTCGTAGATGTTGCTGTCTCGACTGCTAGTGTTTTGATGAATTACCCTTTAATGGCATAATAATTGCAGGATATACAAAGGAAAATGAATTAAATGTCTGCTAACGTTATCGTCAAATAGATAAAAAAGTAGTATGTGAACTACGTCGAGTTTTTTGTTTCTTCTTTATTGAAAACTAAGCCGTGTCGATGACTCTCAGACGGGAATTCTTATATCCATTTGCAGCGAAATATTTCAAAAATGCGCATGGACGTAATTTGAATAACTAAAGTGACCATTTATTAAATACGTCAATGACGGACCTTAAATAAGGTTATGTTAGAAGTAGGTGTAGGTACTTACATAATGAATAGGGGACATGTGCCTTCGTCATACGTCAGATTTTCATTCCAAACAAAACAAAAGCACGTGCCATTTGTCGTTTATCGATATTATTTACAACGTCTTAAAGTAGTTTTTGCAATATAATTATAGACGTTTTGCAGTGAAAACAGTTTATTTTCAATTTGTGTGTTGGGCTTACGTGTAAAAACTTGAAAACAACTATAATTATATTTCAGAGGTTAGGTTAAAACGTCAGAAAGCACGTGGCTTTGTTTTGTTTGGAATGAAAATCTGACGTTTGTGACGCGCCACTTATCTCCCCCATTACCAACTTTTCTTTTTATGTATATTGAAAAACAAACTTTTGAAACAATAACAAATAGGTAAAAATGAATAGGTAAGTATTTTGTACCTTTCTAAAAGAAAATGGATAAAAAAATATATTACACAAGAAAACTCAAACACAGTATTGTACAAAGACGTCTAGAATGGACCTGGCGTCCTTATGCAACAGCTGATTTTGTTGTGAAGCCTACACGGTCGTGGGTCAGCGGGTCTCGGGGAGCGTTGTTTGTTATTATATTCAAGCAACGGATCAGGCGAATGTTCCGCGATATTCTGTTTCCGTGGCGGCACCTGTTTACTACACAACTGGTAGGCTGCTTTGTTTTGCCTTTTCCACACACAAACGCTTAGACTGTGAGTGTTCCTCCTGCTTCAGTTGTAATTGTAAATAGCTAAGTCCCCTCTACAAGTCTTTGGTTTTGTATAATAGGTAGGTAATATTTTCGGCACAGAAGAGGAAGAATATATTCGGAGAGTGCACGGACACTCGTACCTAGTAAAAATTGTCTAGTCTAGCGTCTAATCCCACTCAGCTCTAGTCGTCTAGCCTCATTTCTTATTTCACTTTTTGCGTGCACTGTTTGAATTCGAATCGAAATTTCAAAATTAATTACCAATGCAGGACATTTTGACGGACACTTCTCTATGCAGGACAAATAATTTGAATAACGGACAATCCGTCAGAATGACGGACGAATGGCCACTTTATGAATAACCTTACATGAAAAGACAGCGTCAGGAGGCGCCTCCATCGATTATCTGGTATTGAGCGTGACAGCTGTCACATAGCTGCCTGTTCAATTTACTTTTGCTAATTACTGCGCTCGAATTCTTTTACTGATAGGATGCTACCTTAATTGGTTCGGTTTAGAGATTACTTACCGACGAAAATGGAAGAAACATGGTGTGTAATTTAGAAGTTTTTAGACTAGAATTAATCATAATAATGGGGCTTAAGTTGGAGACATGTTCTGTAGCAAGTGTTTTTGAATAATTTGCATAATAAGGTTGTCTCTGTTTAGACGTTGTTAACATATTATGGACTTCTTAGAATAAGAGAGCATGAATTTAAACCCAGAGAAAACCGTTTAATTTTAAATCTACTTTATGAATATTCAAATAGAAATGATTTCTGAACTAGTAACTGGACAGATATGATATTGCGCACGCGTGTGTCATTAGATGATCCCTGGTGATCCGCTATAAATAAAATTGAATAAATTAAATTAACTTAAACGATAGGAATGGCCACTTCAGAGTTCAGTAATGTAAAATTAAAACAATGATCAGGAATTTGCATAAAGATGGAGGGTGCCAAAGTTGAGGGAAAGAAAATGTTTTTTTGAGAGAGCTTGAAAACCAATGGAGATATTTTAATGAAACTTTGAGCACAATAGTAGGTACTACACAATGGATCAACTTTTGATACAGTAATTCATTTTTTCAATTAAACTGGGGCGGACCCAAGGGGTGACTATGGTATTCTTTTGGAGAAAAATTGGTGCGTCACTGAGTTTTTAAAATGTGGAATGATTTTTTTAATGGTATTAAACAGCAAAAAAGTCTCTTTACTTTTTCAGAAAAATTAAACAGGTAGATATGTAAGTTTTCATCATTTAGATCGAAAGCTGTAAATTTTCGTAGGTACTTCCTAGGTGACTAAATATTCTTTGAAAAAGTAAAGAGACCTTTTTTGTGCTATTTAATACCATTTAAAAAACATTTCACATTTTTAGAAACTTAGTGGCGCACGAATTTTTCTCTAAAAGAATACCATAGTCACCCCGTGGGCCAGCCTCTGTTTAATTGAAAAAAGGAATTGTTGCATCAAAAGTTTATTCATTGTGTAGTAATATTGTGTACAAAGTTTCATTAAAATATCTCCATTGGTTTTTAAGATCTCTCAAAAAAACGTTTTCTTTCCCTCAACTTTGGCACCTTGCATCTTTGAAATTAAGCCGTTTTAGACATATGGTTATATCAGCGAGACACGTGTCGAGTTTAATTACTGTGTCACTGTCTTTTGGCGTGTGGGGTTAACTTATTAAGAATTCACATTGAATTCACATTGAATTTACTACTGTGTGTATATGATTATATGAAATATTCGACTCAAAATATGTAAAGTAAAGAAATACTTAAGGACCACCCTGTATTTGATACCTATACAAAATAAAATATTAATTTTAGAGAAATGGTTCAAAAATCTCACCGCAGTTACTCCTATAAATAGCACTGGTCACAATACGAGCGATTAATTCATCTCGTGTGCCTACTTTTTTCGATAAGCAAAAACATCATTTTTCATCCATACCCATAGCCCATAATCCAATTGAGTTAAGTCCGGATACCTAGCTGGCCAATTGATGGGACCACCAAGACAAATTCTAACAATAATGCTAAATGTCAAATGGCAATTGTTTTGTAGCAGCCTACTGGATAATCGCTCTGTAATGCACTCCACATTAAGAATTGCTGTATCTCAGTAACCAATGAGAATTGGGCATTTTCTCGGAGGTTAGTGGTCCAATTTTAAAAAATAAAAAACTGTTATAAATAGAATTGAAAGGCCTTTCATTCGGTGTGCATCTTGATACCACATTCCTTTTTAAAAATTTAAGGGTACTTTCCCCTCCCGCTTTGTGGTTGAAGTTACATGAATGAAAATCGAATTCAGATGTCCCCCTTACAACCAAAATCGACGGGTCCGAGCTTTTTTCGTGAAAATGCTGCTGAATGGTATATAAAATCGCACTTACTGTTTTCAGTGGGCCACCCTGTATGTAATATCATTTTACCGGCAAAATTTGATAGGTTGCCTAGCAATTTTACGAGTGACATTGCATAAAAATTACCAGACGCCAGTCGCGTAATTTTTCAACAATATCACGAGCAAGGGCATCTCGAGTCTTACAATCGACAAATTTTGCCAGGCAAAATCTAAACTCGAATGATATTCGCCATGGCTATTTCACGAAAGAGACCACAAAACTCTAAACATAAACTGTTTAAGGGAGAAAAATTCAATTGAATTTTTTATTATCAATGTCAGATGTTGACTTCTTTTATCAATGAATTGAGTTGCGAAGTAACAGCCTGGTAACACAGGGAGCTTGCTGAATCCTAACCCAAGTACGCCCGATAAAATTTTTAGGCACTCTTTCCTCAGGAATATACCAATATTATTAATAAATGGCAAGATTTGATTGGTTTAAATTTAAAATTCCATGGATGGAATAGTCGCTGAAATATAACCGTAGCGTAGGTGTTACATTGAATAGGTATTATTCTACTAAAACAAACGCGTGATTCACTAATATAAAAAAAGCATTCGTTTGAACTAATATATAAGGCGATTCAAATAGGAGAGCCGCCATTAGAATCTCGCTTATTCGAAAGGATCAAGGGTAGGTTTAAATTCGGCACTTTTGCAGAATTTGGCATTCATTAATATGTCGTTGAAAAATCCGATTTATCTCAAACGGTGTACCAGTTATGGTCGAAAAAGAAAAAAAATCTATTTCGTTTTTGCCGTGCAGCTCGACTATTTGACCTCGTGTCTAAAAGATATGCATAAATTATTACAGCACTTTTACGTGCTCTATCAGCACATTCTCATCGATTTACTGGAAACTGTTTCGTTTAGGTCATGCTATAATCAGTTTTATTTTTTCTTATCGGCCCCATTTTTGTCTTGCACTTTGTTGAAAGAAGTATATTTTTCTGATTTCATTGATATACAACTTGTCTGTGTTATATCGAATTTTGTTGAACATTGTAGTAGCTCCAGTAAGAAGAAAATTAAAAAATCTGGAAAAATTCGTTTAATCAGCCTTCCCTGTAAAGGACGTGAACTAAAAACAATAAACTAACTGTCATAACTCAGTGTTGCAAAATAGCGTTTTCATTTGAAAAAGTATGTGACGAAGGAACCTATATTATTCTTCGAAAAAAAGCGTCTCGGCAACAGCTTTAAAAATATTTAACATATTACAACAAATTGTTGACTGTTTCCTTGCAAGACCCACTTTTTTTGACAAAGTTTTCTGTTTTCTGACTGTAATGGCTACAATGCTGCTTTTCAAAAGTCTTCGGGTTAATAGATCACTGACACATGCAAGCTATTCCAACCGTTCTAGAATCACTAGAACCTCGTCAAATTGTAGATTTGGGATAGTTTTTTTTATTTACTTTGCAGTGAATAAGTATTTATATTCTTGAAAATAGTGAGCAGTTATACGGTTAAATTAGACATACTATGCCGTAGAAAAACGTTGAAGTGCCTCTCTGGCTGTTATTTTGCTGGCATAAGGCCATTAAAAAGCAAGTGGTTTATCCTCGGGTTTATCCTAGTAGTTACGGACATAACGACAATCGTATACGGATAAGATACTTATTAAATTGTCTTTGAGCCGCACCTCATATCTTGAGCAAATTACACTATTCAACAATCAAGAAAATTATAGCAATTATCGCTGAACAGTAGTTCAACTTAACATTACGTTTCTCATTCCGAGCCCGACAAACTCGTAATAATAATCATAATTGTTCTTAATGGCCTCTGTCAAGTCGGATCACGGTAATGAAATTCTCGAAAAAAATAACCGTCATGTCCTCATCTGTCGCCCCTTTAAATATAAAAATAACGAGCAAACGACAAATTTAAATGTCGTAATTTATGCCCAAACTAGTTTTCTAAATATTATATTAATGTTGAATATGACATGAGTAGGAGATTTATAGAGCCGCGTGAGCGTCACGGTCTTGTTCGATGTCCTCCGGAATCCGGACAGGCGAAACTAGAAAGGCGGGCGCTTTATTAAGCTGGGAACACATTTCTCTGATGTGTTGTGTTGTGTCGTGTTGTGTTGTGTTGTGTTGTGACTCGCCGTGTGCACATGTTTCTGTCGTGTTGTGACGCAACGTTTGATAAACCGGTGCTACCCCATTTCTCAAAAGCTCCAGTGCGTACACACAGAGCGTTTTCGTCCCCGATTAACCGGGAACTTTTTATAGAACTGTTTCTATACTTTTTTCCACACTGTATGTAAGTACAAGTGAAGTAAAAATGCTGTTGCTTTACTTGTAGAATTCATTTCCCTGCCTATCTCCTCCCACACCTCTTGCCGCATATACTCATTGCGGTAATTCTTCGAATTCACGTTGAATAAACATTCGTAATTTCTAACTTTTTCAATTAAGACAGCTTCATCCATATTTTTTAAGCGAAATGACCCGTGCACACTTCTCTGACGCTCTGATGTGTTGTGTCGCGATGCAACGAAAATCTGGATAGAAGGGATCGCGTTGCGTCACAACACAACACAACACAACACAGCGCGTAGCGTCAGAGGAATGTGCACGCGCCCCGTTTAATTACATGCAATTTATGCTCTATGATCCATACAACGTTGCGTCACAACACAACACACCACGTCAGAGAAATGTGTCCCTAGCTTTAGACTGCTGAAAAGCATTCGTAGTTACTACACAAGATACATTTGTGCTTAAGTCGGGTTTAAATTTTATTGAACTTGTTGTGAATCATGCAATTCTTAGGCCCGGTTGTTCAAAAAAGTAACACAGACTGACACCGGCTTCCTTGATGCTGTTATACAACCAATCAGAAAGCTGGTATCATAGCAACGAAGCCGGTGTTGAAACTTTCAACATAGTACTACCAATGCTACTATACTTGGGCCGCCGAACAGACGGAGTGATCATCCTACAAGAACGTGCTCTAGCGGGGCCAATATTAATTTATGACGACCGAATTGGAGTGATGCGACTTCGTTGGGTCTATAGAAAGCGCATCACTGCGGTTCGGTCGTCCTAAATTGATAGTGGTCCTGCCTAGAGCTCATGATTGCAGGGTGATCACTCCGTCTGTTGGGCGGCCCAAGTATAGGACAGCACGCACTAAATAGATATAGAAGGGTGCTCCAATCCCGGCGATATGTTTGGGGTAGCATTTTGTGACCTCTCGTACCTAATACACAAAAATCTGGATTTAGTTCTACGAGTTTAATTCAATGCCTGGTGGGGCACTTGCCCCAGGAGTAGTTATTCGGTCCGGTGCAGTACCACTCATCTCTTCCGTATAGTTCTGTATTTAATTAGCTCTTGCTACTACCTGACGCACGCTCAATAGTATACAGGACGTCTCTAAAATACGTGAAGTCTGTAAAATATGTGAAATTATCATTGCGCATCTTTTGGAGACCACTGGTATGGGACTTAGTAACGTCAATTTGTGGAACTCTGCAGTGTTTTACCGAAAACTAAATTTTCTGAAATTGCTAATGTCAGTGGAAGATTAATTTGCTGTTAAATTTATACAAGATTTTTCGATTACTTACCCGTCTTGTTACATTTCGCTTCGAAAATGTTAAATTACGGAAAACATTAAAGTAACAAATACAAGTTATGTTGGATTTGCAACAGAAATTGAGAAACTGAAAATTTGTGGCCTGGTTTTACAAATTGGAAATTGAACTTGAAGAAATTTGAAAATTTTACCGTATAGTCCTATTTGGGCATTATGTAAAAATTGTAATTGTAACTTATGAAAGATCTTTGAGTTCACTGGTTATATTACTATGTACAATTATTCGAAACACAAAATAAGTACGTAGTATCACATTGGAAAGTGTTTTGTGACTTTGTTGAAATCGGTAAGTCGATCACCAACTCATAGATACGTAATTATTAATGAAATATAAAAGTAATTATTTTATACGTACGTAGGTAAAATTATTGATTGAAACCAATCACATTTAACCACACATTAAACCATTTATACAGGTATATTTCGCAGCGAAACACTTCATATCTCTTATCTAAGTCACGGCCTTTACATATTAATCAGAGGCAACTTTATGTTAACGAAGAAACGCTAATGCCATGAACTGTCGCTTTACTGTCGACCAGTGGTTCTCAATAAGTTTGTCCACTTGCGCAGAAGGCGACGAAAATCGGTTCTCGGAGTGGCGAACCATAATCCACACTAAACCAAGATCGTAACCACAGATTTCAAGGCCAAAAATAAAGCGAGTTCTTGTTAAAAAATAATTTTGCTCGAGTATAACAACAAAATGCTTGGGTCTATTTAAATGATATTTTTTGATATGACGTTCGCCATAGGTTTGAGAAAAATTTGCATGTTTGTAATTTGTGATATCTCTTACGTTTTAGACACAAAGAGATAAAATCTGAGGGACTGAGCTTTTCTTAAAAAATGTGTAATCTACTAGTCTGATCTACCAACACATCTACTTGTCACTAACGAATTATGCCAAATTTTCTTTTTGTCATCAGCTTTTTAGCCAAATCATAGTAGGTACAGCAATCGTCAAATGTGATTGCGAGAGCCCACGCATGTAAGGCCACGCCCTAGTTTAAAACAGATTCAGGCAGTGACGCGAGGTTCCTTTAACTATAGATGAATTTATTATGAAGTTAATCGTGCGCCACTGACAGTTGCGTGCGTCCACCGAAAACCAATCCCGGTCGAGAGCGTAGTGGGTGAATAGTGGGGATTACTTAATTGCGCATCTCTGTCGCTCGCCATCACGTCTGACGCTGTACTATATCGTACTATGGGTACTACAGATTATATTTTTTCTACACATACTTATACGGGGTGTCCCAAAATTAGGGTGCCAGACGTTAACAGTATAGCTTCTACACCCAAAAACACAAGAAAAAGTTCATATAAACATATCTGGAGAAATGCTTTGTATAGAAGATACAGGGTGTTGAAAGTGCGGACCATGAAGTTGTTTTTTTACAAATATTTTCGTCACTTTTAGAGATAACTAAATCAAATTTTGGGCAACTTCAGAACTTCTTATATTTTTTAAGATAGGTGGGTAAAATTGGAGGGGGCGGGGCTGGAGCTTCCCGAGTAATAACCCGTCCAGCACGGCTTTGCATTGAAGAAAATTGAAATATTTTCGAGCAGTTATTGTAACCATTCGGTTTTAATGATTAATTTGTGTACAATATTAAATTGGTAGTCAACGCCCGTTTTGTATTTCATGGCTAAATTATTGAATTCTACCATTGGCATCGTTAGTAAAATAATTTTTAAACCGATTTTATTCGAAAACGGTGCATCTTATGGGAAGGAGACAAATGGACATTTTTTAGTGAAAGGTGTTTAAATTTTCACATTTTGGTTTCAAATTTGGAAAAAGTCTTCACATAGAAAAGTTGGGGCAATTTTTTTCCAGATCCCCCCAATTTTACCCACCCCTGAATAATCTTGAGACATAATTTTCGGATTATCTTATGAAATTTAAAAAGTTTTGTAGTTGTCTAAAATTAGATTCGGTTATCTTTAAAAGTGGCGAAAATAAAAAAAAAATCTTCATGACCGCACCTTCTATATAATACATTTTTCGAGGTATGTTTATATGAACTTTTTCTCGTATTTTTGGTTGTAGAACCTACTGTTAAAGTCTGGCACCCTGATTTTGAGACACCTTGTATATAAAAATAGCAATTTTTCAACTGTCTACTCTATTTGAAAGTGACATTTTTTACTCTAGAGATGAAAATTTTACATCTCTAGAAGTGAAAATGAAAATGTCAAATTTATAGTTTTAATAATGGATAAAAGGAACACTTTAATTTAGTAGCCTGCGTACCTATGTTACCTGCCATAGCAACGACTAAGCAAACAATTAATAATTTACATTGTGACGGTTCGTTTATAACTTGATAGCATTTTAAATGATTGTGGACTCAGAAATTGAATACAGTGAATCATGCACTCGATCATGCACACCCCTATATTTATATGTGTAGGAAAAATAACATTTCCTCCTCGATATGAAATACGTTTTCTTTTCGTTCGTGAGTTGCCCAACTCGCTTCGCTCGTGGGCAAATTCTCATTTCACGAAAAAGAACAGCATTTTCATCTTGTTGTAAAATATACTATTTTATAAGAAATGCATCACGGCGCAGTTACTTAGATTTTATTTTTTTGTGTCTAAATTACAAAGATACGAAAAAGGTTACAAAAAACATGGGAAAGAGGGATTTCGCATGTTTTTTTTTAAAGTTAGCAGCCTCGTCTTCAAAGAGTTGCTGTCTGATTTGTGTGATAACTCCCAAGCTTCGTATACTAATGGTCTACTGGTAACTAATGCTGCCTCAAAAGACACACATGGAGTGTCATATCAAATATCGCACAAATCGATCCAAAGTTCTGCTGTTATAAGCAAAATGATTTTTTTATCAGAACTACTAATTTCCAATTGTCTCGCTCGTACACATTGATCAATGATCAGCCCTGAGAGATAGATGTTCGTTTTCAAAGATTACACAAACAACTTTTGGGACATTCTACCTGAAATTTTGCACACTTAAACCCGTTGATTGACTTATTCTCGAATAAGTCAATCAACGCTTAAACTTCTTGTGCAGATATGCGATATGATCTAATTTTTTCGTAATTTTAGAAAAAAATAACTTTGCTTACTTAGAAATTACAAGAAAATTTACAAGAAAACCGAGATCTACACAACAAGAAGTTTGGGTGTACACTTGACACCTGGTGTACTAGCATACATCTTGAATTGGTTGTTGCTGGTGACATAAACTGGGTTCAATACCAAAAATACATAATGGCATTCGATCATCATTGAACAATTACATGTGTATATACTCTTCGGGATGATTCAATTGTTGTGTGATTAATTTTAGGTCCTTATTTTCACGACCTATTTATCTAAATTGCTATTTTAAATAGCAGTGTCTACCGTCACTGATACAACGTACTACATTAATGTTTGAGATATTTGGAGTACTAAAGGGTAAGATGTTATTTTAGTAAGCAATATTAAGTATGTTACGATAATTTTAGCAAGATAAAGAACACTGTATACAAATAAATTAATTTAATCAATAATAGATATTATTGTAACGAGATATTACTGGTGTTCCAAATGATTGGAATACCTACGTAATATTTAATTCCAGGCCAGTTGTTAAATAATGAAGTCACATTATATCAGTATTCAGTTCATCTAATTGTAAGTTCAACATAATAGGACAAGTAACTAGATTGATACGCAAGTAGCATGCAGATTTTAAAATAACGTATTGACTTATATTTATCATTTCAATGATAATCGTGAGGTGAATAATTTTAAACACTGTTTTGTATGTATGCACAAGTCAAGGTGTTTGATAGTAAAATTTGTACGTGAAACAATAATGACATTTGTGCAAAAATAATTTTTAATAGCTTCACGGACGTAAGCGACGAGATGTTAGCGTGTGCATACATGCAGAAATCGATTATGGGTTAACGTTGATAATTTAGTTTACTAGGAAATGCTTTTAAAATGGACATTCTTGAAGTTGGAGAGACCGAGTTCTGAATGTTTCTGGCAAAGTTTGTGTATCTTGAGTCGATTCTCCTCCCGTACATTGCTGACAGTCCTGCCCAGAATCTACCACTAACATCGTGCCATGTTTGTGCAGCCACACTTTTTGAAGAGGTTGATGACTTCCGAATTTCTCTACGGTTGGGAATTCTTCCTTCTGTCTCTCCCTCCAAAGTTCCCTTTCCGGTCTTTTGATGCGGTCTTCCACTGGAACCTCTCAGTTCTTGTAGATTGTGCAGTAAAACTACAAATTGGATGCATGTGTTTTCGTACACTTTCGTTTGCTGCGTCCATCAACATTTGCATAATTCACACATCATTCCATAGCATTTCGCTTAGTAAAAGAAACGCCTCTGTTCTATTAGACTTGAATAGATCTATTATTAAATAGCCCCTAAGGCATTCAGCACTCAACTTAAAAGTAACAGTGTCTACTTTTAATGGAATGCCCACGCGACATTCTTCTTGTTTGCTGGAGCGTCAATCGGAACTTCGATGTCGAAATAGACAGCCCCATGTCCGATTTTGTAATAAAATATTACAAACAAATTATTAAAGACCTCTTTCACTTCCACACCTCCGCTCTTAATTTCAATTTATTTCGGTGGATTTTTTTTGTTGTAATGTGGGTCGATGTGTTTCTATCGTGATTTATCTATCTAGTCGGATTATGTGTACGGGCTCAGCTTTTAGAACGGGCATCGCATCAAGTTGGTCTTGACAGGCCAGGTAAGTAATTTTCTACGGCCACAAATTTGACGGGAATGATTAGTTGGTTTAATTAAACATATGGAAGCAGATATGCTTTTGTTTCCGAAGTCCACGTGACTTGTAAAATAAATAATAAATAATTAAAGAGATTAAATATGTAAAAATTTCTTAAACTTATGCTTGTAAAATTTCACTTTAGAAAAGGTATTTGTTGGTTTCTGCGTTATCAAATAATTCTTCTGTCCCCTTCAAAGAACGGGGAGAGGCGTGCTAGTACTTTGGAATTGTTACGGATGGTACAGTCGGTGTAGTCATCGACGGGGAATGTATTCTGCATTCTTCAGGGTCGCTGGTACTTGCAGCCGATACCATAAACTTGTAAGCTGACTTGATCTAGTGGCGCCCGTGATATTTTCACTCTTTTATATCCTGCATTTTATAGACGACAGGTATGAACAAGGACATCTACAACGCATACAGAGTGGCCTACGACGAGTTTCTACTACTACAGAACCCAACTTTCTTTAAAACATAATGCTCCCCTTTAGTTTGATTGCCGATAGAGTAAATCATCGAAGGAAAAATATGGAATCAAAGACTAAGGATAATTTAAAAAATACTCTTACCTAAGAATCGATGGAATATACAATAGGTGTTCGCACGAACGCGGTCAGTGTGGAACCTTTTCGTTGCTTGTGGGGCTAGAGAGAGATAGAGAAACTTAGGCCGGCGACTGGGAAGAGTATTGCGTTTAGAATCTATGGTTTTTATTCTCTAACACTCGGTTTTGTTAACTTTGACGCGCTTAAACCCCATACTAAAACAAAAATTGAATCCACTACATAAAACTTTCTTACACGCCACTTATAATACGAATTATTTAGAAAAAATAACTTAAAAGTAGGAGAATATTGAATTTGTGAAAGTTTCAATATTATAGTACACAGAAATCTGAATTTAGTTCTATAACTCAATACTTGGCGGGGTACTTGACCGAAGAGTAGTTGTTCGAACGATCCAGTTCCACTCACACCTTGGTGTGCTTTGGAGAATTCAGATTGCTGTTACTTTTCCTCCTCTAGACCTCTCGATTGCACATTGACTAAAATATAGATCCACGCGTGACAGCTATGAATAGTGGTGCGAGCGAACACCTGTGTTAAAAACTGAAGAGGTCTTAGTTACCTAGTAAACTCATACTACAAGATGGCGCAAAGCACTCTTGCGTTGGGAACAGTCGAAGAGTAAGTGATGGGACTTCTTATTCTGTTGTTACGATTGCAGACATTATCATCGAGAAACTACTGAAGATTACGACAAATATGCTGCAACTTCTGATACACACCGTGGTAGGATCGGAAACTTTGGTGTATGAACTCTATAAGATTACCCCTCACGCCAAAAGGAGTATGGGCTTATGTTCATACTCCTGAGGATGCTGACGTTAGCGAAACACGCGTCGAGTTTAATTACTTGTGTTAGTGTCACTGTTTTGGTGTGTGGGGTAATCTTATAACGAATTCGTAGATGTTAATAGTCCAAAACCGAAGATCTATATTCCTTTTGAAATTACTTCTAAAATTGAATATATACACACTTCCCTATTCCTAAACTTATGTATTTTTGAGATAAACGCATATAATAATTATTATTAATTTTATGTAAAATTGAATTGAATTCTACCTCTTCTGACTTCAGAAAATGAATGAAGGAATTGAAATATGCAAAATTATATAGGGTGTTCCATTTAAAACAAGGAACCAAGTGTATGCCCAGCGAAAATGGGACATCGTGTATAAACCACGATAACTATAAAGTGTGAAGATTTTTAAATGAAAAGGGATTTCTTAAAACGTTTCCCTTAAAATGTATAATAAAGGCAGAAGAACTTCAGAGCGCTGGACCAGTCTGTAAATGCCGTGCGTCCTCGTACCCACGCATGAATAGATAAAAAAGTATAAAAATTTTTGACTCGTTATTTCATCTTCTGGGGGTCAGCCTTGCTTGGATAGAAACTACACTGCCGGACAAAAAAAACGGGTCACATGTTTTTATTTTTATTTTGAGGCCCTACAATATTTTTATGTAACTTAACTTAAACAAATAATTAACGATTGGCCTACTAGTCAGGAAAAAGAAACTTTTAACTGAATATTGCACCTTTTGTAAGCTTAAATAGTCGAATCAGCATTTTGAGATTTTGACTCTTCATGATGCTTCTTTATTGAAACATCAAAATCTTTTAACTTAATGGGCTGCTCTGTATTTTCTATTGTTTTATTGGCGACATTTCATTTGTAAATGTCAACTTTTAACATTTTCCATACAATGTGCCCCCAAATTTGCTCACAAATTGTTGCTTTAAGCCACGATGGCCGAAGTGTGCGGTATATTGCTCAAGTGCTGAATATACCCCGTAACACAGTGCAAAATGCACTCTTACGATTTCGTGAAACTCACGGGTTTGCAAGGATGGTCGTCCACGGACTATGAACCATCAAGATGACCAATTTCTCCATGTTGCTGCGCTGCGAGATCGAGCATTGCCATCATCTATTCTTGCTGAATGGTTGGCCGATGTTCGAGGAGTGGCAGTTTGAGCCAGGACAGTTCGAAGAAGGCTAAACGAATATGGTTTGACTTCAAGAAAGCCAGCCACGGGTCCCCTGTTGACCGTAAAACATCGCAGAGCACGACTTGCGTTTGCACGGCAATACGTAAATTGGAACAAACATTAATGGAGGAACGTGCTCTTCTCGGACAAGTCAAGATTTAGTGTCAGGTCACCAGATGGGCGTGAAAAGGTGTGGCGAAGGCCAGAGGAGCAGTACAGTCAATGTTGCATATCTCCCAGGGTCAGTTTCAATTGTGGTAGCATTATGGTACGGGCCGGAATATCTCTGGGGGCTTACACAGAATTGGTTTTCAATGAGAATGCAACAATGACTGCACATCGATACATTGCTGAGTGTCTGGAACCCCATGTCACACCATATATGCCATTTATAGGTGACAATTTTGTGTTTATGGATGACAACGCCCGCCCACCCACAGCAAGAATTGCTGCCGAATACTGTGAAGAGGTTGGTATTGGACGTCTCCCAAGGCCAGCCAATAGTCCAGACCTGAATCCCATTGAGCATCTGTAGGATCAACTTGGGAAAAGGATTAGACGTCGCCAACCCCTACCAGAAGCATTAAATGGCTTAAAGATGGCGCTTCAAAAAGAATGGGAACAAATACCCCTAGAATCTATTGATAGCCTCATTCAGAGTATGCCACAACGATTAAGGGAAGTAATAAAAGTTCGTGGTGGTAACAACCATTATTAATTTCGTTCTGCTAGTGTGCTTTTCCTATGTTAATATTTCTTTTGTTTGCCTTGTTAAGTTCTTAAGTAACAGTTGATCTCTAAAAAAATCTTTTGTTAGTTTTTTGTTGACGAACCATTTTGTTTCTTGTATTTTATTTATTGTTAAGATGAAAAGAATGTAGTTAAATATATTTTAAAACCCTCCGTTGTTTTTTTATTCTCTAAAATAGTAATTCTGATAGTGACCCGTTTTTTTTTTGTCCGGCAGTGTATTTTGTGTCATAATTTTAGTTTTGGAAAATTAAGTACGTAGGTAGGTACGTATTTGAAATTTACAAAAAAATAATTTTCCCCACTAGTATACCTAGTGTGCCTTTTCTGTAGGAAATACGACAAAATGTTATTAAGAAAAGTTGTTCAGAACGATAAATAAATTATGGGATTAACTTATTATTTTGTCATATCTCATACAGAAAAGCACTTTACTAGTGGGGAATAGTAGTTTGTGCAACAAGAGTGGATATGATGTCCATATGGACAATCCACTCGTGTTGTACAGTACATTTTTTCTTCGACCCAGTAAAGAAAAAATGGGAAATTAAAAAAAAATCTTGTAGTTTCAGGAAAGAGCGCAGTTTAGGATAGGTGGAAATATCAATGTTATTTTTAATATTAATCATTGTTTTCAACATTGAATATGTTGTCTAGAGGGTTGATGGTTTTATTTCACTAGATAACTTTGTAAATTTCCAAGACATACTTGATCTATCAAAATTAAAATTATGGCACAAGTTAGTTTCTATCCAGGCAGGGCTGACCTCCAGAAGATGAAATTTCAACTCGAAAAATTTCAGACTTTCTAGCTATTCATGCGTGGATTTGGGGACACACTGTAGATTTAATGTTCACCGATACTGTAATGCGTTGCTATTATGTAGAGAGTAATGGATTTGTGGGCATGTAGTTGCTGTTTCAGACTTCTTATAACTTCTACCTTCTGGCACATCACCTAAAATTGGGCATTCCCAGGTAGTTTACCTGCACACATGATTGATCTTTAAATATTTATGGTCTCATCACAGACATGGGAAAGTACCTATATCTTATAAAATAAAAAATTAATTTGCTCGGCAAACTATAAAAAGGAATACCATCCTGAGAATTGCTTCCGATTAATTCGATTTCAATTTGTATTAATCCAATAGAAAACGGCCGCATTGAAAAATTGATTACTCGGTTTTTGACAGCTTCCCTCATTATCCACGGCCATCTAGAGAGATGCGGTTCGGTTCGGGGCGCGTTGTAATTTATTCAAGAATTCTCTACGAAACGCTTAGTCACCTCTCTCCTAATTCCAATCTCGCGACCGCTCGAAAAAATTCAAAGAACCTCATAGTGGACACTGTTTTATTCTTTTATTATGTTTACATGGTTTTGTTAATGCGCAGCAAAGAATATCCCCGCCTAAAAATTCAAGAACTCGCGTGATGGTTTTGTGGATAGAGATAGTTAAATGCGTTTCGGCTTCTTCATACAATCAGGAATGAACTGTTGTAATGTACTTTATTCAGTGATCTGGCGACGCAAGCTCTAGGTTTCTTCCACCCTTTCTGATGGAAAGGAGTAACATCCCAAACTGCAGCCCATCTATTGCTGTATCACCCTTTCCATATCCTACACCCATCACGGAAGACAAAGGGAAATAGTTTTAAGTAGCTGCCCAATCGAGTCTGATGTGCTCAGGAACTAAATTATGGTCAGATTGTGATGGGAGTTATCTATTCTAAACTTCAAAACAAACCCTGGTGCCGATTTGTGGACAGCCCAGAAATATTTGGTTGCATTTCATCTGGTTCAAAAGTTATTAAAATTCCGTATTAAACATCCCGTATTTTAGAGTGCTTTCGTACCATGTAAACGTTGTAATTCCTCAATTCTATTGACTCTGTAGTTTTTCATGGGGGCCGGACAATATTTCACAACCTGTTGGTTTATTTTATGAGTGCTGCTTGCTTTGTAGTAGTTCTTGCGCTAAGAACGTGACCGAGAAAAGTGATTTTTAATTAAAGATCGTTTTTGTAAATCTTCGTGGTTCCCGCGGTGTGGGGATGTTATGTACAAGTACCCTACGTTTCAAGTTTGTGGCGCAAATTATGAGGTCGTGATCGCACGCTCTCAAAATAACGTTTTGATGGGAAATATTTAGAGGTTTTTGCTGTATACGGCAAATGACAAGGAAACGTTTTTAGAAGGTAATTTTAGGTATTGATAAACTAATTTGTGTTTTAGTGTTTTAGAACATTTTTGCGTGAGTGCTATTTAGTCGCGCCTGAAGATTTTTAATCGTGAGAATAATATTTTCTTTCTGTTTATTTTCAGTATCTACCATGAAGTTCAATACAATATGAGGAGGTAGAATCGGATTTATCTTATTGACATAAGGTAAGGCAAATAACGTACCTTAAAAATAAACAATACTTAGAAATTATTCAGAAAATGCATTATTTTGGTAAATAGCGGGAAGCCAGTATAAATATTATTGATAAATTGGAATGAAAATGTTATATGCGGCACGTGAATGTTGAGATTTATAATTAAATGCAACCAGATGGAGAGATGTAAATTCTCTTTAATTTATAAATCGATAATATTTCTTCTGAAAATTTCCAAAAATTCGCAAATTTATGAAAGATTGGTATTCGACCCTGTACAGGCTATCCCGCGACGACCTTACACGATCTGTATATAGAAAAGTATATAAAGTAGAATTACACAAATTTGCACAAATAGGTAATCGAGGATACTCAATTCGACTAAAATATTTTTGATTTTCTGCGACTTCCGGTTATACCGGAAATAGACACCAACTTCCTTATTTTAAATGGAATGCCCACATTTTTATTACGGATTTAGATTTTTGATCAAATTTTAAGGTCACATCTTGTGTGTAAAGTGCACTCTTGGAGATATTAGACGTTAAAAATCGTCATTTTTCAAATTTCATCAATTATAACTTGGAAACGGTATGAGATAAAGAAAAATGATTTACATGTCCCTATCCTAGTTTTTAATTCTCTATCTAATGGGCCTGGAAAATACTGCTTCCCAATTGGCAACTTTTTGTCATTTTTTGACCATTCAGGAGGCAGTATTTTCCACATTCAATAGATAGAGAATTAAAAACTAGGATAGGGACATGTAAGTCATTTTTCTTTATCTCGTACCGTTTCCAAGCTACAATTGATGAAATTTGAAAAATGACGATTTTTAACGTCTAATATCTCGAAGAGGGTACACTTTACACATATGATATTTTGCATAAGGTGACCTTAAAATTTGACCAAAAATCTAAATCCGTAATAAAAATGTGGGCATTCCATTTAAAATAAGGAAGTTGGTGTCTATTTCCGGTATAACCGGAAGTCGCAGAAAGTCAAAAATATTTTAGTCGAATTGAGCATCCTCGATTATCTATTTGTGCAAATTTGCGTAAACCTACTAAACACACTTTTCCATATACAGATCGTGTAAGGTCGTCGTGGGATACCCTGTATAGGTTTATTAGGTGGATAAAACTATTTATGACTCAATTGGAATTTTCCTACCTAACCGTGAGTTTGAAATTGGTCCGGCAGCGATTGAAATGTGGCTGTGGCGCAGATGCGTTTATTTATATCCCAACTAGATTTTGCCAAGTAGACCACTCCTACTGTAAAACTCTTTCCATAGAAACAACCATCAGCGTCTCAGTATGAAAGGAATCGAATTCAGGCTGATGTTTATTGTAATTTATTCTGTAAATATCCGGTTTCCCGTCAGGAAAGGTATTTTTTAAAGAAAATCCGCCTTTAATAATGACAACAAGGGAGCATGGGAGCATTGACAAAATCTAGCTGGGATATAAATAAACGCGGCGCAAATGCACATGGTGAGTGCATAAGGCAGACGCTATTTGGTCGGGAGCGCGCATGACGTTGTTTGGGAGAGCCAAACCCTCGCATATATTGTTCGCCATGCACGGCAAAGCAAACCTATGTCTTTATCGTGTATATAAGAATGATTTTGTACACCTGTCAAGACAAAATGAAACACTTATTTGTTGCAATATTTAATTTATTATAGTGAAGACGTCTCCTGCAATATTTTAACTCGTGTTTAATTATTCAGATGTATAGCATAACTTTGATTTCCGAGTAACCAAATAGTTAAACTTTTATTTATTAATTACAAAACAAATTCTAATTTTGTTCGAATAGGAGAAAAGGTATTTGAATATAAATATGTACTAGGAAGGTTGAGTGATACTGCATTGGTTGATGTGACCCATTCGCCTTTATAGAGTAGATGCTGGTTTGGTTTGTTCGCACACGGCTGCACCGTGCTGATGAGCTCCAATAGAGCGAAATCAGGGTATGCCGTTGCTGTGTGCGACCGAACCAAAACTCATCTTCTCTTCTTGCTAATTTATATAATTTCCCTCAACTAATAATCGATAGAAATATAATGCAAAATAACTTTACTAAATATAGCATCCTGATTGGTTGACATTATATTATACCGTGTGTAACAGGAGCATGGTACACCCCCCTTCTTTTTCTTCTTTATTTTTGAAGATAAATTTTTGCAACTTGGCATCGTACGTACTGAGTAAAAGTCAAGTTTTGACACAAACAAGGAAATTTTCACACTTCCGGTTTTAGCGGAAGTGGTGCCAACTTTTGAATTTCAAATGGGACAACCTGTATATTATTGAATTTTTGGACTCTACATAATTTTCTGAATGCATTGGTACCACGTTTTATTTGTTTTTAAATTTTCAAAGCCCCCTTGCAGGTTCTTAGCATTTGATGAAAACAAAATTAAATGCCTATTTTTAATTTTCGATGCACTGTAATTTCAGTTGTTCTTGTCCTAGATGCAAACTGGTCATATCAGAAGATTCCTTATTAATAGTAGCCTTGAATAGTACCTTGGTACCAATATGGTTCCATTTGAAAAAAATTAGTTTTGCCCAAAAATTATTTTGAGATCTTTGTTTAAGCACGAATCACATTATTTAGCATTTCCAACGGAATTCCGTTTTTTAAGGCATTGCCTGGGTCTATTAGAATAAATTGGAACAGTCATGGCACACTTGAATGACAAAGTCTAAGACTTGAAATGTCGCAAATGTGGTACCATTGCATTCAGAAAATTATGTAGTCCAAAAAGTCAATATCTTACAGGTTGTCCCATTTGAAAATCAAAAGTTGGCACCACTTCCGCTGAAACCGGAACTGTGAAAATTTCCTTGTGTGTGTCAAAACTTGACGTTTACTCAGTACATAGGCACGATGTGCCAAGTTTCAAAAATTTATTTTCAAAAATAAAGAAAAACAGGGGGGGTGTACCATACTCCTGTTACACATGGTATATCATATATGACAACTGTGCTACTTCAATCGGTGAATTATTTAACAGAATCGATTATTGTTGAAAGAAGCTAAGTAGATTTTTTAGAAATTTAACAGAGTAGAAGAAAATGCAGCATTTTCCAAAAGCCAATTTTTTCAAAGGAATTTCAGTACCTAAATTAACAAATGAGATACCTATCTGTAAACATTTCTGATTTCTTTTTCAACTTAGGTTATGTATGTAAGTATATGGTATTTGCAAAATTTGTGAAAAATCTGCTTAGCCACTTTCAATAATAACAATTTCAGCTTTTGCTTGGTGATTTTGTTTTGCAAAATAATTCGCGCACTAAAGAATAACAACAAAGCTCATTTTAGTTTGCTATTTTCTGCATTTTCTTCACAATTTTACCCTTATCCGTTCTTGATAAATCTTGAAGCCGTAGACTTAATTATTTGATTTCCAAATATGAGCAAAATTTGTTGAGCCATATAGTCGCTGGTCGCTAGAGAAGCATCCCGCTGAAATCTGAATAATCTAACGTGTTAACGTCACATCTCACATGTATTGTGGTTATAATTGTAACAGCTCACCACAGCACAATTAGGCGTTACAAACTTGACAAAAATATTGGTAATTTGTAAAAGACTTAATACGATAGCACTGCTGCACTGAAGATAAAAGCCCGGCTCCCAATTGACGTCACGCTCCCCCCACTTACGACAGCACGGCCTGATATATCCTAAATCCTAATCGGAAACGGAGAAAAAGCAAGGTGGAGGAGATGCTTGGGGCACTTATTTCCGTGACAAGAAGTATGAGATGTGCCGATTAAGTGGTAATACATCGTTTATTTAAATTATAGTATCCTCATTATCACATTTAAACACAACAGAGTAAAACTGAAACTACCTTGTCGCGACTCACGAGATGTGCGCTTTAGAAAATAAACATATTATTACTGGATTATTATTCAAGATGTAAAATCTTGATAAAATAATATGTACAGTAAGGGATTTATTAGTAAACCTGTATGTCCCGAAACGTTAATTTTTTTCACTGTGCCGGCGTCAAAAATAAAAACCAACACCTATAGTGCAGACGAAGCGTTACAAAAGGAAATTACAGGGTCCTCTCCATGAAAAATCCACTCTAGCCCTCGATGACTGACTGTAATTATAACTTGGCACCGGTCTGGCAACAAAAAGCGTTGATGGATAAAAAATATCGGTATTTTATCTCAAATCTGTTTCAGCCTGGTCCCTTTTATTGTTAAGGAGCTGGGGCTTGTGTCATTTTGAAAAGTGGAATCTCCGCAGCCCGATATTTAATTATGGTAACGGGCAGTGTTGGTTTTTCTACCAAAATGCCTCCTGAATTTTAATGATTATGAATTTAGTGACAAGTGGAACGTCACGGCATTCTTGAATAATCGAGGGTCAATTAATTTTATCAGATGGCCCATGGAACCTCCCGACCTCACTGCCGCTAATGTAAATAAATTGAATTACTTCAAAATGAATTTATATAACTTCCTCGGCTTCGTCACTAAAGTTGTTTGTCTTTTATTTCCTTCTGCAAACAAAGGAATTCGAATTTTGTCTTCGGCAGGTAGGTAATCAAATTAACAACAAAAGGGGGCCCGTGGATTTGAATAAGTGGACAAAACCTGTTCGATTTATTTATAACCATGTTACAATCGCCAAGAATTGACCATAAAGGTTAGAAGTTGTTTTGTTCGTGTAATTGACTGCGTTATCGTCTGTTGATCTGTCGGCAGGTACCTACAGCCGAAAGGTCTGCGAAAACGTGCAAAAAAAGAACTTACAATGACATCCCAAAATGATGATTACTCAACCCGGAACTTTCAATGAACAAAGTAATTTTTTAGAACACGATACTTCGTTGAAAAGATGTTCGTATAAGTACCTTCTACATTTAGTCGTACCTAATCTAGGAGGCTTGACTAGTTCCTGAAGGCATCAACCTCAGCATTAAATTATTGGCAGTTTAATGAAGCATTTTGAATCCTCTAACATTACATTAAACTGCCAATACAAGACACATCTGTGTCGGTATCTGCATCGGCGCCGGTAGTCCAAAAGTTCAAACATCGGCAAAATAGGTATGCGTCGATTGCTTAGGCCGATTTGTTTTCTCAGCTCGTGGGAACCAGATTACCGTCGGCAATGCGAAGTTAATAGTTAATATTACGCAGTCAACCCTACAACCGACCAGAGATCTCGCGTATATACATAGTACACAAAAACTGGATTTAGTTCTGTAATTCAATGCCTGGCTCGGTATTTGCCCTAGGAGTAGTTGTTCGAACGGTCTAGTACAAGATTACACCTCCAGTAGAGAAATAGGTGATGAAGGCGGCGTTCCACATATATATGCTTTTCTGCATGAGCCAAGAAATAATTGAACGTGGTATAAATATGCTTATACATACCCGCGTCGACTACGGTCCTAGAACGAGGTGTTGCTGTAAACACATATAATATCGCCCATCAATAAACCGCCTGCGGGTGCAGAATCGCACCCATAACAAAGGACGTTTTACTTTTTTAAGTATATACTTCGAAACGATCGATGCATAATTTTTTCAACCAGTTGCATTCTCAGACGATATAATTGCAGTATTGAGTTTTACAAATACGTGAATTCATGCCGCTTAAGTGCACTTTCCAATGCAATTTGCCGGTTGCTATAAATTAAACTGGGCGCACTTTTTCTCTCCCAGGTCCCGCATTGCTCTGCAATTATGGGACTAAAAACCCGACCGACTTAAGTTATTGCTTTATAAAATATTTGCGGGCGAATGGAAGCAGGACCGTTACCTTTAATTTGCGCAAAATACAATAATTGTCTTTGCGCGGATTTCTCGTTCTACAATTTCGTATTAATGTTCATCATCCATATTACGTGATTTTGTTTTTATACAGTAAGACCCCGAAAGTTCCTGAAAGAAGGCAGCAGCTCTTTCAGTAATCAGAACGGCATATACACACTCTTCAACGTGGAAGACAACAGGAAACCACCACATTAGTTTATCCTTAGAACAGCGCACTGAAATTGATGATTGCACCTTCTGATGGAGTAAAATATTAGGGACGGGGGGGGGGGGCTCATCGGAAATAATAAGTGTAACATTTCAAGAGTAGGAGCGTGGAATGTTGGAAGCATGAAACATGTAGGAAAATTACGAAATTGAGATGGATAGGTTAGCATTAGACATAGGTACCTAAGGCATCAGTGTGGTGCGGTGGCCAGAAGTTGGAGACTTTTGGAGCGGAGAGTAGTACCGTTGACAGATTCAATCAATCAACGGTAGTGCACACAGGGTCGGTAGGTATAAAAGGAATATGTGCTAGATTTTGTGAAGGAGCACGAAAATTTAGTAGGTAATTGTTCGAGATTTTAATGCAGTTATACAGGTGGGCCAATAGTGCGTAGTCGATCCATATATCTGATTCTATTCAAGATATCAACATGAAATTTTACGTGTGTGTGTGGAGAACCCACCGAAGCTTCTGTTAAAATTATTTTGATGTATACAGGATGTTCACGTGCTACGTACCAAACCAAAGTTATGTTTTTTTTAATGGAATGCCCCACATTTGTTTACATATTTGGATTCCCCATAAAATTTCATGAAAGTTGATAAGCTACTCGATATTAAGATATGGCCATTTTAGTACCTACCAGTGCGAACCCAAATTTGTGGTGCTGCTGACGTTTGCTGGTCAAAGCTAACTATGATTTTTTTATTGGACTAGGTTCAGAGGACCTCTATATTTAAAATCCTTTAACACTTTTTTTCAAAATAGGTCATATTTTACAGAGTGGCCAACTTGCGCAAAATGGAGCTTTTCTCAAAAATGTTAAATGGAACACCCCGTATATTATTTGCAGGTTTGATAGCCCGTTTATTAAGCTTTTGACTGATGCAGTATTGGCAGGTCTGGGACTGGTATTTTATACAGAAATAAAGATTGAGCCTTAAAAGCTTAGATTTTTGCCGTAATTTTGTACCATTTTTCGGGAATTTCCGCCATTTTGCCACCCAAAATTCAGAAAAATGCTTACACTTTATTTTTACAGAAAATTTAGCGAACAGAGTTTACACCGGCACAAGAAATCTCATTACAAGATTATTTCTTGATTGAACGGTTTTCTTCCATGGCACTCCTTGTTTCAATTTATACCTAGGTTTAATAAGTTACCATTTATTTAAGAATATGTCCATGAAGAAGCAATCTGGCGATGAAATTTTTTGTCTCAATGTGAAATCAACTTCCAGAAACAAAATGGGAATTATATTTTGTGTTTTGGGCGCTAAAATATGTGAGAAACGAATAAACTACCGACCGGTCAAATTACTACATTTTTAAGTTCAATTTTCAATTCTACAGAAACCGTCAGTCGCAGACCTAACAATATCTACATCAATCGAAAGCTTAGTAAACTGTCTATCAGATATGGAAATAATATAGGTATGGGGTGTTTCATTTGAAATTTTTAAGAAAAAAATGCATATTGCGTAAGCTGTCCACCCCGTATGATATTAAGTTTTGTGACAAAAGTACTCAAGAATTTTACAAATAGAGCAGTCTGTGAACCTAGTCCAATAAAGAAATCTTAAATAGCTTCGACCAGTAGATGTCAGCAGCTCCTCAAAGTTGGGTCTACACTGGCACTAAAATGGTAATATCTTAAAATCGCCCACTCTAAACTCCATCGCACAGTGGTTCGAAATCCCAAATAGTCGATCGAAAATCAAAATTTTTATTTTTTTATATGACGCTAAACATAACACACAATCGTTCTTCTAGTATCTGGTCAACTTCTGAAATAAATAATTGCAAAATGAAATTACATAGAAAGACAATATTAGTCCCGAAGCGTGCGATAAAACACATGCATTTCGAACAAAAATTGAGTTCTCTGAAATGCGACCTTTTCTAGGGGCTGTGCAGAATTTATCTTCAAAAATATTTGAAAAAAATGAATATGCCCAGAAAGTTTGGACCTTTAGCTATCACCTGAACGTATTATTTTTCTAAGAAATTTTATACCTGCTTTTAAATTCACCAGTACTTTATGTACCCTCCATATTCCACTAATTTTCGCACTAAATGTATTCTACGAAACAGAGGACACAAGAGGACAAAATAATTTTCGGTACACAGTATTAGTTAGGGTCTTAGGTAAACATAAACACCTAAATGGTTTGCATCGGTTTGCCCCTCTTACGACAGGGGGTTGTGTTGTCACGTTCACCCGGCATTGTATTTGCGCCTCTTGCTGTTCGCACTTTCCGTGGCTATTACTCTGTTGTTTGATATTGCGTGTTGTGGTGTAGCTTTAGTTTGTGGATATTTTGTGTATTTGTGTATATTTTAACGATGGCGGTTCGTCCAATTACGCGTTTTTCTTTGCACGAAAAGTTTCTAGAAAATATCGAATTATCCATTGAAGTTCGAAAAAATTGTGTTATAGACTATTTGAAAGAAGTTTTTCATACAAACGGAAATGATGCTGCTACAAACGCACTTATAGTTTTTACTAGAACTAATTTTTTTGCTCCATATATCAGAAATTGGAAGAGTGTAAATAGAAATAATGAACGGTTTCTACAGAAATTTGATATGTGATACGGATAACAAAATTTAGGTCGCGGTCGCCCATCTAAACAATTTGAGGAGTATTCTGATGTGGTAAAGCGTAGAAAAACTGAAGAACTGCGAACTACAAAATCTTCTGAAGAATTGGCTTATGCCACAACAATGAAATTAAGAGAAAAAGGCGATGAAGCGGCTGCTAAATTGCTTAAAGAAACTGGGACAACAACTCCATCCCGTGCTAAACGCATTTTAAAAAGATGGAAAACTATAGAAACAAATCAGTCTGCATATACTCCGGAAGAGGCTTTCTCACTTGTAATTTCGTTAAGTTTAACCAAACGACAGTACCTTACTCTAAGACGATCAGCTTCGCTTCATGGGCACACTAATTTATATCCATCATATCATACTGTGCTGGACATAAAAAAACAATTGTATCCAGAAGGTATTATTTTCACGGAAGAAAAATGCGAAGTTCCTCTTCAAACCCTTCTCAACAAAACATGTGAAAGTATTTTGAAAATAATACCTGCAGAAAGCAATCCCGATAGGTTATTGAATTTGATTTGCAAATGGGGCTTTGATGGAAGCTCTGGATATACGACATTTAAACAAAAATCCAACGCGTCAGAAGAAATACGTGCGTGCTGAAGAGAGTGTATTTGTTACATCTTTAGTACCATTAAGATTAGTGGATGAAAATAGTTCAAATGTTTTTTGTAAAAATACAAGCCCTGCCTCGAAGAGATTTTACCGGCCGATAAGACTTCAGTGGATTCACGAAACCCAAGAAATTTCTAAAGCTGAAGAAGAGTTTATAAACCAACAAATTAACAACTTATTGCCATTTGATTCTGAATTCGGTCGAATTAAATTTACACTGTCACTGACAATGGTTGACGGAAAGGTGTGCAGTGCATTGGCTAACACTTCGAGTATGAGGTGCTACATATGCAATGCTACGATTTCGCAATTAAATGATATTGAACAAATTCGTTCTTGCCCCATCCAACCGCAAATGTTAAGATTTGGATTGTCAGTCTTACATGCTTATATTAGTTTTTTCTTCTTCATGTGGCCTATAGACTAGATCTAAAAGTGTGGAAAGTATCTAAAGAAAACAGGGAAGTACTACAAAACAAGAAACGCGAACTTCAAAATAAGTTTCGGCAGAGAATGGGACTAGTCGTTGATGTACCTAAAGCAGGTGTAGGCACCACAAATGATGGGAATACTGCAAGACGATTTTTTGCTGGTCCTAAATTATCGTCTGAAATTACTGGCATCGATGAAGATCTAATTAAAAGATTTTCAGTAATTTTGAAGGTAATCAATAGCAACCACGAAATAAACACAGAGAAATTTGAAAATTATTGTGTGGAAACAGCCCAAAAATTTGTGAGCTTGTATGAGTGGTACTACATGCCCACTTCCGTCCATAAAATCTTACTACACGGAGCAGCAGTTATAGAAAATGCTGTTTTGCCTATTGGAGAATTATCCGAAGAGGCACAAGAAGCGAAAAATAAAGATTTGCGACGATACAGGGAACACCACACCAGGAAAATTAGTGCCATTAAAATAAATGAAGATCTTTTCCATCGATTAATTTTAAGCTCAGATCCACAATTAAGTTCATTTGTACACGGAAAACATAGACAGAAGATCACTGATGTTGATGTCCTCCAATTAATCAATATTTCTGACGAAGACAAGAAAGATTCTGATGACGATTTTGAAGAAGAAGAAGAAGAAGAAGATGATTAGTAAAAGTAAGCCCTTCCAAATATTTCATAACATGCAAAATCGCCTGTAATATTATTAGTATTTTATCATTATTATTATTATTGTCAATGTATTTGTGCATTTTTTAAATTTCTACATAATATTGCAACATACATTACATCTAAAGCCCTTAAATAATTTCTGTTGCAAAGTCGTAACAACTACTATTATTATTATTATTATTATTGTTACTATTATTATTAGTTATTATTATTATTATAAATGCATTAGTATGTCTTTTTAGTGTTACATCACAAACTTTTAATTGAAAATCGTAATTCATTTACCAGATATTAATTTCGATCGGGTATTTTGAAATCTGAACCACTGTGCATCGTGCAGTACACCACCTTTAATAGAATTTTATTGGGAATTCAAATATGTAAACAAATGTGGGGCGTTCCATTTAAGAAAACATAACTTTGGTTTGGTGCTCAGAGTGTGAACACCCTGTATACACCAAAATAATTTTAGCAGATGCTTCGTGGGGTTCTCAACATACGTGTAAAGTTTTATTTTGATACCTTGAATAGAACCAGAGATATGGGCCGACTACACAATATTGGCCCACCCTGTATACGTACATGGAGAGAAGACGGAATAATTGATTGGCCCCTTTGGCTTATATAATGGGAACGGTAGGGGAGTTAGACTGATAGATTCGTGCGATAAACATAATCTAACCGCCGCGAACACTATATTTCAACATCACGTTAGAAGATGCTATACATGAAAGATGCCAGGAGGCATATGGAGATATAAAACAGATTACATTCTTGTTAGGCAAAAATTTAGAAGTTAGGGACTGCAAAAACTGTCCAGGAGAAGATAGTGATCCCAACACATTGTGGTTTGAAAAAACGGAACAGTAGAAGAAACTAAAATACGCGCTAAAAGTTATCTGTTTCACTATGGAATGCCAGAAACTATTCGCAATAACGGGTAAAATTGCAGTGTAAAAAATTCTTAGAGGCTCTGCCCCAAAATTTGTGCAACAGTAAACGTATTTCCATGCTTAATGGTTAGACAAAAAGCTTAAATTTTAGAAATTCTGATGTTCGTCTATTATTTTTACAGCAGTTGTAAATCGTCCAAGTCAACGTTATTTATTTAATTTTTATTGTACCTTTACGAATGGTACACACATACTTTTAATGGCTATAAAATTGGATACTACATATTTAAGTTTTATACGATGTTAACTGGAATATGAATTAGCACTTTCGTTCGAAAAGGAAATTTTGTGCTTCAAGGTAACTTTTGTAGCGGTCGTAAAACCATATCCTACGAATGGTTATATTATGTGTAATAAGTCTAACCCTGCATGAAATACCGGGCTAGTTATGTTCAGCGGGTTAACTACGCCAATTACTTAATAAATGAACTACCTAAAACATGAATGTGGTCGCCATAACGCTCTGTGTTTATTCATATCTAACCATGAACAGATATTAGGTTTTTAACTGGTGGTATAATTCGTGCTATGAATTCCATAATAACAGTAAAAAGTGCTCCTGATGCCATCCTGAGTTATCCTAAATAGCAGAAATCTGAGACATCGTCTATCTTCTCGTTTCCGATTTGTATTTTAGTTTTAGTCATATTTTTATGTCTCTAACCAAAATGTTGGTTTTCTTTTTATTGATCTTCATTCAGTTAACAATAAATTGTTACTCGCATCTTCGATATACAAGTTGAAGTTAAAGATGACAACGCACAGCCCTCTCTCACTCCCTTCCGGATATCCACTCCTCTTCGTTCCTGCTTAAATTCTTAACTGTCGATTGCTCGTTGTAGAGATTATGTATTATTCTTCTATCCCTATATTTCATCCTTATATACCTTTCTGAGCACTTCGAACATTTTCCTCCATTTTACATTGCCGAAAGATTTTTCTAAATCTACAAATCCTATATAGGCGGATAGGCGCTCTTTATCATTTCTGGGAAATTAAAGAAATTAAATTGATCGTTCTAAAATTTTCACACCTATCCGCGCTTTCCTTTTTGGCAAAGCAACTAATATGTTCCCTTCGTAATCTTCTGTCTCATATTACGGCTAACTAGATTAAATAAACGCTCTCTTACCTCTTGACTTGCACACTTTCAAATTTCTGCCTGCAATCCGTCTGTACTCCCGGTGCTTTATTGTTTTTAATCTTTCTAATGCTAGCTCAAACTCTCCTCATTAAAGGAAAGCCTAGGTTATCCCCATCTACACTAATTTCCTTTTATATGCCACCTAGTTTTTGTCTCGCATACAAGATTCCCCAATATTCCTTCCACCTATCTGCCTTTTCCTACTTTCCGATTAGGATGTCTCCTGCCTCGTTTGTAATGTTCTTGCTACTGGATCTAATTTCTCTGAAGTTTCTTCTAATTATTTTATATGCTTCGTTAGATTCTCCTACTTCGAACTTATCTTCCACTTATCTTCATCTGCGTCCCCTAACAATATTTTCATCCCCGCCCTTTAGTACTTCGTTCACCTTTCTTCTCGAACTTATCTCGCGTATTTCAGTATTTTCATTTCTCGACATCAAGACGTCTTCTACTCTATCGTTTCGTTTTTCAGAATCTGAGTTTAATATTAACTTTCATAATCACTAAGTTGTGATCATTATCTATATCTACTCCTGGATAGCCTCTGCAGTCCCTTAGTTGGTTTTTATATCTTTGCCTTACAAGAATGCAATTTATTTGATATCTCCTTAGGTCTCCTGGCATCTTCCATGTATAGCGTCTCCTAACGTGATGTTGAAATATAGTGTTTGCGACGGTTAGATTATGTTTGTCGCAAACATCTATCAGTCTTACTCCCATATCGTTCCTATTGCCTAACGATGTGCCTAGGTGGACGTTAATGTGCATGCAAAACTAAAAATTGCAGACACGAAAAATGTGATTATTATACTTTCATTTAAGTAATTCGTTAACCTGAAAACATTGGCAGGGTCTTCGTTCGGTGGGTAGGTAGGTATAGCATAGTTAGTAATTTGATGTCCTTGGGTTGGGTGGGGATAACTACCGTAGAGATTAGTTTTCTTTTCTTACGTTTTTACATATATCCTTTTTTTACAAAAAATGCTTCTGTCAGAGGCCTCCGTTAGTTAGGTCTATTCCAAAAATGCGTTCTGTCAGGTTTCCGTCAGTCTGTTTGGTTTAATAAATTTCTCTGTTACGAGTTTCAACACAATATTTAACACGTGTTCCCAATTCGCGAGCCCGCAATTTTCAGTTTTGCGTGCACGTTAGCATACATCTGGGACTCAGTCATTATCTGATCCAAAGGGGCCGATTATTTCGCTTTTTTAGCCGGTACTTCCAACTACGTTAAAACCTCTTACAATTATAAAATATTCGTGTCCTTTCACAAAATGTAGTACATATATTCGATATCGTTATAAACTGCCTCTGCAGCCTCGCCTCTAGTTATATGTTAGCATATTTATATTCCTGTATTATTACTGTCTTTACAATTGTAGGTTTCGAATCTAACCTAACCATAACTACCCTGCTGCTTTTCTGTTAGAAATTTTCTACACTCTGCCCTATTTTCTTCTTCGTGACAATTTATTCCTTCTCCCGAATTTCCTCTTACCGACGCTGTGTGTATTACTCTAAAATCTCCTCTCCATAAGTCTCCAACTTCTGGCTATCGCCCATCACTGATACTTACTCTGTCCAATGCTAACCTATTCATCTCAATTTTTAAATTTTCTAACTTTCCTCTTTGTTTCATGCTTCTAACATTCCACGCTCCGACTCGTGAAATGTTACACTTATCATTGCTGACTACTCCCCCGAAGCAGTCCTCCTCGGGAGATCCTAATGTGGGACTATTTCACCCCCGGAATATTTCACTCCAGAAGGTGCCATCATCATAAATTTCAGTACACTGTTCTGAGGACAAAATAATGTGGTGCATGGAATTATTTGGAAGTGCATGAAATTATTTCGAGATACATAGTTGGAAGCACATATATGTTGAATTCTTTGGAAGTAAATGGAATTACATATTTGGAAGAAAACACGAAAATGGAAGTAGGTGTACACAATTCTTGGTTGCGATTCACCCCTCGAATTTGACAGTCTGGTCGCTATGTTTTTATTGATTAGTGCGTATTGTTTGATTTTTAAAGACAAAATAGGGAGACAGTGTCTTTGACACCATAAGTTTGTCCAGTTTACGCATTACATTTAGATAAACCAGAAGTGCATGTTTATTTCTGCATTACCATTTAATAGTGTTAAATATTTACATAATTACCATTAATCGAACTATAAAAACAGTCTACATGCAAACGAAGAAACATTTTACTGTATCTCGTCTGTAGTTTAGATAGCGCCAGTGATGGTTATTGGAAAACGAATCAAGTTAGTCTCACGAGAGAATTGTTATTAACTGGTTCCAGTATAATAATACCAACACTGTGATTGCAGCATTTCGAGTAACGATCTTTAGCGGAACCTATTGGTCTCGGCCATATAACAGGTGATTATAAACACTTAAAAGTAAATGAGGAATTTCAAGGGAAGAAGCCTCTCTGAGAAGGTCAAGACTTGTCTTTTGTAATAGTAATATTATGTGATGCTTATCACTTAACCCTGGTTTGTAAAGATGAAAAAAATGAGACTTTTTTTGCTTTCCTGCATGGTTGTTACAGAAGATGTATTTATCAATAACGAAATAAATATTTAAGTGCTAAAAGAGCAAAAAATATTAGAGGCAATTCCAATGACATACATTATACAATTATGTATAGTAGAGCAAGACAGGAATGATAGCAGGACAGAAGAGTTTCGTTGATTCGATGCTGATGACTGTCCCAGAGAACTGTCCTTCACTGATGTTATGTTTCGTCGGTGAAGGGTGTGATCGTCAATTTGTGTTTACGAACTTATACATATAAAAAGTTCATTTCTTCAAAATTTTTTTAATAGAAGAATAGCCACCGGGAAATTACTTTGTTATGCCAATAATTTTAAACAGGCATATCAAAACTTCAAGAAGCTCATAACCTGTCATGTTCAAACAACTTGCATACAATGCCTCCGTATAAAAGGAATCTCAAATTTCGCCGGAGAAGAAAAGATTGCACACCTTCAATTGCAGAATATAATTCTGTTCATAAAGAACGTTGCACCGGCTGCCGGCCAGGGTCATGGGAAGATTGCCGCTCTGCGGCGACCGAAGGCTTGTTACATCCACATAATCTGTATTTATGCAAACAGGTCCGCGATGGTTTTGCCAAGTGACCAAGCGAGGAATGCGCTCCGTAACACATGTGCATATCGCGATCTTTACTCCGCACTTTTATCTTGAGGTCGTTAAGTGGTTTGTAATGACGGAACGGGATCTCTGAGGCGGTGAAATGAAATTAGGTGAAATTCCGATGAGACGTGCAGAATGCATTTTAATGGCAGTGGCATAAGCTGGAATTTGGCGACACTTTTTCAAAACTATTTTTGACATGCGATTTGCATGCCGATACGAGTATACAGAGTGTTTCTAAAGTAAAATTAAATATTCAAGGGGGGCGGCATTCTTCTCGAGCGATTTTATGACAAAAAGTCATTATGAGTGTATGTCTTAACTGTTTTCGTTTTTGAGCTACAAGGTGTCTAAAATTTGTAATTCTATTTCAGATATTGGCCTAAAATTCGGCGTACTTCCTATCCTTAAGGAAGACATACAATACCTACTGTGTTAATTTCTTAAGGATCTGCACTCTGCAGGCTAATGTTTTTAAGGTTTTTCTTCCCCTTTATTTTTTTGTGTTACGTCACTGGTCATCATCATTATGCTTTTCAAATTACCCGCTAAAACTGGAAATTTTTTGTCTGTTATTTTTTTGATGCTTCACTTTACGTACGTATTTACAGCGTTTCTTCTGGGAACCTATTCATGAGCATGCTCCACTCGACCTCCCGCGCCTTGGTTAATTCCGACTTTAAAAATGATAACGTCCAAGAGTCGAAACTCGCTGGTCCTTATATTGATGCTTTTATAACACATGTTTCATGGAGAGAGGCATTGGTTTCACCCATACCCAAATGTAAATCCTCAGAATCATGTGCTGAATTTAGGCCTATAAGTATATTGTGTTCATAAGTATATTGTGTTCTATGTCCAAGATCATGGAGATAAGCTGCTGCCTGTGTAGCAATCTGGCTTTCGAAAATCCCACAGCACTGTGTCGGTTTTATTGTTTGCCTTGTATAACATCATATCGGCTTCCGATTTCGGAAATGTAACATCACATCACTGCTGTTATAAGCTATGGTTTTGATGCCTCTTGTCTCTTTCATGGAAGAATATTTGTGCGATAGGAGTATTAGGGTTGGACTTGAGGGTGATGTTTCCGGTGCTCGTTGTTTGACGGGTTGAGTTCCGCAGGGATCGGCGCTGGGCCCTCTGTTATTTATTATACAGGATGACCCATAACTCGCGCACCTTCTTGAATGAGGGTATTCTTCATGAAAATGTAAGTGTATTAAGTGACAATGAAAAAGTAACCGCGTCAATAACAAATGAGCTAAAGTCTGTTAAAGATGACCAAAGAGGGAAGCGGCTTTGGCGTTTGATGTTTTACAAAGACTGTAAGCTGTGCTTTCATAATAATTATGAGATGCATTTTTATAGGGTGTGTACTTTGTTGTCATGGAAATAAGACAAGATACTTGTCAATTAAGACACTTATTTATTTTCGAGGTTATAGCAATTTAAAATCATTGTCAGCTTTCTTAATGCCAACACAAATAAAAATGGTGTACTCAATTGAAGAGTACTTTTTGACCCACTCAACCGCGCAATCGTTCTGATACTTCTGGTGGGATCTTCCTCAAGAGCTTCAAGTACAGAATACTAGATATTCTCTGCCCTAGGCCCGTCTACATCATTTCGCGATGGAAGAAAAGATCCAGTCTCACGCGTTTGTTGTACCAGTCTTAAAGTTACATTTTTATCTGGATGTCGCCTGTTAGGGAATCGCAGCATTTTTGTTGCACTCCCCGTAAATTAGAATCATTTCGAGGTAATCCTTGTTGGAATACATTTTGACAGACAATTATTGACAATATGACAATTTCTGTTGTCACGTTTCCACCCCACAGAAAATGCCTCACAACATCGATCGTCAGATACCCTCATTCAAGGAGGTGCTATTTGCCATGGAAAATGGAAAAATTCAAATGAATTTGGGTGTCGTTGGCATAAGTAAGATATCTTGTGGATTGCAAAATATCGGATGTGTTTATGCTGTAGGCATAAAGCAATTTTAGGCAAATAGTCATTTTTTTAGGCAGTCATTTGCTAATTGCCATGGCAAATAGCAAGATGGTAAAAAATTAACAAACTTTTGCTATCTGCTTCGGAATTTCGCAGTAGAATCGGTCAGGTCCGGTCCGGTTAAGTCAGGTCAGTATTCCAATTTATTACCAAAGTGTAAAACCGTATATGTGTCATTTGCCTAGGCATTTGCTAAGTGCCATGGCAAATAGCAAATGAATGCCTAAGAAGAGGATGACTGCAAAGCGTGATATAAAATCAGATTTTGACGAAATTGTAAGCCTCTCACACGATAGTTCATTGATTCTCAATCCAGGTAAATGTGCTTTGATGTTGCTGGACCCAAAGAAAGCTGTAGAATTTCTAAGTTACCATTTCAAAATAAAAATGAGGAACGCCATATTGCCCGTGGTGGATAGAGATAATAAACTAAATTTTATTGATCACATTTCAAATCTCAAGAAATTAATATTCATTGTTGAGATTACTCTACTTAAACAAGGACTTCCTTGATTTTAGATTGAGGAAGGAACTTTCTGCAGTACTCGTTTTATCATTGTTTAGCTATGGATGTATTGTGTAATTCAAAGGGTTCAAAATACATAGTTGTTGCCGTTTTGTATTTGGTCTCCGCAAATATTATCTTATATCATCTCGGATGTTCGACCTCAGATGGCTCACTATGGTAGATCGTCGTAGGTTGCGCCACTTAACATTTGCTCGCAGAATATTGTTGACATCTACGCTTCCCTAACTGAGGAGTCTTCTGGTATTGAGTTCTGGGGAGGGTCCATCAGGAACAATGGTATTTTGGATAATATGTCCAGGCACACAATCTTACTGTTTAGGAAACCATTTGTATTTAACATCCTTTTAATTCGCTTCCCTTACGATTCCGATCCTTTCAGATTGAAAAGTTCAAGAAGAAGTGCAATTGTTTTTTTGTAATAGTTTAATAGCGCTTGAATAATAATAATATTGTTATGTCGCTCGGAGCTTTCCATTTCGACAGGTACATTTTTGCAAACTTTCATTTTTATGTTATCAGTTTATTGTATTATTCTTATTCTCCTATTTTTGGTTTTCATTTTATTGTAATGTTTTTTCATAATCATTCCCCAATATGTATCACTTTATTTTTTCTTTGTTCATACTTGGACTTGGGGAGGTTAAGTGGCAGAATACTGTAAAACTAAATACCCTTTATTTCCTTCAAGGATTAAGATGTTAGAGACTGTGGTTAAATAATTCATTCAAGAATCAATCAGACCCCTAACCACACAAAATTTGAAGTACTATATACGTATTTCGGCAACTAAGTTGCCATCTTCAGTAGTTCGGAGAAAAAAAAAACAAAAAAAAATTATAATAATAATGATAACAATGATAAAGATGATACCTCTGATAATAGAAACAATAATATATATATACTCAAATCGCCACACTCCGAAAATATCGAAGTTCACTCGGCTAGATCTCAAGCTAGAATTATTATTATTATATTTTTTTGTTTTTTTTTGTTTTTTTTCTCCGAACTACTGAAGATGGCAACTTAGTTGCCAAAATACGTATATAGTATTTGAAATTTTGTGTGGTTAGGGGTCTGATTGATTCTTGAATTCTTTATTTCCTTAATAGAGACGATTTTGTTATTATTATATTATGTACATCCTTAATTTCTTTATTCTAAATGAACATCCTGAGCAAGTTGGCAGGAATCTGCAATACAGTTTTACGTGTGTTTAAATATGGAACATTCCATATGGTATACGGAACTTCTTGAGGGTTAAATCAACTTTATTCAATATGTGTATATTGATTAAGTTGTCCAGTTAAGGAAACATCCTTTTAAGACGTCTTACTCACTCAGTTTGCGTACGCAATTAGAATGCAGTTATTGGAACGTGTATTTGTGCTTAATAAATTCATTTATTTGTTGTACACCGAATGTTTAATGAACGATTTTTAAGTACTAGTGCAAATATACTTAATAATTAGTCGGAAATGTGTAGCGGACGTTTAATTTTGCGGGTGAACGTTCTGTTGTCATATTCTTCCTGTGTCCTTTTTAGTTTGCACTTTGTTTACTGTTACTAACACAAAATAAAGTTGTGAACAATCTTCATAGCTAGATGTATAAAGCACTGAAAGGACTAGGGCAAAGTACTCGATAAGATAATCAGGCCAGTAAAGATGGGACACACAAATAAGGAAACAGAGCAAAAAAAACTGAAAATTGGCAGAACCATTCATCAGAACCGTCAACGGACTAAGGCAATGGCAGTAACAAGCCGATAACAAATTATATTTAAGTACCCTACTATACAAGTATACACAAAGAGAAATAGTTGTCTTAATAGTAATAATAGGCCCATTTCAGACTCAATTATATAGGATTATTTATTAGGTATGTAAAGTGCAGCGTGGATAGTATGGTAGCGTAATTCCATTATCATCATTAATGAAAGATAAATATGTAGTAGAAAATTTAAGATAGCTGGGACATGTTGGGCGCTTATCCAGTGATTGCACAGCCACAATAATATTGCAAGGAAAAATAACAAGAGAAAAGGAAGAACAGGAAGACAACTCGAGTTATAAACAGCAGTACAGAAATTAATACATTTCGGAATTATGAACTGGAGGAAAATAACAAGGTGAAGAGTCATAAACATAGCCAACCATATCGTTATTTGGAAATAATGTTGTCTACGTGATCACAAATAATTTCAGCCAATCTGTTGCCGACAATATTACAGCAACATTCAGACAGCAAAGCTTGAATTCCTAAATGTTCCACTTATAATTTACCTCATTTGGAATTCCTGTACAAAAACAAAGACATTAACCTCGTTGACCATCAACGACATTCTTCAGGACGTTTTAAATCAAAATGGAAAAAACACCGGATGAAGGTAAAAACAAACAAATTAATGTAGTCCGTCGAAAAATATAAACAAGCGAGTGACCTCTATAGCCGTCGATTGAAAAAGTACATGAGGACTTAAAAGGACCAATGATGATGAAAGAAAATCTTATTAAAATGGACGGTGTGCACCTAACGAAAATTTTTAAAATGTATAATTCACGATCGGTCTTTGTGAGCCATTCACAACGATATGTAACCACACTGAATTCAATGACGTAGGTGGTAAGATTTGTAGTTTTTGTTGTGTTACTTATTCTTTTCTACATACAACATAGAACATATGCTTTCTCACCTTCCAACAACGAGCAACTTTTTATTCCAAATATTGAAAATTTGGATGAAAATATTTGACCCCAATTTTTGTGTTTTTCTCTGTGCTTTACACAGGCAGAAAAAATAATTAATAATTTGACCTGGCTCATTCCATGTTGCGCTTGTTTTCGATATTGTCATAAATAATATGTAACTTTAATTCAATATTTCTACTTTTGTAATAAATGGCGAATTATTTTGATTGTATAAAAGAAAATGAAATATTTGCTAAACACCACGTGAAATTATTCACAGAAAACGAAACTGAAGTATTAAAAACTTTGACGATAGTAAGGTAATGCGAATTTTATCAGTAGTCTAAATTTATACATAAGTTGTCCTGATGTCGCACTTATGATTTTTGCATAACTTTGTTTACTACTTGCTTCCTGTTTTGACAACTGAAGTGAAATTAGTGGTAAATGAGAATGACAAATATGATGTAGCTAAAAGGATTTGTGTTTGAATCGGTTTTAGCTTATTTTAAACAATTTAAAAGATATAATGTGGTATGGTGGTATTTACTACGATATTAAAAGAAAAAATCCCACAAATTTAATTAGTGTCCAGTTGCTCATTTGAAACATTTGTCTACGACTGGGTCTGCAGACCCCCCTGCATTATTTCATACACTTCTGATCCAAATTTATTTGGCTTTTCAAATTAGAAACCTTATATATTTTTTCAAATAACTGACATAATAACAACTAACTACCGCAGGGTGACACGCATCAGATTTTGATCGCTGAAAGTAAACTATTTGTGTGCGAGTTCCAACTCAGACTCGCCCAATTTTTACTATTTATTAGTTGCCCTATACTTTTCCTAAGTTTCAGTGCTGACTGTTTTCTACCATCATTATTTTTCAGTTAAAATTATTAGTTTCTTTTTTTCATCTATTTTCTATTTTTTCTTATACTTGCTTTTAAAATTCGAAGATGTGAATTTTTTACATTTTTGTTAACTTAAGTTTCATGTTCTGTTTCGTTTTAAGAAAAACTATTAAGTAGGTATCTCAATTTAAGAGGCATTGTACCGCGCTTTATTAAAAAATTCCTGGTTCAATTCTTGCCTAAATAAGGCTGGGCATCTCCCATAACTAGATTGTTAAAATTGAAAAATGACATAATCGAAGAATTCGTGAACAGTCCTTTAAAAACCAGTCGCGAGCCTGCTTAATTGAGTTAAAAATGTCACCGAACAAGAACAAATAAAATATGCGAGTGGTAGTAATACAAAAGAGGCCGCAAAATCGTTCCGAGAAGAAACCAAAACCAGCCAGCGACCAGACTAAACGCTGAATTGAATTGTCAATTACAACAAGAAGTAAAAAAAGCAGTAATGGAAAACGATGAAAAAAACTTTGCCCATGTCTCGTGAGCACGATCAAACAGTACAGAACTTTTCATGCACAGTGCAGATATTCTGTGGGATAGAGAGGTGTACGGACCGGAAAACTCGGACAGGAATTAATTTAGGGGTCCACATTGTTCGCAAATTCTCGAGAAATGGGCATAGGAATTATTGCCACCTTGTCTCTCCGGATGTAACGCTACCAGGGCTGCAAACCGAACCGTAACCGTAACCGAAAACCGAACCGTAACCGTTATTTATGTCGAACCGTAACCGTAATTCTGTACCGAAATGAACTGAAAGAAAATACCGTAACCGAAAACCGAAACCGTAATTATGGGATTCGTGAACCGGTTTTAAACCGGTTTTTAGGCATTATGCTTAGATTGTTCAGCTTACAGTTTTCTGTATTGTAGCTTGTAGGGTAGGCATCTAATTATAAGTTAGTTACTACTAAATGGTGCAGACTGCAGATATAGTTCTGAAATATTTATGACAAAACACAGGAGACAGAACCACACGAAAAACAGGCGGTGTTTCTATTTAATTTCTAAACAGTTAACCGGTTTGGGTTAAAACCGGTTTGAACCGGTTCAAAATGGTTTTTAACCGGTTCGGAAATAGTACAGAACCGAAACCGAAATTAAAAACCGAAACCGTTTTGTCGATGAACCGAAACCGAAACCGAACCGAAATTATAATTTCGGTTTGCAGCCCTGAACGCTACTATAATAACTTCTAGTAACCTAAGATCGTATTGCTCAAATGGAGATCAATATAGGTATTTAATTCTCTCATTTCATACTCATATTAGTGGATAGAATTTCTCCATTCTTAGTAATTTTTCTCAGTAAGGTTGCCCGGTCGCCCGATGTAAAGTTGATTAAACCCTCACTTGAACAGAGGGCGTCCATCGCATCGGCTGTGAGCAATGTGCAAGGAATTGGAGACATATGGAAGGCAGACTAGTCCTTATCCTGGGTGTTTCTAGGACGGAAACGCGACCAGCACCATGTTTGAAAAGTGTCGATTTTCCCGGCTTCCTATGAGAAAACCAAGAACCTAACTAGGGGCGTCCAGACAGATTTCTGTCTCGTGAGAGTTTTCCTAAACAATAGTTAGCAGATTCTGGTGATTATGTAATTCGAGTTCACGTGCCCAAGTCTCTGCTTCCTCTGAATAGGCATTGAGGTTCACTAGTTTATTCTGCATGGTGAACGTTCCCCTATGATTGGCGTTGATTGAATGGAAGACTGTCGTAGTCGGACTCTGTGCTTTCATATGCTGCATCTACCGTTTGGAATTTAAAAGGATTATGTATTGCCCAGATCTTCTGGATAGGTTAAACCTTTACATATTTTATGTCGAGTTGTCCAATACAGTTCCACGCGCCCTGAAAGGTCTTCATGTTTTATTAGGTCTTGTGGTTCCAATTGGTGGTTGAGGATAGGCAATTCGGGATTAGCAAGTACCTATCCTGTTGTATTCCTTCGGCGTTGTGTCAGTCTTCTTGGATCCGGGGGTTCTATATTTGAAAGGACTGGAACCCATTCGATGTTGTTGGGTTTGAGCGGTTCATTTATTCTTATGGTGTGGTTCAGTTTTGCACCCATCAAAGTCACACAAGACTTAGGGTTGGAGATCTTAGAATGTTTGCTGTGGTTCCCGACGAAGTTCCAATAAATTTGACTGGACTTAGCAGCAACGTTCATAGGTGTTCCTTGAACTTTAGTGAACGTCCGAGCTTTAGGTATTCCAGTATAAGTTGGGCAGTGTTCAGATCTTATTAGTGTGTTACACACTTTGTCGCTAATCTATTCATTCGTCCGCATCCCTATCTCGAATCCCGTGGGAGCTTGACCACTTGCAGCTCTCTAAATAAACAAGAGTCCGGTTTTGCGTTTTTCTTCAGCCAACACATGCCCAGGGGCGCAAACCAATATGAAATTCATGCTGAAAGTACGGCATAAACTGTCTGAACAATAAATAATACATCGATACTTCAAACGCGTATATCACGTCGACTTCTCGTGTATATGTTATTCGTTATGTAGCGATGCAAAAATAAATTAACGTGTTATGGCTATCGCTTCTGCAACTCTGCGCTGGAGTTATTGCAAGTGAAACGTTATACTTGTATACTTTATTTTGCACAGGCTGCTATTAGTATATTGTCGGTATTTTAATAGATTTTTGTGTAAATTACCATTTATGATTGTAATCATTGTTATAGAACTTTACGATATATGTTCTTAGTAAGGATAACTATACACACAACCGCTTCTTGGAATCATCAGTATTAGTCTGAAGCGGAATTTTTGGATATTAACATCAAACATATTAGCTGAAAGTCTGATTTTTCAAGAGTCAAAGACACTCACTGAACCAAAAGTGAACATAATTCCAATGAAAAGTTCATTAAATGAATGAATCAAATCATCAATTTTGAACCCATGAGCGAGTTCATTGATATAATGAAAAGGCGTTCATTTAATAAATGAACTACGAATTCATTGATTTAACGAATACATTCATTGCCTCAACGAACTGAGTTCATTAATTTAATGTATACGGATTCACTGGTTTAACGAATGCATTCATTGCCCCCAATGAATGATGTTCATTAATTTAACGTATACAGATTTGTTCGGACAATGAACGTTTACCCAAAAAACGACTTCGCTGACGAAGGCATAAAGAAGATTGGGTAATGTTTCAACTTTGCAACTGTCAAACTCTGCAGACTTTGTTGTTGTTTATAATTTAACTCTCGAAACAGAGAAGAAGAGGACCCAGGGAAATGAGATTTTTAAAATTTCGTATTTGAATGGAAAGAAGTTGATCCTTGATTCTATTTACTCATGCGATACTTTGGTTTTTAGTAGACTTCCACAATTTCAATTAGCAATATTCATCCCTCCGGGTGTATCTTTAAAGTTGGATTATGAGGTGGTAGTAAGGACCATTGCACCGTCATCTAGCATGCAAATTTTGAACCAGCATGAAATCCGTACATTGAGCCAATAACTGTCGTTCTTACATTCAATGAACACCAGTTCATTAATACAATGAAAACATTCATCAGTACAATTTGATGAGTAGGCTTCATTATGCCAATGAACATGCGTTCGGTATATTAAAGAATCAAGTCATTAGTCTGTGAAAAGTATTTCATTGAGCCAATGAAAAAAAATCAATGATCATCGTTCATTAACATTATGAACAATATTTTTTTCAGTGCTGTTTTTGAAGTAATATTTAAGCGATGTGGCCAATATGCTCGGATTCTGCAGCATTTCTTTCATTGTAATCCACATTTAATTATACATCGATTTAGTTTTTTATTAAATTAAATTCTTGTTTACCTACATTTTATTAATTGAGACAGGTGGAATCTATAGTATCGCCACCAAAGGAAGTTCCACCAGGACTAGATCAAATATTACCTACCATCTTCGATCCAAAGTGGAGTTAGTTGGGCTGGCTCGGTTTAGCATAGAACATGGTTAGTCATTCCGGGAACCGATTTTCGTCGCCGTCGGCACAAGTGACAAACTTGTTGAGAATCGTTCGTCGACAGTAAAGTGACAGTTCATAGCATTAGCTGATTAAAAATACATTTTCGTCGTTTTCTTCGTTAATATAATGTTGCCTGTGATTAATAAAGGCTGTGACTTAAATAAGCGATATGAAGTGCTCCGCGACAAAGGATACCTGTATCAGGTGTTTTAGTTCTGTATCTACTGCTGAAGGTACAGTAATTAGTTCTGGAAATTCTAACACATTTTTCGATTAAATATACGTAATTGGTTTCAATAAATTTTACCCATGCACGTATAAAATAATTACTTTTATATTAATTTCATTATGTGCAACTAGGACTTTCCGACTTTCCGATTTCAACAAAGACAAAAACACTTTCCAATTTGTTACTATTTCTGTGTTTCCAACTGTGCATCGTAATGTAACCAGTGAATTCAAAGATCAGTCATAAGGTCATAACACAATTTTTACATACCCAATGCCCAGAAATTAATAGGTGTCAACGGTCAAATTTCCAGATTCCAATTTTTAAAACCAGGCGAAAAATTCTCAATTTCTATTCCAAATCTGACATAAAACTTTCAAAGCGAAATAGGCTAGCCTTATAGACTTCACGGATTCTGCTTTCAGTGATCCCCAAAACATGCGCAACTACGAGTAAAAATTCCAAACATTTATGCCGAAAAATCCCTTTTCAGACAGAAAATCCCACTGACTGATGCTAGGAGCATGGCATTTATTTATATCCCAATGCAGAGATATCCAACGTTTTAGCGTGCTATTATTCCTTTGTTTTTATTAGTAATCGCGGATTTTCTTTAAACAAATATCTTTCCTGCCGGAACACCGGACACAACACATCGAATGCAAAATTCTGTAAATTACAATAAACTTTAGAAGAAAAAAGGGGATCCGTTTGAATTCGAACAAATACACAATGAGCCACGCCTGTTGCATGCTTTGAATGAAGTTTAGTCTATTAAAGCACATTTTGCTTGCAAAAAGAGTAAGAAATATCAATAGCGACATTAATTATTTATTGTATGATAGAGTGCTTTGGATTAGCGTCAGCAAAAAATGTTTACAGACTGTCAGTAAAAAAACTTCTGACTCCTGGTTGCTAACCAGTGTCTTTCATAGAGTCGCTAAAGCCATGTTTTTGACGTTTGCCAAAAAACGAAGTTAAGTAGTGGTATGAATGACCACAAAATTCCCCTTTTCCCTCTCGAAGTGAGAAATCCCACGAAAAGAGAAAATTCCCACGAGTTGGGAACAATGCTAAACATGTTGTATAGTAAACTATGAGCCAGCCTACCCGCCAGTAAATAGGTCTGTGCGATTCGAGAAATACTGAATCGATTTTAGATTCCCAAAAATTATCGATTCGAATCGATTAATCGAATCATATGATTGTATTCGAATCGAATCGTGAATCGGTCGCATGGAGTCGAATCGATTTGCCAATTCGATTCGATATTTCGATTCAATTTTTTTCTTGAATTGATGAATCGATTCGAATCGAAATATCGATTTTTTGTCCAGACCTAATTGCAAATGGGAATGGGGGATTCACCATATTTTATATCTTAACAATTTATGCGACAGTTCCTTCCAAGGTTCCTTCTATATTCTGACTTTCACACTTGAAGAATTCTAATTGGAGTTATTCCTTACTAGATGGCGCGTAGATATACCTAGGTATCTATTTAACCAGATTTTCATTTCGGTTCTGCAGATTTCTGAATTTTGTAACGTTAAATTTATGAATTGGCTCGAAATATACATACGTTCACACATGCATATTAGCTGATTTTTGAAGTTCTACGACAGCAACAGTTAACAGATGTTGATAAACAGAAATATTAAAAAAATGTTGTGCTTGTGTTCTGTAACTCTAATCACATACATAAAGAATAATCATGTATAGAAGAGAAACATTTACAAAAGTTTAAATGAACTAGATTGTATTGTTTTATTTAGTTATTTTTCTGTATGCTGATATTTCACTTGAAGGATTCTTCCCAATTGATTTTATTGTTTTTACCAAATGGCTTTCTTCAAATTCATGGTGTTTTTCCCTTCAAGCTACGAGGTATTCGAATTTCCTTTCTATCTTTAGTTTTTCTAATGCCTCGTAGATAAATAATGAAATTTAATTATCCAGTTAGTTTATTTCTTATCGTGAAGATCTCATGGATATTATTATTTTAATTATTTGTATTGTTTTGCCAATTTAAGTTTTCTTGTCAATTGTTTAAGCTACATTTACAACCAATTCGATATCGGCACAGTTTGAAATGCGATTGCCAAGTGGATATTTGACATACGTAATTTATGTGCTTGCGTTTAGAACAGCATTTTGAATTCAGCACGGTTCGTGTTGGAATTCGAATTCGAATTGCATGTTTGCAAACCGCAAACTTCCAATTCGAATTGCGACACAAATATCGAAATGATAGCTTTTCCTGTTATTTTTAGCATGGGCAACATATATCAGAAAATATAACTTCATAGACTACGGTTTCTCTACATTACTCTGCTTATAGAATGCTACTTGCTTTCGCATAGTTCACCTATCCGTTTATAGGTGGCTCATGTTATACTTCTTGCTATGCAATTTATGCCGAGGCTTGTACACATTCTTTATTTGAAGCATACCATTTAGGTTTATCCTCCTGTCATTCTACCGGACGACTCATGCAGTCATACCGATAGTTTGACAGTTCCTGACCTGACCACTTTTTCGGTCGCAACTTGCTGCTTGCATTTGTGATCTGATGGGTTTTTTCGCCTCGGCTTTTTTCCCACAAAAAAACTATTAAAACCAAACAAATTTTTTCAGAGGTAGAGACAGCGTTGCCAGAGATAGTACATTTGTACCTTTTTGGTACATTTAATGCTCCGAAGGTACAAAGGTACAACGGCGATCATTTTGGTACATTTTGAGAATGTTTTTACATTTTACTAGGGCTACAATTTAAAGATACCTTTTGACATAGATTAATATACTTACGAAGTAATAATCTATGCTTTTGATTTTTGAATTGTAGTTCACCTCCTGCCCAACAGATGGCCGATGTGCATTCCTGTCGCGATTTTCATTTTTAGACGTATATTATATTGGTTCTCTTGTGAAAATAAAAAATATTATTAATTTTGACCTCAAAATGCCTTAAAAACCATTTTATTGGCAAGCCCAACAATTTTTAATAAAAAGGTACATTTCATGAGAATTTGGTACATTTTGAGTTTTCAGTTTGGTACGTTAATTTCTCTACCTCTGGCAACGCTGGGTAGAGAATTGTAGTTGTTTACAATAGAAGTGGGATATGAGCATGCGAAATTTGCACAACGGTGCGTATGCGTAGTACGAGTTTGGCAAAAGTACGTTAATAAAGCGTTATCACACGTATATTGTACAAATTTTTATCTACGCCCCTAAAAAGTGAAAATAAATTGTAATCGTAATTTAAAATTTGTCATTACTTATTGAGAAAAACGCGTGCGGTAACAATCTTCTTTATCTCACGTTCTCACGCAAAATGAGTGGGATAAGAAATTCTTATCTCACGGGCGTAGATAAATTTATTTAAAATTTTACTTTATGTAAACATATTCTGAAGACGAGATTTTTAATCTTGAAACTGGTCAATATTTCTAATAAACTTATTCTATTGGTAGTACGCGAAGTACTATTAATATTAACTAATTCTTTTTGCAAAAGGATATTTAGCCTGCTCAATAATCTAGGGACTTTGGATCTATTAAAGCCCGAATTGCAAACTCAAGTAAACTGTATGAAGAGTCTGGTTCAGAATTATTTTTAATGGACCTCTTGGAGATAAATTGATAAAGCTGGCCAAGGCCAATTCGAATGAAAAGTCTAAGTGGATAAAGAAAAGCACATATCAAAAGCATGAAATATTAGTTTGTAATAATTTTGTGGCTTGCTTTGTAAACTTGTTTTCCAATTTGTCCCAGTTTTTTATAAATTAATAATTTTGTGAATTACTGGCAATATAACAGTATGTATTTATTAATTGCCAGTAATTGCTGGTTTTGTAAGTTCTGTAGTTCTGAGCGCATACAAAAATGTAAAAAAAATAAAAAGGTGTTTTAAATTTTAAAATGTTTGTTGATATTCGTGCTCTTCGAGTTTAATCAAGCCTCTCTAGACCTATTAACAGTACATGGAAATTTAATAAGGCAACAAATTGGACTATCAATTCTTGTATTAATTTACCATCAATTATTTGTGGCCCTAAGCGAAATATGCATATTTTAACGAGTCGAACCACGACCTAAATTAATTATTATGCAAGTATATAAATTGCTTTTAATAAATTAAGTAAATTTGCGACTGTCCAATGGAGGAAAATAATTTACGAGCCCGGTTCATTATGGAAGAACGTGTAAGGATATAACGTTCTTAATAATGTGTTACACGAGTTATATTGTTTGCAATCAGTTAAGACAGGCACTGGAAAAAAGTATGGTGCTTGATCATAAAGCTGGGCCTAATTACTTCAATTACTCGTAATTACAAGAACAATTATTTATCTCCAAAATTCATGACTTTTTATTAACTATTTGTATAGATGTCGCAATTATCAACCAGGCTTTTTTCATTTATTTATTTAATTCATTAACTATTTATTTGATTCAGATACAAAGTATACAACATCAGGTAGGTAGTTCTTAATTATTTAAAGTAGAAATTACTGATACACAGGCCTGTATGAAAACCTCAAAATCTTACATTAAATTACACTTTGTAGAGATCAAGTCATAAAACGAAAGTTTGAAATTCATTGGGCTACTTCATATTGTGAATATTAATGAACAAACATTCATGTTTACTGTATTATCTGTAGTAATACAATAAGTGGTCTGGAATTGTCGGAAATTTTACGAAAGCTGTTGCGTTGCTTGGTAGCTACGAGTGTAAATTTGACAGTTAAAAGATCACGAGCGCTTGCGCGATCTGTCAAATTTACACAAGTGGCTAGTAAAAGCAACAGCGTGAGTAAAATTACCTAAAAATTCCAGACCACGAATTGTATTTGACAAGATTATTTTTTGAATCGAAGCAAGGTAGTTCAAAACGAAATTTTATTTTAATTAATTCACATACAAAGAAATGTGTTGGGAATATTTGACGTTTGGCAGGTACTAAAGTAACTACATTATACATTATAAATGCACCTACAAATTCGAAACTATGGCAACTTATCAACAAGCAAAATTATCGAAAAAAAATTACCGAAATAATACACGCTTCTAGACCCAAATGCAATGTTCCTATTGGTCAATTTGACGATGAAAAAATAATCTGTAGTAATACAATAAGTGGTCTGGAATTGTCGGAAATTTTACGAAAGCTGTTGCGTTGCTTGGTAGCCACGAATGTAAATTTGACAGTCAAATTTACACGAGTGGTTAGTAAAAGCAACAGCTTGAGTAAAATTACCTAAAAATTCCAGACCACGAATTGTATTTGACAAGATTATTTTTTGAATCGAAGCAAGGTAGTTAAATCGAGAGATATTTAAATTTCAAAATTGCCCTGCGTCTGTCAATATTCGTCAACAAGTGGCCTTAACTCAAGAAATATGAAGTTTGGACAAAAATCATTTGATACAACTGCATAGTAAAATCAATAAGGAATTCGAAAATTATGTCAAATAAATACAGAATGTTCTATTTAAAATAACGAAGTTGATCTGCCTACAGCAAATATGGGACAAGCTGTATAGCTAAAAAGAATTTTAGCTACAGCGGCTTGTCGCACTGCGGGAACAGCTTTTGTATAGAATTCCGCACTGTTGACTCACCCTGTATACAGGGTGATTGGGGAGGATCGTCCAATATTTGGAGAGTGTGTTTAGGGGACCAAAACGAACAAAAAAGCCTAATAAACACATGGTCAAATATCAACCATTACGGAGATATTGAAAATGGTCTTTACCCAAGTGAATTAATCATATCACCATTGATGCCGACTCAGGCCTTGTAGTTGTTTTCAGTTGCTATTTTATTTTCAGTGGGCCATGCGAACAAAATAATACTTATACTACTTTATTGGCACATTTATTTTAACTTGCGAGCTCGCTTGGTCTTGATCCAAAATCTTTAGAACGTTGATATTTTGCAATTAGGTAAACAGAAATCGCACATTTTACAAAAACATTTTGTCCACGACTATCTTATAATATACTCTTTATGCTTGTGTTTCTTCAATCTTAATTAGATACAATAATCACTGCAGTGATTAATGAATATTATTCACTACACCAATAGGAACATCGCTTTGACCCTTTTTACATTTATTTAGTAGGCCGCGATCGCGATGTGTCAGTTCAAATTGAAACGTCAAATCAGCATGGTTTGCTTTTAATTTGAAATGCATATTCTAAAAAAGAAGATATAATGAGTAGTGAGAGTGAAAACGAGGTTTCTTTAACAGCACCAGCAATAAAAGAAGCTGCAGAAACTTGCCTCATTAGATTCATTGCCCAAAAAACCAAGAAAATTATACCTGAGAGCGTATGTATGAATCTTTCTTACACTGGATGAGATGGGAAATGAAGGTAAATTCTTTCTGGGAATCTGTTTTGATAGTTGTGGACAAAGTATAGTATACAACTCGTTATAATGATGCTATTATTACCTCGGATGATTACAAAACTTGCTCGTTTCACTCGCTCGTGTTGTAAACTTCATCCTTCATTCATTATAAACTCGTGTATAATATACTATTGTTCACTGATGAGGCTCAATTCACTCGCGATGGAGTAAATTCGTGTCACAACGATCATCGCTGGTTAGATGAAAATGCGCAGTGCGCAGGCCACGGTGGAAAGCTGCTTTCAGCATCGAATTAGCAAGCATTAACGTGTGGTGTCTGGTGTGGCATGATTAATAATCAATTACTTGGCCCAATTGTGCTAGAAGAACATCTTAGGGGAGCTAGATGGGTTTTTAGAATTTTTAGAAAATGATCTGACAGATCTACTGGACGATATGTGCCATTGGGTTTAAGGCAAAATATGTAGGTACTTTCAACTTGACGGCGCCGGCGCCCCCATGCATCGAGGTAAACGCTAGTATTTTTGAGAATTTCATTAAGTAATTTCGGTTTATATCGTCCCCAAATATTGGGGAATCCTCCCCAATCACCCTGTATATATACAGTGTGTCCCAGAACGTTTTACAGAGGTTATAGCTCCAGAACTATAACAGATAACGAAATGAAACAAAAACAACTTTTTAGTGTTGATGAAGGAGTACACAACCCCAAGAACGTAACCACCCCCGGGGCGGCCATCTTTGACAAACTAGCCCCTCTTATTTTTTTCAAATAGCACCCTGCATATTCCGTGAAGGAATATGACAAAGAATCAAATTCTCTATCCAAGATTTTTTTGAAATTAAAAATTGGCCCATCAATGGTGGAGAAAACAGATTTTTTATTTATGTTTAAGTCGGCCATGGAATTAACATTTATTGGAACTGATAAACAATTGACTACCGGCTACCGGCGCAAATGTCGAAGTTAATTTGAGTTAACTGAAGAGTAGTTTTCTGTTGTTTTCTGAAATGCCTGCTTTATTTATTTTCCATGTGAATATGTGGACAAGCGGCATGTACTTAGAAGAAATTTATTGCCCAGGTTAGAAATGTTTGTTGCTGCAGAAGGACTTCAATTTGAACATTTTATCAAATGGTTACGATATCACATTATTAGTCTTATATGTATACTAGTTTAACTTATTTTTAAACTTTTTATTGAATAGTTTTAATAATTCCATGGCCAACTTAAAAATAAATAAAAAGTCTGTTTCCTCCACCACTGATGGGCCAATTTTTAATTTCAAAAATATCTTGGATATTAGAGAATTCGATTCTTTGTCATATTCCTTCACGGAATATACAGGGTGCTATTTGAAAAAATAAGTGGGGCTGGTTTGTCGGAGATGGCCGCCCCGGGGATGGTTACGTTCTTGGGGTTGTGTACTCCTTCATCAACACTACAAAGTGGTTTTTGTTTCATTTCGTTATCTGTTATAGTTTTGGAGTTATAGCCTGTGTAAAAAGTTGTGGGACACCCGGTATATACAAATATTCACAAAAAAGAAAATCGCTGTGGAACTGGCATAAATATTATTAAACGTATAACATCTAATGTTGATAAATGCCGCTAATCTGATTTACCAAAAATTAAGTTATCTGTTGCGTTATGAGCGACTTATTATTTCAAAAACCTGTACCTATAAAGCATGGGTTGTAAAAATAAAACTACATATATAAATTTGTACATTTTTAACAATATTTAAAAAATAGAAATAGTGTAGTAAGTAGGTACACATGTTAATACGAAATTTTCGTGTTCTAGGTATAGGACAATAGATAAATACAGAAACTATGATAAAAAAACAAATTCCCCATAATTCAAATAAGCATACACGACATTTTCTAGTGCATCCCTTTGTGTGTTACGTAATCCCAACATTCACCTTGTACGTCACGTACCGTACCGTATTTCTACATTTCGTGCAATAAAATATGCCTCCCAGTACCGTACTTAACCTCTAACATTGTCATTTGATATGAACACTTACAAATTCAACCCTCATTTCAGAAAGACCGATATGAAGCACGGTATACTCGCTTTATCTAGAGTTGAAATCACCGGGCACGTGGTGGCTTAAGCGCTCCTGGGTGGTTCTCCATCCCCCGTCAAACCTCGAATAAGACATTATCAAATGAAAAATACTTTACCTTCGCTTGAAAATGTCAAAAACGTTCTTCACCCCTCTCCTTAACAACGGACGTGTGCTTGTAATTTTATACTTTATTGTGCAAGTGGTCTATTTTACTGTGTGGTCTTGCAGGAACAATGGGGGTGGATGATATAATAATTGAAGCGAGATTATTCATGTCAGTTGTTTTTGTTTCAGGGATGCGGCAATATGGAGGGTTGTGCACGAGGAGTTTCTCCTATCCTTCTGGTGGTGATTGCGTGTGTAGTTGGTGTGATAGCAGGTCAGTACTTTCAGATTATATAACTTGTTCACCTGTCACAGCCTCCTATCTCATAGACTAAACTGTAAGTGCCACGCATTAACAGAATTTATTGACACCGTGTATTATTCCAAATTAACATGGAAAATTCAAAGTAGTCAAATATTTGCTTTCCATAGTATAGTAGTATAGGTATATAGGTACGTAAGAATTTAAATTTATTGTTCTATAGGAAATTCTTTATAAGCTTTTGCACAATTCCTGTACGATTTTAATGTTTTACAGCAAACCTTTAAAGGAAATTTAGTTTTCCTTTTGAGAAGTTGAGACACATTTAGAAACTTACTCGAAAAAGGTCATTTAATATAAGGGTCGTAATTTACACCCGATAATTTAGTGTATTTTGCATACTAAAAAATAATTAATGCTCGATATAAAATAATAAATGCTCGATAAAATATAAAAATGCCGAATAAACTAATACAATTTGCTTTGTATTTTAAAGAAATTCACCCGATAAAGTATCTCATTTGCACTATAAGTTCTGGTCGCTACTTTAATCAAATAAGCGCTCTAAAAAAATGTAAATGCTCGATAAGTCGGGTTCACTATTAAATCAAATTTTGCATGATATAATTGAATTATCCCGATGGGGTACTAAATAAACGCTGGGGGGGAGACTTAAACGCTCCGCTCGCTTCGCTCGCTCCGCTTGCCCAAAGACCGGAAATAGTGGGCCGTGGAACCACTTTTTTGACTGTATTCAGTGACGGGCAAGTATAAAACAAAGCAGTTCGTTTTGAATACCTTGATATACCGAACATTCATTATAATAATTGAGAGTTTATAATTTTTTATCGAATATTTATTATTATGGGAGGCATTTGAATTTTATATCAAACTTTCATTACATTTATCGAGCGTCTATCATATTTATCGAGTATTTAGTATATTAGCGAGCATGTGAATTATATACCGAGCATTCATTATAATAATCGAGTGTCTGTTATTTATATCGAATTTCTATTTCTTAATCATGCATTTGTATAAATTAACGGGAAAGTGTACTCTGCAGTATGATTATAATATCGAGCACCTAATTTGTTCCCTTAATATAATAGCCTAGGCAGACCAGGATAAAATTCGACGATTGTAATTTTTAACTTTTTGGTTGCTGTATCAAATTATGTATTAAATATTTTGTTCTTAGGTACTTAATAATAATGCTTTTAATTATCGACAATTGCGAAAAACCCGTTTAAAGTTAAGGTTTTTTCTTTCTAGCCTGTTTATATTTTTTATGTATAATTATGTAATTGAAATTAGTAGTATATAGAAGTTATTCTATACAATGTGTCCAAAGAAGTATGCTGCGCATGGAAAATTTTTTTGTTACCTACAGATTTCTCGAAAAATTTTATTCTGCATAGGGTGCTTGCGAGGGCGCTTGTTACTAAAAGTAAAATAAATATATCTGAAATACCTACACACATACCGGGCGAGATACCGGGTACCCACGAAATCGCTGTACAGTCGAAGCCACCGTAATATAGAATAATATAATATAGCCTAGCACATCGCCCCACTCCTCGAATGATACGTCACAAACGGTGGTGGCTGTCCAGGCGCTCCCGGTCGCGACTATTCGTTTTGCTGCATAAGAATGCGATAATAATGCGATAATAATGCAATGGCAACATATTACATTTTTTATTATAACTGAACAAGTAACTAATTTAGATGCGAAAATATTGTTGCGTTCCCTTGTGTAGGAGCAATTACCTTCGCACAAGTCAACAAATGTCCGTGTTTCGATTTCCCAAAGACAAAAGCTAAATTCGAATTGCGGTTACCTACGTCGCATTCGTCGCAAAATTTCCTGCGAGCGAAATTTTCAGTACCTAGTACGTGCAAAACAAATAATGAAAGTTAACGTCATACAGAACAACTACTATAAACACCAGAAATAGGCACTATTTTTAAAGTTTTCTATAAACATTTTCTCGGATTTGAGCTTAGTTATTACTTATAACAATTGCTATTTTTGGGTTTGTTAGGGCAGTTCTCTATGTAATAGCTGGTTGAAATTAGGGAAAATAGGGGCTCAAATTAAATAAAAGTTTCTGTAGAAAAAGTATTGAATAAATCGGCGTTTGATAACATTGTTTTTTAAGGGAACAATTAGGGTTGATATTAAAAAAAATTACGTACATATTCACCGAATATGTTAATTTAGTCATTTGCCCAACTAGAAATTAGTTTTTTTTATTTAAGGGCTTCTTATTTGTCTTCAATACACTTGTTTAATAAAACGAGGCAATATAATTAGTAAACCCTACATTATTGACTTTCCGAATACTATTACACCTAAATAAGGACAAAGAAATTGGTGACCTACTTCTACTTTTTACCAAAGCTGTTGACTCTTTGCACTTTGCAGGGTCTTAAGTTTTAACTATTAATAGATTATTTTACCTAGATAATTGCATTCCCTTAACGTACTAACAGTAATATAATTACGAAACTACAATTCATTAACTAAAAATTACTATTTCCCAATATTAAGCCGAGAAACTCTACCCGTAGTATATGCTCGCCAGACAGAAATCTGCAACCACGTGTGACGTCACCAGAGCAGGGTACAGGCTTTCTATATTACGGTGGCTTCGGTACAGTAAGCCAATACCTCGCTATTTAACGTAGACTTGAAATTTGGACCAAGTGCATGGTTGGTAATTGCACTTCTCCTGGTATAAGAAGCACCCCAAATTCACTTGCAGTTGCATTTACTCTGTACATATATATTTTACTGCCATTCGAGTTTACTATGAATTTACTTACTAGTTAGTTATGTGTTATAAGTTAATGCGACGTCGAAATTACACGTTTTCTTATATGAAGCAAGTTGGCAGTGCTATATCATGAAAACAATTGAAAACAAAATTATATCTGCAACATTTCATAGGAACACATGTTCTCTCTATTTCTTTAAAGCATCAGTATCCTTGGACACGGCTTCTTGAAATACTATCAACGAATTATTTTTCTGCAAATTTCTTTAAGTTAAATGGCGTAAATCTTAAGAAAATCAATTAGAATTCTGTTGTTAGAAGTCTTTTTTCTAATATTGCATGTTTCGAATGTGCATGGAAAACCGTAGACCACTGGTTTCGTCCTTTTGGAACTCATCAGTACGGTGCTTTGCCCTACACATTAGAACAATGCAATATTGCTTGCTGTATATTGTATACTTACACGCTTGGTGTAAGCATTAGCAAGAGCTAATTATTTGCCGAATTATGCGGCGGACATGAGTGGTAGTGGACCGTTCGAACAAAGCACTGTACTGACGAGTCCTAAAAAAGGACGAAATCAGTGGTCTACGGTTTTCCATGCATTCGAAACATGCAATATTGAAAAACTTATAACATACATACCACTACTGCTGGTAGAGCAGGAAAGCACGTAGAGATCTAAGGATGTTCCAAGCCCAACGATATGTTTGGGGTAGCATCCCATATAAGATCTCGTAGTACACAAAATCTGGATTTAGTTCTGTAATTCAATGCCTGGTGGGGTATTTGCCCGAGGAGTAGTTGTTCGAACGGTCCAGTACCACTCAAAAAATACTGATTTCTGTGCCTACATGAAAAAAACTTCCCACAATTTGTTTCTGAAAATTTTGTAAGTAATTACCAGACAGTAGCACTGAATCCAAATGAATTTTTATTATAGGATCAAAGATTTTTTTTTACCGCAGGGTATTTTCACAAATGAAGGTATTTTACTCTTGGGGTATTTTAAAAAAATGTCACCAACACTTGGTATCAACTCTGCCTTATTTATGATAAATTCGTAACGTTTGGTAACAAGCACCAACTTTTATGCAGAATAAAATATTCTGAGAAATCAATATGTAAGAAAGTTTTCCAAATTTTTTTGGACACACTGTGTATCCACAGATGTCTTCTATAATATCAATTTTAAATTACTTATAAAGCACCAACGTTTACTGCAAAATTCTCTTGTCTTTATAATATAAAGACAATATTATTTAAACTCAGTGAATTATTATTCAAATAATTAGGTGTCAGGAAAAATATGACAAAAAGTGAAATGGCTTCTAGAGCTAATGAGTTTCAAAATTTTCCACCCTACCGAATTATACTGAAGAGATGAGTGGTATTGAACAGTTCGAACAACGACTCATCGGGAAAGTACCCCGCCAGGCATTGGTTATAGAACTAAATTTATATTTTTATGTACTGAAGGGCGTGCATCAGGTATCAGAAAGAGTTAATTAAATGCCAAATTATACGGAAGAGATGAGTGGTACTGAACCATTTGAACAACTTATCTTGCAAACGTATTTAGCAGTTTACGTCTGCTGGGCCCATAACCTGATGTTTCTTAATGCGTTTGTTTGATGAATTAAAATGCATACATACCTCTATTATAGTAATTGTAATAATAATTATTTTTGTCCAAATATGTAGATTTTTTGTTGTTACAGGTCGAGAGCCACCAGTGTTTATAATCAGAGGACCCGAATCGGTGGCGATGCCTTTAAACGACATAACCACCCTCACATGCGAAATGAACTTGATTCCAGATAATTTCACATGGAGACACTACCCTTTAGCAGATAGCAGTAAACCTAACGACCCCATCAACCTTGCAACTGCCCGGTATTCGGAAATACACCACTCCAACTATACTCATGACAAGCGGACTTCTGAACTCACAGTTAATGTACCTAAATATTTTGTTGAAAAAAAACTATATGTAAGAGACAAAAATCAATCTGAAGTTTTAGACCGATCTTAGGCATATTAAATTGAAGATACATAAATATAAAGACGCTCTATCAAGCAGCCAGTAGATCTTGTATCTGTGGTAACATAAAGTGCATAAATGTAATATAAATATAACATAAGATTGAACTTTTGTTGATTACATTTTTCATAAATACTTAGTTTTTGTGTCGCATATACATATGTATGTATTTATAAATAACTTATTTTTTTACAGTTAAATGATGAAAGACTGACTGGCGACTACCAATGTCTGGCCCACTATGGAGCTTCTGTAGTAGCTTCTGTTCCTGGAAGGATAACACTAGCAACAGTAGGTGAATTTTCTGACCAAAATGACACTATTATAACCGTCACATCTGGAAACACCGTCACGTGGTCATGCACTCTTCCTTTCTCAAATCCGGAAGCTTCTGTAGACTATTATAAAGATGGAAGGGATATCCAATCTGTTTATGCATTTGATGGAGTCGTAATGCCATTGATTCTGTCAAATATTACGTCTGCAGATTCTGGTGTATACCGATGCCAAGCTGGGAATTTCATTCGGAGGATCATGTCGACAGCTAAGTTTGATTTAAGGGTTGTTAATAGTATATCAAGGCATGCCCCTAGGTTTATTGTCACTCCTAAAAAACAATACATAGTTCGGAAGGGTAAGGGAATACCTTTTTCTCTTAATTATTTTCTAATAACATGCGTTACAGGTAGTACTGCTTTTTTGGAATGTGCCGCTGTAGGTAATCCAACACCCACTGTGAGTTGGACGAAGAAGAGTGCGCGAATGCCGGAGAGAAGGGTAGAAGTAATGTCTGGTGGTTTAAAAATTTTGAACGTAACATTTTCGGACGATGGTGTCTATGTTTGCACATACTCAAATCATTTAGGAAGTATTTCACATCACATTACATTAATGTATAATGAAGCACCAACAATCATAGATGGTCCTCAAAATGTCGATATTAATGAAGGAGAGAAATTAGACTTAGAATGTGTTGTTAGAGGAACTCCTGAACCTATAGTGAGCTGGATCTTAAATGGAAATACCGTATTAAATGATACATCCATAGAAGCTGTTGGTTATCACATATACTTTAGGCCTGTTGAGAAACGGCACGCGGGGACTTTGCAGTGTTTTGCTAGTAATATTATTCAGACTGTTTATAGCAGTTCGAATTTGAAGGTGTATCCGAAACAGATTTCTAGTGCCGATTCCGAAATCCCTGACAATCAATTTCGACCTGTTCATAATCATAAGGAGAGAAAGCGAAAAGGAAAACACAAGAAGAGGAAAGAAGGTAATCATTTTGATTTGCTATTTTTGGAAATGTCACAATGGTCTGGTTTGGTCAGGTCTGGTAAGGTCTAATATTGCAATATCGCAATAACTACCAAAATCCTTTTTACTTGACGAAATTGGATTTAGTAAAGATGGAACTTTCAATTTCCCTAGCACCCATAATTAGACTGACCAAAATCCCATGCTGTCGTGGAAGATAGGTTTTAGCTTCAATCTGTGGTTAGTCATTTTTGGCAGTACCCCTCCCCCTTAACTCGAACCTTGAGGTAATGCGAGAGTGACTTCCAGAACACTGGAATCCACTCTAGCATTACTTCAAGGTAAGGGCCGTCTTTGCACCATTCTATCTACTGTCCATCTCTTTCGTTTTTCTTCTGTGTTGTGACGGCAGATGGGGCTCACCTGACAAAACCCTATTTATAATATGAAAATAAATAAGATATTATAGATCAGGAGCCCATAGACCAAAAATTGTGCATAATAGGTTTATTCCAAAAATGCCTGAGATGTTGTGATTTTTGGGTCGTGGAGCACAGAAATGCCCATGCCAGTTTTTGTTTTTGGTACTGTAATGTGTGGCAGACCCGTAAATGTGTAAAAAAATTGCTTAAAAAAGTATTATAGGTTTAGGACTGGGGTTTGCAGGAAGCGCTAAATAATGAGAAGTAATCCAGCGGACGCGGTTCGCTTGTTGTGAATTCTGGGACACTGACCCGCTGCAGGGGTCAAACTGTGTAAATAAATCACCCCCAAAAAAATTATAGGTTTACGCATGGGGATTGGAGCGATCTCCTAATTTACCTCCAAATATCATGAATCTCGACTCCCATTCATTTTGGTTGGTACAAAGAGGCGCCACACTCGCGAAATTTTGTAAATTCACCCAGGTAAAAAAATCATAAGTTTATGAATGGCGTTCAGTAACGTGTTAAATATAAACATACTGAGTGCGAAAATACATTCGCCATCGTTGAAAAGTGGTACAAAAGTCTTGCCAATCACGATAATTGATTGTGTACCGAACCTTCGTTCCTACTGCGTGTAGATTACTGCAGTAAATAGGAAATGCAAGAAATTGAAAAAAAAATTAAAATGGTTCTATGAAACGTTTAACTTTATTTTAGTTTTCAATTTATATATCAAAGATGCGATGAATATTGTTAAAGACAGAATAGCTGCTGGAATTAATATACAGGGCCAAACTATTAATATGCTCAGATTCGCGGATGTTATAGCAGTATTAGCATCCAACAAAGAAGAATTAGGAAGGATTCTGAACGAATGGAAGCGGTTTTGACGGAGGGCTATGGTATGAAGATCAATAAAAAGAAACCGAAATTTTGTTCTGTAGGGGGCGTGAAATTAGGGCTAAAACTAACATCCAAATAAGAAACGTGAAGATAGAGGAAGTCTCAGATTTCTGCTATTTAGGAAGTCAAATAACTCGCGATGGCAGGAGCTCTAGAGATATAAGACAAAGAATAGCGAAGGGCCGAGTAGCATTTAATAAAAGGAAACAACTACTATGCTGGAAAATGATAAATGTATTAACTCGGAAGAGGCTCTTAAAAACGTATGTATGGAGCACAGCAGTGTACCGGTGCGAAACTTGGACGATAGGAGAAGCAAATAGGAAAAAATTAGAAGCATTTTGGAATGTGGCGCTTTAGACGCATGATGAATATACCGTGGGTCTATTAAATGAAACGTCAGGATGACACCAGCCAGGTGATTTTGTCTGTGCGCACTGAGATCTTAACTTACCTCAATGAGTTCTTGATATCCTGTCTTCGTAACAGGTATCACAACAATTTTTGTTGAATCTCAAACTTGGGCTAGAGGTAATTTTCCTTATTTGAAATGAAAACCAGTTATCCTTGTACCCTATCCTTTATTTCCTATATTTATACAATATCTCTGCAATTCTACTATCACCATTACTCCAAGTATGTGGTATAAATTAAAGTATGTGGTATAAATTACTGATTCTTATCAACTACATATAGCATCAATTCCTACATTTAACATCCTACCTACCGACACCAGCTATTCATACAAGATTATAGACGCCAATTTAATACAAGATAAATACACAAATATTGCAAATTGCTCTTAGCTCACTAACCATCATCCAAGTTTATAATATGTAAAAGAGAAAGGAATGTAACTTCTATAATTTTCCAGAACTGAAAGACCATTTCTCCTTGATCACCCAGTATTATAGCTTGATGGTTTATTCCGACCAACTCCAATAACCATAAATGCTTCTTATACCCTTTAAAGAACTTATGCCACTTTTCACTTTATTAATTCAAACCAAAACGACTCTGTATGTCACCAGCCCACGACTCAAAACGATTGCCACCAGAGTATAAATGAATGATTCAAGTATTTGACCCAAGTACTCCGTTATGCAGATTTCCATCTGACTTTAGCATTTGCTAAACCCCAACTAACTTATAATCCCCTTTTACCCCTTATTTATAACCACGGTTGCCATGGCAAACATGGTTGCTTGTTTTTCTACGAAACACTCTGGTAAATTGCAAATCCTAAGTGTCTTCCGTGATATGCCCTTTCTATAAAATGAATATGTTTAATCATATTTGCTTCAAGGTGCGTGCTGGTACCCATCCACCGTTTAATGAATTGGTTTTGGCGTCCGTCTGACTGCCAGTTCTCCCCTATTTAGTCCAAATTAGACTTAGTTATTTATTTTCGCTTGACAATTATTTGTCTATATTGCCCTACTATATTTCCCTAAACAATTTCCTAGTCACGCTTTATTGCTTTACTTCTGCTTATTAAAGATGCATTTAGGTATGTGATGGACACAGGCAGAGGTGGCTCAACTCTTCCTGGGAAATTTGTAACAGTCATGCTTTAATAAAACTCTGAATTTCACAATATATCTCCATTTTGTACAACTTGTTTGTAACTTATTAAATAAATATTACATTTTTACTTCTAGACCGTAAGTTTTTGAAGTTGAACTTAAAGTGGCCCCGTGATAATGCCTTATGGTTCCATAGGCTTGCTTCCATGTTTTTTCCGATCATGTCAGACCAGCCATCATGTTTTCCAAATTGAAAACCTTCCCTGTTTGAGAGCATTTGCTCCTCTGGCTCTTTCCCACTTGAGACAAATCCAACCCTCCACAATAAGTAAAATGGTCTGATCCGCTCTCTTCCACTGATAGAGATACTTCCGAAAGCAGCCGCGACCTGAGAGCTTGGGCCAGGTAGTAGTCCACTTTTCTGTGAGGTCTGCCTATCTAGATGTTTGGTATTAGACTACAGGTCCAACATCCATAAGTTCCATTTTCACATCTTTTCTGCCATCCCACAACAACATTTGCACTGGCTGCTCTTTTCTCTTCTGTGTCGTAGAATGCTACCCTTTCCCTGATCAACAGCTCAATGGGTGGGAAGCCTGCTATGACCCGCACTGCCTCTGTTGAGGTAGTCCTGTATGCTGTATGCACTGCATATTCTAATAGGCATCAGCTGTTGCATCAACTTTTTGTTTCTCGTAAGTGTATGCCAGGCCGCGGGCAAGTGCAATATTTGCGAGTGCACTACACTTGCCATCACTCCGCATTAGGCATAAGGTATGCTATAAATGTTTTTTGGCTTTTTCAGCGATCCTCTTGACATGCTCAACAAAAGTGAGTTTTGTGTCTAACCAAACTCTTAGGTATTTTATGGTCTTCCTAGGTCTGACTGAGATATTTTGGACAGCAAAATAATTTGATATTTTCGTTTTCAGGTGCTAGTTTCAAAAGTGTTCCCTTCAGTCAATTTGCCACTCACAGCAAGGCACTATTACGTATATTCAATAGTAACGTCTCATTTCTTGCGACCACTGTCATAACAACATCACCCGCGAAGCCTGTTAGCATGACTCCTTCAGTCATTTTCATTGTTAATAGATCATCGTACAGGATGTTCCACAATGTTGGACCCAGCACCGATATCTGAGGCACGCTACTGCTTATTCCAATCTCGATAAGGGTAGTTGCCTTGCACAGTTGGTAGTTAACCAATGTAGCTCTTGTACAGTCACTCAAATTTTCTTGAGTTCAGTGCGAGAATAACTAAAAATGTACCTTATATTTTTTTTAAATTCTTCGAGACGATTTTGCGTCCCTGGCTAGTAAATATTCTGAATTCTATATATTTGTCAGAACAAGAAAGACCAGACAGAGGAATATGTAAAATGATTTAAAATTGTACTTGTTTGTGTCTTTTATATTTTTTGGTAGCCAACACACACACCTATTTACCTCATGTACCTGTTTTTTCTGAATAAATTAACTCGGTGACTAAGTTGAAAAGGAATTTGGGGCTTTCTATAGAGGAAGATCTATAATGAGTGTAACAAACTTCGAGAGTAGATAGAATACTTAAAAATAATGGGAAAAACCCTAATCAACGAATGTCCAAAAATGCCGAGATTCAGGTTGTTGAAATTTCTTTAAAAAAAGCGTTATTTTTAATATTTGGCAAACTATCAGAGCTTTTTATTTGAAATTTTGGAAATAATCATTTATTAAAATTTTTTACTAAGTACCTTATAAATTTTGAATTTCGTATTCTCACTATGAGGTGGAGAGACCACATTTATTACCGAAACTATGTTACGCTACTGACTTACACAGATATGTTGCAAAATATTTGAATCTTTGTTTTATTTTCAAGAAATAATCTCTCTTTTGTTTTTTGCGCATGAAGCATAGTTTCAGAGAGAAATAATTTTGTGTAACATGGTGGTCCGCGATTTTAAAAACGAAATCATCAGTCATCATTGTAACAGTAAAGCATTGTTAATATCGAAGTGGCGTGTAAATAATGTGAAAATATTGTGAAAATCCCTAATGAATATGTGTCCAAAAATGGCTAATAAATTAGATACAGGGTGTTGAAATTTCTTACAAAAATTTAATATCTGCTTGTATCGTTACCTACTATTTTCAGCTGTTTTGTTCTATTCTCGAGTATTTACACGCCAATTCGATATTAACAACGCTTTACTATTACAAAGAATGGTTGACAACTTCGTTTTTAAAATCTTAGACTAATGCACCATGTTACACAAAATTATTTTTCTCTGAAACTATGCTTTGTACCCAAAAAACAAAAGAGAGGTTTTTTCTTGTAAATAAAACAAAGATTCAAATATTTTGCAACATATCTGTGTAAGTCAGTAGCGTAACATAGTTTCGGTAATAAATGTGGTCTCCCCACCTCGTAGTGACGCCAATGGTGCGAATACGAAATTCAAAATTTATAAGGTAGTAAAAAACTTCAATAAATTATTATACCCCAAATTTCAAATAAATAGCTCTGATAGTTTTCCAGATATTAAAAAAACACACATTTCTTTAAGAAATTTCAGCAACTGTTCGTTTAGTCAGCATTTTTGGACATTCGTTGATTAGGATTTTTCTCATTATTTTTAAATATTTTCTATCTCCCCTCGAAGTTTGTTACACTCATTATAGATCCCCCTGTATAAAGAAACATAAAAACTAAAGTTTATTAAACCCTGTTCAATCCTGTTCTTCCCATTGTAAATGGTCGTGACAACCAATCCCAAGGCCTGTGACAACCAACTTGGTCATGGGGCACATTGCCACATTTTGATTGTCTTTATTTCATAAAACATATTTCTGCTCACTTTAGGGCAACCAAAATTTATTCTCAAGTTAGTGCACTTCTAAAAAAGGGATGTGAAAAGTTTCTTTGATAAAAGTCGAGAAATTTTTGTAATTTTTTTTACTAAGTAAAGTGATTTTTATACGAGTAGTTAAAAAAAGATTCACTTTCCACTTCATCATAATGTAAATACTAGTATGCATATGTTACGCTCAAACATCGAAAACGCTCATTGTGCGAAAAAACAGTCAATACGCGTTGTAGACGGTGCTACACAACCAAACACCAAACTCAGATCATTTTTCACTTTGTGGTCGTTTTAGTTGTCTACGTGCACCACAGCTAAATCTGTTATGGTGATTTCTTTTGAACAAAAGTCTGTCATGTCAGGTTATCGTCAGACAGGGTATCCCTATCACGCCAGAGAGACAGACTTTCAGTCATTTGATTTTTCTTGTTGATTTACAATTGTATTTTCTTAAGTGATTCCTTTCAATCCACAATACGTAGTGACTGTTTTTTCGGTGTTTGAGCGTAACATACACTGTAAAATAACTTAAATTATTTTTGAACGTTTCCTTTCTTTTTAAGGTTCAGCTCAAATGGTTCCTCCCACAAAACCTACTGTAACTCGTATCACGGATGAATCAGTCAATGTTCGGTGGTCTGTACCTTCGAACGATAGTCTCCCAATTCTATTTTTTAAAGTTCAATATCGAGAATTGGATTCGACTGATCCTGATAAAAAAGGAAAAGGCGCCGGCTGGAAAACGACTAATCCAGACATCGCTCCTCACATTAGAAGCTTTGAAGTCGACAATTTAAAGCCTGATCATTATTACAAGTTCAGGATAGCTGCAGTTTTTAGTAATAATGATAATAAGAATAGTCCGCAGTCGGATAAATTCTTGTTGAGCCGGCAGGATTTCTTCATAAGGAATCCATTGCCTGTACCTATATTAACACACACTGAAGCTATTAATTCAACTTCAATTAGGATATTTTGGGATGTAAGTAGAAATTTAAATTATTTTTATTTATAAATAAGTTTCGAACATTTCAGTATACCCCATCGAAAAATGCGAGTGTCGATGGTTTCTTCGTTAATTATATTTCTGCCAGTAGTGCTGGTGATTACATTAAAGTTACTGTCGACGGTGAAAGTTCCCGTTCTTATGTGATAAGTCATTTACAACCTGATGCGGTGTATGACATAAAATTGCAAAGTTTTAACAGTAAATCTGCTAGCGAATTTAGTTCTATTTTAAAACAAAAAACATTCAGTGAGTTTCTCTTTCTACATTCATTTTCGTCAATATCTAATGTCTGTGATCTACAGAAGCGGTGACTGAAGCTCCAGAGGTGAAAGAATTGCCGAAATTAGAGCAGCCATCGGATAGATCGTTGAATTTCTACGTTATAATTGCTGTAGTTGTGGTGCTCGTGATTCTAATTGTAGTCCTTATGGTGCTGTTTGTTGTTTGTCGCAAGTGGAAGCAGAAGAAAAATGCCGAAAGAGGTAATATAATTTACAAACTTGATAATGGTATGGACTGGTATGCATAGTACTATGTCTCTTCAGAATTTATCGAAATAGAATGAAATCATCTAATATTATGTTATAAGGTGCAGACCAAGATAAATCTGCTGTGGATGATGTTGGTCATCATATACAAGCAGACCCAAATGACTATATTGCCAATAATACTAAAAGTCTGTCAAGGTCAAATGGTTGTGGGCCCCCAAATCGGATGAATATTACTGCAAATCCGTTGGCGGATGCCGACAACAAGGTGAGGTACTTATTATTTTAATCGAGTTTGTTTTTGTGTTATATGTTTTTTGTTTTAGTATATGTTTTTGTTTTGTGATGTTTGGTTCTCTTGTTTTTTTTTGTTTTGAGTAAAAGGTATTGCATTTACAATTATATTGATCCTAAACATTTATTTTTTATAGTTATTTTGTTTTTTTATTCTTTCCGAATTTTATATTGGATGATTCAGTACTTATCCAAAAAAATTAAGGGTGTGATCAACGTATTCATAGAAATACGAAACTTTTTGACTAGCACTGTAAAGTTGTTTTTATAGTAGTTGACATTAATTAAGATCAATAGGCGTTATTCAGTAAATGCAAAAACCTGTACAATTCTTTGCTCTCTTATGCATAAATAGGAAGTTATTAGAAGCTTTTGCAAATGTTGGCTTGTAGCTAGAGCTTGCTGCCACACTTGAATTTGTTCGTTAAAGATGAAGACATTTTCTGAAAAAAAAATCATTTTGTAATTTTTTAAAGAGTGCGGCAGCCCCTTTTCTGTACTTTTGGCATCTTGCATGACCTTCGTACAATATTGCGTTGAGATCGACAAATCTGTCTCCTCTTCGCTTTGACTAATGACTAATAGCAATTTATCATTTCGTTGTTGTTGCTTGTTATTGTTTTCTGTTTTTTTAATTTATTTTACTCACAACTAAAACTAGGTTAATTTCGTCTTATTTCCAGAAATTTCTAGCTCGGATTTTTTCCAGAATCAGAACATGATCGAAATGTCGTGTTTGTCATCACAGAACAATAATTGTTCTCAACCGTCTGCTAGTAGTTGCCAGGAATCGCCCAGTGTTGATTCACTGGCTAGGAACAAGGGCAAGAGTAAAAGAAATAAGCATAACACAGACACTAGCCGGGGTGAAAACTATGTGTGACAAGTGCTTTTTTATAAGAAAAAAACCGTGATTTTAGAAATAAATTTGAAAAACGAGTGCCTTATTGAAGCATAAAATAGGACATATCTTTAATAGAATGAAGTGATCTTGCCCGAAAATTTGATAATGTAAATAACAAAATTGTATATAATAGTATTTTTAAAAGACGAATTAAATTAAGAGTAAGAACTAATCGGTGATCGTTTTTTTATAATTATATTATTATTTATTTAACTTGTACTTATTTCTCCTAATTTTACACAAGACTTTTAACTAATAATTTAGTTATTTTATTGTTTTATATTCTCGAATTCTTTTGCAGTATTAGCTTGAACCTCTTTCACAAAAATGTTCATATTTTAAAACTAAATCTTTTCGCAGAACTTGCTAGGAAATGTTTGAGGCCAGGACCCGTCCAAAAAAGCACAGTATGCAGCTAGGCCCAGAAGTGGGATCAGTGCTTGAATAAAAAAATCCTAAGCCTGCTAAGAAAATTATTCAAGGTCAAAGGTCAAAGGTCAAAATATCGTTTTTTTTTTTTTTTTTTTTTTTTTTTTTTTCCATTTTTTTTTTTTCATTTTTCATTTTTTTTTTTTTGCATTTTTCTTGTAAACGTTAAGTGTTAACATAAAAATCGGTCAGACAAAATTTGTAGATCATGCAATTATCTACAAAAATTGCTCTTATACTTTTTTTTACGAATCATTTCTGAGATATCACCATTTGAAATATCGAAAATACTAATATGCACGCCTACGCCGCCTATACAGGGTGATTCAGAACGGGCATGTAAAATTAAAATGGGTGCTAGAGGAACTCCAAATAAGACGAAAAGTTTATATGAACATATGTTCTAAAGTGACTACTAACAGAGATACAGGGTGTAAAATTTTTAATATTTTTTTATTATCTTAGTAACAATGAAAGTTATTGAGTTGAAATTTAAAGTGTCGTTTTCATTTGCAAAGTTCTAATTTTCCAAAAAAATTTGCTCTAGCCCTATCAGTAGCGTTGCTACGGGGTAAGCCGTTTATTTATTTCCCCAATCCAATGTTACGCCACTGGCGAATGCAGATGATATTAATGTATTTGAAATCTACGTTCAATTTGGGAAGAAATTGGTATCTTCAAAATTTTTCGTAAAATGCAATAATGGCTTCACCCATATGTAAGGAAAGTGAAAATTGAAAAAAATAGTTTATTAAGAATAACACTAACAAAACTAACTAGAAGAACGAGAAAACACATCAATTATTACATTACGATATTTTAAAAAAATATTAAAACTTTTACCCCTGTATCTCTGTTAGAAGTCACTTTAGAACATATGTTCATATAAACTTTTCGTCTTATTTGGAGTTTCTCTAGCACCCATTTTAATTTGGCACGCCCGTTCTGAATCACCCTGTATAGGCGGCGTAGGCATGCATATTAGTATTTTCGATATTTCAAATGGTGATATCTCAGGGATGGTGATTCGTAAAAAAGAGTATAAGAGCAATTTTTGTAGATAATTGCATGATCTACAAATTTTGTCTGGCCTATTTTTATGATGACAAAAGGTTTTCAGAGAATCTTGTTAAAAAGGACACACATGTGCGAAAGTTTCAGTTCATTCTCAAAAGACGCGTATCGAATTACCTCTTCCGACTGAACACTTACCGTTTACGAGAAAAATGCAAAAAAAAAACAACGATATTTTTGACCTTTGACCTTGAATAATTTTTTTACCGGACGTAGGATCGGTGGGGACTTTTGATATTTTATTTGTAATAGTGTACCTAAGAACTGTACCAATATTTAGCTCTATGCGAATTATTGTAAACTTACCACTATATTTTTGTCTACTTTGACCGGGCTAGGTACTTCGTTGAAGTTTTGTACATATCTACCTTTTTCTTATGCCTGTACACTTTTTTGTAATTTGTAATTTTGCATGTTATTCCAGTGTCTTAAAGAAATCGCTATATAAATCGGTGTAGAGGGCGCAATTTCTAGACAAACAATGTTGGCGCACTTTTCCAGGTTTCGCCATGTGGTACGTTGTTGTAGTCTTTAGAATTCAGACACGTTTTCGTTGATGTCTAGTCAGTGGTCTGATGAGAGAAACCGTTTATTATCCGACACCATGGAAGCTATTTTACAATGCCAGTACAATTATAAATTATCATGCGCTGAATGCTATAATTATATTAAAGATCAAAAAGACTTATTAAGAAAAATATGATTTTAAAACTAAAACGACTTCTTAAATAGCCATCACTTAGATATTTATTTCTTAATTTCTTTTTGGGCAATATAGTATAATTAAGTATACAGTGCAACTTCGCTAATCCGACCATGCGCCAATCCCAACCTCCAGTAATCCGAACCGCTGGTCTAAGAAACGTTACCTCTATAATCCGAACAAATATTCAAAAACCTCGATAATCCGAACAGTTGTGTACTGAAACAAGCAAAAGTCTCGGCCAAAAATTGACAATTTTTTCTCCGCGTAAATTTTAAGTTTATGTAAACGTAACGTAAACGTGCGCAAAAAATATTTATACTGAAGGTTTATTTCTTTATTTTTATAGAAATATTATGTTGTATTGGCGGGTTTCTTACTCAACATGCAAAAAATATGTACATAAATGTACTTGCATACCTAAATATACATACCTACATATTTGTACTTGTCTAAGAATTGTTTTGATATTCTTCTAGACATTTTATACGCTTGTTATTACCAGTTTTCTCACTAAATACAATGAATATCATTCATAGCAAAATTTCGCGTGTTTTTAGAGTAATTCCAGTAATCCGAACATTTCGGTAATCCGAACATAGCCCAGTCCCAATTAGTTCGGATTACCGAGGTTGCACCGTACTATTTAACTAGTAGAATAAAAGTTTAAGTTGTTAAATACAAATTTTTATTTATTATCCTTCACCTGAACAGGAACTTTGACTAAAAAGCTCAAGAAACACCAGTTTTTGATAAAATGGTGAATGCGCCTTGAAAAATTTTCGCCTGCGGTGCATTCTGGAATAATTGCCCCGATAAAAGTCGAAAGATTTATGGCGACCCTACGCATGCCTATGGTTCAAAGGTTTTGTTTTTTAGATTAAACGTTAATTTATTTTATTTCTCTCATTCTTGTAAAATTTTGATTTAGGGGTGGGTTTACTAGATATATCAAGAATAATTGCTTTTACTTACATACCTTTTTTATTAATCATTATTTTGATAACCAAACACCTATTTGTTTTTCTTTTCAAGACTTACTTAGAATAGTCTAGTTAATTATTCCGTCTACTTTTACAAAATTAAACTCGATATTGGAAAAGTCTAGTTTTTGAAGAACGCAACGGGGAAACCTCACCTAAGACTACGAGCGAGTGGATCAACAACACATAGTCAAATAAGTTCCAACATCTTGTAAACCAAGCCCTACATCAAGAATTTACAAGAGTGAGAAAAATAAAAGAATGGGTGCCTGATTTAAAAAACAAAACCCTTGAACCATAAACGTGTGCTAGTTGGGTGGTCAATGGGGTATTACAGCCCCCTTTCCTCCATTCGCGCTTCAATTCTTTTGACCAAAATTACACAAAAAGTGTCATAAACAAAAAGTCTGCAAAATTTCAACCGATTATCTTGTCTTTTTGTAACACCTTGTATGTATAAAGTTAAATATTTATTTAGATAAATAAGAAATTCATCATGTAAACTAGCTAAATAATGACCGAGTGATTCATCAAGTAATGGTCAGGTTGTTTATGGTATTACCGTATAAAACGAACGTTCAACTGCTGAATAAATTTGTGTAAATGTTCTTTTATCATCAAAAAGTTCTCAGTTCAAAGACTGGTTGGACGTGTACCTTTTATCCTTTCCTATCCTGAACTAACCTACGCATTTCCCTAAAAGTAGAACATCCTACATCCCCAACTATTTGAGAGCAGTGTCTGTTATGGGCCTTCTCCTATCTCTTTATTCCTGTCTCCGACTAGTATTTCACAAACAATTGCTTCATGTCTCAGAAGGTGTCCTACCATCCAATCTCTCCTATTCTTTATTGTCTTCCATGCCTTTCGCTTTTCCCCAACTCTGTCTAATACCTCCCTATTGCTAACCTCATCTATCTACAGTATCTTTATCATGCATCTGTAGCACCTATTTGTTCGATAAATCAAATTCTTTCAAATCTTTTGATTGACTGACCTGTGTATCATTGAGTAATCGATTGAGTGATCATTTTATTAATGATTTGAAGGATATATGTAATCGATTAATGATTATCAATAATTTTTTCATCAATTAGTTTTACTCAAATAATTACTTTGGCGTTCTCTATAAAACCTTTTTACTATTGTTATTATTGAATTTTTTTGTGAAAGAGTGTGGTGACTTATGAATATGAAGACTTTGTATGTACTATTTATCGACTTTATAAAAGATGGTTGTGCTAAAATTAGACTTAGTTTTGTTATTTAACAAATTTGAAATGTACACTGTAGATACCGGCAAACCGAAACAAAGTTTGTTTTGGTAAGGTTTTGAAAATTTTGTAACTGCCTCCCACGCTTGCCTTTATACTGGTATAGTTTTTTAGTAGTATAGGAAGATCTAAGCTACTATTGCATATGTTGAAAATTAGTCTTTATTCGTTAAAAGATTTTTGTAAATCCTCATGTGCAATATTATTTTGACGATGGTTGTTTAGTTTTTCTGATCACAGTGCGTACTTTTATTTCTAGGAAAATACTATGAATTAAACAAGGCTTATGCTTGTTTGATGTTTTATATATTGGGGCAGCTAGATACATAGTATTTTTCCAAGAAAGAAGGACAACAATTTTCTAATTTGGATTTTAAAATGATCTGTTTACTGTCACTCTATTTGGCACTGCAATAAAAATCTGCTTTTATCAAATATTAAAAAAAATAAGACATTTACTTTTTATTGTTTTATTTCTATTGATCTCTTATGTATGTTTTCTACGGTTTTCTAACATTGTAGGAGAATAATTACAAAAGTGGATGAGACCTTATTTTCCCGACCAGGCACCTCCCACTATCGCATAATTCCATACTTACGGCAACGGGCGTATTTTCTACTTACATACTATTTTCGTAAACGTCCTTGCCAACACACCTTCGTGGCTCACTGGCCGATATGCCATTCCCCCAAATCGCAATGCTGGGGGTTCTCACCTCGCCCCAGTTTTTTTTTTTGTTATGATGATTTAACTTTTTTCTTTTGAACAAAAAATCGGTCAGGTCAAAAAGGACAGATAGGGGATCGCCATCAAGCCTGACGGACATTAATTGTGATTTATAAATCTCTTTGGTAGTGAGGGGTGCTATACTTGGGCCGCCAAACAGACGGAGTGATCACCCTGCAAGAACGTGCTCTAGCAGGGCCAATATTAATTTATGACGACCGAATTGGAGTGATGCGACTTCGTTGGGTCTAAAGAAAGCGCATGACTGCGGTTCGGTCACCCTAAATTGATAGTAGTCCTGCCTAGAGCTCATGATTGCAGGGTAATCACTCCGTCTGTTGGGCGGCCTAAGTATAGGTCGGGAAATTAAGCTCTCGTCAAAAGTGGCATTTCACAAGCCATAAATGCTACCTGACGTTTTAACCTAACCTATGTAATATAATTATAGTGGCTTTCAAGTTTTTGCAAGTTTTTACACATGTTTTTAGACACAAATTGAAAATAAGCTGCTTTCACTGCAAAACTTCTATAATTATATTGCAAAAATTAGCTTAAGACGTAAATAATACTGATAAACATATGACGGAGACACTTGTGCACTGTATTGAAAACTTGATTACCGATTTTTAAAATGTTGCTTTGGTGCCGCTAGGGCTGTGCGATGTTAAATAATATTGGACATCAGTTTTCGGTACATATTAAAAAATGTAGATTATTGTTGTGCGGAATACAGTAGAATTCCCATAGGGTGACTAGCAGTGGTTCTGTTAAAAAACGGTCGCTTCGGGGAAGTTGTCGCATTACAGGAGGGTGATCTATTTTTCCACACGTTATTATAATTAACTCAATATACTAAATAAGGAAATCTGTTTATTTTTAAATGCTCTTACCAATAAATTTTCCTAATGCACAATTAAATATTTTTTTGAAATAAAACTTCTTGTTGGTAATTTCTCGTCACTATTTTAAACTCTCTCTAAATTCGTTTGCAAAATATGAAAATTGAGAACTAACCGAGGTGAATTACAGAAAGTCAAAATAAACTAATAAACGAAGTTTCTCAGATCTCAGTAGATACCTGCTTGGAAAGAACTCAAACCCTTATACATAATTTAGAAAGGAATCTAACCAACAAGTAGGTATGCAAATACTTGTAGTCCCGCACTAATACAGTATAAAATATTACTCCAATAGAAGTAGTTTCCACAATGATAATAATCATATTAGCGACCAAGGAAATGTGCGAGCGGCAGCTGGGCAGTCGCTTCGATATGGTCGTGTCACGTGGCAACCGCACGCCACTGGTTTCCAGGTATGCATCCAGTTATACATATTCCACCAACGTAGACTTGTTCTGTAATTCAATGCTTCTTGGGATATTTGCTCGAGGAGTCTACATTTCAATCATTCTCTGTTCAATTTATTTCATACCAATTATGATTATTAAAGCTCAAAAAAATTATAGACAGCTTTTTGTTGAACATTTATGTATATTAGATTCGTTAATAATTTATTTGTTGCCTTTCGGCATATAAAGAATTTGGTTTTCCCCATTCTTTTACAATAAAACAAAATCAAGCAAAAAATATACCAGGTATACATACAGGCTGTCTGAAATTCGGTGTGCAACATGGGGATCTCTGTTATCTTAATAACTAGACCCTAGGTTTAAATTCGGCAAAGTTGCTAAATATTATGCTGACTAATGTCCTCAAAAGAAAATCCAGATATTCTGAATCGTTCTCGTGAAAACTGAAAAAAACTGAAAAATTGCGTTTTCGTTTTTTGGCTATAACTTTTTTATTTCACCTTGTATCTTCATTCTGTAAAAACTATTACATTGGCACTTTTTATTCTCTATTTGATAGCATTGTCACTCATTGCTCATTGGCTACGTCGATTCATTTTTGTTTTTTAAAAGCCAACTTCAGTTTTTCTTATGGTCGTCATATCTGAGTGGTAGGTGAGATAATCCGCGTTATTTTCCTGGATACAACGATGTGCTTCATGTTGACTTATTTCATATTTTTACAGTTTTTATACATTGTTGCCGATTTTTATTTCTGCGTGCTAGTTATCTAAGACAAAATCATAAATAATGTGAGTTACCATGGAAGCAAAGTCACCTAACGTCAAGTTACTAATAATTTTCACTTGCAAGTTTTTTCGATTTGTGTCGTATTTGTTTACATTTTCCCCGCCTTTAATTTGTTTTTGTTTGGTTCATTTTCATTTTTTGTGTTCCTGGGTTCCTGATGCTGTTATTGCTTCTTTTACGTTTTGAATTTTTTGTATTACCTGAAAATGTTCCCTAACAAAGAAAAACGAGATATGATTGAACTCTATTGTTCGTTGAGACAGAATGAGCAATTAGAGTTCAATAATTTGCTATTAGGTTACTTTGTTTCCATGGTAACTCACATTATTTCTGATTTTGTCTTAGATAACTATAACGCAGAAATAAAAATCTGCAAAAATGTATAAAAACTGTAAAAATATGAAAAAAGTCAACATGAAGCACATCGTTGTATTCAGGAAAATAAAGCGGATTAGCTCACCTGCCACTCAGATATGACGCCCATAAGAAAAAATGAAGTTGGCTTTTAAAAAACAAAAATGAATCGACGTAGCCAATGAGAGACAATGCTATCGAATAGAGAATAAAAAGTGCCAATGTAAAAGTTTTTACAGAATGAAGGTACAAGGTCAAACAAAAAAGTTATAGCCAAAAAACGAAAACGCTACTTTTCATTTTTTCTTCAGTTTTCACGAGAACGATTAAGAACATCTCGATTTCCTTTTGAGGACATTAGTCAGCATAGGCAACTTTGGCGAATTTAAACCTAGGGTCTAGCTGTTAAGAGAACAGAGATGTTGCACACCGAATTTCAGACAGCCTGTATATACAATAGTAACAATTTCAATTATATCTTTACTTCCCTTTCTTCTCCTTATCCATTTCACTTCTCTTTCATCCTCGTTTCCTCGTGTAACCAGACCGCTGTTTCTCCTTTTGTGTAGATGCATTTGATTTTGTATGTGTTCGAGGGTTTCCTGTTTCTCTCCACACATTCTGTACTTCCTTCCTTCCTCATTCAACATCTTGTCGAATTTTCCTCGTTCCCGCATCTCCTCCCTGTCATCTGTCTACTATTATTTGCATTTTGGGATCTTCCGTTATTTACTGTGGGAACTCATGTGTTAGAATTTCTTTATATTATCATTGGTTTAATTAAACTTTCTATCATCATTCTTCTATTGAAATCGTGCCCGATCTTCTCTCCCCAATACCTACCTCCATATCTGTCACCCTCGCTCTCTCCCTTATGTGTGATTCCTCTTCATTTTTTCTTTGAAACCAATATCCGGGATATTTCAATTCCTTCACCATTTCTATCACTTCTTCCCACAACCACTTTTCTTCCCTGATCCCCCCCAACTCTGCTAGACCTTATGACCTTTGACTTCTCTGTATTTAATCTCAAATTCTTTTTACGCAAATACTTTTCCAAAGTCCTCATCATTTGTATCAAAGAACATGCGTCTGTTGCCAAAACCACAATATCGTCTGCTTACGCCAGCGGCCAAACTGTTTTTCTCCTCACAACCACCCCGCGCAACGCAGTTCTAAGTATGCCGTTTGCCATTCTTGTTTTAGGGGTGAAAGAAGGTGAAACAATCGGAACTCTTCGTTTAAATCGGGACAATTAGCACTTTTCTGTCCAAATCGGAATATTTCGGGACAAAAAAATAATCGGGCATATGGAACTGACTATGGCATGTAATTCCGGCACGTAACAGAATGGTCGCGATCGCGATACCCGTAAAAGCAACTGCAATACTGTGTCAATCACGGTATCGGTGATGGCGTTGTAAAGGCATGCATTTCCAGAAACTTCTGGGTCGTCTATGTAAAAGAGCCTGGTTGCGAACGGCTACAGTGTACTCTTCCACAGAACGGATGACTGCATTGCGAATCATGAGTTAGTTATAATTTAATATGAACGGATCTGGAGGTGCGTATTCTTCTTCTATTTCGAGAATTCCATGAATATGTAATGGAATCGAAAGAACAAATATTTCTAAAACTTTGTTTCACTGCGCTAGGCAGTTGTCAATGTGAAGAAGCGCTGTGTTGCATGCACGATCAGGGTCTTGTGATTGACGGTGTTGAAAGTCTTCGGAGAGAGGTTCTTTGAATTTTTCTCACAGTTGAACACTGAACAGGATTTGTAACTTCGCAATACAGCACTATGCATGTATGTACTTAAAGGTATAAGTATAGGAACCTACCTTCTTAAAATTGCCTACAATTAATTCCTGTAACTTTGTTCAAATATTGCATGTTTTGAATGTGTATGGAAAACCGCAGACCAACTGGTTTCGTCCTTCTGGGACTCATCAGTACGGTGCTTTCCCCTACACACTCAAACCATGCAATTTTATCTTGCTATATATGCTGCCGCGCTCTGGACAGATATCAGCAAGTGACAACTACTTTGAGTAATTATCTGGTATTAATTAGTGGTACTGGACCGTTCGAACAACTACTCCTCGGGCAAATACCCCGCCAGGCATTGAATTATAGAACTAAATCCAGATTTTTTGTACTACGAGACGTTTCAGACTGCTACCCCATCTAAGATGGCTTTGAAACAATCCTAATTTGTCTCCATGTACGTACGTGCTTTTAAGCAGGTCTTTGTTCAAATATTGCATGTTTTGAATGTGTATGGAAAACCGCAGACCAACTGGTTTCGTCCTTCTGGGACTCATCAGTACGGTGCTTTCCCCTACACACTCAAACCATGCAATTTTATCTTGCTATATATGCTGCCGCGCTCTGGACAGATATCAGCAAGTGACAACTACTTTGAGTAATTATCTGGTATTAATTAGTGGTACTGGACCGTTCGAACAACTACTCCTCGGGCAAATACCCCGCCAGGCATTGAATTATAGAACTAAATCCAGATTTTTTGTACTACGAGACGTTTCAGACTGCTACCCCATCTAAGATGGCTTTGAAACAATCCTAATTTGTCTCCATGTACGTACGCGCTTTTAAGCAGGTCTTTGTTCAAATATTGCATGTTTTGAATGTGTATGGAAAACCGCAGACCAACTGGTTTCGTCCTTCTGGGACTCATCAGTACGGTGCTTTCCCCTACACACTCGAACCATATAATTTTATCTTGCTATATATGCTGCCGCGCTCTGGACAGATATCAGCAAGTGACAACTACTTTGAGTAATTATCTGGTATTAATTAGTGGTACTGGACCGTTCGAACAACTACTCCTCGGGCAAATACCCCGCCAGGCATTGAATTATAGAACTAAATCCAGATTTTTTGTACTACGAGACGTTTCAGACTGCTACCCCATCTAAGATGGCTTTGAAACAATCCTAATTTGTCTCCATGTACGTACGTGCTTTTAAGTTTTAAGCAGGTCTTTGTTCAAATATTGCATGTTTTGAATGTGTATGGAAAACCGCAGACCAACTGGTTTCGTCCTTCTGGGACTCATCAGTACGGTGCTTTCCCCTACACACTCAAACCATGCAATTTTATCTTGCTATATATGCTGCCGCGCTCTGGACAGATATCAGCAAGTGACAACTACTTTGAGTAATTATCTGGTATTAATTAGTGGTACTGGACCGTTCGAACAACTACTCCTCGGGCAAATACCCCGCCAGGCATTGAATTATAGAACTAAATCCAGATTTTTTGTACTACGAGACGTTTCAGACTGCTACCCCATCTAAGATGGCTTTGAAACAATCCTAATTTGTCTCCATGTACGTACGTGCTTTTAAGCAGGTCTTTGTTCAAATATTGCATGTTTTGAATGTGTATGGAAAACCGCAGACCAACTGGTTTCGTCCTTCTGGGACTCATCAGTACGGTGCTTTCCCCTACACACTCAAACCATGCAATTTTATCTTGCTATATATGCTGCCGCGCTCTGGACAGATATCAGCAAGTGACAACTACTTTGAGTAATTATCTGGTATTAATTAGTGGTACTGGACCGTTCGAACAACTACTCCTCGGGCAAATACCCCGCCAGGCATTGAATTATAGAACTAAATCCAGATTTTTTGTACTACGAGACGTTTCAGACTGCTACCCCATCTAAGATGGCTTTGAAACAATCCTAATTTGTCTCCATGTACGTACGTGCTTTTAAGCAGGTCTTTGTTCAAATATTGCATGTTTTGAATGTGTATGGAAAACCGCAGACCAACTGGTTTCGTCCTTCTGGGACTCATCAGTACGGTGCTTTCCCCTACACACTCAAACCATGCAATTTTATCTTGCTATATATGCTGTCGCGCTCTGGACAGATATCAGCAAGTGACAACTACTTTGAGTAATTATCTGGTATTAATTAGTGGTACTGGACCGTTCGAACAACTACTCCTCGGGCAAATACCCCGCCAGGCATTGAATTATAGAACTAAATCCAGATTTTTTGTACTACGAGACGTTTCAGACTGCTACCCCATCTAAGATGGCTTTGAAACAATCCTAATTTGTCTCCGTGTACGTACGTGCTTTTAAGCAGGTCTTTGTTCAAATATTGCATGTTTTGAATGTGTATGGAAAACCGCAGACCAACTGGTTTTGTCCTTCTGGGACTCATCAGTACGGTGCTTTCCCCTACACACTCAAACCATGCAATTTTATCTTGCTATATATGCTGCCGCGCTCTGGACAGATATCAGCAAGTGACAACTACTTTGAGTAATTATCTGGTATTAATTAGTGGTACTGGACCGTTCGAACAACTACTCCTCGGGCAAATACCCCGCCAGGCATTGAATTATAGAACTAAATCCAGATTTTTTGTACTACGAGACGTTTCAGACTGCTACCCCATCTAAGATGGCTTTGAAACAATCCTAATTTGTCTCCGTGTACGTACGTGCTTTTAAGCAGGTCTTTGTTCAAATATTGCATGTTTTGAATGTGTATGGAAAACCGCAGACCAACTGGTTTCGTCCTTCTGGGACTCATCAGTACGGTGCTTTCCCCTACACACTCAAACCATGCAATTTTATCTTGCTATATATGCTGCCGCGCTCTGGACAGATATCAGCAAGTGACAACTACTTTGAGTAATTATCTGGTATTAATTAGTGGTACTGGACCGTTCGAACAACTACTCCTCGGGCAAATACCCCGCCAGGCATTGAATTATAGAACTAAATCCAGATTTTTTGTACTACGAGACGTTTCAGACTGCTACCCCATCTAAGATGGCTTTGAAACAATCCTAATTTGTCTCCGTGTACGTACGTGCTTTTAAGCAGGTCTTTGTTCAAATATTGCATGTTTTGAATGTGTATGGAAAACCGCAGACCAACTGGTTTCGTCCTTCTGGGACTCATCAGTACGGTGCTTTTCCCTACACACTCAAACCATGCAATTTTATCTTGCTATATATGCTGCCGCGTTCTGGACAGATATCAGCAAGTGACAACTACTTTGAGTAATTATCTGGTATTAATTAGTGGTACTGGACCGTTCGAACAACTACTCCTCGGGCAAATACCCCGCCAGGCATTGAATTATAGAACTAAATCCAGATTTTTTGTACTACGAGACGTTTCAGACTGCTACCACATCTAAGATGGCTTTGAAACAATCCTAATTTGTCTCCATGTACGTACGCGCTTTTAAGCAGGTCTTTGTTCAAATATTGCATGTTTTGAATGTGTATGGAAAACCGCAGACCAACTGGTTTCGTCCTTCTGGGACTCATCAGTACGGTGCTTTCCCCCACACACTCAAACCATGCAATTTTATCTTGCTATATATGCTGCCGCGCTCTGGACAGATATCAGCAAGTGACAACTACTTTGAGTAATTATCTGGTATTAATTAGTGGTACTGGACCGTTCGAACAACTACTCCTCGGGCAAATACCCCGCCAGGCATTGAATTATAGAACTAAATCCAGATTTTTTGTACTACGAGACGTTTCAGACTGCTACCCCATCTAAGATGGCTTTGAAACAATCCTAATTTGTCTCCATGTACGTACGTGCTTTTAAGCAGGTCTTTGTTCAAATATTGCATGTTTTGAATGTGTATGGAAAACCGCAGACCAACTGGTTTCGTCCTTCTGGGACTCATCAGTACGGTGCTTTCCCCCACACACTCAAACCATGCAATTTTATCTTGCTATATATGCTGCCGCGCTCTGGACAGATATCAGCAAGTGACAACTACTTTGAGTAATTATCTGGTATTAATTAGTGGTACTGGACCGTTCGAACAACTACTCCTCGGGCAAATACCCCGCCAGGCATTGAATTATAGAACTAAATCCAGATTTTTTGTACTACGAGACGTTTCAGACTGCTACCCCATCTAAGATGGCTTTGAAACAATCCTAATTTGTCTCCATGTACGTACGTGCTTTTAAGCAGGTCTTTGTTCAAATATTGCATGTTTTGAATGTGTATGGAAAACCGCAGACCAACTGGTTTCGTCCTTCTGGGACTCATCAGTACGGTGTAACTTTCACAAAAAAATGATTTGTCTACATTTTTGCAGTTCTCGATTTTACCACAACTTCAATATATAATTCTACACATACATAATCATCATCATCATCATCATCATCATAATATTAAAAGCGAAAAGGCACAACACTTGCAACGGGTGGGGATATCGGTCGCTCGGTCTCTTTTCAACTGGCGGAGATCGTATGGGTGAGGTCGTGCACTCGACCAGGTGTTTCTTTAAGGCAAATAAGAAAATTGCATCGGCATAATTTCGATGGGCGCTTGGATCTGCTGAGCGCTGTTATCGCAGTCGGAGTTCAACGTTACACGGGTAGGCATAGGTAGAATGGTTTTTTGTCGTATGCATTAAATTAAACGCAATTAATTATGGACAAAATGACATACAGGGCAGCGTCCATGCGATATGAAAACCGCAGGAAAAAACCTAGGCAACTATCACCACTACGTAAAAGTCGTGGAGCGTAGCCCACGGGTCATCTAGTAAATATTAAACAGCTTTTATTTTTATGTGTTTGCGAGTTGATAAGGGCATAATTATTGCACTGGAATTAATTTCCGATTTACAAATAGCTGTACGTTACGTCTAAACAACCTTTTTTGATCTATTGAATTGTTACGTTATCGACAGAAAATGCAATACACGAAACACTTTATGAATATAAATCTACATGAACAAGGAAATAAAACAAAGCGACTTGCGTGTATAAAGGATCTAAATCAATTATTATATAAACTCAAAATTAACATACAAAGGTATACAGGTTTTATTAAAACAGTTTTTTGGTGCGTTGAATAGCGAAGAAATAGAATACATAAGGAAATATTGCTGTAGGTAGCATGTATTTTAAATATCCTGGGATGAAAGGAGGAACACCGATGGGTCCTAGTGAAATCATCCCCACGAGCAAACGCTGTGAGGTAAGCTGAACAGCTTGTGAAAAATTAAACATATTCCTGCGAAATACTGATGTTCCAACTAATCTAGACAGGAAAGTTTGTAAATTGCGCGATTTTCCCTTGATGACCTGTGACGCAGACACTGACACTTAAATCCACAAAAGCGCAAATCGATTAAGAACTAGATACCAAGAGAACAATAGAACGGTACTGATCTTATAGAGACAGAACACATAACATAATCCGTAATGACGGAATTCCACGAAGGGTCACAGTCACGGACATAATTTCAAGAATAGCTCAACTAAAATGGAGTTGGTGGGGTCAAATAGCCAAATCTAATTCAAAGAGATACACCAATAGAATATCACAATGGAGACCGAAAATCACCGAAAGAATTGACGAATAAAAGATGGCTTAATAACTTCAAAGAATTAGCAGAAAGAAAATGGTTCCGAGATACACAGGATTACAGAACACTGAGGGTTATGGAAGTGGGCTACGTCCAGCAATGTATGGGTTAAAGCTATGAAAAGGAGAGAGCACGCATGTATGTCTATACTTAAGTACGCTACACAACATTGCTTCATAACGTCCCAAGATTTCACTAAATATTGTAACGTATTTCGAATTAACGATTGACTAATTTACAAAGATTTAAAACACGTGTATTCGCTTGAATCTATCGCCTTTTATTTATTTCACATTTATATCTTTTACCGCTTCTTCAAAACTAAACTGTAACTCCTGGTCTCTACTTGCCTTTTTATACCCGCAGCAGAAACTTTCTGCATATTTTTAGATCAATTCCATTCTAGACGAATTCGATTCATAGCAACAAGACTAACGTTATAAAAACAGCTGTTCGTTTGTTTACGTTGAATCATCCTTCGCGTAGACAAGTTTATAGGCGTCGATTGTGGGGGTTACTCTCGTAACAATTTTATAAAATGACTACTAATTTACACTTTACCTTAACACTCAATCAGTTGTCGCAATTGGTAGTGGAGGTATTATGGTACGGGCAGGAATCTTTATGGCTTGTTGTATTGTAATGGGCCCTACCCCAACCCTTGCAAGTTTCTGCTCACCTGTCTATTTACCTGCTCAGCGCGAACTTATTAACCTAATTACAAATTTACCTAGATACCCGTCGAAGTGGCAACGTGATCGTCTTTTACTTACATTGTGTATTATCTGTACCATTACAGATCCAATTACTTTGATAAGAAACAAGAAAGCATCTTAAGTGGAGATACTAATAATAAACACAAATAAAATTAGGAACAACCTGACCTACAAAGTCTTCCCAACCGATGACAATCAATAATTCTCATGACAAATTTACGTAATTACCATCACCACCAAACGGTCCACATGGTGAAAGAGCTTGCTGGAGGTCTAATACCGGCATCGAAGTGGGGAATTATGCATAGCCTCTCATGTCTCAGACAACAGTTCTTCTGTGTAGGTCAAGACTTCGCGTGTTATTTACGTACGAGTGAGTCTACTCGTGTGTTATGTAATGTGATAGCAACCCTTCCTGGAAAAGTTTTCCTTTGGTACCAGTTATTTATCGAAATATCCACGGTAAGTCAAAAGGTTATATTATATATTGGATGAGAGCAGGGATTGATAAATTAATTGGTTTACTCCTACTGTATTGATTTTTCATTTAGGCAGTTGATCTTAAAATAATTTGTACAAGATCTAGGTTAAAATCTTGGAAGTGGTATAAATTAGCACTTTCTATAATACATATAATCTTGTCCAAACAAGAAATATCAATTCCAATTAACACTAAAAGCCGTTATCACGTATAGAGGTTAATTTCTTTTAGTCCTTTAGAGTTACACAAACACATAAACAATGCACCTATTTTACCTATCAGAATTTCTAGACCTTCTAAAATAATGTCACGTATGTTGCAAGTCAATAAAAACCACTAACGGCACTAACAAAAAAACATCGATTACAGAAAATTATTGCGAAACTTACGCATAATTTGATCACTCAACGCCTTGTCAGCTACTTACGGACTTTTGTTTGACTGTTGCCATAGCAACCTGACATCGTTAGGTACACTGCAATTGTTTCTGGTACTTCAACTGTTTCACCGGCTTCGTGATCCTTACAAAAGTTTTTTACAGCGAAAGTGATTAGTGCTATTTTGTTTAACTTTTACAATTTAAATATAATCATACATTGTGAAGGTTGAATTTTCAAAGCAACTTTGTGTGATTTACGCTCGAAAAGAGCGAGGCGTGGAAAATGAATGTGTATTAAGGAATCTCTTGTACTCTTATGTGACGCACTGGAGGAGAAAGTTCTTTGACTTAAATTTAATAAACTAGAAAGTGTCTGACAAAGTTTTGTTTACTATGTTCTCAAGAGATCAATAAAAATCGATAGTAAAAAAGTGTATAAAAATTTAGGTTAAGTAAATGTGGCACGAGGTAACCTAATTTATTTGTCTAAAAGAATTTTTCTTACAGATGTTCCGAGTAGTGCCATTATCTGTGCTATTTATCGTACCACTGGTTTTGGGCCGTCCAAATGCAGATCCTGTCAATGCACAAGGAGTAACTGCAGTAGATGGCAACAAATTGCGAGGAAGTTCAATTCCTAACATAGAAAAAACAATAGCAGAAGTGGAAGAGCTAATCAGGAATAATCCAACTTATCCTAAACTGACACGCGGCGAAATAATAGATCTAGTAGAAAATATAACGAGAGCTGAGGCGCTGATTAAAGCAAATAAAACTAGAGATGATGGTAAAAGAGCTATTATGGTAGTGATGCCATTTACACCAGGTAGTTCGAAGGAAATAAGTGATTTGTATACTAAACCACCTGTTACCCACATAATCGGTGATGGTGCTGCAGAAAGCAAACATTCAAAACCACGTAAACCATCGTACAGTACCAAAACTTCAGTATCTGTGCAAACTTCTAGTGGAAAACCATTTGCTGAAGTTGAAACTTTACCAATTACACAATTATTCCCGAATATCAAAGATGTTTCTGAAACTATACAAAATGATCCGATGAAAGAACTTAAAGAAACAACTACTGTTAAAAGCAGAAGGCGTAAACCTCCAACTACTACAACAACAGAACAGCCAAAAGTAACTCAAAGAAGGAATCAGGTTAGAAGAAGAACCACACCGCAACATCCAAATCATAAATATCCCATTGAAGATTTGAAAAAGGAAGAATTTTCTTCCAGTGAAGGTATGCGTATTGTAAGTGCACCAAACCTCGCCAATGAACCAAATATTTTTGAAGAAGAACCTTCTACTACAAGAAAACCAGCAATTCGAAGAAGAACTACCACTATTTATAAACCACAAACTTTTGAAGTACCTTCAGTTACTGCCAAACCTTCATTTGAACATATAAATTTACCTAATGATTTGAAAGCAGTTATGGAAGATTTAAATTTACCACAACCAGAAGAGCCACCTGTTGCTAACTTCAAACCAGAACAACAAGATATGGAAAACATTTTGGCTTCTGTCGGTATCTACCAAACTTCAACCACCACCACAAGTCTACCAGATGTATCAAACGTAGCGGATAATCTAAGTCCAGAAATGAGAGAATTATTGATGAGTTTTGGTCTTATACCAAACCCCAACGAGAAGAAATCAACCAAAAAACCAAATTCGATGGAACCATTAAAAGCTGATACCAGTGCACAATCTTATGTTGGTTTTAAACCTTTACCAGACAGCGCGCCATCTAGAGACGACATGGAAACTTTTTTGAATACTTTCGGACTTGGAAGAAACGGACGACAACAAAAACCGAAGTCAGAAGAAAATCCTGAAGATGGTTTTAATTTTGATATGGTTCCAGGGTCTTTGAAAAATGTTTTAACTGACATCGGTTTAAAAGAGAAGCAGCCCAAGAAAATAAGAACCCAAGAAGGGGAGAAAACAGTAGAAAAACAACACATCTTCAACCCAAATGATTCACAATACGCTACAGAGGAAGAATTAAACAAACTGAGTAAACTTCTAGATGTGGTAAAACAACTGGAGAAATTGAATGGAACAGCTACTGAAGAAGATTTAAAGAAAATCGACTTAAATGGTTTAAAAGATTTAGTAGGTAGTTTAAATCACGTAAACGTACCTCTGAACGAACAATCGCCCGGCCCAGACCCACTCAACTATGACAGCAGTGCAGAAAAAAACGAAGTAAAAAGACAGCAAGAAAATTCAAGTTCAACTATATCCGGTTCTGTATCTGTATCAGCTTCTGTAGAAACAACAGATGTTAACATAGAAGAATCGAGTTCAAAACCTGATATAAAACATCTCGAGGAATCATTTGGAGGAGCTCCTGTAGAAACAACCACATCAGGGCCTTCACCCCCAAGATCAGGATTTTACTATTTAGTGGACTGGAACACCTTTTTGGATATTGATGATCAGAAAGGGAGAAGAGTGAATTTGAGGTTCCAACCAACTGTTGGAGACCCTAAGAGATTTTTGTCCGTTTCAGTACCTTGAAGAACTCGAGTGTAAAAGTCTATATTATACAATAATTTATTAAAAGTAAAGGTGAACACGCAGTTTATTGTTGTAATATAATTGTAATTGCGCAAGTATGAATACAATTAATTGGAATGTTGAGGACAAGCAAGAAAATATAATTTATTTTGTACAGTTTAATTTAAGTCGAAATACGAGTATCTGTAAGTATAATAAATATGAACTAAATATTAGGCCGCTTTTCTGTATAATTTCAGTTTTGTGAGGTTTCAAAAAGTTTTCCAAAAGAAGGAAAAAGCGTAAATTCACTTCAATAATATATTCAAAAAGAGTTATAGATGAAGAAATATATATAAATGGATTAATAGGATTTTCTTTTTAATTTTAGTGTCTATTTCGCGTTTTGTGAAAGTATCAAGCCCACCAGCACAGGGTCATATAACCCCAAGAATAAGAATTAGTAATATTGCTATGACCTTCTGCAGATTCTGCAAACCCGTAAGGTTTGGTTATATTAAGAAAATACATTTGATCATTGGAATCAGAAACAAATAATAAAGTAGTTGTCATTTTCTTGGTCGTTTTAATTTCTAAATTGGGTACATTGTTATTACTGATGCCCTACACATTAATTCATAATAATAAAAGCTAATACATTTATTGATGTGTAAATTTTACATTAAAAAATAAGGATAACAAACCATATACCGCTTGCCCCAATCCCAGTTTAGTTATTACTGTTAATATATTCCAGTTATTTCAGTAGATAAATATTTGATTTGTTGCAACCAATATGTGGCTCAAAATATTAAAATTTGTTCTGTAATAACCACATGTACTGTGAGGCAGTTCTAGTAATAATGGAACGGGTAGAATGATTTGGGTATTTCAATGATCCAAACAGCCATATTGAAATGGTATCAACTTCCGGTATACAGGATGGCCCATTAGTGCCGGGACGGTCTATATCTCTTGAATCATTCAAGGCATAAGAATGAAATTTTGCAAGTGCTTAGGAAACCCTATGCCGCATATTGTAAAATTATTTTGGTGTATACAGGGTCTTCACGGAAATTAAAATTGAAACTTACAAATTTTCAATTTCACTGTTATTTTTTACAATTTTATTCGGATTTCCCCATTTAACTTAAATTCGGACCTGCCCCGTTTTAAAACGATTGACGTATTTTGAATTCCTTGTTTTAAACTTTCGAGTTGCTTCAGGACAGATAAATGGTTAAAAGTAGATACAAATTATTAATAAGCTAAATATGACTTTGTAGAGGAAATGTAATTTAAACGAAAAGCTGGGCGGAGAACAAATTTATAATGCAAATACTGTTTATTAATAGTAATTTCGAAAACATAGCTTTCCCGAGATAACTGTTTTATTCTCACTTTTTATAGACGAATCATATTTTGAAGTCAAATTGCAATCGCGTTGAAATCATGTTACCTGTGATAAACAAAACAGCTCCAACTCGCATCTGTTCTCGCTGTAGTTTTTTGTTTAAATTACAACATTTCCCACTAATGATAAAAGCCAAATTTATCTCATTAATAATTTTTACTGACTTTAAAATATTTATCTGTTCTTACTTCCGCAACAACTCCAAATTTGAGAAGAAGAAATTGAAAACACACAACAAAAATACGTAACTAAATTGGTTTAGAGAGTGAGTGGCTCAAATTTAAGTTTTCTTGGTTATGGTAGACATTGCGATTTCGAGCTATTTTTATTCTTTTTGCTATATTTGTTCACAATAATACTAATTCTCGGTAAGAATATATTGAAAACTACCCGTTTTAGGCATACGCGGGTACACTTAATAAAAATTAAATCGATTTTACATTCAAGAAATAATTTTTTGCAATGGGACTTTTTGTGTCAGTGCAAATTCTATTGGCTTAGTTTTGCGCAGAAACCAAATTTAAACATTTTTTTTTTTGGTTTTGGGAGAAAAAATAGGTGAAATCCGAATAATAATAATAATAATAATAAACTGGCTATTAAATGTGCAATTAATATACAGGGTATTCTATTTGAAATTCTTGAGAAAAATTCAATTTTGCGTATGTTTACCACCCTGTACAATGTAAAGCATTGTGACAAAGGTATTATCAGAATTTGCAAATAGAATAGTTTGTGAATCTAGTTCGATAAAGAAATCTTTGACAGCTTCTGTAAATAGGCGTCAGTAGAGCCACAAAGATGTGTCCAGATCGACACTAAAATGGTAATATCTTAACATCCCCTGTTTGAAACCCATTAATGTGATATATCGTTTTCCATGAAATTTTGTGGGGAATGTGAATATTAAAAAAATGGGGTTTCCATTAAAAAAAATGTAACTTTGGTTTGTTACGCAAAATGTGAAGACCCTGTATACACCAAAATAATTTTATAAGATGCAGCATGTGATTTTCTAAGCACTTGCAAAATTTCATTTTATTTAAACTTGCCTAGGTACATGGTTTAGAATTTAGATAGATGTACAAATGTCTAACATAAGCTTAAATGAAAGGCCGTGTATGTATCCTAATCATTTATGAACCTTTTTCCGAAGACCAAATCCTCCGATTATGGCAGCTAAAGCTTTTGAATAAGCAATTTCAAACGTAGCAACGTAAATGCAAAAATTGTTAGAAAAACAAAGTATCTGATTTTATTAGAATGAAACTATCCATACTTTCTGAAAATTGTTTATATTTTCGAAAATTAATGTGCTGAATCTAGAACATAATGTAGTAGAAATAAGAAATTAATATTTGTGAAAATTTTCTGCACAGTGTTTCCTTCTCTCTCTTCAAAGTATACCATTACAGTATGAGATTTCTCAGGTTGGTTACTTAAACCAACCCTGTCACAAAACCACGAAATTTTGACCACCTTTCTATAGTGTAAATAAGTACCTAATTATGAGATCATCACTAATGAAATGAAAGAATTGGAAATTTATCTTCACTAAACACTGTCTATCAATAGAGAAAAATCTGCAGTATCCCCATATTTTGGTTCCAAACGAAGATTTACGCTAGTACCTTTAGTATCATCCATTTCGAAAAATGTATTCCAATCGACAAGGTAGAAGAACCCCGTCCTTACCGGTGCCTTCTGAACGGCCAATCTATCTTCCAAAGGCGTCAAACCTCCGAAAGAGTCTTCCAGATTTTGAATGGACATAACGTCTATTTCTTCAACTATCCCAAATGAATTATTTGAACTTAATGACGATGGAGTTTCTGTATCTTCATTTATCGCCTCTGTTAGATAGTCTGGTTCAGTAGTCGTGAAATCTTCGATTGTTGTGGTTAACGTTAGTTCTGCAATTGTATCATCAACAGGAGCACAAAAAATGATGGTACCAAAATGATTAAGTAACAAATAAAGAGTTGTTAACAGTAGCTAAAAAGTAATATTGTTTCAAATATATTGCAAATAAAGTAAGTATAATTAAAAAATACCTTAGACATTTTAATTTTATTGTGGAATTGCTATATTGCGTCACTACGTGTTTTCCTCACTAAGAATTTTGTAAAACTGAGTTACGCAATTAAAGAAAATCAAATGACTGTAATTTTGCTAATTACAACTTTCTCCGTAACGCCGTAGGGTTCATGTCATCAATAATTGCACATACCAAGTCATAATTAATATACAATAAGTACAGGTTGAATTGAACAAAATCAGGAAATTCAATTTAATATGTAACTATGCATTTTCTTGTACGCCGATAAAATATTAAACATAAATTACCATGAATGTAACGCTTCTAATAATTTCCTGAATTCTTTAGGGGTTCTGACGTGTACCTGCTTACAGTTTTTGTTTTGCAAAATATGGTGACTGCGACCGTGTTGGAAAATTAAATATTTTCCAGCAGAAATATTAACGCCCAAATTTATTGCATCGGCTTCATTTTGGTTAATGGAAACTCTGGAATTTTCTTTTTGTCTTCATCAAAAGAGATTGGAAAGATCGTTTATTACTTAACCGAACATAAACTATTTACCTATATAGGTGATTTTTATAATTATTTTTATCTTCGTTGAGAAATTTTTGATTTTGCTGTACATGGTGGCCAAAGAATTAAAAAATGTAATTTCCAAAATTAAAAATTTTTGAATCAAACTTTTTTGAAGCATCAGAATGAAAGAGCTTAGAAGGAGAAATCGAAACGCCAAATAAAGTTTTTTCATAGAAGTTATGCGGCCTACACACAAGCTACTTTTCTTGGCGTTTTGGTAGCTAGCGTTTCGGCGAGCTACCAAAAAGCTTGAAAACGGCGTAGAGAACGTAAGTGTGTAGCCATTAACTTTACCGTCAGCTACTAGCCGAGCGCCCTAGAACGCCAGCGAAAAGAATCGAACGCGTTGGATTTTTGCTGTACCTTCAGTGACTAACCAGCATATGAGTCGCCTGTGTGTGTACGGAAAAATGCACTTTTTTGTTGTAATTGAATACGTTTAAAGTCAAGATGAGTTCGACCAAATCACGTTTTTCACAGTCAGAAGAATTTATAATTGATTTTATATCACTGTTGAAAGAAAAACAATGCCTTTGGATGGTCAAATCAAAAGCTTATTTCAATAGGTTGCTCAAACTCAATGCATACGACGACTTGGTAAAATTATGCCAGAAATTCTGTACTGATTGTGAATGCACATTCGATATGGGAGCGAGGTCGGCGCGACTCGGGAAAATTTCGTCGTATGTGCTTTTAGGTGGAAGAATAAAGCTCGTCTGGGAGCGTTGTTTGAGCACACACTTACTGTTGGGCGAAGCAAGGGACGCGGGAGTTGGTACTTCTGCGGCAGTGTTTATTGTTTTTGTCTACCATATTTAGGTCTGAGATTGGCTCGTTGCTTTGCTTATAACGTGCGTAATTAGCTGCATTATCGTGTTTATTTTTAAATATTGAAATTTTATCTAAATATAGACTTTGACGAAAAACTTGAAATAAAATGAAATGGACGTCCTAAGCCTGTGCGAAGTATCAAATGCTTTTCGAAAGGTCGCGGTAAAGTTTGTGTGCGAACGTTTAACCTTTTGGGTTTGGGATTTTCGTCAAATATTGCGGTGAGTGAAATTTCTTGTTTGAAAATGTTTGAAAATAGCTTCACAATTGATTGATTGATTATCAACTTTATTCTCGAATTGCACTCGCAGACCACACCCACAACTCAATTACGAGACAGGCGGCGGATTTCGTTTGGCGTTTCAGTCGCTTGTGTGTGGTGAAATCAGAGAAGCGTTTTGGTAGCTCGCCAAAACGCTAGCTACCAAAACGCCAAGAAAAGTAGCTTGTGTGTAGGCCGCATTATGGTTGATATTAAAAATAAAATCGATTTTTTGTTTTTCCATATCTTAATACCGATTATTATTTTTTTAAGATTACTACTTGTAATGAACCGTTATGTGCAACTATTATTAGCAAGTTTAGGTACAAAGGGTGTTAACGTTGGAGGATTCCAGGTTGAATGAAACTTTACCGTTTGTCATTTACCTCAATGTATTAAGTTAAATAAATATTGATTTTTGGCTTTTCGATTTCTCCTTGTATGCTTCTTCATTTTGTTGTTTCAAAAAAGTTTTATTCAAAAATTTATAATTTGGCAAATCTACATTTTTATATATCTTGCACACCCTCTACAACAAAATCAAAGTTTCTCAACGTGAATCGTATTTATATAACAAGCAAAGAAATTATGAAGAATAACTTTTTTCGAAAAACGGAAAATAAAAATATTTACAAGTATAGTTAAGTCCATCCGTGGACACACTGTAAAGTATTTTTTTGCCAATATATTTCACGAAAACAATAAATTTAGTATAGGTAAGAAAATCAGACCGACACTAACAAATTGCTGCAATTTACGCACAAATTTAAATATTTGGAGCAGCTCTCGTAAAACCAAAATTTGTATTGGAGACACTACAGCTAGTCTTGGAATAATTCTCCTAACGTTCCACGCAAACGTTTTCGCATTATGTGGGATTGTCACTATCATCGTCCACAAAATGCGACATCTCCATATCAGATTCTTCCGACGAGTAAGGCACCATAATGTTTTTGGGTCTCTTATCACATTTCTGAAAATTAAAGCAAAAATTTAAGAATTAAAAGATGGTAGTATGTAGGTATATCAAACTCCTCGAGTTTTTTTCACTCTTCTTGGTATAGTGGCCCTTAATTTTGCCTTCCGTCTGTCTATGATTTCTGGGAGTATTTAAAATGATAGCACCTGTTTCCTCGCTTCTTAGCCACATCAACTACTGAGGTTGATGGTATTGGAGAAATTTCATCTAATACGGTTCCAGGTGTCCTCTTTCTGGGTGCATATGTTGTGTAGTGGATGGGTGGAGTAGAGGTGAGGATGGGGCCTGGAGCTTCAATGGATGAAATTTCTTCTGCTGCTGATTCTTCCGGTGGAAGTATTTCATTGGTACGCTGTGGATTTTGTAAGTAAGCATACACCGGAATGGCCACCGGATCCAAGCTCTAAAAGCTGAAGATTCATTTTGTATTGTTGCTGACTTTGTCACAGCATCTGCCAGTAGCTTTCCAAATTGAAGCCTAATAATTTGTTTGGTTCATTTTTATGCATAAATTGCAAGCAGCATAAAAATGAGCCTTCAAAGATTTGAAAACCCACGAAATTGGGTCGTGTGACTGGGCAAGCAAATCAGAATGATTCCCTTTTATTCAGCAAACTCTAGCATTTCAGCTGAATTGTAATTACAAGAATTCCTTCTAAAATAAGGATTACATTTCCCGCAGGAATCTTTGGCACGAAATGATTTAACCAGTCTAGAAATATTTCGGTACTTTTTCCTATAGGCCGATTTTTCATTCGTATACAGTTTTGTGGTCTTATTCGAACTCCCTTTTCTTATTTTTCCCTTTCATGATACTACATGGCGGTAGAAATACTCCCTCAGCACTGAAGCAAATCTAATGACTGTAACAGTATCTCCTTTCTTTGTTATAGCTGCTACATTTTTAGAGCCTTTTTGGCCATGACTTGTCCGGGTCGGTTGTAATTGTAGCCCAGTTTCGTCCATATTAAATAATGAACCTGATTTATCCACTAAATTGTTTTCCAAAATAAGCTGTTCAAAAATTTGAAAGTAATTTCCGACTTTCCTTTTATTCATGCCTTGACATTTAGCCAATGAATCGCCTGCAGATTTTCTGACACTGAAATCCGGGTGTCTTTTTAGAAACATCTTCAACGCACGCATTTTTGCTCTTTTTTTAATCTGTTTTGAATATAAAATTTTTCTACAAGCCGAAAGGCCATCTCTCTGACGCAAGTTCTAGTGGTAGCGAAACCATTCTTCTGTATAGTTTCAAGATGTAGTTTTCTATTTTGCCTTCCTTTTTCTTTTCCAAGTACACACACTCCTCCCTAGCTCTCTTTCTTTAATTTTTTAATTTGCTGCTCTTCATTCTGTTCCGCAGTATAGGAGCTGGAACCGAAAATACACTAGACGCATCATTTACGCCCATTTCTTCATTCTTCACCAAGGATCTGTTTATCAGCAATCGCACTCATATGTAAAGAACCTACTACATTTTCGTCTCAGCCGCACAAATATTTCGGAAGAAATAGGGCGAGTCGTCTCACCCGCTGAGTCAACTTTCCCGGACTTGCCCTACCTGTTGCGCAATATGCCAACGTTTTCCAAAATGAATCAGTATGAATTCTTAATAAGTTAACCCCACACCCCAAAACCCAAAAGACAGTGGATATAGTAATTAAACTCGACACGTGTTTCGCTGACAACGTCAGCATCCCTAGGAGTTGAAGGTTAATCTAAATCTAGTCTTATATTACATTGCTATAAATACCCAACCGTCACTCCTGAAGTGAAAGTGATCGGTAAACCTGTAGGGTTTCTTAGAACTATTGTGAACGTAAGAGCAATAAAATTGGTTTCTTAAGTAAAGGAATCGATAAACCTATATGGTTCCTTAGAACTATTTTGAACTGCCCCATATATTCTTTGTCGCAATTTCCGCGTGCTATTTCGTAAATTCCCGCTTTCTGAATGGGTTCCGTTTTATCTTTCGCATTTCCAAGTACATTTTGTAAATTGTTGCACGTAGCAGGGACCTGAAACCACAATCGAACCGTAACCACATGTTTGTCTTGCACCGAAACCGAACTGAAAACCGAAATTCTGATCGGGGCTCGAACCAGAACCAAACCAAAATCCCGGTAGGAGCTCGAATCGAAACCGAACCGAAACCAAAATTAATAATTAAAAAATACCGAAGTCGTTTTATAATAATAAATATAATATCAATTTAATTAGCAAAAAGTTTAATGTTTAATGTAATTGCGCGAAGTTCCATGTTTGACGCTGGATCATGTGCTGCATGTAGTTGCTTGTTGCAATCCTCTAAATTTTAAGGTCTTCCGTCGTACACGCACTGTCTTTAAAGAACATATGAAAAAAGTCATTAAGAAATTATAAGAAAAATTAGATGCTAAGAAACGTCAAATTGCGCCAGCTTCCCAACTATTTCTAAATGAAACATGCAGAGGAAAGTTGACAGGTTTTCGATATTAATTTGTTTCTGAGCTCGCTTGTGAATGAATATGAGTATTAAATAAATTACTTATAATTTTAAAACATTGCCTTGAAGGCGTATTTGTGAAAATCTTTTTTCAGTCGGCGCTTGTCTATATTTTCGCGGAAGGGGCTTCCTCTGGTTGCTCACATTTGACATACTCTCTGTTACCTAGACACCGTAAGAGTGGGTAAAAGGGTAGAAGGCTGAACTAAATTGAATCTACTTTTTGTACCGAAATCGCCGAACCCAAATTTTAAACCGAAACCGGATCTGAAAACAGAGTTATCCTTTGAACCGAAACCGAACTGAAAACCAATATTAGAATTGACACTTGAACCCAAACCAAACTGAAAACCGAAACTCAAATTCTTACTTGAACCCGTACCAAACCGGAAACCAAAATTCCGATTAACACTTGAACTAAAACCGAAACGAAATAGGAATTCATTTCGGTTCAGGTTCCTGGCACGAAGTGTGAACCACTTCAACTCTTGAGGATGCTGACGTTGTCAGCGAAACACGTGTCGAATTTAATTACTGTGTCACTGTCTTTTGGCGTGTGGGGTTAACTTATTAAGAATTCATAGTGAATTTACGTCAAAGTTCTTGATCCAACTACTGTGTGGAAAATGCATCAGTTTTTTGTGAAAAGCCTGATTCTGCGATATCCCAGTATCCTAAGATTTAGATGCAGGAAAGTTTATAGAAAATCGGATAGACATTCGACATAGAAAACACCCGTGACATGAAAATAAATTATATATGACCCCGCTGCAGCTCTCTTGGGACGCTATGTATGATCGACATCCACAAACGAGTTCAATATTTTCTTTTCAAATAACCACGCATATTAAAATTCCCTACAAAGTCTTCGATGTCAAATTTCTTTTCGGGCTGACAAAAAGCAGTGGCTGAATTTTTTGGAGAAAAATTTATTTTAGGTGCGATACTCAGTATGCGTGCACGGAATTTAACTAAATAAACCATAGAAATATGAAAATGTTATTTACTATTATAAGTGTATTTTTAACGTTATGTGTTAGTCCTGTTATTAATGATCCCATATGGCATTCCTATGATTTTTCAACCGGTTCTAGAGACCGGCATGGTAAGTTAGAAAACTCTTTTTTTTACATAATTATTTAATTAATTTAAATTCTTGTTTGCAAGAACTGATGATATTGGATATAAAATCTGATGGGAACTTTCGAGAAGGACGAGGTGTTTATAGATGGAAAAGTCTTAGAGTTGGAAAAAGGAATTTCGCCTTGGGTTTAATGCCTTTTGGAGTTACTGCTATGGTAGCAGAAGCTTCGGAAAATGAAGAACGTTTTAATACTGTGTCACGTGTACTAGGTATGAAAACTAGTATCTAATATTGTTATTTGTATATTCCAAGCATTTGCCTGTAAAAATATAATTAATACAGGGTTGTCCCATGAAAACGCCCACCGATTTTTCTTTTTCAAGTTTTTGTGAAAAATGATGAAAAAACACGCAATTTTGGTTTTGAGAACACACGAGGTCATTTTGAAATCTTCATGATATAAATTGTTTGTAAAAAATGTATATTTTTCTCCGAAAATTAAAAATACATACCGGGTGTCCCGTTGGTTGGCGATCGGTCATATTATGTCATAACCTATTCGTTCTGCAGCTTTCGAAGGCTATTGTTTTCTATGAAACAGACCACCAGCAATTCATCAAACTATATTTAGCTTTAAATTTTTGCTGCCAGTGGGCAAAACTTTAAAAGGAACTTGACAATTTGTTAGTTTTCGAAAAGTCGGAGGAGAATGTAGGAGGCATATAGAGCTTGCAATTGGGCTAATAACGTTTTCGAATTGGTTTTCCAAACAACCATAAAGAAACTTTAAAGAGACAATTTAGTTTCACTGGACAGGTTAAAAAACAATTCGTATAATTTACACATATATTTTATTTTATGCTGTACCTAGCATAACAATTTTTTAGAGAAATATGCACACAAAGTTCAGAAGAACAGGAAAGCGGTAAATTAACAACTTGTTTTTTTCAATACACCAAAGGGCAAGACAAAAAATTTTGGTCTAAACAGCTGTAAAAAATAGGAAAAACTATTAAGATTTAGTGGCTTTGCCAGAACAAGAAACAATCAACTATTTGCGTTAACTTTGACATAAGTTTAAATTAAGTTAGATTTTTCAATTAGCGTAAAAATGAACGCCAAAGATTATAAATTTTGATTATGGTTGGATGCGGCGATAGATTAAAAGAAGTTATCTCCTATTGCAAGGCCAACAGTGAGTATATTTGTTGCAAAATATGCTGAAACTGGAAGTGTAAAAGATTCAACACGAGAAGGAAGACCTAATATAATATAATATAATATAATATAATATAATACAATATAATATAATATAATATAATATAATATAATATAATGTAATACAATATAACAATATAAGAGTAAATGCCAAATTAAATGATTTTTTGAAGTTCAAGAGGCAAATTGCCGTTAATACAAATATTGACCATACATTTGTGGTAAAGATTTTGAAAAACCAAAAATACTACTCTTATAAAATGGCATAACTGCAAGTATTGGTCGCAAGGTAATCCATTTTGGACTCGGACAGAGGCAATGAAAAGTAAATGTCTGGGCAGAAATTATCGGGCGTCATCTTCTGGGACTGTACTTTTCGAAGATTTGACTGCCGTTCGCTATTTGAATTTTCTGCAATTTGAGTTAGTTCCAGCTCTTGCAGTTATTTATCCTAATAATGAAGATGGAGATGTGCCCCACCACCACCAAGACATTTGGTTCCAACAAGATTGAGCTCCTTTGCTCCTCCCCATTTTGTCGCAGAAGTACGGAATTATCTTGACGGATATATTACCTAACAGATGGATAGGACGACGAGGACCGATGGAATGACCAGCACGATCACCAGATTTAACACCAGTGGACTTTTTTGTGGGGCCATATAAAATCGCCAATTTACATTAATAACCCCATTAATTTAGATGATTTGAAGCAAAGGATCCGCCCAAAAATGAACAGAATCGAGATATAAATTATTGAGCGTGCTCTACAAAGCGTTTACACACGTGCCGGCTAATGCTAATTGGTTTTTGGAAGATGGCTTGAACATTTTCGTGTGTAATGTAAAGTTTTATTGTTTTATTTCCGTTACTTGTGTGCATATTTCTCAAAAAATTGTCATGGTGTTTTTGAAAAGTTTCTAATTTTGGAATTGACCCATCAAAATCCGAAGAAAAAAGTTGGGGTTGTTATTTAAAAAAATATGATGACGTCATAACGCAAAAAGTGTTGTCGATAAAAATTGAATTTTTATGTCGGAAGGTGCCTTTTTAAAAATTAAAATTGGCATGTTTCAGAATTTTCAAAAATCCTAAATAACAAAAATTATGAATTTTGTGCGAAACTTTATCTCCACCCCAAATATTTTTGTTGCAAATAAAGGGAAGTTATGATGAAAAATGTGGTTTAAGGGTAGGTATCTCGCGGAATATAAAAAATAAATAAGAAAAGAAAAATTATTTTATTTAGTTATTTATTTAAAACACAATTTTTGTTTAAATTTGGGCCTCCTAGTGGCAAAAATTGAAGGCTAAAAAGATTCTTGCCGAATTTCTTGTGAACGCTTTTATAAGGTTTAATCCCATTTCGTGCGTTCCCGTTTCGTGCGTCGATGAAAATTTTCCCGTTTCGTGCGTCGTCCCAAACCTCTACCTGGTTTGAGTGCCGTTTCGTGCGCTGACCTGCTGATAATGCAGTAGGCCACTAATTCGAGTTTATCTTTACAACAAAACGCTGTTAATAACTAGACTTCAATGTGGAAGTGTATGTTGATTTCTCTTTGCTTTGGGGTGGGGAGACTTAAACGTTCCGTGGCACAACTTTTTTGGCCGTATTCAGTGACGGGCAACACCATTTTTTTGGCCGTATTTAGTGACGGGCAGCTATCAAACAAAGCAGTACGTTTTGTATGCCTTTATTGTAACAGGTACAACATGTTCAAAGTAAATGATATCGTTGTGCAACGCACGAACTGGCACTACTTAATTACCCAGTAAATTCTTGACGCTCGAATCGGCACGAAAACAGGTAGAAACCCAAAAGCGCACGAAACTGGAACGAACGAAACGGGTAGATATCTTTTATAAAACTGAATTTCTTCTGAAAACTATTGGACGGTCGGTCGGTCGCCAACTTTAACGAGACATGCAGTTACAAAAAGACTGCCAATAAACAGAGAATAAACTAATCGATGCGAGATTATTATGTTTCTCGAAATCAAAATTGATCCAATGGGAATCATTCCACAGTGTCACTCTGTACATCCACTTTAGGGTAACATGTTTGCTGTTTTTGTTATTAAAATGTCTACTGCGGCATAAAGTCATAATGAAATCGTTCCAGATTTTGATGAAATACCCACTGATGTTACTTTATTTGAACACTGGAATTCAAAAATGCGTAAATCGGAAATTATTTCAATCATATCAACGTATGGGAACTTCAGCAAAATGCACTGGTTCACGTTCTCTGATGATGCAACTATGGTATTCACATGATAATATTTCTAATTCAAAATGATTCACAGTGTACTTTTAGGACAAAATTTTTTCATGGACTCCTGAAAAGAAAATAGTACACTTACAGTTTTTTACCCTTGGTCCTAAGGAAAGACTATTAACAATTGGTGAAAATCACGATATTACATCCGCTGATGTATATGAATTTCTAATCACTGAAAATTTTGTGGATATTTGGTATAAAATATTTTGCTCAAATCTAACATATTAACTGACAAATTAAATGTTTTTAGGCATATTCAAAAATTGGTTCTATCAAATCCAACAAACTCCACTGCTTTGACCGCTGTTGGACCTGATTTATTCCTTTCCATCCCTCAAAAATCACTAGATATGGTTATAATTTACAAGTTTTCAAACGACCATTTCGTCCCATTCAAACGTGTCACATGCCCTCAAGCAACAAACGTTGTTTCGTTCAAAATTGGTTTCAAATCTTATTTAGCCATAGGTGGTGCAGTTGGAGGCATCTTCAAATTTACAAAGAACTCCCTTATGAAAGAAGAATTGGCTGATTCTTCTCTGGATGGGGTCCACTTTTGGCATAAAATCTCCCTGGCCAATTTTCGCAGTGATGTTATCCTATTAGCTCAACGTTTAGTAGATCACGAAACTCACAATTCTCTTTCATTAGGTTTTGTGTTACAAAATTCAGGAAAATTCTTTTCTCATGAAGAAATCACGTGTGCATTCCATGGGGAGAGCTTGAGTGGCTTGAGGTGCTTGGCAGATGAAGAGAGGCCGAGTGGGATTATTGGTTTGACAACTTTATCTTCAGGGAAGATGTTGGGGTTGTTGGTACCTAGAGAAAATGCTCCCTCAGGATTGCTCATGCTGAGAACAAAAGTCGATTTCTTGCCAGATCCTTTAGATTTTCAGGTGGAAAAATTGATGGAAACCAGGAAGAAACTTACGGTAAACGAAAAAATTATTCTTAAATTTTAACCTACTAGCAGAATATGAATCTCCAATAGCAAATCATTTCAAACGCTTCCATTCTTTTATGGTGAAATACATTCCTTTTCCCGATTTGAAGTTTTTAATAGTTAATTTCCAATTTCCGCATATTATTGACACTTGCATTTTGACTGTCTGAATTGCTTCATGGCAACAATTTGCTTACAACTATAAAATTTTACACATAGGCAATGATGGTAGATCAAGACAATCAAATTTTGGGTGTTCAGAGTCGAACAAAAGAACCCGAAGATATTTTTCTGGAAGAGGAATTGCCAATGGAAACCATATTTTCACAAGTGGATCGAGAAGGTACACCAGTATTCAGCGCAAATCGAAATCAGGATTTCTCTTACTCCGAACTTGATCAACAATTGTCTAAAATAAAAAATCAAATTGCTGAGATGAAAGAAAAACTGACAAATCATAACAATCACAATAAACAAACCAAGCGTTACAAACAAGTTATCTTCAATGGAATAGTGGTCGCTGAAAGTGGGGGAAACTTCGATCGAGTTTTCGCAGATAACATAAAAGGAGAAAATTCTAAAAGTGTTCTGGACGACATCGTCAAGTAATTCTTCTATTCTTTTTACCCATTGCTCTTCATAATTTGTTGCTTGTGTTCCAAGAGTTCTCTTTTATCTAGAATTGTTTTAGAATTGATAACATTCACCACATTCCTTCAGTGAAAGCTTTTGAGGATTTGAAAATGCATGACTTGGAAGTGCAAAATATAAATGGAATTTCTACAAAAGATTTTGTATATTCGGATGACAATGAAGCTACCATAAACGGTGTTGTGGTTTTCCAAGAAAGGGTAGTTATAGAAGGAGATTTAATTGCTTCTTCAGATAAAGTTAACGATGTTATTTTGAAGAATGAAGTTATACAAACTCAACGATTTTATCCAGGTAAATTCATTTTTTAAAATTTATTTATATCAGTTAATTAGGTATGCCGAATTTAAAATCTGTCTTCTTATGGAGTTTATTGTAGCGAGTAAGATCATTCGCGTGACGTAGACGTTATCAGACAACTTCAGACTAGAAGTTCAACTTGTCGAAAAACCAGTTCGAATTGAACCATTAATTGGTGAACTGATCAGGACTTAATGTTCGATGATGATGCTACGCGAATGACCTTGCTCATGAAAATGTACCGTCGTAAGGAAACGCAGATTAATCACCTTTAACGTCTTTTTATGTAGATACCTTCTTAAATTTTGAAGAAATTCAGACAAGTGGTGTTGAAACTAATGAAATTAACGGAATTCCCATGGATTTAAAATCTCCAGGTTTCTTGCCAGATTCCTCTAGCGTTCTAGATAAAGAGATGGACTCACTCTATATTCCAGGAAATGTTACTGCAGAAAGAGTAAATGGTATCAATTTCAACCAATTCAGAGACAGTTTGTGCTTGAGAAATTTAAAAACTTACGTGAAGGGTGACATAACAATCGACGTGAGTAATTTGGTGTAACATTTGATTTATGAAAACATGAAAAATTGATGAACTGGTGGTGACAATGCAGAAGCTCTTGCTAATATGCCTCTTAAAATATTACAGTACAATGTGTTTTGCGTGGATATTATGATAAATAGAATAGGATAAACTGCCTTGTTCGACCACAAATATTTGGGTTCTAACAAATATTTCGTTTGTATTTTTAGACCGTAGATGTCACTGGAAACGCCTACACTAATTTTCTAAACGGTCTCCACTTTCCTCAGGAATTTGCTTTTCAAAAACCCGAAGGAGAATTTACTGAATTCACAGGTTTTTTAAAATATCAATTTCCTTTAGAAGAAGCTTTTTATGAATGTTTGTAGGCAATAAATTATTTTTGGAACCAATAAGAACAGTTGATGTGACTGCTCAGGAGACCATCAATGGTATAAAACCAGACACCATCGTTACGTTATCTCAGTTCCAAGAAATACCAGAGATGTTGACTTTTACTGATTTGCAAGTAGCAGAAACATTGGATGTGAGTGAATTTATCATAAACTTTTGACAAATTGTTAATTTTAATTTTAAATTTAAGGTCGATCCTAATAAAATAGTCGGATGGAATAGGGAGCATTATTTACCAAACCCAACATTGTCTGAAACAAATAATGTCAGCTGCAGCGTTAATTTCGAACACTTGGAAGTAGTAGGAGTGATTATCGTCGAAGACAATTTTAATGGAACAAATTTTAAGTCTTCCTTGAGTGACATCGTCTATAAGGTGAATTTAATTTAAAATATTTCCAACGGCCGGTCTAATAAAAAGAGAAAAAGCGTAAAAGCCTTGTTAGTCGTTATGTAAGACCCCTAAGTTTTCGGAGAAATGTGCAACTTATGACGAAAGCGCATACACCTTAACAACTTTTATTTAATATTTTCTTCACCGAGCGGTCAGCTCTGGACGTGGCGAGTTTGATGCTCCCAGAAAAGGATGTAAGATGGGATTTAATGCAAGAAGTCAAATTGAATTTTTCGTTTTTCACAGTTTCCGTTTCTAATTTAAGAAATAGGTATGTATTACAAAATTTATTAGAGAAATATGACTAAAATAGCCTCAACCTCAGCACTGTGCATTTATTTGCGAAAAACTGAAATATTGTCACTGTTTTCAAAAACTAAAAAAAATAATGTCTACTCGCTCGAACCGCCTAATAGTGTCGCATCTGGGTTTGCTAGGGGAATTTTTCTCTTGGTACGGGATCTTTAAAAGGGAGTTACTAAAGAAAAGCCGAATGTCCAGTCCTCAATTTACCTTTTTAATCTCATCAAAAACTTGTATTTGCGACAACCTTTCTTACATGGGCAAATGAACTCCACCCGGACACATAAAATATTAACCGTTTACAAAAAGAACGGGAAACGCAGCACAACAATTAAAATTCAAAAATAACAAAGACAAAATTAATTAGTTACAAATTTAAAATTACTTACATTTTGTAGGCTGGGCGGAAGTGTCACTTGCACCTTCTAGCAGACCCGAGACGCGACTCTCTATACCGCGTTCGCACGGCTGAGGTTAAACATTTTTGCTAACGCTGCGGTTTACTTCAGCATTGCTTTTTATGAATGGAAATTTTAATTTGGCAGGTACAGAAAAAGAATATGTTTTTGGAATTATGCTATATGACACTTCCGTCCGTCCTGAAAAAGACCTTCTCCTGAAGGTCTAAGAAATCCACTAAACTAGAATACATAAATAACCAAAAATACATATAAGTTACATGTTTTGGAACTAACAATTTTCCTAAAATTATACAGAAATTGTTCAGTAAAGTCAGCTTTTTTACAAACACCATGAAACACCACTCAGTTATTTGTTTTTAACAACACCTGTCACAGTCTAAATTGAATATTCATATATTTTCGTTTTATTATCGAGCACCCACCTCATTTCACAGTGTTCTGTAGAACATCCTGATTGATGTGTATTTGGCGTAGAACCATTTTATAGCATTCTTCGTATTGCTTCTTTATTGATTTTTGAAGCTTCTGTTTCGGAGGTAAGTAGATTTCTTGTCGTTCGTTTATTGTTCAGTAGCGACATTTCGACAGTATACACAGATTAGAGACAGTATCGATGGTTCTTCACAGTTTACGTGTATGAAGCTAGGGTGCTGTTCGTTGTAGGTACCAGCAACTTTCAGTTTCCGACAGGCGGTTAACTTTGATGTTTCTTTTCATCGGCTTGGTTCATGTAAAAATATAAACAGAATAGTAATTAGACTTAAGTATATAAAATTAAAAAGGGAACTTAACGCTAATGATGGCCACCATATTACTAACTTAACTTACTTATTATCTAGAAATTAAAATTATTGGTTACTACGTTATGCTAATATTAGATGTTTCTTAAGTGTGCACACTATTATCTTTTACACCATTTCTTTTATGATGCAGGTTAACCTATGACTTTTTTCCAGTTCATTTAGACTTTCGATATCTTCTATTTCCATTATATAGCGTTTTTCATTTAATACTCTCATCTCTATTGTTTCTTCATTGCCTTTCTTTTTTGTACTATGTTTCTTCTTCTTGTACAGCATGTTCATTATTTTAAATCCTATTATAACTGAAAAAATTAAGATTGCACACAATATTAAAATTACTAAAGAATCCTGAATAGCGGAGTCATTTTCTGCTCTAACTTGTTCTGCTTGTGTCATCAACAGGAGTCCGTTCATATTTTTAAAAAATAAATATGCCACTACAATTGAAAGTATAGTATTCCAAATAAAAAATAAACTATCTCCGTGAAAGCTATAAGAATCACCGTATGTGAGTAGGGATGGTGAAGTAATTTTATCTACCATATCTTGAATTTTATTTTGGTTTGACGTAAAGTTTATAAAAGGAATTTCGAGTGTCCAGTTTGCATTTAAACACTCTGTTAAATTTTTAAACCTGGGAGTATTTGTTTTAATTACAGGATTTAACATGAAACTTTTTAAATTTGACCACGCTGCTGGTATGATGTGAACAATTTCACTTTCAGCTAGGTTATTATCGAAACAAGGGTATCTTTTCGGAATTATTTCCCCATCATTTGAAATTAGTGCACAGTTGCAAGGTACTTTAGTTTTTAGAGCTCCATGGTTATTGTGATCGGAATTAATTAATTGTGATTTGTTTTGGTTACATACTATGTGCATGTCAGTTGTCGGATTTGTGATAATAAACAAATCCATATCGATTTCAGAAATAATTGTGTCTGATGATTCGTGACAATGCAACGGGCAATGTTGACTAATTTCTTCCACTGTTCCACCTTCAAACAACGCTTTAGCACAGCCTGGACCATGCAAATGATCAGATGAAAATCTAGGTAGGAAACATAGCTTCTCGTGATGCGGTTTGCAGCTGTGTAATCCTAACCCTGTGATTTGTCTGATTTCACTGCACCCGTTATTTTTGTTTTCATTTATAGCCAAAATTGTAGTTTCGTGTTTAACTGAACAAATCTGATTAAACCAAGAAAATTGTGTTGTTATCAATTCGTATAATTTCCACGACTTATTTAATTTAGTAATTGGAATTTTAATTTGCAAGTAAATTTTTTCTGCCGTAAAGCTACAATCACAAATGGGAATTTGGAAGTGACGTAAGAAATCTGAATCAGGAATGGCCAAGTCCTGACCAGCTTTCTCAAGTTCAAATTTAAGATTTTTCAAGTCTTGTTTCAAAATTTCTGGTTTCAAAATTATCGTTGGAATTTGATGTTGCTTACACGAATTGATAATGATTTGTTTTTTAAAAATTTTCGTAGTTTGTATGGTTTGTTTTAAAATTTCGAACTGATTTGAGAGAATTCCCATATTAATTTCGTGTTCTAAATCGTGTTCCTTCAGTACTTGATTTTCCACGTTATTGATATATTTTTCTGTATCATGTAATTTATCCTCTAATTTTTTGAAATTTTTGGTTGTTTGATTTTGGAACATAAGATATTTTTGAGAATTTTTTGATATTTGAGTTAATGTACTAGATAAGCCTTTATTTAAAATATAAATTTGATTTTCCATTTGTTTTTCGTTGCTAAACAGATGATTCAGTTTATGGTCTGTTGCAACAGCGCAACAGTAATTTAACGCGTCACCAATGAAATTCAATGCGCGTTTTTGTTTATTTTTAATAGAATTTGGAAAAATGATACCCTGGTTTTCGTTAAAAGATTGTATTTCGTTCCGAAAAAGTGTAATTAAAGATTTGATGTGATCCATTAACTGACATTCTGCAATGAATTCGTACTTTTCGTTAAGACTACATATCTTACTAGCTTTCAATGGTTCATGATCGGACTCCGTTTCTGACCAGAAACTTTCATATGTTAACGGTATCGATGATTCGTAAGCGATTGCATCTGACATCTCTTTCCAAAATGCTCCGGCGGTTACCTCCAAGTGAATTCCCTTGGAATACAAAAAGAGGCTGGCAAACAAAACTAGAGGGTAGCTATTCCTGGGAAAAGAAAAGTATTTTAGTACAATTTTATTTGCTATCAATTTCATCTTTTTCTATAAACTATCTTCGTTAATTACAGGGAAAGGTAGGTACGGTTCATAATATGGCAGTATTCTAGATACATGAACTATTTCTGTTTTTGAATTGGCATGTACACCTTTTTTAATTTCATAATTAACTTCTCCAATTTTTCTAACCACGTAGTACGGACCTTCCCATTTTAATAATAATTTTTCCGACTTGCCGATTTGTCTTTTTGGGTAAAATATTTTTACTTGTTCTCCTGGATCGTATTCTACGTGCCTGTGTTTCTTATCATACCTAACTTTATCGTATTCTTGCCTCTTATGAATATTTTCTACGGCTATGTTTCGAGCAGCTAATACCTGTTCCCTAATTTCCTGTATTGTTTTAGTTTTGGGTAAATTTATTAAATTTGCTTCAGAGGGTATGACTGCTTCCCTAGCATAAACTAAAAAGAATGGCGAAAATTTTGTTGTAGCATGTACCGAAGAATTATAGGCAAACGTTACGTGGGGTATTACTAAATCCCAATTCTTTTGTGCCGTGTCGGTAAATTTTGAAAGCATTTCCGCAATGGTAGAATTAAATCTTTCCACAACTCCATTACACTGTGGATGGTAAGAACTTGTATACGAAGGATGAATTGCCATCAATTTTAATAAATCCTGAACTAATTCAGATCTCCAATTTTGTGCTCTGTCCGAATGCAAGTATTTAAAACAGGAGTGTCTACAGATAATATTTTCTAAAATAAATTTGGCTACGGTTAAACTCTGACTATTTGGAAGTGCTTGGCATTCCACAAAACGTGTTGCATTATCTGTTGCTACTACCACGACTGTGTTTCCAGAATCTGATTTATGAAAAGGACCTAATATGTCGATACCTACTCTTTCGAATGGAGTTCCTACTGAAATTGGTTGCAATAGTCCTTGTGGTTTTTGGTTATGAGCGCCTTTTCTATGCTGACAATCTGGACATGCCTTTACAAATTTTTCTACATCTTTTTGGAGCCCTGACCAGAAATATCTTTGAATAATTTTACTATAAGTTTTATTAATGCCTAAATGGCCTCCTAAAGGTTCTGAATGGTTAGAAAATAAAATTTCGTGGATTAGTTGTTTTGGAATAACTAACAGATATTCTTCCCCTGTAAACTGAGCGCTCCTTTTGTATAATACACCATCAATTAATCGAAAATTTTTTGCCCTGCGTCTAGTTCCTATTGAAATTTCTGCATCGTTTGGGTTTTGAATGGCGTTTATTAATTCCACTATATCTTTATCTTTACTTTTTTCTAGAGACATTTCGTGGTTTTCTATTAGGAAAACTGGAATGTCAAACATATCATGATTTTCGGAAGGGGATGGAAGGACGGGATTTCGAGAGAGGCAGTCAACATCGTTATGTTTTTTCCCACTTTTAAAAACAATGTTGTAATCAAAATCTTGCAAATTAATTAGCCATCGTGTTAACCTTCCTGTAGAATTTTGCTTCTTTTGAAGATAACAGAGGCTATGATGATCCGTAATAATGGTTACAGGATTTCCATGAATAAAATGCCGAAAATAAGTTAAACCATAAATTACTGCCAGAGCTTCTAATTCAGATATCGTATAGTTTATTTCTGCTTTTGTTAAGGTTCTTGATGCATACGCTATTGGGTGCATTTTGCCCTCCGATTCTTGTAATACAATAACCCCTAAACCGTCTTTACTTGCATCTGCTCTAAGTTCGCATCCTATTTTTGGGTTAAAATGAGCTAAAACTGGGGGTTCTGTTAATTTTGTTTTTAGTATTTCAAAAGCTTCTTGTTGCTCCGACGTCCAAATAAATTTTTTATCCTCTTTTTGTAATTTAAACAGAGGTTTAGCAATTTTTGAAAAATTTAAAATGAATTTTCGATAGAAATTACACAGGCCAATGAAACTTTGCAATTTCTTCTTTGTAGTAGGTATTGGAAAATTCTTTATTGAAATTAGTTTATCTGGGTCAGGTTTAATAGAATCTTTGTCAATAATATGACCCAATATTTTAATTTTCTCTTTAAAAAATTCGCACTTGCTCGTTTTAATAGTTAAATTTGCTTGACGCAATCTTTCAAATACTACTCTTAATTTTTCTATGAGCTCCTCTACAGTTTTCGAAAATATTATGAGGTCGTCTAAGTAACATAAAACGCTACTCCATTTCAATTTTTGGAGAACCATGTCTGTCAATTGCTGAAAAGAGGAAGGAGCATTACATAATCCAAAAGGTAAACAGTTAAATTCAAATAAGCCATAACCAGGTGTAACAAATGCAGTATATTTTTTAGAATTTTCTTCTAAAGGTAATTGATGGAATCCTGAAGTCTAATGAACTGAAGATTGTGGAATTTCCCATATACGTAAGAATTGACTCTAAATCTGAAATAGGGTAGTTGCTTTTCTTGGTCACTGAATTTAATTTTCGATAATCTACACAAAACCTAGTTTTTCCTACTTCTCCCTTTTTATGAACTAGAACTATTGGTGATGAATAAGGTGACTGAGAAGGCCTAATAATATCTTGTGCTAGCATTTCCTCTATTTGCTTGCAAATAGTTTCCCTTTCCCCTGGACTTACTCTGTATGGTTTACTTTTAAAAGGAGTGTCATCTGTTAATTCGATTTTATGTTCCATTAAATGAGTGCGACCTATTTCGGAAATATCATCTGCAAAAATATCATTATATTCATGTAGCAAGTCAGTAATTTTTTCTTTATCTGCTGATGATAGGCGCGAATTAATTTTAAAGTTCCGTAGTTTATTTTCTCTAAGATTTAAATTTTTAGCAAAGTTAACATATTTAGTATTTTGTTTTTTACATTTTTTCAAAAATCCCACTGCCGAATTTTTAAATAGCATGACAGGTACGTGACTGCAAGAGATTATTTCGGCACTGTTTATTGTATCCCCGTTTACGTCGTTTGGTACCAGAATTAAGTTACGTTTAGTCAAGAATTCGTCTTTTTGTGTAAAAATTAAATTATTGCAATTATTATGTTGGGAATTAACTTTTAAATCAATTTTTATGGAACAGAATGGCTCTAATTTATAATGATCTGCTAAAACAACTTTAATCGGTTTGTTAACTTGTTTTGTTTCGACTTTGGTAATATTTTTAGTTTCTATACGAAGAGGTTGACTGTCGATATTGTCGTGTATAATCACGCGTTCTAAATTTGATTCCATATTTTCTACACTCGACTTTTCCGTAGCGTTTTGTTCTTCTAATCTATATAAAACTATATCACTTTCTATATCTTTAAATGTAAATGTAATAATATCCTGCATTTCTTGAACACATAAAAATTTTGGTTCAAATGTCGCTATTTCGAGGGCTAACTTTTTGATATTGTTTTTAGAACTTCCGCCTTTAATTGGAAAATAAGGTCCCAAAATCTTTCATAATTTATAGTATTATACCGTAACTCAATTATAACGATATCATCAAATTTTACACGTTTTAATTCTGAATTTTCCGTGTTTGTTTGTACCCAGCATACAAAGGTGTAATCTGAACTATTTTGGAAGTTTATTCTTTTCGACGTTATTAAGCATTTCGTAATTAAATTGTCCGTATTATTTTTTGCACGTTTGTAGTTTTCATATGATGTGACGAGTTCACTTCGTTCATCGGAGATTGACCGCGTCATCGAAGTAACTTTGCTAATACCGGAATTATTGCATCCTGTTTGAGCGCAAATATTGCTGATTTTACTTGATGCGTTCTGCTTATGTTTTTTGTTGGAATGTGTAAAATATGCTTTCTTCATAGAATCGAATTTCACAGGATGTTCTTTGTTATTAATTTTATTCGCACTAGAATTTGCGTTTTTATTTAAAATTACTTTTGTTCGGAAATGCCTATTTTCCAAAGATACATAATTGTTTCTTAAATCTATAATCGCTTGAAATTTTCTCGAGAATTGCATACCTATAATGAGCGGGAAAGGTAATGATTTAATTATTAATGCTTCTGTTTTGGTTGTAAGTGAGCCAAATTTCAGAGTAAATTCCGCAATCCCTGATGGTTTAACATGATGCCCACCAGCTGTTAAAACAAACATATCTTGAGAAGTTCTTTTTTTCTTGAACTTTGTTGCCTCATTGTCCCTAATTATATTGAGTTCTGATCCTGTATCTACTAGAGCAGTTATACTTTTATTATTAATTTGAACTGTCGCCGTTAGAATATCTAACTTAAAATTTTTCACCCCGTTAGATAGTTGAGCGCCCTGGGGACTTATTGGAGCCCGCTGAAGTTTAAATGTTGGGAATTTTTGTTAAAGTTTTGTTGTCTAAATCTACATATGCTTGCGTAATGCCCCATTTTTCCACAAATAAAACAAATTGGACGCCCGTTAGGTGTCCTCGTATTTGGAATCTGATTTTGTCTTTGTTGTGGTTGAAAATTTTGAGAATTTTGAAAATTTTGAAAATTTTTGTTTGGTCTGTATTGGCCTTGATTTTGAATTGGTGGGAAGCGGGGAAGATTTCTTTGAAAATAGGGTCTAGGAGAATTTTGAACATGGGGATAGCTTTGGAAATTTTGCATTTGTGGACGGTAATAGTTTTGGTTTTGATTTTGGAAGTATGGGCGGAACGGTCTATTATTGAAATTTGTGGTTTGAGGAGAGTAATAATTTTGTCTACCTTGATTTTCCTGTCTGTGTAACTCTGTTTGGTTGCTAGAAATATCATTCGAATGTACAATATCATCTACTTTTGCAACAATTTCTTTTAACGCGTGAACTGTCATATTATTTGGTTTTAAAATTTTATATGTAGAACTAAATTTTTGTGTTATACCTTTTTCGAAATATTTCAAGAAAGTCTTGTCGTCCATGTCCGTATTGTAGTCATAGGCTAGCGTTTTCAAATCATACAAATAACTTTTCAAAGTCTCGTTTTCTTTTTGTTTCCTACTTTCAAATTTTATTTCTGCCGACTTATCCTCTAAACCATCATAAAATTCGTTTCGAAATGCTCTAGTTATATCATCCCAAGTATCATTTAAATTTTCTTTTACGTACCTCTCATACCATCTATTACTAGCACCCTCTAAAAATGTTCCAAAATATGCTATTTTTAGATCCTCCGACCAGCCATTTGCAATGCTGGTTCTCTCGTAATTTTTTAAAAATTCGTCTGGATTGGATTGGGAAGGATTAAAGATTTGTGGACTTATAAATTTTGGAGTGGCTGGCATTTTGTTTGCATGGAAAGCTTCTGCAATAGCAGTATTTGCCATTTTAGGTTTGAAACTTTCTTTTATAGGGTTAGGATTTGAGATATTTATTTCGGGAGTGGATTGTAGAACGGTTTCGCTAGCAGGATTATGAACAATGGGGGAGTTTAAGTTTTGGTTAATATTTAAGTTTTCGAACGGAAATTCAATTCGGATGTTACCTAATGGGTGGTCTTTGGATGAGGGATGCGGTGGTGCTGATGTGGGACTGCGTGTAAGTCTTCTATGTGGTAAAAAAACATCAATAACTTCCGTGCTGCGGGAAGGGGGATTAAAAATATCTAGTTCACCTTTTTCTAGTTCAATAAATAAATTCTTTTTTGTTTCGCTACGTGTTGTAGGTTTTTTACTGGACATTTGACTACTTGGCAAATTTTGAAGAATTTACCTAATTAAAAAGGGACGGCGCCTCCACCATGTGTCGCATCTGGGTTTGCTAGGGGAATTTTTCTCTTGGTACGGGATCTTTAAAAGGGAGTTACTAAAGAAAAGCCGAATGTCCAGTCCTCAATTTACCTTTTTAATCTCATCAAAAACTTGTATTTGCGACAACCTTTCTTACATGGGCAAATGAACTCCACCCGGACACATAAAATATTAACCGTTTACAAAAAGAACGGGAAACGCAGCACAACAATTAAAATTCAAAAATAACAAAGACAAAATTAATTAGTTACAAATTTAAAATTACTTACATTTTGTAGGCTGGGCGGAAGTGTCACTTGCACCTTCTAGCAGACCCGAGACGCGACTCTCTATACCGCGTTCGCACGGCTGAGGTTAAACATTTTTGCTAACGCTGCGGTTTACTTCAGCATTGCTTTTTATGAATGGAAATTTTAATTTGGAAGGTACAGAAAAAGAATATGTTTTTGGAATTATGCTATATGACAATAGTATAGGAACACGTACGTAAAATTTCAAAATGAAATTGAGTTATCCTGAAATGGGTTTTAAAACTGGAATTACTTTGAGACTTATATTGAAATCAGTAGGTAATGTGACACCTGTGCCAGACAGTTCTTGGGACTTTTGTCTCAGCACCTGGTGACTTTTAGTGTGTTGGCAGCACTAACAATGTTATTCTTATGGGAGAATAAAAACTTCATGTTGGTCGGTAAGTACGTAACCTGTAATTCCACCGCATCCACCGGATTCCACCCCATCCACCGCACCCACCGCATTTTCCACCGCATTTGTTATTTCCACCGCCGGTGGTCATTTTTACAGAACCTCGGATTCCACACCATTGCATCATCCTCCGCTTTTATGAAGTAGATAAATGAAAGCCTCAGGCCACATCTGTTGCCAACCCAAAACTCCAGCAACCAAAATCCCTGTTAGTGTCTTCAGCAGCGGCAGCAGCCTCTGGTTCTTTTGCCAACTCCAACACGCAAAAATTCCTGGTAATGTCTTCAGCAACGACATCTGCTATTGGTTGTGGCTCAGGCGCCTGCGCCGGGGCTCAAAAAGTGCGCGTGTTGCTCATTGTTGCGCAATGGAAGAATGTTCTGGAAATGCTGATGCAATAGTACACAGATGTTGCAGAATTAATGTTTTTTCCCCTTCTACGCTGAAGGAGTCCTCGAGTAATGTCTTCAGCAACGACTTCTGCCTCTGGTGTCTTTGGGGCCTTTGGTTGTGGCTCAGGCGCCTGCGCCGGGGCTCTATGAGAGTGGGCGGGGCAACAGCCAATGATAGAGATTGTGGGCGGCATCCAATGGGTGTGGTTGTGGGTGGTACGGTTCAACTACTGCTAGATGCCTTTGGATGTGACCCAGGCGCCTGCGCCGGGGTTTTCGCAAACGTTCTGGAAATGACGCCGACCGGGATTCGAACCCGGGTCCCCGCGCACCGGAGCCCTCGCTAAACCCACTGAGCTAATCGGCTGCCTACATGCCCGTCTTTTAAATCATCCATATATACTTAGGATTGTAAACAGAAGTTTCTCGGAAATTCCAATGGTTGCAATTGTTTATATTAAATAAATATTGATATCAAAGTTTAAGAAAAAAGCACGTTCGCCGCCGATAAGAGATGTTATAATTGTTTTTATTATGGGTAAAAAACCTTTCAACTCGCCGACAGGATTATGTTTGTTTAAGTTTGCTCCCACGTTCTGTATATGCACATACTACGTTGTAGACACTACAAGGTGACCCGTTTATTTGTTTGTATTATTACAATAAAATAACATTCTAGAACATTCGTCAGTTTGTTTATTTTGATACGTACTATGTTTTGAAATTACTTGTTATCTTAATGCGTTTCGGACACGTGTGGGAACCATCTGGTGAGTGCTGGAAGTACTAATTGAGTGTCGGTAATATAGAACACATGTAGATTTCTGTTACACTTACTGGAAAGTGCAAATTGAATGTCGGTAATATAGAACGCATGTAGATTAGGGCCCACTGCACACGCCCCCTTGACCCGCCCACTTAGGTCATGGAGGGTATCAAATTAACCAGCTCGATGAGACAAATAGGAATCTATAGTTATTCTCCTACTTCAGAATTCTCATCAGATGTCTGTCTGTCTGTCTGTCTGTCTGTCTGTCTATCTGTCTGTCTGTGTCTGTCTGTCTGTGTCTGTCTGTCTGTCTGCCTGCCTGCCTGCCTGTCTGTCTATCTGTCTGTCTGTTACATCAGCCGTTCGTGTCAACAACAACAT